>CM042013.1:117316077-118713577 GCA_023525715.1 Cichorium intybus | reverse complement strand
AAGGTTTTGTACTGAAGGATCCAAAGACACGCGTAACAAACCATAACTCTACAACACGTTGTGATGTCAGGCGCGGTGTTGCACATAGATGTTTTCCCATTGATTAGTACACTGATAGAATATTCTTGGTGTACTATTGCTTTATTTTGTACTATCCATATCCTGATGTCGTATAAATATCAGGATATTGGATCTGGGCCGAGTGTGCTTCACAATCACCATTATTGTAAAACCTTGAGAGATAAATCAAAGAATCCGACACCTTGTTTCCTAATTCATCTGTTCATCTTATTATTGTTTGTGTTGATTGAATCATTCCATCTTATTATTCATTCTCATTATGTCTTTGATTGAAATCTTAACTCAAAAAAGGTTCTTTTTATCTAAGTATATATATATATATATATATATATATATATATATATATATATATATATATATATATATATATATATATATATATGAAAATAAAAATAAATGTATTTATTGGTTTATAGTTATTTTTACTATTATTGGTTGATCAAGTGGAATAGACGTCTTTTAGTATCATATAATTTCAGTGGTATCAATATTTATGTTGAATTTAAATGATATTAAATATAATTTTTGATTTACTATTATTTGTAATAGTTTAATGATTAAAAAGTTAAAAAAATTAAATTATTAAGAAATTTTTTTATTTTGATGATGCTTATATTTTCAAATAATAGCCTTTTCTTTAACTTAACTTAACATAATATGTTTTTTAATTTTATGTTATATATAACTATTTTTATTTCTTATTAATTAAGACATACTTGTTTGAAAAATAAATTATTATAATAAAATAGGTATTGGTCAAGTTTTTGTTAATTTGATATTTTGATATTTTGATTTAATTTTTACATTTAATATTATTATGTTCATCAACTTAGATACACTTTATATAACTATATAATCTCAATAACATATAGATTTGGATTGTGCATGAAAAAAATCAAATAACTTTCAATATAATTTAAACATTTTTTATGATTAGTTAATTAAAAAAACAATTTGTTTAACTCTTTTTAATTTTAATCATGGTTATTATTTTAAATATCACTTATGTAAAATATATATGATGCAACATGGAACCAGATCATCGGGTATTGATATCAGACCTGGATCGGTGGTCTGAAGTGGGTGCCGCTAGCGAGTTCCCGATGTGATTCCTGGCTGCAATCAGAGAACGAAACCGTTAGAACCGTCCCTGGGCATGTGCCCCGGGAGCAGGCTCCGACGATCAAGTCAGTTCGGTATGCGAGATGAGATGATTTCTCCTCGCCAGAGAGAACCATCGTAGTGTATGTGAAGAGGGTAGTAGAGTGTGGAGGCTGATGACTTAGGGAACTAGGGTTACCTTATTATTCTATTTATAGTGGACAATTAGGCCAGGCCTTGGGCCAGCCCAATTCAAGCCCAGCTAGCCAGAGGCAGTGCTGTCAAGCAAGGCTGCCACGAGATCCAGCCAAGCAATGCTGTTGGCTGGCTGGCGGGCAGTCATGCTGTGCTGTCAAGTAGTGGCGTCCAGCGGCCATCAAGCCGTGTTGTCATGCTATTCGGGTCAGCCGATGGACCCAATACCATCAAGTCCCCCAGTCCGATGTGATTGGTTTGCTGACAATCGCATTGGACTGGATACAGCTATATAAGTCATACGCTATCAAGTCCCCCTAGTCTGATGTGATTGGTTTGCTGACAATCGCATTGGACTAGATATAACAGACGTGTGCCGAACATATAAGAGGAACAATCAAACCTTGCCTACGGGAATCTTAATATGCTAGCAGATCCTGCGGTAGAGTTGGATCTACGGGACGCGGGGTTGGCTTGGTAATCTCTTCTTGCACTATGAGATTGTGACCTAGTCAATTTGGTACAACATAGTTCTTGCCATGATTAAGCAGCGAGGCTGTTGAATCGCAGAGCGAAGCCGTTGCGTGATAATGACAATAAGACGGCTGTGTGATAATGCCGCAAAGTTGCATTGATGTAATTTCGTAGAAAAGCTGTCGTAACGTCCCCGTCGTACCTTTTTGGAACGCCACCAATAAACGTCTTCATAGTGCTTTACACAAGCTATACCATACCGATTTTCCCCCAGTCTGGTGTGGGTAGCTGATAGGTAACTATACCAGACTAAAGAGAGTAGCAAAAAGATGTCGTTACGAATATGCATGTCGGGATTACTACAAGATTTTGTGCAGCGGGACTGCTGACAAGGTAATGAGCCATGAGGCGACTGTCAAGATAACAAGCAGCAGGGCTGCTGTCCCGATAATATGCAGCAGGGCTGCTAATAAGATAACGAGCCACAAGGTGATTGACGAGATAACATGTACCAGGGCTGCTGTCCAGATAATATGCAGCAGGGCTGCTGACAAGATAACGAGAAACGTGGTTGCTATCCAGAAAATGTGCTGTAGGGCTGCTAATAGATAATGAGCAGCACAACTACTATCCAGAAAATGTGTAGCAGGGCTGCTAGTTGATAATGAGCAGCACGGCTGCTATCCAGAAAATGTGTAGCAGGGCTGCTAGTAGATAATGAGCAGCACGGCTGCTATCCAGAAAATGTGTAGCAGGGCTGCTAGTAGATAATGAGCAGCACGACTGCTATCCAAAAATTATGCAGCAGGGCTGCTAATAGATGATAAGCAGCATGGATGCTGTCCAGAAAATGTTCAGCACGGCTGCTGATAAGATAATAAGCAGCATGGTTGCTGTCCATAATATGTGCAGTAAGGCTAGCGGAGCGATTGTCCTTGTTGCGATAAGACGTAAAGTGAGACAATGCTTGTTGATCGTCGGAGCAAAGAGAGAGGCCGTGTAAATTGCATTTATCGATAATTGTAGAAGAACGCACCGAATGTATGGTGCTAAGAATGGGTTAGGCTTGTGATGCGTGATTCATGATGTGCAGTAGCCAGGTTTATTCCATCCAGCGATCACTTAGGCGAAGGTGATGAGCCTTCTAAACCTTATCTGAATTGGTCTTAAAAGCCAACAAGTCAAGGCAAAGGTTATTAACCTTGTTGATCTTGTATTAAAATCGGGGCGTTGTTAGGTACTCGGACCTTGTTAGGTACTCGGACCTTTTTTTGGCTCTCGGGCGTTGTGGTACTCGGACCTTTGCGTGGCTCTCGGGCCTTGTTAGGTATTTGAACCATTGCGTGGCTCTTGGGCCATGTTAGGTATTCGAACCTTTGCATGGCTCTAGGGCAATGTTAGGTATTCGAACCTTTGCGTGGCTCTCGGACCATGTTAGGTATTCGAACCTTTGCGTGGCTCTCGGGCCATGTTAGGTACTCGGACCTTTGCGTGGCTCTCGGGCCTTGTTAGAATCGGATTTAGTAGTCAGTGATTTATATGCCTGCCTGGGTGACCAGCTCGGGCAAAGATGCAAAGATACAATGGAGACGATGCTTGGCAGGTGCCTAGTTACTTTGACCTGAGCATAATGCGAAGTGAAGCACAAAGAGTTTCGCCCTCTACTTGTTAGCAACACTTGTATAATATAATGGTATCGTTATGTTTCAAAGTTGTTGCAAGGCTACCGGCGGGAGCTTGGCGGCGGTGCTGTTGGTAAGAGTTGGCCCGCGATGTTGCTAGCAAGAGTTGGGCAGCGGTGCTGCTGGCAAGAGATGGGCAGCAGGGCTACTGTAGGAACTGAGTAGCAGGGCTGAAAGTGGGAGCAGCGCAATGGTGCTGCTGGCAAGAGCTGGGCAGCGGGCAGCTGGCTGGGCAGCAGGGCTGCTGGCAGGAACTGAGCAGCAGGGCTGCTGGCGAAAGCAGCGCAACGATGCTGTTGGTAAGAGTTGCACAGCAAGCAGCTGGACAGCAGTGTTGCTGGCGAGAGCTGTGCAGCGGTGTTGCTATTTGATTCTTCCCTCCTTAGTAACGAGTCGAATTTTTGGGAATACGTTTTTGCGTATAATCTTAACACGTCTTATAAGTTTCCACAAAGAAATATTTCTTCCAATGTAATTATGCTATGTTATCCCTTCTACTCCCCCATTTTTTTGATGAAACAATGAAGAGATGCGGGAAAGGGAGTCAGGTTGGGCGATGCGAACGAATTTCCGTTGTTTATGTATTGGCTTGTGCTTGTACATTTTTGTCTTGTTTTGCCGTGTTGAAAGGAGAGTGATCTTTTATTGCATGGTTGCCTGAGTTGCCTCACACGTGTTTATGTTTCATTCGTTTGTACATGTCATTGTAAACAATAAGAGTAAGTATCAAGTGATGTGTCGTGTATATAAATGAAAGTATCCATAAGCAGTATGCATATTTGAAACTTGCTATTTGTAACTGGGCAACTCCTTTATTTTATTCTCTTTTTAGATATGAGACATCAAAGAGAAGAGCATATGCGTTTATCCTTTGACTTTTGTGTTTCGAAAACCATATGTAGTAAAGGCAAAGGGGGCTTCACCTTTTCAAACTTTTATATCAGTAAGTTTTTATGGCGGTTGTATTATAAGAAACATTCATTTACTTCTATTTTTATTTATTGTTTCTCTTTATGGTGGGTGGTACGCACATAACTTCTCTTAACATTTCAACATTGTGTTTGCTACTAGTTTGACAGATATGGCTTGGTGTCACATCTTGACTTCCAAGTACTAACTTTACTGATGGGAGTATGAACCCTTTGATGAGCATGTAGTAAGCGTTTGTTTTTAATTTTATTTCTTAAAACCTTAATATTCAAAATGTTGATGAAAATATTGGTAAACATGTGTTTTCACATCTCAGAGCAGGAAACTTCAAAAGCCAACTACAAACTTTTTTTTTTTGTTCTTCTTTAAAAAAAGAAGTGATATAGCTTTCCATGTTCTTGGGTAATTGAAGAAAACGAACCTTTGATGAGCTTGAACAAGCGCGATTTTGTACAAAATCTTTGACATTTGACTTAAAAGGGTTGCATCCATTAGAGTTGTTGGTATCAAGGGCTTTGATGTGGGCGAAACTGTTTCTTGATGTTCTTTGGAGCATTTCATGAAACGTTCGTAGTGTACTACTCATCTCCCTTCTTTTGAACGCATTTGTTAAATTATTACGACTGAACGCATACAATGTTTTACGGAAGTTTCCATGCATCATGATGTCAGACACAGACACAGGTGTAAGCAATTTTTAATAGTTCAATGAGAGTGCTCAATTTTGATTGATCGAGGACACTTAGGTAAAGCCATAAAACTGCAGTCAATATTCCCCTGCAATGATTTTTTCTGTTTGACGTTACTAGTTCGCATGATCCTAGTAACAAGTAAATTTCCAGGAACTATATTCTTGTTGACTTTAGGGAACATGACTATCGATATCATGTGACTGGCGGCAGAACTTGCTGTTATTGAAGGGCGATGTGCGTGTCTTTACACTTGAGTTAATTGAGGAGATCTGTAACGACATAGATGAGGGCCAAGTATGAGTTGCATCAAAACCATTGGTGTGAGGAGCATGGCCACCTGGAGACCATATTGAGGTTTTGAGTCGTCTGACCTCCCTAATCAAGGTTGAAGGTCAGTCCAGGTGGGTGGATAGGGACTGGTGGTCCCAAGATCGTTTACATTGAATTTATTGTTGTTGACAAGATTGTTAATAGGCGATTGATCAACTGGTTCGCAGGTTGCTCCCAGAATTTGTGATTCTATTGAAAATAATATCGTGGTTGGCTCCACTTCCTTTCTATTTATAGTGTTCATAGTTGCAGAAATGTCTTGCAAGCATGCACTTGCTGGAGCAAAGCTTCTCAAGTTTACGAGTGTTTTAGTAGCTTTCGTGTTCGTGAACCATGCTACCGTCATCACCATCATTTATTAACCTACATTCTCCTTTGACCGTTATCCTTTCCATCATTTCAAATATAAGAAGACGTGGTAATCAAGTTTGCTACATGTCACTGGTGGGTATTTTACCTCGGTACCCCCTCCTTTTTAGAGAGAAAAGAGGGAAGTGTAGGAACTCATGGTGCTTATCAAATGTTGTAACATGCACCCTGTCGATCGGTGAGAATGACCGGTGATAACGATAAGTTTCATAAGAGGCAAATGCTACAAAAATTGTGATCGGACCACTTGTTGTGTTATTCTCACTCGAAACGTTATTGGGTAATAATATGAAGTAAAGTGCCCTTTCGACCGTTGAGTTTAATAAGTTAGGAACAAAGATTCACATATCGTCTTCTTTAGCTTGGTCCATAAACATAAAAGATAGACAAAATGAGCCTTCTGGTCTGGAAGTCGAATTGAAAGTTAGTCGTGTGAGGGCCTTATGGATGCTTGCAAAGGGTGATAATATGTGATTTTGGCAAAAATTTTCATTCAGGCATTTCATCGAGCACCTTAAGTACGCAACTTTTCTCTCCCTTTTTTCTTAGTGCATTAACAATCGAGTGCCCCCCAAAAGTGTATGGATAAATTCTGTAACATGATGGCTTCAAATTTGAAATGGTTCGTGCTTAATTGTAATTTCGTGTTGCAGCTTACATGATACCTGGGTGAGGCCTCGTGAAGCTGGTGCGTAGGAGTACTACTGTTGTCCTTGTGAATTTGATTGACTCTACTATCGGCATCTTCATCATTTTCTTTGATCGATTGTTGTATCATCGATTTCAATTTTTGGAGAGTGTATATAGTTGTGTTTGTGTGAATTGGAATGTATGGGGGTGAGGGCACTTTGCTAATAGCTCGATAGCTTCCGATTGGCTAGTGCAAAAATCGAATATTGAAAATAGAAACAACGGGTTCAATAGCTCCTAGTGACCAATGGGTTCAATTTGATGTTTCACGGATGATGGGTAATTGCCGGTAGTGTATTCGGCCGTCTTCCTCCTTCCCAAACCGGTGCACGAGCTTTGTTCACAATCTGTTTAGTATCGCCAAAAATGAGGAAGAAAAATCTTGACCAGTGGTTTTCGGACTAGCAAAGGACATAGAAGATGGGTTATTGTACTGTAATCGAACTCGAGAGAATGTCATATTTCCTTCGTCGAGAGATAGAACAATTGCAAAGGAACCATGGAATTGTAGAGAATAATTGTTTCCACCATTGTACCATGGGGAGACAATTGGCGCTTTAGGGTTTGGAAGAAAACTCGGAACCAAAGTTCGATCAACAGTTGCTTGAAGACACCAAAAACCCATCATAAATCCAAAAATTCCAGATGAGGTTTTTTTCACGATAATCGGCAAAAGAAACTACGAAATGTTATTGTTCTTTTCGTCGAGCTTTTCAACGAAGAAGAAGGGGTTATGAAAATATATCGATCAAAGGGTTTTATTAAGAAAACAAGACCCTTGAATAACAGATCTATGGCGATCTTTGAGAAGATGAACTTTGAACCTGAAGAAGGTGAGCAACGACCGTTTGTTCGAGGTCCGGGATGGCGCCAAATGATGCAACATGGAACCGGATCATCGGGTATTGATATCAGATATGGATCGGTGGTCTGAAGTGGGTGCCGCTAGCGAGTTCCCGATGTGATTCCTGGCTGCAATCAGAGAATGAAACCGTTAGAACCGTCCCAGGGCGTGTGCCCTGGGATCAGGTTCCGACGATCAAGTCAGTTCGGTATGCAAGATGAGATGGTTTCTCCTCGCCGGATAGAACCATCGTAGCGTATGTGAAGAGGGTAGTAGAGAGTGGAGGCTGATGACGTAGGGAACTAGGGTTACCTTATTATTCTATTTATATTGGACAATTAGGTCAGGCCTTGGGCCAGCCCAATTCAGGCCCAGCTAACCAGAGGCAGTGCTGTCAAGCAAGGCTTCCAAGAGATCCAGCCAAGTAATGCTGTTGGCTGGCTGGCGGGCTGTCATGCCGTGCTGTCAAGTAGTGCCGTCCAGCGGCCATCAAGCCGTGTTGTCATGCTTTTCGGGTTAGCCGATGGACCCAATACCATCAATATATGTTTAACTTTATGTTACTTATACATACTTTTTGAAATTAATTAAAACCATATATATATATATATATATATATATATATATATATATATATATATATATATATATATATATATATATACATGTATATATATATATATATGTATATAGACTAAAGTTCAAATGAGAACCATTTTTTTCCTAGGAACCAAGGAACCTTTTGACTGAAATTTTTTTTTTCAAAAAAAATTACATAATACATCCAATCGCTTATATTTAAGCCCTTTTGTAAAAAAAAATTTGAAAATGTATAATATATATACACGAAATGTGCATATATGCACGAAACGTGATCATATACACATTTGCGAAAAAGTGCATATATGCACATTTCGTGTATACATATTATTTTTCAAATTTTTTTTGACAAAAAGTATTAAATATAAGCGACTAGGTGTATTATGTCATTTTTTTTGAAAAAAAAATTTCAGTTAAAAAGTTCCTAGGTTCCTAGGAAAATTTTGGTTCTCTCTTGATCCGGACTCTATGTATATATATATATGTATATATATATATATATGTATATATATATATATATGTATATATATATATATATATATGTATATATATATATATATATGTATATATATATATATATGTATATATGTATATATATATATATATATATATATATATATATATATATATATATATATATATATATATATATATATATATATATATATATATATATATATATATATATATATATATGATAGTGTATCATACGGATACATACAACAATCCGCCAGCATGCCAGCGGCATGCCTCGCCAGCACTTAGACGGCCAGCCAGCCGCGAGGGATCATGCGACCCGCCTGACTGGACGTCGTCTGACTCGACAGTCACAAACAGCCGATTGCCACGTGTACCAATAACAAAGTGACGCATCACTATGTAACGATCATCGTGGGATCTGTTAAGCCACGAATGGACTAGGTGGTCCACGAGCTACCACCTGGCCAGATGAATGAGCCAATCACAGTTAGCAGCAGGCGATCGTCCAATAAGAAAAAGATCTGCTACCAACTGACAGATGGTCCCTACACAAGTATAACGGTATATGATGATCACGCCCTTAGTAAGATCATCATCACGTATCATCACACATTCACATTCTCACCCGATTCATTTCATCTTCTCCGATCTCCATACTAACTTAACCGTCGGAGCGTCCTCCCGGGATCGCCTCCCGTAGCGCGACTGACATCGTTTTCGTTGTTGTAAGCTCAGGTCTAAGGATTAATCAGTCAGACGATCTCGGTGAAGGACAAGTTTACATCAATATATTAAATTTCATTATTAAGAAACACAGCTTTATATAAAAAAAATTATTGACTTCATGCTTCGATCTAGGTATTGAATTTAATAATATACTTAAATTTTTTTTAATCTATTTTAATAGTAGCCTTTGGAATTTTTTCTAAGGTTCATTTGATAATTTAATTTATCTTACGATTTTAACATCATATTTAAATTAACGAATTATGTATATTATATACATAGTTAGGAAATGATAACAATTATATTGATGTATATATCCAATTTAAATAATAAATTTAATATTTAGATTGAAAAATGGAGATTTAATATTAAAATTAGAATACTGATGAAGTTTAACATAATAATTGAAAAGAAATTTAAAATTTTAGAGGTTTGAAATTAATATTGTTGAAATGTTTTTTCATCTATTATAAATTATAATAGATACATAGATGTTTAAATAGCTCGTGACAAACCACAATAAACACAGCAAATAACAACTCTTTTGGTCACATGAAATAGACACGAACCGATATCGACTGTCTCATAAAAAAAACCTAAACTCTGAAATGTAACAAATGAACAACAGAATTATTCCCAGCTGTCTTCGACATCTTCGCTTATTTCTCCACCTTCTGCTTGAAGATCATCCTTAGCTGGTTCCTTATATTTATAAAAACATGAAACAACCAGATAAAGAAGAAGATTTACGGCACTTAGCGCAGCCAACACCCAATAGTATCGGTTGAAGCGGCTTTCATTCATCGTAGGCTGAAACCAATTTGTCTTTTGGTTTCTTTCACTCACCTTCCCCACAATGTAGACAGCCAAAACGCTAGCCATGGTTCCTAATCCTAGCACACCCTTTGTGAGATGCGTCAAATATTTGTGCATTGATTTAGGAGTTTGTTGGTCAAAGAAACATGAGATAGACGCATTAGCCATCCCATCAATGAAACCCAGAAGCACATACTGCGGAAACAGCCAAAATATAGTCATTGGGATCGTCTCATCGGGCTTCTCCAGCAAACCATGATCCCTAATTACATGTAGTCTTCGAGTCTCCACTTTTGCAGCAGTAATGCAACATAATACGCAGTAAATCATAGTTGCAGCGATCCCAACTACCGGGGCATGCTTCTTTTTTATTGCTTCCTCCTTGGCTTTATTAAATTTGAGCTCAGCTGCTGAACTTGAGAACTGATAGATAACGAGGAAGATTTCAATAGGGACCTTTATTCTTCCAAGTTTTCGGTTAAGTCCATTGGCTTGCTCGAGAAAGTAAGTGTTTCCAATAGAAAGCACAATTCCAATCACTATGAAGGTTAGCCACATTGGGACCATCCGAATATGAATCTTGGTGTCTTCTACTTCGCGAACGCTGCAAAGCATCCAATTTTTTGACTGATGATGTTCTCCGGGTAACATAATGGCAGCTTTGTCCAAGTACCTGTTTTGCGTATTAAAATGGAGGAAAACCCATGTTACTCTCAACGTTATTCTTTAAACGAATCAGTGAGAATTCTTTAGAATAAAAATACCTGAGGCTGGTGGTGGAAGGAGCATCGTCTTCCTGGTAGAGCTGTGTAGGATTAGGAAATGGTTGAGAAATCTTACGAGCAGCAGCTACAAAAACTCTCAGGCTGGTTGTTAATGGGCTTCCCTCTGGGTTACCACGTTTGTAAACTCGCCATCCGGTCAAGAAGAGAAGGGATGCTATCATCGTATATATGCATGAAATCATAAAGCGGGCTGACCATGACTTCTTTATTAATGGAAGTGCAATAGCTCCAGGCAATACTAAAATTAACATTAAGCAAAAACCTGCTGCTTGGCAGCTTCTTTTTTTTTCCTCCTTTTTTTCTTCTTCAATTGTGATCTTCTTCTTTTTTTGTTCTTTGATAAATGGTTTCAACGAGACTTCCACACCGGCCTTCCCAACTGCTATCAACGACAAGGCTGTAAAAAACAACACTTTTTGTGTGTGCCCAATACATTCCTCCTTGTAGTCGCTACATGGGCCAAGGATGGGAGGTGTTGACATGAATAAAAACCATAAACCCTGCATCATTGAAAATTACTTTTCTCTAAATCTTTGAAAGAATATCATACACAAGAAGCCTACACTTGTATTACTTACTATAGCGTAGGCAAGGCTAGAGACCACAAGCATATAGTAGTCACCCATGAAGGCGTCAACAAAGCAGGCAAACACAAAGGGCAGAGCTTGTGTTATTCCGTCCCAAATGTTTATAATACCAGCAGCATGGATAACGCTAAGATTCCAGACATCTGTTAGGTAGTTCGTCATCAAATACATTGCAAATCCAGCAAACATATCCGCCCATGTCAGTGCTGCAATTCCCAAAGTATAACAATAAAGTTACAAATACAAATTTCTACATCGATTTGGAAATCGTTACACTGAAAATTAAAGAGAAATAAACTATCGAATATTACCTGAAATCCTAACAAAGGAAACCATTACCCCGTTGACTTAATTTGAAGCTCACAGTTTTCCAAAAATAACTGGAAATGACAGAAAAAAAGAGAAGACAATGTTGCTTATTTCAGTAAATTGAATGAACAATAAACGAATTGGTGTTTATATATATAGCCTACATAAACTGACGTAAGATCGAGAGGCTAAGTATGCGTATGGTAATGCACCCTAAGAGGATATTAGTCAACCGAGCCTAACAACCAATAAACTTCCTTTAATTACGCTCCTAACCATGTTCAGAAGGCAAGCAGAAAGGGAGGGGAACCTGGAGTCATTTTCTTAATGATTCGATTGTAATCATACCAGGTAATAAAATCATAAAGAAAGACCATTGAGATGGTTATATATTTAACAAATCAGGTATAATAACAACTTGCACTTTCCGTGTACTCACTACAATATATACTAGTAGTAAGGTGACTTATGACGCCGGTAAAAACCCATATTGTCGTCGGTAAAGGCATTAGACATGTCGTCGGTAAAATGTCGCCGTTAAAAAAACGTCGCTATTGCTCAAATGTCGTTGGTAAAAACCGCTAATACGTGTCGCCGCTATTAAGCAAATGTCGCCACTATTGATATCGCCACTAATGTTTGGCCCATCTCCGGTGATAACGTGTCACCAACATGTACCATCTGTGTTTTGTGCCTAAAAGTTTTAGCCTTAAATCGATAAAACAAAACTTATTTTTGGAAATAAATAAAATAAATAAATAAATTTAAATTTTTTTATATGTCTTGAATGTGGTTCAGCAAGCCAAAATATGGACGCCTTGAATATTTAAAATCAATTTTTACAAAAAATGAGAAATTTAGTCATAGGGACTAAAACTGACAATTTGGCCAAACTTATCCTATTTACCTTTGTCTAGTCAACGATTTAGAAGATTAACAACATATAATGAAGGAATAGCAACTTAAATTAAGTCAAACATTTCCTTAAACCAATAATAAGGACCAAAATTTGAAGTTTTTAGTGAAAATGGTCATTTCCGCCAAATTTCCAAACTATGTCTTAGGGTTGACCTAATCAATTTTCTAGATGATAAAGCTTAGAATATTTGGGGTAAAAGTACAAATTCATAAACTTCTAATTAAAGCATTAATCTTTTGGGCGATGTTTGTAGGAATAACATACCGTAGGGACCATTTTGTCATATCATGTAAGTTTATATGCATTAAGTGGAATTTCACCCCCATTCTCTTCACTTAGAAGAAATCGAGGAAAGGAGAGGGAGACAGTGGTGATTCCATGGATTTCTAAGAAGATTTGAGCTTAACTTTGAAGAATTATGCAAGTGCTTGAGGTTATCTACCAATCTAAGGTATAAAACCTCCATTCTAGACTTGAAATTTCGAGTCAGGATATGGGGATTTGACCAAATCCAAATTTCTATATATGGATGAGGTTCTTCAAAGATTCGAAATGTTGTTTGATTTAATTCAGCTTGTTGTGAACCCTATCCAATCCATGGTTAACTTGGAATATT
Source organism: Cichorium intybus (assembly GCA_023525715.1). Classification (NCBI taxonomy): domain Eukaryota; kingdom Viridiplantae; phylum Streptophyta; class Magnoliopsida; order Asterales; family Asteraceae; genus Cichorium; species Cichorium intybus. The sequence goes on along the minus strand of CM042013.1, from coordinate 118,700,351 downwards.
TTGAAATGGAGTTTTAATCCATATAAACCATAGAATTTGAGGATTTATGGAATATAATATTATACTAGTAATCAGTGGGTTATTATAGTTGTTTTGGATGAGGGGATTCACTTGTGGTATCTCCCTAATGATTCCAATCATTGGAAAAGAGAATTAACACCATGGGAGGTGAAAATGGAGCATTGGAGATTGGGGACATGATTAAATTTATGAGAAAACTTATCTTCTACGGATCCATTACATCAATATGAATCCATTAGTGTAGTTACGATCATTTCCTAATGATTACAATCTATGGAAGAATGAATCTCTACATCTAGTTATCAATTGGTTGAATGGAATTGGGTATTCCATAGTGGGTACCACTAGTACAAAAAAGACCTACGGTCACACTTTTTAAGAAACAGCCCGGTAACACTTTTGATTTTTTGCGTGACTAAAGGTCACGTAAAAACTTTTAGACTAGTTTTAGCTACATTTTATAGCAATATTCCTGACCGTTGGTGTGTAGATCGTAATCGTTCATAATGATTTAACGTCAAAATTTTGCTTTTTACGACGCACAATCAAACCATGTGGCCACATATTGACAACGCCTAGTAATATTGCATATTTTAGTCATTATTGAGCCTTATTCTTGATGAAATTATATCATATATACTATGGTATACTCACTTTTTGTGCCAGTACTTGTTTGGAAGAAAATAATGAAAACAGGGACTAAAAGCGTACACATTGGAGGAAGTTGGGAGAAGAAGGAAAAATCAGGAGTGACAATCACGACGCGGGAACCATAAATGCGCGGCGCGGTTGCGTAAAATTTGCAACTATAAATAGAGGTGTTTTCAGCCGAAAACCCGAGCAAAAACCCTGGAGAAAAATCGACTGTAGAGGCTCTTTGACTCCAAGAACTCGTTTTCAGCAATTACCTTTTGGCATTTCAGGGTTTTATGTTTAATTTCTTTTAGTTTAGTAATTAGCATTAGTGGCTAGGGTTTGTGGGAGTGACAACCACTAACCTTGAGCACTTTAGTTACTGTTTTTCAGTCTTTCTTACTGTATTGGATGATTGGAATTCGTTTTGAGTTTATAATAATCATTTGGTTACAAGTAATCTTGGTTTTTCGGTGTTTTGATGCTTGTTATTGGTTTTGAATGCTTGGATTGTGTTTGGATGTGTTTATGACCTTGTTGGGACTGTTTTCCCTTGCTGATTTCAGTAGCCAACTAGGTTAGATTTTAGGTTTGAACTCTAGCCAGTGACTGTCATTTGGACTTTTAGTTATTGGTTTAGTTTATGCCTTGTGATTGTTTATTTCTTTGGATGCCTTTGCTTACTTCTGAATTAGAGATGTACTTCTGATTTCAGAAAGTAACTAGGTTTGGTTTGAAGCTTAGCTTAGTCTATGCTTGTTTTGAGATTGTTTGGTTTATGTTTTCTGGGATTAGTGATCAAAAGCTTAGGAACTAAGTCCTCTGACTATAGCATGACATTATAGTTGGCAATCTGTCACCTGACTTGACCACGTAACTCCTGCGGATCCACCCTGACTTCGACTGTGCTAAATGAGTGTGTTAGGTTTTTCTTATTTTTGACCGCATGACGACCGCTGCGATGTCACATATCACTAACGGCCACAATTTTTTTTGAAAGAAGGAAAACTTTTGAGATGGTTTTTCTATGAGACAAAAGATGCATATATGGTCACATAAAACGATTGTTTATGTGTCTAAAATATAGTATATTCGGCCACATAATTGATTTCGTGTGACCATAGGATATTCTCTAATTAGCCACTTAGTAAAAGAAACAAAATAAGTAATTATAAGAATTTTATGCTCACGTCTTAATTTTTTATGCGTCTCAAAAAACAAAGAGTTGTCATGATAAAATAGAAAAGCTGTGAGTATAAGTCTTATATGGTAACGACATAATTTAATATACGTGTCTAAAAGAAAAAATTGATTTCAATGAAGGTAAAACCGAGTACATATGACCGCATAAATGATTTTGCGCGTCCATATGGTAGCGTTTAGACACTTATTAAAGAATCAAATACAAGTAAGTATAACCATTTTATGGTCACATCGTAAAATATTATGTGTGTCTAAAACAAAGAATTGTCATGATAAAAGAGAAATGTTGTGCATGTAAGTATTATATAGTCACGATATATGTGATTAAATGTGTCTAAAATTGTATATAAAATAAGTAACTGGCCATAAGGAATGAAATAATTTGGCCACATAAATGATTTTTTTTGTGTCCATAGGATTGGGTTAGCCACTTAGTAAAGAAAAAAAAAAAAAAACAAAACAAGTAACTAAAACCATTCTATGGTCATGTTTTAATTTTTTATGCGTCTCAAAAAACAAAGAATTGTCATGATAAAAAAGAACGTTGTGAGTATACGTATTATATGGTCACGACATATTTTATTATACGTGTCTAAAGGAATTGGGTGATTTCAATGAAGGTAAAATCGAGTACGTATGGCCACATAAATGATTTTGTGTGTCCATAAGTTAGCGTTTGGACACTAATTTAAAGAATCAAATACAAGTAACGATAACCATGTTATGATGACGTCGTAAGATCTTATGTGTGTCTAAAAACAAACAATTGTTATGACTGAAGAGAAATGTTGTGAGTGTAAGTATCATATGGTCACTGTATACTTGATTATATGTGTCCAAAATTGTATATAATTATATAACTTGTAATAAGGAATGAAATGATTTTGTCACATGAATGTTTCTTTTGTGTCTATATGATTGGGTTAGTCACTTAATAAATGAAAAAAAAAAACAAGTTAATATAAACGTTTTAATTTCTTATGTATGTGTAGAAACAAACAATTGGCCACATATTAAATGTACTGAATTTAAGCAACAAAATTACTCTTTTTTTTTTTTCAATTGAGGCACAAGTTATGCTATATATACATACATATATATATATATATATATATATATATATATATATATATATATATATATATATATATATATATATATATATATATATATATATATATATATATATATATATATATAGAGAGAGAGAGAGATAAGCAAATACAAACGTTGTTTCAACACTGAAATTTCTATAGACTATAAAATTTACAAAATTTTATAATAATGTAATTGTCTTCAAAGGTTTCATGAGTTTTCTAGGTGTAGAAAGAAGTGAAGGTTGTACCCCAACAATTGTGCAAAAACTTCTACTTGTTGATCTTGGCCAGATTGAAATCCAGTTACCCTATTAGTGGTTTGCCTCTACTTTCAGAGAGATTGCATAATGGGCTCAATATCAGCGAGAATCTCAGTGGTGAACAGACCCAACCTTTTCCTGGTGAGTGTACGGTCCACCCGGTCTCGGTCCGTCATTAGGACAGCCAGCTGGCCGAGTAGGTCGTTCCCTTCTCGGTCCCAATCCTTCCTTTTTCTATCACATATTTGTATAAGGCCTTTCGAACTGTTTAGCAAAAAATATCACAAAATATGAGGACAATGAGGCGACTAGAGCAACAATATCCAGCAATATAAATCGTGTTTAAGCAGAAACTTACCACATTTTCCAGAGAAATCAGGCTTTGCAGAGACGAAGAGGCGAATAGTGCAACAATATTCTGCAATAGATCTTCGGCATGAATGACTTTGAGGCTGAAAAACATGACATTGTAGAAGCCGTATTCTTCAAAATGGTCAAAATTTGAACTTGAATCTCTAATCCTCCATTGGTTGTTGATTTTTGCTGTTATTTTCAAGTGGAAGATTATGCAGGTGGTTATTGATCGGAAACAGAGATGTAGAAAAAATATATTGCAGGTTATTAAATAAGTGTAAACTAAAAGTCCATATGAAAAGAATGATGTAATGGTAATTAATACATTCTGCTAGCATTTGACGGATGGGAATCATTATTTTCAATATAATTTACATAATTTGGTATTAATTGAACATATTACCATATTTAATTATATTTTATATTAGTTGATATTTAATTATATTTTTTAGTAAGGTTATAAAAAGGTGGGATTGTGTTAGCCGCTTAGTAAAAAAAAATAAACAAATAACTATAACAACTCTATGGTCACGTTTTAAATTTTTATGCGTGTCAAAAAGCAAACAATTGTCATGATAAAAGAGAAAACCATAACACACAAACAGAATAATTGACCATAAGACATTATATTTATATTGATAGCCAAATATATACATTGTTTCAAGACTAAAATTATACAAAAAATTTGTATAAATTCAATTGTCTTCAAAGGTGTGATTGCTTCGTCTGGGCTGCTGAATTCGTTATAAATACTTGTGTAATATGAAAAAGACGAAAGTACAATGTTATAAATAATAGTAAACTGAAATTAAGATGTTATAATTGAGACAATTAGCATGCTTTTAGAGTTTGGGGGACATTTTACCAACAACCAAGTTAGGGGCAAGGATCAACTCACAATGACTTAAGTAAAATGTCCTAATGGAGCAAAATGAAAGTACAATGCTATAATTGACACAAGTACCCCTGTTTTTATAGTTTAACGGGCATTTTAGCAACAATGTGTATATATTTGTAAATAACCAATACTTGAAAGAAAGTCATACCTTCATTGTTTATATCAAAAATCATTTGGCCTTACGTACCACTTTATTTATAGTTATACCCTCACAGTCAGCCCGAAAGTGATCATTGAGAGATTCCCTACCCAAGTCACTTTGAGGTACTTTTGGCAGTATGTTATTATGTCGAGGAAGAATTACAGTACTGAATTCCTCATCGCCGTCGTCATATGTATCACTATAGTTTTTGGGAGCTGCAATAAGGATAATGGACTTTTTTATCAAGCTGATCTTTCACATAAAATACTTGTCTTGCTTGCCACACCATTATGAATGGATCATCCTAGTGGCCAATTATATCTTCAACCAAGGTGTAACCAAGAGTATCTTGTTTGACACCATTCTTATTAACTACCCAGTCACACATGAAAAGGGGTATTTTTCTAATATGATAATCTACTACCCATATCTCTCTTAAAACCCCATAATAATAGTTTAGGCCAAAGGTTACACCTTTTTTTTGAAATGTGTATGTTAGTTGCTCTACACCAACCCCGCTATTCTGATAACCTTTACCTTCACGATCTTTTGCGCGAAATAGGTATCCATTGATATTGTATGAAGAGTATTCCATTACAATTGTGTGTGGTCCATTCCTTATTGTTTCAGATATACTTTCCTTGGAGATTGCTAACTCACTCTCAACGTGGATTTCATTACATAATCATGAATTAGATTTTCAACAAATAATATTGATCAATTTCATTACAAATTACTTGGTTAACTCTTTTCGTAACCACTGACCAATTGTTGTATTGTGATGTTTCTCCGTCAATGTGTCGTTTATTGGGATGTTCTGTAACGCCCGATTTCTTATACAAAGTATACCAAATTTTTTTCAAACATTAACACATCAAAATAGGCATACTTGTACTCAAACCACAGAAACAAGATGTTATCAAAATATTCAATTACACAAAAGGTCCTTACAAAACTAACCAGTCTTACAAATAAAATTTAACATGTCTAAAGGACAATCTCTAAGTTATCACTGTCTCTATCACATGCCTTCCCCTATCACTGCTGCAAAACAGCATACAACTCAAGTGTAAGCTTATAAAAAGCATAATGGATAATCTCCAACACTCTTCATAAATCTCATCAGCACACACACACACACACACACACATATATATATATATATATATATATATATATATATATATATATATATATATATATATATATATATATATATATATATATATATATATATATATATATATATATATATAGAAAGAGAGAGAGAGAGAGAGATGGCAACTTTAATTAGAAACAACAGGGGATACCCCAGCAAACAACTGAGCAAACCCAAAAACAACCAGTACAAGTTACAAATAAGTGAGGGCTAGATTTGGGGACAAGATCCACAAATTTCTATCTATAGCTACATTTTGAGCCCTACTCACTAACCATAAAAAAGACTCCCTTTGAATTTCCTGAACCACCTCTTCTACCTTGGCAACCTGGTTTTTGAGTTTCACATTGTTTCTAGCCAACCAAATGTATATTAAGACTGCTGCTCCCACCACTCTAAGGATATTTCTAAGAATATTCAATTGTGAATGACCTGCCTAGCGATGAGGAATCTCTTCTATACTCGAGATGTTGGCCAAACTCCTACCCCACTAAAAGTGAACCTTCTCCCAAACCTCTATAGCATATATACAATCATTGAAAACATGTATCTCAGAATCCACAACATTAGATTAGAAAACGCACTGTTGATCATCACCCCCTAATCCCATTTTCCCTAAATTTTCTTTAACCGCGAATCTGTTCAAATAAAATCGCCACATAAAAATCTCAGTTTTCTTTAGGAACCACCCGTTCCACCTGTTTACCCCTATCTTCTATTGAGATTTATCAACCACCTGTTGTTGAAACCTATCCACTATAAAACTTCTTTTAGGACCACCTTCACAAAACCACGAATCTTCTTTGTTAGACAGCACCATATGCTAAATTATATCTTTTAATTGGTTGAATTCTTCATTGGTTCCCCCTTGTCAAATTATCCCTCTCCAATCCCACAAACCTCCATCAATTCCTATCCTCTCCGCCACATTAACACTTTTATTTTTTTCCATACTATACAACCGAGGAAATTTAACACTGAGCAAATCTTCAGAAATCCACCTATCAGTCCAAAATTTAGTGTCTTTTCCATTCTCAATCTTTCTTCTTATCAGAACTCTTTATTTCTAAAACCAGCAATCATATTAACTTTACAAACACCTGTTAATTATTAGCAAATATCAACTCATTAGTAAGTACAACACATGGTACTACTCATATACTTGATCATAATCACTCATTTGACAACCAACTATACTCCAACTCAATAGCCCTCATGGCTATATAATTTCACACAAAACTCTATAACACAACCATTCAAGCATCTACTCTGATTATCCAATCAATATGTACATTTAACTTAGCTACTGTTACTTACATATAACAGCTCCATCAATCAGAGGTTACAACAATAACCACAATGTAACACAAACATATATATATATATATATATATATATATATATATATATATATATATATATATATATATATATATATATATATATATATATATATATATATATATATATTACATGTATCTCAACGTTCATTAAACATATCTCTACTCAACTATGAAGGAGTACTCACCTAGTATCGGCTTAGTATGTAAAATCCCCAAGCTACGGGTATCAGGCTCCTGTCCACTAGACTTGGCTGTATCATAACAACCCAATCTATAATCGATACCAACACATCTCAAAAGAGAAATCAATTCAAGTTGAAAAAGCAACTATAACAATAGATAACAACAATATCTTGGTTACAACTTTCAATTCTGCAAAACCTCACTCAATTTACAACAAGATGCAAGAATCATCACACTCCTAGCTAGGGTTTAGGATTAGAACTCACTTTCAAACACTAATCGTAGAAAAATTACCCAACTGAAGCTAGTTGCAGGCGGTTCACCAACACCACCTGGAACTAACTCAAATCGAAGCTAGAACGTATGCTATTACCTTTTAACCATAATGTATCGAACCCTAACTTCAATTCTCGAATTATAGGCCTCAATTTCGACTTTAGAGGGTTTAGGGCAAGTTTTTAGAGAGAAAAGCCACGAACCAAACCTTCCCTAAAATGCAGCAAAAACACACATTAAAAACCCATCTGCAACATTAGCGCTGACAACGCGTAGTGATAACAAGTATTTTAGTCGTTGTTGAGCAATAGTTTGAGTAAAATATATATCTTAAACAATGATATTACTCACGTTTGTGCCAAGTTTGTTCTGTGCAAATTATGTTAAATACAACGTAAAAAGCATACATAATTGCAAAGAATTGGAAGAAGGCTACTTCCAGTCAAAGGAACACGCGCGTCGCGGGCTCAGAATAGCCCTACGATGCGGTGAGCTGTGTACTGGATGGGATTTGCATTTTCAAAGTGCGAAGAATGGTGGCTTATGGATAAGCCACACCGCGGATAAGCCCTTTATGCGACGCAGCCAGGCATTTTTCACCACTATAAATACCGGACCCCAGTACGACTTTAGAGGCATCCCATGGCACCACAAAGAGATCCGGAAGTATACTTTCATCAGTTTTTCAGTAGCAATCGATAGTTTGGTTAGATCTTTGGTTTTTATATTGTTTTATCAACTCGGTATCGAGGTTTGCCGCAATTGGAATTTCTGTCAATTACTTGATGTTTGCTTGGATTTGTTGAGTTGTTTTTGATTTCAATAGTTGTAGTTTACATCTGGATATTTGAATGTTTGGTTTTTGATTTGAGTTTGGTTTTGATTTATAAAAGTAATCATTCGGTTAATTGTTTGTTTTCTCGATCTACAATCAGATCTGAGTTTGTTTTGGTTTTTGTTTATGTTTGGCTTGTTCCCACGTGTTATTGATCCCCCGTCTATAGAGTGACAGTATAGATCCGTTTATCGACACAAAGTGCCAACCACTAACTCCATGGTTCGACCCTTACGTGCCGCTAGCTACGGAGCTGTAAGGTATAAATCTAGTATTTTTTTTACTGCATCGACGACTGCGCGTGCCCAATTTTGGCGCCGTTGTCGGGGAGTTGTGCGGTTGACAGTCTTTTTCAATTTTCGATTACTCTTTTGATGTTTAATTTTAGTTTTTTAATTTTTCGTATGTGTACATCCTCATAATGGGCGATTACATGTACACGGGTCAATACACGTGTTATGGTGGCCAGGTCTATAACCATTACGAGAATGATTGCAACAATGGATCATTCAATGACAATGGGTATGGAAGTTCGACTCAGTACGAACAAAACATATACACCAAGAAGCACAATCAGCGGCGAGGACAACAGTACTATAATAACGAGCTCTACAATGATGGTAATTTTATTCCTCTGCTTTACTTTCGACAACCAATTGGGCAGTCGGTTGCATCGCACTTCCAACCACGAGAGTATGATGAGGCATCGCCTATATTTTTTCTTAAAACTGTAGATTGTCAGGTAGAGATTGGGCCAGACTTACCTCAATTTAAGGGTTATAAGCAGGATAATCCTTATGATCATCTTCATGAGTTCCTAGCTATAGTTAATGTGAACATACCTAGAAATGCTGATAGGAATTTCTTTAGGCTTAAGTTGTTTCCGTTCACACTAAAAGGCAATGCTAAGTATTGGTTCACGTTGCTGCCAGCCAATAGTATCACAACATGGAAGCATTCCATGATGGTTTCCAGCAAAAGCCCGGGGAAGCATTCCATGATGCTTTCGAGAGATTGAAGGAGCTGTTACGCTCATGTCCGCATCATGAGTTTCCACGATGGCAGTTGTTCATTGTATTCTACATCGGTATCGATAGTATGGGGCATGCTATGATTAATGCGCCATTTGGAGGGACAATTATGATGCAAGATAGTGAGATAACATGGAGGTTCTTGTAGCAACTCAGCAATGGATCCAAGACCAGTTATTCAACAAGGAAGACAAACAGCACCTCATCAGCGGCAGCAGTAAATATCAATAAGGACTGGAAGAAGGAGGTAAAGAATGAGATCGGTGCCCTTAGCAAGAAGTTCGATATATTATTGTCCACCATGCAGAAAGAACCACCAATCAACAATAGCACAGTCAATAAGAACAAAGACCACAAGAGGTTAATCAAGCGTTTTGTCAAGGGCAATACCACAACAATAGACGACCATATAGGCTGAATATTCAGGAAGGGCATAGTTTCAATGGTAATTACAACCATCAATAAAACAACGACCATCAAGGTAATTGCGCTGATTCGTGTTTTGTGAATGACCAAAATTTAGAGCAACAACCATACTCGCCATAAACTAAGGCGATTGATTTTAATATCAATGATACTGTGTGTGAACCTGCATCACCTGAACATGTGATGGAAGGTCATACACCTTGAGAAACTCAAGAGACCACCGAGATAGTTGAAATGGTTGTTGAGGAGGAGGTTGTAGATGACAATACTACCCCCGACTCAACAACTTTTGATATTTTCGATAATATTGATAATCAAGGTCTGGTGATGAGTGAGTCTATACCATCACTAGACAGTTTTTGGTCGAAGTGGACGTTATGGAGAGGGCTGTAGATGACAATACTAAGCCCTATCCAACAAACCCGGAAATTATTGAAACGGTTGATGCTTTTGAAATTCAAGCTCTGATCATGAGTGAATTCATACCATCACCAGACAACATGGTCGAGACGGTTATTGAGGAAGGGGGCATAGATGACAATACCACCCCGACCCATCGGTTTTTGAAAATTTTGAACATTTTGAAAATAAAGATCTGGTGATGAGTGAATCTATACCATCACCAGACAATGCCAGTCGCTCACTTTTGGCGCCGATCCACCTGTTGGACGATGACCAAGATGATGATAATCGTGTTGTGGTTTTTGAAAACGAGAAACATACTTTTCCCACCACTCATGATCCGTTAATGAGTGTGAAATTAGACGTGATTAATACCGTCGATGATGACATTCGGGAGCCTACCAATACTATGCCTTCCGACCCCATCCGATTGGAAAATTTTTGGTTGAACTATAGGACCGAACTGCAGACTGCAGATAACACTCAAGATGCGAGCAAAAACTGTTTCGCAAAAAAATTGCTGGGAGCGGCACTGTGCGCCCTCCACGTCAAACCGGTGATTTTGAAGAGACACCGAGGAAAAGATCGAGCTTGGAGGTTTAAAGCCACCTCCAAGTATTCACACGAATTAATCGGAAGACGACAATCGGGCACCAGCAAAAGAACCGGTAAACCATTTGACCCAGGAAAGCTGGAAGAACATTTGGTCAACGAAGGAATGGTAACTACTGATAATCAGCAGAGGAAAATGGTGTACAACCCACCGTAGCTACTAAAGGAGGGTCCAGCTTAAAAGCCGAACAAAGAAGCGCTTTCAGGAGGCAACCTGACCGTAGAAGTTATTAGGTTTGTTTTAATGATGGTTTTGATTTTTGATTGATATTTGTATTGTCCTCAGTCAATAAATCATGGTCCAACACAAGTGTAGGGTGAGCATGAGGGACTCGAAAGGAAAAGTAAAGAAAGGAAACAATGCACGCACGCGCCACCAACCCATCCAAACCCCAACGCGGGTCGAGGAGAAACCCGATATGCAGGGGCCTTTTCATGCATACGCATGGCGCAGATGAAAGCCAGACTCGACGGGGCAGAATGGATCCAAGCGATGGTCAACCATTAGGCACTCGACATGATGAGGAGTGACAGTACATTTTCTATTTCTCTTTTTGATTTTCTTAGGTTAGAATTTTTGTATATTGCAACTTTTATTTTTAATATGTTTGTTAGTGTGAATAGTATCTATCCAAACTGTGACTGTTGCACTAAACGTTTGGAGTTTCATAACGCAAGTGTGGGGTCACTGTACTCCTGCACTTGCATTATGCTGGCATGTTTACTACTGCGCCCGACTCCTGGATTTCATCGAGAGGACACAAACGAACAACCTTGTTACATTTGGTCCCACCAATCAAGCAATTCTCCGTTCAAAGGGTTAACGCTTTTCTCCTTTGTTTTGAATTTTTCTATGTACAACGGGGACGTTGTACGGTTTAAAGTGTGGGGTGGGGACGGTCGAAAAGATTTTTAAATTTTTGCGAAAATAGTCTTAATTTTCAAAATTTTAGCAAATTTCAAAATTTTTAAGGAATTGTACCTTGGAAACGAATTCGTTTTTAATGTTATATCATTATGATATTTTTCAAAAGAAGTATTGTTTAGTTGTTATCATGCTATTTTTGAGTTAAAATAAGTTGAGTGTTTAGGTGGTTAGAAATACTGGATTTAAAACATCTTAAGATTGGGATCAAGGAGAGAAATATCAATTAGTGGTCTTTGTTGTTCGTGCCGGTAGGTCCGAAAAGGGTGGCCCTGAAAGGGCATTTATGCACCTCACTACCTAAAGTTGTCTGGTCTGGGATAGTGTTTTCGAAAGCTCGTTACACAGACAACATCAAAATTCATGGATAGTTCCTTAACGACCTTTAGAATCTGAATAAGTAAGTGCACTTTTTCTGAACCGAAAATTTGTAATCAAGGGTTCTATAGAAAGACGTGATTCTCAAAGGGTATTCTGGTTAGTTTTCCAAAAAAGCATTTTCATCTAACTTTTCGAATACAATAAACTTTGAAACCGAAGGCATTCAAAAATGTTTGAGTTCTTGTTAGAATTTGTTAAAAACTCACTTGCTTAGGGACAAGCAAGGCACAAGTGTGAGGTGTTTGACAACGCATGTGGAGAGTTGGTAATACTTCCCGAATAATTTAATTATTCAGAAAGGTCCACAGTCGCTCATCCTTTGGGAAGTAAGTATTGAATCAAGACTGTCATGAATTGGTTTGTAGACTGTCTAAGGAGTTAGACATAGCAATAGGATTGCTACAACATTCATGAGTACTAAGAAATAGAGATTTGAGTATTGGATAAACCCACGCTCAATAGATTGCTTCATGGATTATATCACAAGCAATGTTGAGACGATAATATCTTATGATCTTGAAGTGGAGAGATATGAATTATAATTTACAAGGCAGTTGTTCATTGATAATACGAAAACGCATCGGTAACTCGATGTTATAAAACATGTTATTGTGAATGATTTGACTGGTATAAGATATAAGCATATGAGTTGAAGATTATTCGTTCCTTGACCCTGATGGGAAACAGATATCTGTAGGCCTCTCGATGATTTTGAAGTTGACTAAAGTGCTGGCCAGCCTGTACTAAATTGATGTGTTCAATTAGAAGTTCCATAGTCATAAGCAGAATCGAAAATCGGGAAACAGAGTATCAGACAGAGATTGATCTCAATCCATGTCTCATGTCTGAAAATATCTTGTTGGACGAAGGATCATATGATCACTTATCTATGGACAGAACTGACTGGGTCAGAGTTCGGCAGCAGTTTCTAGGAAGCTATAGTTTGCTGATTAATTAGAGGTTAAATTAGTAATTATTGTCATATACGTATCCAAGTGGGAGACTGTTGGATTAGGTGTCTAAGCCATGACTAATAATTAGTATTTATCTAATTAATAGTAGCATAGTCTATTTGGGTTGCCCTCATAGCTGGAGGTTTGGTAGAAAGTTTAGAGAGAAAGATTGATTGATTATGTGATTAATAAATCAATAGAAATTAAATAAATGGTTTATTAACATATTAAAGTGATAATATATTAATTAGAAACTATATTAATTAATTTAATTAATTAAAAGTGCAGGGACTAGAATTGTAATTATTCAATAGTTGAGTAAGTGACAATTATAGCAGGTAAATAAATCAGCAAAATATATATATGGAAATATATATTTTCAAATTTAATATATAGGAGATAATTAGGTTTGAATTATTAAGATAAAGGCTTATCTTAATTTGAATTCAAAAAAGGTTTATCTCTAAAGGTTTATCTGTTTATCTGCTGGAGGCTATAAATAGGAAGCCCCAGAGCCTAGAAACATGTGCCATTGTTACTCTAATCTCTATGAAATTTCGTTCTCCCCTTCTGCTCCCTGGGTGTGATCTCATTTGAGGCAGGACACTTGTGCTGCTCAGCTTCCAAGAAAACCTAAATGTTAGTTTTTCTGTTTTATTTATTCTAGTTAATTTTATTTGGCCTTTAGGAATTAGTTATATGTTCAATTAGAAGAACACAAAGATCCTTATAGGTTGCATGTGAACTTAGGGTTTTTAGTTCATAAATTTGCATAAAACCCTACAGGTAGGAGATGTATGGAAATCGTCCCATATATATAGGAGGTGAAGAGATTTTGTAAGATTTTATGGGGAATGTGCATGACATGGCTTAGTGATTAAAATAATCAAGTTATGGCTCTTGTAATATTTTAATCAATGACCTGATTGTGATAGGGAAGGGTAGGCCGGCCATTCGGGGGGGGGGGGGGGGGGGGGGAGGGGGGAGAGGTGTTCATGTCTTCTATAATTTATACCCAAGTATTATATAAACCTTGATATTTTTATAAAAAGTGGTAAAATGTGTTGTGGATTTTTATAAGTTTGGGGGATATAATTACTAATAAATACGTTAATCAATATTAACCATAAAAATATTAGTAAACATATATTTAGATTGATTCCCAATTCGTTTGGTGAATATATAAGCGTCTAAGTGCAGTAATCTTTCGAATACGCGGTATTTGACATTTTACCGGATAAATAATCGGAACATATAATTAAATACTAGACCATATTACGTTCTATAAAATGTTTTCCTATATTTCATATTTAATTTTTAAGGCACATTGTAATGCATTTTGTTGCCCAATTCCTGTGTACATTTATCGTTCCTAGCGACTGAACTGCTGTAACTTTTGCATGTGAACTCCGTTTTCGACATTCTATATGTCTACGGATTCGTTAGCATGAATACATCGTGTTATGAATATTACTTATACCAAAATAATATTTGTGTGTTTTATCGAGTTTCTACGCTACTGTAATCTATTACACATATTTATATTGTTTACTCGATAATTGATTTCAACTAGCGTATGTAGTATTATAATATCCAATAATACAATATGAAGGTTATGAAAATTACATTTCAACATTTTAAACTAATTTACGCTTCATTTGACTTTCATTGACTTTTGTTGACCGAAATATGATGGTTGTAACAACTGGTAGGACTTCAAGTTTTACGGCGGAGATTTCATCCTTTTCAAGGTGTCACCTTGGACAGGGGCCATTCGATTCAGGAAGTGGGGCAAGCTGGGCCCTAGGTATATTGGACCCTATTGGGTCGTTGCTCGGTAATTGCGTGCTTTTATATCATATCATTTATGCCTTATTTGGAAGTTTTCTTTGGTAGAAAAGATGTTAACTTGTAGGAATTAGAGTGCAAATGGAACAAGGATAAGCTGGAACTTAGAAGATAAGAACCAAGATATTCGCAACACCGAGGTTAACAGTTCGCGATGACAAGAAGATATGACATCGTAATCTAAAATTCAAATTAACGAGATATTGGGAATTCAGTTGGTTCGCGGCACTAATGAGGCTACCGGTGGTGCGAAGTGTCCAGTTTTGCAACTATAAATAAAGGCTCTAGTCGACATTCTACAACATCCATCGAGAGTTCTCTGGATCTCAAAGATTTTTTTCGTTCTACTTCAGTAGTTTGGGTTAGATGATCATTGTTTTGGCTGTTTAGCCGGTTTTATAGTTTTGATTTTAACTCGTTGTTGGAGTATTCCGGGTCTACGAATTTCTTTGACTACTTGGCATTGAGTTTTAGATCTCAGAAGATTCAATTGACTCCTGTAGTTCTTTGGTTCATAGTTGGATAGTGATAGTTAGTTTGTAATGATTTGTTACAGTTTTCGATTTTTATTACAGGAAGTTATTTTTGGTTTCAAGTTGTCTTTGATCTATCACTAAGATATGAAGTTTTTCCTTTACTTTCAATTGATTTTAGTTTAAGTTTGGTTTATATCAAGTGTTTGTGATTCTCTGGCTATAGAGTGACACTATAGTTTTATAGTTATTAGATACAAAATGCTAATTAGCGACTCCTTGGGTCGAACCTTACTTACCCTATCTAGTGGAGCTGTAAGGTTTTTCATATTTTGTATCGCATCAACAACTTTGCATGTCAAATTTTGGCAACATTGTCCGGGAGTTGTGCGCTTGACACGTTGTGTTGTTTTAAAATTTTTGTTTTATTTCTTTTGCTTGGCAAGCACCTCGTGCATCAAGGTGACATAGTAGTGGAACAAACAATGGTGGTAAAAATGCAGGGCCACCGCTCTTTCAAGTAGAACCATAACCCACCATTCGTGCACCCAACTGGGGGAACAGACCAAAATAAGGGATCTAATGGTAATGGTTTTTAGCACCAATGCCAACAGCAACAACAGCAACAGTACCAAGGCAACCGATAGAATCAAGGCCGTAGGCGATAAAGATGTCAAATCGAAACAACAACTGGCACGATCAACGTTATTATAATTACAGTTTGTATAACGACGGTAACTACATTCCACAATTAGTTTTTCCACCACCTATTCGACAATTTGTAGCTTCTCACTTCCAGCCGGGAGAATATGAGGATGCCTCGCCTATATTCTTCCTAGAAAGGAATGAGCATTAGGTGGAGATCAGACCACAAGTGTAGGGTGTTTTGCCGAAATATTTGACAACGCCTAGTAATATCACAAATTTTAGTCGTTGTTGAGCCCTATTCTTAGTGAAATTATATCATATACATCGTGGTATTCTCACTTTTCGTGCCAGCACTTGTTTGGAAAGAAATAATAAAAACAGGGACCAAAAGCGTGCAATTTGGAAGAAGTTTGAAGATCAAGGCAAAATCAGGAAAAGACGTACACGCGCCGCAGAATTCATCAATGCGCGACGCGGGTATGAGGCGGTGGAAAGAATTCAAATTCCGATAAAACGGGGCTAAAACCCTACGCGCGACGCAGGATCCACCTATGCATGGTACGGCTTCGAGATTTTTGCAACTATAAATAGAGGCTTTTAGGGCGAAAAAACTAGCGAAGACCTGGTGTGAAATCGACCCCCAACGCTCTTTGACTCCGAGATTTAGCTTCAGAAACCATCTCTTGGTAATTTCATGTTTTTATCATTAATTTTCAATTAGTTAAATAGTTAGTGATAGTGGCTAGTGTCTTTGGGAGTGATAACCACTGGCATTGAGTTTTTGTTTCTGTTTTTGGTTCTTTTGGTTACTGTTTGTGTCATTGGATCTAAGTTTTGAGTTAATGAATCATTTGGTTATAAGTAATTGCTTCTTTTCGATGTTTTATGCTTGTGAATGAATTGTTGAATGTTTGGATTGTGTTTGATGTTTGATTTGCCTTTGTTTGCTTCTGATTTGGAGACATACTTATGATTTCAGTAAGTAACAAGGTTTGGTTGGTAGTTTAGTTTAGTTCATGCTTGCTTGGAATTGTTTTCTTTTATGCTTTTTTGGGATTAGTTGTCAAAAGTTAGGAACTAGGTTCTCTGACTGTAGCGTGACACTGCAGTTGGTAATCTGTCACCTGTCTCGACTACGTAACTCTTGTGGATCGACCCTGACTTCCACTATGCTGAGTGTGTGTGTTAGGTATTTTCTTATTTTTGACCGCATGACGACCGCTGCGATGTCAATATTGGGGTTATAAGCAAGATGACCCCTATAACCATTTATATGAACTCTTAGTCATCGCTAACGCGAACATTCTATGCAAGATCTAACACGGATTCATTCAGAATACTCCTATTTCTGTTTACGCTTAAAGATAAATCAAAATATTATTTCACATGACTGGCGCCCAATAGTCTCACTAGTTAGGACCAGTTGAAAACTAAGTTTTTGCAGGAGTTTTACCTAGCCAGTCAAACTACAGAGATACAGAGGGCAATTCAAGATTTTTAGCAAAATTCTAATGAGGAGTTTTATGATTCCTTTGAGCGTGTCAAGGAGCTACTATGCTCATGTACGCATCGTGAATTCCCACGTTGGCATTTGTGTGTTGGGTGCAATTTCTACATCTTTATGACTTGGTGGCATTAGGAAGGCCCAATTATGATTGTGGGCTTGCGCATTAGGCTTATTAGTTATCTAGACTATAAATACTATTTCATTTATTATTTGTAGTCTAATGATTCTAGAGGGAGTGGTGTCATATTTTAGAGAGAAAAACAATTACATTGTAAAACCCATCATATTGTAAAACCATTGATCAATACAATCATTCGACTCAATGGTTCCCGATTGGTGTGTCGTTCTTATTCTGCATTTTGTAAAATCATCACTCAACAATTGGTATCAGAGCCTAACCTTGAAGATTTAACAGATTATTTCAAGGATCGGTTCTTGATTTGGCAACCCACCACATCATCAATCAGAATTCTAATTTTCAGATCTGGATCTTTAGTTTTTCTGATATGGAATCAATATTATGATCAGTTCTTCATCTTTGATCTGTTTATGTTCATAAATATTGGTTTATATATTGTTTTTATCATTGAAAATTCTTTCAGATCTGTTTCTCTCACTAGAAAACGTTTCATATCCACTTTCTCTCTCTAAAGACCCACTTCAGATCCACTTTCTCTCTCTAGTTTTATTCCAGATCTGGTGAGTATTTGTTGTTTAAAATGAAAATGGAAGCAAGAAATTCGAAATTATGGACTGTTTGTGTTGATAATCTCAAATACAAAGTATCAATTGTACAATTTTTGGGTCTTGTATTGAGAAATCAGAATATTACAAATGACACACTCATTTCTGATGGAGCGAAAGATTCATATGGAAGACTTGTTTTTCATCACTTGAAACATGATTTACACAAACATTTCTTCTCAAAAATGTTAAAGGTTTTAAGAGAAATCGACAGTAAACATGGTTTAGAAAATCGAAAATGAGTAGAAAAGTATGTTTCTCTTGTTGAAGATGCAAATGGCCTTCTTGTTCCACAAGACTTTGAAGATGATGTTCTTTATCTTCATGTTTCCGAAAATTCTAATGAACATTTCGGATCTACACTTGTTCCTCAACATGAAAAGAAAGATGCAAAGGTTAAGGGGGTGTTGGATTTAAAAGAAAAATGTTTGGTGAAAGTTTTGTTTGTTGCTGAAACTTCAAATGGAACGAAATCTGAAGTTAATCGCTCTTCAGCCTCAAGTGATATGTTTTATGGCATGAAACCTTATGGAAAACCCACACTAGTTGAAAATCGAAATTATCAAATCTGAAGCCTTTATGATCCGAAGGTTCCTGATCCGAAGGTTTCAGTTCGAACTCAAAAGGATGAACAAAGTTCTTGTTTTAGTCTTGTGTTCATAAGTTTAAAAAGAAGTAAAAGAAGAACAAAAGCCAAAAAATGATGTGGGTTCCCAAAGAGAAAATTTCTGATGGTGTTCTTATTTTAAAATCAGAAGTGAAATGGTTGAAAAGTTTGTTGTGCTTAAAAAAAGTATTCAGAAATCTTTGTTCAAAGAAGGAATTATTTAGTGAATTCGGTTGGTACTATAAAAGATATGAAGATATTTTGGTTCCAACCAAAAGACCAAGAAAATTTGATGATTTCTCTTCAATTCATAGAAATGATGCTTATGAGAAATATAGTTCAAATAGTTTGAAGATGGTTTGGGTACCAAAATGTTTTTGTTAAAATGGAAAAGTTATTGGAAGAAGGTAGTGGCAAATAAACAATCACGTGTTGCTGTCAATTTTAAATTGTATGACCCATTCAAAGGATTGGTCATAGAAAATGCCAGCTGTACTCTACTCTTTGGTTCCTTTTTACCCGGTTATTAAAAAGAAATAAGGACAAGCATAACAAGTCTACTACATATAGATGTATCTTTTTACAACACGATACAACATTTATCTCTTTTCATATATATAATATTATTTCGAAGGTACAAATTTATGACAAGCTAGAAAGGAACACGATGCAAGTCTCCCCATGTAAGACCCGTATCC
Source organism: Cichorium intybus (assembly GCA_023525715.1). NCBI lineage: Eukaryota > Viridiplantae > Streptophyta > Magnoliopsida > Asterales > Asteraceae > Cichorium > Cichorium intybus. Next base: position 118,680,692 of record CM042013.1, on the reverse strand, counting down.
TGATTATAACATATACATAAAATAAGAGTGTTAGGAATTATATGATCATTGGTAGTTATAAAGCTAAGAAAAACTTTAGTTACAATTTCATATGAAAATCAGCATTTTGTGTCGTTTTTAGAAAAATCATAATTAATTCTAGAAAAATCGTTTGGACCTCAAACAAGTGCACAAAGTTTACAAATTGAGTCTAGTACAATTACCAAAAATAATAGTAAGCTTGAAAATGACATTATCTATGGTAAAAAATGCAATCTTTACTGATTAGTTCGGAATTGACAGATTAGATAGTCTGTTTTCAAAAATTCATAATAAATCATAGAAAAATCGTATAAATACGTAAAATACATCCCTGGAAAGGTATTGAGATAAATTTCTGTAATATCAAATAAAAACATGAATTTCATGGGTTTAAAGTCGGCTAAACCAGCCTTGAACAGACTGATTCTAGAAGGTATTAATTTCAACAAAGTTATATTATTAAAATCTTTTGTCAAAAGTGTCATGCCATTTTTTATTTAAGAATTCAAGTATAAATACCCCTCAAAACATCTCATAAACCACACAACTAAATCTCAATCCAATATATAGAGGTTTCTAAGCACTAGAGTGTAAGCAAGTGAGCGGAAGGAAGCTCAAAAGCCTAACGAAGGAGTTATAGATCTCGACGATTGGTCATAAGGTAACTACAAACCTTTCTATAGCTTAATTAGGTATTGTAAAATAGTTTTTGTTAATAAGTAGAATATTTAATAAGTATAACATATGTTATATTATACTAATTTCTAACAATAGTAAACAAAAACCTTAAAATGTCGTTATTATAACAATTCGTAATTTCCGAAAATAATACCGATTGATTTACTTACGAGGACGGTGACTAGGCCGATTACTTGGGATCTGGTTGTTGGATTTTCCGAAAGGCTAAAATGCTGAAAGGATCCTGCCACCCCATCTAATCTTCTACCTAGCCGTTCTTTACTTGATAAATCATGGAGTATCATATTGGAATTATTGAAGGGTTTAATGATGCGACTATAATATACTTCAGGATTAAGAAATGATAGATTTCTTATTATGTTAACAGTTAAAGTTGAAGGAAATACAAAGCCGAGAAAGATAAACAATATAGTCAACTATAATCAGGTGAGTCTTCTCACTATACTATAGGTGATATTGCATGCGTAGGAAGGAAGATATGTTAGACTAAGGTGATCTTACCTGTTATGATAATTGTATGAATTATTGCTATGATAATGATTGTTTGTGGATGGAACGGGATAGCCCGCGAGCCAATAGGCGGAACGGGAATAGCCTGCGAGTCATTAGACGGAACGGGAAAAGCCTGCAAGCGATAAGACAGAACGGGAACTGCCCGTGAGTCTTCAGGCGGAACAGGGATAGCCCGCGAGTCTCACAGACATATGAATGGTTATTGTGTGTTGTATGTTATGTGATGGATCGTATGGTATTTTGAGGAACTCACTAAGCTCCGTGCTTACCCTTTCCATATATAAACTACTGTTTCAGGTACATCAGGTACCATGGATGGCAAGGCGTGACGTGTATACACTGTGCTGCTTCATTGGAGGACTGTTTTTGAATGAAAGTTCCGCTATGTTGTGATTTCATTAACTTTTGTTAATCCTGGGATGTTTTCATTAAACTTATAAGTTATGGAATTTTGTCAAAATTAATTAAGTGGCTTTTCTTATATTGAAGTGTCCGTTTAATTTTTTTTAATTTTACCCTAAAATTTTGGGATGTTACAAGTTGGTATCAGAGCACAGCTTGAGAGAATCAGGCTCACTTAGTGAGTTCTGGACTCAAGTTGAGGCTTAAGAGTTTTCTTAAAACATTTTTACGAAAGAAATATGTTTTATGAAGGGTGAACTGAAGACACAGTGTGTACCGCCAGCCGACGCCAGTATGAGAAATGGGTTAAGTATTTAATATTGTGGATGTTAAAAAAAACATATGGTATATGTTTGCTGAAATGCCTGGTAGAGATCACACATTGTTGTATTATTATCTGCTATTTGCTAATAGAATTGTATGCTAGTGCCGATAGGTTGCTTAGAGATTTCCACTAAGTTGTATACAATATGGACTGAATAGTCATAGAATGTGTGAGTTGACCTTATTGCATGTTCCTTGTTTGGTTGTTGCCTTAGGGAAGATTCTCTTATTTGAAAGACTGTTTAGTTTGATATTGTATACAACTACGTTCGCGAAACAATCTGTCATCACTGGAGGAAGTTCCGTCTTAGTTAGAATAGCAGGGTGGGGGTGGGATTCCAAGTATTCCTAGAAGGGTTGACATATGCATTGTAAGGGCATATGTGTTAAAATTATTGGTGAGAAGCGAATTGGATATTTCGAGACGGGTCTTGGAACGAACATGGATATGTGTGGAAGGTAGTAGTAGAGCTCCTACTATCGAAAGCACATGATCTGCGTTCGATTCGGGAGTTCGTCACGAATCATCCAAGGAGCTGAGTATGTGAGTGTCTAGCATAGTTGACTTAAATGCTAGTGTAATGTGGTAAACCTTTATCCATTCGATTGTTCAATGTTGATTGTGAGGTTCAGTAGGAACAATTAAGATGTGATCTTACCAGTTTGGTTGGACCGATCATGCTTAAGTTGATTACTGAGCTTAAAGACTGTTGAAAGGGGGAATGTCAAAGGACTATTGTGGTAGCTATTTTTCATGCAACTAATGGGCGCACAAGTCAGACAGGGACTAGAGGATGCAAGGGTGAGTTTTCCAACTCACGGTCAAAGAGGTGCAAGCGGCGCCTGAGATGATAGCGGGTCGTGTGGGTTGAGAGTATGGATCACTCGCTCGTGATTGAGGTAACTGACGATAGAGGTGTTGACTAGGGTCGCAAGCGGATGAGTAACATATGGTGGTTGATGTAAACGTCTTTACATTATCGAAACATGTTTATTGAGATGGTGTTTGCCCCTGATGCAAGTTGTCGGCTGAGCAGAGTGGGCTTGGTTTTTGTTCGAGAGTAAGGGCTCGTAAAAAAATTATAAATCGAATAAACAGACTTGGACTTTAGTCCAAGTGGGGAAGGAATACAAAATTAAGGGAACAACATGAATATTATATTGAATCGATGAAAATATTAAAATTATAGTAACACGTCAATATATTTAATTCATTACTACAACTTTATATTAATACATTAAGAAAAGTTTACAGAACTACTAACCTAAATCGGAGAATCAGAAAGAAGCGAAAAAAGATCTTCTACACTCCAATCTTTGTAATCATTAGGTTGACTTGTACCTTCTTGAGGATTTGGAAGGGGTATGCTTTCAGTTATTGGAGGAGGAGCTCCAAGGTATGGGGTCTCGATAGGGTTGGAACCTGTAACCCCGTGATTAGGGGCTAAATATTGACCCATTTGGGGCGTGTGTAAGTAGGGTAATGATGAGGAAGGATTCCAATTCGGAACCAGTTGGGGGTAGTTATAAGAAGGAGGAAACTAGACTAGGTCACCTACAAAGCCTCTAAAATTCTCCTCACTCGTAGGCTCGAGTAAACCAGGGTTAATACTACTCATACCATAATTAGATAGTAGAGATTGCTGCTGTGTATGAGTTATTGATGAAGTTTCCCCCTTTTCCTGAATTTTTCTTTTCCTAAATACAACCTTATGAGCAGCTTGTATTAGCTTCTTTGTGCCGTCTGTTAAACCCAATTGTGACCCTTCAATTATCGCTTCTTTTTCTTTCTTTAGGTTGGGTATTAAATCTCTCGACAATTCTGCTGCATCGCAAAAATCGTTACCAAATTCCTGTGGCACAAATAAATTTAGTAATTACAATTTTATGATATAAAATTAAAAACAAAAATGTAATTCTTTACCTTAGCACGATCAATAAGAGTTTGTAGACTCTTAAGTTGTCGTTGGGGCCAACGATTGATACCTAAATCTCTATAGCGTTTTTTTAACTGTGTCGATCCAATGTTGAGTTCCTTCGCAGCTTTCTCAATTGGTTCGTTGAAGTGTTCAGCTATTATTTCCCTACTTAATAAGTGCCTGAAACCTCTTCCACTGCCACCTGCTATGTTTTCTGAACTAGAAGGTTCGAATCCAATTGTATTGTTATCATTCTGGATCATTTGAACATGATCCCGATTTTCTGATCCAAAGATAGACATTGATTCATTAAAGCCAGGGGTTTCTATCGGTAGTAATTGTTTGTTTTCAACCAAAAACCCAGGATTCTGAAATCCTTCTAGATTCCTTTGAATCAACTGAAGGTGATCTTGAATATTGAAAACCAACCCCAAACTCGGGATTCAATTCAATATTGATGTTATTAATCGTCTGTAATTAACTGTCATTTTGAATGTCGGCCATGAATCCTTGATTCATGGGGATGATCTCACTACTCGTTAAGGGTACGTCGATGAATGGATTGTAGTCAGATTGACCATCCACAAATGGGTCTACAAATAACAATTGTCATATGATAAAACAAAATTGAATACTCATAGAAGCAATCATTTAAAAGAATTTAACCTGGTAGAAGGTATGGAGTCTGATCAAGTGCAAAGTCTAATGATGCATGCATCGGATCTTCTGAGTTAATGTTCAACTCGGGAAAAATTTCCGGCTCACCGCGGAGTTGCTCTATTGGTAGTATATCTGGAAGACTGTACCATAATTCAAAATCAAACAAAACATTAGAAAGGTAATCGAAGTATGGATGATAGATGTCTAGAATGTTAGAGTCACCGAACTCTATTAAGAATTCCTGGTTTGAAGTACCCTCTCCTTGCGGAAAACCAGGTCCAGGGTTCGACAGATCGCCCATTGAAGATCTATTTTCCATGACTCGACTTTAAATATGAGTTCGTTTACAAACAAACTAGTGATAAGAGAGGACGAGACTGAAAATGAATGTGGAAATGAATGATACTACATACCTGTATATATAGTATCTTACAGCTGGAACCGAAAGGGCACACGGAACTGAAAGGACACCTCACGTTTTAATTACCGAAATTCAAACTAACTACAGTAGATGAGACTTTTCACTACCCCAAGTGACATTTTTTTTCAAAATTCCCTGCTTGACTCTGGTGAGAACATGATAATAAAGAGACTTTTGAAATAAAACAAATTTTTATGTCTCCATATAATGGAAATAGTTTAAAGAGTGTTCAGTACTTCAAAAAAAAAAAAAAACTTAGGAAATATGATATAAATTTTATATTTTTCTGTGAAACAAAAAAAAAATTTGGAGATTTTACAAAATAGATTTATTTAGCCAAAAAGTATTTAAAATAAATGTTGAATTGAGGCAAATGTGTGTTGAAATATGACGAATTCATATAAATACGAAATAGTGTTAAAAATTAGGTGTTGCAAGTTAACTAGGTTAACTATGTATACATATAGATTAGAAAATACTAAATGTGTACTATAGATAGTAGCCGGTCAAGTCGATGTGTGGGAATGTGAGAAACAGTTAAAAAAAAAAATTTGTACATCTAGAGTAATTAGAAGAAAAGAAGTATGGAGTGAATGAGAATAATATGACCTTAAGCATTATTACAGAGGTATGTGAATGTTGAAAGGGAAAGATAATTAAATCTTGTAAAGTTTCGGCAATAAGACGAGGAGGATTTTTGAAGGACACAAGGACTCGATGGGAAATACTTAGAGGCGTTCGAGAATGCGGATTTCGGGACGAAATCCAAATAAGTGGGGGAGACTTGTAAGACCCGTATCCTGATTATAACATATACTTAAAATAAGAGTGTTAGGAATTATATGATCATTGGTAGTTATAAAGCTAAGAAAAACTTTAGTTACAATTTCATATGAAAATCAGCATTTTGTGTCGTTTTTAGAAAAATCATAATTAATTCTAGAAAAATCGTTTGGACCTCAAACCAGTGCACAAAGTTTACAAATTGAGTCTAGTACAATTACCAAAAATAATAGTAAGCTTGAAAATGACATTATCTATGGTAAAAAATGCAATCTTTACTGATTAGTTCGGAATTGACAGATTAGATAGTCTGTTTTCAAAAATTCATAATAAATCATAGAAAAATCGTATAAATACGTAAAATACATCCCTGGAAAGGTATTGAGATAAATTTCTGTAATATCAAATAAAAACATGAATTTCATGGGTTTAAAGTCGGCTAAACCAGCCTTGAACAGACTGATTCTAGAAGGTATTAATTTCAACAAAGTTATATTATTAAAATCTTTTGTCAAAAGTGTCATGCCATTTTTTATTTAAGAATTCAAGTATAAATACCCCTCAAAACATCTCATAAACCACACAACTAAATCTCAATCCAATATATAGAGGTTTCTAAGCACTAGAGTGTAAGCAAGTGAGCGGAAGGAAGCTCAAAAGCCTAACGAAGGAGTTATAGATCTCGACGATTGGTCATAAGGTAACTACAAACCTTTCTATAGCTTAATTAGGTATTGTAAAATAGTTTTTGTTAAGAAGTAGAATATTTAATAAGTATAACATATGTTATATTATACTAATTTCTAACAATAGTAAACAAAAACCTTAAAATGTCGTTATTATAACAATTCGTAATTTCCGAAAATAATACCGATTGATTTACTTACGAGGACGGTGACTAGGCCGATTACTTGGGATCTGGTTGTTGGATTTTCCGAAAGGCTAAAATGCTGAAAGGATCCTGCCACCCCATCTAATCTTCTACCTAGCCGTTCTTTACTTGATAAATCATGGAGTATCATATTGGAATTATTGAAGGGTTTAATGATGCGACTATAATATACTTAAGGATTAAGAAATGATAGATTTCTTATTATGTTAACAGTTAAAGTTGAAGGAAATACAAAGCCGAGAAAGATAAACGATATAGTCAACTATAATCAGGTGAGTCTTCTCACTATACTATAGGTGATATTGCATGCGTAGGAAGGAAGATATGTTAGACTAAGGTGATCTTACCTGTTATGATAATTGTATGAATTATTGCTATGATAATGATTGTTTGTGGACGGAACAGGATAGCCCGCGAGCCAATAGGCGGAACGGGAATAGCCTGCGAGTCATTAGACGGAACGGGAAAAGCCTGCGAGCGATAAGACAGAACGGGAACTGCCCGTGAGTCTTCAGGCGGAACAGGGATAGCCCGCGAGTCTCACAGACATATGAATGTTTATTGTGTGTTGTATGTTATGTGATGGATCGTATGGTATTTTGAGGAACTCACTAAGCTCCGTGCTTACCCTTTCCCTATATAAACTACTGTTTCAGGTACATCAGGTACCATGGATGGCAAGGCGTGACTTGTATACACTGTGCTGCTTCATTGGAGGACTGTTTTTGAATGAAAGTTCCGCTATGTTGTGATTTCATTAACTTTTGTTAATCCTGGGATGTTTTCATTAAACTTATAAGTTATGGAATTTTGTCAAAATTAATTAAGTGGCTTTTCTTATATTGAAGTGTCCGTTTAATTTTTTTTAATTTTACCCTAAAATTTTGGGATGTTACACCCCATTTGCTGCAACACCATGTGATGAATTGACTAGTCACTGTTCCCTACCTCTCCAGTACAACTGTGTCCATTTCTCAACATGCCAATCACTTGTTCTTTTCTTTTGTTGCTTGGGAGGTATACAATATGTTCTAAGAAAACTAAAATAAAAAGAAATGAAGCATCAAAATGTTGATTTATCCAATTCAGTCTCATCGAAAAACAATTTAGAAAACCACATGGATGTTGAAATTCAGAAAATAAAAGGATTAGTAAACAACCTACTCAAAATCAGATTGCAAAAAGAAATTAAAGTGGGGAGGCAAGACTTGGATGAAAGGTAACTTATAGGATGATGAACTTTCGAGAATACGGCAACTTGATTGGCGATTGTTCCAACTATCTTGTTGAATCCTTAATTAGATGAAATATGTATATGCGATTGATGTTCATATGTGTATCAAGATGATTTTTAGTATTCTTTGGTGTTCATCAGTCCTGACGGTGATTTTGAAGTCGGAATCTATCCTAGATCTTAAAATTGAGAGGAATTTGATAAAAATGCGTTAATGGGGATGTGAGATGGCTTGGACTCCTCTAATATTTGAAAATGCTACCTGAGTTAGATGAAACGAAGGAAGTGGTGAAATTAGATGGATGAAATTGGATGCTGATGTTGTCGGGTCTGAACAAACGAAGGGGGACGGACCTTCGTATGCCATCGGACCCCAATCCTTGAAACAAAGATGGAGAAAGACAAACATGTTGACCGTAAAAGTGACTACGAAGGGTTAAAATCCTTCAGAACCTGATTTTGGTGGATCTGATCGGAGGAGACTAGGAAGAAATTGAAATTCTTCGGTACCAATGAGATGGAGAAGATGACTACGATGCGAGTTGTAATCCTTTGGTTGATGCGAGTTGAAATCCTTCGGCTGATGTTGGTCGACTACGAAGCTTGAAATCCTTCAGAAGATTCCTTCGTAGTGGTGGTGATTGTTGAGTATGTGGGACCCGAAGATTTGAGAAATGGTGGTGTGCCAAGAGAAGTAGTTGCTGTTGTGGTTGCTGTGGCTTCGGAGGTTGTGATCGTTGTTAGAATAGCAGTAGACTTAACTTCTCCCCCTTGTGAAGGATGAGCCGCATGCTGAGCAGGAGTTGGTCTAGACTGAGGTCTGGATACGCAATCCGCAAAGTTGATGAGAGGCTATAATACAGTTCTTAACCTTGTAACCATGTCATGGTTAAGAGCAGCATTTGTCTTCCGAAGTTCATCAGCAAACTTTGTGACCTCCGAAGCAGTTTGGGCAGCTGTCAGCTCATCAATTTTAGCTTTTGCCTCATCAAGTTGTTTTCCAAACTTGGTACCTTGCTGATAATTTGGAGATTCAGTACGAAGGTCCTGTAGAGCCTTCAGTACTTAGGAGTTCGAGGACTCCACTTTATCAGCAAATTCTTTCATTTTCTTCTCACTCTCCTGTAAAATCAGTTTGTGTTTGGAGTCCACTTTGGAAATAGCGGATTGAATTTTCTGCTCAAGGATAGACTAGATCCTGACTTGCTAATCCATCAATCTCTTCTCAGCTTGCTTGACAGAGTTACTGAGTTCTTCAGATAGATTAATCTTCATATCCTTTATTGTATCTGAAATGTCTCCCACAGTTGGTTTAGTGGGATCAAACCCGTTTGAGCTTAAATAAGGATGTCAAGCTTAGAGTTTAGAGTCTTTTACTGCTTTATCAGCATAAGATCTCCTTCTTGTAACTCTTCATCGGTCTCTTCAACAGTCAAAGGAGCCATATGAAAGGCGTCAAAGTAAGCTGCTGAAGTAGGAGGTGGTTGTTGAGGTGATTCTAGCATTTCGAACTCAAGTAATGAGATGTAGATACTAGAGGTGGAAGTGTTTAGCAATGGGTTTGAAGATGTGATGATGGGTTCGGATGTTTGAGGAGTGGAAGATATGGGAGTTTTTATTGTGGTGGATATGGATTCGGAGGATCTTGGTATTTCTGCGGAGGATGGTATGGGAGGTACATTCGAAGATGTGGTATGTATAGTGGTGGTAAGAGGAATGGTGGTGGATATTGGTTCAATGGGAATGGTAGAGGTTTGTGGAGTAGTGGTTGGAGGTGGAGAAGGTGGTCGGAAGTCAAACATGGCTTCGAAGTGATGTTCTTCTTCTTCTTCTTCTCCATGGACATCTTTGGAGTGGGTTCTTTCTGTATCCGAAGATTCCTCCACTGTCATATGTTTCTTTGTTCTTCTTGTTTGTCTTTTGACAGGAGGCTGTTCCACAGCCTTTCTTTTCTTGACTACCTTCGGACTGCTAGGTCCTCCGACACCCTTTTTCTTTCCTTTGGGTTTTGAAGGGGCTTTTGTAACAATGGTCTGAGTAGTTGGACGTGTTGGATATGATATTGTGAGGGTGGAATGATATATATTGACAGTATCGTTATCAAGTGAGACATTTGCGAGTATAACATGAGGAATCTGAGTAGAATATTGAGTAGAGTGTTCATCAATAGTGGAACTGTGATGTAAGAGTACCTCATTCCAGGCAGGGTAGGATCATAAATGAAGTCTGTTCGTTGGTAGTGGTCATGAACCACTATTGCCTAGAATCTAGCATTAGAGATTTCAGTCCCTTTTGCTGAGTGGTTGATGTGTGAGCAGAAATCAGTCCACAAGATTGAACTGAAGTGACACGCCTAGGTCGTCATGCGGTCAAAAATAAGAAAAACCTAACACACACACTAGCACAGTGGTAGTCAGGGTCGATCTGCAGGAGCTTCGTGGTTAGACCAGATGACAGATTACCAACTTGTAGTGTCACGCTACAGTCGGATGACCTAGTTTCTAAGTTCTCAACTACCCAAAAGCAATAACCAAACAAAGTCAAGCCAAGCATAAGCTAAACTCAACTCAAACAAGCCTGGTTACTTTCTGAAATTAGAAGTGCATCTCTGAATCAGAAGTAATCAAAGGCATCCAAAACATCCAAACAAAAGAAGGTATAACCTAAACCAATAGCTACAGCCCAACTGAACAGTTACTGGCCAAAGTTCAATACCTAAGGCTAACCTAGTTGGCTACTGATTTCAGCAAGGGAAACAGTCCCAAACAAGGTCAAAATAACATCCAAACACCACCCAAACAAACACAATCAAACACAAGCATTAAAACACCGAAAAACTAAGATTAATTGTAATCAAACGATTTTCATTAACCAAAACTGAATTCCAGTGGTCCAATACAGTAACCAATGATGCAAAACAAAAAACTAAAATGCTCAAAGTCAGTGGTTGTCACTCCCAAAGATCTTAGCTACAAATGCTACTTACTACCAAAAGAAAATTAAATTATTAAACCTGAAATGCCAAAAGATGGTTGCTGAAAACGAATTCTTGGAATCAAAGAGCCTCTACGGTCGATTCTTCACCAGGGTTTTGCTCTGGCTTTCGGCTGTAAATGCCTCTATTTATAGTTGAAATTTACCGCAGCCGCGCCGCGCATATGAGGATCCCGCGGCGCGCGTACTTATCAGATCCCGTTTTCTGGCCTTTGAATTTGGTTCACCGCCTTTGACCCGCGTCGCACGTTGTTAATTCCCGCGGCGCGCGTACATATTTCCTTGATTTTTCATTCCTTTCCAAACTTTTCCAATTTGCATGCTTTTAGTCCCTGTTTTCATTCTTTTCTTCCAAACAAGTCCTGGCACGAAAAGTGAGAATACCAAGATATATCTGATATAATTTCATCAAGAATAGGGCTCAACAACGCTTAAAATACTTGATATCACTAGGCGTTGTCAAACACCCCACACTTGTGCCTTGCTTGTCCCCAAGCAAGAGAGTTTTTAATAAATTCTAACTAAGACTCAAACAATTTTCGACTGTGTTTAGTTTCAAAGCTTATTGCCCCATGAGTTAGAGTGGAATAGTTCGCGAAAACATAATTGAATTGTTCTTTGGAATTCATGGCTTTTTAGAGAACTCTTGATCACAAACTTTTTGTCCACAATGAAGTGTACTTACTTATTCAGATTCTAAAGGCCATTAAGGAATTGTCCATGACTTTCGATGTTGTCCGTGTAACGAGCTTTCGGAAATACCATCCCAGACCAGACGATCTTAGGTGACAAGGTGCATAAGTCCCACCCATTTTAGACTTACTAGCTCGAACAACAAAGGCCACAGATTGACATTTCCTTCCTAAATTCCAATCTTAAAACAGCTCAATCTTCTAAACTCATAAAACTCAACTTATTTGACTAACTAATAGCATGATCACAAATAAACAGTATTTCCTGAAAAATACTAATGCTATCACAATCACAAACCATTCGTTTCAAAATTACAATTTAGTTAAAATTTTGAAAAAGTTGCTAAAATTTTGAAAATTTATCATTTCTGCAAAAATTTCAAATTTTTTTTTCTTTCGACCGTCCACACCCCACACTTAAAATCGTACAACGTCCCCGTTGTACAAAAATTATTTTTAGAACAAGGGAGAAAGAGTTACCCCTTTTGGACGATAGATTGTTTAGTGCTCAGTATCACAGGTATAATTGCGAACAAACAGAATTCTTGATTTCCGCACTCCGGAGTTGTAGCGCTACAGTGAACACGCCGGTGGTCAGGACAAGTGGAGGGGGCACGGTGACCCCACACTTGTCTTAGACAACTCCTTCTCATTTGGCATAACATGCATGACTCAACAAAACATTAAAAGCAAACATACAAATATAAACAAATAAAAGATAAAGATGTGTCATAGATTCAGTACATATATTCCAAAAATAAAAGAAAAGAAAAAGAAGAAAAAAATACATCAACTGCCACCTGGTGGCCTGGAGGATCCAGCCTCGTGATCATGGGCCCTGGCTGGGAATTGTCGGGGGCGCTGACCCTGTGCTGATGCGATTTGTAGAAGTACCTCCCCGATCCACTCAAGCTGGTCCTCAATCCTCATGACTCTGACCTCCAGTCGGTGGATGGCTGCTGAGTCCTCCTGCGGCTGCGGCTCTGCTGGGGCTGGCTCTGGTCTCCGGCGTCTCCTACCAGGCTGAGCGTATGCCGGCTGGGGATCCTGGAGTGGCTCTGTCGGTGCCCGGATGAACTGGCCCGGGCGCTGCTGCTCGATAAGCCTCATCTTCTCCAGAGCTCGCGCCGTAGTGCGAGATGGAGGTAAAGCGGTCAAGGAGGCAGCAACGGGGGCGGTGAGGATCACGTATGAGCGGGCCAGGCGGGTGATGAAATACCCCCGGGCCAATGGACTGCTGGCGGTGGCTCCTGTCACATGGGTGGATAGTGCGACTGCGAGGGCGTACGGAAGGTGGATAAACCTGGAGGGGTCAAGGAGAGCCCAGAAGAACGTCATGTCCTCCCCAGACACCTTCTCGTCCCCCTCCCGCTGCATAATGGAGGTGGAGACGATGCGGTGCATGAGGCGGTGGAGTGGGTCGCGGAGGTGGCTCTCCCTGGAGGTCCCTGCCTCATAGATGACGTTGGACAGCGGTGCCCAAACCTCCATGTTGCCAGGCCTCTCCGGCTGGCCCTGAATACATGCCCCAAAGAACTGTGTGAAGTGGCGGTGCTGAAGATCCGCCGTGGTGTATAAACCCACTCGCCTCCCGAACTCCCGGAGGTTGCACTCCCTCTGTGCACCTCCCAAACGGAACCGTACAATCCTGGAACGTGGGTCTGATGCCCGAGGTGCGTACTGGATAGTAGATAAGAACTCCAGTAGCAACTCGGTGTAGACTATATCATCATCGGTGGCCATGATCCTGTCCCAGCCCCGACACATGAATGAAGCCTCCCCATGAGTCCAAGTGCGATGTAGGAATGGCTCGATCGCACCCCAAAGCCCGGCATCCCTCAAAATCTCCCTATCAATGACAGTCGCCTCAAGAACCCGGCGACCAACCAGTACGTCTCTCCTCGAACTATACTCTACTGAACTGGCAGGTCCCTCTGGGAACTGAAGGAAAGCGTGATCTAGACTGAACATCATCTACACAAAAAGACACGGAGCCACGAATTTTTTTTTTTTTTGCATTTTTAGTCCTTTTCGTCCCCGCCGCACCGCGGCGCAACCCAAGAGCAAGGCGTGTCACGGCGACCGGCTGTTTGCAAACCCCAAATCTATCTCTCATTTTAACCTGTTTAAACTCGATCGAAACATACTACAAGGTAACCTAAGTGCCGACTAACTCATCTAGGGTATTTATTTGGCAAAACAAACACCCTATGAGTTAGCATTGGCGATTCTAAGTTTTGAACTTTTTTGGATACATCACTAAAATTAACCACCTAATCGCTAGTTTTTACAAGTAATAGGTACTTAGAATAGCTTACCTTGATAGCAAAAACAAAATGAGCAAGAAAAATTGCGAGAAAAATTCGTCGATCAGAGCTCGAGTCGTGGTGTGGGGTGTGTTGAGTCGCGGCTTACCTTAATATAGAAGAAAACCGACTGATCATTTCCCGCGTCGCGCCATTGCACATCCCGCGGCGCGCGTGTCACCAAATCAACCCTTGCGCATCGGGTTGGTTTCCGACCCCGCGTCGCGCAATTAAGAAACCCGCGGCGCGGTCAACAAAATTTTAAATTTCTTCACACGACCCCACACTTGACTTAGACCACTAATACCTGCAATTAATAATAATATTTTTCTAATTATTCCTAAGAAATATAGAACCTAACCTATGACACGATGGGTTGCCTCCCAACAAGCACTAAGTTTAACGTCTTCAGCCAGACGTGGAACTCCTCCTTCTATTCTTCCTCTGCTGGAACTTCTGATGGCATCTGCTTAAACACAGGTATGCAATTATGGGCCATCATCGACATTAGGGATGTGAGCTGAGTCATTCTATTGTTCACTCCACTAATCCATTGCTGTTGCGATTCCAGAAGCTTGAAAACTTTTGCTTCCCTTTCTCTTGATTCTTTCTCGTATTGCTGGTGTCTCGCTTCTAGCATCTCCATCATATCCAGCAACTGCTCCTTATCAATAGTGGCCAACGGGTGGTTCCTTGTTTCCTTCAAAATCTCTTCCTTTCCTCCTTCCCCTGTTCGCGTCCAAAATTTTCCTTTGCTCCTGATCCCTGGCTCTATTAACACACTTTTGTCCAGTTGTTTGCCATCATTTCCTGACGGTAAAGACACAGGATTTCCGAACACATTCAGCCTTCTCTTTCGCGTCCCAAAGGAGATATCCACATCCCCCGTCTTGCAGTCAATTACCACGCCTGCCGTAGCTAAAAATGGACGTCCTAAAATGAGCGCAGGTGCGTCCTCCAAGCTTTCATACTCCATGACCAAGAAATCTACAGGGTAGAAGAAGTCTCCAACCTTGACTATGACATTAGTCAATTTCCCCCGGGATACCTTTGTTGACTGGTCAGCCAGCTATACTACAACTTTTGCTGGCTCTATTTCTTCGTTCTTGTACTTATCATACAAGTATCCTGGCAACACATTTACACTTGCTCCCAAATCCAGCAAGGTATTCCGAATGACCACGTCTCCTACAGTAGTGGTGATCAGTGGCGATCCAGGGTTCCTCTCCTTTTTGGGCAGTGTTCCCAACAATGCCTCACTGGCCTTAATCGTCAATCTAACGGTGTCTGGTGTGGGAGTCTTACTTTTTTCATTTCTTTCACACATCTCCTGAAGGATTCTTGTATCCTCAAGAGCATCCTTAAGTTCATCCAACAGAGGTTGGTTTATCAAAGGCCCTCTTGGTTTGGGTGCTTCTTGTTTCCTCTTCCCTTTCTTATCTTTCTTCTTCTGCTTGATTCCTGCTACCGTCGACTGCTCTTCTTCCTGAACCTTCGTGTCCTCCTTTGGTTGAGTTCCTTCCTCAACAGGAATTTCTTTTTCCTTACCTTCCTTTTTAATCTCCTTAGTCTCCTCCTTCTCCTGGAATGTTTCTCCTTTTTCAAACTCTGTCTTACTTCCTGAATCCAATAAGTCCTCTAAAGTAACTTTTCTCCATTCAGCTTCAACAGTATTCACGTGCTCTTTCTCGGCTCGCTGATTGTGGGTCAGATTAACCTCCGTAGCACTTGGCAATTTTCCACTGTCCCTCTTTTGCTGATCCTCGGCCATTTGTCCAATTTGTCGTTCCATGTTTGTGATGGCTTTCGCATTTGCTTGAGACTGTTGCTACGTAGCACTGAACATTTCATACATCTTGGCAATCATCTCTTCTTGAGTCCCCGGGGCATTATTGGTAACATTATTGGGCCCCCTGTTGTTATTGTTGCTACCATTTCCATTTGAATTCCCATTATTATTGTTATTTGCAGGCTGATATGTTCTAGGCTGATTAGTCGATTGACCTTGGTAATTGTTTTGCCTAAAATTTTGCTGCTGTCCTTGATTATATGGTCTGTAGGGTTGTCCATTGTTATACTGACCTTGACCCTGGCCATGAACTTGGTCTGCCTCCTGAACCTTCGGTCCTCCTTGACCTCCTTGTGATTGACCCTGCGGTCTATTCTGCAGCGTTGTCATGAGCCTGTCTATTGAGAACATTTGTGATGAAGTGCTGACATATCCGAAGTCCCGCCCATGAAGTCCATTATATAATAAAACCCCGAAGTGAATAAACAAGAGAAGACACCGAAGTCTAAAGACTCCGAAGTGCTATGCATAGAGGATCCGAAGACTTCACAGACTGTCATCTTGTCTTTTGTGTGCACGCATATAGTACAATACGTGTTGCATGAATCTTCTATCGTATTTGCTAGTACACTGATAGGATATTCTCTGTAAAAGTTGTACTATTGGTATCACTGATTCAGTATAAATATCAGTGATACAATACCGTGTCTAGTGCGAGATTACGAGCTTAGATTAAAAGAATTGTATGTCTCCAAAATAGAAAACCCAATTGTAAAACCAAAGTTCTAATCAAGCATTCGGCACAAGTTATTCTAATCACATTGTTCAGTTAGCTTTGTTGCATTATCATTGTGTGATTGATTGTGTTATTGATTCAATATCTATCTTAGTTCATCTATTCTCTTATTTCTACACCCAACAAGTGGTATCAGAGCGAGTCAACTCAAAAACCTGTTGATAGAGTTCGAATTCGTTTGCTTCAGCTCTAAATCTGAATCGATTCTCAGATTTAGTCTTCCGCAACTGTTGCAAATCTCTACCACCCGTTTTTACTGAAAAGTTCCAGTTGAAATACATCGAGATGACTGATTCCATAGCAACTTATGCTAATATGCTTAACTATGCAAACCTCATCGGTTCTGCAACAAAGGCCCCTGTTCTAGTAACTTCTTACTATGATTACTGGGCTGGTTGAATGAAGGATTACCTTATAGGACTGGACCAAGATCTATGGAGGTCTGTGACTGAAGGTCCACACACAGACATTGCTGGTCGATTCGTTGTTCCTGACGGAGAAGAAGCCGTTGTTCTTAATGCTGCAGACATGAAGAAGCTTGAAAACGATGAGAGGGTCATGCGTGAACTGAGAAGTGGCTTGGGTCCTGATGTCAGCCACCACATTGATGATGCGAAATCTGCAAAGGAGATGTGGGACAATCTTGAACTCCGCTTCGGAGGAGATAAAATCCTCCATACTAGCAAAGTTCAAGAAATCCTTACAGACTTCGGGAACTTTAAGCAAGAAGAAAATGAGTCCTTAGAAGCCTGTTATGAACGTTTGAGCAACATGATTTACACACTTGATAAGTATGGGGAAACAAGAAGCCAACAAGAGATAAATATCAAATTTCTCTACGGTCTTCGCAAGGAGTGGAGGCCAATCATGCTCATGGTCAAATCCTATGAGAATATTGAGAAATACAAGCTGGCTGCCCTATACAATCTATTAAAATCACATGAACCCGATGTGGTAGGTCGAAGAAGTGAAATGGCTAGTTCTGGACCACTAGCTCTCGTGTCAAAAGAAGATGAAGAATCAAGTGATGAAGACATTGCTGCCTACATGGTAGATGATAATGGAGATACCATTGCTCTCTATGCCGCCAACAATCGAAGATTCAAGAAACCTTTCTTCAAAAACAACTCTGGAAAGCCATTTGTGAAAAACTTTAACAAATCAAACTTCAACTCCAAGCCTAAACCTGAAATATTCACTCCAAAGGAGGAGAACTTAAAATTGTCTACCCCGAAGCCATCTGAAAAACCAGCTTCGGAGTCATCCTAAGAAAAGTCCGAAGAGAAGAAGATTTCAGGTGACTCCGGTTATGATTGCAATTATTGTCATGGCAAGAATCATTTTGCAAAAGACTGCATGCTTCGGAAGCAAAACGAAAAGAAACCACAAGTGAAGGATGAAGCATATTACGCAAGAAAAATGGAGGAAGTTAGAGTAAGGACCAAAGACCTAGCCTTAATGGCTGTTGATGATCGTCAAGGATCATATCAAGTTTGGTCTTCGGACTCAGATGATGACGAAGTGAGAAAGCCATCTCATAGTGCTTTCATGGCCTATGATGTCGATAAGAGCTTTCTAAATGACACTTCAGAGAAATTGAATGATGAAGGTTCAAGCAACTGCGGGTCTTGGGTTTGTGACTTCGGAGGGATAGGAAATGACTGCTGCTGATACTCCGAAGAATTGGTTTGAAGACTCTTCTGATGATGATGAGGAAGTGTGCTTGATGGAAAATGACACCCGTTTGACAATCCCAGAACAGGTATCAAAACTTCTTTCATCTTTTAAAATCCCTATTTCTCATTCTGCTCCAATTATAAATGAAATAACTCATGACTGCTCTGTTATGCATAAATTACTCATTGATGCTAAAAATAGGGAAGTACTCACTGAGCAGGAGCTTCTAAGCTTAAGGGGGAGAGTAGAAAGCCTGAAGCTAGCATTAGAAAAATCCAATCTTAGAATCTCCTTGTTAGAAGAAAACAGAGAAAAATTCCTAAATAATCAAGATGTAATCTTAAAACAGCGAAACATATTTTGTGAAACTGCCAAACGATTATATGCGCATATTACTAGAATTTATCATTCAGCTGATGTTTGCAATGTCCAACATAGACAACTACTACCCTTTATTGAGTTCAAATTAAAGGAAGTCGATAGTATATCTTATGAATGCGAATCCATAGTATCAGGCTCCGAAGTTACAAATCCATCATATAAACATGGCCTGATATCTGTAGAAAAACATCTAACTGCTGATAAATTGTTGAAAATATTGCCTCAAGAAATTCCCATCCTGAAAAGGTTGTACCTCAAATTGAAACAAAGGAAAAAGAACTTGTCAATAACTTGTCTGAAAAGGATTCTGAAAGTGATTCGGACATGGAGGAGATTGATTGTTCCTCTTTGATTTTGCTAAAGTCATCCTCCATATCCGAATCGAACTCCGAAGACATTTCACAAATGTCTTCGGTGGACAAAGGAAAAACAAAATTGGATTGTGAATCAAAAATTTTTGAAACTAAAGGGACTTCAAAATTTAAACTTCAAATCACAGATGAATCCGACTCTTATGATCAATATCTCAAGGATGATTCAAAAAGGCTAGTCAAAGTGGCATGTATCTATCCTTAGGTTTCTTACTTCAAAAACACAATTTTTGTAAAACCCGGTGGATTACCCTCAATTGACAATGAATTGCAAAAACTTCTTGAAAAGGATAACTCCACAGTTACAAATGAAGGGTTTTTCTCATCATCCAAAATGGTCGAAAATAAAATGAATGAGAAAATGGAAGTAAAAATAAATATAAGGAAACAAGAATTATACGGTCACAATGTGTATAATCGTCTTTGTTTTGAAAAGGAGAAAATACCCAAAAACATGTCACACTTACTAAATCTCAAGAAGAATGATCACATTTACATTAATCAAAACTACAAACAAATTCAAGTTGTGGAAAAACCCACAGTTCCGAAGATGGATGTATTGGAATTAATGGAATCCTGTGAATGTGTACCTTTTTCACACAAACCTGAAAATGAAGTTTCAAAATCAAAAGTTTTAACCACCAAAACCTCGTTACAAAAACCCCAAATTTTGAAAAGACCACAAATTCTACAAAAACCAAAATCAGCAGTGGTGATCTCTAAACCAACTCAAAAACCCACTACTGAAAATTCATAAAACCAAGCAAACCCTAAATCTTGTGAAAAGAAAAACTCCTATTAGAAATTTGAAACAAAATGAAGCAATTGCTTCCACTTCTGGTACAAAACCTGTCTGTTCAAAAATCTCAGAAGTTAAAAGTCGAAATGAAAAACTAACTTTTACACCAACGAAACCTAACTTTCCAAATCCAAAATTTCAAAAACCGACGAAGAAAACATTTTCAAAAGGAAACAATCTGATAGATACATTCCACAAATGGCTGGACAACAATTTGGATATGTTCAAAGACAAGGATCTCTCATTAAATGACTTTAAAATGGCATACGAAGAGTATCTTTGTACCTTTACGTTATGCAGCTCAATTTCAATGAAGTCAAAAACTGAAAAACCAAAACAAAACTGGAAAAGAAATGACGTGATAGAAAACTTAACTACAAAAACAAAAACTTCAAAATCTTCAAAATCCTCAAAATCAAAATATTCTATTCAAAAATGGGTTCCGAAGTCTGCCAATTTGTCAGTCACTTCGGACTCATCATTTTTAACTACAAACTCTTCTGAATCCTGCTCAAACACTTCGGAATCATGCTCATTACATGAGGCTTCGGAGAATTTGATTAATTTAAATGCAAATGAAATTTCTGAAGAGGCCGTAGAAAAATGGATTCAAGAATCCTTTGCTTACCCTGAGGACCCAAGATTGATTGGGTACCAACTCCTTCTTGATTGATTGTAGGTTATGTCTGATGAGCGGTATGATTCAAAATGGTATATGGATAGTGGCTGCTCAAGACATATGACTGGGAAGAAGGAATATCTTAGGGATTACAGAAATTTGGATGATGCTGGAAATGTACGCTTTGGCAATAATGAAACATGTCCTATCCGAGGATATGGAAAAATAACAAATGGCCAATTCACTATCAACCGAGTGGCATTTGTTGAAGGATTAAAACATAATCTTGTGAGTATATCTCAATTGGTGGTTGGAACGGGAAACGCTGTCACTTTCAACAACCAAGGGAGTGTAATCACCAAAGAAGCAACAAATGAAGTCTTACTGAAATCAGAAAGGAAGGGATCTATGTTTCCCTTAAATCTAAAGCCAGTGACCTGTGGGCAATCTCTATGTCTTCTCTCCAAAGCCAACTCCGATGTCAGCTGGTTATGGCACCGAAGACTTGCCCATCTGAACTTCAAAGATCTGAACAAATTGGTGGCCATGGATTTGGTTCGAGGTATGCCAGCTCTCAAATTTGACAATGATTCCCTTTGCTCTGCTTGTGAACATGGCAAGCAGACAAAATAAAGACATCCTACAGTGATCAACCCCAAAATTACCGAACCCCTTTCTGTTCTATACATAGATTTATGTGGACCATCTGCAATAGAATCAATAGGAAAGAAGAAGTACATTCTGGTTATCGTTGATGACTATTCAAGGTTTACTTGGGTGTTGTTCCTACGAAACAAATCCGATGCAGCTGAAGAAATCATCAACTTTATAAAGAAAATGGAATTGATGCTCAACAAGAAAGTCCGAACTGTGCATAGTGACAACGGTTCGGAGTTCAAAAATCAGACCTTGGATGGATTCTTGAAGACAAAAGGAATTAGTCATAACTTCTCTGCACCCTATACTCCTCAACAAAATGGGGTTCTGGAAAGAAGAAATCGCTCTTTGTGTGAAGCAGCCAGAACAATGCTAAATTTCGCAAACTTGCCCATGTACTTCTGGGCTGAAGCTATCTCTACTGCATGCTTTACTCAAAACAGATCCTACATTTACAAAAGATTTCATATTACACCTTACGAAGTACTTAACCGAAGAAAACCAAATGTCAAATTTCTTCACATCTTTGGTTGTAGGTGTTTTATCTTAAACATGAAGGATCACTTGACCAAGTTCGATGACAAATCAGAAGAAGGCATCTTCCTTGGTTACTCACAAGACTCAAAAGCCTACAGAGTCATGAACAAGAGAACTCGCAAAATCGAAGAAACATTTAATCTAAGGTTTAATGACTACTACATCAAGAAGTCTGTGCATCCATTTCCTATGTCTTCAATCTTTCCAAAGCCTGTTGTAGATGTTGTTCCAATCACAACATTTGACACAGACTTCTCACTTTTATTTGATCAACCTGTGAGAGCTGTGGACTCCGAAGCCAGAGCACCAGATAACCATGAGTTCGAACTCTCCAAGCTCACAGATGGACCCGATGACTCCTCTACAAGCAGCATACAAAGACCATCTTCCATTGAGGAAGAGTCATCTAACCAAAGTATGGAAAATGCAAGAGTTGAGAGGGAGCCATCAAACCGATGTGCTGGCACTTCAAGTACTGATGGGGAATCAAACAACAGTCCAGGAGAAACAACACTCTTATCTCTACTCCCCAGTCAATCTCAAATATCATATCCATTTATCCAATAATCCAGGGGGAGCCAGAGATTGCCACTCTGAATTCAGCTACAACAATCGCTTCGGATAAAGCTACCACTTCCTCAACACCAACAAATGTCCAGGGGAGCACATATCAAACTCTACCTCACAAATACACACACCACAAACCAATACAAATTCGAATAATCACTTGCTAATGGGTGATTTTCCTTCCACTTCGGGATATCCCTCAGACATTGAGGACATCGATGCTGAAGGACCTCTTGATTTTGATCCAAACTATCCTCCTTTAAACAAATGGACGAGAAATCATCCTCCATCACTTGTCATCGGTGATATTCTAGATAAAGTACTGACTCGTGCACAACTTCACCAAAGACAATTAGATCTTAACAAAACTTCTGAGTTGTGCATGTTCAATGTCTTTATTTCTAAGGTAGAACCTAAGAACGTCAAAGATGCATTTGATCACTCAGACTGGATTGAAGCAATGTAGTTGGAATTAGAAGAATTTGAAAGAAACAAAGTCTGGAGGCTAATTCCAAAACCTACAAATGCCTCAATTGTCGGTCTCAAATGGGTGTACCGTAACAAACTAGACACCGAAGGCAATGTAGTTCGGAACAAGGCTAGGTTGGTTGTCAAGGGTTATTGTCAACAGGAGGTGATCGATTTTGAAGAAACTTTTGCTCCTGTTGCCAGACTCGAATCAGTTCGGATATTTTTAGCTTATGCTGCACACAAAAATTTTGATTTCTATCAAATGGATGTTAAATGTGCCTTTCTGAATGGTGATCTCGAGGAAACCGTTTTTGTTGAACAACCACCTGGCTTTGAAAGTAAAACTCATCCGAATTATTGTTATGTGCTAGACAAAGCAGTCTATGGTTTAAAACAAGCTCCAAGAGCTTGGTATGAGACCTTGACTAAATTTTTAAAAGAATCAAACTTTAAACAGGGATCAGTGGATCCAACACTTTTTAGAAAGAAAGTTGGATCTCACTTGATGTTAGTCCAAATTTATGTGGATGACATAATTTTTGGATCTACTGACCCCAATTTGTCAAAAGACTTTGAAAAACTGATGAAAAGAAAATTTCAAATGAGTATGATGGGAAAAATAAACTTCTTCCTTGGTTTACAAATCAAACAATCTAAGGAGGGGATATTAATCAATCAACAAAAGTATACGAAGAGTCTGCTTGAACGCTTCGGAATGACTAACTGCTCCAAAGCAAAAGCTCCTTTACCTGCAGGTACAAGGTTAAATCCATCATTGGACAAACCAAAGACAGACATACAGTAATACCGAAGACAGACATACAGTAATACCGAAGCATGATTGGATCATTGCTCTATCTTACAGCCAGTCGTCCTGACATCATGTTTGCAGTTTGCAATTGTGCAAGATATCAGGCTGACCCAAGGGAACCTCACTTGGCTGCTGTTAAGAAAATATTCCGATATCTTCATGGAACTACTGCTTATGGTCTGTGGTATCCAGCAAACTCTGGTTTCTACATTCAAGCATACTCAGACTCCGATCTTGGAGGATGCTCTATTGATCGCAAGAGCACTTCGGGGGGTTGTCAATTCTTAGATGGAAAACTTATCAGCTGGCAATCCAAGGAACAAACTTGTGTCTCTATCTCCACCGCAGAGGCTGAATATGTAGCAGCTGCAGCATGCACTTCGCAGATCATTTGGATTCAAAGTCAATTGAAAGACTATGCCATTAATATGAGAAAAATTCCTTTGTTCTGTGACTCTCAAAGTGCAATTCGTATATTCCACAATCCAGTTCAACATTCCAAGACGAAGCATATAGCTCTTCGCTACCACTTCATCAAAAGTTATGTTGAGGAGGGAATATTGAGGTGCACTTTGTTCACACTACAGAACAATTGGCAGATATCTTCACAAAGGCTCTAAATGAAGAAGCATTCACAAAAATCGTTCGTGGACTTGGAATGATAGATGGATCAACTCTTCAATAGATTCCAGATTTGTTCACTCTTACTCTGTTCTGAAAATTTACAAAAATAATAATCTCCGCAGACCCCCGAAGTCAATTTTGGCTTCGGAGCTCATCGGAGAACTTGCTACCTTGAAAATTTACAAAAATAATAATCTCCGCAGACCCCCGAAGTCAATTTTGGCTTCGGAGCTCATCGGAGAACTTGCTACCTTGAAAATTTACAAAAATAATAATCTCCGCAGACCCCCGAAGTCAATTTTGACTTCGGAGCTCATCGGAGAAAAATTAGCAGAAACACCTGTCGCTTCACAGCAGTATTCCGAAGTAAAATATCACTTCGGAAGTCTGCGGATTAAACTTCTCTCCACAATAAATTCTCCAAACTTGAAAATTACTTAAACATTAGTTGACTTCATGTTTCAAGGATAAAAAAAAAATAATAATAAATAATAAAAAAAATAAAAAAAAAATAAAAAAAAATTAAAGAGTTGTTTAAGTCAAAAGAAATTCAAAAACAAGAAAATTCATACCAAACAAAAAGAAAATTCTGATGCACAATGACAAAGTTTAACTTTTCTTTCATGAATTAACCAAGTAAAGGACAAAACTTTGATTTTAGATTCTGAAAATCAAACCTTATTGTACGAAAAGGTGTTTGGGAATCGACTTGAAACATTGGTAAGAAAACAGACTTCGAAGTGAGGTTAAGGCTATTTTACAATTTGAAACCTTGTTTGATTCAAATAACCTTAACATAATGTCTATTTCTAACTACCCTTCGAAACTTGACTCGCTTCAACTTCAAACTAACAATGTAGCCTCAAGACTACACATGATAATTCTAGTGCTTCTAAGTTTTTCATCAAAAATAGAACCAACATTGTTTGATAAACAAATTTACATCTCTTTTCATTAAATGGTACAAAATTGAACTATATGAAGATTTTCACTCACAAGGTTTGTTTGATACAAAAACAAAAAGCACTAAAGAAAGAAACCAAATGGTGATGTTCTATATATTCGGATAAGAAAAATCAAAATAGAAAACAAGAAAGAAAAAAAAATAGAAAACAATTGTCAAAAGAAACAAAGACAAACAAAAATCAAAAGATAACCAAGGGAATGCAAAAGAAAAATCAGCATTCAAAGGGTTATTCTTCTGCTTTAAATAACGATACAAGGAGTTCCTATAACATAGTCGAGTACCTTGTAGAAGAATATGAACATTTCAAGTAGTCTATCTTAAATGATGAAGTGGGAGTGGTGTACGAAGCTCAAAGGCTTGTCATCAGAGCTTAGTATCCAAACACTTCAACTGATGAAAAGGAATAAAATTTTCAAATGAATCTTCAAAACAATCCAATTCAACTTTCTGAAACACTTCTGATGCTCAATTCATGAATGAAAACTTCTTTAAATTTCAGATGCAAAGAATGTTATCTTTATTATATTTGAAAACTTTGAAGCACATAAGAACAACTCAAAACATGTTTCCTAATGCGAAAATCAAGTTAATGATGAGGTGATTAGACTTATACATTCATGACTGATATTGATTCAAACAAACTTCAAAATGAAAAATGGACTTCCAACATGATTCGAATGATTCTGAACATTAACTTGTTAAATCATCTTTTCATAATATTTATGAAAGTTATGGTTAAATGACATATTGCATCAGTCTAAAGTAAAGTCAAAAACTCATAGAAAAACAAAGAGAAAAACATATTGACTTCGGTACATTGATGAACACTTTGCAATCACATGTCAATCACCGAAGTGAAAGAACACTCTTCGGAGTTAAACATAATTTTATGCTCCGAAGCGTACCCTCAACGGTCATAATTTTTTTTAACTGCGAAGTCAATTAAATGTTCAAATGATTTCCGCATTTATGATAAATCACAGAGACAAACATTCCTTGAATTATAACCGTTTGCTTACAGCTGTCAATGAGAATTAAATGGAAAACATTAACCATAATGACTTCTAAAAAGGTAACAGTTCAAATTTTGAATCATTGCAACTGACAGCCGTATATTTCTCATTTTTGCAGAGATAGTGGGACAAGCAGATGCTGAGGTGTCCTCTTTCTACCGGACCATTTCAATCGTGCATTAAATGGCCTAGGGACCACGAATGCTATATAAACTTTTCACCTATTCCATTGCACTCTTTATGCGAACACAACTCTCATTTCTCTCTGCAAACTTACTCTCAAAGAAATCCACAAACTCTTCATCTTCTTCATCTTCCTCATCTAACCATCAATGGCGGCTGAAGCATCATCGCAAACTGCTGAAGCCATGTCTGTTCCAAATCTCAAGAGTCAATCATCAAACCTGGTGCTGCGAAACGATCTATCTCTTTACCCTAAACCAATTGATGCATTGGTGGAATGCATGAAAAGGTCTGTACTGGGTTACACCTTAACCTGTACTCCTTCAGTCCCTGTGACTCTGGTTCACAGGGCTCACTACACATCCAATGCCCTGTTTGATTCCAACAACCAGGTCAAATCCGTGTTCTATGAGGCTGTTGATGCCAAGGGCAAAACAAAGAAAGTACAATTAACCAAGGAAAAGTTTGCTGAAGCTCTCCGACTTCCAATCTACAACTCAAAGGAAATGGTGGTCCCATCTGCTAACCAACTGGTCAATATGTTCAACGAAATGGGGTATCAACCCCCACTTGAAAGAATTAGCACCTTCAAGAAAAACCAACTCCCTGACCTCTGGAGATACTTCTTCAGTATCTTCTTGAGATGTCTTTCTGGTAGACCCTCAGGCCTTGATTCTGCAAGTGTTACATTCCAAGGTCTACTCTACGGAATTTACTACGATGTCAAGGTGGACTTCGCAACAATTCTGTGGACCGATTTCTGCTCCCACATCAATCAGAGTATGAAAGGGACAGAAATTACAAATGCAAGATTCTGGGCAATCGTCGTTCATGCCCACTACCAGCAGATAGGGTATGTCCCTGATCCTTATCTTGGAGAAATGAAGTTCACTCCCATTGCGATTCCTATACTAGACGACAAACCCACTGACTTCTGTGCTCAAATTCCAAACGTCATGCTCTCCAAAGTTCCCCTGGAATGCAATGAGGTAAACTCCTATCGCAACACCTTAATAATTCCTTACCCAACCCGCGATATGAGTCAGGTTGCACCTGTAAAAGAGCTTCCAAAAGGAAAAGGGAAGAGGAAAATGGCTGGTAGACCCAGTGGTCCTAAGAAAGAAGAGAAGAAAAGGAAGACTTCGGTGAAAACAACACCGAAGAGGAAACAGCCGAAGAGACAAAGGAAAATCATGTATGTGGATGAGTCTTCGGACTCAGAAAGGACTCCATCTACAATCCATGAAGAAGAACAAGAAGAAGAACTATTTGCTGATCAACCTCCTTCACCAACATCGACAACCAGACCAACCTCTCCGTTACAAACTACCGTTCCTCCATCTCCACCTAAAACTACCAGACCACCCACACCTACACATACTATACCTCCTCCTCCACCACCTCCCACAACAGCTCAACAGACTACCACCATTCACACTACTACATCGAAAATACCACCAACACCACCAACAATTGCTCCTCTAACCTCCGAAGTACCTATCTCTGGTATTGATTTTTCATTACCAGAATTTGAATTACCCACATCACCCTCAAGACAAAACCCCACTTCGGCTGCCTTCTTTGAAGCCTTTCATATGGCTCCTTTGAAAGTTGAAAGAGTGTCGGATGAAGATTTGCCAGATGAAGGATTTGTTCTAATGAAACAGTACAAAGTCCTCAACTCCAAGCTTGACACTCTCATTCAAGCTCAAACTGGCTTTGATCCCACCAAACCCACCTTGGGTGACATCACCGAAGAGATTGAATCTCTGGAGTTCTCGTTATCCAAAGAATTCAAAGATTCCATACAAAAGCTTGAACAAAAGCTCATGGATGAACAAAATAAGATCCAATCTTCCTTCGAAAAGAAGTTGGAATTCGCTGTCACCTCCATCAACAAGAAAGTTGATGCCCTTGCTGAGAAGACTGATAAAACAAACTCTGAAGTCATGAAAGCCTTGCAAGGACTTCAGAGTGAATCCCAGCAAAGTACCAAGCTTGAAAAACAGCTTGATGAGGCTAGAGCAAAAATCGAAAAGCTCACAGCCGCCCAAACCACTTCGGATATCACTAAATTCACAGAGGAACTGCAACGAACGAATGCAGCTCTCACACAAGACTTGATTGCAAAGTTGAGAGTTGCACTTCAACCTCTGATAAATTTTTCTGACATGTTGTCTAGGCCACAGGGCAGGCCTAGACAGATCCCTGCAGCCACAGCAGGTCCTTCAACCTCAACCATTACAACCACTACCATGGGTGCTGGTGGATCGGCTGGAGCTGGAAGCTCAACAGACTGATCGTTAGAAAACATAATTGCCCCACACATGGAGGAAATATACAAGGCCAGGCGAGCAGATTACAACTTGATGATCAAAATAAACGAATTTGCTCGAGATAATGGTGAATGGACTGTTGAGGCAATCAAGCAATTTAGATTCCAAAATCCAAATGTACTTAACAGACTTCCTCTTCGGAGTTTTGCAATTGTTGACTCCGAAGACACACAACTTGACATTCCCTTCAATCCGAAGACTTTCGCTTTCCTTCAATTCGTCTCTTCGGTACCTGAGGATTAGAAAGCAAGTTTTTGGACCAACAAAATAAATTTTCATGCCAAATACATTCAACGGCAGAGTTATGTTTGGAGCTTGAACAAGATAAAGAAAATTCTTTCAATTAAAGAAGCTGAAGTCTACTTGGGCTTCAGAAATTATGAATTTCTTATTCTTAGGGGGGCAGATGAAGTTGAATCTAGGTTCTCAATTGCAGACTTCCCAATCATGAATCCTATGGACTTCATCCAGATTCTTGATCTTTTGCGAAGCGGCGAGGCTGCTCATGCTGCAATGTCTGCCCTTGCTATCAAAAATCACATACTGGGCTTTCTTAACAATTATCTTCTCCAGTTTGCAAAACAAGACCTGGAGCTATGTTCCTACTACAGACAACCTCTGAACACTCCTCCTATTGTAGTTCGGAACATAGCAAGATTCAAGAATGGAGAGATCTTAGACGAACCATATGGCGTAGTTTTCAAAGGACTTCGAAATGAAACCGAAGTCACAATCAAGTTCTTTGAAATAGACTACATAGGCCTCCATCCCTCCTCCTTCATCACAGGGATGATTTCTCATGTGAATGCCTGTCATGCAAATTCCACTGAGAAAAAATAGAAATTCATAGATCATATGAACTGGTATCTTGCAGTAAGTAAAACCTTAAAGAGGGCATACAAGAGAAACTTTCGTGTATAGGCTTCGGATGCACTTCACACAAAGGGGGAGATTGTTGAGAACATTTGTGATGAAGTGCTGACATATCCGAAGTCCCGCCCATGAAGTCCATTATATAATAAAACCCCGAAGTAAATAAACAAGAGAAGACACCAAAGTCTAAAGACTCTGAAGTGCTATGCATAGAGGATCCGAAGACTTCACAGACTGTCATCTTGTCTTTTGTGTGCACGCGTATAGTACAATACGTGTTGCATGAATCTTATATCCTATTGGCTAGTACACTGATAGGATATTCTCTGTAAAAGTTGTACTATTGGTATCACTGATTCAGTATAAATATCAGTGATACAATACCGTGTCTTGTGCGAGATTACGAGCTTAGATTAAAAGAATTGTATGTCTCCAAAATAGAAAACCCAATTGTAAAACCAAAGTTCTAATCAAGCATTCGGTACAAGTTATTGTAATCACATTGTTCAGTTAGCTTTGTTGCATTATCATTGTGTGATTGATTGTGTTATTGATTCAATATCTATCTTAGTTCATCTATTCTCTTATTTCTACACCCAACACTGTCAAACTTCTTATTCAAGTCACTTATTTCCTTTTTTACTTCTTTCTTCCAATCAGCATCAGCTCCTACTGCTGCTGCTGTGCCTACAGTCTTTCTTGTAAAAAAGTTTGCTTTGGAGCCATTGCTTAACTGCTCCAAGAACTGCCACGCTTCTTCTGGGTCCTGCCACATAAATGTCCCACTTGATGAGGCATTTATCATGGCCTGATGTGTTTCACTGACTCCTTCAAAGAACAACTTCACTAACTGCCATTTAGGAATCTCATGATGCGGGCAGGATCGTAACAACTCCTTTAACCTATCAAACGCTTCGTGGAAAGCTTCTCCTGGTTTCTGCTAGAAGTCCTGAATGACCCTCCTGATCTCCGTTGTTTTGCTTGCTGGATAAAATTCTTGTAAGAACTTGGCCTTGAGCTGATCCCATGTGGTAATGTTGTTTGATGGTAAAGACGTAAACCAATATTTGGCTTTGTCCTTAAGAGGGAATGAGCATAACCTAAGCCTAAAGATGTTCCTATTAGTGTTCCTAGGGTTATTAGCATTGGCAATCGCTAAAAATTCATATAGATGGTTGTATGGATCGTCTTGCTTATACCCCCTAAACTCTGGTAATATTCCTAACAACTGAGGTCTTATTTCTACTTGAGATTCAATGTTATCAGGAATATAAATTGGCGACGAATCATCATATTCTCGTGGCTGGAAATGTGATGCAACCGATTGCCTTCTCGGTTGTGCGAAATGTAAAGCTTGAGCAGAATTACCGTAAAGATGATTGTTATATCCCTGCTGACCTGGTAGTTGTTGGTACTGTTGTGCTCTTCTCAGAGGTCCTCGAACTCGGTTCCACGGTTGCTGAGGTGCTGGTGGAACCCATCCCTCATCTTCCTTATCATATCTTTCCTCTGTCTCTGGATACTGGTATTGTGGCTGAGGAGGTTGTTGGTATTGTATAGGTTGTGATGTGGGTTGAGGTTTAAAAAGAACTGGTTGTGGTTGAGAAAATGGTTGAGAGGTTGGTGTCTGCTGTCTAAAAACTGGGGTGCCATCACGGGTCGGCTCTCCCCAAGACATTGCAGAGGTAAATGGATTGGTGGATTGTGGTTGTGAAACTGGTGAAAATGGTGGAATCGATGGCGGAGTGCATGATGGTATGGATGCAGGGGCTGAAACTGCACCACCAGAAGCACTCGTGCTCCCGAACTGAAACACTGACAGTGGGGGAATAGAAAACATCCCCGTTGCCTCACCTGATCGTTCCTGGGCAACACTTACTGAAATACTACTAACTTGACTAAAACTCATGATATTCAAACGCCTACGAGCAAGGATTTTGCGCACAGTTCGCTCAATCTCTGGATCAAAATGCAATGGGGGTAATTGCTCACCCCTGCGGGTACGCATGCACTAATGCAACACGTCCGAAAAATCAAAAACCAGAAACTAACCAAATGAAACTCCAGAAAATCAAGAAACAAGTTCCTACTAATCACCTAATCTAAGGTCATAGCTCCCCGGCAACGGCGCCAAAATTTGACACGCCTAGGTCGTCGTGCGGTCAAAAATAAGAAAAACCTAACACACACACTAGCACAGTGGTAGTCAGGGTCGATCCACAGGAGCTTCGTGGTTAGACCAGATGACAGATTACCAACTTGTAGTGTCACGCTACAGTCGAAGGACCTAGTTTCTAAGTTTTCAACTACCCAAAAGCAATAACCAAACAAAGTCAAGCCAAGCATAAGCTAAACTCAACTCAAACAAGCCTAGTTACTTTTTGAAATCAGAAGTGCATCTCTGAATCAGAAGAAATCAAAGGCATCCAAAACATCCAAACAAAAGAAGGTATAACCTAAACCAATAGCTACAGCCCAACCGAATAATTACTGGCCAAAGTTCAATACCTAAGGCTAACCTAGTTAGCTACTGATTTTAGCAAGGGAAATAGTCCCAAACAAGGTCAAAATAACATCCAAACACCACCCAAACAAACACAATCAAACACAAGCATTAAAACACCGAACAACTAAGATTAATTGTAACCAAACGATTTTCATTAACCAAAACTGAATTCCAGTGGTCCAATACAGTAACCAATGATGCAAAACAAACAACTAAAATGCTCAAAGTGAGTGGTTGTCACTCCCAAAGACCTTAGCTACAAATGCTACTTACTACCAAAAGGAAATTAAATTATTAAACCTGAAATGCCAAAAGATGGTTGCTGAAAACGAATTCTTGGAGTCAAAGAGCCTCTACGGTCGATTCTTCACCAAGGTTTTGCTCTGGTTTTCGGCTGTAAATGCCTCTATTTATAGTTGAAATTTACCGCAGCCGCGCCGCGCATATGAGGATCTCGCGGCGCGCGTACTTATCAGATCCCGTTTTCTCGGCCTTTGAATTTGGTTCACCGCCTTTGACCCGCGTCGCACGTTGTTAATTCCCGCGGCGTGCGTACGTATTTCCTTGATTTTTCGTTCCTTTCCAAACTTTTCCAATTTGCACGCTTTTAGTCCCTGTTTTCATTCTTTTCTTCCAAACAAGTCCTGGCACGAAAAGTGAGAATACCAAGATATATCTGATATAATTTCATCAAGAATAGGGCTCAACAACGCCTAAAATACTTGATATCACTAGGCGTTGTCATGAAGTCGACCTTGACATCATAGTATATCCCATACAAGAGACTCAGAAAGGACTGGCTTGTATAGTCCTGTCCTGATGTTCTCCTAGAGAGACATCACCAAAAAAGCCCAAAGAAATACTTCCATAGGTTGGGAAGAGGTTTCTTTTTGAAGCTTCTAATACCACTGAGTCGTGGTTCATACCCCATCTCGTTGAACATGTCAACGAGTTGTTCAGCAGTTGGAATGACAATCTCTTTTGCCTCATAGATGGGAAGTTGCAGAGCTTTGGCAAATCAATATTTGGTTAACTAAACCCTTTTTATGGTTTATCAGGATTGAGGACTTCATAGTGAATGGATTTAACATTATTGTTACCATCGAAGATTGCAACAGAGGTATAGTGAGCTCTGTGCACAAGCGTTGCAGGTATGGAAGGGGTATATGTCAGAGAGTGACCTAGAATCGATTGTTTCAGACATTTGACGAGTGCATCGATTGGTTTAGGGTACAATTTAGGATCAGTACGAAGTAAAAGGTTGGCTGATTGGTTCTTGAGGAATGGAATTGAGATTCCCTTAGGGCTTTGAGAGAATCCTTCTAGTGCAACACCTGCCATTGTTGAGTGTTCGAGAATTTGGGGAAGACGATGAACATATAGGTTTTTGAGAGAGTTTTTGCAGAGAGAATTCAAATGTTTTGTTCGCGTAAAGAGAAGAATTGAAGAGGTGTGTGGTTTATATAGTTTTGGTGGTCCCAATTCGCATTAACTGATCATGTTGTAAAGGTCCACTGATACTATTCCAAGTCAGCTTACAACGTTCCACTTACCCCGCAAAGACTAAACCGTCCTTGTGTCAGTCATTATGAATTTTGAAAAAGGCGGAATGTAACCGTCGTATCTTTTTGAGAGATTTTCTTTTTCATGGTTACCGTTAACGGACATTTAATTCAAAAGAATGTTTGTCTCTGTTAACATCATAAATACAAAAATCATTGAATCATTGAATTGACTTCGCATCATTAAAGATGAGTATAAAAATCATTTGTATCATTCGAAGAATAAAAACTGAAAAGGCATTGAAAAGCATTCCGAGGGGCATTGATGATCTTTCGGATAAAGAGATTTGTGAAGGATGTTATGAGTACTCCGAAGAGCTTTGCCTTTATTGAAAATAGATTTTTCTTTTGATGATCATTTTGACTTTTGACATTAACTTTCTTGAACCTTGTGAAATCAAGATTTATCATTTTTAATATTCAAAATCATTCGGATCATGTTGGAAGTCCGTTTTTCACTCCGAAGACTGTGTGATCTAACATCAGTCAATAAATGCATAAGTCTAAGCACCCTAAGTTGAACTCAATTTCCTATTTTGCAAAGATTTTTGATGTTTCTTTTATCAAAATTTTCATGTAAAGTAATGTTGGCATTCATAACGTTGAAATTCAACACATTTTTACTTTTGAATTGAGCCTCAGAAGATGAATTGAAATTATGGATTGAACGTTGAAGATTGTTTTGAAAAATCTATCCCATTTCATCAGTTGAGGTGTTTGGATATGTTTCTCGGATGACAAGCCTTCAAGATTCATACACCACCTCAACAATATCATTTAAGACAGACTACTTGAGATGTTCATATTCTCTACATGGTACTCGACTATGCTATAGGAGTTCCTTGTATTATCATTTAAGACAAAAAATATGCCTTTAAGGGCGGATTTATCTTTGTTTTTGCACTCTTTTGTTTTATCTTTTTGCTTGTTGTTTTTGTCTTTGTTTCTTTTGACATTTCGTCTTTAACTGTTTTCTTTTGAATTTCTTGATTTTCATTGTTGAAACATAATTTTCAATTTTGGAGTTTCATATCCGAAGCGTTGAAAATGTCACCATGTGAGGCTTTTTGATGGCGCTTTTGAAATGTGTGTACAACCCTTTGTGTTTAAAAAGCTTCGTGTAGTTCAATATTGAAACAAGAGTGAAAGAAGTTTTAAATTTACTTATCAGTCAATGTAGGTATCACTCATGAAGAAGACTTCGGAACATGTGATTTATCCTGAGTAGTATGAGAGCTACTTGATTAATTTGACAATGAAGCGAGTTAAATTCAACAGGGAGCTTAAAGAAAAACACGATGTTAAGGATATATAAATCACACTAGACTTCGTATTGTAAAACATCCTTAACCTCACTTCGAAGTCTGTTTTCTTACCTTTGTTTCAATTCGATTCCCAAATACCTTTTAGTGTAATAAGGTATGATAATCAGAACCTAAAATCAAAGTTTTGTCCTTTAATCAGAGTATTCATGAAAGTAGGTCAAGATTTGTCATTTATGCATGACAATTGAAAATTGAGCTTTTGAAGATTTTGCAAATTTTCTTTTGTTTGTTTTGAGTTCATCTTTTCAATGAAGCAAGCTTTTTGAATAAAAGTTTTCATCCTATGATACGAAGACAATTGTTGTATTTATGAAAGATTATATGTAGAACCCTGAGTTTGCATGATACCAAAGCCCATACGCAGGTGTGTTGTGAAGATAATGAAAGATTTTTTAACTACAGCCAAATGTGGTTCGCATGGATCAGCTTGATATCGTGCACAGTTTGTTAGTTGAAGAAATCGAACAAACAATGATAAATAGCAAATATTGTGAAGAATTGATTCTACTCAAACAATGAAAACATATGCTAATATGAAGAACAATCAAGAACATAGTAAAGATAGAATAACAGGTGCCGAATGCTTGTATTGATATGTTAGGGTTTTACAATTGGGAGGATGAAAATAACTATCACTCTCACACGCGACATAGAAGGGTATCACTGATATTTATACGTGATCACTGATACGCCTAGTACAAATCATTACAAAGAATATCCTTTGAGTGTACTAGCCAATAGGATAAGAGATTCATCCACCACGTAGTAACAGACACGCGTGTATCAAAAAGTCTTCGGATCCTCCATGTGGAACACTTCGGAGTCTGTCAGGCTTTGGGGTCTTCTTGATAAGCATTAGGTCTTCGGATAGAGGGGCACTTCATCACAAATATTAGTCAACAATCTCCCCTTTGTGTGAAGTGCATCCGAAGCCTATCTCTGATAATGTTTCTTGAAAGCTTCCTTCAACACATACCTAACTATCAACCACCAGTTAAGGTATTCTTTCACTTTCTTCTTTTCTTGCCAAGTATTTACAAAACAATTATTCACCAATCCCAAAACATGTGTGATGGATTCCGAAGGGTAGAGACCAAGATAATCTATCTCAAAAAATTTAGTGACCATTGTTTCACTGTCACTAGACAACCCTTTGAATATCACACCCCAGGGCTTCTCTACAATCTGCCCAGCTTTCAACTTATAAAAATTTTCAACTGTAGTTGGTGGGGGTGCGAAAGATTGTCCGAGGAGATTTGCCACAACAATATCAAACCTAGGAAATCTTAGAAGGTAATTCTTGAAGAAAGAGGAGATGTGGTTCTTTGCTGCGATGAAGACTGCCCCAGACTCGGCTTCGGTACCAGCAGAGAACTTTAAGATATCAAGAAGTACAATAAAATCGTTTGGGTTCATGATTGGGAAGTCCGCTATTGTAAATCTTGATTCTTCTTCTTTTATGCCCCGAAGTACGAGGAAATTCAGGTTTTGAAATCCAACATACTTCTCTCCTTCTTTGATGAAAATTATATTTGTGATCTTTTTATCACTCCATACATAGTTCGGAGCTTGTATGAACTTAGTATGGAATGCAATCTTTCTCTTCTTGAACTCGGTCAGCTTGTCTTTTGGTACTTGCCTTTCAAACTGTAGAAAGGTAAACGTTTTGGGATTGTACGTAAGATCAAGTTGACGGTTTATCCTGTTTTTGTATTGACACTTTTGAGTGGAAGCCGGTTGAAGACTGTAAAATCATTGAAGAAAATGGCAATTATCAGTTCTTCGGTCCACGTCTGGTTTTCATGGGCAATGTTGTTGATCATGAGCATTTTCTTGTAATCCTGCTCACGCTCCTTATAGACTTGCCCCATGTGGGGAGCAATCCTTAATTCTTTGCCTTGGGTTTTTGTGCTAGATCCCCCTGCTTCTATTGTGGTGGTGGTTCCAAAGGTGGGATCAACAGTTGAGATTATTGTTGGGATGAAATCTGGTCTACCCAAGATTGTAGGTTTATAAGTGGTTTGGACTTCGGATGTTGCTGTTACAAGAGCTTGGGTAAGCTGAGCTTGAGTGACTTTGGCTTGAGCTTCAGAGGCTGCGGGTTGAGATCGAGACACTGTGGATTCTCCTCCTTGTGAGGGTTGAGCCCCAGGTTCAGCCTTAGCAATCGCTAGGGAGCTTGACTTTGCAGCCTGAGAGCGTTCCATTTTTATGGCTACATTGATCATGGGCTGGAGAGTATTCTTAAGCTTCTCAACGATGTATGAAGTGATTGCTGAATTTGTCTTTTTGAGCTCATTTGCAAAGACAGTTATTGCAGAACGCGATTGTTCTGCAGTCAACTCTTCAATCCGTTTATGAGCATCAGAAAAGTTCTTTGCAAACCCAGTCTGATACTGCGAGTTGAAGGACTTAGTCTCGTCAAGGTCATTTAAGGCCTTCGTTACTTCGGAGTTGGATAACTCCATTTTCTCCACCAGTGCGTTTATCTTCTTTTCAGTTTGTTCTTTCAAAAGCCGATGCCGTTCTTCAACTTGCTCAACCGCATTTGTGAACTTTACTTCCAAAATGTGTTGAATATCTGCTTGTTGATCCATAATTCTTTTCTCCGAAGCCTTCACTAACTCATCCTTCTTGTCTATTAAGGCTTTTTGAATTTCAGCGAATTGTTCACTAACATTTCCCTCAGTTTTCTTTAGTGGATCAAAACCAGTATTCGACTTGAAAAGAGCATCCAGTTTTCGATTGAGAACTTTGTACTGTTTGGCAAGGATAAAATCATTGTCATCCAGATTCTCATCGTTATTATCTTCAATAACCAATGGCGCCATATGATAAGCAGCCATGGTTTCTTCTGTGGATGGAGGCTTGGAAATTTTGATGGTTTCAAGATCAAAATAGAAATCGTCATGGTAAGGATAATCAGGGTGTGATGTATCCAGACTAGACGAAGGAATGTTTAATAACGGTTCTGAACTGGTGATAATTGGTTCTGATGTTTGAGGGGCTGATATGGTTGGATTTTCCATGTAAGATGTGATAGGTTTGGAGGTTTGTGAGGTGGAAATGGGAGGTGTTTCTGTGGTATGGATGGTGGATGTAGCTGGAGCAGTGGTTGGTGGTACATCAGAAGTGGGTGTTTCAATTGTAGAGGTTTGTTATGATGTAGTGATGGTTAAGGGTTCGGAGGTTGGAGGTGGTGAAGGTGGAGTTGTGGTATGTGGTGGTGTAGGAGGTCTTGTCTCATGGACTGGGGAAGACTGGTGTTCTTCCTCAGCCTCTTTCAATGTCTCTTCGGAGTGAGACTTATTTGACTCCGAAGCCTCGTCCACCACCAATAACTTCCTTGTACGTTTTGGTTGTTTTCTCTTGGGGTTGTTTGCTTTGTTGCTTTTCTCTTTTTCACCACTTTCTTTGGACCAGTTGGGCCACCGGTTGCCTTCTTCTTTCCTTTGGCTTGAACTGGTTGTTTTACCGGTGCACTTGGAATGATCTCTCTAATAGGATAAGGTATGACCAGGGTGTTGCGATACATGTTGGTTTCATTGCACTTAGCATCATATGGGGTATCTATGCATAGAAATCAGGTGGAACTTCATCTGGAGCATGTACCACAATAGCCCAGAATCTCGCATTCGATATCTCAGTCCCCTTGAGAGTGTGGTTGATGTGTGAACAAAAATCAGCCCATAGTATTGAAGCAAAATTTACTTTGACATTGTAGTAAATCCCATACAAAAGGCTTTGCAAAAGTTAGACTAGCAGAATCCAAACCTGATGTTCTTCCAGAGAGGCATCGAAGAAAAATGCTGAAATAGTATCTCCATAGATCAGGAAGCTGCCTCTTCTTGAAAGTGCTGATGCTTTCAAGTTGTGGTTCATACCCCATGCTGTTGAACATATCCACCAGTTGTTCAGCAGTTGGAACCACAATTTCAGCAGGATCATAGGTTGGAAAGTGCAGGGCCTCAACAAATTTGACCTTGGTCAGTTGTACCCTTTTTATCTTTCCCTTAGTATTGATAACTTCATAGTGCACTGATTTCACGTTGTTTTCAGAGTCGAACAGGGTATTAGAGGTATAATGAGCCCTGTGAACAAGAGTTACAGCAATAGAAGGAGTATAAGTCAATGTGTGACCTAGAACTGATTGCTTCAGACATTTAACGAGAGCATTGATTGGTTGGATGTAGAGGCTGAGATCAGGACGTAAGAATAGGTTCGCCAATTGATTTTTGAGGACCGGAATCGACATAGCTTCAGTCGTCTGAGAAGAAGCTTCAGTTGCTGCACCAGCCATTTTTGATTAGATGAAGGAGATGAAGAGGAATTAGGGTTCATTGCGAGAATTCTTGCATAGTAAGTTTGAAGGTTTTGATCGCGTAAAGAGACGAACTGAAACGGCGAGAGGTATAAATAGTGTTCGTGGTCCCAATGCCATTTAATGCATGTTGGAATTGATCCACTAGAAGGATGACACCTCAGCATCTTTTCGTCCCACTTTCTCTGCAAAGACGGAAACGTCTGTGTGTCAATAATGATTATTCAAAATTGAACCGCCCTTTTTCATATAATCTTTTTGTTATGATTCCCCTTGATTTTCTCCATGACAGTGGTTCACTAACGTTCATTTAATTTGAAAGAATGTTTGTCTCTGTGACTATCATAAATGTGAAAATCATTTAAACAAATTGTTTGACTTCGGACCAGCAACGATACATTTTTTGGTGTTCTTTGGAGTTTGTGAATTTTTCAAGAGTTATTTGTCATTCTGAAGAGTATTGATAGCACTTCGGATAAAGAGAATTTGTATCTGGTGCTATCAATACACCGAAGTCTTGAAAATTTTGTACCGCTTTTTGTTTTATCTTTGATGATGCATTATGACTTTCTAACCTTGGCTTCCTAGAATTTTATGAAATGAAGACTTAATCTGTTAACATTCAGAATCATTCGAATCATGTTGGAAGTCTATTTTTCATTCCAAAGTCTGTTTGATTTATCATCAGTCATGAATGCATAAGTCTAATATCCCAATGTTGAACTTAGTTTCAAATTTTGAAATGAAGTTTGAATTTTGTTTTATGTTTCAAAATTTCATATCAACTAATGGTGACATTCACTGAATTTAAATTTAGAACAACTTCACATTTGAATTGAGCATCAGAAGCATGTTTAAGAATTTTGGATTGACTATAAAAAGTATTTTAAAAAGTTATTCCATTTCATCTGTTGAGGTGTTTGGATACTATTCTTTGATGACAAGCCTTTGAGCTTCGTACACCACCCCAACATTACCATTTAAGATAGATTACTTGAAATATTCATATTCTCTACATGGTACTCGACTATGTTATAGGAGTTCTTTGTATTGTCATTTAAGACAGACGAATATGCCTTTGAGTGCTGATTTTTCTTTATTTTTGCACTCCCTTGATTATCTTTTTGCTTATTTGTGGTCTTTGATTCTTTTGACCTCTTGAATTTGGTTTCTCTTTTGGGTTTTGCATATTTAATAAGGTAAAATTTCACCATATGATAACATTTTGATGGTGCTTTTAAACTTCTTTTTACAATCCTTTTTGATTTAAAAGTTTCATGCAGTTCAATTTTGAATCAAAAGTGAAAAATATTTTAAATTTACTTATCAATCAATGTCGTTATCAGTTTATGAGGAAAACATCGAAACATGTGAATTATCCTGAGTAGTTTTTGGGCTACTTTATTAGTTCAATAATGAAATGTGTTAAGTTCAATAGGGAAATTAGAGATAGACATTATGTTAAGGATATTAGAATCAACCAGAATTTTGTGCAGTAAAACAGTCTTGACCTTACTCCGAAGTCTGTTTTCTTACCAATGTTTCAAATCGATTCTCATATTCCTTTTAGTGCAATAAGATATGATTAACAGAATCTAAAATCAAAGTTTTTTCCTTTAATTGATTAATTTTGGAAACAAAGGTCAAAGTTAGTCATTTATGCATAAAAAATATTATTTGATCCTTTAGAAATTTTGCAAATGATTATTGTTTTTGATTTTTCTATTAAGTAACCTTTTTATTATGATAAGTTTTATCCTTGTGATGCAAAGGCAGAGAGTGTTTTAAAAGATTTTGACATTTATGAAGTTTTATTCACAAAAAAATATGTTTCGAGGTGCTCCGAAGCGACAAAGTACTTCGAAGTGGTGCAGAGCAGCATTGAGTTTTACTCCGATGAGCTCCGAAGCGTTAATGGTATGCGGAGTGCAGCGTAGCCTCATAAACTTTTATTTTGTAATTTAAAAAGCTTAGGTAAAGAGAGAGCAAATCTGATGTTTATGTGAGGGTGGATCCATCAATCATTCCAAGTCCACGAACAATTCTCGTGAATGCTTCTTCATTTAAGGCTTTTGTAAAGATGTCTGCCAACTGTTCGGTTGTGTGAACAAAGTGCACTTCTATATTCCCCTCCTCAACATGACTTTTGATGAAGTGATAGCGAAGAGTTATATGCTTCGTCTTGGAGTGTTGAACAAGATTGTGGCATATCCGAATTGCACTTTGAGAATCACAGAACAAAGGTATTTTTCTCATGTTGATGGCATAATCTTTTAACTGACTTTGGATCCAAATTATCTGCCAAGTACATGCTGCAGCTGCTACATAGTCTGCTTCAGCTATGGAAATTAAAATGCAAGTTTGCTTCTTTGATTGCCAGCTTATTAGCTTTCCATCTAGGAATTGGCAACCACCCGAAGTACTTTTGCGATCAATGGAACATCCACCCAGGTCTGAATCAGAGTATGCTTGAATGTAGAAGCTAGAGTTTGCTGGATACCATAAACCATAAGCAGGAGTGTTGTCGAGATAACGAAGAATTGTTTTAACCGCAGCCATATGAGGTTCACGAGGATCCGCTTGATATCTCGCACAGTTGCAAACTGCAAACATGATATATGGTCTACTGGCTATGAGGTAAAGCAATGATCCAATCATGCTCCTGTAGATTTGAATATCAGTCTTTGATTTGTCCAATGATGGATTTAACCAGGTACCTGCAGGTAAAGTAACTTTTTCTTTGGAGCAGTTAGTCATTCCGAAGCGTTCAAGCAAACTCTTCGTATACTTTTGCTGATTGATGAAAGTCCCCTCCTTAGATTGTTTTATTTGTAATCCAAGAAAGAAGTTAATCTTTCCCGTCATACTCATATCAAATTTGCTTTTCATCAGTTTTTCAAAATCTTTTGAAAGATTTGGATCAGTGGATCCGAAGATAATGTCATCCACATAAATTTGGACTAACATCAAATGAGAACCAACTTTCTTTCTGAAAAGTGTTGGATCCACTGAACCCTGTTCCAAATCTGATTCTTCTAAAATTTTGTCAAGGTCTCATACCAAGGTCTTGGAGCCTGTTTTAAACCATAGACAGCTTTGTCAAACACGTAGCAATGATTTGGATGTTCTTTGTCTACAAAGCCAGGTGGTTGTTCAACAAAAATTGTTTCTCAAGATCACCATTAAAAAATGCACATTTGACATCCATTTTATAGGCATCAAAATTTTTGTGTGCAGCATAAGCTAAGAATATGCAAACTGACTCAAGTCTGGCAACAGGAGCAAATGTCTCTTCGTAATCAATGCCCTCCTGTTGACAGTAACCTTTGACAACCAACCTTGCCTTGTTCTGAACTACATTGCCTTCGGTGTCAAGTTTGTTGCGATATACCCATTTGAGACCAACAATTGAAGCGTTTGCAGGTTTTGGAATTAGTCTCCACACTTTATTTCTTTCACACTCTTCGAGTTCCAATTGCATCGCTTCAATCCAATCAGGGTGATCAAATGCATTGTTAACGTTCTTATGTTCAACCTTTGAGATAAAAACGTTGAACATACACAACTCCGAAGTTTTGTTTAAATCAAGTTGTTTTTTATGAAGTTGTGCACGAGTCAAGACTTTATCATGAACATTTCCGATGACAAGTGATGGAGGATGATTTTTCGTCCACTTATCGAGGGAAGGATAATTTGGATCAAATTCAGGTGGTCCTTCAGAATCAATTTCTTCAATGTCTGAAGGATAACCCGAAGTGGAGGGAAAATCATATGTTATTAAATGATTGTTTGAATTTGTTACTTGTGTTTGTAGTGTGATGGGTTCTGAAGATGAGTTAAGAATATGCTCCATTTCTACTAGAGTTGATGCTGGAGTTGTTCCACCATTATCCGAAGAGGTAGAAGATGATGCATTCGGAGTGGATATTTCTGGCTCCCCCTGGATCGTGGGATACATGGACATGATATGCGAAATTTCTTGTGAAGGGTTGAGGAGTCTTGTGTTGGTATGCTCCCACTTGAAATCAGATTCCCTTTCAGAGTTGTCCGAATGCTCCCCCTCAACAGATGAAGGTTTCTGAACACTGCTTGCAAAAGAGTCTTCGGGGCCATCTGTGAGCTTGGACAGTTCAGACACAATATTGTCTGGTGCCCTGGCTGCGGAGTCCACAGCTCTCACAGGTGGATCGAAAAGAAGACTGAAGTCAGTATCAAATGTTGTAATTGGCAAAGCATCAACTGCAGCTTTGGGAAAGATAGATGACATTGGGAAAACAGTTAGGGATTTCTTGATGTAGTAGTCATCGAATGAGAGGTTGAACGTTTCCTCAATTTTACGTGTCCTCTTATTCATTACC
This sequence comes from Cichorium intybus, assembly GCA_023525715.1. Taxonomy (NCBI): domain Eukaryota; kingdom Viridiplantae; phylum Streptophyta; class Magnoliopsida; order Asterales; family Asteraceae; genus Cichorium; species Cichorium intybus. Next base: position 118,637,289 of record CM042013.1, on the reverse strand, counting down.
CTATAAGCCTTTGAATCCTGTGAATAATCAAGAAAGATTCCTTCATCTGATTTGTCATTGAGTTTTGTCAAGTTATCTTTCAGGTTTAGAATAAAACACTTACAACCGAAGATATGAAGAAACTTGAAATTGGGTTTTCTTCGGTTAAGTACTTCACAAGGTGTAATGTGAAACCTCTTATGGATGTATGATCTGTTTTAAGTAAAGCAAGCTGTAGAAATGGCTTCGGCCTACAAGTACATGGGAAAATTTGCAAAATTAAGCATTGTTCTAGCAGCTTCACACAAAGAGCGATTTCGTCGTTCTACAACACCGTTTTTTGAGGAGTGTAAGGTGCAGAGAAGTTGTGACTAATACCCTTTGCTTTCAGAAAACCATCAAGGGTTTGATTCTTAAACTCCGAACCATTGTCAGTATGTACAGTTCGGTCTTTATGGTTTAGCATGACCTCTATTTGCTTGATGAATGCAATGATTTCTTCAGCAGCATCTGACTTGTTTCTCAAAAATAAGACCAAAGTAAATCTAGAATAGTCATCAACAATCACAAGAATATAATTTTTCTTCCCAATCGATTCCACAGCTTTTGGCCCACAAAGATCCATGTAGAGAAGTGAAAGAGGTTCGGTGATCTTTGGGTTGATCACAGTTGGATGCCTTTGTTTTGTTTGCTTGCCATGTTCACAAGCAGAAGGCAGTGAGTCATTGTCGAATTTTAAAGCAGGCAGTCCACGAACCAAATCCATAGCCACTAATTTGTTTAAGTCTTTGATGTTGAGATGAGCAAGTCTTCGGTGCCATAGCCAGCTAACATTATAATTGGCTTTGGATAGAAGACAGTGATTGCCCACCTGTTACTGGCTTCAAATTTAAGGGAAACATTGATCCCTTTCTTAAGATTTCAACAAGACTTCGTTTGTTGCTTCTTTTGTGATTATACTCCCTTGGTTGTTGAAAGTGACGGCATTTCCAGTTCCAACCACCAATTGAGATATACTCACAAGATTATGCTTCAGACCTTCCATAAATGCCACTCTAATGATTGTAAATTGACCATTTGTTATTTTGCCGTACCCCCGAATCGGACAAGTTTCGTTATTACCAAAGCGAACGTTTCCAGCATCATCCAATGTTATGTAATCCCTAAGATACTCTCTCTTCCCAGTCATATGTCTTGAGCATCCACTATCCATGTACCATTTTGCATCGTACTGCTCATCTGACATAACCTGCAATCAATCAAGAAGGAGTTGGTACCCAATCAATCTTGGGTCCTCTGGGTAAGCAAAAGATTCTTGAATCCACTTCTCGACTGCCTCTTCGGATATTTCATTTGCGTTTAAATTGATCATATTCTCTGAAGTCTCATGTGATGAGCATGATGACCCAGAGAATGAGTCCGAAGAGGTTGTTGTTAAAATAGATGAGTCTGAAGTGGTTGAATTGTCTAAAGTCTTCGGAACCCATGTTTGTTTTAAGGATTTAGACTTGGAAGATTTAGAAATTTTGGATGAATTTGAAGTTTTCTTGGCTTTTGAAATTGTTGAGCGAACTGAAGATGTTGAACATTTTGATTTTGGAATTAAATTATGTTGTAGATCATTCCTCTTCGAGTTTTGTTTTGATTTATCGATTGTTGATTTCCTTGAGATTGAACTGCATAGAGTAGAAGTACAAAGCTACTATTCGTATGCGAGTTTGAAATCATTTAATGAGAGATTTTCATCTTTAAACAAATCTAAATTTTTGTCTAGCCACTGATGAAATGTATCTATCAAATTTGCACCGTTTGAAAAAGTTTTCTTCGTGGGTTTCTGATATTTAAGGTTTGGGAAATTTGGTTTGTTTGGTACGAAGACAGGTTTAGAAGTTTGTTTTGCTTTAAAGTTTGAATCCTTCTGAACCATGGGTTTTGTTCAAGAAGTTGAAGGCTCCGAAGCCATGATTTTTGTTTTAATAGCAGAAGGCTTCGGAGTTTGGAGTTTTGTTTCAAGTGGTGTTTTTCTTTTAACAAGGTTTGAAACTTGTTTGGTTTTGAATCTGAGGTCTTTTCAAAATTTGAGTTGTTTTCACTGCAGGTGCGAAAACGACATTTTTGAGTTTTAAAGTATTTTTCTCAGAAGACTGTGCAAGAGGGAGACTTTCACATGATTCCATTAACTGGAAAACATTCAACTTCGGAGCTATGGGTTTATCCATAACCTAAGTTTGTTTGTAATTATGGTTAGTGTAAATGTGATCATTATTTTTAACATTCAAAAGATGAGTCATGTTTTTGGTAATCTTTTCCTTTTCATAACAAAGTCTATTATAAATGCTATATCCGTATAAATCCTATTTTCGTACGTTAATTTTGACCTCAAGCTTCTCATTCATGTCATTTTCAATCATTTTTGAAGCTGAGAAGAATCCGTCCTCAGTTACTGTGGAATTATCCTCCTCAAGATGTTTGATCAAGTCATTTTCAATCAAAAGCACACCACCAGGTTTTACAAAGATTGCATTTTTGAAGTAAGAAATTTTTGGATAGATACAAGCCACATTTACTAGCCTTTTTGACTTATCCTTAACATAATCTTCGTAACTAATCCAATCATCAGAAATTTGAGTTTTCATTTTTGCAATTTTCTTTTCCTCAACAACAATCTCTTTTGATTCATTTTCACAATCCATTTTCATTTTTCCTTTACAAACCGAATACAATTGTGAAATGTCTTCGGAGGTTGGTGCGGATATGGAGGAATTCTTTAATGTGGATGGTACAGAACAATCAATTTCCTCCATATCCGTGCCATTTTTCAGATTCATTTTCCGAATCAGTTTCAACAACAACAATATCAGGCGAATTCTCAATTTGAGGAACATTTGTCTTCAGAATTGGAATGTCATTATCCATCAATTTCAACATGTTTTTAGCAGATAAATGTTTTACAACAGAGTTCAGGCCATGCTTATACGAAGGGTTTGTCAATTCGGACCCAGACACTATTGATTCACATTCATATGAAATACTATCTACATTTTTCAATTTAAACTCAAAGAAAGGAAGGAGTTTTCTATGCTGTTCATTGCAAACATCAGCAGAGTGATAAATACGAGTAATATGAGCATACAATCTTCTTGCAGTTTCACAGAAAATATTACGTTGTCTCAATGTTACATCATAATTATTTAAATATTTCTCTCTGTTCTCCTCTAGCAAAGAAATTCATAAATCTTCCTTTTCTAAGTAAAGCTTCAAACCCTCAACTCTCCCACTCCAGTCCTGAATCTCCTGATCATTGGTTTTCTCCTTATTGTTCGCATCAACAAGTAATTTATGCATCACGGAACAATCACGAGTTATTTCATTTATAGCATCAGAAAATTTAGAAGCAGAAATTTTAAAGGATAAAAGAAGTTTTGATACCTGTTCCGGGATGGTTAGACGCGTATCCTTGGCCATCATGCAGACTTCTTCATCATCCTCCTCCTTTTCCTCCTCCTCCGAAGTGACATCAGTCCAGGACTTCGGAGTTACAACATCAGTTGACTTCTTCTGCTCCGAACTCTCATACCCAAGACCAGCAGTTCCTTCATATCCCCAATCTTCACCATTTCTAGTTTCCTCATATGTGATCTTCGGAAAGCACTTACCATCATCATAGGCCATGAAAGCGCTATGAGTTGGGTTTCTTACTTCTTCATCATCAGAGTCAGATGACCAAACTTCATAAGTTCCAGAATACTCCTCAGCAGCCACAAGTGTTAAGTCCTTGGTCTTTCCTCTTACTTCCTCCATCTTCCTTGCGTAATACGCCCCATCTTTGACTTGCGTTTGTTTCTCATTTCTTTTTCTCAACATGCAGTCTTTGGCAAAGTGATTTTTGTCGTGACAATAGTGACAATAATAATTAGAGTCAGCTGTAATCTTCTTCTCATCTGATTTTTCTTTTGGGGACTCCGAAGCCTTTGGCACATTTGGCTTCTGAGTGGATGAATTCGTAGAATCCACCTTGGGAGTATAGATTTCAGGTTTTCGCTTCAGAGTGAAGGTGTTTTTGCTGAAATTTTTCACAAACGGTTTTGATGCAGTAGACTTGTTTACAAATGGTTTTCTGAATCTTCGATTGTCTGCAGCGTACAAAGCAATCGATTCGCCATCGTCTCCTTCTAGGTATCCATCAGGAACATCCTCATCATCTTCTTCATCAACATTTGATATTAATGCTAAAGAGTTAGAATTAGCCTTTTCACTCCTTCTGCCACAAATATCAGGCTCGTGTGATTTGATGAGATTGTATAAAGCAGCCAATGAATAGGTGTTGATATTCTCATAAGACTTGATCATTAACATAATTGGTCTTCATTCTGGCCTTAGACTGTAGAGGAATTTGATGTTAACCTCTTGCTGACTTCGAGTTTCTCCATATTTCTCCAACTCAAACACCATCTTCCTATATCTTTCATAGCATTGTTCCAGACATTCATTCTCTTGTTGTTTAAAATTGCTGAAATCTGCAAGGACCTCTTGAACAACACTAGACTGTAGAGTGTTGTCACCAGCAAAACGAACAGCTAGTCGATCCCATATTTATTTTGCAGATTTAGCCCTTGATATGTGATGACGAACATCAGGTCCAAGACCACTCCTCAGTTCACGCATTGCTCTTTCATCATTTCTCACTTTTCTTAGATCTGTTGCATTAAAAGCAGCAGCAACCACACCATCATCTAGATCAATGAATCGTCCAGCTATATCCGTGTGAGGACCATCTATTACAGATCTCCAGATGTCCTTTTATTCATCAAGTCCTTCGAGATAATCCCTCATACGATCGAACCAGTAATCGTAGAAGGTTGGAACTAGAACAGGTGCCTTGGTTGAAGAATCAATTAGATTTGTGTAGTTGAGCATGTTAGCATAAGTAGCAGGATCTTCATAGAAAAACAAGTAATAGAGATTGATTAACAGTTGCGGAAATCTAGATCAGTGAAACAATTCAGATCTAGAACTGTAACACTGAGATGAAACTCTAAAAACAGGTTTTCGAGCTGTCCCGCTCTGATACCACTTGTTAGTTGAAGAAATCGAACAAACAATGATAAACAGCAAATATTGTGAAGAATTAATTCTAGTCAAACAATGAAAACATATGCTAATATGAAGAACAATCAACAACACAGTAAAGATAGAAAAACAGGTGCCGAATGCTTGTATTGATCTGTTAGGGTTTTACAATTGGGAGGATGAAAATAGCTATCACTCTCACACACAACATAGAAGGGTATCACTGATATTTATACGTGATCAGTGATACTCCTAGTACAAATCATTACAAAGAATATCCTATGAGTGTACTAGCCAATAGGATAAGAGATTCATCCACCACGTAGTAGCAGACACGCGCGCATCAAAAAGGTTGTTACTTGATGAAGTCTTCGGATCCCCCATGTGGAACACTTCGGAGTCTGTCAGGCTTCGGGGTCTTCTTGATAAGCATTAGGTCTTCGGATAGAGGGGCACTTCATCACAAATATTACTCAAAACAGTTGAACACTACGAACATTATGTCAGGTCGACTGGCTGTTAGATAAAGCAATGATCCAATCATGCTCCGGTAGTTTTGTAGATCAACCTTCGGTTTGTCCAATGAAGGATTCCACCGGGTACCTGCGGGCATTGGAACCTTCGCATTGGAACAGTTAGTCATTCCGATGCGTTCGAGTAAACTTTTTGTATATTTTTATTGATTAATGAAAATCCCCTCTTTTGACTGTTGGACTTGGAATCCAAGAAAGAAATTAATCTTATCCATCATACTCATCTGAAATTTTCTTTTCATTAAATGCTCAAATTCTTTTGTGAGATTTGGATCAGTGGATCCGAAGATTATAGCGTCCACATAAATTTGGACTAACATCAAGTGAGTTCCAACTTTCTTTCGAAAGAGTGTAGGATCCACTGAACCTTGTTTAAAATTTGATTCTTTTAAGAATTTTGTCAAGGTTTCAAACCAAGCTCTAGGAGTTTGTTTCAAACCATAGACATCCTTATCTAATACATAGCAATGATCAGCATTTTCTTTATTTTCAAAGGCAGGTGGTTGTTCAACAAATACACTTTTCTCGAGATCGCCGTTCAAGAAGGCACATTTGACATCTATTCGATAGACGTCAAAGTTTTTGTAAGTCCCATATTTGTTCCAAAACGATATCAATCAAAATAAAGATCAATTGGTGCGGAAATCCAATTGATAAACAAACAACAAATCAAGAAAAGATGAAGTAAACCACAAATCAATTGACCAAATGCACTCGTTTGCATTAACTTGAACGACTGTTACAATGATCACACACACACTAGCATCACACGATTTCTCTAGACATCCACACTATGATTTTGGCTGACCAACCCCCTAAAACACGCCTACAAAAAGACTATTTATACTAACATAGCTACACAAGCCCATTACGTGTAAAGCCCAAACCCACACTTAGCCTAACAAGCCTAAAACGTCTACAGACCAAATAATGAAAGCATAAACCACCAAAATAGGGCCCAACAATTTCCCCCTTGGTTTATTGCTTTCTTTATCTTTAAAGCTCGAAATCCAGTAGATTCATGTCAGCACGACCCAATCCTCCATCCCAATAACCTCTTTCAGCGATTCTTATGGCTATTCCTGTGAATGGTTTGGCGACTTCTTCCAGGAGAGGACTTTCACACAATATTTGCGTGGGAGCAAGCTTTTTGATGTCATGTTTAGCAAACATCAACAAATCCTTAGGGTCGATCAGACAAATCTGATTATCTTTAGTCTTTATCACTGAAGTGTGTGACGTGGGGTCAAATGCCTAAAACTTCATATCGTGAAGCGAATGATCTGGAAGCGGTTTGGCAATTGGAATGGTCTTGAGCTTGTTGGTGGCCGGCCAGAAAACGTTCTTGATCCGTTTTGCTAGAAGGATCTCTAACACCCCTGACCTTTTTGGTAAAGGATTTGGCAGTTGACATCCCCATGAAGTCATTGTGCACTTGGATATCCAAGAATCTGAAAATTTTCCAGACGACTGGATCTGCAGACGGATTGTGGAACGGAGCCTTGGACAACTCCGTCCGGTCCACCCTAGTCCATGAAGTCAACTTGTGGGACTTGTCATAGTATTCGATGTTGTCGGAATTTCTCTTCACCCACCACATTTTCTTTTTCTCATCATATCCCCAACACCTTATGCCTGAAGGATTCGTATCTCCATACTTGTCAGAGAGCCGTTTCTTCAAATCAGCAACAAATATCACCGGTTCGTCATTGTAATGGGCATGCTGGTCAGTGTTGACTCGGATAAGAGTGTCTCCTCTTTTGGCCTTTTGAAGCTCTCTTTGACAGGAGCAAAGAACTAAGACAGAGAGAGCTTCAAAAGGCCAAAAGAGTGTCTCCTCTTTTGGCCTTTTGAAGCTCTCTCTGTCTTAGTTCTTTGCTCCTGTCTTCTGCAGTGTGTGACCTAGTGGCCAGGTACTGATCAATGTTCACACTGGAGGCAGGAGTATAAGGTTTGACAGCGTAAGTACCAGCAGCTCTGTTTTCTTCTACATCCGATAAGGAAATTAAATTTAGCAGATTTTAAGTTTAAATTTCACATTTAGTTATTAAAATTAATTCCAAGGAAATCATTTAGCCCACAAAAATCCATTTCGGTCCAAGTAAACAAGAAACGGTCCATTATAATTAAAATGCAAAGTTCAATGGACTAAATCGGCCTAGTTTGGGGTATTTCGGTCCATCAGGAGGATTTTGGCCCGTATCGAGTCGGGTTCTCCTAAACCAGATGAAACAGTGCGGGTCAAATGGGATTTTGGTCCACTAGGACCATTTCGGTTCAAGACGGGTCGGGTCGCATCGAATCCGGATGAAGCAAATCGGGTAAATGAGGATTTCGGTCTGCATGTGGGTATTCGATAGACATGGATCGGGTCAGGGGACCTTTTCGGTCCGACCCAGATCACTTGATGACGTCACAGAGGGTGAAAACCCTCGTTTTCGCTACCGATAGCTTCAAATTGACCCTGAAAACCTGCAAGAATCCATAAAACGAGACACACAAACACATTATCAACTTCATACGCATGATTTGAACTAAAATTTTCACCTCTTTGACGGTGAAAAATGTGAAAACAAGAGAAAGGCGGTGATTCGAGCGAGAGTTCGAAAGAGAGAGAGAAGTGAGCAACTGATTAGGGTTTGCGAAAGAATGGAACAGAGGCGAAAAGGGTTTTAAATACCCCGAAAACCTCAGGTGGGCCAAGGGTTTTCGACCCAAGGTCCACCGAACACCAAAGTTTCGCCTAAATCCGGATTTCGGCCCACTAAATGTTTTTGAGTTCAAATTTTCGTGACAAAATCAAAATTAAAAATAAAAATAAAATGAAAATAAAATCACACAAGTTTTAAACAATTAAAAATTATAAAGAAATTTTATTTTATTTGATTTTCAAAATTTTTAATTTTTTTATTTGATTTTCACAATTTTTGATTTTTTATTTGATTTTTGAAATTTCTCCCCCTAAATCAAGGATTTACGAAAATATTTAATTTTCATAAGTGTTTAAAATAGAAATAATAATTAAACGATAACGAACACAAATTTTGACATCTGTGCCGATGACAATCCAATCATTCCTCCCAAGAATTGAGTCAGTTCCATGTTCGGTTGATATTTTCAGAATAGGCTTACGTTTTTCATTGTAAGCAGAACGCACACAGCTGCATTATAAACAACCTTTGTTAAAATAATGCACATACAATTTAGGATTTATAGAAGGATATGAACAGTTATTGTGTCTAGAGAATTGCCAACCCATATATTTTATCTTAAAATTCGTTTCATTTCGAAACTTCTTTTCCGGTTTCTTCATTTTGAGTGAAAATCTTTATCTCAAGAATCTATCTCTCAAACCAAATTTTCATAACATACATAGGTTATCTCCTCTTTCTAATCGAGAAACTATTTGGTTAACTGACTCTTTTCCCTAAGTCTATGTTCCTCTTTAGTCATAACTCTTACATGTTTTCCTTACTTTTCTGCCTTGTGCAACTTATGGCATCTTTTCAGAAGGGCTTACACAATTTTCATTGCTGCTCCTGTTGTGCATCATTGGCATCTTTTCGAGGAGTTCTTATACAATCTAGATTGATGCTCCTTAGGATTTAAACATGTGAGTGCATTGGCCTCTTTTAGGGTCTCTAGATGGGCTAATTTTGTGCCTCTTTTAATTTAATCCTTATGACCCTTTTGACATGTGGACGCATTGGCCTCCTTTAGCGTAACCACACACTACTTTATTGTGGCTTGTGACAATTGGACACACTCAGCAGTCCAAGATAGTATACTAAAAGTTTCACTCAGACCTAGATCATTGGGAAAGCCATGATTGATAAACCATGTATGTAAAGGAAATTAAATAGACACTAATTCTCAGACAAGACACTTTTGCAACAACTTGAAGTTTAATGAACTTGAAGTTCATGGTGATAGTACAGAAACTAGATAGGAGACCACAATAACCATTCATAATCCTCAAACAAATATTGAACCTTCTATGCATCATTTCAATTTCAATTATTTCACTTTGCAACAAATGTGAATCGTATTCGACTTGAAAAACAACTATAGTTATCTACACGAATATCGTTTCCAAATAGGAACAAAACTAACAGTCAAAGCAAGATTGAACATTTGATCAACAAAGTCATTTATAATTTTCTAATTTTTTTAATTAAATTTAATTTTCTTAAGACATGTAAAGAAATTATTTTGTAGTTTTAATATTTTTATCATTTTATGAATTTAAAAAAAATACTCTCCCCCTAAAGTTAAGCACGGGAAGAGACAAAACAAATACAAAATAAAATGTTTCACGAAACAAAAATCAAAAGCATTTAAGAGCACAACAAACCAGAATCAGAAAGAATTTCCATTGAATGAGAGCCATTCCTTGTTCCCGTAACGGATGCATACTCTCTATAAAAATATGAATTATTCACGGTAGAGAGATGTCTCCCATTATATGCATGAAGCAATCATTACGAACAAACTTAGGTTTGATGATATGCCTCCATGGCTACTTCTGCACACAATACAGGATTAGTTCCTTTTAGGAACCCAGACCATCTTGTAACTGGGTTTGCCACTGTCGTCTGAGCATGTCACTTGCTCCCATACCATGTCCTGTTTATCAAGAGTAGAGTTTGAAGAGTTACAGAACATGTTGAAGGTTTAGAATTACTCCCTTTAGGTACCCATTGGTAGTTTGGTCTTGATTTTATTTTGATTGACTGGGTTAATGATCCAGTGTTTGACTTGAGAGTTGATTTGCCCTTTGCTTTTGGCCTGAATTGCCAGTGTGAGCTGAATATGGACCCTTGAGATGACATTGATTTTCTCGATTTTGACTTTGAAGAAACATCTCTGAGACTTGTCCTTCTGTCCTTTTATACTGTCTTTTTGCTTCGGCAATGTTCTAGTCACCATCCCTTGAAGGAGATCTTGAAGAGTTTGTCTTGATGGATCTTCCTCTTTGCACATTCTCTTGGATTTTCACATGCTGAGAAGTATAGGTGGATATTGGATAGTTTCTGGATATATGTCCAGGAGTTCTACATTTATATAGCATATCTATCTTTTCTAAACAACATGATGTGGGCTATATCCTGATTCAGAAGTGGATGGCTAGCTTCTATGAATGTCCACAATTACACATGCATGTGGGTGTTTGCTTCACAGGTTTCTTTAGCTTAAATTTGTTGGATGTCTGAGCATTTCCATTCTTAGCAACATCATTACACCTTGTGGAACAACCGGCAGATCCAGACTTTTGGTTTACATTTGATTCTGTTGTAGATGATGTGCTAGAGGAAGGTTTTTCAGAATAGGATCGTTCATCATTTTGTTTAGATTCTCCTGTACACTCAACAAATACATCAGTATTTTCTAACACATCCTTCTCAGCCTCGCCGAACTTCTCTACAACATAAATGTTGTTTAAATAAAAGGTTGGAGTGAAATTATTATTGAACAGGGGTGGGACACATTTGAATCCAAGACCCTGATTTTCATTCCATTTAAGTTGAGACTCAATCATGGATTCGACTATCGTGCTTGAACCTTCGAATATTTTGAAAACAAATTCTTTATCTTGAACTTGAGCTTTCAAAGAGTAATGCTTGGCAGTCAATTTCACAATGTATTCGTTAGCAATTTTGAGAAGACTGATTTTAGTGCTGTGGTTGGGAATTAATTATGTTTGTTTAATCTTTTATTTATAAGGGACTAAAATTGTAAAATATAAAAGATATGGGTGTTATTTGGTTAATCGGTGTGAACCGAACAACCATAGGTTATTCGGTTTCGGTCCTTTGGTCTACGCCTTGTTTTGGGCTTGTGTATCGGTCCATGGGGCTAGGTTGTTTAGAGTTTTAGGCCTAGAGTATGGTGCTAAGTAGAGAGAGAATTTGTTGAGTGTTCTTGGCAACCATCAAGCTTATGTACTAGTCATTGATTTATATAACGAGTGCATTGAAGTTTTGGATTAATCTCCTTGTGTTCTTATTGTTTGGATTGATATCATTTAGATCTTAAGACTATTCTCGATCTACAATTGGTTTCAGAGCTTGTTTTTTATATCAATCACTTCTTTGTTCTTGGAGATTTTTGAAATTTTTGAGGGTTTTGATCCGTTTTTGGACTATTCTTGAGTATTTTCGGTGTTTTTGTGCATTTGTTCTTGGAGTTTTTGATTGATCTTCAAGCAAATATCATAAAAAATCCCGTTTTTGATCCAAAAGTGGGTTTTCGGAACTGTTCGAATATGTTTTCGGGTTAATCGGTCACTCTCCAAGGGTTTCTCGGCGGCGGATTAGGGTTTTATTGGGTTCTTCGGTCCATTACGTGGCTCGGTCAGCCCATATTGGTTGATTGGTGCATTTTAGGGTTTCTGGTTTTTCGCACCGTTACTCGGTCTAGCTGGTTGATCGGTCTCACTTGGTTGTTCGGTATCCCTGTTGTTCGGTGCCAGTTGTTTGGTATTGCTGTGTTTTTCGGTAACTGTCAGTTGATCGGTCGTTTCGTTGCATGGTGGTTCTTGTTGTTTCGTCCAGTGGTTGTTCGGTTGGTCTGATAATCGGTCTTGTGAAGTTATTCGGTGTGCCTGATTGCACGGTTAATCGGTTTGTTCGGTGCCTTTGTTCTTTTTGTTGTTTTTCGGTGCATTTATCTAGTTCTTCGGTGTAGTCACATTCAACCTTTGCGTTTTGAATTTAATTTTTTTTTTGACTTAATTGTTCGATCAAATTTCCAATGGATCCCGCTATGTCAAACGTTAACCACAATCTCAATTCTGTTATGGGTACGGTTACCCGTATTCCCCTTTTAATTGAAGCCGAAGGTTTTACCGAATGGAAATATCGATTTGAACAGTACATTAAAATGAAAGATATCAATCTGTGGAAATGTTTCTTACATCCACCCGTCAGAATCACTGTAACAAGAGGCGAAATTGTGACTGATAAACCGTTTGAAGAGTATTCTGACTTGGATTTTGAGAAAGTGGAACCTAATCAAAGAGCGCTTGCTACACTCTCCATGGCTCTTTCACCTGAGATTGCTCAAGGTTTCCGTGAATACACTACTACTAAATCTTTATGGGACGCTTTGATTGACGTGTATGAAGGAAATGAGGATATGAAGCAAAGTATGTAGGATATGCTTCGCCAAAGGTTCAATATGTTCAATCACATTCTTGGAGAATCTCTGGAAGCTCAGCTACAACGTTTCATCACTCTACACACTAAGCTATCCAATGCTGGAATCTCATTTCCAAAGATTGATGTAAACAAGAAGCTTATTAATTCTCTTCCTAGAAGCTGGGACATGAACGTAGCTATCATCAAGAAGACAAAAGACTTGGCTAGACTCTCACTTTCTGAGATTATGGGTATTATAAAATCATGTGACATGGATGACAAGAAAAGGGAAATGAACCATGTTAGCTCGTACCAGTCTGCAAATGTTGGAACCTCTTCAAATAATACTTTTTCTGTTCAAGCTACTGGTCAAGCCACTTCTAAAGCTCATGCTCAATTTTAGCCTGGTTCATCTTCTGCAGCACCTAAAGCTCTACCTGTTATTGTTTATCTGTGAAGACCCCAACTGTTAATCAATCTCTTCCTCAAGGTGCTGAAGAAAATCTTGGTTTGATGGCTACTCTTCTGAACTGATACAATGCATTGGTTGCTGGGGAACTATTTCATCTTATGACTGCTGGAGACATTGATATTTCTTGGCACATTGCTATGGCGGTGCATAGGGCCAAGAAATTCACTCAGAGAATTGGTAGAAACAATTAGGTGAACAACAATGATGAGAGGAAGGTCAGTTTTGGCAAAGCTAATCTAAGGTGTTTCAACTGCAACGAGCTGGGTCACTTTGCTCGTGAGTGCACCAAACCAAGAATGGATGTGGATGCAGCTGAAGGAGAGATGATGGATTTGCAGTTTGCCTTCATGGTATCTACTACTCCTGCCAATGATGAGGTTGGTGAAACTTCTTGCTCCTCTCAATCCTGTATTGATATAATTGCTAGATATCGTGAAATAAATGAAAACCTAGTTAGAGAAATTTTAGAAACCGAAAACCTAGTTCATAAACATAAAAAAAAATTAAGACCCCTTCAAGAAGCCTTAGATACCAAAACTTCTGATTATTTGAAAATACAAGAGGAACTTAGCACAACTAGATGTAACCTTAGGTTTGCCAATGAAGATATAGCTAGTTTGACTACTGAACTAAATGCATTAAAATCAAAATTTGAAAAAGCTGAATTAACCTTTAAGAAAGTTTATGTATATAGTGAAGTAGTTGAAACTATACTTGAAAAACAATCTGTTTGGTCAAACATACATGGTGAATGTCTTGGGTATGGTGCTATTCCTCCTCCATATAATAATAATTTTACTCCATCCCCGGACACTGAAGAATTAGAAGAATGCTTCTGGTTAAATTATATTCAAACGAATACATCTGGCACCATTGAGAATTCTGAAATGAAAAATACTAATGTTTCTATCTCATGTGTAGATAATTTAAAATCAAAGATTTAGGAAGTTGAAGACTCACATGCTTTTAATTCTATTAAAACGTGTTTGAAGACTAATTCTGATGATTTTTGTGATGATGTTAAATTTGACTCTAAGACTCCTGTTGATTCTAAAACTTCTTGTGATTCTGTTTTGAAAACTGCTAGGAAAAAAATTTTGTTTAATAAACATGTTGCATGCATGTGTGTGTGGAAATAATTTGCTTAAATCTGGACCTGGACAAAATTCCAATATACCTTTAAAAAGACAGACTTGTTTCAACTGTGGAATTGTCGGTCATATAGCCAAAAATTGTCCCCGACACATGTATGCTTCTCAAAATTAACAGTTTTTGCAGAATGTACCAAAAATCTCATAAGAGAAAACCCTCAAGGTCACGTTCTAGAAAGAGAAATCCAAAAAACAATAATGCCTGGAATCGAACTGCTTCTATAAGTCATTTCAAGAATCACCCTCTAGTAGTTCTGATTCTACTTCAAATGATACTGTTCCCATTTGGTCAAAAGATAAACGTTTTAAACTAAATATGAAATGGGTTCCCAAAGGCAGTGTTAAAACATTTTCAAATGTCTCACCATTAATTGATAATAGTGACATGAGCTTTGAATCTGTTAGGTGTGTTGATAGTGAAGGTAAACCCAGTTTCGTTATGGACTGGGTGCCTAAATCTAACTGATCCTACGACTTGTGCAGGAACAGTTACGGAGGAATGTCAGCAGACCTTGGTATGTTGATAGTGGCTGTTCCAGACACATGACAGGCGACATGTCCCAACTTCAAGACATTGATAAAGGGATGATCACACAAAGAGGGGCGGTGTCGAATGGTGTGTTGAAGTTTGAGAATGTGAATTTTGTACCAGAGCTCAAGCAGTCTGCTGAGCATTTCTCAAATATGCGACAAGGGTTTTTCAACACACTTCACAAAGAAGGAATGTCTAATTCTCAAACCCGGCGTAGTCATTCCAGAGGAGTGGATTCTTATTCGATCAGAACGAAAAACCAATGCTTACATCATCGACATGAATCACAACACTCCCGAAAATGTCACCTGCTTATTCTCTAGAGCTGCATAACAAAGCGCAATGTTGTGGCACAGACGTCTTGGTCATGCCAACACAAAGAATCTGAATCGTCTTGCAAAGAACAACATGGTTGCAGGACTTCCAATCAAGGACTTCATCAAATTCGAGAAATGTGTTTCCTGTGTTGCCTGTTGCAGGACTGCCCAAGCAGATCAATTCCATTGATTCGATTCTTTAGCTGATTCACATGGATCTATTTGGCCTGGTTAATGTTCTCAGTCCCAATCGCAGTTCTTACTGTTTAGTTATTATTGACGATTCCTCATGTGTTACATGGGTTTTCTTCTTAAAGAACAAAATTCAAACTGCAGATCTGGTTATTAGATTCATCAAGCTCATTGAAAATTAGACGAATCAGAAGCTGAAAGCCATTAGATGCGACAATGGAACAGATTTCAAGAACACAGTTTTAGACAAATTTTGTGCAGATAAAGGTATCCTGCGTCAGTATAGTGCTGCTCGTATTCCTCAACAGAATGGTGTGGCTGAGCGACGAAACAGAAATATTATTGATGCTGCGCGTACCATGCTGTGCGACTCTAAACTGCCAGTGATTTTCTAGGCTGAAGCCATCTATACAGCCTGCTATGTTCAGAATCAGGTCATCATCAACAAACCTCAAATGAAGACACCCAACGAGATTCTTTATGGACGCAAACCAAATGTTTCACAGTTTCGTACCTTTGGCTACCCTTGCACTCTTCTTCACCTTGAAGCTACTCCGAAGTTCAACTCCAAGGCGGATGATTGCTACTTCGTTGGATATGCAAATAAAACTGCGTATCGAGTGTACACTGATGCCCGTGTTGGACTTGACTGGTTGTTTGATTATGCTGAACTGTTTAAACCTTTCTATGTACTTTCTGATGTTGTTTCAGGCACACAACCAGTCCCCAGTGGAACTTGCAGAGAAGATGCTAACGATATCATTCTTGATCTCGTCACTCCGTCAATCATTCTTGAAGATCATGTTCATGATGATGGTGCATCTCCTGTGTCTGCTTCTATAACTGAAGATGCTCGTGATGTCTCATCCCAAGTTGTTGGCGATACTCCAGTTGTTGATCAATCAACTACCCCTGAAGATGTTGTTCAACGTGAACCTGCTGATCTCTTTGACTCCACTCTTATGGATTCTCTCTTTCCTGAAAGAATTCCTGATGAGTACAATGCAAGTACCTCTCACGATTTCAGAAATTCTGATAGAGGTGCTTTTGGCTCAGATAGGGTTGAGAATATAACCAATCTTTCGGTCTCTCCTGCTTCGCTTCAATATGATGTTCCTTCTAGAATTCAACGGGACCATCCAATTGACAATGTCATCGGCCCTCTTGATAATGGTGTTTTAACCAGAAGCTAAAGTGGTCAAGTCAACGAGTGTCTCTATTCGTGCTTTATCTCTCAAATCGAGCCAAAGAACGTAGAGATGGCACTCAATGAACCAAGTTGGGTGGATGCAATGCATGAAGAACTGAACCAGTTTGAGAAGTTGAATGTCTGGCAATAGGTAGAACTGCTCGAAGGCAAAAAGGCTTTGGATACAAGATGGGTGTTTTGAAACAAGCAAGATGATTCGGGAGTGATTGTGCGAAACAAGGTACGTCTAGTGGTTCGATGCTTTAGACAGATAGAAGGACTTGAATAGACGGAAGTTTATGCTCCTGTGGCGCGACTTGAAGCGATTCAGATCTTCCTTGCTTACGCTTTTTACATGAACTTTACTGTCTACCAAATGGACGTCAAGACAGCCTTCCTGTACGGTGAGGTGAAAGAGGAAATTTATGTTGATCAAGCTCCTCGTGCTTGGTATGCTACCTTGACGGAACACTTGTTGCAGCACGGTTACACTCGCGACAGTATTGACCAGACCTTGTTCATCAAGCGCCAAAATGATGATCAAATTATTGTCCAGATCTACGTTGATGACATCATATTTGGTTCAACAAGCGATGTTTTGTGCAAGGAGTTTGAGGCGGTAATGAAGAAAAGGTTCTAAATGAGTTCGTTGTGAGAGATGACGATGTTTCTCGGGTTGCAAATTAAACAGAGTTCAACGGGTATCCTACTTCATCAAGCGAAGTACGTGGAGGATATTCTTGCAAAGTTCAGTTTCAAGGATGTGAAAGAGGCTAACACTCCAATGGCTGAGCGACCTCAGCTATCTTCAGGCTCAGATGATCAATCTATCAATCAAACTTACTATCGTTCGGTGATTGGTTCGCTGATGTACCTGACTGCTAGCAGACCGGATATCGTTTTTGCAGTCTGCCAGTATGCTCGCTATCAGGCTAATCCTAAACCTTCTCATATTGATGTTGTCAAACGGATCTTTAGATTCCTTAAAGGGAGACCAAAGTTTGGTCTTTGGTATCCAAAGAACCGTGAATTTGATCTTTATGCTTTTTCAGACAGCAACTATAGAGGGTGTGAAATTGACAGAAAGTCCAGCAGTGCTGGATGTCAGTTTCTAGGAGACAGACTGATCTCATGGAATGCAGAAAGCAACAGACCGTGTCAACGTCTACAACTGAAGCTGAGTATGTTACTGCCTCGACTTGTTGTTCTTAGGTCATTTGGATGCAGCATCAGCTCCTTGACTATGGTATGAACTTTCTCGATGCTCCAATCTTCTGTGACAATGAGGCTGCTATCCAAATTGTGAAAAATCCTGTTCAGCATTCCAAGACTAAGCACATTGATATTAAAATTCATTTTATCAGAGATTGCTTCGAGCAAAAATTGATTCATTTGGAGAAAGTTCACACTGATAATAATGTGACGGACTTATTCACAAAACCTGTTGCAAAAGCTCGATTCAATGTGCTAGTCGAGATGCTCAAAATGATATGTTTCACTGATTATTAAATCATTCTGTACATATTTTTTAATTTATTTTTGTTTAGATTAAATTTGTTCATGTTTTAATTCCGTTTTTCTTCCCATGCACAAATTTAGGGAGAGAAGAAAAACAAAACAAAAATCAGAAAATTTTAAAAATACAAAAATATTTTCATATTTTTTTTATATAATTTTCATATTTTTTTATATAATTTTCATATCTTTTCTTTCCTTAAAAATTAAAAAAATCCAAAACAGTATTACCTACCGACGACGCACCGAGTTAATACCACTCACTGCTGAGGTAATTTCTAAGTGTTTGTGATCCTCATTGGTACACCTCAATGAGTGTGAAGCACTGACAATTTTTCTTGACCCAAACTAAGGTTTTTATTGTGCAACACCAACTTCTAGACACTTTGAGAGAAACCACTCAAAGTCGAGAGTTAAAAGTCTGTGCCGATGGTTAGGCTACATACCGTAGTCTATCACACACACCAATCAATTCTTAACCACCCTAATATTTCTGATAAAAGAAATATATGATTCATTACTTTAAACCAAGTAGTGATGATATTTCGACACTCTATGCCAGTGATCTCTGCTACAACACCAGTAGTAGATGTGAGGCATCAACAACTATTCTTACATACAAAGCTTGTAATTCAAGAGTTGGATGACTCAGTGTAATAAACCATACACTGATGACAATTTGAAAGTCTAGCCGATGGGTATGTCTAGTAACCAAGACATATTATACGCTCACACCACTCTTGAACCTAAACTTCTTCTAAACAAAATGTTTGTGTTTCAATCTGATATTACCTCACATAGATGAAACATTGAAACTCTGGGTCAGTGATCGTTGTTGTTTACCACAATAGTTGTGAGACCCCAACAACTTTACCTGATTCAAAATTGGCACTAGGATGGTACACTCCGCAGATTTTGGATACCATTGAACGTCTCGCCAAGAGCCAAGTTGACTTGTCAACTTGACAACTGCATTGAGATCTTTAATCAAGGATATGCAGGGGCCAAAATCAAAACGGCCACAAGTAGTTCTCCGATACTCAAACAATCGCAGTGCGTTCCTCCGGGTTCACACACATACTGCGAGAAGTCTCATTCTGATCCAAGGATGAATCCTTGAACAACTGTGGTGAGAGTTTCTAACTCCGTGACCCTCATGATTTGCTGTCAATGAAGTGTATGGAGAAGCACAAGGCAAATGCCACGTTCAAGAATTCCGACACAAGTTTTGTTCCCGGAGAAGGTGAAGCTGAATTCTATGTGAGAAGTTGTTTGAATTCCTCCTCAGTCAACTTGTCACAACATCAACACCTGAAGTGATCAAATGAAGAGATGAAGAGTCAGACTCCAGTCAAAGTCAAAGTCAAATCAAAAGCTGGATGTGCTGATTTTGACGTATTGTGGAACTAAATAATCATCTGTAATATTTTGAAATCGCTTATTTTTGCGTCCATTTTTTCTTGTAAAGGTTTAATTTTCCTTTTGAGGTTGTAATTTAAATTTTCAAGTTCGAAAATTTCCCTTACAAGACTCCCGTTTATTTCGCGATATTTATTAATTTTTGTTTCACAGTCTAAGCAGCACGAATTTTTGCACAAATCTTTTGTTTCGGTGGTCATTTTAAAATAATTAAGCTAAAATAAACCAAAAATTATGAAATTTTAGTAAAGTCACTTGAGGAAATTCAATTTCGGACTGATTCTGAACGAAAACCTTGAAGTTTGACCAGAGTTGACCGAAATCCTATGGTTTGACTTTGTAATGACCGAAAACCACAGCTTTTCGGTTGATGTTGACCGAAATCCTCTCCTGTTGACCAAGGTTAGACTGAAAACCTTACTTTTGAGTGAATGATGACTGATAACCAAGCTTTGACCTAAACATTGACCGAAATGCTTTGTTTGCCACCGAAATCCCCTTTTGAATCCACCGAAATCCACCAAAAATTCGTGGAAACTCCTTAATTTTCAAAATTTGAGGATTTTTTCCACATTTGAGTCCGATGAACATGAAGGAGGTCACTTTGAATTTCGATGAACAGTAGGCACAATTTAAAACCAAAACTCAAACCAAACTTGATTAATTTCTTGAGACAGTGATTGATACCAAAACAATAAAAATTGTTTTCAAGCTCTGATACCAATTATAAGTCCCATATTTTTTCCAAAACGATATCAATCAAAATAAAGATCAATTGGTGCGGAAATCTAATTGATAAACAAGCAACAAATCAAGAAAAGATGAAGTAAACCACAAATCAATTGACCAAATGCATTCGTTTGTATTAATTTGAACGACTGGTACAATGATCACACACACACTAGCATCACACGATTTCTCTAGACCTCCACACTATGATTTCGGCTGACCAACCCCCTAAAACACGCCTACACAAAAGACTATTTATATTAACATACCCACACAAGCCCATTAAATGTAAAGCCTAAACCCACACTTAGCCTAACAAACCCAAAACGTCTACAAACCGAATAATGAAAGCATAAACCACCAAAATAGGACCCCAACAGTTTTTATGTGTAGCATAAGCTAGAAAGATCCGAAGGGATTCGAGTCTGGCAACAGGAGCGAAGGTTTCTTCGTAGTCAATCCCCTCCTGTTGATACTAACCTTTAGCAACCAGCCTTGCCTTGTTTCTGATCACATTGCATTCGGTATCAAGTTTATTTCTATATACCCATTTGAGACCAACGATAGAAGCATTTGCTGGTTTTGGAATTAGTCTCCAAACTTTATTTCTTTCAAATTCTTCTAATTCTAACTGCATTGCTTCTATCCAGTCTGGGTGATCAAATGCAACTTTAACGTTCTTTGGTTCAATTTTAGAGATAAAAACATTGAACATGCACAACTCCGAACTTTTTTTTTATTCTTGTTGTTTTTGGTGAAGTTGTGCACGTGTCAAGACCTTATCATGAACGTTACCAACGAAAAGTGATTGTGGATGATTTTTCGTCCACTTTTCCAAAGGTGGAAATTTTGGATCAAATTCAGGTGGTCCTTCAACATTGATTTCCTCGGTATCCGAAGGATATCCCAAAGTGAATGGAAAATCATAAGTTATTAAGTGATTTTCATTATTTGAGTTTGTGACATTTGTTTTAGGAGAAGCATTGTTAGAGGAAGTAAAGGAAGAGTTATGAAATTTCTCTCCCTCGACAGTAGCTGTTGGAGATTTTGTTCTTCCGTGATGTGAAGAGATTGGAGTTGAAGATTCTGGCTCCCCCTGGACAGAAGGATATATGGACATGATATGTGAGATTTACTACGAAGGGTTGTTGAGACTTGGATTGTTATGCTCCCCTTCGAACCCAGATTGACCTGCGGATCTGTTGGAAGGCTCCCCTCAACTGAAGAGGGTCTTTGAATGCTGCTTGTTGGTGAGTCTTCGGGGCTATTTGTGAGCTTGGAAAGTTCAGACACATTGTTGTCTGGTGCTCTAGCTTCAGAATCCACAGCTCTCACAGGAGGATCAAAGAGAAGTTTGAAGTCTTCATCAAAGTTCATGATTGTTAATGCATCGAAAACTTGTTCAGGAAAGATAGATGACATTGGAAAGGGATGTAGAGATTTCTTGATATAGTAGTCATCGAATGAAAGGTTGAAGGTTTCTTCAATTTTGCGTGTCCTTTTATTAATGACTCCATAGGCTTTTGAATTTTGTGAATAACCAAGAAATATCCCTTCATCTGATTTGTTATTGAATTTTGTCAAATGATCTTCATGTTTAGTATAAAACACTTGCAACCGAAGATATGAAGAAACTTGACATTTGGCTTTCTTCGGTTGAGTACTTCGTAAGGTTTGATATGAAATCTCTTGTGGATGTATGATCTGTTCTGAGTCAAGCGTGCAGTAGAAATGGCTTTGGCCTAGAAGTATATGGGAAAGTTTTCAAAATTTAGCATGCTTCTATCCGCTTCATATAAATAGCGATTTCGTCTTTCAACAACAGCATTTTGTTGAGGAGTATATTGTGCGGAGAAATTTTGACTAATCCCCTTTTTCTTTAGAAACCATCAAGAGTTTGATTCTTGAACTCCGAACCATTATCACTGTGAACAGTTTAGACTGTTTTGTTGAGCATTACTTCCATGTTTTTGATGAAGTTGACGATTTCTTCAGCTGCGTCTGACTTGTTTCTTAAAAATAGGACCCAAGTGAATCTTGAATAGTCATCAACAATTACTAGAATGTACTTCTTCTTTCCAATTGATTCCACTGTGGATGGACCACACAAATCCATATAGAGAAGTGAAAGAGGTTCAGTGACTTTTGGATTAATCATAGTTGGATGCCTTTTTTTGTTTGCTTGCTGTGTTCACAAGCAGAACAAAGTGAATCGCTATTGAACTTGAGAGGAGGCATACCAAGAACAAAATCCATAGCCACTAACATATTTATATCTTTGAAGTTCAAATGAGCAAGTCTTCGATGCCATAACCAACTGATGTCTGAGTTTGCTTTGGACAGAAGACATAAATATTGCCCACGAGTTACAGACTTTAGATTCAAGGGAAACATTGATCCCTTTCTTTTGGACTTCAGCAGCACTTCTTTTGTGGCTTCCTTTGTAATGATACTCCCTTGGTTGTTGAATGTTACAACATTTCCAGTTCCAACAACCAATTGAGAAATTCTTACAAGGTTATGCTTTAATCCTTCAACAAGTGCCAGTCTGTTTATTGTGAATTGTCCATTCGTAATCTTCCCATAACCACGTATAGGACAGCTGTCGTTGTTACCAAAGAAAACGTTTCCTGCATCATCCAAAGTTCTATAATCCCTGAGATACTGCCTCTTGCCAGTCATATGTCTGGAGCAGCCACTATCCATGTACCATTTAGTGTCATACAACTCACTTGACATAACCTGCAATCAATCAAGAAGAAGTTGGTACCCAATCAATCTTGGGTCCTCAGGGTAAGCAAAGGATTCTTGAATCCACTTTTCAACAGCCTCTTCTGTTATTTCATTTGCATTGAAGTTAATCATGTTCTCAGAAGTTTCATGTGAAGAGCAAGAAAAACCAGAAAATGATTCCGAAGAGCTGTTTGTAAGAATTGATGAGTACGAAGAGATTGAAATGTTGGAAACCTTTGGAACCCATATTTGTTTGGATGATTTTGACTTTGAAGTTTTTGACGTTTTCTTTAATTTAGAAAATTTTGAAGAGTTTAACGAATTTAGAGATTTTGATTTTGGAGTTAAATTTTCTTCCAAGTAATTTCTTTTCCAATTGGAGTTTGATTTCTCCATTGTTGATTTTCTTGATAATGAGCTACACAACGTGGAGGTACACAGGTACTCCTCATATGCAAGCTTGAAATCATTCAATGGTAGATTCTTATCTTTAAACAAATTTAAATTTTTCTTCAGCCAATTATGAAAACTATCTATCAGGTTATCTCCTTTTGAAAATGTTTTTCTTGAAGGTTTTTGAAGCTTAGGATTTAGGAAATTTGGTTTAGATGGCACGAAGGAAGGTTTGAAAAATTTCTTTGTTTTAGCTTTTGAATCCTTCGCATCCATTGGATTTGTTCCAGAGGTTGAAGCCTTCGTATTGATAGGTTTTGTTGTAGGCCGAATGCTCAGGGGGGTAGAGTTACAATGGCAATTAAAATAACAACAATCGTCAAGGTAATTGCGTTGATTCGTGTTTTGTGAACGCCCAATATCTGGAGCAACAACCATACTCGCCAGAAACTGGGGTAAGTGATTTTTATAGCAATGATACTGTGTATAAACCTGCATCACCTGAACATGTGATGGAAGGACATCCACCTTGGGAAAGTCAAGAGACCACCAAGATGGTCGAAATGGTTGTTGAGGAAAAGGTTGTAGGTGACAATACTACCCCGACTCAAAAACTTTTAATGTTTTTGATAAAGTTGATAATCAAGATCTGGTGATGAGTGAATTTCTACCATCACCAGACAATTTGCTCAAAGAGGACGTTGTCGAGGGGGCTATAGATGACAATACTAACCCCCACCCAACAGCTCCTGAAATTATTGAAACTATTGATGCTTTTGAAATTCAAGCTCTGGTGATAAGTGAATCCATACCATCACCAGACAACTTAGTCGAAAACGGTTATTGAGGAAGGGGGCGTAGATGACAATACCACCCCCGACCCAACAATTTTTGAAAATTTTGATCATTTTGAGAGTAAAGATCTGGTGATGAGTGAATATATACCATCACCAGACAATGCCAGTCGCTCACTCTTGGTACCGATCCACCTGTTGGACAATAACCAAGAAAATGACGACAATGATATGGTTTTTGAAAACAATAAACATGATTTCCTCGCCACTCATGATCCAGTCATGAGTGGAAAATTAAATATGATGAATACCAGCGACGAGGACATTCGGGAGCATACCAAGAGTATGCCTCCCAATCCCATTCAATTGGAAAAATTTTATTGGTACTGCAAACTGTAGACAACACGCAAGATGCGAACAAACACTTCGCAAAACAATTACTTGGAGCAGAACTAGACGTGCTCCACGTCAAACCAGTGATCTTGAAGAGACATAGCAGAAAACATTAAGCTTGGAGGTTTAAATCAACTTCCAAGCATTCAGGCGAAATAATCAGAAAACGGCAACCAGGCAACAGCGAAACCGGCAAACCATTTGACCCGGGGAAACTGGAGTAAGGAATCAACAAAGGGACGGTGGCGACTGAAATGCAGTGGAGACAAATGGCATACAACCCACCGTAGCTACTAAAGGACGATCCAGCTAAAAGACCGAACAAAGAAGCGCTTTCGGGAGGCAACCCGATCGTAGAAGATATTAGGGTTGTTTTAATGATAGTTTTGATTTTTGATTAATTTTTGTATTGTCCTTAGTCAATAAAACGTGGTCCAACCCAAGTGTGGCGTGAGCACGAGGGACTTGAAAGGAAAAGCAAAGAAAGCAATTAATGCAGGCACGTGCCGCCAACACATCCAAACCGCGATGCGGGTCGAGGAGATACCCGAAAGAGTATTTTTGAAATTTTTACGTAAACAGTCTCATTTTCAAAATTTTAGCAATTTTTTCAAAATTTTTAAGAAATTGTAACTTAAAAATGAATAGATTTTGAATGTTATAGTTGTTAGCATGCTATTGTTGAGTTAAGATAAGTTGAGTTTTTAGGAGTTAGAAAAACCGTCAAATTAGAAAACTTTAGGATTGGGATTCAAGAAGGAACTGTCAGTCAGTGGCCTTTGTTGTTCGAGCCGGTAGGTCCAAAATAGGTGGCCCTGAAAGGGCATTTATGCACCTTACTACCTAAGATCGTCTGGTCTGGGATAGTATTTTCAAAAGCTCATTACATGGACAACATCGAAAGGCATGGATAGTTCTTTAGCGGCCTTTAGAATCTGAATGAGTAAGTTTGCCTTTGTGAACTAAAAATTTGTAATCAAGGGTTCTTTAGAAAGCCGTGAATTCCAAAGAGTGTTCTAGTCAATTTTCTAAAAATCATCTTTTTTATCTAACTTCTGGAAACAACAAACTTTGAAACTGAAAGCATTCAAAAATGTTTGAGTTCTAGTTAGAATTTCTTAAAAACTCTCTTGCTTAGGAAGAAGCAAGGCACAAGTGTGGGATGTTTGACAACGCCTAGTAATATCAAGTATTTTAATCATTGTTTAGCCAGATTTTAATTAATTTATCCTTCTAAATTGACTAATATCACTTACTTTTTTGCCAAAGTGCTTGGAAATGTTTTAGTATAAATGCAGGGGTTTTAGTGCAAATTGGGAGAAGTTATGGAGCAAAAGGGGCAAGAAGACGAATCTAGCAAAGATAGAGGCGCTATCTCTCTTAGATAGCACCGCTATCTCATGATGAGGATAAAATGTTCACAGTCAAAAGTTTAAAATTCAAAACGCAAGAATTTGGCATGGATAAGGAGATAGCGACGCTATCTCCCATAAATAGTGTCACTACCTCACGATTTTCCAACTATAAATATTGCATCCCGGTCCGTCTTTTAGAGAATCTCGGGGCACCACGAAGGGATCCGAAGGCATAGTTTCGTCAGTTTTTCAGTGGCAATTAGTATGTTTGGTCTATATTTAGTTTTTCTATAGTTTTATCAACTCGGTATCGAGGTATTCCGCAATTGGAATTTCCCTCGATTACTCGATGTTCGTTTGGATTCGTAGTTTTTGATTTCAGTAGTTAAATATTGGTAGTAGATCTTGATTTGAGTGTTTGGATATTGGTTTAATGTTTGGTCTTTGATTTTAGTAAAGTAATCATTCGGTTATCTTTTTGTTTATTATTCGTTTTCTCGATCAATAATCATATCTGAGTTTTGTTTGAGTTTTTGTTTATTTCCTACGTGTTATTGAACTGTCGTCTATAGAGTGACACTATAGGTCGGTTTATGGACATAGAGTGCCAACCACTGACTCCATGGATCGACCCTTACTTCCACTTAGCTAGTGAGCTGTAAGGTTAAATCTAGTATTTTTGACCACGTCAACGACTGCGATGATGTCAAAAATCAAATGGAATCCTTCAAATCAAGGAAACTTCGCTTCCATGTCACATTCATACAAGAACCAAAGGTGGTGTGGAGTAGAAAAGGAATCGCCAAGCTGATTTCCATTAAGGAGGCTGATCTCTTCGAAGGTTACTTCCAGAACTACGAATATGTAGTACTTTGTGGTTCTGATGAAGTTGAATCAAAATTCACAATTGCTGATTTCCCAATAATGAATCCTCATGACTTCATTGTCATGCTGGATCTGCTCAAACAAGCACACGTGGATGTTGCACCTTCGATTGCAATCCGCGACACGGCCAAAGAACACATTTCTGACTTCTTATTTCATTACATGAAAAGAGTTGCTAATTATGATATTGAAATGACGAAGCTCTTCAGTAAAAACCTTGCACCCCCTGTCTGCACGATTGAAAACCTGGGGGTATTTGATGATGGAGAAATCATAACCGAACCCTGGGGGATTGTCTACGTGGGTACCAGAAGAGAAAGGAAAAAGTTAAGAAAATTCTTTGATG
This sequence comes from Cichorium intybus, assembly GCA_023525715.1. Classification (NCBI taxonomy): domain Eukaryota; kingdom Viridiplantae; phylum Streptophyta; class Magnoliopsida; order Asterales; family Asteraceae; genus Cichorium; species Cichorium intybus. Next base: position 118,610,153 of record CM042013.1, on the reverse strand, counting down.
TTGACTTCAAGGAATTGTTTCCTGATGAAGTTATAAAGAACATTATTGGTCGAGCCTACTTCTGCAAGTCCAACACTTCCGTGGAGAGAAGGAAGATCAAACAACATGTGGACTGGTGGATGGCATTGAGGAAATGCATGGTTGAAGCCTATCAACATCATTTTGGCTAAAGGCTTCAGTTGCACTTCAAACAAAGGGGGAGATTGTTGGAGATTAATTTTGTGTTGAAGTATGTTCTCCCATCCGAAGGTCCCTTACCATGTGAAGCCTCTTTTTGGTCTGAAGGTCCGAAGGTCTTGTACTGGAGGTTCCGAAGACACCCGTAATTATCCACACCTCTGCAACACGTTGTGATGTGAGACTCTGTGTGGCACGTAGACATTATCTTATAGGCTAGTACTCTGTTAGAATATTCTCTTTGTAGTATAGCTCTATTTTGTACTATCCTTATCATGATCACGTATAAATACCAGCATATTGGATCTGGACCGAGTGTGCTTCACAATCACCATCTTTGTAAAACCCTACGATTAATCAAAGCATTCGGAACCTTGTTTCCCAATTTCATATGTTCATCATTTTATTGTTTCTGTTGATTGAATTATTCCAGCTTAATATTCATACTCTTTATATCACTGATCTAAAACTTAACTCAACACCCTCCACTTTTAATTCATCCCAAATTAATTCAAATTAATTCTAGTTAATTCTAATTAATTCCAGACTAGTTTCTATTTAATTATCATCACATAATAATTTAATAAACTATTTATTTCTCTCTCTCTCTCTCTCTCTTAACCTTAATTTCATTTGGACTACTGAGGGAAACCCAAAAAGGACCCTAATATCAATGGAAGGTCCTTACTAATTTAGTTATGATCTTGGACATTATTCCAATAATCTCCCACTTGGACAAGTCATCAACTACCATTAGTCATAAGTCCCCCACTTAATCCGCAGAGCGTACTTCGTTAGCCACTGTCGAACTCTGAATCTTATTCTTTGAGTCAGCCTTAAGAGAAGTGATCATTTATTCCCTTGTTCTACAAGATATCGTATTAACCTGAGATATGGATAAGAATCAAGCTCGAGGTTCAAGTTATGTTTCTCAATTTTCGATTTATGTTGACCTTATTGGAATACTAAATTAAACACATCAATCTAGTCCAAACTGGGCCGAGTAATATAATGTCCACATCAAATCATCGAGAGGCTCATGATATCGCTTTTCCTTTTTAAGGCAAAAGGAACAAATAAACATCAACTACACAGCAATAGTCCACTCTTCACGTCATACATGGACATACCTTTTATGACTCCCAATTACGGTCGCATTTAGGTAAACCAATGTATAACAGAAATAGTAAACTAAAATTTATGCATCTCTGCTTGAAGAATAGAAGATATTATAATCTTATAATTACTCGTGATTGTATCAATGAAGTAATCTCTAAGTGCGGGTTTATCAAATAACCAAATCTCTATTTAAGTACTCATGAATGTTAGTTGCATCTCTATGCTATGTCAAATCTCTATTAACATCAACCAACATTCCATGACAGTCTTAATTCAACACTTACTTCCAGGAGTGTGATCGAGTGTGGATGTTTGAGTAAATAATACTCAAAAAGTTGATTCCAAAAATTCAAAACGAAACACAATAATAAATAATTGCAAAATGGCAGTTCACTAACTTATAAAGAAATCTCCATTCATTAATCACCAAATTCAATTGGAATTTATTTTTTTATAATGTTTCAACTATCAACTAACTACTAAAACTAATATCATCTCTTATGCCTATCCTCTTAGCATGCTCATATTGCTTGATTTTACTCAACGCCTTCGTGAAGGGATCAGCCAGATTATCCTCCGATGATACTTTATTGTTGGGTGTGAAATTCAATCAATGGCTAGAATGTTATAAGTATGAAACCAAGCTAAGTAATCAATTACACAAGCAAATATAGAGATGAATAATCAGGAACACAAAGTTTGAATAATAGGTGTCGAATGCTTTGATTTCACGATAAGGGTTTTACAATATTGGTGAATAATTCACACACAGACTCAAATTTGACACGGATGGTATCACTGATATTTATACGAAATCAGTGATACCAATAGTACAGTAAAGATACAGAGAATATCCTAACACTGTACTAGGCAATGAGCATTCAGTATTGTGCAACATGTAGTCTGCCACACACACATGCATACAAAAAGGTTGTTACGGATAAGCCTTCGGATCTTCAGGAGAAATCCTTCGGAGTCTTCAGGCTTCGGGCTTCAGGGTCTTGATATTGCTTTTTAGTTGATTAGGCCTTCGGAGGGATCAGCACTTCATCACAATTATTCTCAACAATCTCTCCCTTTGTGTGAAGTGCCTCCAAAGCCTATTGAGCCAGGTTTCTCTTGTACCCTTTCTTCAAAGCATGTCTGATGGCCAACCTACAGGCCATGTGATCCATAAACTTTTTCTTCACTTCATAAGTGTTGACTGGGCAGGAGTTCACATTCGTTATCATACTTGTAATCAAGGCTGAAGGATTAAGACCTACATAGTCCACTTCAAAGAACTTTGTGACCACTTCGGTCTCGTTCTTCAGCCCTTTGAAGACCACCCCGTAGGGTTCTTGAAGTATCTCCCCATTTCTAAATCTTGTGATGTTTCGTACTATGGTTGGGGGAGTACTCAGGGGTTGATTGAAGAATGTGGAAATTTCCAAATCATTCTTGGCAAATCGTAACATATAGTTATGCAGAAATCCCATTACATGATTTATGGCTGCATTAAATATCATGATTGTCTCCGCAGCATGGCTAGGTTGGTTCCTCATGAGCTCCAGAATCACTATAAAATCATTCGGATTCATAATTGGAAAGTCAGCAGCAGTGAATCTGGACTATTCTTCCATAGATCCACGAAGAACAAAGAATTAATAGTTCTGGAAGTCTTCAAACAACTGAGCCTCTTTGATAGATATCAGCTTTACTATCTTTTTCAGGCTCCATACAATCTTCTGATTTCAAATGAACATGGTATGAACATTTATTTTTTTCTCCAATACGTTGGCCTCTGTTCATTCGTGATGGATCAGACAAATTGAAGAAAGGAGAAGGTTTTTAGATTGAATGGTATGTCGAGTTGTTGATCAGCATAATTGCTTGTGTCGTAGCTTTGAACGGGAAGTCTGTTGAAGACATTAAGATTAGCAAATTCGTAGGACTGTATTGCTTCCGCAGTCCATTTTCCATCTACGTTTAGGAATGCATTGATCCTTAACATCTTTGCATAATCTTCACACCTAGCTTTGTAGACTTGCTCCATGTGAGGAGCAATCAGACTTTCGACTTTCTTGGAACCCTCAGCTTCGGATGATCCCATTGTAGTGGTGGTGATTGTTGAGTATGTGGGACCCGAAGTGGTGAGAAATGGTGGTGGTCAAAGAGAAATAACTACATAGGTGGTTGCTGTTGTGGCTTTGGATGTAGTGATTGCAGTCATAGGGGCACTAGACCTGGCTTCCCCCCCTTGCGAAGGATGAGCCTCATGCTGAGCAATGAGTGGTCTAGATTGGGAAGATTGAGGTTGTGAAATGCGATCAACAAAGTTGATGAGTGGTTGTAATGCTGTTCTTAATCTGGTAACCATGTTTTCATTCAGAACAACATTTGTCTTCCGAAGTTCGTCAGCAAACTTTGTAACCTCCGTAGCAGATTGGGCGACTGTAAGCTCTTCTATTCGTGCTTTAGTCTCATCAAGTTGTTTTACAAACTTGGTACTTTGCTGACTGTTTAATGTTTGAGCCTCAGTGCGAAGGTCCTACAGATCCTTCAGTACTTCGGAGTTTGAGGCCTCAACTTTAGCAACAAAATCCTTTATTTTCTTTTCACTCTCCTCCATAAGCAGCTTGTGCTTAGAGTCTGCTTCGGATATAGCAGTTTGAATTTTCTTCTCTAGGAGAGTTTGGATCCTCATATGCTGATCCACCAAACGTTTTTCAGCTTGTTTAATTGAGCCATTGAGCTCATCAAACAGAGTAATTTTCATGTCTTCGATTGTATCAGATATGTCCCCTACTTTTGGTTTGTGGGATCGAATCCATTTTAGGCTTGAATGAGGACATCAAGCTTGGAATTTAGAGTCTTATACTGTTTGATCAGCATAAGATCTCCATCATGAAGTTCTTCGTCAGTTTCTTCCACAGACATGGGAGCCATGTGAAAGGCTTCAAATAGGGTTGCGGAAGAGGGAGGTTGTTTTTGTGGTGATTCGGGCATTTCAGAATCTGGTAATGAGAGGTCAATACCAGAAGTGGAGATGTTTAACATTGGGTTAGTAGAGGTGATGATTGGTTTGGATGTTTAGGGAGTTGAGGTTGGTCGTGTTTCTGTTGAGGAGATGGGATATACATCCAAAGATGTTGTATGGATTGTGGTGGTTTGTTCGGAGGTAGTTGTGGATGTTGGTGGGGCCGTTGTTGGTGGAGGAGAAGGTGGTCTGACATCTAACATGGCTTCAGAGTGATGTTCTTCTTCTTCTTCACCATGCATTTCGTCGGACAGAGTGTTCTCTGAGTCCGAAGGTTCATCAACGATCACTTGCTTTTTGGTTCGTTTTGGTTGAGTACGTTTAGCAGAAGGCTGGTCCGCAGCCTTTTTCTTCTTCACTACCTTCGGACTACTTTGTCCTTCGGTAACTTTTTTTTTGCCTTTGGATTTTGTGGGGGCTTTTGTGGTAACAGCTTGTGTTGTTGGTCGTGTTGGGTATGGCATGATAAGTATGGAATGATACATGTTTACCAAAACGTTATCGAGAGACACTTTTGCAAGCATGGTATGAGCTATTTGAGCACTAAACATATTTGAATGTTCATCTATAGTAGGAACTGTAATAAAATAGTACCTCACGCCAGGAATATCGGGGTCATAGATGAACCATGTTCGTTGATAGTGCTCCTGAACAACCATAGCCCAGAATCTTGCATTTGAATTTTCAATCCCCTTGGCAGAGTGATTGATGTGTGAACAGAAATCCAACCATAGATTAGAAACATAGTCGACTTTTACATCATGGTAAACACCATACAGTAGGCTCAGGAACGTTTGGCTTGCAGAGTCTTGCACAGAGGTTCTTCTAGAAATATAACGAAGGAAAATACCAAAGAAATATTTCCATAAATCAGGGAGATGTTTCTTCTTAAAACTTTCGACTCCACTGAGTGGTGGTTCATAGCCCATCTCATTGAACATGTCAACAAGTTGCTCAGCAGAGGGTATAAAGGGCTTATCAACGATTGGCAGATTCAGAGCTTTCGCGAATCGGGATTTGGACAATTAGACTCTCTTTATGGTGTTATCAGCATTGAGTACTTCATAATGAACATATTGAACTTCATTATTAGTATCAAAGATAGAAACAGAGGTGTAGTGTGCTCGATGAACCAGAGTTGCAGGTACAGAAGGGATATAGGTTAGGGCATGAGCAAGAACAGATTGTTTAAGACATTCAATCAAGGCATCAATCGGTTGAAGGTAGAGCTTAGCATCTTAACGAAGGTAGAGGTTTGCCGATTGATTTTTGAGAATAGGAATGGAGATGCCCTCAGGACTCTGAGATGAACCTTCAGCAGTGGTTGCCATTGTTGATTGTTGAAGGATTGGGAAGACGATGAGCAATTAGGGTTCTTGAGAGAATTTACAAAGTAGAGTTGAATCGTTTGAATGCGTAAAGATTTGAACAGACTGTAAGGGCGGTATTTATACTGATTGTGGTCATAATGCCATTTAATGCGCATGTTTGAATGGTCGAATAAGAATATGCCACATCAGCTTCACAACATTCCACTAACCCTGCAAAAGCGGAACCGTCGTTGTATCAGTCATCATGAATTTGAAAAAGGAGAGAATACAACCGTCATATTTTTATTGTTATGATATTGCGAGATATTTTATGACGTGGACATCTATTCCAACGTTCATTTATTCAAAGGAATATTTGTCTTTGTAATTCTCACAAATGCCCAAATCATTAAACATTAAATTTACTTCGGAACCATAAGAATAGTTTAGATATTTGTTGGTCAAGATGTGAAGACTACGAACAATCATACCGAAGTGTTCTAAGTATCCTGCGGATGAAGAGTTTTGTGAAGGAACTCATAAACACTCCGAAGATCTTTGTCATTATTGAAATTGAGTTTCTCTTTTGAAGATGTGTTTTGACATTGAACCATAGCTTTCATGAATTTTATGAAACCAAGATTTGACATGTTAGCATTCAGAATCATTTAGATTATGTTGGAAGCCCATTTTTCACTCCGAAGTCAGTGTGATTTATCATTAGTCAAGAGATGCCTAAGTTTAACAACCCTGTGTTAAGCTTAATTTCGCATTTTGCAAGGATGTTTGATGTTTTTCTTTTGCTTTAACTTTTTCACACAAAATAATGTTGGCATTCATAATGTGACAACCTAAATTTTTAAATATGAAATAAGGATTTAAGCTAAGTACCTTAATACTTAAAAGTTTGATGTTCAAATGAGTTAAATGCATGCAGAAGGGCAAAATGGTCAAATAATGTGATAATATGGAAACTTGGGTTTAAAGACCTTTTATTAAGTCATAACGAAATGTTATTTCATTTAGAATTTTGATTTAAAGGCCAAAGTGCTAAAATGGAAAGTTGGGACTAAAAGTGAAAAAAATAAGTGTAAATCTTTAAAATTAATAACTAAAAATCCATAAGGATTTGGGAAAAAGTCATCAAGAAGACTTTCGTACATTTTGATGTAAAAGAAATATAGGAAAAAGATTCGAGTCGTTTGGAGTAATAATGAAGAAGATATGAAAGGTTAAAGATGACCAAAAAGTGTCAAAAACGACCAAAGGGTCATGTTTGAGGGCCTGTAACGAAAAATCTATTCAGATCCAGCTTAAAGTCAGTAGAGGAAACTTGTTAATCTCATTCCTACCTTTCTTAGGATATAAAGTTTGTAAAAATCGGATGTCACATGTGAAAGTTATGACTGTGTAAAGTTCAGGAAAATATTGGATTAAATGTAGAAAGTTTTCAAGGCATTTGACAGCAAGGGGCATTTTTGTAATTTTTCGTTGACTAAGTCAAAATCAGATGTTAGGAACCCTGGTATACGTATTCCTGTTGGCGCTGCTAAGGAAAAATCGGGAAAGACTTGTGCGTATTTTTTTTCTTTTTCTCGATGTTCGTCAAAGAAGAAAAAGGAGAAAGGAGAAATCGAGACCCGTAATTGGTCTCTTATGTTCGCGACTTTCAACAAGGGTTGAGGGGCGAATCAGAAAGAGAGGGAGCACTAGAAGGAGAGGAGGGAGATCGAGTGGTATTGCAGAGAGAAGGAAGAATGGAGATGGTAGCTGGAAGAAGGAGGACTGTCGGCATTGTTGCCGACGATTGAGAGACGGCGGAGGCTGTGCAGCGGCGGCAGAAACCCGGCGACATCAGGGGGTCCAAAGGGTGGCCGGAAATGACAAGTTTGGTCTGATTCCCTTGTTCAATTCACTCAAACATCTCAGATTTTATGCAATGATGTCAAAATCTAAAGGTATTCTCTTGAACCTAAGTTATTTCTGAAATTGGAACTAAGAATCTATAATGCAAGTTGGATTAAAGTTTTGTTATACCCAAATTGTCAAAGGAATTTTTGGAGTTTGCTAGGATCCTTGAAAATTAAATTGTGATGCGTTGAAATTGTTAAATAGCAAAAGGAGATGTAAATTCCAATTCAAGACTTGTATTGCAAGTTGAAGTTTGAAGAATTAGAAATATGACATACATTCTTTAATGAAGGTCAGAAATTTGTTGGCTAGAAATGCATGTTTAGTCATAAATTTTGGTATTTTCAAATAATAGACCTATTTGGAGTTGTGTATGTAAATCTATGAGTTTGGCAAGATTTGAAATGGAATGTTACATTCCAACTTCAAGGAGACAAACTTAATAGACGAAGAATGGTGTTCAAGGGAACCTAAACTTAATTGAAATGATAATTATAAGGTAATGGGAACATGTGGTTAATAATTGGTGGAAAATACCAAAGTTTTGATAGTTTCTATTTTTAGAAACTTTAACGGTTCAAAATGTCAAAAAATGGTAAAAATGAGAAAAATAAAAGATGTTTTGACATCTAAGCAATTAGTAGTGGTTTATAAACTTGTTAGATTTATAAAGTTGTTTAAATTACATATTAAACACAAGAACTTCATCGCTAGTTAAATTTGGGACAAAAATGGTAAAAGTGTTCCAAAAGGAACTATTATGATTTAATAATCACACCTAATTGTTGGAATGGAATTAGTCGATGTTTGGAAAGAGTTCATGTATATTTTGATGAAAAATATGTGTTTAGTCGTGTAGTATGTACTGACCTCTTATTAAATCAATAGAGGTTGATAGATGATTGGAAGCAAGTCGAGTCAAGAGCTAGTGGATCTTTGTAGCTAGACATACCTAGCTACCTCAGGTGAGTACATGAGGACTTTTCTCGGTACATAGCAACAAGTTTTGTTTTTATGCAAATTGTTTAATGATTAATAGTTTGACAAATGATTTTCAAAAGTTATGTTAAATGTTTCATGAATAATGGTTTTCAAAGTGATTTTTAAAGCTTGAATGATTAAGTATTGATTTATGTTGACCGATTGAAATGGTTTGCAAATGATTCTAAAGTTTAAAGTTTTAAAAGTTGTTTTATGCAAAGGTTGGAATGATTTCTATATGAATGAAGAATGTTTATGATTGAGGCCAACATGTAATGAATTGATGATAGTAAAAATTGGAATATGAATTAAATGTAAGAAATGTGAGAGATGTCCAGACAAGGACCTTACCCGCAAGAAGGGGTCAACAGACACTACTGGGATGGTACCTCCCGTCGCGAAGTAGTTGTCTTCAGCACGCCCTTATGGATAGATTTGTTCTATTCCATGAAGGGAAAGGGAACTAGCACGCCCTCACGGATAGATTGGTTCTATTCCGGGGAGGGAAAGGGGTACGGGGAAACCCGTATAAAGCCGAGCAATAATAAATTAATCATGAATTACAATTGGCCTATGTTTGGATAAGAAAGGGTTCAATTTACGTTTGCTTATGCTAAAGTGGAAAACCTAATGTTTTTATGATAAAGTAATGAGTTATGTTTTAGTGTTATAGCAGCGAACTTTTGTCTTGATGATAAGTATTGACTTTATGCTTTTGATGATTAAACAATGATTCTAAGATTTTATAATGAAGTATTGATTTATAACTTGATGTTTTGACAATAAAGTGGATTCTGCAGGTTATGAAAAGAAAGGAAAGTTTTATTGGTTTTCCTATAATTAATGATATTAAAATTGATTTAAACTTGTTGGGTCTAAAACCCATGTATCTCACGAGACTGTTGTCTTACGTATTTTTGTTTTAAAATGCTATGTACTCAGGAACAGGATATTGATTAGCAGATGATAGAAGGAAAGGACTTAGCTGCTGTGGACGAGGAATGTAGATAGAAGGGATGTTCAGAAGATAGAGTATCTCAATTGCGTTATAGTATGTCATGTAATTGAGAGATGTATGATTATGGTTTAGAATTCCCTTGTAGTTGTACTTAAAGTCCTGTTATGTCCCGTATTGTTTTTGGTTTGTTTTATTGAGTCGGGTCGGTATGGATTTGTCCATATTGCCCAAAGGTCATGCCGAATTTTTGGTAGAAATTGTTAGTTTAATACGGGACATAGCCTTGAGATGTTTAAAGGCTTTACTATGGTTGTTTTTATATGAGTTTGTAACCCCCAGAGTTGTTTAATTACTTTTAGACTAATTGTTTTATTGGGACCAAATGTTTCAAATGATGTCTTAATAACTAAAAGCAAAGTTTTTGAAAGAATGAAATTTTACTGCACCATGTTTTTATAAAAGATTACACCAAATAAGGTGTATGAAAGATGGGGTGTTACAATTTGGTATCAGAGGCATAGTTTAAGCGAATTAGGTGTCGAGACTCGAACCTAAGCTTAAACTGTGTGAGGATGAAGTGAGAATACCGACTTAAGATAGAAATGTAAGCACGAAAGTAAGGGTTATGATAAGATGTATCGTAAGATAGGTTGTTGAACCTAAGATCCTATGATAGGTTGCAGACCTATAGGATGGTTAAACCGATTTGTCTAAGATAAGTCAAGAGTGATAGAGAGTTATAAGTTAACCTGAACCAGTAGACCAGGAGACCTAGTGGTGATACCATAAACAAATATGTATAGGTGGTTATAATAATATGGGCCCGTACTATCATAACCACAGGATATATATTTGAGTTTGGTGGAATCACAAAGGGATCATGGGAATTTGGTAAGGGATGCATGTAGGGATTAAGGAAGAGAAGAAAGAAAACTTGAATGACATAGGATTAATATACTTATGTAATAAAATTAAGTATAACTGAAGAGGTTGAAAGTATGACTAAAAGTAATAAAGATAATAAAATGATTATGTATTATGGAATTGGCAAAACTCAAAAATGAATCAGTTAAGATAACTGAGATACCCTATATGGGTTGACTACCATTATAAAGTATACATATAAGAACGAGAGAAAGTATGAGAAAAACTATTAAGAAAAGTATGATCAATATGTAATATGCCAATTAATTGAGGGAAATATGGAACAAAATGTAAGCTATATACTGATCACAAAAGCCTCCAATACGTATTCACGCAAAAAGAACTCAATTTGAGGCAAAGTTGATGGCTCGAGCTTATTAGTGATTATGATTGTGAAACCATATATCACCCGGGGAAGGCCAATGTTGTGGCGGATGCCCTAAGTCGGAAGATTTGCGAGAAGAAGATTAAAGGAAGATCGATGAGGACAGACTTAGTGTCTAGTATATTTGGAAGAATCACAGAAGCCCAACAAAGAGCTTTGTCCAATGACAACTTGAAGAATGAAAGCTTAGGTAAGAAGCAAGAGTTTGAAGAAAATAGTCGAGGGTTGAAGACTTTTAAAAATCGAAGAATCAAGCTCAAAGTTGTGTGAGGTTTGTTTTAAATTTCTAACCTTTGAATCATGTTCTAAACATCATTGGAACTCAATTCCACCTTTGGAAACAATTAGAAGCAAAAGGAATTGAGAATTTTGTTCAAAAACCTTAGAATTTGGGTTTGTGAAGATTGGTTTGATTCTAGTGTTTATGGGGTAATAGGTGTTGTTTAGGAGGCTTAGAAATACTCGAAATATAATGTTTTGACCTTCCATTGAATCGGATTTGAGCTGAAACCATGCAGATTAAAGACTAAAAGTTGTACAGGAAGATGAAATGGGTCTGTAGGTGAAACACGGCCCGTGTTTCCCCTGACACAGCCCGTGTTGTCTGTGCAGGAAAACAGAAGGTGATCTGTAGGTGGAACACTGCCCGTGTTCCCCCTGACACGGCCCGTATCAGTGTCTACATAAGACTTTGAAAGTTGAAGATTGCAAAGTAAGGCATAGTATGCTGAAGCTCATTCTTCTTAGTGTGTTTAAGCATGAACATTGGATTTTGAATATCAAGAAGGAAATTGACACATGTGAAGATTTCACAACAAGTTAAAGTAATGAAGGTATGTCATTCTTTCCATGTAGTATTTTGTGACAATGAAGTTGTCATAAACTGCTAGTTCTACAAGTTTATACTAGCAACTAATGGTCATTGTTGGCGGATGTATATTATGTTGTTAAGACATAATGACATGTATACTCAATAGTTTAAGATAACTGTTCAAGATGTAAGTTGTTAATTCACAACTTATGAGGTTTATTATGAGAGCGTGTTACGATCATTTTAGGTGAGTAAGATTGTTTTGTTAGTATGCTAGAACTAGCACTAGGATGAAGATAACTTGAAAAGTCTTTCATGGACTCTGATGAGATTTACAACTTGTCACTATAATATGGTTATCTAAAGGTGATGCAACACTTGGGAAGATGGTTATGCATATAATGGCGAACAACATGGTAATTCGATTACGTCACGAATGGAATTAATTAAGGATGAATGGAAATCAAGATGTCAGTTATGTATAAGTTATTCTAAGATGAATGTAACGTGAAAAGAGATTAATAGTAATAAGTTATTACTATGTGATGATAATATAGAAAATTGGATCTTAAAAGAAAATACCCTTATTTTCTTTTAAGGGGTAGATGTGAAGATTTAGATGTTTGGTCTTTTGATGATTGTCTTTATAGAATGGTGCAAATATAAGTCTTGAGGCATGTTGAATTAAGTTCAGCAAGCAGCTCAGGAGTGTCTAAGGATATTGTATAATACTTGAAGTGTAGTTCTCCATAAGGAATTTGTACGAAAGGTTAGAAATCTATTGTTGAGATAAATTGTTGCAAAAAGACATTGTATAGTGATTGGATTGTGGTTCATGTGAACTGAAAAGAAATAGATGAATCTCTAATCATCTATAGTAGTATCAATGTGGCATTGGTAGATTCATTGTGGCAGAATCGAATGGTCAATGAGGTTTAGAACTTAGTAATATTCAGGACTAAGGAGATAAATGATGGAAGATGTCTAGTTGACAAGTGTATGTAGGAGCATTGCTATTATGAAAAGGTCAATAATATAGTCAAGTTGACTATGGTGGAAGAATGCAAAGTAAAGGAAGACTCATAGAGATAAAGTTTAATGACTATAAGTTATGTATGACTAATAAGACAGAATGCTATTTTGGATAAATACTCCAAAACTCTATTATGTGAATACTGGTGCACCCGATTAGTGGAAAGAAAAAGTGTTGAGGAATTTATCATACTGGAGAACTAATTAGTGAAGAGAAAGTAATGGAATTGCGTGTTGACTTTGAAAAGTCAAAGTTACTATGAAATGTGATGGAGGAAGTCATACAGGTCTCAAATAGAATATATATATTAGTGATCATGAACTAAGCAAAGGAAACATAATAAATAAACTTGAATGAGATAAAAAAGAATGATTAACAAGGATTGCACAAGGCAATGAGAAATTGAAGCAAGAGTTTTGCTGAAAACTTAGTAACAACTTAGATTTCATTATAATTGTGTAATTGCAAGTCATGTTGCTTCCCATATAGTGATTCCGATGACGGAATCCTTTTAAGGGGTAGATAATTGTGACAACCTAAATTTTTAAATATGAAATAAGGATTTAAGCTAAGTACCTTGATACTTAGAAGTTTGATGTTCAAATGAGTTAAATGCATGCGGAAGGGAAAAATGGTCAAATAATGTGATAATATGGAAACGTGGGTTTAAAGACCTTTTATTAAGTCATAACGAAATGTTATTTCATTTGGAATTTTGATTTAAAGGCCAAAGTGCTAAAATGGAAAGTTGGGACTAAAAGTGAAAAGAATAAGTGTAAATCTTTAAAATTAATAACTAAAAATTCATAAGGATTTGGGAAAAAGTCATCAAGACGACTTTCGTACATTTTGATATAATAGAAATATAGGAAAAAGATTCGAGTCGTTTGGATTAATAATAAAGAAGATATGAAAGGTTAAAGATGACCAAAAAGTGTCAAAAATGACCAAAGGGTCATGTTTGAGGGCCTGTAACGAAAAATCTATTCAGATCCAGCTTAAAGTCAGTAGAGGAAAATTGTTAATCTCATTCCTACCTTTCTTAGGATATAAAGTTTGTAAAAATCGGATGTCACATGTGAAAGTTATGACTGTGTAAAGTTCAGGAAAATATTGGATTAAATGTAGAAAGTTTCTAAGGCATTTGATAGCAAGGGGCATTTTTGTAATTTTTCGTTGACTAAGTCAAAATCAGATGTTAGGAACCCTGGTATACGTATTCCTGTTGGCGCAGGTAAGGAAAAATAGGGAAAGACTTGTGCATATTTTTTTTCTTTATTCTCGATGTTCGTCAAAGAAGAAAAGGGAGAAAGGAGAAATCGAGACCCGTAATTGGTCTCTTAGGTTCACGACTTTCAACAGGGGTTGAGGGGCGAATCAGAAAGAGAGGGAGCACGAGAAGGAGAGGAGGGAGATTGAGTGTATTGCAGAGAGGAGGAAGAATGGAGATGGTAGCTGGAAGAAGGACGACTGCCGGCATTGTTGCCGACGATTGAGAGACGGCGGAGGCTGTGCAGTGGCGGCAGAAACCCGGCGACATCAGGGGGTCCAAAGGGTGGCCGGAAATGACAAGTTTGGTCTGATTCCCTTGTTCAATTCACTCAAACATCTCAGATTTTATGCAATGATGTCAAAATCTAAAGGTATTCTCTTGAACCTAAGTTATTTCTGAAATTGGAACTAAGAATCTATAATGCAAGTTGGATTAAAGTTTTGTTATACCCAAATTGTCAAAGGAATTTTTGGAGTTTGCTAGGATCCTTGAAAATTAAATTGTGATGCGTTGAAATTGTTAAATAGCAAAAGGAGATGTAAATTCCAATTCAAGACTTGTATTGCAAGTTGAAGTTTGAAGAATTAGAAATATGACATACATTCTTTAATGAAGGTCAGAAATTTGTTGGCTAGAAATGCATGTTTAGTCATAAATTTTGGTATTTTCAAATAATAGACCTATTTGGAGTTGTGTATGTAAATCTATGAGTTTGGCAAGATTTTGGCAAGATTTGAAATGGAATGTTACATTCCAACTTCAAGGAGACAAACTTAATAGACGAAGAATGGTGTTCAAGGGAACCTAAACTTAATTGAAATGATAATTATAAGGTAATGGGAACATGTGGTTAATAATTGGTGGAAAATACCAAAGTTTTGATAGTTTCTATTTTTAGAAACTTCAACGGTTCAAAATGTCAAAAAATGGTAAAAATGAGAAAAATAAAAGATGTTTTGACATCTAAGCAATTAGTAGTGGTTTATAAACTTGTTAGATTTATAAAGTTGTTTAAATTACATATTAAACACAAGAACTTCATCGTTAGTTAAATTTGGGACAAAAATGGTAAAAGTGTTCCAAAAGGAACTATTATGATTTAATAATCACACCTAATTGTTGGAATGGAATTAGTCGATGTTTGGAAAGATTTCATGTATATTTTGATGAAAAATATGTGTTTAGTCGTGTAGTATGTACTGACCTCTTATTAAATCAATAGAGGTTGATAGATGATTGGAAGCAAGTAGAGTCAAGAGCTAGTGGATCTTTGTAGCTAGACATACCTAGCTACCTCAGGTGAGTACATGAGGACTTTTCTGGGTATATAGCAACAAGTTTTGTTTTTATGCAAACTGTTTAATGATTAATAGTTTGACAAATGATTTTCAAAAGTTATGTTAAATGTTTCATGAATAATGGTTTTCAAAGTGATTTTTAAAGCTTGAATGATTAAGTATTGATTTACGTTGACCGATTGAAATGGTTTGCAAATGATTCTAAAGTTTAAAGTTTTAAAAGTTGTTTTATGCAAAGGTTGGAATGATTTCTATATGAATGAAGAATGTTTATGATTGAGGCCAACATGTAATGAATTGATGATAGTAAAAATTGGAATATGAATTAAATGTAAGAAATGTGAGAGATGTCCGGACAAG
Organism: Cichorium intybus; assembly: GCA_023525715.1. Taxonomy (NCBI): domain Eukaryota; kingdom Viridiplantae; phylum Streptophyta; class Magnoliopsida; order Asterales; family Asteraceae; genus Cichorium; species Cichorium intybus. Next base: position 118,594,594 of record CM042013.1, on the reverse strand, counting down.
GACCTTACCCGCAAGAAGGGGGGTCAACAGACACTACTGGGATGGTACCTCCCGTCGCGAAGTAGTTGTCTTCAGCACGCCCTTATGGATAGATTTGTTCTATTCCATGAAGGGAAAGGGAACTAGCACGCCCTCACGGATAGATTGGTTCTATTCCGGGGAGGGAAAGGGGTACGGGGAAACCCGTATAAAGCCGAGCAATAATAAATTAATCATGAATTACAATTGGCCTATGTTTGGATAAGAAAGGGTTCAATTTACGTTTGCTTATGCTAAAATGGAAAACCTAATGTTTTTATGATAAAGTAATGAGTTATGTTTTAGTGTTATAGCAGCGAACTTTTGTCTTGATGATAAATATTGACTTTATGCTTTTGATGATTAAACAATGATTCTAAGATTTTATAATGAAGTATTGATTTATAACTTGATGTTTTGACAATAAAGTGGATTCTTCAGGTTATGAAAAGAAAGGAAAGTTTTCTTGGTTTTCCTATAATTAATGATATTAAAATTGATTTAAACTTGTTGGGTCTAAAACCCATGTATCTCACGAGACTTTTGTCTTACGTATTTTTGTTTTAAAATGCTATGTACTCAGGAACAGGATATTGATTAGCAGATGATAGAAGGAAAGGACTTAGCTGCTGTGGACGAGGAATGTAGATACAAGGGATCTTCAGAAGATAGAGTATCTCAATTGCGGTATAGTATGTCATGTAATTGAGAGATGTATGATTATGGTTTAGAATTCCCTTGTAGTTGTACATTAAAGTCTTGTTATGTCCCGTATTGTTTTTGGTTTGTTTTATTAAGTCGGGTCGGTATGGATTTGTCCATATTTCCCAAAGGTCATGCCGAATTTTTGGTAGAAATTGTTAGTTTAATACAGGACATAGCCTTGAGATGTTTAAAGGCTTTACTATGGTTGCTTTGATATGAGTTGGTAACCCCCAGAGTTGTTTAATTACTTTTAGACTAATTGTTTTATTGGGACCAAATGTTTCAAATGATGTCTTAATAACTAAAAGAAAAGTTTTTGAAAGAATGAAATTTTTACTGCACCATGTTTTTATAAAAGATTACACCAAATAAGGTGTATGAAAGATGGGGTGTTACACATAACGTTGAAATTTAAAACATTTTTACTTTTGAATTGAGCATCAGAATATAAAATGAAATTTTGGATTGACTTTGAAGATGTTTTCAAAAATCTATCCTATTTCATCAGTTAATGCATGTGTTTCGATATGTGTCTCTGATGACAAGCCTTTGAGAATCATACACCACCTCAACTATGTCATTTAAGACAGACTACTTGAGATGTTCATACTCTCTAGAAGGTACTCGACTATGTTATAGGAGCTCCTTGAAATATCATTGAAGATAGAGAAGTATGCCTTTGAGTGCGGATTTATCTTTGTTTTGCACTCCTTGATTTGTCTTTTTACTTGTTTTTGAGGTCTTTGTTTCTTTTGACATTTTGACTTTGTTGTTTCCTTTTGAATTTTAGCAATTTTCTTGTTGAAACTTGTTTTTCAAATTTTGAAGTTTCAAATCCGAAGATTTGAAAGTGTCACCATGTGATGCCTTTTGATGATGCTTTTTGTGCAATCCTCTTTGTTTGTAAAGCTTCGTATAGTTCAATTTTGAATCAAGAGTGAAGGAAGTTTTAAATTTGGTTATCAGTAAATGCCGGTATCACTTATGAAGAAAACTTCGGAACATGTGATTTATCATGAGTAGTATAAGAACTACTTGATTAATTTGACAATGAGGCGAGTCAAGTTCAACAGGGAGCTAAGAGATAAGCATGATGTTAAGGATATTTAAAGCACACAAGACTTCGTATTGTAAAATGGTCTTAACCTCACTCCAAAGTCTGTTTTCTTACCTTTGTTTCAAGTCGATTCCCAAATACTTATTAGTGCAATTAGGTATGATTATCAGAATCTAAAATCAAAGTTTTTTCCTTTAATCAGATTATTCATGAAAGAAGGTCAAATTTTGTCATTTATGCATAAAAATTGAGAATAGAACTTTTGAATCTTTTCCAAATGATCTTTGTTTGTTTTGTATTCATCTTTTTAACTAAGCAAATTTTATGTTATGAAAATTATTCTCTTTATGGTACGAAGACATTTGTTGTTTCTTTGAGTTTTGACAATTGTGAAATTTTATTTATAGAAATGACTGTTCTGATGGACTCCGAAGGTTCAGAATGCTTCGGGACTTCAATGCTTTTTATTTTTGCAATTGAAAAGAGTAAGGCAAGAAAAGGAAAATCTGAGGTTTATGTTAGAGTGGATCCATCAATCATGCCAAGTCCTTGAACAATTCTTGTGAATGATTCTTCATTCAAAGCTTTTGTGAAGATATCTGCCAGTTTTTTTTGTTGTGTGAACAAATTGCACTTCTATATTCCCTTCCTCAACATGACTTTTGATGAAGTGATAGCGAAGAGCTATATGCTTCGTCTTAGAATGTTGAACAGGATTGTGACATATCTGAATAGCACTTTGTGAGTCACAAAACAATGGAATTTTTCTCATGTTTATGGCATAATCTCTATTGGCTTTAAATCCAGATGATCTGCGAAGTGCAAGTAGTAGCAGCTATATACTCAGCTTCGACTGTGGATATTGATATGCAGGTTTGCTTCTTTGATTGCCAGCTGATGAGCTTTCCATCAAGAAATTAGCAACCACCCAAAGTGCTTTGACGATCAATTGAGCATCCACCCAAGTTTGAATCTGAATAAGCTTGTATGTAGAACCCTGAGTTTGCAGGATACCATAGCCCATACGCAGGTGTGTTGTGAAGATAACAAAAGATTGTTTTAACTGCAGCCAGATGTGGTCGCGTGGATCAGCTTGATATCGTGCACAATTGCACACTGCGAACATTATTTTAGGATGACTAGCTGTTAGATAAAGCAATGATTCAATCATACTTCGGTAGTTTTGTAGATCAACCTTCGGTTTATCCAATGAAGGATTCAACCGGGTACCTGCGGGCATTGGAACCTTCGCATTGGAACAGTTAGTCATTCCGAAGCGTTCGAGTAAACTTTTTGTATATTTTTGTTGATTTATGAAAATGCCCTCTTTTGACTGTTTGACTTGTAATCCAAGAAAGATAATTAATATTTCCCATCATACTCATCTGAAATTTGCTTTTCATTAAATTCTCAAATTCTTTTGTGAGATTTGGATCAGTTGATCCGATGATTATGTCATCCACATAAATTTGGACTAACATCAAATGAGTTCCAACTTTCTTTCGAAAGAGTAGGATCCACTGAACCTTGTTTAAAATTTGATTCTTTTAAGAATTTTGTCAAGGTTTTATACGAATCTCTAGGAGCTTGTTTTAAACCATAGATAGTATTATCCAATACGTAGCAATGATCTGGATTTTCTTTATTTACAAAGCCAGGTGGTTGTTCAACAAAGACAGTTTCCTCGAGATCACCGTTCAAGAAGGCACATTTGACATCCATTTGATAGACGTCAAAGTTTTTGTGTGCAGCATAAGCTAGAAAGATCCGAACGGATTCGAGTTTGGCAACAGGAGCGAAGGTTTCTTCGTAGTCAATCCCCTCCTGTTGGCAGTAACCTTTAACAACCAGTCTTTCCTTGTTTCTACCCACATTGCCTTCGGTATCGAGTTTATTTCTATACACCAATTTGTGACCAATGATAGAAGCATTTGCTGGTTTTGGAGTCAGTCTCCAAACTTTATTTCTTTCAAATTCTTCTAATTCCAACTGCATTGCTTCTATCCAGTCTGGGTGATCAAATGCTTCTTTAACGTTCTTTGGTTCAATTTTAGAGATAAAAACATTGAAGATGCACAACTCCGAAGTTTTGTTTAATACTTGTTGTTTTTGGTGAAGTTGTGCACGTGTCAAGACCTTATCATGAACGTCACTGATGACAAGTGATTGTGGATGATTTTTCGTCCACTTTTCGAATGGTGGAAATTTTGGATCAAACTCAAGCGGTCCTTCGGCATTGATTTCCTCAGTGTTCAAAGGATATCTTGAAGTGGAAGGAAAATCATCAGTTATTAAATGGTTTTCATTGTTTGAGTTTGTGACAATTGTTTTAGGAGAAGTGTTTTTTGAGGAAGTAGAAAAAGAGTTAGAATTTGCTCCCCCTCGACAGCATTTGTTGGAGAGTTTGTTCTTCGATGATCCGAAGAGATTGGAGTTGAAGCTTCTGGCTCCCCCTGGACAGAAGGATATATGGACATGATATGTGAGATTTACTATGAAGGGTTGTTGAGACTTGGATTGTTATGCTCCCCCTCGAACCCAGATTGACCTGCGGATCTGTTGGAAGGCTCCCCCTCAACTGAGGAGGGTCTTTGAATGCTGTTTGTTGGTGAGTCTTCGGGGCTATCTGTGAGCTTGGAAAGTTCAGACACATTGTTTTCTGGTGCTCTAACTTCGGAATCCACAGCTCTCACAGGAGGATCAAAGAGAAGTTTGAAGTCTTCATCAAAGGTCATGATTGATAATGCATCAACAGCTTGTTCTGGAAAGATAGATGACATTGAAAAGAGATGTTGTGATTTCTTGATATAGTAGTCATCGAAAGAAAAGTTGAAGGTTTCTTCAATCTTGCGTGTCCTTTTATTTATGACTCAATGTTCTTTTTTTGAGTTTTGTGAATATCAAAGCAATATCCCTTCATATGATTTGTCATTGAATTTTTTCAGATGATCTTTCATGTTCAGTATAAAACACCTACAACCGAAGATGTGAAGAAACTTGACATTTGGTTTTCTTCGGTTGATTACTTCGTAAGGTGTGATATGAAATCTCTTGTGGATATATGATCTATTTTGTGTAAACCAAGCAGTAGAAATGACTTCGACCCAGAAGTATATGGGCAAATTTTCAAAATAAGCATTGTTCTAGCTGCTTCACATAAGGAGATATTTCGTCTTTCAACAACACCATTTTGTTGAGGAGTATATGGTGCTGACAAGTTGTGACTAATCCCCTTTTTCTTCAGAAACCCATCCAGAGTTTGCTTTTTGAACTCCGAACCATTTTCGCTGTGCACAGTTTGGACAGTTTTGTTGAGCATTACTTCCATGTTCTTGATGAAGTTGATGATTTCTTCAGCTACATCTGATTTGTTCCTAAGGAATATCACTCATGTGAACCTTGAATAATCATCAATAATCACTAGGATATACTTCTTCTTTCTAATTGACTCCACTGCGGATGGACCACACAGATCCATATAGAGAAGCGAAAGGGGTTCTGTGATTTTTGGATAAATCACAGTTAGATTCCTTTGTTTTTTTTTTTTGCTGGCCATGTTCACAAGTAGAACAAAGTGAGTCATTACCAAACTTGAGAGCAGGCATAACTCGAACAAAATCCATATCCACTAACTTATTTATATTTTTGAAGTTCAAGTGCGCAAGTCTTCAGTGCCACAACCAACTAACATCTGAGTTTGCTTTGGACAGAAGACACAGCGAAGCCCACCAGTTACTGGCTTTAGATTTAAGGGAAACATTGCTCTCTTCCTTTCTGACTTTAACAGCACCTCCTTCGTTGCTTCCTTCGTAATGATACTTCCTTGATTGTTGGATGTTACGAAATTGCCTGTTCCAACAACCAATTGGGAAATACTTACGAGGTTATGTTTTAATCCTTCTACAAATGCCACTCTGTTTACTGTGAATTACCCATTTGTGATTTTTTCATATCTACGAATTGGATAAGTGTCATTGTTACCGAATCGAACATTTCCAGTATCATCCAACGATCTATGATCCTTGAGATACTCCTTTCTTCCAGTCATGTGTCTTAAACAGCCACTATCCATTTACCGTTTAGAGTCATACTGCTCATTTGACAAGATCTGCAATTAATCAATAAGAAGTTGGTACCCAATCAATCTTGGGTCCTCAGGGTAAGCAAAGGATTCTTGAATTCATTTTTCAATAGCCTCTTATATTATTTCATTGGCTGAGAGTTTTATCATATTCTCAGGAATTTCATGTGAAGAGCAAGATGAACCATAAAATGAATCCGAAGAGCTTTTAGTAAGAACTGATGAGTCCGAAGAAGATGAAATGATGGAAACCTTCGGAACCCGAATTTGTTTGGATGATTTCGGTTTTAAAGTTCTTAATGATTTCTTGGTTTTGTTTGTTTTTGATGAATTTAATGACTTTAAAGATTTTTATTTCGTAGTTAAATTTTCTTTTAAGTCATTTCTGTTCGAATTTGAATTTCTTGATTTTTCAATTGTTGATTTTCTTGATAATGAGCTACACAACGTGGAAGGACACAAGTATTCCTCATATGCAAGCTTGAAATCATTTAATGATAGATTCTTATCTTTCATCAAATTCAAATTTTTGTCTAGCCAAGCATGAAAAGTGTCTATCAAGTTGTCTACTTTTGAAAAAGTTTTCTTTGAGGGTTTATGATACTTGGGATTTGGAGAGTTTGGTTTAGATGGTATGAAGGAAGGTCTAGAAAATTGATTTGCTTTGATATTTGAATCCTTCGTATCAATGGGTTTTGTTCCAGAGGTGGAGGCCTTCGTATCAGCAAGTTTTGTTGGTACGAAGGGTGTTTTTCTTTTCACGAGATTTGGTGTTTGTGTAGCTTTTAAATTCACAGCCATTCATTTTTAATAGGTTTTGAGATTACAACAGCCGGTTTTGTTTTGGAAGTTGATGCGAAGTTTTAGAATTGTGGACTTTTCAAAATTTTAAGATTTTGTACTGACTGTTTGGAAATTTTTGGCTTATGTTTTTGTAACACCACGTTACTTTCGATAAGTATTTATATGTTAATCATGGTGTAATTATGATTTAATAAGATGTTATAAGTGTTTAGATGGTTAGAATACCTTTTGGGTAGAGTTTTCACACAAAAAACGTCAAAAATGGCTTACACGGGTCGTGTAAATGTTACACGGGTCGTGTAACCTTCGGTAATTTTTTGTTTCCTGGTTACTGTAGTAGAACACGGGCAGTGTAAATTTAACACGAGCACTGTAGCGGAACACGGGCCGAGTAAATTTAACGCGGGCCGTGTTACGCGCGCAGACCCACTTTTTAAAGTTAGGTTTTATTCATTTTTGGGGAAAACTAATTCGTGTAAACTCTCTCTAAAACCTTAGAAACTTGATTCTCAACCTCTAAACTCGAAATTCAAGTCTATAATTCAAGAATTGAAGTTAGGATTCGATTCCTTACGGCTTAAAGGTGATTCCCTTCGATTTTGGTTTCATTTTGATGGTTAGATTGTTTGATTCGAGATGGTTCCAGGTGGTATTGACGAACCACCTACAACTAGAAAGTGTTAGAATGAGATTAATTGAATTGTGAGTGTAAAAGAGAGTTCTAATCTTAGACTTGAGCTAGTAAGTTGTTATTATTTCGTTTTTAAGGTTATATGAGTCGAAATGGTGGAATTGGAAGCTACAACTAAGATAGTATTGCTATCTTTTAGTTGTAACTCTTTTATATGTTCCAAATTATTGATTTTGATGAAATATTGAGTTTGATTGAGCTTGCCCTTAAACTAGAGTATTGATTTTGAGCTGTTATGTTACAGCTAAGGCTAGACAGGAACACACACGAGGTTCGGGAGTTCCACCTATCGACCCAACATCAGGTGAGTAGTTATTTATTAGATGATTATGCCTTATTGTGATGTTGTTTACAGATAAGAAGTAGGCTATGTTTTGATTTGGTTGAGTAAAACCAATTTTTGAGTATATGGAATAAAGAGTTATAGTGTGTATATCACACTCGGGACCGATATAGTCTGTTGTGCTTGATTAAAACGAGATGACGAATGATACAAACCAATTAACCTTTAATTACTCATTGAGCTTTCATAGCTCATAAATTGTTTGTTATTGTTGTTTGTGTTAGGTTTTGTTAGTGGCGATCGGGGGAAGCGTGTATCACAGGGATAGCTGGAATGGAATGGAATGGACTTGGACTTAAACTTAGTTGTTGTTTTGAAATATGTGATTTGACCCGGTTTTTTAATGACTGTTGAAAATACTAATGTAAATAGTTTAGGACTTAAACTATGCTTTTGGTAACAACTTTGTATTACTCGTTTCTTAATTTGAGTTACACCCTTTAATGTTGTATTAATGTGAGAAAATCAAGGTGTAATTCATTTATGAGAAACCGGGCGTTATTGTTTTGCAGGTTCATTTTCGAAAGATTGTGCAAGAGGTACACTTTCATTTGACTCCATTAACTGAAAAACATCCATCTTCGGAGTTACAGGTTTTTTTGTAACTTAAATTTGTTTGTAATTTCTGTTTGTATAAATATGATTTTTGTTTTTATCATTCAGAAGATGAGTCAAATTTTCCGGAATTTTGTCTTGATCATAACAAAGGCAATTCTAAATGTTATGACCATACAAATCTTGTTTTCGCACATTTATTTTTACTTCCAAGTTTTCATTCAATTTGTTTTCAATTATTTTTTGAGGATGAGAATAATCCTTCCTCAGTGACTGTAGAATTATCCTCCTCAAAAATTTTTACCAAATCGTTATCAATTAAAAGTACACCTCTATGTTTCAAAAAATGGAATTTTTGAAATATGAAATCTTCGGATAGACACATGCAACGTGGACTAATCTTTTTGAATTGTCTTTGAGATATTGATCATAGGAGATACATTTATCAGAAATTTGAACTTTTGTTTTCACAATTTCCTTTTTATCATTTGGAATTATAGATGTTACATCTTCACAATCTAATTTTGCTTTGCCTTTGTCAACCGAAGATAATTGTGAAATATCTTCAGAGGGTGTTGCAGATGCGGAGGAAGATTTCAATATAGACAAAGAAGAACAATCAACTTCCAAAATATCCGTGTCACTTTCAGAATCATTTTCAGATTCAGTCTCAATAGTAACTTCTGATTTATTCTCAGTTTGAGGAATGTTTTTCTACAAAATTGGAATATCTTTTGGTAGCAGTTTTAACAAATTATCAGCAGTCAAGTGTTTTTCCACAGAAATCAGTCCATGCATGTACGAAGGATTAGTGACTTCGGAACCAGATACAATCGACTCACATTCATAAGAGATGCTATCTACATTTTTCAACTTAAATTCTATAAAAGGTAGTAATTGTCTATGTTGAACATTACATATATCAGCTGAATAGTAGATATGAGTAATATGAAAATACAGACGTCTAGCAATTTCACAAAAGATGTTTCTTTGTTTCAAAATTACATCATTGTTATTCAGGTATTTCTCTCTATTCTCTTCTAACAACAAGATTCTTAAGTTGGCTTTTTCTAGGGAGAGCTTCATACTTTCTACTCTCCTCCTCAACTGTAGAATCTCCTGGTCACTGACCTTTGCCGTATTTTTAGCATCAATTAGCAATTTGTTCATCGCTGAGCAATCACGTGTTATTTCATTAATATCAGCAGAAAATTTTGATGTAAGAATTTTAAAAGATAAGAGAAGTTTTGTTACCTGTTCAGGAATGGTCATACGAGAGTCCTTCGCCATTAAGCAAATACCCTATTCATCATCCAAAGTATCATCAGACCAAACCTTCGGAACCCCTACACCAACCGCATCCTTCATCTTTGAGCCTCCGTATCCCAAGCCTCTGAATTCTTCATAACCCAAATCTTCTTCAGCTTCATTCTCCTCAGAGGTACTCTTCGGGAAGCTCTTACCAGCATCATAGGCAATGAAAGCACTATGAGTTGGCTTACTTACTTCCTCGTCGTCGGAGTAAGAGGACCACACCTGATATGTACCCTTGTTATCTTCCGAAGCCATTAGAGCAAGATCCTTTATTTTCTCTCTTGCCTCCTCCATCTTTCTTGCATAGTAGGCATCGTCTTTAACTTGTGTCTGCTTTTCATTTCGCTTGCTAAGCATGCAATCCTTTGCGAAATGATTTTTACCATGTCAATAATTGTAGTCATACCCAGAGTCACCAGCAATCTTCTTATCTTCAGATCTTTCCTTAGGGGCCTCCGAAGCCTTTGTTTCTGCAGGCTTCGGAGTTGAAGATTTGGTGTTTTCCTCCTTTGGTGAGTAGATCTCAGGTTTGGGTTTCAGAGTATAAGTGTTTTTGTTGAAAGGTTTCACAAATGGTTTACCTGTGCTTGATTTGTTCACAAATGGTTTTCTGAACCTACGATTGTTTGCAGCATACAAGGCAATCGTTTCTCCATTATCATCGACCATATCACCATCAGGTTCATCCTAGCCTCATCTTCTTAAACATTAAACACAAGAGCTAATGTTCCTGCATTTTCGCTTCTTCGTCCACAAATGTCAGATTCATGGGATTTGATGAGATTACATAGAGCAGCAAGGGAGTAAGTGTTTTTTTATAGGATTTTATCATGAGCATGATAGATCTCCACTCAGGCCTTAGACTGTAAAGAAATTTTATGTTGATTTCTTGTTAACTGCGAGTCTCTCCATACTTCTCCAGATCATAGACCATTTTGCTATAATGCCCATAAGCCTGTTCCAATGATTCATTCTCTTGTTGTTTATAATTTTCCGAAGTCTGCTAACACTTCTTGAACAACACTTGATTGGAGTGTGTTATCATCGGCAAATCTAACATCAAGTCTATCATAGATATCCTTTGCCGATTTTGCTCCTAAGATATGATGTATAACATCAGGACCAAGTCCACTCCTGAGCTCTCTCATGGCTCATTCATCGTTTCTTACTTTCTTCAAATCAGTTGCAGTAAGAACTTCAGCATCTTCTCCATCAACTACAATGAATCTTCCTTCGATATCTGTATGAGGACCATCATTGACAGATCTCCAGATGTCCTTTTCTTAATCTAGCCCCTCTAGATAATCCTTCATACGATCAGCCCAGTAGTCATAGTAAGTAGGAACAATAACTCAAGCCTTAGTGGATGAGCCAATTAGATTGGCATAGTTTAGCATATTTGCATACATAGTTGTATAATTAGTCATCTTGATCGATTTTCAACTGGATATTTTCAGAAAAACTAGCGATACAGATTGATAATAGTTGCGAAAACCCAGATCTAGGAAGCAAACTAGATCTAGAATTGTAACAATGAAAACGAAACTCTATAGACAGGTTTTCGAGCTGTCCCGCTCTGATACCACTTGTTGGGTGTGAAATTCAATCAATGACTAGAATGTTATAAGTATCGAATCAAGCAAAGTAATCAATCACACAAGCAAATATAGAGATGAATAATTAGGAACACAAAGTGTGAATAACAGGTGCCGAATGCTTTGATTTCACGATAATGGTTTTACAATATTGGTGAATAATTCACACACAGACTCACATTCGACACGGATGGTATCAGTGATATTTATACGGGATTAGTGATACTAATATTACAGTAAAGATACAGAGAATATCCAAACAGTGTACTAGCCAATAAGCATTCAGTATTGTGGAACACGTAGTCTGCCACACACGCGTGCATACAAAAAGGATGTCACGGATAAGCCTTCGTATCTTCAGGAGAAATCCTTCGGAGTCTTCAGGCTTCGGGCTTCGGGGTCTTGATATTACTTGTTAGTTGATTAGGCCTTCGGAGGGATCAGCACTTCATCACAATTATTCTCAACATTTATTCACTATGATGTCCTTACTTTCCACCTTGTGACGAACATAGTGGTATTTCCTGAGTATGTGCCTTGATCTTCCATCATCCTTAGGTTCTTTAGTCAATGCGACTGCACCTTCGCTATCACAAAATATTTTAACGGGCTCTTGGATTTTTGGAACAACTCCAAGATCACTGATGAAGTTATTTAACCAAACGGCTTCCTTTGATGCTTCACTAGTTGCAATATACTCAGACTCATAAGTAGAGTCTGTCACTATGTCTTGTTTGGAACTTTTCCAAGTCACCACACCCCCATTTAATAAGAACAACCAACCGAATTGTGAAAAGTTGTCATCTCTATCCGTTTCGAAACTCGGATCACTATACCCTATCACTTTGAGTTCATCTTTGACATCGAATACCAGGAACTTTTCCTTTGTATTTCTTAAATACTTAAGAATGTTCTTAACTGCTGTCTAGTGATTTTTGTGAGGGTTTTCTTGATATCGGCTCACCATGCTCAAGGCAAATGAGACATCAGGACGAGTACATATCATGGCATACATGCTCGATCCTATAGCCGAAGCGTATGATACTCGTCTCATTTTGTCCACCACATCAGTAGTGGCTAGACATTGTGCTTTACTAAGCTTTATGCCATTGTGTAAGGGTAAGAACCCTTTCTTGGAGTCTTGCATATTGAACCTCTTCAATATCTTATCCAAGTATGTACTTTGGCTATGTCCCAACGGGCACTTAGATTTGTCTCTGTATATACTTATTCCAAGTATATATGTTGCGTCCCTTAGACCCTTCATAGCGAAACATTTCCTAAGCCAGGCTTTTACACCTTCAAGGGTTGGGATATCGTTTCCTATAAGGAGTACTTCATCGACATACAGTACTAGAAAGACTACAACACTCCCACTAGCTTTGACATATATGGAGGACTCATCTTCACTTCTATAAAATCCAAAGTCTTTGAACTTTTCATGGAAGCAAAAATTCCACCTACGAGATGCTTGTTTATGTCCATAAATGGACTTCTCAAGCTTGTACACCTTATTAAGATACTTGGCATGCTCAAAACTTTCTGGCTGTGTCATGAGCACATCCTCCGAAAGGTTTTTGTTGAGGAAAGCCATTTTGACATCCATCTGCCACACCTCATAATCATAGAAGGTGGCAATGGCAAGCATTATCCTAATATATTTGATCTTAGCTACCGGTGAAAAGATTTCATCATAATCAATCCCTTGGGTTTGAGTATAACCTTTTGCAACTAACCTAGCTTTGAGCATGTATACATTCATATCCATGACAGTCTTCTTCTTGAAGATCCATTTGCAACCTACTGTCTTTTGATGAGGTGTATGATCAACCAAATTCCAAACTTGGGTATCGTACATGGACTGAATCTTGCTATCCATCGCCTCTTTCCATTTGGCAGCCTCAGGGCATGCCATCGCTTCCTTGTAGTTAGCTGGCTCTTCCAAATTTACTAGTGTTTTATCATTGATAAATGTGTCCCTTTCCATAGTAATATGGAAACCATAGAACTCAGGAGGCATGCTAACTCTACCAGATCTGCAAAGAGGCAATTAATTGTCAACTATCACAACAGACACCTCTTCGAGCTACAAACACCATGTTTTCACTATGTTTGTAAAAAAAATATCCAAAGGACTTCTGTGGGTAGCCAATGAACAGACACTTCTCGGCTCTAGCTTCAAGTTTGTCATGGGTTTCATGCCGAATGAAAACCTCACAACCTCAGACGTTGATATGTGCGAGTAAAGGACGCTTTACATTACATATTTCATGAGGTGTCATAAAAAACTTCTTAGTTGGTACAAGGTTTAGGATATAAGCAGCTGTATCCAAGGCATATCCCCATAAACTTATTGGAAGAGAAGCTCGAATCATCATGGAATTAGCTATGTCTAACAAGGTTCGATTTCACCTTTCAACCACACCATTAAGCTGAGGTATTCTTGGAGGAGACAATTGTGAAACTATTCCATATTCCTTTAGATAGTCGTTGAACTCGATACTAAGATACTCTTGCCCTGTTGGAGAGGAGTATCTTTATCTTCTTGCCCAATTGATTCTCTACTTCGTATTAGAAGTCTTTGAACTTTTCGAAAGTGTCCAACTTATGTTTAATCAAATAAACATAACTGTATCTACTGAAATCATCAATAAATGTCATGTAGTAGCGATTTGCATCCCTTGTGGCGGATCGGAAGGGTCCACACACATTCGGGTGGACTATATCCAACAGTCCTTCACATCTCTCAAAAGTCCCTGAGAATGTGATTTTGTCATCTTGCCCAATAGACAAGATTCGCATACATCATCTGATTTTATGTCAAATGATTCCAAGACTCCATTCATTTAGAGTTGGGAGATGCGTTTCTTGTTTATATGCCCAAGACGACAATGCCACAAGCATGCTTTGTCTAAATCATTAGAAGGATCAATGTTTAATACTACATTACTCAAGTTATTCACACACACAACAGTCTCATACATACCATTACAAGGATAAGCTTTGAATGTAAAAGAACCATCTTTATAAACCAAAATATCACCATTATTATTATCAAATAAATAATTGTATCCTTGTCTAAATAGTGCATGAAAATAGATTATGTTTCTAGATATTTCCAAAGAATAACATCAATCTAATAATTCTATCCCAATTCCACTATCAAGCATGAGCTCATAAAACCCCGATCCTTGTAACAGGGGGGATGCGTCTATTTCCCATGAGTAGGTTCAGCTCTCCTCGCTTCAGCTCCTTACTTTCCCTTAGGCCCTGCATACCAGAGAAAATGTCAAAACCACATCCTGTATTAATGACCCACGAATTAGAAGTATTAGTGTCACAAAGTTGGATCATATACATACTCGAGGCAGAGCCAGACACGTTGACTTTACCATCCTTTATGTCTTGCAGGTACTTTGGGCAGCTTCATTTCCAATGTCCCTTTTGAGTGCAGTAGAAGCAAGTGGCCTTTCGGATGACTGGTTGGAGGAATCTGATACTCATCCTTTCTCTTTGACACATGACTAGACTCTCCAGCCTGGGCTTTCCCTTTCTAACTGGGTTAAGAAGAAGCCTTTCTTTTCTTTCCTCTACCATGTCGAATGGCCATGATGGGAACAGTAGAGGCATTACAACTTTGAGACTTTTTCATGCTCTCCTCGGCTATCTACAACAAACCATGCAACTGCATCAACATGGTCTCCGTGTTGTTCAAATGATAGGTCACGATGAACTAATCATAACAACTAGGGAGAAACTCAGGACCATGTCCACAGAAAATTCTTCGTCAAAGTTCACATTGAGTTTCCCGAGTCTTTCAAAGTATCGTTGCATCTTATGCACATGGGCAGACACAGGCTCTCCTTCTTTCATTCTGCACATCATCAGGGTTTTGACGATCTCACAATGCTCCTGTCTTGCTTTCTTGTGAAACATTTCAACAAGTTGCAAGTTCGTTTCAAACGGCCAACTACCCTCGAAGGTCTTTTGGAGCTCTGGGGACATGGGCGCTATCATGATGCAGGACACTTTAGTAGCATCATCAACATGCTTTTGGTATTTGGCTAGATCTTCAGGGGTAGCGAATTCCTCATCGATCTCAGGAGTTTGGTTATCGAGAACATACTCTTTGCCCTCATATCAAAGCATCATATTCAGATTCCGTATACAGTCCATATAGTTGGACTAGTCAGTTTTTCCTTCGAGAGGATCGAGAGTAGGGTGAAGTTAGAGTTGGCGAGTGGTGGTGGAAGAGGAGGAGGGGGAGGGAGATCACCATTGATTCAATATATCTAGGAGAGAGACAAGTTTTAGTTAGTTGACTTATATATTCCTTAAAAATAATTACCCAGTTTATGTTTAAGGCTAGGATGCATATTTTACTATTTATTCTAGGAAAAGGGGGTACCGTAATTACAAGTAAACTTATTTTAAGAAGGCATACATTTGCCAATTTCAATCACTATAAAATTCCTAGATCTTTTGAGATTCATTGAGTCATCAATGACATGTTAATCTCGGATATGCTATCTTCATTTTGTGGCTGGGATGCCGAGTATCACAAACAAGATTGTGAATTAACCATGCAAAATCGCGTTGGCTCATTTGTTCCATTCGCAGTCTCAAATTGAAAAATTATTTGAGAAAATGATGAGATTTGTGGAAATAGAAGGATAAAAATAAATGAGTACAAATGTATAGAAAGTTGAACTATATTTATATCTAATCAAAGATTCATTATAGATTTATAGTTGAAGTCTCTTATTTTATTGAGGTATATTGTGTATTTTGATATTTATCTTTTACTATTTTTTGTTTGCATTAGATGGAGTATTTGGAGAAATGATGAAGGTAAGGTTCCTAAGTTTGATAATACTTGACTTTTAAAAAAAAATAATTACAAAAATAACCAAGAAAATGGAAAGGTAATATCACAAACCATCTTTCCTAAATATATCACAAAAAATTAACCATTTATTTCACCGATGTGGTTTCGTGAATAGCCTCTCTTTTTTTGTGAAATTGGTTTCAGTGCTCCCTACTATTTATCGCGAATTTTTTTTATATTTTTGCTCATGAAAATGACATAATGTTTTGCGAAAATGATTTCATTTCAAAAGATGAGGCTATCTTTGCAAAATAAAAAAAAAATCCGTCAAGTTTTTTTTTTCAAAATTTTTTAAAGTAAGCAATTTGCGAAAAAATGTTATTTCGCAAGTTAGGTGGCTATTTTGTGATAAAATTTGAAAAGTGGGTCATTTTATGATATGAATTTTCCTCTTTTGGTAATTTTAGTGTTTACCCAATCTAATTTTAAAATCAAGAAAACAAAAAAGTTCATTATTGTGCTTCAAAGGTCCACTTCATTTAATTTTCTTAAAAAGGGACGAATTGCAAAAAATAGCAACGTACTTTACATTTATTTATCAATAATAGCAAACACTATATTTTGTCCTGTTTTCACTTTTATAAAAGATTTCCGAATTTGTCTCCATAATTCTTCCTTGAGCTTCAACTTTAGCATGCTGTTTTTTGAAAAACAAAAGAAATATAAATAGCCATTTTCCTATGAGACTTTTCACAAAATAGCCAATTTTTTGACTTCTTAAAAAATAGCAATCAATTTCACAATGGACGCACTGCGAAAAATCATTATTTGCTGGGAAATTTTCTTTTTGTATGGTCTCACATAAAAAATTTTAAAAAGCGATTTTTAATATATTGTAAAATTTTACTTCTTACGTTACGAATATGTTTGTATTATTGCGAAAACGATAATTTTTCTTATAATTTTTTTACAAGTTTTTTTTATCTTCAAAAGGCATTTTTGAAGCAGAAAAGAGTAAATGGAGTGTTAGTTTGAAAGAGATTTTAAAAAAAAAAAAAAAAAAAAGGTGTAACCACAATTGGTGTTTTTTAAAGAAAAAAAACAAATATAACCCTTACACTTTTACTAAAAAATACCACGAAAAACCCCCAATGACCAAAATACCCATCAAAATCATAGATGCAGAAGGCCATATGCGATTTTGATGACGTGGCGTGCGAATTGACGACGTCATCATTTATGAACACAACATTTAATTGGAGGAAAACAGAGAGGGGCTAACTTGTAATTCTCTAATTGATGGAAGGTCAATTTGGTAAATGATGGCCCGGTTACAATGCAACTCGAGTCACCAAATTCATCAAGGTTAGTTATTCCCTCACCAATGAACTTTTTTTTTTTTTTTTTTTTTGGAACCAGCGAATAGATATGGTCTCACCTGAGGGTAATCAGCCCCGCAACCCAGGGCAGTTGGCGATTACCTAAGACGCAAAGGCCTTTCCCCTCAATTCGCCTTCCAGGAAAATCCCCCACATGGGGTTAGTCGGAGTCGAACGCCAGACCTCCCACCACATGGGTATATAACCCGGGTGCATCCACCCAGCTAGACTGGGCTTCACTTGCACCCATGAACTTATTTATCTCTCTTCTTTTTTTTTCCTTTTTTTTTTCTTTTACAATTTATTAGGTGCCATAAAAGTGAACGTCATTTCAGGGATAAAAACGACGTAGCAGAAGCCAAAAGGACTGCGAATGAGGAATAATTTTGGCACATGTCAATGCTATCATTAAGTTTATGATGATTCGTCAATGCGATTTACGAAAAGTCATGCATTTAATTAGTATCGTTTACGACTAACCAATGTGATTTGTACAAAACCATTTGTTTAGTCGTTTATTTGTATGGCGCTTATTTAAGATTGATGGTTTTCTTTTATTATTATTATTATTTGATAAAAGTTTATAATTTGTCAGTACAATTTACGAAAAGTTACGCGTTTAATTGGTTAGGTTTGGCACCTATTCTATTTGGACGATAGTAGAGCTAATACTAAGCACTTGAGATGTCACAAGGTGCTAATGTTTTGCAATATTACCCGAACAAGCTATCATCATTGTGATAATAAAACATGCATAATGAATTAGACCCTCAATTTTAGAGTGACAAAATCAAAATGCACATACGACAATCATGTATGGATAAACACCAACTTGCTAATTTAATGGTCTTAGTTACCTCAAAGTCAATGTCTAACGTACCACACATGCAATCCTTAAACCTTTCCAAATTCGAAGGAGGAATGTGGATACACACCAACTTGCTAATTAATAAGGGTACTTCCACATGTATCAATTATGTCTTCCATAAATAATTATTTTGCGATCTACAAAATTTAAGGTCATTTGTCAACTAAGTTGCTACGATTATATATATATATATATATATATATATATATATATATATATATATATATATATATATATATATATATATATATATATATATATATATATATATATATATATATATATAGGAATGTTCTATTGAGAATGAAAATAATGTTGAGAACGTGAGAATGAATCTGGGCCACTAGATGCGCCAGCGCTGGCGCACGCCGCTCCACGACGACGAGCTAGGTTTTTTTTCGTATATGATTTATTCATATATGAATGGGTATATTCATATATGATTATTCATATAATCATATATGAATAATCATATATGATTATATGAATATTCATATAATCATATATGAATAAACATATATAAATAAACATATATGGTTGTGGTGGTCGGAATGGTGGTAGAGGGTGGCGATGATAATGGTAATAGCGATAGAGAGTGGCGATGATGGTGGTGATGGTGGCGACGGTGTTCGTGGGGTGGTGGTTTTGGTGGAGGTGGGTGGTGACGATGGTGGTGGTGGTGGCGGTGGTGATGGAGGTGGTAGTGGTGGCGGTGGGTGGTGGTAGCGATGGTGGAGGTGGTGGTAAAGGTGGGAGCGGCGGTGGTGGGGGAGGTGGCGGCGTTGGCAGTAGCGGTGGTGGTGGTTGGTGGCGGTGGCGTTGGGGGAGGTGGCGGCGGCGACGGTGGTGGTAGAGAATGCGGCGGCAACGGTAGTGGCGGTAGTGGCGACGACGGTGGTGCTGGTAACGAAGGTGGTGTAGATGGTAGTGGTGGTGAAAATCATATGTGAATAATAATATATATATATATATATATATATATATATATATATATATATATATATATATATATATATATATATATATATATATATATATATATATCGTCGTTAGAGCGTCAACACTCCGACGGCGCCAAAACATTAGAGCGGCAAGAAAAAAATATGTGGTTGAGATTCATTCTCGCGTTCGCAACTTGGTTTTCATTCTCAATGGAACCTACTCATATATATATATATATATATATATATATATATATATATATATATATATATATATATATATATATATATATATATATATATATATATATATATTATATATATATATATATATATATATATATATATATATATATATATATATCAAATAAGAAGTAAAATTTTGGTAAGAAGGAATAAAGTTTTTTATTTACTTGGTTTTTTGACGAACTACAAAAAAATTACTAGATGAATCAAACATAATATGATTCATAGAAAAAAATTTCTAAAAAAACATATTGATGAATCATTTTTTAATAAATCAAAATTTTATTCACGATACGGACAATTTTAGTGAATAACAACAAAATCATCGTAAAAATAAATCATCGAGTTGTTTTTTCGAGAATTTTTTTTGTGAATCATGTTATTTTTGCATCATCTATTGATTCATTTTGTTGGTTCGCCGAAAAAACATGTAATTAAAAACTTCTTACCTTCCTACCAAAAATTTCCTTCTTACTGGATCCCAGTTCATATATATATATATATATATATATATATATATATATATATATATATATATATATATATATATATATATATATATATATATATATATATATATATATATATAAAGTGAATATACTGTTATGTATATAAGCCTGCGTACTAAACCCTCGATACAACGTGGTGTACATGTATATCACTTGTTTTCTTATTCCCGTATTGTTTCTTCATTGAATTTCCGTTCGACTCAATGATTCCTTAATATTGATCGTGTCTTCCTCCTTTAATGAGACTTTCTTCTTCCTTCAGACCTTCTGTTAAAGTATAGCTAAGTTGGAAAACTTAAAAATAACTTTGAAATATCGATTGCTCAACAATATTTAAGACAAACAAGAAATAGTGCGGAAATGTAAAAGACTTAAGATCGAAATGCAGGAATTAAACACACTAAAATAAGAACACAAATATGAACATTAAGAACATGTGTTTTAAATAGCGATCACTGTCACTATTTGAAATCGCGATTTTCGCGGTGGTATAGCATTGATATAGCGTTTTTTTATATTATGTAGAATTTTTATTACGTAGAATTTTTTTAATAGAATATTAGTGTTTCTAATACAAAAAATATGAAATAAGAATATGAAACAACATTCTAGTTTAAGAAAAACAATAATTCATTCAAGTTTCAACAACATTTAACACTCATGACAGTAGATATTATCCAATAAATCAAAAACTGAAATGTAATTTGATACAATTCACAATATGAAATAACTTTATTTCAAGCATATCATCAAACACTTTATATACATATACTTGTTAGGAACTTACAAACCAAGTTCCAATTCAAACATTGAACCAATTCACAACCAAGGAATGTAATCCCCTGCTCAAATTACAAACATGGATTACAAGAAATTGTCAATCAGATATAATGGAGACCTGCAATCCTCAACTGGATAAACCTGCAATCGATGTTTCATTGTTCGAGAAACAAACCCTTAGTCAAATACCCCTGGTGAAAAAACGAGTAAATCAGGTCACCTGGTGAAGAAACGAGACCTGATACCTGTAATTGATAACTTCATTGTTTTCCGATGTTTCATTGTTCCCCGATAGCCTTACACCTGCTTATCCCACGTCGGCTTCACACAAAGACACAAGGGGAGTACACTAGTTATAAATGAAATGTTTTATGCAAATCTATAAACTCAAACCCTAAGTTCACATGCAACCTAGATTGGATCTATGTTTTCTATCTTTGAACATGTAATACAATTCCTAAGGCCAACAGAAAAATTACTAAAAGAAATAAAGAATAAAAATTAACCTTTAGTTCAAATCTTGGAAGCTAAGCAACACAATTGTCTTGCCTCAAATGTAGTCACACCCTAAAGCTGAGGAGTTCGAAACCCAAAAAGAGTCAGGGTGTCAGAATAATTGGTGCAGAAAGAGGTACCCAAGGGTCCCTATTTATAGTTTCCAGGTGGCCACCAGATAAGCCTTAGAATTAAACATTTTTGAATTCAAATCAAGATAAACCTTTATCATTTAATTCAAACCTATTTATCTTAATATATAATTTTCGATTTTAGGATAAATCATTCCTTAATTAATTTAATTAAATTAATCACCAAATTAATTCCAATTAATTCAAGATTAATTTCTAATTAATTAATAATGTTTCTGATTAATATATTATCAACATAATATATTACTAAACTATTTATTTTATTTCTATTGATTTATTAATCATACAATAAATCAATCTTTCCATTTCCTGGAATTTCTGCCAAACCTCTAGCTATAAAGGCAACCCAAATGGACTTTGCTTCTATTAATTAGATAAATACAAATTATTAGTCATGGCTTAGACACCTAATCCAACAATAAATAGCTCTTATTAGTGTTGCAGCAAATCACCCCTTTAACCTTTTATGACTTGGTTCACTCCTAGATTTACTTGGTTAAATCAAAATTTAAAATTTTTTACTTTCTAAAACGAAATAGCGGGTTAAAATTGCAATAGCGAATAACAAAATCACGCAAAATTGCGATAAATAGCGCCGCTATTAGCGGTACCGCTATTTTCTATCGCTAAATGAAATATTATCGCGGTGAACGACGCTATACGCTATAGCGACGCTATAGCGCGCTATTGATTGCTTAGGATGTTTTATATCACGAGAAATATTGTTACAGATCTGTTTCTCCAAACCATGAAGATACAGTGTGGTGGAACTCTCCTTTTCTAGTGCAATGTGAGTCCCCACCAGATAAAGACCTACAGGCTGAAGGGACTACAGACCAGTCTACTTCAGATTATTCTATCGATAATAGTACAAAGTCAGACTATGATGACCTATGATTGAATGTTCTTTATCTAAACAGTACAAGCGGCCATGCGACTTTGGGGAACAAGAAATGACTAGCCTAACTGTACTATATAAACAGATATTCTTATCTTTGTCTTTATATTCACTTGACTTTAACCTCTCTCTTGATTCAATCTTCTTATGTAACCGAAGATTAGGTTTGATCTTCGGTATGTGAGTTGCTGAAGTCTTAATCTTCTGATGTCTCTTTGAACTTGCAATTTCTTCTATGTTTCAAACTTCTGAGGCATGAACCGAAATTCACCTATGAATTTTGGTGTCCATTTCAATATGAAATTTGGACCTTTACACACACAGTAATTAACACATTCAAGGATGATAAAGTTTTTTCATTTATTACTTAACAAAGATTCAGCAGTTACATTTTGAACATACATCACAAAAACATCATTAGAATATTGTCATAAAACGATTACATCTAAAAACCATCAACTAAAGTTGGTCAACAACTTCAACATTAACAATTCCCCCTTCGGTGACCAACCGAATGATTTTTCTCTTTCTCTTCACAACTGGTCCTTCATAACTTGAATCCAAACTATCTCCCAGAATCTTCTGACTGCCATCATCCAATTCATTCTCAAAATCAGTTCATCCTTGACTTCTTGAGTTATATGCATTGATTTCTTCACCCCTTAATGTAGTTTAGCAAGAATACATTAGGGGGTTTTCTCATGTCGTCCGTAACTTCTCCCAATTTGCATAAAAACCCCTGTATTTACACTAAAAACATTTTCAATCACTTTGGCACAAAAGTAAGTGATATTAGTCAATTAAGAAGGATAAACTAACTAAAACCCGGCTCAATAACGACTCTAATGCCTGACATTACTAGGCGTTATCAGTTATCATTAACATATATACAAACACCATTATGTTATTATACATTATTACCATAAATAATTCTACATCAACATTACAATAACTATTCACCTATACTATTAACAAAACATGAACTCAACCACATACTAATATGCACTTATGTTGTGAATAAATCACCGCACCATATATTCACTAACTAATAGTGAATGCACCAACCTCCCAAATTTTACTACCGAGAAAAGGAATTATTATTCGCCTCTAATTCCACAATAGCACCCTTAACACATAATCACAGGCTACACGTTTATGACTATACTAACACTCTCCCCAGTAAACTCTTATGACTTCCAATTGATAATAACATATAAACTACACTGCTCAACAATATAGTCATTAACACTAACATAAATCCTTCGAGTATACCTTCCACTAGTATTCCACTAATCATCAAAATAATCATCTGTTGATAGTATGACACCCATCATTTAGAACAAACACAACAATTAACTCAAACTGTTTTAGAACAACACAACAATTAACTCAAACTATTTTGCTACTCATGCACACGATCAAACATAATATCTTCTTTAATTAATCCTTTCATCCATGTATAATAAAACACCATAATCTACTTATGTTCAACATAAGTCTTCTTAAGCTCATCAAAAAAGTAGTAGTGTTCAACTACCACTTGAATATGCAACATTCACCGCACACCGCCAAATCATTATCTTCCAGCAATAGCACCATTATCAAAAAGTCTTACATAAGGTCTGCTTCAACAAGTGAAGGAATTCCCTTGTTGTATTACCCATAAAAGTTTTCATTCTTCTTTGCAAACTTTAGAATCATTCCACAACAGGAAAAAATTTATTCCCTCATTCACCAATAAAATTTGTCAATCCAAAGAATTCCATAACTCTAGAGATTTTATGAAATCCCTCTTTTTACTGCTGCTTCAACCTTATTAGGTCGACTCCCACCACTAGCTTATTAATCACCGAAAATGGTTATTCCAAGCTCCTCCTGACCTTTGTAGTACACCACAAAAATCTAATAAAAAATTAAACCATACCACATATTGATCAAATTGATGAATGTTATACAACGCTCATAATGATAACCAGTGCAATCACCACTTGCACCACTTTACTTTAGTCAAAGAAATCACATAGGTTTGATTTTATCACAACCAGTCACATATTGTTAGTTGAGACTCATCTGGTACCTTCACCCATACAATATCCTTACTAAGATTTTCCAACACCATAAACAACCAGTCCATGCCAAATAGCAATTCAAACTCCTTGATAATAATCTAGCTCCAATTCATAGAGATTAGGATCCCATGAATTTAACTTACATCTACCCCACTACTCGATGATCAACATACAAAATTTATTTACGACTTTATTTTTGCAAGATACATTCCTTAAAGGAAATAAGAGCTAAATATCACCATCTCGTCCAACTCAAGTCTCACTTAATTGTCACTCTTCAAGAAGGTCTACCCTTGAATGATACTCCAACTTAAACTCCAGGCAATGAGTTAATTAACGATTTTTCGCTTCTAACTTACAGCAACCAAAACTCCAACCGGAACAATTAGAACTAACTGCTCCAACTTCCAATTTTGAAACACTTCAAAATCAACATACCACATCCAAGACTTTAGGAATTTCTTCCATCGTCGAATACTCCACATATGAGTCTTCTTGATGTCTTTATAGTCCATGTGTCTAAGGTTTTTTTTTAAATTCCAGACTTGGCACCAAATCTTCTACGTCCCTACTCCGACCAGAAGGACTAATAGTCAAATCTTCTTCACAACTTAGTCAATTAGTATCAAACTAATGACATCTCCCATCCTTAAGTTACTTCCAACTAAGTGTGCAACACCCCCACTCTCACCTTTCAGACGAACCGGATCACATTTTCATCATTACACTCCACCTATTAGGTAAGTATTTAGAAAACTCTATATTGCAGCAACTACACCAACTCCTTATCAGTTCAGCCAAACTCCCTACGACTTCCCATTCATCCTAACTCCATATCTACTTTCCAGATTATGGATATTCACCATCGGACAGCTTCAAACAACAACACTAATATGCCCAAAACAACTCTAATAACACCATACATTCCTATAATAAGACAACACACCTTCACTTACTATGGTTTATGTCTAGGGATCTATACTACTGACACCTAGTTCACTTAAACCACGACTCTCATACCAACTTGTAACGCCCCAAAATCTAACATCTAGTATATACAAAACATTTTAATAATTTGGTACAAAATTTGGTTTTTAAAACATAATACTCGATGTCTTGGAAGCGATAAGTAGATACCTTCAAGATTGTTCCACGATTAAGCCAGGCATTACTACACCTAATTGCTGCAAAACCCCACAATAAAACAACATAAGCAAAACGCTTAATGAATAACCCTACTGCAACTATGTAGAATTCCTAACGAAATTTATGAAATCTAACCACATGTTAATATCTCACCATTTGTCTATCACCTGAACATTAACACCAATAATGTACATCATAACATCAAGGAAACATTAGCAAAAACACATCCCATAAAACCAACACCAATATTGTAAGCATTCACCGGGGGGATCTTGGGCTTTTCACCAACCCAAAGATCTATCACCCACATTCGGTTACACCAAGTTATCACCAGTCTTTGTTTACACCGTATAGTTGCAATATGATCCACATGCAACTAGTAAAACACCATATAAAACAAACCAAGTGTAAATCTGGCCATCTATGACTATATTACTGATGTCTAGAGTTACTACTCATAGTATTACACCTGTGTCACATTTCCAAAATTAACCACACTATTGTTCATCAAAGCATTTAATCTAACATCACTACAATACATATTTATGCACAAAAACATGTAAACACTTTATATTATACATAGCACACAACCACACTAGTCAAAACCGAGTAAAGTTACTCACTTGTAGTCCAAGCTCAAAAGTAAGTTATGCTTGATGTTTTGTAAGCTTCGTTACAACTTCTTGTCTACATAGGAACAAACTTAAACCTTCCTTAGACATCATATATCACCAATACAACTTATTCAACAAAATTCATGAAGTTATGCCCTTCAGGCAACTTAGTGTCGCTAACCTGTTCATAGTCAGTGCTACTAACTATGAACAATGCTATACATCACGAATTTTTCACATAATTTCCCCTTTTTAGCTCCTAAACATCCAGAATTTAAGGAACATAACTTCTTATTCCATTGCACTCAAAAACCCTTCCATTCCACAAATTGCATGTCAACCAAAATCAACCATTAAACTAAATCTACTTAGCAAATCCCACATATAAGAGTGAACTAACCTTAATTATTGATTTGAGTGTAAAATCCCTTTGGTTTCCACCTCAATTTGGTGATTAGAACTCCAAAATTTCATAGAATTTGGCTGTTCGTCGAACATTCTGGTATGCAAGAATAACTCCCCCAAATCACCATTCAAGGCTTTTGAGTGGAAATCTATCAGCCATAGGTTAGCATCACTAATGGTTAGCGTCGATAACCTCTTCTATAACGTCCTTGACTTCAAAAATCCTTTATGTTCTGAACTTTTTGCAACCATCTCGCAGAATAACAACCTACATAGCATAGCGTCGCTAATCCTTAGACATTAGTGATGGTAACACCCTCTGATGAAAAAATTCTTATACATTTTTCACAATTTTCCCACCTTTTGACCTATAATTTTGAACATAGTATTTAAACTCCATATTAAGTCATAATTGAATATTTAAACACAAACATAACATCTTAACACCTCATATTCCAAGATTTGATCGTTTCTTCACATTAACATTTTTGGTCCTTTTGCCAAAAACACCAATGTCTAAAACTAAAACTCATTAAATACCCCAACATGTTATTACACGTCAAATAAGTGTGCAAACCTAAGGTATTACCTCAAGAAGTGAGGTAATAACATGTAAGATCATGATAGACGAAATAGCTTGGACCTGAAGGATTGCTATGAGCAAGTATTCGGGATCTGCAAGGAAGATCTTCGACATAGGTTCGCTTAATTCGGTCAGGTAGGGTGGATGTAGCAGCAAGTATGGGCGAATCGAGACAGTTTGAAGCTAGGGAGACTGCACTCGACGGAAGAGGCAGAAACTCGAATCCAAATGGGAGAAAAGCTGGAACTCTAGGAGAAGGAATCGGGATGTGATATTACTGTTGATCAGCGGCACGAAGGCACAAAGGTACCGCAGCATCTGAGTGGTAGCTTAATCTTGCATCTTGAAGACCCTGAAAGAAAAGAAAAGGAGGCGGTTAGAGTAGCCGTGTCTCCTGAACGTGTTCCTTACTGATCGACTTTCAAGGGAGCCAATGGGGGTGGATGTGTCTAGTTATGGAATTATTAGCTTATCCTCGAACGTGTATACAGAACCAAGGAAGGAGGCGGCAGATAGGAATGGGTAGACAAGGACTTATAATTGTAGTATAATCGAGTGATTGAGACAGTACATCAAGATTGTCCTACTGGCTTCGTGCAAGGGGAAGGAGTTTTTCGTATGGTGATAAGCACGGGGGTCGCCAACGGAGATCGTATTGTGTCTTGGGATGGTTAGGCAAGGTTATACGGCGAGTCGTTAGGAATGTTTCGGCAAGTGAGCTCACTTCATGTGATCCCAGAGCATGTTCCTCTTCGGGAGGAATGGGTCGATAGCGTGATGTGACGGCGTAGTGCTGAGTTCCTGTATGGGTAGGGCTGTGTCCAGTCTATTGAGGTGACTTATGCAGGTGAGACATTGCCGGATCAAGACTGTGTCAAACCTTGAGTGGGCCACTATTGTACTTGATTGGTTGATGTAGGGTCAGGACAGGAGGTTAGTTCCTGGTAGTAAAGTGCGGGAGAGTTTTACGATCCGGCTCCCAAATTAACGAGCTTGGATTTTGGAAATTGGATTTTGGATAATCTAGAGTTAGCACCACTAACTAGGGATGTTAGTGCCTCTAATTGCTGAATTAAGCTGTGCGCGGGAAGACTACAGTTAGTGCTGCAAACCATCGCTATTTCAACCCTAGAATCTCGGGCCTTGGGCCCTATTTAAGTGTACAAAACGCAAGAGCCTCCATTTATTCAACCTCTTTTCATTCTAGAACCTCTGTAACCGAGTTTTGAAGCCTTGAAGGTGGTTTTTGGCCTAGATTTTCTTAGGTGGGAATATTGAAGAAGAATACTCAAAGAGGTGGAACTAGAAGAGCATCCTTCAACCTTGGGGATCATTTGGAGAGTGTTTCTGGACCTTTGTAAGTATTCAATCCCCTAGTTTGTTCATTAGAATGGATTTGCTTATTGTTTATGTAAGTATTCAATCCGCTAGTTTGTTCATTAGTGAGTGGGGCAACTCCACTCGCTAAGCTTTGTGCTTACTGTTTTAATTTAAATGTTTCACGTACTTCCTCCGATGGGATCTGTGGCGCGACGTGACTGTACGACATCCGAAGTAATTATCTCTAAAACTTTCGTTGGATCGATTTGTAAATTAACTCGCAGAAAAATGGTTATGAGTATGATGTTTTTCTAAAACGATGAATGAATGTCTTATAGTTTTTGATAGGTTTTCGCTAATATACTCTGATTTTTAAATGAAAATTTTGGTTTGGAATTTGGGACGTTACATCAGGCCCTAAGTTACTTATTGGATATATCTATCTTCCGCAACTCACAATGTCCGTTCCATTCTTAAAGGAAGTATGCAATACATATTTCATGAGCGGGCACACATGCTTTAGTGGAATCCCTACTTGGGTTTTCTCGTCGGGAAATAGTCGTGGCCGGGAAAAATGGTGATCGGCTAACAAACAATGGTAGGTGATGGTGTGAATATTTGAAAGACTAATTACATATAAAAAAATATAATAAAACCCATCAAAATATAATTTTACAAGTTTTTGGTAATTAATTTTAAAAGGACTACCATTTGGTAAATACTTTTTGAAAGTACCACACCCAGGTACAAAACTCGTATATGTCTTCGGTCCATGGCCTTATCATTGTTGTATTTATTCTTGTTGATAATGCAAATCTCACTCACGGGAAGTACCAATCTGCATTTACTTGCATCTAATTCTAATAAAAAGAATTTATAAACAGTGATGAATCATAAACTAACATATATAATTGGACGGTGGGCCTTGTTTATGAAACCGCTTGTTTTTTATAGAGAGAACGTAGTTTTATCTTTTTTAAGCCACTTGCTTACAATGTGTGCAGAGTAAGTGAAATCGATCTGGGATATTATATATATTAAATTTCCCTCTGCATTTTTATACATGACGTTGTTTCATGACGTAATTGGTTGACGACGACTTCATCTAATAGATCTAACAACATCATGGTACAGCCTGTTCATGCCTCATCGTCCATATAAACAACCTAGTACCGTAGTATCCACATCCTGACATCCATATAGTCTCTTCTCATACTCCTCTAGTGGAATCATGTCGAAATTGGCAATGTGCCAAGGAATAAGCCTCTTTTTCATCATGTTCTTGATCATTGGTATGGTGAATGGAAGGTGGCTAGAAGTTGACAATTTGCCAACATCAACGATCTCAGATGGGGTTGCCAACAAGTTTCATGACAACACGCCTAATCTCCGTATGGTAGTTTCTAATTCCTCAGAGTCCACGACCACGTTGTATGCTCAAAAGAGGTGCTATAGCATCTACGGGTTCTTGCCCTGTGCAGACACAATGCAAGAAGGAGCATTCCTGATGGTTATGTATACGTATTTAATGATGTTGGGCGAGGAATGGATACATAAAGGAAGCCCTGCGTTGTTTGCTTTGCTCGGCGATGGAGCGTTTGGTGCTAGTGTTTTTCGAGTGCTTATGGCTTTGCCAAGAATCGTCATAGTCATTGGTAAGACTCTTGAATTAATCTCTCATTTCCGGTATTTCATATTTATTTTTATATATTTATATATATTCAAGCGGGAAAGCAGGACATCTTATATCCGGGTTAGAGTTATATACATTATTAAAGTATGAAAACATATATTAACTATTATTTTTAAGTTTATTCTATGAATTAACAATTATAATTTATTTTCAAATTACAATGAGAAAAGGACAATTTTCCTTCAAGTAAGGAGAGTTGATTCCATGAACGTATAATGCACGACTATCTAATGCATGAGCCAGGTTACCCATTCTTGACTTCATTCCATGAACATTTGCAATAGTTTTTACGATATATATATATATATATATATATATATATATATATATATATATATATATATATATATATATATATATATATATATATATATATATATATATATATATATATATATATATAGACTAAATATCAAATGGGAACCAATATTTTCCTAGGAACCGTAGGAACTTTTTTACTGAAATTGTTTTTTCAAAAAAAATGACATAATACACCTAATCGCATATATTTAAGACCTTTTGTAAAAAAAAATTGAAAAAATAATATATATACACGAAATGTGCACATATGCACGAAACGTGATCATATACACATGTGCGAAAAAAATGCATATATGCACATTTCGTGTATACATATTATTTTTCAAATTTTTTTTTGATACAAAGTTTTAAATATAAGCGACTAGATGTATTATGTCATTTTTTTTGAAAAAAAAAATTCAGTCAAAAAGTTCCTACGGTTCCTAGGAAAATATTGGTTTTTCCTTGAAACGGACTATATATATATATATATATATATATATATATATATATATATATATATATATATATATATATATATATATATATATATATATATATATATATATATATATATATATATATATATATATCCTATCCTAATAAATAAGTAACTCAAAACCACATGTCATCACTACATTCATTTTGCCACATGTCATTTTCTCATAATTTTAAATTTCTTAAAAAAAACTAATTGGTTTGAAATGTTTTTAACTCATTAATGATCGGTTTAATTATCATTCAATTTCAAAATTAATTGTTATCATTCAATTTCAAAATTAATTGTTTTTTAATATCATATTATTTTTTAATGTGTAAAATGATTTGGGAGACAATTGACGTCATAATATTTTGAAGAACGATTCCAATCATAATAGTGAATTTGATTTTAGTACCGGTGACATTCTCATAATCAATTATATTTATCAAAATACAAAGTCGTAATAGTAAAAATCAAAAGAAAGATGTCACGATATACAAAAAAATTTCTTATGTAAAATTATTGATGTTTAGATATTATTAATTAATATTTTTTTTTGTATCATCCCGTGTAATACACGGGTTTTACAACTACTATATATATATATATATATATATATATATATATATATATATATATATATATATATATATATATATATATATATATATATATATATATATATATATATAAACTATTAAAAGATGGGAGAATTAAAAAAAAACTAATCTAGACCATATATTATTTTATAAGGATTTGTCAAGGTTTTGATCATCTATAAATCATGAACAAATTAAATTAACCTTAAAACCAACAAAGTCAATCTCTATTATTGGAGCTGAACCAATTAATATTTGTCAATTGAACAATTATAGAAAAATACCTACTTCATAATTTTTTATTTTCTTAAAATATACATCAATCGATATAAACAAAGTTTTATAATTTCAACTCGATAAAATTAACAATGTAAGTGTGTAACTTATTTTATTCCTTTACGTACATTCAATATATAAATCTTGATATTGTGAAAAAAAAATCCAATATGTATAAAATTCATTTGCAAAATCTTTTTACTATTTCAACCATTTAATAATATGAGATTCACAACTAAAGTCGTCCACATAATTAACATATTAAGTAAATCAAATAGTCAATTCAGATTCATGTTATGAATTTCATCAAGAGTATTATGAAATAAAATTATTTCTTATATAGAAATATGGATATATAGTAACGGACAAAATTGTTAGAAACTTTTATATGTTCTGTTTCTTTTCGATAAAGAATTAGCCATAAATATAAAAATAAAAATTGATTTTTTTTTTTAATAATATGATACATGTGCATTCATCTAAATTGAGCGACGTCCGTGTGCATAAAATTAGTTGTTCTAAAGTGAACTTTACTTTCTTGTTGAGTATAATTACAACCATCTAACGTCAATATAAGAGATACATAAATCGGCCAATATATATAGTTGACTAATTAGAGACATCGATTGATCAATCAGTATAAAGACATGCAGCTACTAGCTAGCGGCGGTTCGAAACCACCGAAAATGGGGTGTGTGTGGCGTTACTTGACTAGGATATTGTTTTCAAATTTTTATGTAATGTAGTTGAGCTTGTAACTTGGAACACCACAGTCCACATGAATAATACAACTCTAACCAGAGTTTAGATTGGACCCTTCTAGATCAAACACTGCATGCAGAATGTTCTTAAACTGACCATATATAGTCTTCAAATTGACGTCCTAATGTTTTATTGTAGTCTCTGGTGTTCTCGCTACAGCGTCAGATGCGCAAAACCAAGTCGCTTTTGGGGTCAGCATGTATGCAGGTTCAACCGTCATTACTCTCACTCTCATATGGGGACTGCGCATAATGTTAAGTCGAGATAAGTTGCGTGGAATGGGTTCAACAAAAGAATTTGACGATCAACAACGCTTATCTCATGGACGGAAACTTTCAGTTCTAAGTGGTAAGATGTTGTCCCTATTCTATGCTACTATAGTTTGTGTACATCACCTTTATTTCTGTTTTCTTTTCTGTGGGCAACAAAGTTTTAGTACTGAGTTTAAAAACTAGTAATGGAAAATAAACATAATGTGTATACTTTTGGACATGGATTTGAGAACGATTGAAACTTCTTAACACTCGCTATACAGATACTGGTGTTAATATTGACAAGGAGACTGGAACATTAGCGATAATCATGCTTTTATCATTGATTCCATTCGCCACTGTGGAACTAGTACTCATCATGAACAGCCGTATCATAATCTTGCTAGCACTTATCGTGTCATGCTTATCCCTAGTTTTGTACTTTGCTTATCAGGTAACACAACTACTATTAACTTCATTTGCTACATTTAAATTGTAGCTTAAATTTGCTAAAACCATGTAATTTAAAGTTTGGTTATGTGAATCTTTTTTTGCTTGTAGATCTGGAGTCCATTGATCCAGACCAGGAGTTTGGCATACTTAAAGCAAGAGAACTTGCAAACTCGGTTTTTCTATCATGTCCAAAGGCTTGCAGAAGATAACCTAATCGATGAGAGAGGAAATCCCAACTTTAAAACCTTCGATAGGTGTTAATTTTTTCTTTCTAGTAATTATTTTAGGATATCAAACAAATTGAATAACTTGATGATTGGATATAACTTTTCAGTGTATTTAGAAAAGCCGACCGTGATAACGACAATTTCATATCACATGAGGAATTGGAAACTTTGATCCAAAAAGAGTTTGGTTTGCAAAATGATCAAATATCCAACGACTATGCCAAAGCGGAGATTTTGACAAACTTTGATGACGATGGTAGTGGAAAGATCGATTGGTTTGAATTCCAAAAAGGATGCACCAAGTGGTTACAAAAATGGAAGACTGTTGCAAATAATTCTGATTTGGTTTCTAAAAACCTATGGAAACAGGCAAGTACAACTTTTTCAATGATAATTAATCGTAAAGAGTGACCTATCACCGGGTTTCCATGCATTAATTACATAATTTACAGGCTGAGAAAGTAGCTGTAATGAACAAGCGCACCAAATTCACAAAAATTGAGAAAATCATGCCACGAATCTTGATGCATGTCCTAAAAGAACATAAACTAGTGACAAAAGATGGAAAAGCTGATAGAGAAGTCATAGAAAGGTAACTTTGTTGATTCACTGCATTTTCAGATTCCCTTCAAACTTAATGATTTCATTAATTCTACTACATAGGTTATTTTCTGATTTTGATGACGACGGAAACCAAGAGATACAACGAACTGAGTTAAAAGAATTCATTGATACTCTCCAGTTTGGTGTATCACTGGACCAGGATTCAGTCTTGGATGCAATAATAAATGACTTCGACAATGATGCAAACAGTACGATACATAAAAAAGAATTTGTAGATGGATTCGTTAAATGGATAGAAAAAGCCATTCATCATGATCCAACCATCAAAGATCCACAACGCGCAATAGCAAAGTTTGAAGAGGTAACTCACAAGAAATGGTTTATTGTTTTGCCTTTAAAATTTATCATTAAGTTGTTAACTTCTTTTATACTTATTGATCTAATATTTTGCAACATTTAAGGATTCATGGGGAGAAATTGATGCACATATGAAAGGGGACGCACCTAAAGCAAGAATCATGTATGTTATATTTGGTGTCGGTATCATTTATGTGATATCAGGAGCTTTCGTACAAAGTGTCATACAGTTCTCAGATGCAGCTCACATGTCTTTTCTCTTCACTTCATTTGTTATTGCCCCGCTTGCCATGAACACTAAAATGATAATCACGGCACTCCTAGAAGCTGCATCACATGTTTCCAAGAATGCTTCTTTGACAATTTCAGAGGTTTGTACACTTATGCAAATCTTAACTATTCTTGTTATGAAGTATGTTTCAATGAAAAAAACAGCTGAAAGACAAAAAATATCCATGAACATGTTCCTCCCATATCTTTCCAAACTTTATTAGCCTGTTCAGAGATAATTTCATCATTGAATATAATAGATGGTTCAAACCCATAACATGGATATTGGTTTACTCTATATGCAGATTTATAGTGGACTTGTAATGAATAACCTTATGGGGTTGGCAACATTGCTTGCTACGGTGTACATAAAGGGATTATCTTGGAGCTATACAGCTGAGGTGCTAACCATCATGATGCCTTGCACAATTATTGGCTTATTTGCCCTCCAGCGTGACACCTACCCACTTTGGGTATCCCTCTGTGCGATGCTTCTTTACCCGGTCTCTGTATACGTTTATTATGTTTTGGATTCATGAAAATGTTACTTGTTGCATGTAAGACTTAATGACGTGTTTTACTCGAATAAAGTGTTTTGTTATTTTCAGTAAATTCAACGCTTCGATCTTAATTCTCATAAATAAATGCACAATATTCTCTCAAAGGTAAGATACTCAAATCTATCTTCTTTCATCAACTATGAATTAAAACCTTAGAAAAAGGTTTTGGCCTACTAGACAAATGGCCCAACTTTCATTACTAATTAATGAGGCCTCAACAACTAACACTGACAAATCGTCACAAGTTGCCTAAAGATATTCTTAAGGGTTGTTTGACAGCATCTGAATCATTAAGAGGCTCTGAATGAAAATAAGTTTTTAGGTTAGAGGGTATATGTAAAAGTTTCGTGAAAAAAGACTCGTTCAGATATATTTTTCTACTTAATGGTTTAAAGGCTCGTTAAGAGACTATGGCCGATTAAGAGGTAAAAATTTGATGGAAAAATATGTTAAGTTGATGACCTTGGACATTATTCCAACACCTAAGTCCAATCCGAACCCTTCTGATGGTGCCACTGCACATTCACCAACCCGACCACCTTGTTGTGTAAGGCCTTTCATTTCTTCTCCAAAAGAGTGACACGTCACTCAACGTAGTTCAGGCGCTCATCCACTTGAATATCCTCCAATGGCACCACTGCTGACTCATCTACTATGCACTTCTGTAGCTGCGAGACATGTAAAGTGTTGTGGATTTGGCTGAGCTGCTCAGGTAGCTCCAAACGGTATGCCGCATTGCCCACACATGCAATGACTCAATAGGTTCCAATCAGGGCCCCAACTTTCCCTGCTTCCTGAACCGAATGACCCCCTTCCAAGGCGACACCTTGAGAAGAACAAAATCTCCAACCTGAAACTCCAAGTCTGACCAGCGCCTATCCGCGTAGCTCTTCTGTTGGCTCTAAGCTGTCTGCAACCTCTCTTGGACCCTCTGAATAATCTCAGTCGTCTTGAGCACAACCTCAGTGCTCCCCAATACGCGTTGTCCAACCACTCCCCAACATATCGAGGTCCTGCATCTCATCGTATAAAGCATCTCGAAGGGAGGCATACCAATACTCACGTGTAAGTTATTGTTGTAGGAGAACTCGAATAAATGAAAGATATGAATCCTAGTTCCCACCATAGTCGATGACACATGGCAACAACATATCCATGAGCGTCTAGATCGTCCTCTCGATCTAATCATCGGTCTGGGGATGATACGCGGTACTAAAGTGAAGTTGAGTGCCTAGATCGTCGTGAAACCTCTTCCAGAACTTGGAAGTAAACTGAATATCCCTATCAGAAATCACTGAGACTCGTACACCATGCCCGGAAATAAGCTCCCGAATATCGATGTTGGCCAATCTCTCGGAAGTAAAAGTATCCTGAATCAATATGAAATTGGCACTCTTGGTCAATCGGTTAACGATACCCCAGATAGTAAAACATTCCAAGGAGTCCTCGACAACTTCGTGATGCAATCAATGGTAATATTTTTTCACTTCCACCAGTGAATCTCCAAAGGGTGGAGCTTTCCATGAGCTCTCTGGTGCTCAGCCTTGAGCATTCAACAGGTCAAGCATCCTCCACTGTTCGATCTATATGCTCAAGAATCATTTTAGAATGATTTTTACCAATAACATATGATCCTGTAAGGTCACAACTTAAGCAAGTTGGCACATATTGAATATGATTATTAATAAATAATCAACTATTGCATTTAATTAGAAGATAATTATTATTTTATAAAAATAATAAATCAAGAGAGCATAAACTAGTTATTATATCATATGGTATGATTTAATAAGTCGTGTATAAGTTTTTGGACACTTTCGTTTCGATACAACTTTCAAGTTATAAAAGTACATTTAGTTAGTGTAACTAAGTTACTTCTCTGCTCATTCTCTCTCCATTTGGTTGTGGGTTTTCAAGGGAATGGGAGGTTGCTTATCAACCTCCCTCTTACACACCATAACTCTTACAAACACCTTACATTTGCTTTAATTGAAGGCATGAGTCTTAGATCCTATATAAGAGTATATAAGAGTGCTTTTGTTTTGATTTTTGGCAAGTGTTTTTGAAGGGTTTTCTCGCAAACAATGAACAAATAATTTCCTATGGTTCACATGCAACCCTAGTGTTGAAAAATGTTTTTGTATGTGACCATCATTGAAATAAGACGAACTGTTTTTATATTATCTGACAAATATTATAAGTCTATTTCAGGTTGCGTAGATTCGAGATTGAACGAGAAAACGAGAAAATAAAAGAAAATGAGCTTTAAAGCCAAAACAAAGAAAAATATAAATGAAAATTAAATTAAATCTATTTAAAATGAATTTTTGGAAATATATTTTCTAAATAATTTATTTTATTTAGACTTAATTAATTTTATAAATTAAAAATGATTTTTCTTAATTTATTTGAATTTATTTCGGATTTTAAAATGCATTTAAATTAAAAAGAAAAACAAAAGAAAAGAAACAGCATCGGCCCAAGACCCAGCTCCGGCCCAATCTCCTGATCCAGCCCAAATCAGCGCCAAGCCCAAGCTATAGCGACCCGCCTACCCAGATCCGGAAATCCGAACCGCATCCGAACCGGCTCCATTTGCTCTCACGGAAGATCTGCGCATCGACCCGAACACGCGACCCGTCGCCCTGATTCGGTACCCGCCTCCTCCTACCCGGTCTCCTCACATCCATTCGCGGACCTTACCCGCCCCAGCTCCGATCTGAATCCGCTCCGAACCGAACCATTTAATCTCACAAAAGATCCACGCCCGCGACCCGTCTTCGACCCGACTCCGACCCAGCCGACCGAACTGCGTGTTTTAGCTCCAATATTTACAGTTTTGGTCCCTAAACTTTCGAAAATCATCCAAAAACCACCCAAAACCATTTTACGCCCTTTATAACCATTTTTTACACCATTTTTTCTTTACAACACTTAAAAATAAACCAAAAACTCTCCCAAAAACCTCTCCAACTTCCACCATCTTATTTCCAACTTCCAAACACTCTCCAAAAACACCAATAACACCAAGAACACCAAGATCAACACCAAGAACACCAAGAACACCAAGATCAACACCAAGAACACTAAGAACACGAAGAACACCAAGAACACCAAGAATACCAAGAACACCAAGATCACCAAGAACACCAAGAACACCAAGAACACCTAGAACACAGTCTATTAAGATCCAGTCCAACCTTAAGCCAGTTCAGTCAATTTATTTGACGAACCTACTTGATAGACCAGTCGTTCCATCAGTCCAGTTACAAACCAGTTCAGTCAATTTATTTGACGAACCTACTTGATATATATATTTATATAATTATTGTTATTTATATTATTTATCGTTTATGTGTTTTAATTATAAGCCATTTACATTATTAATCATTTTATGTCTCTTAATTATAGTCATTTATATTATTTATCGTTTTATGTCTTTTAATTATAGTCATTTATTTTATTTGTAGCTTTCAGTCGTTTATAGCTTTCGAGTTTATTTTTATTCCACAACTTTTATTATTTATTCCGCATATTATAGTTAATTTATATATATGTCAAACAGTAAACGGTTTCAAAGCCTTTATTTGTGGTGATCAGTCTTTTTATTTTCATCAATTGGTATCAGAGCTCGTGTGATTTACCTTGAAATTTTCATCAAAAAAACTTTTGGTTAGCGTTTATATAAACCTTCCATAAGCTTTTCCTTGAATATTTCATTTTAATATCACTTGTTCAAAATCCTTTCAAAAAAAATTATTAAAAAATCTTTAAAAAAAATTAAATGAAAATGCCTTCCGCGAACAACTCAAGAGCTCCCAATGTCATAGAACAGGTATGGTCTATAGTCACTGAACTTGGTTTTTCTAAAACAATTTTTGAGTCCCACATAACCAAAATTGAGAAAAGTCTGGAAGCTGATCTTAAAACATATCATGACACAATGATTAATTATGATATTTGCAAATCTGAGTTACAAACCTTGCAACTCAAATTTGGAGAATCAACAAGAACCAAAAACAAATTGGAAAGAGACGTTGAAAGAAAATCGGAAGATTATAATCACGTCTTGGAACAATTAAATGAAGCTCTAAAACAAAAAAAGGACTTAGAAATACAAAATCAATCTGTTTTTCCATCTGAAATAAAAGATACCTTAGAAATAGAAGTCCTTCAATTAAAAATAAAAATTCAAGATTTAACTGACAGAAACACTAGTTTGATTCTAAAACTAGATGATTCTTCAAAACAATTCAAACTTCTTGAATCTGAAAATCAAAGATTTTAAGGAAAACTGGATTCTATCAATATTGCTAGAAAATTGAGTGATGATATTTTTACCAAGGCAAACACCTTGGGAACTGGCAAAATTAATACGAATTATAGACCAGGAATTGGAAGAGAATCCTTCGAAATTGAAACAAGCAAAAAATTCATTCAAGTAACCAAAACCCCACTTGTCAAGTCAAATGTTTTTGAAAACCAACCAAAGAAACCAATTCAACCCTACGTTATACCTCATAAACAGGTTTCCAAACTAAAACCAAAACCTTATCAAAAACCTTTTCAAAACCGCTCATCATACCCCAGATATGAAGAAAATTTTTCAAACAAATCTTCACATCTAGGATATCTTTCACCGAATCACAAATCTTATCAACCCACAGGTTATCAAAAACAAATCACATTTTGGCTAAACTTCATAAATCAAATCAAACCTCAACCATTCCATCCTCATAAACCAAATTCATACAACAACATGAAATTAAATGCTACAAGAAATTCATTAAGCAAAGCACCCAAAATAATAACAACTGACAAATCAGGACCCATTCAGATTTGGGTACCTAAACTTCCTGTCTAATTGCAGGTACTTAATGCTGGAGAACCCAATGATGATACATGGTATATTGATAGTGGCTGCTCCAAGTATATGACAGGAAACCAGAGCTTTTAAACGAGACATCAAACCCACGGTAGCTCCAACGCACAAACTTCACAATCAAACCAAGAAAATGCAGATCAAATCGAGGGGGAACCACCAACACTAAATCCCTCTTTGAATACTCCCAATCCACCTGTCCGAAATGATCCCAGTGCATCATCTATGGGGGAACTTTCATTACCTCATTCTCACCATACAATCAAAAAAAAATTTATACCAAAACATTCAAATAACCAAAATTTCCAAAAACATTCAAATAACCAAAATTTCCAAAAACATTCAGAAAAAAAAACTAATTTTCAAAAATACAATAAAAGACTTGCCATAATAATCTTTTATAGAACCTTGTGATTAATCGTCTCTTGACTTAATTTTCAGATGCTTATGCTCGATGAAGATTTTAAGTCATATTGATTCTCAATTGGAGTGAAGGTTCAAATCTCCTACTTTTCATAATGTATATAACTTTATTTCCTTCGATTTTATTTCATTATTGACGATTTTAAACAATCAAGGGATATAAGGTTAGGAGGTTCAGATGAAAACAAAATCCCACGTGAGAATTTGTGCCTCGTCGATCTAAATCACTGTGGAATTCATTTCTTGTGAGGTTAGGTGTGTCTCTATTACTTTTAAGGTATATCCGATTATACCTTGTCACAGTCTCATTTTTGCTTAGATATCAAAATGACCAGGGACGATACTTTCATTTCTTACATACTAGACAAATTGTCTTTTATGCCACCTATCCCTACCTAGATAAAAGCCAACCAAAAATGAAGACAACATCAAAATGGAAAGACTCCAAACAACGACATACCCAAAAAGAAAGCCAAAGGAGAAACAATGATCTATCAACATCCAATCCTCAAAGACCAATCAACAAGCAAGCCAAATCACTCAGCGAAGAAATACCAAACAAAACAAACTTTCAACCAAATTGTTATTTCAAAACAAACATCATAAAATCCCGCGATTTGTTTTTAACCATTTTTTCAGAAAAACAGATATCTCAATCACTCAAGACAGATACTCTTTCAAAAAAAAACACAAAAATTTATTCTCATTTGTAGCAGATTCAAACAAAATATCTTTTTACAATAAATCGATATTGATCAACAAACAGGATACCATCAAAGAAGAAGCTGCAACAATAATGGATTTCCCGGGATACTGTAGCCTTCATCACTGAAGATTCTTAGTTACAAACTGCACTATGAAAATTGCTAAACCCCTCTACATGTATTTCCCGACGGAGAGAGAGTGAACGTTAATGGCATGAATGAAGAAACCCGTTGAGTAATGCCGAAACCAGTCTTATGTGATTGATTATCTAATAATGAGACTAAGTGACTTTACAGGAAAAGCATAGATGAACACCTCCAATATGAGTGTGAGTCGTCAGAGAGAGATATCACTCATTTTTAGTGATTATTAACTTGTTCTGCTGCCAGAACAACCAAACACCCAAGTGAAATGTGAGCTATATCTATGAGCGTTCATCTGAATCGACCTGTTAGACCACTTGTCGTCATAAATAATGATATAAAATCTTAAGAAATTTATTTAGATACATATATGGCTACCCTTTGATAACCGAACCCGAGACTTTGATTCGGAAACAAACATTCTTCAAAATCTATTTCAAAACATAAGATATGTAAAACCAAGTCACAAACTTTCAAAATGATTACAATGGTTTTATATATATCTTATCATTGACAAAACTTTTATCTCAAATCTTCAATGTTAAAACTGTTAATGTGATTATATCTGTCCTTATTTCATCAATGATCACATAGGGGGAAATTGTTGAAAAATGTTTTTGTATGTGACCATCATTGAAATAAGACGAACTGTTTTTATATTATCTGACAAATTTTATAAGTCTATTTTAGGTTGCGTGGATTCGAGATTGAACGAGAAAACGAGAAAATAAAAGAAAATGA
The DNA here is from genome assembly GCA_023525715.1 of Cichorium intybus. Taxonomy (NCBI): domain Eukaryota; kingdom Viridiplantae; phylum Streptophyta; class Magnoliopsida; order Asterales; family Asteraceae; genus Cichorium; species Cichorium intybus. The sequence goes on along the minus strand of CM042013.1, from coordinate 118,552,511 downwards.
GTTTTAAAGCCAAAACAAAGAAAAATATAAATGAAAATTAAATTAAATCTATTTAAAATGAATTTTTGGAAATATATTTTGTAAATAATTTATTTTATTTAGACTTAATTAATTTTATAAATTAAAAATGATTTTTCCTAATTTATTTGAATTTATTTCGGATTTTAAAATGCATTTAAATTAAAAAGAAAAACAAAAGAAAAGAAACAGCATCGGCCCAAGACCCAGCTCCGGCCCAATCTCCTGATCCAGCCCAAATCAGCGCCAAGCCCAAGCTATAGCGACCCGCCTACCCAGATCCGGAAATCGGAACCGCATCCGAACCGGCTCCATTTGCTCTCACGGAAGATCCGCGCATCGACCCGAACACGCGACCCATCGCCCCGATCCGGTACCTGCCTCCTCCTACCTGGTCTCCTCACATCCATTCGCGGACCTTACCCGCCCCAGCTCCGATCCGAATCCGCTCCGAACCGAACCATTTAATCTCACAAAAGATCCGCGCCCGCGACCCGTCTTCGACCCGACTCCGACCCAGCCGACCGAACTGCGTGTTTCAGCTCCAATATTTACAGTTTTGGTCCCTAAACTTTCGAAAATCATCTAAAAACCACCCAAAACCATTTTACACCCTTTATAACCATTTTTACACCATTTTTTCTTTACAACACTTAAAAATAAACCAAAAAACTCTCCAACTTCCACCATCTTATTTCCAACTTCCAAACACTCTCCAAAAACACCAGTAACACCAAGAACACCAAGATCAACACCAAGAACACCAAGATCAACACCAAGAACACCAAGAACACGAAGAACACGAAGAACACCAAGAATACCAAGAACACCAAGATCACCAAGAACACCTAGAACACAGTCTATTAAGATCCAGTCCAACCTTAAGCCAATTCAGTCAATTTATTTGACGAACCTACTTGATAGACCAGTCGTTCCATCAGTCCAGTTACAAACCAGTTCAGTCAATTTATTTGACGAACCTACTTGATATATATATTTATATAATTATTGTTATTTATATTATTTATCGTTTATGTGTTTTAATTATAAGCCATTTACATTATTAATCATTTTATGTCTCTTAATTATAGTCATTTACATTATTTATCGTTTTATGTCTTTTAATTATAGTCATTTATTTTATTTGTAGCTTTCAGTCGTTTATAGCTTTCGAGTTTATTTTTATTCCACAACTTTTATTATTTATTCCGCATATTATAGTTAATTTATATATCTGTCAAACAGTAAACGGTTTCAAAGCCTTTATTTGTGGTGATCAGTCTTTTTATTTTCATCACCTAGAAAGATCTATGTTTTATTCTATGAAGATAATAAACTAAAAACCTAAGGCCAACAATTATTTCTAAAGATCAAATGAAGAATAACCAACCTTTTGATCTTGTTCTTGAAGCTAGCAGCACAAGTGTCCTGCCTCAAATGCAAGTCACACCCAAGCAATGGAGAAGACAGTCCAGCAGAGTAATTTTGGTAAAAAGTGGCGCAGAGAATAAGGGTGCCAGAGGGTTCCTTTTATAGCCTCCAAAGGGTTACACCTGAAACCCTAAGGAGCCTCCAAGGTGGGCAAGCCTGTTGGCCACTTGGACCAGGCTTCCTTAAACCCTATTAGGGTTTTCGCCAACGCTAGGAGAAGCCTCCAGGGTGGCGCCATTTTGGCCCCTGGCTTATCTCTTGCCAGTTATTCAACTATTGAATAAATACAAGTCAGCCCCTGCACTTTAATTAATTAATTTAATCACTAAATTAAATCCAATTAATTCTAGATTAAATCTCAATTAATTATTATAGTTTCTAATTAATATATTAGCACTTACATATATTAATAAACCATTTAATTAATTATATTGATTTATTAAACAATTAATAAATCAACATTTTACTCTACCGAACTCTATCCTAACGTCCAGTTATGAGGGCAACCCAAATGGACTTTGCTTCAATTAACAAGATAAATATAAATATAAAGACATGTCTTAGACACCTAATCCAACAGTCTCCCACTTGGATAAGTCTATGACTTTATTTATCTTCTGATTAATTAACAATCTGCAGCTTCCAAGAAACTGCTGCCGAACTCTGACCCAGTCAGTTCTGTCCATAGATAAGTGATCATATGATCCTTCGTCCAACAAGATATTTCCAGACACGAGACATGGATTGAGATCAATCTCTGTCCGATACTCAAATCTCTATTTCTAAGTACTCATGAACGTTGTAGTAGTCTTACTGCAATGTCTAACTCCTTAGACAATCTACAAACCAATTCACGACAGTCTTCGTTCATACTTACTCCCGAAAAGTATGAGCGACTGTGGACTTTTGAATAATCAAATTATTCGGGAAGTGAAACATGCAAAGACGAAACTTAAAAAATCTGACTGGTAGCTACTCTTGCTAATTACCAAGTCTCCACGAGGTAATCACAAAGTCGGATTTTACATAAAAGTATTATCGGTTTCTAGATTCCTTTTAAACTATTTAATTCGTGTTATGTATCTATGTCTACTTGACCTTTCACTCTTTCTATGTATTCAAATGTTACACATTTATACACTTTATCCGATCGAATATCCTTACGATGATATTTCAATTTTGGTCATACCGTCATTCTCACTAACAACTCCATTCTATGTACTGTGACTTTCCATGGTTCTCGGGATCTTTAGTCCACATGACTGCACCCTAAGACTATTTCGAGGTGTTACGATGTACCGGTGAGCCACACGCGCTCCATCGGAATGCCAACGAAATTCTTTAACCATTAAGTCCTTATTTGAAAACTCTTTTCAAATTGTTATCAACATTCACCCCAATCATTTCCCAATGATTTCTCACGTATGTACAAAATCCATTAAGTATTCCCAGCCACGTCATATCCTGAATCTGACTCAGTATGCTCTAAGCATTAAGTCATCAAGACATGTTTATGACACTTCTGATCGATCCAAGAAACTTGTTGGATTCGATCTAGTCCTATTCCAAACCCTTTTGGAATCTCAGGATTACTTATAATCCCTGTGTCATGATTTTCAATAACTATTTCCTTTCGGAGACTCTTTTCCATGCATCTTGAATCTTATCAAGGTCATGCTTACTATGGCCAGGTCTATACTGATGACATCATCTATCTGATATATGTCAATGGATTATGTTAGCACGTTGCACCTTTCATACCTCTCATGCCAAATCATCACACTTTGCAATGACAGGAAACTCCTTTCCTGAGCTATGCATCTTGAGTCTCATCAAGATCATCTTGGCAGGGTTTCGATCTATCTCATAGACGTTTGTATCCTCCTGAGCATGCAGTATCTTTATTAAGTCTTTCATAGCGATCTGTCTATTAACACCAAGTCATTACACTTTGTAATGAAAAGAGACGTTTCCTAGAAACATTATGTAACAGCAACACTCCCACTAGCTTTGACACGGTTATGGACTATTCACAAAATCCAGAACTTTTGGCACATTTTTAGAATCCAAACCTTTCTGACGTCTTAATGGATATCATTCAGCCCCTTTTCAAAATCCAATCCTTTGGCATATTTTGAGAATCTGAATATCCTTTCTTGCGAGATGCCCGCGGGAAAATCCCGGGCCCATGTACCTTTATACTGGCATATTCTTTGTGAGTCCCAATTAGTGTCCCGGTGATCCACACGCGCTCCACTAACGACTTACAATATGCAGTATCCTTTCGGATTTCATCTTCTATAGAGAGTGCTTCTCTCGGAGTCAATCACTTGACTCTGAGTATCGTCTCACTCAACCAGATGTTTTGAATGTACGATCCTGTCCATGCTGCTTTCTTTTGATGATTAAATTACTCCCACTGGTTTTTAGACCAGGTGTAAAATCAATCAAAATGCCACATAGACTGTATCTCGTCCTAAGGTTCTCTTAATTGGCAGCAACCGGGCTCACCAATGCTTCCACGTAGTCGGATTGCTAATCCGTACCAACTATAGTGTTTTACCACTAATCGGTATGTCACCCTGATCATAACTACTTATGATGGTGATCAGTACTACTGGTCAAGAGAAGATAATGTCAAAATTTTAAAAACAAAAATCTGATTTCTGCTCTAAGCCTAGTGATGACTAAAGATTATTTCACTTGGCTAATCCTAAACTCATTCAGGACTGTCCCAAACTCCCACTGTTTCCTTAGAACATGAGTTCTTTCTAAAAGAGCTCTTTCTCTTCTAGGTACAGCGGGATAGCCAGTGAAACGACATTTCTGATTAGGTTCAGGCTAGTCATGAGGTTCGGACGAACACTACAAGACCCTGGACCTTTAATGTACAAGTGGGACAATCCCAACTTTACATTTCAGACAGTGTCTGCAAAATCTACTTAGTCGAAGGATGTGGTTGGAATATGGTCTGACTGGTTTAGTATTCAATGTATCGGAAACTAATTTGCAATGTATCTCATACATTGAGAATCGAACTGTTTTGACCAATGCTCCATCATCTTCCCTAAGACACATTATAACTATAAATGTTCTTGGAAGGAAATAAACTGTGAAATATTTTCCCAGTTTATGTTGTCACTCAGGTTCTGTGGGTCTTGTACTTCCTTTGAAGTCCTTGAATTGTTCAAGGATTCAATCCAATCGCTCATTCTGATAAGCGAAGTCATATTCGTCATACCGAATGACAAATATCGTGAGGTACAAACAATTGTGTTCAATTTGAAGATTCGAGCAATACACAGCAACTGATGTGTTTGTTGCTCCTAATCTAAATCTCTTTTACATCTCTATGTAAACCTATGACTTTGTTAATTTTGTTCAAGACTTGCAATCTTCAGTTGACCCTAAGTCTACTGATTCCAAAATCCTATCCTCTGGATCTTTGGGTGATTCATTTCTTGCCACATGTGCTTTATAAAGAACTTAATCATCATCTGACTTTAAGTCAAATGATTCCAAGGTCCTGTCCAACTGGATCTTTGGTTGATTCATATCTTTACACATTAAGAACTCAATTCATCATGAGACTCTAAGTCAAATGATTCCAAAGTCCTATCCAACTGGACCATTGGTTGAATTGATTTTTATAACATTAACAATCATAAGGGACACAATTCCTAAAATCCAAACACTTTGGATGCATTCAACATTCAAGTTATTACTAATTTTGCATCCAACACAATCATACAACATTTCAAGGATATTTCAAACAACACGTGTTAAAAGAAAATTGACAATTTTATTAAAACAAAATCCTTGAACAATGTATTATATGGTAGACAATGTCATACGCATCTGATAAGCTAATAACATGATTTCAACATCTAACTAAACTCTAAAATTGCATGAGCTTCAGATCCAATCTGAATACACTCCTATGCAACAATATCCCACATCCTACAGAGTCCATGCATACAGAGCAAATGTGAGAAACACATCCTGTATCAAGGAACTAAGGATCAGGTGTTCTGAGTTTTAAGATATTCCTGAGTTGCCAAACTGTTCGGCTTCGGAGCATTTTCCAATCTTTCCGTGACTATGTCCCACCCTGTAGATTCCCAGTTTGAACCATCGAGGAACCGGTCCAGACGATATGGATCATTTATTGGTGTGTCCTATTACTGGACTCAATCCCGAAGCAGTTGAATCAATGGAACTATGCTTCTCTATGAACGACTCATACAGAGTCAACATTGAATGCATATCCACGATTGTCTTACCTGGTTTCCCTTCCTGTACATCAGGATGAACGGATCAGCGAGTCGAGCTAATGCTTTAACTCCCGATCAAAAAGGGAACCAAACTTATACAGTTCACCTGTGTCTCTCAGTCTTGAGAACATGTGAACTGGTGCTACTTCCTGCACACTTCAAACTCTTTGAAGATCTTAGCTCGTCCTTTCTCAACCAGTTCATGGAACTTTTCCACAACTAGCTGTGTTAACTTATCTGACCCCAGGAATTCTAAATTCCTGTGGAACTCGGGGTCAATGATCAATAGTATTAGGCAACGAACTTTCCTTGACTTAACAATCAAGGAGTCATGTTCATCATAAGCTACTGTGTGATGTCATGCTTTGGGGAGCGGATACTCAGTCAGATATGGCTTGCTAGCAAAACAGAGAACTATTCTCTATTTGTGAAACCATACCATATAGTTAAGGCCAGTCAGCCTTTCCATATTTAGCAGGTGCATTCTGAAGCTCTCAGAAATGGGTGAAGGAGGAAAGGGAGGAGAATAGACACTTGATTCAGACATCTACAATAAACAGAATTTTATTAGTTTAATTAATCCTTTTAAATAATTACCCAATTTATTATTTATTAAGGCTAGGACCCAAAATACCGCAACTATGATGTGAAGAGGGATGCCGTAATCACAACATAATGGTCATTAAGGTAGATAATACACTTATCAATTTCATCTTATGAAATTCCTAGATCTGTTGAGACACATTGAACTATTCAATGGCATGTTTAGTCTCGGATGTGCCCCACTGTTTGTGACTGGGATGCCGAGGATCACAAACCGGGTGTGAATAACCATGCAAATTTGCTTGGTACTCTCGAAGTTAGTTGTCATCTCTCGAGAAACCCATTGCGACTCTTTGCAGGCCCCAGTTGGCGTGCTGGTAAACCACACACGCTCCACCAACATTCCACAAAGTGCAATGTGCAATTCCATGGATTAGCACCAATTCACATTTTTAAACCTAAATTAACTAGATTGGGTTTTGTTTAAGGTTCTAGTACTTTCAATTATAGCATTATACTTTTAAGAGGCTTAGCGGTTCTATCAAAACCGTTCGGCTAACGACACTCGACTGATCAGGAGAGCGGTGGGTAAGAGTGGTTACCCATTAGACAGCCATTTTATAGGCAGTCGCCTTATACCCTCTTTATATGACAGTTTTGTGAATGAGGCCTACTAACGGTAAGACTAACCATTTTATCTTATATTTAAATATTAACTTTTAATCATAAATATATAAGATATATTTTAATCTTATTAAAATATTTTAGAATTAATTTAATTAGAATTTTCGCAAATTTTAATCTATTTTTCGAAAATTTAAATCAATTCCTTAAGCTGATTTAATTTATCTTTTAATTAACAATTAATTAAATTAATTAAATCTAAGATAGATATTATAAATTAATCAAATTAATTTTATCTATTTAAGGCCCCACAAATTTCGAAAAATACAAGCCAAACAAAGAAGTTCCAGTTATTCATTTAATCCAATTACCAAAAATAACAACACACTTTATAAGGCAAGTAAATCAAACAAATAAGGGGGGGACCAAGGGGGTGGCGGCTAGGGTTAGGAAACCCTAGCCAAAATCTCGAAATTATCATGCAAGGAATAAAGGTTCAAGTTATTCAGAAGATCTAGTTACCAAAAATAACAACCAAGTATTCTAGGCAGCATGCAATTCATAGATAAGGCAAGGGAGGCTAGGGTTTTGAAACCCTAGCCACCATGGACGAAAATAAGGCCTCCCAAGGGTTTATTTTCGAAAACCCTTTGATCAAACAAGCAGTTTATATCAATTTCACAAGAAAACAGCCTATGCTTTGATACCACTGAAGGGTTTTCTCGCAAACAATGAACAAATAATTTCCTATGGTTCACATGCAACCCTAGAAAGATCTATGTTTTCTTCTATGAAGATAATAAACTAAAAACCTAAGGCCAACAATTATTTCTAAAGATCAAATGAAGACTAACCAACCTTTTGATCTTGTTCTTGAAGCTAGCAGCACAAGTGTCCTGCCTCAAATGCAAGTCACACCCAAGCAATGGAGAAGACAGTCCAACAGAGTAATTTTGGTAAAAAGTGGCGCAGAGAATAAGGGTGCCAGAGGGTTCCTTTTATAGCGCCTCCAAAGGGTTACACATGAAACCCTAAGGAGCCTCCAAGGTGGGCAAGCCTGTTGGCCACTTGGACCAGGTTTCCTTAAACCCTATTAGGGTTTTCGCCAACCCTAGGAGAAACCTCCAGGGTGGCGCCATTTTGGCCCCTGGCTTATCTCTTGCCAGTTATTCAACTATTGAATAAATACAAGTCAGCCCCTGCACTTTAATTAATTAATTTAATCACTAAATTAAATCTAATTAATTCTAGATTAAATCTCAATTAATTATTATAGTTTCTAATTAATATATTAGCACTTAAATATATTAATAAACCATTTAATTAATTCTATTGATTTATTAAACAATTAATAAATCAACCTTTTACTCTACCGAACTCTATCCTAACCTCCAGCTATGAGGGCAACCCAAATGGACTTTGCTTCAATTAACAAGATAAATATAAATATAAAGTCATGGCTTAGACACCTAATCCAACAGTTTTCCCTCTCTGGCTCCTTGAACCGCCGACTCCATCTTCTCCCCTCTCTAGCTTTATCTTTTGACGTTAGTTGCAAGTTTGGTGGTTGTAAGTGCTTCTCCTATAGTGCTTAATTGTGTTAAGCACTTAAAAGCTTAAGACGTCACAAGTATAAAAGGGAAGTAGAATTCCTAGTGTCTTACTCTTGTTGGTGGATACATTATAGAGGAACTCTCTTTTGGGTTCTCTTGTCATCTTCATCAACTTTCCAAAACCAAGTGGGATCAAAATCTTCCAAGGTTGTCTTCTTTACATCCTATGGTTATCAAATAATCTTTATATATTGTGTAATTGGATCCTTTGGTGGTTTTGTTAAAACGATCTTAAAATAGTAGTTATTTTAAAACCGCTTCCGTTTGCCGCTTAAAATTGTTTTACGCAAAATGATCGTTTTTACCTTATCAAAATCCATCAGTGGTATCAGAGCCACTTATACATGTTAGAAAGATTTATTTTAATGTTTGATAACCTTTGGTTTTGGAAAATATGCTTGGTATTTCTTTTGGCAAAGAAATCATCAAATATATTTTCTTTGCCAACTTGTAGTTTTATAATTGTTATATTTATGCAACCAATTTTTCCATGTATTTGGTTGTATAAAGTTGCTTTATAAAAACAAAGTATTTGTTTATATATTTCATATGATGATGTTGTGTATAATCAAGCCAGACTAATGTGTTGTGTTTGGTTGCTATTTGTTTATATATGAGATGTAATATATAAATATGTACCTTTTCATTTGGATGTAATAACTTAGTTAGACTAGTTTTATTCTTTTTACAAAATGTAACAAGATGAAGAAATAACCATCTTTGGAAGATTTGTCATGTCTTAACCACTAAAGACTATAATCCTCACATTGAGCTTCTACTCTTGGTTTTGGGCTTAATTGTAGTCTTAATGGTTTAACTGTCATTACCTCTACAACACATGGTGCCTTGAAGCTCTTTTGCAAGCAAAAGTTGTCTTGGCAAGTGGGAGCTTGAAGACCTTTTGAAGTGTCCATTAAGTCATTTACAAATGAGATAATAATTATTGTGATGACTCACAAACATTGTTATTTTATTTAAACAAATGCAAATACGTTCACTACAAGAAAAGTCTTTCTAACTGACCACTTTTTTAGTGACGACCAGAATTTTGGTTACTAAACCCATTATTTAGTCACCATATATTAAGTCGTCATAGAATTTTGGTAATATTACAAATTTAGTGACTAATACTATGATATATGGTCGTCACTAACCGGTCACTAAGACGTAAAATAAAATAAAAATATATTTTTTTCAAATGTTATTATAAATATTAGTGACTAAAAATAATGGTCACCATATTAAAAGTTTAGTGACAAAAAAGCTGGTCATTGTATTGGATAATTAGTGACCAAAACAGTGGTCACTAAGTATTTTTCGTTTTTAGACTTCACTAAACCGTAAAATAAAATAAATATATTATTCTCAAATGTTATTACAAATATTAGTGACTAAAAATAATGGTCACAACATTAAAAGTTTAGTGACAAAAAAAGTGGTCACTGTATTGAAGAATTAGTGACCAAAAACAGTGGTCACTAAGTATTTTTCGTTTTTAGACTCCACTAAACCGTAAAATAAAATAAAAATATTATTTCCAAACGTTATTACAAACATTAGTGACAAAAAGGCGGTCACTATATTAGAGAATTAGTGACCAAAAATAGTGGTCACTAAGTAATTTTCGTTTTTAGACTTCCTTAAAAGTTGCGTAAAATCATTATGACAATAAAAATTAGTTATTGAAATTACATGAAAAAGTTTAAGATCATAAAATAATAATCACTGGTCATTTTAATGATTATTTTTTAAATCTATATTTTATTATCATAGAAATTATAATTAAAAAATATAACCAATTTTTTTAACTCATAAATATAAAAAAAATTTAAGAAAAGAAAATAGAAAAGGTAACTATTACCGTCATTCTCGCCGTCACCACTCAAATAAATTTTCTCGTTGAAAACCCTTCCCCAATCCGACGTAAAACCCTACGGTACGATCGTAAACCCACTTCGTCTCTTCTTCGTCGTCGGCACCATCATCTCGCCATCTCCGACCATCGTTCCATGTCGTCTTCGCCCTACGCTACAACGTTGCAGACTCGAACGCACAAGCCTGTTAAAGCTCGCGTTCCAAACTCGAACTCACTCCAAATTCAGACTCGAACTCTCGAAGGTATGATTCTCTGCTGAATCAGTTTGATATTACTACATTTTAACTGGAATTGTACGATTCTCTACTCTATATTTCGCGTTGCTGCTTCCCTGCTGGCCTACCACAGTTCCTCTCATCCAAGAGCATTGATTAAATTGGTAGATTAAGTGTTAGTATCCATATTAACAAATTAATATTAATTTCTACTCTTACAATACAAGTTATATGAAATCCCTACCACCACCACCCTCCTCCCTTCTGTGAAACCAGAATGTCATTTTCCGGCACCACCAACTTACATACAATAGGAGTTTAGGCTCTTACTTTTGTTTCTCATATACTCTTGATCATTAGTATTCTTTTGGCTTTAGCAAATTGTGCAGGTAAACGAATTCAATATGATCAATTCATTCTGTTAATTTACTTTCGTGGTACTAATTGCAGCCAACCATCTGTTTTTGTGTTGATGGCTTTAGCAACAATGAAATATTATTTTCTTGGTACTGTTTTAATAGACACTATTCTTGATTTCTTTCTATTACAGTGTTGTAATAGAAAGAAATGAATTATGATGCTATAATAAGCAAAGTACTAGACTTGTTAATAATGGTATAGGATTAAAATTATGTTAGTCATATCTGTTTTTAATTGAGCAAAGAAGAAATAGTAAATAATTGAACTAATATTGAAGTACGGACGTGGTTATCCACTTAAGCTTGTGTTTATTCTATTCTATTTGAATAGAGTGTTGTTCCCATTTTTAAAGAATTTATATTTTTGTGCTAGGAATAAGCTTAATCGCTTTTGTAACATACGTTTATGTTTGCACTTATAAACGTTTGTCAAAACACTAGCTAGTGCTGTGTTTCATTTTTTCCCTATTATTTGGAAATAAGACATTTGAGACAGACGTTGAACAAAATAGCCATTTTTAAAAAAAAACAATTTGTACTTATTTTACAAACAGGCACTAATTTCATAGTGGCAAATAAACATATTTGGCATATATGTTCCTGCAAAGGTTATTATGAAAACTACTGTCAAATTGTCTGTTATTGTGAAAATCACAAATTTTTTATCAAAAAATAGATTTTTATTCTTGTGAGAACTTCTGATTTAACATAAATTTTGTTTCTTTATAAAGACTTTTCAGCTTCTTTTTATACATAAATTGATAAAATTTGAGTTGTATCCATCTATTCTCTCCTTTGCTTTTTGCATGTTTCAATGTTTCTAGATTTCATGGCAACTTGAGAGGAAGTATGCTCACTTTGAAGGCCCTTTCAGTTTCTCAAGGCAGGCAACAAATTGCTATTACATGTTTTAATTACATATAGGACAATTATTATTATCATTATTTTGAATCTTGAAAAATAAAATTTAAAGTAATTTGTATCTTAGAATATGGTCTTTAACTTACTAAGTGTTCCTTACTGCCATTTGAACTTATATTATTATTATTATTATTATTATTATTATTGGAGTTTATTGATGAATTAGTTTAGTAAAAAGAAATGCATTATTTGCCATTTATGTATTTTTACGGTAATATTTGTTTTTAAGTCATGGATGTTGAACCCTTGTTATATGCAAATAAGCAGGTAAAAAAATTAAACATTTCCAAAATTCCAATAACCCCTTTCATTTTTGTACTTCTATTTGTTATTCATTTTTATTTACCTATATAATCTTTTAGGAAGCAAAAGCTGTCTTCAAATCTTTACTTGTAAACTTATTGTCAGGCTGTATCATTTATGAGATTTTTGCGGGTTTGAAATCGAGCAAGACTAAAGAGCTAGGAAATACCAAAGGTCATCAGCATGCCCCTTCTAGAACTTTCTTTCTTTCTGTGAAATGTTTTTTTAATTAATATTCTAAAATTTGTCCAATAATAGTTATAGCAATGAAGCAACTTTGAATGCTATATGAGTAGATATATAGAATGTTATGTTATCATTGGTTGTATGGTTAAGCTATATATAGAAATTGTAAATATAGTTAAGTTGGATTTTTATGTATTGTTTCCCGATTCAAATCTTGTTGTGTTTGGATAAGAGTTGGAGTCGGAATCAGAATTAAAAGTGGAATTGGAATTGGAACCAGAACGGGAATTGGAATTGGAATTGGAATCAGAAGAGGAACTCCAAATGTCTTTTCCAAATCATCATTGTAAAAATTTATGGCAATACAAATGTCTTTGTCTTGTAATTCCATAATTAGTTATTATTCTTTTGGTCACTAACAGTAAATGATTACTGACCACTTTTTCTTGGTCTCTAACAATAAATAGTTAGTGACCATATGTCTGGTCACTATAATCATTAACAAGGTAACTAAAATAGTGACGTTTAAACACTTTACTATGGTCACTAGATAGGTCAATAATTGTATTAAAAAGTGATGACTATCATTAATTAGTAACGAAACTTAGTGACAGGACGAGTCGTCACCAATAAAGTGACCACTACACTTAGTCACTATATAGTGACCACTTATATATTTTGGTCACTATGACGGACCTATAGTGACGAAATGTGACCATCAATATTTTGGTCAATCATTTAGTGACTACTCTTTCTACTGATAGTGACTACTTCATTTTCATAAGACTTTTCTTGTAGTGGTTGTTGTTTCAGGTAAAAAAGATGTAGCCAATTTTTTATCTAAAAATTTAAAGATCCATAAATAATTTTAAATTAATGTTAGCGGTTGTTGTTTCAGGTAAAAAAGACTTAGCATTATCATATGTAATTTTAAACAAATATATCTATTAAAATATTATCATATATTCATATGTATTATAAAACAAACATGTATATTTTTTAAACATGATGATTAAAAACTATTTGATGGGTTTCAAATAGTTTCTTTCCGTTAATAGTTTCATTTGGGCCATTTAGTCTTTTTACGTAAATGTCATATTTAAAAATATAGATAATATGTAGAGAAACGAATATTAGTTCTTTGGGCAATTAGTTCAATCGTCTTTGATTTTATTTGTTGTGGGAGGGGCAGGGGCATATTTATTTCTTTTTTAGAAAATCAGTAATATTTTTTATTTAAATAAAATATACGTGTCATCAGAGTCGGTCTATTGATTTTCAATGTCCAGGACGATATATTAAATAATGCCCTTTATATAAAAATTTTAGATAGCAAAAAGGTTATAAATTTTACATTCAAACAAAATTCATAGCAGTACAAATAATAACCCACTAAAATCATCTAAAACGTTGTCTTGCGTAAAGCAAAATCATCTATTATTCTATGATAATCAATACCTTTTGGAAATTGATTTTCGATACTTAACATTGTTAATCTGTTTAATATTTCTTCTTAAGTCATGGTACTTTAAATATATAATTTTAATAGCTTCAAATTTGAAAAACTTTTTTCTATGGAAGCAACCATAACTGGTATGGCAACAAAATCCTGTAAGCAACCAACACATTAGGAAACATGTTCATGTTATTTGGAAACTCCATAATTTAAATAGCTATCAAAGGAATTTCACGTTTTCATGGTTTATCTGCTAACATTTCCTATAAAAATTTATAACACTCTATAAATAAATTCTTTCTATCAATATAAAGATGCAAACTACGATAGAAAACAAACATAACATAAATTCAAAAAATCTGAAGAAAACATAAACAAGGAAAAAAAACTTATTTACTGAATAATTAACATCAATTTATTAAAAAACTTATAGCAGAAATTAAAAAACAAATTACCTTATAGCAAAACTTCAGCTCAAAATCTAAATAATAGATAACAAAATTCTTATTTTCAGCAACTTACTTGAAACAGAAAGAGAAATATCCAATAAAGTCCTAATATTTTAGACTAGTTTATGAAAAAATCCCAGATTATTTTTTTTTTTTTTTTACAAAAAATGAAAAAAACCGGCTAATGTTTTCAGATTAGCCCTTTTTAACCTTTTCAGAAAGTAACTACATGTTTTATCTTCAATAAAGTCATAATATTTTGGCACAGTTTACGAAAAAGTCCCAACATGTTTTATCTTCGATAAAGTCCTAATATTTTTGACCAATTTACAGAAAAATCTGAACATTTTAACTTAATTTACTTGGAAAAAAATTACGTATTCACGTATTTACGTTTTAATAACGTATTTATACATTTGAAAAACGTATTTTTACATATTTATACATGTATTTATTTTAAAATTGCGTAAAAATAAGTAACATAATAACTTTATAATTACCTAACAATATGAAATCTTAACGAAATTTATAGCAACTAATCTTGCATATCGTTCTTGAACCCATAAAATCATTGCTATCAGAACCTACTTTAAACAATAAATATTAATCATCTACTTCCATTATTAAATACGTTATTTTTAAGTATTTTTTAAAAATACATAAAAATACATTTTAAACATATAAATACTTTATTAAAAATATAAATACATGTAAAAATACTTAATGTTTTCCAAGTAAAACTGAGTTAAAATGTCGGGACATTTCCATAAACTGAGCCAAAATATTAGGACTTTATTGAAAATAAAACATGTTGGGACCTTTTCATAAACTGGGCCAAAATATTGAGACTTTATTGAAGATAAAACATGTAGATTTTCCATGTGGCAATGTAACCTACTGAAAAGGTTAAAATGGGCTAATTTGAATATATTAGCCGGTTTTCTGTCCTTTTTTGTGAATAAAAACTAATTTGGGACTTTTTCATAAACTGGGCCAAAATATTGAGACTTTATTGGAGATTTCCCAAACAGAAAATCAGAAAGCTACGGAATAATAGGAATAAAAAAAAATTACATATTTAGAGCTTGATAGTTCCATTCTAGAAATCATAAACCTATTCACACCAGAAATCAGAAATCAGAAATCGAAAATCGCTAATGTTGTAATGCAATACAATCACTAACCCTTTCTGCATTCGGTAATCGGGAATTACAATAAAGGGGATTATCGAATTAATCGGAATAGGGAATTAAGGAAATTAGTCGAATAACAACTCCAAAAGTTAGAAATCAAAACCGCTAAAGCCTAAACAAGATTAGATTGAATCTAATAAAGAGAAAAGACAAATGGAGTATGAATCAGAAAGGGAATTAATTTATCGTATCCACTGGGGAGTTTATTGCAATTACGCATTGGAATCCTTAGCACAGCAGCCGACTCTGTGTCATTTCCTCGGTATTCAACACTTGAGTCGTAAAACGAGTAAAGTGTGACTATCGTTTTTTGGATAACGAGAATGGCTAATGAGAACTCGAAAAGAAACATAATGGCGTGAAAGCGGGAGATTTAGCTTGTTTTGATTTTGGTTGGAAGAGTTGGATTCCCGTTGCCCTCCTTAGATCTACAGTAACATAAAAAAAAACTTAACTTAAAGTTATAGGCGCACAAAAGCCGGTTTTTTAAAAACGGGTTTTTTCAAAAACCGGTTTGGGTCGAACCGGTTTCGGTTATAACTGGTCTGGTTTTGGCCGGGTTTTTTAAATAAAATTGAGTTTTAAAACGGTTTTTTTCGGTTTTTAAATCGGTTCGGTTCGATTAATCGGAACAAAAACCGAGGTACAAAACCGGTTCGGTTGGAATAAAAACCAATTATTAGAAAACCGGTATTTAAAAAACCGATTATTAAAAAACATTTTTCCGGTTTTTAAAAAAACCGGTTGTTGTACACCTCTACCCAAAGTATAGGTATTTACTATTTACTACATCCCAATAAAGTTGATGCCTCTATACCAATTGCTGCCCTAGCTAGGCTGTGGCCCAGCTCGCCTTAGGCTTGGACCGCCCTGTGTGTTACGTGTCACAAAATGAAAAGAGAACATTAATAAAAAATTACTCTAGTACTCTACTATCGTAAATTCTTAAATATGGTGACAAATTTATAGGGTTTTTTTAATGCTTGCAAAAACAAAAACATATTTAATCAAGATGCAATTGAACAAATGATCATCATTGCAATTTCATACAACTATAAGTATTATTTTGCGTCGATATGATAAAAACATAAAATTGAATTTTGAGTCGATATGATAAAAACATTATTGTCACATTATGTGATAACTAAAAGAAGACAAAATTACATAAACAGTCCCTGTCGTTTACCAAATCTATTAAATCAGGACCAAGTATCTGAATTTCACCAAGTGGGTCATCAAACTATCACAAAACTAACAAATCAATCCCTTGGGTATATAAAAAGAGCGAAATACCCTTTCTATTTTCTTTTCATTTTTCTTTTAATATATTATTTATTAAATCAATTTAAAAGAAAATAAACCCACCCCACCCCCCACCCCACTACCCCCTCCCCCTCCCCCCCTCCCCATTAGCAGTATCGCCGGAAAAATATAGACACGGTGGTGGCATTATGTGCTGGTAACAAAGTTATGGAGCTTTACAGATTACAATTACTCAAGATATTCTATCAAAGCTTCTTTCATGGCATGGCTATTGGATTTGCTTTTGGGTTTTCATAGTTTCTTCTTTTCTCCTGTAATGCCCTTCTCCTATGGTACACCGCAGTATGTTTGACTTTAAAAGTCAACTGAGGGGAAACAATCTAAATCCCTGCAGAGACACCATTAATTACGTACCTGATTCTTCTGCATCTCCATGATCTCTTCCTGCGGTAAAAACCGTTCAACAAGAAACACAATTTATAACAAATCTTTAAGGGGTTTTTGAACGTGAAAATGATGATTAAAACTCGAGTTTCATACCTGTTTTTTTTTTGTAATTCGTGGTTAAATTCTTTAAGTTTCGCAACTTTCGCTTCTAATTCCAATGTATACACCTGTAGAGTGTAAAAGGTTGTTAATTTTGTTTGTTAATCATCGTATGAACAGTAGGATAACGGATTAAAAAAATCAATTGGTTTATGAAATTCACCTGCTTTCGAGCCCTAGATCTTGCAGCAGATTCTCGGTTCTTGATCATTCTCCTTCGCCGCCTCTCCACCACTTTCTCTAAAGTCCCGCTGCTTCTCCGCCCACGAAAACCGCCTTCATCGAACGCATAAAAAGGAGGTGACGGAGTTGAATCGACATTAGTTTTTGGGATCAAATTCCGTGGAGATCCGATACCCAGACCCCCAAGTTTCTTCATGTTCATCACGCCATTCTCGACACTGTTAGCTTGAACCACATTAATCTTCATCGGGTGTTCAGATTTTCCGGCGATACTACTAACGGGAAAGGGGAGGGGGTGGGGGTGGGGTAGTGGGATGGGGGTGGGGGTAGCGTGGGTTTTTTTTTTTAATTTGATTTAATAAATAATATATTAAAAGAAAAATGAAAAAGAAAATAGAAAGGGTATTTCAGTCTTTTTATATATCCAAGGGACTGATTTGTTAGTTTTGTGATAGTTTGATGACCCACTTGGTGAAATTCGGATACTCGGTCCTGATTTAGTAGATTTGGTAAACGACAGGGACTGTTTATGTAATTTTGTCATAAAGGTATATATCTCTAAGAAAACAACAATAAAATTACCGTTATTTTTTTTTTGTTGTCTGACATTTCTTATCGTAGAATCTATGTTTATTTATATTTGTGATTCTAAAAAAAGTGAATCCCTGACATTATATTATTATATTGGAAACCTTATATTTATTTATATTATTTGAAACAAAATTTTCATACGTTATTACTTAAAAAGTTAAAGTAACAAAGATTTCCTAGTATTTGTATCCCAAAGAATTTAATATTCATTGAAACAATCCTATAACCTTAAATATATAATAGAAGTACTTCCTCATTCTTTTTATAAAAAATATATTTTGGCATTTTATTTTTATCTTTTAAAAAGCATGATAGATGGCAACCTTTTGTTGAGCACAACTTTTTTTAATCTTTGAACTCTATAGGTCTTTTTCCAAAATAATAATAAAATTTTCTTCCTCTTATTTGACTCATTTCTTAAATGAAAACATTAAATCCCACATCTACCACCACCACCCATCCATCAATCATAAATTTTAACAACCCACAAAGTACAAACCTTGAACACAAATTAAAACGCATGAAAGCATATGTTACAAAATTTAAACAAAGAATGGAAGACATTATGTCATATAATAGTAACAAAATCAAAACACAATAAAATGATTTTAAATGGGTCATAATTTTTTAAGTTATAAAGAAAATACATCTAGATGGATTTTCAAAGATGAAAGAAAACCATTCTGAATTTGGTAATTGCTAACCTTAGTTGTTGGTGTGATTATAATTAATCATACTGTTAATATTTTATGTTTTGGTACGTGTGTTCCTTACAAATAAGTCATCATCTAAAGCAATGCGCACGATTACAACCCAAATAATAACCAAAAAAACTCATATTACTATGCCCAAGACCTCATAATCATCTTATTTGTCCTCGGATGTTTTTTGTTAACATTTCTTTCTTCTTTCCAAGTTTCAACTCTTAGCTGCCCCACATAAGTCAATGATCACTAAATTATTCCAAGAGGCATCGACAAAGCTTATAATTCAAAATATGGCCACGGTTCCCATTAAAAAAAATCCAGATACGCACAGAATAAAAGATACGCACAGAATGAAAAGTTAGGATTAAAGGGAACATAACCCCAAATTCAACCATATAGAATAATAAATTTAGAAGTAAAAATGGATAGAATTTTAAAGAGATAGTGATATTACCAATGCCTTTCATCAATATTACTGACGATTAGTGGATGGAGTTGACAACGATGAAGGTGAGATAGTCTAGATCTAGAGAGAGACGATATTACTTCCATCACCATCAAAATCATTTCCTCGCTCAGCCATCACAACCGCAAAATGGTCATGGCCCTTCAACCATCCTTAGACTATCGGGTATGACAATGGTATTCCCACGTAGCCACATCAGTAGAAGTCTCCTCTACGCCATGGAGAGGATGGTTCTCCACAAGCGTCCAACAACATCCACCTCCACCAAGAAGAGAGAGACAGAGAGAGAACATGAGTGAGGCAGAGAGAAAACAAGAAAGAGATCGTCGTTGTTGTGCCCACGACCTTTCAAGACGGCGTGATCCACGACCAGGGTGCGGTATTCCACACAGTTGTCGGCTGCCACCTCACCTTAAGCCATGCGTCATGGGTACCATACTGGACAGCCTTATGAACAACATAAGTAGATCTTACAAATATTTTGCTTTTCTAAGACAATACAATGGTAGAATCTATTCGGATGCTACTCTACAGAATTGGAATGAAGCAGATAACTCATCAACCAATGCAGCATAAAGTTAAAATATCTTACTATAGAACTACACATATAAAACGAATTTTTTAAACATTTTTCTCAATATATATAACTTTATCATAGATATGGAGCAAATGTAACAACCTACAACAAGTCACACGAAAAAGACACTGTCATTCCACAATGACTGTAATACCCAGTCCCATGTATGAATTTAAATTTTAATAAGCCAAATTTCTAATTTAGAATGTTGGATTTCCAAGCTTTCACGACGCATATGACAACCTTCGCGACGCAAAGGACAGCCTTCACAGCGCGAGAGCACGCTGGTCGCTACATGACCGGTTGTTGTTCAAAACTCAACGTTTCCAGTGTGGAAAAACCTAGGTTTCGGGCCTTAAGCCCTATTAAGGGGCACTAAACGCTAGATATGCTTCTTACTAGCCTCCACAACTCTAGAAAGACCCTAGATAGTAAAACCTAGTTCTCTTTTGTGATTCAAGCCCCATATCTCCTTTTTGAAGGTTGGTTGAGGAAGAAGAAGCAGGGTGGTATTTCAAGAAAGCCATCGACAAGCTATATCCAACCATATCTCCATGTTTTGGACTATTATAAGTTAGAAAGTTCCTAACTTTATGTGTTTTAAGGCTTGTTTTAGTGGTTTGAGTTGAATGGTGGTGTTTATGGTCCTTTATGGTGTTGTTCTTGGAATAGGGGAACTCCAGACCACCTAGTCACTTAGTTACCACCTCTTGGAGCCTTTGAGCAAAATTAAAAAGCGCAAGCTCAAGCCCTCTTGAAGCCATGCAAGCATTTTTTGGGTGTTACAAGCTTTACTTAACCTAGGTTTTGGGTTGGGCATGCATTGGATATGCATGTCCATAAAGTTGTCATTTTTATGGATCTACTCACCTAATGGAATGGAAGGGTGCTTGAAGTTATGGACCTCTGACTTAATGGATGAAGGAGTTAATGAAGAAGTCGGACAGCCCAAGGTTTGCGACGTGACCACCCAGGGTTGGCGACACGACCCCTAGAAAAGTTCAGATGTGGAGTTGTGCCCCTTCATGACGCGAAGGGTTAGGTTCACGACTTATATCTCGACTATTGACTTTGGGCGTTGACTGTTGAGTTTTTGACTACTCTTACTTTTGGTTAAACTTTGAGGGATTTGAGGTGTTGACCAACGGGTTGACCTAAATTTTGGACTGGATCAGTGAGTTGTGCCTAAATGGTATTTTTAGCAGGTTCGTGATTGTTTATGCACCTGAGGAGGCATGTTTGTGTATCTCTAGTTTTATGGTTCATGCGAGTTTCCTCACTATACTATGTGTGATGTGCACGCGTAGGTGGGTCGAAACCCATAGGGTGAGTTGTGTGCTTATACTACAATAGTCTTGATTGTTTGGATGCTAGTCGTATGATTCTTTCTTATGACTGTAGGTTGTTTGGTACTTGTTACGGGTAGGGGTAGGACTGTGTCAACTCCCGGTGATGTTATATGGCATGGGTAGGATGGTGTCATGTCCCGTTAGGGGTAGAACTGTGTTGAGTCCCATTGTGGTTCGTTGTGAGATTAGAATAGTGCCATGTCTCGCGAGGGTTGTCACACCCTCAAACCGTATTGGCGGAATAGTTTAAGGGTGGATGACTTCATGAACAATATCATAACAAAGTTACACAATAGTGGAATCCAAGTACACAACCATCATTTAAACAATTGCAAATGTTACAAAGTTTACTTGTTTCATGTTTCAATTACAATTGAAATGATATCAAAAATGGACAAAAATGACGTCATAACGTCCCATCTTGTAGCGCTTGAACTTACTTTATCAATTTCCTGAGAATACAAGTAGTTGAAAAAGTGTCAACAATTAAGTTGGTGAGTTCATCAGATTTTTGTATAAGAAATATCCTTTGTTTATAAACAATAGTATTGAAAACCAAGAAAATCCAATATTTTCTCATAAAATGTCCAAATCTTTAAATCCCAAAGACTAAAATGTAATATGTAAACTGTAGTGTACTTTCGTTGAAATGTGTGTTTCCACGTAAACAATTTATAAAAATCTTAAGTTGATTATTTTCCCATGTGAGATACCATATAACCATACTGTGACAAGTTGGCCTGCTGCGACGTTCTTCAGGCGTCGGAATGTTAGACATTTGGACACCTCAGACCTGCCGGTCAAGCTGTAGCTAGCAGCTCAGGTGCGGGGTTGTCAAGCCCTGTATAGATCTATACTCAAATATCACGCTCTCTTACCGAGACTCTGGTTATAAAAGTTCAGGACTTATAGTAGGTACTTATAAAGTACTGTGAAGATTCATCTCACAAAAATGTATTTATTCCAATCAACTTGTTTACGTACGATTTGTATATAAAAACTCTTGTAATCGTGCATTATCATTTTTCCCATGATAATATAGTAAAGTATAATAATGATATATTTTTATATAATTATTTTTGTCATGTTTAAACGTCATAATAACCTTTTGTTCATAAACTATTCCAATAATAGTCTATTTTTAGTAATTGCGTCGTAATAACCTTATTTTTACGAACGATAGCGAAATAACTTGTTCAAAGATTATAAATATCATATTTTGAGATATTTCTCACAAAAATAGTGTAATATCTTGATTATAACCATTTTTGCTAGAAAATAGTGCCTTTATTTATAAAAACGTAGTTTTTACTAGTTTTCGTTTTTATAACGTTTTTATTCAAGATCTAGTATCTTTGTACACTTTATTTGTAGTTTAGTAACTTTTACACAACTTAATATGTCAAAGTGTTCATAATACATGGATCTACTCATATTTCATGCCAAATTTATATTTATAACATTTTTGTTCAAGATCTAACATTTTTACACACTTTAATTATAGTCTAGTAACTTTTATACAAGCATATTATGTATCAATATGAACATCTTACAAAGATCTACCCATATTTCATGTAAAATGTATTTTTACCCAAATACTAACTTTATAAACTTGTGTAAATCAACATATATATCATTTAAACACATATAAACTTGAATAAACAACATATATAGTTAAAGAACTTGTATTCTCCCCCAAAAAGGTTTGAAAAGATGAAAATGAGGGGTATGAACTCACCTTGAGTGTGGATCTTAAGATTCCTTGGAAGAAGATTGAAGATTTTGGTTCTAAGACCCGGAGGACCCTTGGACAAAGCTATTATCCAATGGATTTTCGTGAGTATGTGTGTGTAAAAGAGTATATGAAGGTATTTAGAACTTAAATCACTAGATAATCATAACTTACCAAGAGAGCTTGAAAGATCTTTGAAGATGATGAAGATTTGAGCTCAAAGACCCTTGGACAAAGCTAATATTCAATGGGTATTGATGGATGTTAGTGTGTGTAAAAGGTGTAAAACTTGTGTTATGTTGTTTAGAATCAAAAGGGGAATGAAACTTACCACTTGATCTTGAGAAGAGAACTTGGAAATGGAAGTTGATGATGGAAGGTGGTGGTGGCGGGTTTGGCCGAGAGCAAGAGAGGAGAGGGAGAGTTGGAGAGAGTTGTGAGTGATAGTTGGTGCAAATGACTAGGTTAGTTCTCCTTGGAAGATCTTGTTCTAGATTTTCCTTATTATAAAACTCCTAGCTCCATCAAGCCTAGATATTGTGCATAGTGCCTAAAGATTGGGTCTTGATGGCTTGGGTCATGTTCCAGCCGATGGGGGGGGGGGGGGGTAGGGGGGGGTGGGGTGGTGTGGTTTTTATAAAATAGCAACATACTTTATAAAAATAAGTGATTTTTATAAAATAGTAAGTCGTTTTAGTGAAATTTTGTGCGTTTTTGAGAGATTATTTTGTATAAAAACATTGCCAAACATTTATTTTGATTGAATTATAACTCGTTGGGTGCCGGAATACGCGTTTAAGCGCAGTATACTTCCGATTTCGCGATTTTCGGCATTTTACCGGAAATTGCATTTAGCTTTGAAATTAAATACTAGATATTATTACGTTACTTATCATATGAATTGTTATTTCATATTTGATGTTTAAGGCACCACATTTTGTATTTCGAGTCCAAACCCTGTGTACATTTATCCGTTCACAGCGATTTAATGGTTGTAACTTTCACATACGAACTCTGTTTTCGACGTTCTATATATCCACAGTTTCGTATTTACGAGTAGATCGTTTTATGAATATTATTATTCTCAAAATAATAATTGTACGATTATCGAATTTTTACGCTACAGTAGTCTGCTGTCCGTATTTTCGATTTTTAACCGATAATTGTTTTGATTTAGCATACGTAATACTATAATATTAATAATTCATCGCAAAAGTTATGGAAAATAACTTTTCAACATAAAAATTAACGTACGATTCGTTTGACTAAAGTTGACTTTTGTTGACCAAAATTTACAATTGTCACATCATCTACCCGTTAGAGAGAATTTCGTCCCGAAATTTAACTCTTGAGTGGATCCTCAAGGGTTTGGGAAGAGATGTGGATACTTCTGCTTCATCTGGTCTTCGCGCTCCCAAGTAAATTTGGGTCCACGCTTGGCACTCCAGCGGACTTTAACTATCGGTATGCGGCTCTGTTTCGTTCTCTTGATCTCTCTGTCCATGATCTCTACGGGTTCTTCCACGAAATGAAGATTCTCGTTCACTTCGATTTCGTCAAGCGGGATGATAAGGGTTTCATCGGACAGGCATTTCTTTAAGTTGGATACGTGAAAGGTGGGATGGACGTTGTTGAGCTCCTGCGGTAATCGAAGTTTGTAGGCTACTGGGCCGATCCTAGCAAGGATCTCAAAGGGCCCAATGTATCTGGGGTTTAGTTTCCCACGCTTTCCAAAGTGTATCATTCCTTTCCATGGCGAGACCTTCAACATCACTCGGTCACCAACCTGGAATTCCAAAAGCTTGCGTCGCTTATCTGCGTAGCTCTTTTGTCGGTCACGAGATGCTTTCAACCGTTCACGGATCTGAACGATTTTCTCCGTTGTCTCTCGTATGATCTCCGGACCGGTGAGAGTACTGTTAGGTACTTGGCCTCTGTCTAGTTGAGTATCACCCACTTCAGCCCAGCACAGAGGGGATCTACACTTGCGTCCGTATAAAGCTTCAAATGGAGCAACTTTGATGCTAGTATGATAGCTGTTGTTGTATGAAAACTCAATGAGCGGTAAGTGGGTGTCCCACGCCTTACCGAAGTCTATCATACAGGCTCTCAACATGTCTTCCAGTGTTTGGATGGTTCTTTCACTTTGGCCATCCGTCTGCGGATGGTAAGCTGTGCTCATATCGAGTCTGGTTCCTATAGCCTTTTGTAATGATTGCCAAAAGTGTGAAGTGAACCGGCTATCTCTATCCGAGATGATTGATCTTGGCACACCGTGCAATTTTACAATTTCTTTGAGGTAGAGCCTCGCCAGCTTATCCATCCTATCAGACTCCTTGATTGGCAGGAAGTGAGCGGATTTGGTTAACCTATCAACGATTACCCATATAGTGTCTAACCCACCGGTTGTCTTTGGTAATTTGGTTATGAAGTCCATAGTTATCCGCTCCCACTTCCACTCGGGTATTTCTGGTTGTTGTAGCAGACCCGAGGGCTTTTGATATTCTACTTTAACCTTGGCACAAGTCAGGCACTTGCCCACGTAAGTAGCAATTTCTGCCTTCATGTTTGGCCACCAATACCGTTTCTTAAGGTCCAGGTACATCTTGTCGGACCCAGGATGAACGGAGTATCTAGTCTTGTGAGCTTCATTCATGATAATGTCTCTATACCCGCCGAATCTCGGGGTCCAAATTCGGTTCATGAGGTAACGAGCTCCGTCATCCTTAACTTCAAGGTTTTTATCCATCCCTCGCAAGGCTTCATTTGCGACATTCTCGGGTTTTAAGGCTTCTAGCTGCGCCTCTTTGATCTGAGTGGACAAATGGGAATGGATCGTTATTGTTAATGACTTCACTCGGCGACCCGAGTACTCTTTTCGACTGAGGGCATCAGCAACCACGTTGGCCTTCCCTGGGTGATAACGAATTTCACATTCATAGTCACTTAGTAGCTCCACCCATCGTCGTTGTCTCATATTGAGTTCTTTTTGGTTGAGGATATGCTGGAGACTCTTATGGTCGGTGTATACCGTACATTCTGTGCCGTACAGGTAGTGTCTCCAGATCTTCAATGCGAACACTACTGCCCCTAACTCGAGGTCATGTGTAGTGTAGTTGACCTCGTGAGTTTTAAGTTGTCTTGAAGCGTAGGCAATGACCTTTCCTCTCTGCATGAGTACACAGCCTAGACCCTGGTTTGATGCATCGCAATAGACCACAAAGTCTTCTGTTCCTTCTGGAAGGGACAGAATGGGAGCGCTGCACAAAGCTTTCTTTAAGGCCTGGAAGGCGCCGTCTTGTTTATCTCCCCACTTGAATGTTACACCCTTCTGTGTCAGGGCAGTAAGTGGCTTCGCAATTTTGGAGAAATTCTGTATGAATCTTCGGTAATAGCCAGCAAGGCCCAAAAACTGACGGATTTCTGTCGGAGTTCTTGGTGCTTTCCAGCTTTCGATGGCTTTGATTTTGGAGGGATCCACATGTATCCCTTCTTTGCTGACTACGTGGCCTAGAAAGTCCACTTTTCGAAGCCAGAATTTGCATTTCGAAAATTTCGCATACAGCTTCTCTGCTCTTAATGTCTCCAAAACTTGTCGTAAGTGTTGGCTATGTTCCTCCTTACTTCGTGAATAGATAAGTATGTCGTCGATGAACACTATTACGAATTTATCTAAGTAAGGTTGGCATACACGGTTCATCAGATCCATGAACACTGCAGGCACATTGGTCAACCCGAAGGGCATCACAACGAATTCATAATGGCCATAGCGAGTTCTAAATGCCGTTTTAGGAACATCTTCCTCTTGAACCTTGATTTGGTGATATCCCAACCTCAGATCGATTTTTGAGAAATAACTCGCTCCTTGGAGTTGATCGAACAGGTCGTCAATTCGGGGTAGCGGGTATCGGTTCTTGATGGTGAGCTTGTTCAACTCCCGATAGTCAATGCACATACAGAATGATCCATCCTTCTTCTTCACGAATAAGACCGGCGCTCCCCAATGTGAGAAGCTCGGCCTGATGAACCCTTTGCTTAGCAGTTTGTTTAGTTGGCTGGATAATTCTTGCATTTCTGCCGGGGCTAATCGGTAAGGTGCTTTTGCTACCGGGGTGGCTCCTGGAATCAAATTGATTCTGAACTTGACTTGTCGTGCGGTTGGTACTCCTGGAAGGTCTTCTGGGAACACATCGGAAAAGTCGCAGACTTCGGGGATTTCCTTGATGTTCTTTACTTCTTTCTTCTCGTCAACAACGTGGGCTAGGAAGGCATGGTATCTTTTCTTTAGGTATTTTCGGGCTTTGATGCAAGACACGATTCGGAGGCTGGTACTGGGTTTATCACCGTAGACAACAAAGGTCTTATCATCCGGCAGATGAAGTCGGATTCCTCGTTCGTAACACATGATGTCGGCATGATGGGGAATTAGCCAATCCATACCAACAATCACGTCAAAACTTCCTATTTTAACAGGCATTAAATCGATTTGAAAAGAGTGATCATCCAGGGTAAGTGTGCAGCCTATGTATATGTCGTTTGTGCTTTCTGTTTTGCCATCAGCCATTTTTACTATAAATGTTTCATTGAGTGGTTGAGGTTTTTGTTTTAGTAAGTATTTAAACTCGTGGCTTACGAAACTCCTTTCCGCACCGCTATCGAATAGTATACAAGCATATGAATTATTGACGAGGAACGTACCGGTAACCACGGTAGGATCCTCCACCGCTTCCGTGCGTCCCATGGCTAGGACTCTTCCATTTCTCCCCACATTCTTTGTCTTCGGGCAATCACGCTTAAAATGCCCCGTCTCACCACAACCATAGCAAGCTTGACTCACCCCAGCATTAGAGGCTTGGGTGGTTTGTGGAACTGGCGTCTTGCAGAAACGGGCGGTACGACCCTTTTTGTTGCAGTTCAAGCAGTGCATTTCTCTACAGGCTCCGGTATGATGGAAATTACACTTGTTGCATTTGGGTAGTGTTCCATTATACTGTTTGGTTGTTGTTGGGGTAGTCGGGACAGTGGCTGCACAGACTGCCACTATTTGTTGTCTCTTGGCATTTTCTTGGTTAGGCTGATTCCTCCCCCTGTTCCAGGGTTTTCTTTTGTGGTCCCTCTCTCTTGGTTGTTCAGTTTTAGAGGTCATGGTGCCCTGGCGAACTCCATGGTCGACTAATCGTTGAGCCAGTCGTTTTGCGCTGTCGAAAGTGGCGGGGCTTGCCGCTTCAACATTCCCCTGAATCAGAGGAGATAGCCTCCAGATATACCGCTCCACTTTCACAGATTCTGGTGTGACCATAGTAGGGCAAAGGGTTGCCAAATCGTTGAATCTGTTCGTGTAGGAGGTCAGATCTAAACCTTTCATGGTAAGGTTCCACAGCTCTTGTTCTAGCTTTTGGATCTCCCCCCTGGGACAGTACTCTTTCATCAGCATGGTCTTCAATTCTTCCCAACTCATCGAGTTGGCCACGGGAAGTGTCAGAGCCTTAACATGGCCCTTTCACCAGGACATGGCCGTCTCAGCAAAGGTACAAGCGGCGTATTTGACTTTGAATTCCTCGGGACAGGCGGAGATATCAAAGATTGATTCTGTTTTCTCAATCCATCTCGTGAGGGCAAGGACACCACCGGTACCATGGAAAGTTACTGGTTTGCAATTTGCGAAGTCCTTGTAAGAACATACTCGTGATTGGTTTGATGTTTCTCCATTTGTGGAGTCGTTGGCACCATTTCTGCTTCCGTTTCCATTCGTCCCATTCGGGTTTATCTGAGCGATAGCAGCTGCTACCGCAGCAGTAACAGCTGCTTGGAAAGTAGCTGAGTCCATCATGGGTGGCTCTGGAGTTGCGATCGGTGCTCGCCTAGCGTTTCTTCTACGGGG
Source organism: Cichorium intybus (assembly GCA_023525715.1). Lineage (NCBI taxonomy): Eukaryota > Viridiplantae > Streptophyta > Magnoliopsida > Asterales > Asteraceae > Cichorium > Cichorium intybus. The sequence goes on along the minus strand of CM042013.1, from coordinate 118,523,695 downwards.
TGGCATATTTCTGCCACAAGGATTCAAGATTTGACGTTGGTTAGTTTCTGTAAGGACTATTATAAGTATGTTGTCGTTAGGACATGGCGACTATATTTTAAGTTTCTCTTTGTCTTTTTCTTTTCGTAGATTGAAACCATAAACCAGTATCAAGCATACATATCGAATATTTGTACAACGTTTTATAAATAAACCACGTCATCATATTGATAATAATTTTGTAGCGTTACATGATTTTTAATATGGAAAATTTGACCTTCGCAGAGGTCTACAATGCAAAAACAAACGGGCGGCGTAACGACCCACAAAGAGTGTAATCACTTAATTGTAGAGTCGCGCCTACATATAAAGCGAGTAGCGTATAGCGCCTACTCAACAAACCCTAGTCTATAACAAAATTTGAGTAGTACGAGTACTACTCAAGACGAACTGGATCCCCCAGCTCCGCGTAGTGCATCCACCTGTTCCCTCAGATCGGCAGCCTCTCGCTCGGCCTCCTCGGCCCTCCGCTCAATGTCTCGTATCCTCTGCTCAGAATCTGATATCCGCTCAAAGGCCTCCTAAAACATACCCATAGCTGTCCGTCCGTCCTCCTCGAGTGAGTCGATTCGTCCAGCGGTATGGCCACGGGTCTCGTCTAAGCATCGAAGGCGCGCTGCAGTGACCTCGGCAGTAGCTCCCACATCCATGATCTGGCTGGAGGCCGCCCTAATCCGCTCCTCCTGACGGCTGATGCATCCGACCATGACTGGTAAAGCTCGGTTTGCATAGCCCCCCCTGTTGACGTCGTAGTGGTCGTAGAATAAGTGATACGGGGGCCGCAAGTCCTGCTCGCAGCTCCAGCGGCGTATTTGCTCCGCCCACTCTGGCGTCGGGCCCTGAAGAGGTTCTTCTATTAGTAAGGGGCGGTGAATGGGAAGTACCCTCTTTCGAGGTGTACGTATCCATAACGGGCCGCCAGGGTGGCGATATACCTGGAATAGCGGTGGTGGCGGTGGTGCATGTAAGTTGCGGACTGGGTGACGGGGGTCGATGACTTCGGGCTCGTCCTCGGACTCCTCCTCGTCCCACTGGTCCTCACTATCCAACATTTCTTCCGGTTCTTCTTTTGGTTCCTCGTTAATCCATCCCCCATTTCCCTCCTCGGGGAAATAGGGGTCTCCTGGCAAATGGTGTCCGGCCATGGTGTCTGTACGAGGAGTGGGGTATAAGAAGTATATATAAGGGGATTCTTAAATACACACATATATATAACTAAGTAATGTACACAAAATACTCATATAGTATTTTAACTTCATGTTTAGTTCTATAGCGTCATAAAATACTCCTATAGTATTTTAAACTTTATGTTTAGTTCCTTTGGTTACTGGTAAGTGTTCGGACTTGTTGTCCACCACGACTATTCCTAAGTATACGTTAATCATATCTTGGATCAATACAGTTAATCAGGCTCTATTTATCCAAGATATCATTACCAAAACAGTTAGGCATATCCGTAGTGTTCAACTCATCATACCACTTTTGTATGTTTTCGTTATGATATCGTTCTAGTATGTATGTACTTATACTTTTATAAAATTATCGTTGTAATTTTAAAAGTATACTTGTACGAAAATGTTTTCGAGAGTTTTAGTCCCATTGTATTTATAGTTGCATATCTTTAAATGTATTGATATACTTAGTTCACTATAAACCTGGCTCTGATATCAATCTGTCACACCCTCAAACCGTATTGGCGGAATAGTTTAAGGGTGGATGACTTCATGAACAATATCATAACAAAGTTACACAATAGTGGAATCCAAGTACACAACCATCATTTAAACAATTACAAATGTTACAAAGTTTACTTGTTTCATGTTTCAATTACAATTGAAATGATATCAAAAATGGACAAAAATGACGTCATAACGTCCCATCTTGTAGCGCTTGAACTTACTTTATCAATTTCCTGAGAATACAAGTAGTTGAAAAAGTGTCAACAATTAAGTTGCTGAGTTCATAAGATTTTTGTATAAGAAATATCCTTTGTTTATAAACGATAGTATTGAAAACCAAGAAAATCCAATATTTTCTCATAAAATGTCCAAGTCTTTAAATCCCAAAGACTAAAATGTAATATGTAAACTGTAGTGTACTTTCGTTGAAATGTGTGTTTCCACGTAAACAATTTATAAAAATATTAAGTTGATTATTTTCCCATGTGAGATACCATATAACCATACTGTGACTAGTTGGCCTGCTGCGACGTTCTTCAGGCGTCAGAATGTTAGACATTTGGACACCTCAGCCCTGCCGGTCAAGCTGTAGCTAGCAGCTCAGGTGCGGGGTTGTCAAGCCCCGTATAGATCTATACTCAAATATCACGCTCTCTTACCGAGACTCTGGTTATAAAAGTTCAGGACTTATAGGACTTATAGTAGGTACTTATAAAGTACTGTGAAGATTCATCTCACAAAAATGTATTTATTCCAATCAACTTGGTTACGTACGATTTGTATATAAAAACTCTTGTAATCGTCCATTATCATTTTTCCCATGATAATATAGTAAAGTATAATAATTATATAAAAACGTAGTTTTTACTAGTTTTCGTTTTTATAACGTTTTTATTCAAGATCTAGTATCTTTGTACACTTTATTTGTAGTTTAGTAACTTTTACACAACTTAATATGTCAAAGTGTTCATAATACATGGATCTACTCATATTTCATGCCAAATTTATATTTATAACATTTTTGTTCAAGATCTAACATTTTTACACACTTTAATTATAGTCTAGTAACTTTTATACAAGCATATTATGTATCAATATGAACATCTTACAAAGATCTGCCCATATTTCACGTCAAATGTATTTTTACTCAAATACTAACTTTATAAACTTGTGTAAATCAACATATATATCATTTAAACACATATAAACTTGAATAAACAACATATATAGTTAAAGAACTTGTATTCTCCCCCAAAAAGGTTTGAAAAGATGAAAATGAGGGGTATGAACTCACCTTGAGTGTGGATCTTAAGATTCCTTGGAAGAAGATTGAAGATTTTGGTTCTAAGACCCGGAGGACCCTTGGACAAAGCTATTATCCAATAGATTTTCGTGAGTATGTGTGTGTAAAAGAGTATATGAAGGTATTTAGAACTTAAATCACTAGATGATCAAAACTTACCAAGAGAGCTTGAAAGATCTTTGAAGATGATGAAGATTTGAGCTCAAAGACCCTTGGACAAAGCTAATATTCAATGGGAATTGATGGATGTTAGTGTGTGTAAAAGGTGTAAAACTTGTGTTATGTTGTTTAGAATCAAAAGGGGAATGAAACTTACCACTTGATCTTGAGAAGAGAACTTGGAAATGGAAGTTGATGATGGAAGGTGGTGGTGGCGGGTTTGGCCGAGAGCAAGAGAGGAGAGGAAGAGTTGGAGAGAGTTGTGAGTGATAGTTGGTGCAAATGACTAGGTTAGTTCTCCTTGGAAGATCTTGTTCTAGATTTTCCTTATTATAAAACTCCTAGCTCCATCAAGCCTAGATATTGTGCATAGTGCCTAAAGATTGGGTCTTGATGGCTTGGGTCATGTTCCAGCCGATGGGGGGGGGGGGGGGGGGTAGGGGGGTGGGGTGGTGTGGTTTTTATAAAATAGCAACATACTTTATAAAAATAAGTGATTTTTATAAAATAGTAAGTCGTTTTAGTGAAATTTTGTGCGTTTTTGACGAAACAAATTTCTAAATAATTATTTTGTATAAAAACATTGCCAAACATTTATTTTGATTGAATTATAACTCGTTGGGTGCCGGAATACGCGTTTAAGCGCAGTATACTTCCGATTTCGCGATTTTCGGCATTTTACCGGAAATTGCATTTAGCTTTGAAATTAAATACTAGATATTATTACGTTACTTATCATATGAATTTTTATTTCATATTTGATGTTTAAGGCACCACATTTTGTATTTCGAGTCCAAACCCTGTGTACATTTATCCGTTCACAGCGATTTAATGGTTGTAACTTTCACATACGAACTCCGTTTTCGACGTTCTATATATCCACAGTTTCGTATTTACGAGTAGATCGTTTTATGAATATTATTATTCTCAAAATAATAATTGTACGATTATCGAATTTTTACGCTACAGTAGTCTGCTGTCCGTATTTTCGATTTTTAACCGATAATTGTTTTGATTTAGCATACGTAATACTATAATATTAATAATTCATCGCAAAAGTTATGGAAAATAACTTTTCAACATATAAATTAACGTACGCTTCGTTTGACTACAGTTGACTTTTGTTGACCAAAATTTACAATTGTCACAAGGGTAGTACTGTGCCAAGTCCTATTGCTGGTTTGTATGTAATGTGATGTTATGTATGTATTTTGTTTTGGAAATAATGTTCAAGGTCATTAACTTGTGGTGATATTTCTAATAATAACAGAGTCCTTAACGTATATATACTTCTAAAAGTATATAAATACACATATATACATCTGAAAACCAATTTCATACTTCTAAAAACATAACACTATGCATTTATACTTCTAAAAATGTATTTATACTTCTAAAAGATATATTTATACTACTAAAAATGTATTATGGTTGTATTTTTTTCACCCCTAGTATTTATACTTCTAAAACATATTTTACATTTTACATTTTACACTCTGTGGTTTACACAAGTTTTCAGTTTTAGTCCAACTTTTTTTTTTCACTTTTGTGGTCCCTGGGGTGGCAAAAAACTTGCACTTTTGGTCCCTTAGTCGGTAAAAAGACAAATTTATCCTTTTTGATTTCTTTCTAATTTTTCTTTTAATGTATTATTTATTAAATCAATTAAAAAAAGAAAAATACACCAATAAATTCATAACCCCACCCTACCCCCCCCCCCCCCTCTCTCTCTCTCTCTCTCTCTCTCTCTCTCTCTCTCTCTCTCTCTCTCTCTCTCTCTCTCTCTCTCTCTCTCTCTCTCTCTCTCTCTCTCTCTCTCTCTCTCTCTCTCTCTCTCTCTCTCTCTCTCTCTGAGATATAGCTTGAAGATTAATCAGAATTTGCTCCATGCTGTGCTGAAACTCATGTTTATGAGAGTGCATGTGTATGTATATATGTATTCCTTTTTATGCGTGGTTGAAGTATTTTAGTTAGGTTTTTAGGATATCTTTCCGCCATATCCACCATCTATAGAAATGGAAGATTTGGGTAAACACAGTTCTTCGTCTGCTCTTCCATAAGCTCTCCACTTCTTTCCAAGAACCCCCAAAATCTCTTTAGCAGCAAGCGACAACTATAAGAAACTCCAATGCACCTACCACCAAGAGCATACCCGCCCAAGCTCCATCACAATCCTTGGAAACTCTAATCTCAAGTAAAATTCAGGAAGAGACCGACAAAAATAAAACCTTCTCTTGTAATCTGCCGTGTAGCATGAATAATCCAACTAGGGTTATACTTGTCCAAAATCGTGAAATTCTGTATATAATCTGATTTCCAGAACAATTAGGGACACAATTCACAACCTGCAAACCAACTATAACTAGCACCACTTTCTCCTTAGCCTGCCCATTTATCTAGGGGTAAATTTGTCCAAAACCGCATTGCACCACCATGACTAGACTAGAATGCACTGGCAAGCTTAAAATGATACAAGATTGTTAAGTAGATGGAAGGAATCAAAATATGGATGAAGCAAGAACTTCTACTAGAAATTCTTCTTAATTGTTGAGGCTGCTCATGGGTTGAAGATCTTCCTTTGAATTTATGTAAATTGAAACAGAAGACGGTATGAGGCTGAAGGGGCAACACCATCTCCGATGAAAAGAAAAAAGAGAGAAAATCAGTAGAACAACACAAGCTGAAATTTCCTAGCGGATAATATGGAATTCATTTCTTCGGGAACATTAGATGGCTCTCTTGTCATTCTCTCCAATTCTTCAATTGCTTCGAAGAAACCTTCACTCATTTCGTCTTCGTCATCGATGGTTACAACTGCATCCAACTCCACAGCCTTATAAAACCTAATTTCACGTAATCTACCGACACGTACATGGGGTTTCTGTTTGTAATCGAAACCTTATTACATGGATTAACAGTAAAGACAAAAACTTCAAACCCTTTTCCTGTAATTGAACCGTGAGTAACAGTGTAATCCCCTTACAGGTAAGGGATAAGCAAGAAGGGGAATAGGGTAAGGCAATCGAGAGAGAGATAAACCGTCATTTGCTATAGATCCCGAATTCGTCAATGCGATTTTGCCCGATTTGAACGAAGAAGTCTTCATCAATCATGACCAACTCATGGAGGTTTTCCGATCGTTTGAAAGAAAAATGAATGTAGTGGCAAACTACATGGACCAAAACTGTAATTCACTCAAGATTAAAATTCCCTCCGAATTTTTACACGTGACGTTGTTTCGTGACGTTATTGTCTGATGTTGAGTTCATCCAATAGATCTGACAACATCATGGTACAGCTCATGCTTCATCGTCCATATAAATAACCTAGCTAGTAGCGTAGTTTCTACGTCTATATCCTCTTCTCATCATCCTCTACTGGAATCATGTTGATCAATTGGGCAATTTGCCATGGAATAAGCCTCTTTTTCATCACGTTCTTGATCATTGACGTGGTGAATGGGAGGTGGTTAGAAGTTGGCATGTTTCCAACATCAACGATCTCAGAAGGGGTTGCTAACAAGTTTCATGAGAACACTTCTGATCTCCATATGATGGTTTCTAATTCCTCAGAGTCCACCACCATGTTGTATGCTCAAAAGAGGTGCCATAGCATCTACGGGTTCTTGCCCTGTGCAGACACAGTGCAAGAAGGAGTAGTCCTGATGCTTATCTATACGTATTTAATGATGTTGGGCGAGGAATGGATAGATAAAGGAAGCCCTGCGTTGTTTGGCGATGGAGCGCTTGGTGCTAGTGTTTTTCGAGTGCTTAAGGCTTTGCCAAAAATCGTCATAATCATTGGTAAGACTCTTGAATTAATCTCTCATTTCCTGTATTTCTTTCTTTATTTACTTTTATATATTTATGTATATTCAGGCGGGAATGCACGACATGTTAATTCTGGGTTGGAGTTATTTGTATTAGTAAAGTGTGAAGACATATATTAACTATTATTTTTAAATTTAGTTTATTAATTAATAACTATAAATTTAATATTAAATTACAGTGAAAAGGGCAAATTTCCTTAAAGTATGCAGAGTAGATTCCATAAACGTAAAAAAACACACACACATATATATATATATATATATATATATATATATATATATATATATATATATATATATATATATATATATATATATATATATATATATATATATATAAAAGTAATTTCATTTCGTAATACGACTTATTCATTTTAATATGTTATTTTGAATTGAATATTATTTTGAATTGAATATTTATTTGGATTCATATGTGAATATGCGTAGCTTCAGTAGTGAATCTAATTAAAATTGATTTGTAAATGATTAAATCGGTAAAATAGCAAGTAGAATTTTCAAGTAGGGTGTGTGTGGCCCTACTTAACTAAGATATTGTTCTAAAAATTGTATGTAATATTGTTGATCTTGTAACTTTGAAGGCCATATGAATAATATAACGCTATCCAAAGTTTAGGTTAGACTCTGTTAAAGTTTATTCTAGTTGAAACACTACATGTAGAACGTTGTTAAATTTGCCACACTCTTATATTGACGTCCTAATGTTTTATTGCAGTGTCTGGTGTTCTCGCTACAACGTCAGATGCACAACACAAAGTGGCTTTTGCGGTGAGCTTCTATGCTGGTTCAACTGTCATTACTCTCACCCTCATATGGGGACTGCACATAATATTATATCGAGATAAGCTGCGTGGAAAGGTTTCAGCACAAAAATCTGATGATAAACAACACTCATCTGTTAGACAGAACTCATCTGTTAGACAGAAACTTTCAGTTCTATGTGGTAAGATGTTGTCCTATAATCTACGGCGCAAATCTAGTTGTGCACCTCACCTTTATTTCCAGTTTCTTTTATGTGAGCAACAAAGTTTTAGGAAAGAGTTTATAAACAACTCAAGGAGAATGTAAATTATTTATACAATTTTTATAAAGTAGTAAAAGAAAATGAAAATTGTGTATAAAATTTTTATAAACTAGTAATGGAAAATGAAAATCATGTATATAATTTGAACATAAAGTACAACACAATTGAAACTCTTTGACATTCGCAGATACTGGTGTTAATATTGACAAGGAGACGGGAATATTAGCGGTAATCATGCTTCTATCATTGATTCCCTTTGCCACTGTGGAACTAGTACTCATCTTCAACTCTCGAATCATAATATTGCTAGCACTTATCGTGTCAGGCGTGTCCCTAGTTTTGTACTTTGCTTATCAGGTAACACAACTACCATTGATTTCATTCGTTATGTTTGAATTGTACCTTAAAATTGTACAAAACCAAGTAATTTAAAGTTTGGTTATTTGCAATTTTTTGCTTCTAGATCTGGAGTCCATTGATAAAGGCGAGGAGTATGGCATACTTGATGCAAGAGAACTTGCAAACCCGATTTTTCTATCATGTGAAAAGGCTTGCAAAAGATCACCTCGATGAGAAAGGAGACCCAAAATCTAAGGCCTTCGAAAGGTGTTGAAAACTTATTCATAGTAATACTTTTTGATATAAAACAACTGAATAACTTGATAATCGAATTTAATTTTTCAGTATTTTTGAAAGCGCTGACATTAATAAGGACAACTCCATCTCAGATGAGGAATTGGAAATTTTGATCCAAATAGTGTTGGAGTTGGAAAAAGATCAAATTTCCAAGGAGTATGCCAAAAAGGAGATTTTGACACACCTTGATGAAGATGGTAGTGGAAAGATCGATCGGTCAGAATTCGAAAAGGGATGCACTAAGTGGTTAGAAAAATGGAAGAATGTGGCAAATAATTCTGATTTGGTTTCTAAAAACATCTGGAAACAGGCAAGTACAGCTTGTTCAATGATAATTACTTATGAAGAGCAATCTAACACCTTTTTCCATTAATTACAAAATTTATAGGTAGAGCATAGCCGCAACAAACTCACTCAAATTCAGAATATCATGCCAAGAATCTTGATGCACCTCCTCAAAAAACATCAACTTGTGACAGAAGGTGGAAAAGCTAACAGAGAAAATATAGAAGGGTAACTTTCTTGATTCCTTGCTTTTTCAGTTTCCTTTCAAACGTAATGATTTGAGTAATGGTTCTACATAGGTTATTTTCTGATTTTGATGCCGACAAAAACCAAGAAATACAACGAACTGAGTTAAAAAAATTCATTGAGACTTTTCAATTTGGCGTATCACTAGAGGTCGATGCAATATTGGATGCAATAATGAATGACTTCGACAATGATGCCGATAGTTCGATAAGTAAAGAAGAATTTGTAGATGGATTCGTTAAATGGATAGAAAAAGCCATTAATCATGATCCAACAATCAAAGATCCAAAGCATGCAATAGCAAAGTTTGATAAGGTAACTAAAACGAAATGGTTTATCATTTTGCCTTTAAAAGTTATCATATTTTATTGTACACTTGTTGATCTTCATTTTTGTAACTTTTAAGGATTCATGGGGAGAAATTGACGCATATATGAAACGGGAACCCAAGGCAAGAATCATGTATGCTATATTTGGTGTTGGTATCATTTCCGTGATTTCAGGAGCTTTCGTACAAAGTGTCGTACAGTTCTCAAATGCGGCTCACATATCTTTTCTCTTCACTTCATTTGTTATTGCCCCGCTTGCCATGAACACTAAAATGATAATCACGACACTCCTAGAAGCTGCATCACATGTTTCCAAGAATGCTTCTTTGACAATTTCAGAGGTTTGTACACTTAAGAAAATCTAACTATTCTTGTTATGAAGTATGTTTCAAGGAAAAAATCAGTTGCAAGACAAAAAATACCCATGGACGTGTTCCACCCATATGTTTCCAAATTTATTAGTCCGTCCAGAGATAATTTCATCATTGAATATAGTAGATATTTCAAACCCATAAGATGGATATTGGTTTACTCTATATGCAGATTTACAGTGGACTAGTAATGGATAACCTTATGGGGTTGGCAACATTGCTTGCTACGGTATACATAAAGGGATTATCTTGGAGGTATAAGGCTGAGGTGGTAACCATCATGATGCCATGCACAATTGTTGGCTTATTCTCCCTCCGGCGTGACACCTACCCTCTTTGGGCATCCCTCTGTGCGATTCTTCTTTACCCGATCTCTATATACGTTCATTATGTGTTGCATTAATTAAAATGTTAGTTGTCGCATGTATGTGTTGCATTAATTAAAATGTTAGTTGTCGCATGTAAACTTAATGATCTGTTTTACTCAAAATAAAGTGTTTTGTTATTTTTAGTAAATTCAATGCTTCGATGTTAATCCTCATAGATAAATCCACAATATTCTCTCAAAGGTAAGATACTCAAATCTATTTTCTTTCACCAACTATGAATTTAAATTCTTAGAAAAAGGATTTGGCCTACTAGAAAAATGCCCAAGATTTCATTACTAATGAATGAGTCATCTGCAACTTGCAACTGACATCGACAAACCCTCACAAGTTGCTTAAAGATATACTTAAGGGTTGTTTGAAAATATCTGAATTATTTAGATCTAAATGATTTAGATGTCTGAATCATTAAGAGGCTCTGAATAAAAAAAAGATTTAGGTTGAGGGGTATATATATATATATATATATATATATATATATATATATATATATATATATATATATATATATATATATATATATATATATATATATATATATATAGAAGTTTTTTGAAAAAAAATACTGGTTCAGATATATTTTTCTACGTAATGGTTTAGAGGCTCATTAAAAGGCTATAACCTATTATGCATGATGGTGTTGGAATAAAATTGTGTATTCCAACCCGTATGGGATGATTTTAAGTATGTGCAAAACATTCGATGGTTGTAAAGAACACCCTTAAGTACTTGAAAAGGACTCGGGACATTTTCTTAGTATATGAAGGAGTTAATAAAGAGCTCGATGTGAGATGTTACATCGATGCTAGCTTTAACACTGATCGAGATGACTCTCTGTTACAGTCGGGATACATGTTCACCCTAAATGGAGGGGTCATTGCATAGAAAATTTCAAAGCAAGAAGTGGTCGCACTTTCTACACCAGAATCTAAGAATATTGTTGCATCAAAGGCAACTCCAGAAATTGATTGGATGAAAAATTTCAACGGTGATCTAGAGGTTTTCCCAAACATCAAGAATGTCATTGAGATGTTTTGTGACAACACTGGTGCCATTACTATCGCAAGATACCCAATGGTTACCAAAAAGACTAGACACATTCAATGAATATACAATTTCATTCGTCAGGAATTAGAATTGGGAAATATATGCATTAAAAAGATTCATACATATGATAATCTAACGGATACATTCATGAAGCCCCTTTCTCAAAACAAGTTTGAAATCCATGCAAAAAGAATTGGGCTTCGACTATCTAGTGATTGGATCCAAATATGTACTTAATTAATATCTGGATATTAGGAACTATATATCAGTGACATGTAATCCTTTTTTATATATGAGATATGTCTTTTTTATTAATGTTATTGTGTTCTATGTTAGCATGTTTTATCCATGAATAAATTGGTTATTCTAAATCGTCCATAGTCGCTCATGGTTGTGGGAGCAACTATGAATTAAGACTAATATGAATCAGATTGGTTGATTTTATGAGATGAAATGGCAAAGTGTTGCATCCAAGTTCATATGTACTTGTTGGAAAACAACTATTGGATATAACCCGCTTCAAGAATCTCTTCATTGATCCTCAATCATAAGTGAATCTTGAACAAAGGTAAATATATTTATGTCTTTAGACCTGAGATACATATTAGGGACTCGCGTGTAGGAATTTTTGTGCTTTAATATGGTTAAACATTGTTCGTAACTATGCAGTTATAAAGGCCATTGTTGGGTATAGTGTGAACTATACATTAGTACATATGTAGTCAAGATGGGATTTCTTCCTCCTATGTGTTGAGAGTTAGACATCAAAGGCGCCTTACTTAAAGTTGGACAACAAATGAGAATGATCTTGATCCATGTCTCATATCCAACATTATGTATGAAACAAATAGAATATTGATAGACTTATCTTATGCATGAATTACAGCTTTGAGCTCTTGCAATTGGATGTTTATCAAGTTGGTATTTATTGAATATTTATTAAGTATTTGATAATTAATAAATAAATTCAACTCTTGTATTTAATTAGAGAATAATTATTGTTTTGTGAAAATAATTAATATAAGGAGTTAAAACTAATAATTATATCATATGGTATGATGTATTAAGTCATGTACAAAGTTTTAGACACTTTGGGTTACATTAAGATGTAACTAGACTTAGTTAGTTTTTAAAGAAATAGTGTTGGACACTCTTTTCTTTTTTCCACCCTTGATGGCCGACCACATGAGGTGTGGGTGGAGGTTGCTTGTCAACCTTCACCTTACACACCCATACCCTTAAAAAGATCATATATTTTGAGTTAAATGGAGGTATGGCTCATGGTACACCCTTGTCAGTATAAAAGAGAGTGGTGTTAATTGTTGCAAGAACTTTTCTCCTCTTCCTCATGCAACCCGTCGGCCACTCTCTCCCTCTCCCTCTCCCTCTCTTCTCTCTTTTGTAAGCTTTGTTGCAAATTTGAAAGCTTAGAAGCACTTCTTCTTTAGTGCTTAATTTGTTAAGTACTTAAAGGCTTAATAAGTTCATAATACAAGAAGGAACTAGCATCATAAGTGCGTTTACCTTGGTGGTAGATACTTGTAGAGAAATCAAGCTTCTTGATTTTTGCCATCTACTTCAACACCCCAATAACAAGAGGGTTCAAAGGCTACAATTGTTATTGTTGGATTTGGTGTCTAAGCCATGACTTATAATTGTATTTATCTTGAAGCAAAGTCTATTTGGGTTGCCCTCATAGCTGGAGGATTAGTGTAGAGTTCAGTGGAGAGAAAGGTTGATTTATTAATTGTTTAATAAATCAATAAAAATAAATAAATAGTTTATTAATATATTTAAGTGTTAATATATTAATTAGAAACTATAATAATTAATTAAGATTTAATCTAGAATTAATTGGATTTAATTTAGTGATTAAATTAATTAATTATAAGTGCAAGGACTTTATTCAATAGTTGAATAACTCGCAAGCCAGTGGCCAGGGGCCAAAAGTGGCGCCAACTATGGAGGCTTCTCCATAGGTGGCGAAAACCCTAATTAGGGTTTAGGGGATCTGGTCCAAGTGGTCAACAGGCTTGCCCACTTTGAAGGCTCCTCTACGGTTGCAGCTGTAACCCTAGGAGGCTATAAAAGGAACCCCCTGGCACCCTATTTCCTGCGACAACTTCAACTGAAGAAACTCTGCTGGATTGTTTTCTCCTTAGCTTGGGTGTGACTTGCATTTGAGGCAGTATCTATTTGCTGCTAGATTCAAGAACAATATCAAAAGGTTGGTTAATTCTTATTTTGATCTTTAGAAATAAATGTTGGCCTTAGGTTTTAGTTTATATCTTCATAGAAGAAAACGTAGATCTTTCTAGGGTTGCATGTGAACTTAGGAATTTTGTTGTTCATTGATTGTATAAAACCCTTCAGTGGTATCAGAGCTATGGCTTGTATTCTTGTGAATTGATATAAACTGTTTATATGTTGACAAGGGTTATCGAAATTAACCGTTTTGAGTAGCCATGATCAATTTCAAGGCTAGGGTTTCCTAACCCTAGCCGCCACCCCTATGGTCCCCCCCCCCCCCCTTTTTTTTGCTTGCCTTATAAGTAGGTTGTTATTTTTGGTAATTATTGGATAATTAAAATAACTGGAACCCCTTATCTTTGCTTGCAATTTTCGTGGACTAGGGATAAGGGTTAGGAAATTAATTTGATTAATTTTTGTGATTCCCTTATTTGATTTAATTAGTTTAATTAATTTTTAATTAAAGGATCAATTAAATCAACTTAAAGAATTAATTTAAATTTTCGAAAAATTGATAAAAATTAGCGAAAATTAAGAATAAATTAATTCTAAAATATTTTAATAAGATTAAAATATATCTTATATATTTATGATTAAAAGTTAATATTTATATGTAAGATAAATTGGTTAGTCTTACCGTTAGTAAGCCTCATTCACAAAACTGTCCTATAAAGAGGGTATAAGGTGACTGCCTATAAAATGGTAGTCTAATGGGTATCTACTCTTACCCACCGCTCTCCTGGTCAGTCAAGTATCGTTAGCCAAACGGGTTTGATAGAACCGCTAAGCCTCTTAAAAGTATAATGTTATAATTGAAAGTACTAGAACTTTGAACAAAAACCCAATGTAGTTACTTTAGGTCAACAATGTGAATTGGTCCTAATCCATGAAATTGCACTTTGCACTTTGTGGAACGTTGGTGGAGTGTGTGTGGTTTACCGGCACGCCAACTGGGGTCCGCAAAGAGTCGTAATGGGTTTCTCGATTTCGCCATTATTGATGGAGCGTGTGTGGTTAACCGGCACGTCAATTAGAGATGGTAATTGACTTCGAGAGTACCGAGGTAATTCGCATGGTTATTCACACCCGGTTTGTGATCCTCGGTATCCCAGTCACAAACAGCGGGGCATTCCCGAGATTAAAACATGCTATTGAATAGTTCAATAAATCTCAAAAGAAACTAGGAATTCCATTATAATTTGATTATGTTTCCGCGGTGGAATTGGCTGAATCGTCATTCGCCTACCTTATAAAATTTACAATAAAGATTACGGCATCCCTCCTCGATATTGTAGATTGTTATTGTTGGATCCTAGCCTTATATTTATTCTTGGGAGAATATAAGAATTATTTAATAATGTCTAATTAAAACTATCTTCTTCTTATTCAGATGTTTTCTGACCATTCTGTTCCCACTCGAACCCCGGTAATGTCACCTCGATTATGTCATTGTGCTCCAAAGTGACGTTAGACGGCACTAACTACAATTACTGGATCCGCAACATCAAAATGGCTCTAAGGTTTGAACACAAAGAGTATGTTCTGGAAACCGAGCTCATTGAGGTTAACCCAGATACCGCTACTCACGAGGAAATCGCCTCGTACACAAAACATTCTGATGATGCAACCAAAGTGGCTTGCATCATGATCGCTACCATGAACCCTGAACTGCATCGTATTTATGAGCACTACTGCCCTTACGAGATGCACAAAGAGCTCGCGGAAAAGTTCCGCAAGCAATAGCGCATCAAAAGGTGTGAGGTGGTTAAAGCATTCACTAACGGCAAGCCTAAGGATGGAGAGTCCATCTGCACTCATATGCAAAGGATGCAGGGTTATGTGGAAAGGCTTAGAAAGCTGGAGATGCCTGTACATGAGGATTTGGCTGTTGATATAGTGCTGAATTCTCTACCTAGTTCTTATGACCAGTTCACACTGGCATATCATTTGAACAACAGTCAGGCGACTTTGGCTGAACTGCACCGCATGCTTCGTACTGCTGAAGACGGGATGAAAGGGAAAAGTGTGCTCCCGGTCAACCCGCCTGTCCTGGCTATTGGATCTGGCAAGGGAAAGAAACGGAAGGGCCCTCCGAAGCAAAACTAGAGGGAAAAGACTCATGTCGGGTCATCTAGCAGTGCCCCGAGAGCCAAGTCTTCTGGCATTCCACACGTCACGAACCCCAAGGAAGCCGACTGCTTTTACTGCAAGGAAAAGGGTCACTGTAAGAGAAGCTACCCCAGGTATCTGCAAGACATCAAGGATGGCAAAGTGAAGCCATCACAAGCAGGTACATATTCTATATCTAATAACTCATCTTCTTCCTGTTCTTAGGTCCTTGATACAGGATGTGGTTTTCATATATGTTCTGATTTGCAGGGCCTAAAGGAAATTAGGGAGCTAGAGCACGGTAGATTGAACCTAGTCATGGGCAATAGGCGAACGTCACCTGTTACCAAGATCGGTGTCTATAGACTAGTGCTTAGTAGTGGAGTTGTTTTAGATTTACATAATTGTTGCTATTCGCCTGATATGGCAAAGAACATAATTTCTTTTCATGCATTGTTCAAACAAGGCTTTTATTATGAGTTTAATAAATTGAATGGTTCAATTTCAGTTTTCAAAAATGATGTTTTTATATTTAATGCTTTGCCTTGTGATGGAGTGTATGAATCTATTGTGTGTGTTGACAATTGTGGTAAAGATGTTTTAACTATTGATTCTTCAAGCGGTGTAGAAAAGGCGTGTTTGTGGCATTGTCGCCTTGGCCATATCAACAAGAAACGCATCGCCCAACTCCAAAGGGATGGAGTGTTGGAATCATTCGACCTCGGGTCGCATGATGTATGCGAATCTTGCTTGCTTGGCAAGATGAAAAAATCACCATTCAAAGGTTCCTTTGAAAGAGGTGAAGGTTTGTTGGATATCATACACACAGATGTGTGTGGTCCCTTCGGAACAACCACAAAAGATGGCACGCGATTCTATGTGACCTTTACTGACGATTTTAGTACATATGGGTATATCTACTTAATCAATAATAAGTCAGGTACCTTTGAAAAGTTCAAAGAGTTCAAAAATGAAGTGGAAAATCAATTGGGCAGAAAGATAAAGATGCTTAGATCCGACAAAGGAGGTGAGTATCTTAGCATCGAGTTTCTCGATTATCTTAAGGAATGTGGAATAGTTTCACAGTTGTCGCCTCCCAGGACACCGCAGTTAAACGGCGTTGCTGAGAGACGAAACCGAACCTTGTTGGACATGGTTCATTCCATAATGAGTCGAGCTTCGCTTCCAATCCATTTCTGGGGGTATGCCTTAGAGACTGCCGCCCATATCCTCAACCTTGTCCCAACCAAGAAGGTTGCAAAAATACTGCACGAGATGTGGACAGGGAAAGTTCCCTCGTTGGCTCACATCAAAGTCTGGGGTTTTGAGGCTTTCGTGAGACGAGAAACTCAAGACAAACTCGCAGAAAGAAGTGAAAGGTGTTATTTCATCGGATACCCAAAACAGTCATTTGGATACTTGTTCTACAGACCGAGCAAGGACATGGTCTTTGTAGCAAGACGAGGATTCTTTCGAGAGAGAGAACTCATTTCCAAAGAGGACAGTGGGAGTACAATTGATCTCGAAGAAATTCAGGAGACACCCGATGAACCAACCTTAGGAGAAACTAGCAACCAACATGAGGAAGAAGTTCCTGTTGGGCCAACCGACATCTCATTACCTCTTAGACGTTCGGGTAGAATTAGCATGCCACCCGAGTTTTATGGTTTCCATATTACTTCGGATGGTGACAGGTTAGTCAGTGATCATACGTTGACTAATTTGGATGAGCCAGCTAACTACTATGAAGCAGTGGCGGGCCCCGATTCTGCCAAGTAGAAAGAGGCAATGGACAGCAAGATTAAGTCCATGTATGACAATCAAGTTTGGAACTTGGTTGACAATATGTCGGGTCGTAAAACAGTCGGGTGCAAGTGGATCTTCAAGAAGAAGACCGACATAGACGGAA
Organism: Cichorium intybus; assembly: GCA_023525715.1. NCBI lineage: Eukaryota > Viridiplantae > Streptophyta > Magnoliopsida > Asterales > Asteraceae > Cichorium > Cichorium intybus. The sequence continues at coordinate 118,506,076 of CM042013.1, read as the reverse complement.
AAGTACACACTTTTTAAAGCTCGACTGGTTGCGAAGGGATTCACTCAAACCCCGGGGGTTGACTATGATGAAACCTTTTCACCAGTAGCCAAGATTAAGTCAATTAGGATAATGCTTGCCATAGCTGCGTTTCATGACTATGAAATTTGGCATATGGATGTCAAAACCGCTTTCCTTAATGGGAAACTGACTGAGGATGTTTACATGAATCAGCCAGAAGGTTTTGTAGACACAAAGCATCCTGATAAATTGTGTAAGCTTGAGAGATCAATCTACGGATTGAAGCGAGCATCTCGCAGCTGGAATCTTTGTTTCCACGAGAAAGTCAAAGAGTTTGGTTTCTCTAGGAGTGAAGATGAGTCCTGTGTATATGTCAAGGCTAGTGGGAGTATAGTCACTTTTCTGGTGCTGTATGTTGATGACATACTACTCATGGGAAACGACATTTCGACCTTGCAAGATGTCAAGCCTTGGCTCGGGAAGTGTTTCGCCATGAAAGACCTTGGAGAAGCTGCTTATATTTTTGGGATAAGAATACTGAGAGATAGAAAGAGAAAATTAATAGGTCTGAGCCAGTGTACATATTTGGAAAAGGTGTTAAAAAGGTTTAACATGGAAAATTCCAAAAAGGGAGAGCTACCAATCCAGAGTAATCCCAAATTCAGTAAGACTCAAAGTCCGAGTACCGATGAGGAAATAGCTGAAATGAGTCGGGTACCTTATGCTTCGGCAGTAGGGTCGATCATGTATACTATGACATGTACTCGCCCCGACGTATCCTTTGCATTGAGCATGGTTAGTCGGTACCAGGGTAATCCTGGAAAGGCACACTGGATTGCAGTTAAGAACAAACTCAAGTATCTGCGAAGGACAAAGAATATGGTATTGGTCCTTGGTGGCATTGATGACTTGAAAGTGAGTGGATATACAGATGCCAGCTTCTAGACAGATAGGGACAGTGGTCGGTTGCAGTCAGGCTGGGTATTTCTTTTGAACGGTGGAGCAGTCACTTGGAAAAGTTCCAAGCAAGAAACGATGGCTGATTCAACATGCGAATCAGAGTACATAGCAGCGAGTGAAGCGTCTAAGGAAGCGGCTTGGGTGAAGAACTTCATCGGGGACCTTGGAGTTGTCCGGAGCATTCAGGAGCCGGTGGAACTTTTCTGCGATAACGAAGGAACGGTCGCCTTGACAAAGGAACCGCGATACCATGGAAAGTCTAGGCATATCGAAAGAAAGTACCACTATATTCGACATCAAGTAGAAGAAGGACACCTCTTGGTTAAGAGGGTATCATCAGAAGACAATCCTACAAATCCTTTGACTAAGGCACTGAGCAGGATCAAACACAATCAGCATGCTCGGAGCATTGGACTGAAGGATGATATTAATTTTAGTAATTAGATAGATTTGAAACTTGTAACAGTATAAATGTAATTGACTTGGTGATTTTATAATGGAGATTTATAAATGAGTATTGTTACTACCTTTGTCAATTGTTTATTATTGTGTTTTTATATTTGCATGTTTAACTTCCTAAGTAATTAGATTATTTGAAATTCCACAGTCAATCATACTATTAGGGAGTACGTATGAATGAAGACTGTCATGAATCGGTTGTAGATTGTCTAAGGAGTTAGACATTGAAGTAAGACTGCTACAACGTTCATGAGTACTTTGAAAATAGAGATTTGAGTATTGGATAAACCCACGCTTAACAGATTGCTTCATGGATTACATCACGAGCAATGTTAAGACGATAATATCCTTTGATCTTTAAGTGGAGAGATATGATCTGTAATTTGCGAGACGGTTGCTCATTGATAATGCGAAAACGCACCGGTAACTCGGTGTTATAAAACGCATTGTTGTGAGTATTCTGACTGGTAAAAGGTATAGACATATAAGTCGAAACTTGTCCGTCCTCTGACCCGATGGGGAAACAGATATCTGTAGGCCTCTCGATGATTTTGAAGTTGACTGAAAGTGTTGGCCAACCGGGACTGAATTGATGTGTTCAATTAGCAGTTTTAAAGTCATAAGCGAATCGGAAATCGAGAAACAGAGTGTTAGTCCAAGATTGGTATTAATCCATGTCTTGAGTCTGAAAATATCTTGTTGGACGGAGGATCATCTGATCACTTATCTTTGGACAGAACTGACTGGGTCAGAGTTCAGGAATAGTTTCTGGGAAACTGATGTTAATCAGAAGGTAAATGGACAACTAAAGTCATAGACTTATCCAAGTGGGAGACTGCTGGATTTGGTGTCTAAGCCATGACTTATAATTGTATTTATCTTGAAGCAAAGTCCATTTGGGTTGCCCTCATAGCTGGAGGATTAGTGTAGAGTTCAGTAGAGAGAAAGGTTGAATTATTAATTGTTTAATAAATCAATAGAAATAAATAAATAGTTTATTAATATATTTAAGTGTTAATATATTAATTAGAAACTATAATAATTAATTAAGATTTAATCTAGAATTAATTGGATTTAATTTAGTGATTAAATTAATTAATTATAAGTGCAGGGACTGGTTTGTATTTATTTAATAGTTGAATAACTGGCAAGCCAGTGGCCAGGGGCCAAAAGTGGCGCCAACTATGGAGGCTTCTCCATAGGTGACGAAAACCCTAATTAGGGTTTAGGGGATCTGGTCCAAGTGGTCAACAAGCTTGCCCACTTTGGAGGCTCTTCTAGGGTTTCAGCTGTAACCCTAGGAGGCTATAAAAGGAACCCCCTGGCACCCTATTTCCTGCGCCAACTTCAACTGAAAAAACTCTACTGGATTCATTTCTCCTTAGCTTGGGTGTGACTTGCATTTGAGGCAGTATCTGTTTGCTGCTAGCTTCAAGAACAATATCAAAAGGTTGGTTAATTCTTATTTTGATCTTTAGAAATAAATGTTGGCCTTAGGTTTTAGTTTATATCTTCATAGAAGAAAACATAGATCCTATGTATGTTTTTAATATCATACTTACCCATGTAAGTGGATCATTTATGGTTTTGTTTTAAATTGTTTAAAATAAACTAGTTATTTTAAATAAAGCTTATGTTGCCGTTTTAATGTAAAACGCTCTATTTTATTTATCAAACCCCATCAAATGGGTCTTTAAGAAGAAGACAGATATGGATAGGAAAATACACACATGCAAAGTGAGACTGGTGGCAAAGAGTCATACTTAAACACAAGGGATTGATTATGAGTAAAATTCCTCACCAATGGCAATGGTAAAGTCTATTAGGATATTGTTTGCCATCGCGGTCTTTCATGATTATGTGATATGGAAAATGGATGTAAAAACCACTTTCCTTAACGGAAAACTTTCAGAGGATGTGCATTGACATCCTCGCAGTCATCGATGCAGTCAAAAATACTATATTTAATACCTTACAGCTCACTAGCTAGTGGAAATAAGGGTCGAACCGTGGAGTCAGTTGTTGAATATGTGTCAGAAATAACTGATCTATAGTTCACTCTATAGATGGTGTCGTTCCATGCACTCGACGAAATCCAAACAGTACGAAATTATCGAAAACATAAACTTACGATTATTAAACTACTCAAATCCAAATCCCGTTCAAACCAAACCAACACGTTCTGACCCCGAGGTATACTCAGAAAATCAGAATCGCCAAACACAAAACAATCGATCAAACGAACAATAATTGAAAAACCAAAATCGAAACCGAACAATAGACGTAACTGAATGATTGCATTAAAACTAAACCAAACCAGAAACCGAATGATTCTGACTTCGGTCGATAATCCAGATCTATACGGTCCAACGGGTTCCACAAGTCAGAACCGTTGAACACACGCGATAAACAATACCGAAAACAAGAAATAAATCTAAAACTAGCAATCTACCAACTACTGATCGCTGAAATACGAAAATACGAGTCGAAGAAGCCTGGGTTCCACCCAAAGGTAGGATCTTCGCTCCCAAAACACGAACTGGAGGCCTCTATTTGTAGTTGCGAAAATTGCTTGGACGTGGCGTGCGGAGATGAAATCCGCGGCGCGTCCTTATCTATAACCCCGATGTTCGCTTTTTGAATTTGACTCTGATCCGATACACAGCTGTCACGGGTCGCACGTGTCTTCATCACCATGGCGCACGTATGCTTTCGCTTGAAAGTAGACTTCATTCCAAACTTCACCATTTTGCACGCTTTTAACCCTTGTATTGTATATATTTCGCACACAAACACTAGACACAAAATGTGAGTAATATAACAGTTTCAGATATATATTTTACTCAGAATTGGGCTCAACGTCGACTAAAATACTTCATATTACTAGGCGTCGTCAAACACCCCACACTTGTGCTTTGCTTGTCTCCAAGCAAGTGAGTTTTTAACAAATTCTAACTAGAAATCAAATATTTTTGAATGCTTTCAGTTTCAAAGTTTATTGTATCCAAAAGTTAGATGAAAAATGATTTTGAAAACATGACCAGAATACCCGTTGGGAATCACGACTTTCTAAAGAACCCTTGATTACAAATTTTCAGTCTATAGAGGTGTAAACTTACTCATTCAGATTCTAAAGGCCGTTGAAGAAATATCCATGACTTTCCATGTTGTCTGTGTAACAAGCTTTCGAAAATACTATCCCAAACCAGACGATCTTAGGTAGTAAGGTGCATAAGTACCCTTTCAAGGCCACCCGTTTCGGACCTACCAGCTCGAACAACAAAGGTCATTGATCGACAGTTCCTTCGTGAATCCCAATCCTAAAGTGTTCTAAATACAAGGTTTTCTAACTTCTAAAAACTCAACTTATTTTAACTCAATCAATAGCATGATTACAACTAAACAGTATCTGTTGAAAAATACCATATGCTATAACCCTCAAAAGCTATTCGTTTTCTAATTACAACTTCTTAAAATTTTTGAAATTTGCTAAAATTTTTGAAAATTGGACTGTTTTTGCAAAAATTTCAAAAATTCTCTTTTCGACCGTCCCACCCCACAATTTAAACCGTACAATGTCCCCGTTGTACATAAAAAAATTTAAAACTAGGGAGAAACGAGTTACCCCCTTTGGAAAGGTAGAACTGCTTGCTTATCGAACCCATTAACAACAGCATATCAAAAATGCGCATCTTGGTTTGAATGTCCGGAGTTGTGGCGCAACAGTGAACACGCCGGTATGTGACAAGTGTAAGGGTACGGTAACCCCACACTTGTGTTATACAACTCCTCGGTGGATCTGGTTGATACTTGTATACAAAAACACTCAACAAACAATATTAAACGCAAAAAAGCATACAACAAACAAATCACAAGCGATGCTACGGTATGCCGCAGCGCGCGTGTTTGATGTGCTCATCACGGTAATTAGGAAACCTGCTAACTATGTGATGCTCCATAATTACCACGGTGCACCTCTAAGAGCGTCGTGTCGTGGTAATTACTGAATTTTCTACATTTTTCAAACACCAATTAAAACACCATTTAAACACAAATAACCTAACTTTTTACCAATTTATTGACCTAATTACTTTTATTAACATTGTACTTGTCCTAAAAGCCTAAAATCCTTTAAAAAAATTACTAAAAACCAACCAAAATGTAGATTTGTTTTGTTGCTTTGACTACATAATAAAATAAAAACTACAAATTTTTCATAAAACTTTTAACCGTTATGTCAACTCTCCGCCGTATCAAAGTCTTCCTTGTGGTTCGCTTGGGTATACTCTTCCTCCTCTTCCAGCTCTTCTTCCGGGTCGTCTTCGATAAGCGGAGGTTGTTCTCGTGGTATTTTGCTATCAACATCTCTCATGTACAATCCTACTCCTCCTCCTCCACCTCCTCCTTCTCCCGTACCAACAAACATCTCACTGGTATACGTCCTCTCGAGGGAAAAGCTTATGGGTCCAAACTATCTTGACTAGATCCAGGCCTTGAGGATTGCTTTGAGATTCGAAGGCAAAGAGCATGTCCTTGATGTTGATATCCCAAAGCTAGCTGATGAAGATGTAGCTGCTTATGATAAGCACTATGATGACTCAACTAAAGTTGCTTGCCTGATGTTGACGACCATGTCCTCTAAGCTCTAAAAGGGCTTTAAGAATGTTAGGACATACGGCATCAATATGTATCTCAATGAAATGTTCCAAGAGCAGGCAAGGCATGAACGATTTGAGATCGTTAAGTCCTCGATTGCTTATAAACTGCAAGACAGAGCATCTGTATGTACGCATGTTTAGGAAATGAAATCGTACATTGACCGAATGGAAAATCTTGGTGTCCAGTTGCCTATGGAGTTGGCCATTGATATGGTTCTGAACTCGCTTTCCAGTTCATACCTACAGTTCATCATGAACTATAATATGAACAACCTAGACAAGACCTTGATGGAGTTACACGAGATGCTGAAGAATGTTGAAGCCAACATGAGGCAGGCTCGTGGCACATTTTCCCTTGCTCCCGTTCTAGTCATTCATCATGGTGGTGGCAAACGGAAGAAATGTTCTTGTCCCAAGGGAAAGGGAAAAGCCAAGGGCAACCAAGGCTTTAAGAAAAATGCTAACTCCGACATTGCCCCTATTAGTAATCCGAACGAGGCTATCTGCTTTTACTGCCAGCAGAGGTGACACTGGAAACGTAGATGCACAAAGTACCTGGAGGACCTGAAGAAGAACAGGGTCAAAGAGTGTGGCACCTCAAGTATTTTTATGATTGAATTACATAGTACTATGAGTTATAGTTCTTAGGTCCTTGATATAGGATGTGGTACACACATTTTGCACTGATATGCATGTACTAAGGGAAAGTAGAAAGCTGCAGCATTGAGAGCTCAACCTGATCATGGGAAATAGACAGACTGCTGCTATTACAAGGATCGGTAGCTATGAGCTGATGCTGAATAATAGTTGTTCGACTAGGTTATTGAACTATTGCTACTCGCCAAAAATGGCTCAAAACATTATTTCATTTTATGCATTATTTGAGGATGGTTATAAATTTGGTTTTGACAAAGATAATGGAAATAATTTAGTTTATAAAAATGGTTATCTTTGTTTTAATGCTAGTCCTTCTAATGGCATATATAAAAGTGTTGTTTGCATTGGTAGGAACATTAATATATAACTTTGAATGTTGATTCTAATGAGAATGTTTTCGATAAGTCACGTCTATGGCACTATCGTCTTAGCCATATAAACAAGAATCACATCGCCAAGCTCCAGTCGGAAGGAATCTTAGAATCGTTCGACTTAAAGTTGGATGATGTATGCGAGTCTTACTTGCTTGGCAAGATGACTAAATCACCATTCACAGGAAGCTGCGAAAGAGATAGGATCTGTTGGAACTAATCCACACAGATGTTTGTGGACCATTCAGATCCGCCACTAGACAAGGTGAACGCTAATTTGTGACATTTACTAATGATTTCAGTAGATACGGTTATGTTTATCTGATTAAACATAAGTCGGAAACCTTTGAAGTGTTCAAAGAGTTTTAGAACGAAATAGAGAATCAACTGGTGTAACACCCGGTTTCTCATACAAAGTACACCCAAATATTTTATAACCATTACACATTTAATCGGGTGTATTTGCACTCAAACCAAGGATCAAGCTATTATCATTACAATAATTATACAAAAAGGTCCTTACAAAATATGTGACCAAGTGTTACAATTAAATCTACTTCAGCTAAGGACAGTCTCTAAACTTGTCCGTCTTTGTTTATCACATGCCTTCCCCTATCACAGCTATAGATACCTGCAAAACAACACAACATTCAAGTGTAAGCTTATAAAGCTTAGTGAGAAATCTCAATCATACTCCACAAATCTCTTTCAGTAAACTCTCTCATCATTCTTCTTTTGCTAGTCTCATTAGCAATATTCATTCTCTCTAAACTCTGATACCTGCAAACATATTAGCCTTACAAACACCAGCTAATTAGTAGAAATATCAACTTAATAAATAAGTATCTCAACTGATACTACTCATGAACTCAATCCCACATACTCGTATGAACTCATTTCACTAGTAATTATGCTCAATTATAAACTATAACTCGTCTCTTGTTATTCACAATTTACAGAACCACTTTAAGTCTAAGCTACTGTAATATCAATACGACACACATATATGTACAATATATATATATTAACTCAATCTCTATATTTATCTCAATCATTTAGTATATTCATTTAAACCAAGTACTCGTATATAACAATAAATTCTAAACCTTGTTTAACTCATACAAATTGGTTATCTCAACCAATTAACATGTACCATAACTCAATTTAAATATACTCAAACTATATATAATGAATTATAACTACTCACCTAATATCGGCTTGGTACGTGGGACACCCAAATTGCACGTACCGGGCTCCTGTTCGCCAGACTTGGTTATATCACCATAGTCTAAATCAATTCTCCAACACCTATAATTATCTCAATAACATCTATCTCAAAGATGTATAAATCAAAAGAGAAACAAAAGATTATAAACGGTAAATATCAACTCAATATTTACCGAAACCCCCAATTTGCACGGTTCTACTCATTCAACCGTAGAAACTCGACAATAATCATACCAACAACTCTAGAAGCATCCACAAACAATCTACTAACAACGTATATAACAATTATATAGCTAAATCGTGAAGATTGAACACTAGGGTTTAAAACCTCCAAAACCGAGAGATACTCACCTGTAATAACAGCTTTACCCTGATCCAGATGGTACAACTTGTAGACCCAGGTGTCTTCTCACCTCTTTCAACACCTACAACATACCATATACACACCACATATATGTGAATACCTTGTATTCACATTCAATAGTTCTATCTACTCAAATATAATCAATAGCAAGCTCTAGGGTTTGAATCACAACCCTACTACACATCCATATAATTGTATACGTTCAATTTCCAACCATCTACAGATGGTTCTTCACTACAACTCGAACCCAACTCAAAATGACCAAATCAACCGTTCAAAAGAGCTAGAACCGGAGACCTTACCTTCAATAAGCGGAATATCGAAAATTACTTCAATCCTTCGCGTTCTAGCCTTCCGATTTGGTCCTAATGTGAAAAGGGGATGTTTTCTAGGGCTTGGGAGAGGTTTTGCTCGAGAAATAATCCAAGAAAATGACTGAAATCGCGTTTAAAAGAAGGTGGGGTCGGCACGAAACCCGACCCGTGTCCAAAAACCCGACCCGGGTTGGCTTGCAGCACGACCCGTGCTGTAGAGCCCGACCCGTGCTCACTTTACAGCCCCTTTTTCTTCCAACCGGAACCCGACCCGGTTTCCAGAACCCGACCCGGGTTTCTTTTACAACTCGCCCCGGGTTTTAAAACCCGCCCCGGGTTCTTCCAAAATGATCTCAAATGTTGTTTTAAGTCTTCCAATTTAACCCGGTTTGACCTTTCAAGAACACAAGTTGTTTCTTTTACCCTTTATAACATCCTACTTCTCATAGATGGGTTTCTAAACATCTTAACTCGTGTTTTAACTCATCTAATCTCGTTTATATCAAAAATTAATATAACTCTACCATAAATTAAAAATTACGGTATCACAAGTTCTTACCCCCTTCAAAAGATTCCGTCCTCGGAATCTCTTGGAATAAGTATGGTTTATACAACCACCTCACCACCGTAATTTCACATTCCGTATGACAATGATATTATACTCTCGTCAGCTCATATGACATGTACATACTGTCGCATCTCATTTACTCATAATATAGGTAATACCCGCCATCATCCTCACGAGATGATCTCTGTAGTGATATTGGCTATCATCACTGCTACGTAGGACAATACTCACTCTTTCAGGCCACACACGTTGCTATGGTATTATTGACACCAAGCTATCTCACCTCACTCTTCAATTGATACTCCAACCACTATCATTATTTGCCATCTGTCCACAATGATTTCAAATCTCCATGAAACGGTTAATTCTAACTCAATAAGAAAATTGGTCTCATCACTTTCACATTAATTGTCTCTGAGTTTACTCCTCCAATAATAACTCACAGTTATTGAATCCTCCTAATTGCACATCCCAATCGATTAGGGTAGAAGACACACTCATACAACATAAAACACACAGACATTCAAATGTCTCACTCACATCATACGACTCATCAACCAAATGATAAAAATATTAGAAACTATCTCATGTTTCACTCATGCTTCCTCAAAATATCATCTATCTCTACTTTCACTTCAGCACATATATTAGGTGTTTCTCCCAATATACAACATACAATCCTCAACCACGAATGGCTCCTCTTCATATCAGTTCAACAACATACCTCACGTTGTTTCTATCGATGTACTCACTCATTATATATTCTCTTGTGTGTAAAGTCCACATCACGCTCTCACTCAATCGATAATCATTAACTATATATTAAACTCAAAAATTTATTCTTCATCAATAAATTTTTTCAACACAACCGCACATATCCCTCCTGATATACAATCAGTAAGGAATTTTCCTCTCGCCATTTCTACGTCATTATCACCGAAATCTCTAATTCATCCGTATGACACCAATAGGTCATACGTATGGCTCGCTATAATCTCTGCACACGACTCAATTAATAACATCTAACACCGTAATTTCTACGGTGAGGTCATATCTCATCACCCGACAATCTCGTTAATCTCAAGAAATAATTCAAGATTTTTATAACAAAATCTATTATCTATCGTCTCATACGAATAAATAGTTTTGTCATCTTCACACCCACGCATTTATTTCATTGGCAGTAATTGGTTTGATTGCTAAGGAATGAATCCTATCAATCACAACCACAATTACTTTCCTCTTTTTTTTTTTTTTTTTTTTTTTTTTAACTAATATCTTCTCATTATGTATTTATAAAACTCTATCTCATTTAACATGTAAGAAATCTCACACATTCTCCACACGACTACATAATAAACATACTTACTCACAGCCTCACTTCTCAACAATATTACTCACTGTATCATCTCACAATACCCCCCATACTGTTACTCAGTCTCTGATTCATCCCCTTTCAACCCACAAGGTTTCAAGCAACACACACTTACCGCTACGTTCATATCTATCCATACGCAAGGTTAGTACATTTCTCATTATTCTACATCACTATAAAGTATATGCCCGTCTACATACAAGCACAACACTGCAGTACCACTCTAGCTCAACTTATGGTACCCCGTACCATCTTCCTGTCTCGTTACTCACACTATCTTATAATACCCCGTACTATCTTCAAAACTTACTACTTAATAAAATCTCACGGTACCTCATATCATTCGTCGACCTCATTGCTCAACACTCTCTCACGGTATCTCGTACCGTTCTCTATTCTCACCACTCAACGCTGTATCACGGTATCTCATACCGTCCTCTAGTCAAATCATGGTACCTCGTACTATCCTCTGATTTCATTCCATCTCCTCTTGACTCTGGTAGGTCTCCTCTACGGTCTCGAGCCATATAGACTCACCGTCACTCCTCCTTTCGTTTGAGTCACAAAGAACTTCACTACTCTAACCACAAGATACTCGTCATGTGGTTCCACAAAAATATGTGGCCTCAACCTCAGCTACTCAATATGTAACCCCACATAATATGTGGTCTCAATCACATTTACTCATTATGTAATCCGACAAAGTATGTGGTCTCAACCACTTTACTCGATATATGGTCCCACTAAATATGTGGTCTCAACCATATTTACTCATAATGTGGCCCCACAAATTTTGTGGTCTCAACCACTTTACTCGATATATGGTCCCACTAAATATGTGGTCTCAACCATATTTACTCATAATGTGGCCCCACAAATTTTGTGGTCTCAACCACTTTACTCGATATATGGTCCCACTAAATATGTGGTCTCAACCATATTTACTCATAATGTGGCCCCACAAATTTTTGTGGTCTCAGTCACATAAATACTCGTACACAGAAATCTCATCACATCTGTGAAACAACAAGCAATATATATATATATATATATATATATATATATATATATATATATATATATATATATATATATATATATATATATATATATATATATATATATATATACAATATCACAATTTATATATTTTTTTTTTTAACATGTACATACTCATTATATATTCTTTTCCATGGTTGTTAAATACTTGTTAATCAACCACATATATTCTCAATTATATATAATCATAAAACACTCGTTATGTGATATGTAAATGTTACCTCAAGTGGACACGAGATTCTCATCTCGATGTCGGTTACTACACTTTATAATAACAGTTCTCTAACATATGTATTATCAACAATTAAACACATATACTCGTTACTTCTAACATTTTAAATAATTTACTTACATACCTCATAGCAACATAATCTTATTTTCTCATTAGCTGAAACCTGCATACTTCGGATCTCAAATCTCGAGTGTACTCGGCTACACTTACATGTCTCAACTCTTAGCTCATGTTCAGCTTATACTTATACGCTTCCTCATCATTGGTTGGAATTTCACCTCAATCAGGATCTCATTTCATCTTCAACTGGAATTTCACCATCAGCCAGAAACTTGTTTCATCATCAGCTGGAATCTCGCCATCAGCTGGAATCGCATCTCGTCATCAGCTGGACTCTCGCCTCAATTAGTATCTCATCTCATATTCAGTTGACATCTCATTATCAACTGAAGTTCTTGTCTCCTCGTTAGCTGATATCTCATATCAACCAAAATCTCGTCTCATCATCCTCTGTAGGTCCAACCGACTGTGACCAACTTCTCAACTCATTCTTCATCTGACTCAATACCTGTATTCACACACAGAATATAACAAATAATAAATATAACATAAGAGTTATACTCAACTCATACTCTAACATCTGCAGCAGTATCTTTTCCAAGCATGTGATAGGGGTTCTTTCCTCCTTGGTTCAAGTCTAGGACTCTATACTCAAGACCTAGTTCACTTAAACCATGCTCTGATACCAACTTGTAACACCCGGTTTCTCATACAAAGTACACCCAAATATTTTATAACCATTACACATTTAATCGGGTGTATTTGCACTCAAACCAAGGATCAAGCTATTATCATTACAATAATTATACAAAAAGGTCCTTACAAAATATGTGACCAAGTGTTACAATTAAATCTACTTCAGCTAAGGACAGTCTCTAAACTTGTCCGTCTTTCTTTATCACATGCCTTCCCCTATCACAGCTATAGATACCTGCAAAACAACACAACATTCAAGTGTAAGCTTATAAAGCTTAGTGAGAAATCTCAATCATACTCCACAAATCTCTTTCAGTAAACTCTCTCATCATTCTTCTTTTGCTAGTCTCATTAGCAATATTCATTCTCTCTAAACTCTGATACCTGCAAACATATTAGCCTTACAAACACCAGCTAATTAGTAGAAATATCAACTTAATAAATAAGTATCTCAACTGATACTACTCATGAACTCAATCCCACATACTCGTATGAACTCATTTCACTAGTAATTATGCTCAATTATAAACTATAACTCGTCTCTTGTTATTCACAATTTACAGAACCACTTTAAGTCTAAGCTACTGTAATATCAATACGACACACATATATGTACAATATATATATATTAACTCAATCTCTATATTTATCTCAATCATTTAGTATATTCATTTAAACCAAGTACTCGTATATAACAATAAATTCTAAACCTTGTTTAACTCATACAAATTGGTTATCTCAACCAATTAACATGTACCATAACTCAATTTAAATATAGTCAAACTATATATAATGAATTATAACTACTCACCTAATATCGGCTTGGTACGTGGGACACCCAAATTGCACGTACCGGGCTCCTGTTCGCCAGACTTGGTTATATCACCATAGTCTAAATCAATTCTCCAACACCTATAATTATCTCAATAACATCTATCTCAAAGATGTATAAATCAAAAGAGAAACAAAAGATTATAAACGGTAAATATCAACTCAATATTTACCGAAACCCCCAATTTGCACGGTTCTACTCATTCAACCGTAGAAACTCGACAATAATCATACCAACAACTCTAGAAGCATCCACAAACAATCTACTAACAACGTATATAACAATTATATAGCTAAATCGTGAAGATTGAACACTAGGGTTTAAAACCTCCAAAACCGAGAGATACTCACCTGTAATAACAGCTTTACCCTGATCCAGATGGTACAACTTGTAGACCCAGGTGTCTTCTCACCTCTTTCAACACCTACAACATACCATATACACACCACATATATGTGAATACCTTGTATTCACATTCAATAGTTCTATCTACTCAAATATAATCAATAGCAAGCTCTAGGGTTTGAATCACAACCCTACTACACATCCATATAATTGTATACGTTCAATTTCCAACCATCTACAGATGGTTCTTCACTACAACTCGAACCCAACTCAAAATGACCAAATCAACCGTTCAAAAGAGCTAGAACCGGAGACCTTACCTTCAATAAGCGGAATATCGAAAATTACTTCAATCCTTCGCGTTCTAGCCTTCCGATTTGGTCCTAATGTGAAAAGGGGATGTTTTCTAGGGCTTGGGAGAGGTTTTGCTCGAGAAATAATCCAAGAAAATGACTGAAATCGCGTTTAAAAGAAGGTGGGGTCGGCACGAAACCCGACCCGTGTCCAAAAACCCGACCCGGGTTGGCTTGCAGCACGACCCGTGCTGTAGAGCCCGACCCGTGCTCACTTTACAGCCCCTTTTTCTTCCAACCGGAACCCGACCCGGTTTCCAGAACCCGACCCGGGTTTCTTTTGCAACTCGCCCCGGGTTTTAAAACCCGCCCCGGGTTCTTCCAAAATGATCTCAAATGTTGTTTTAAGTCTTCCAATTTAACCCGGTTTGACCTTTCAAGAACACAAGTTGTTTCTTTTACCCTTTATAACATCCTACTTCTCATAGATGGGTTTCTAAACATCTTAACTCGTGTTTTAACTCATCTAATCTCGTTTATATCAAAAATTAATATAACTCTACCATAAATTAAAAATTACGGTATTACAACTGGGCAACAAGATTAAGATGCTCTGATCTAATAGGGGTGGAGAATATCTTAGTCAAGGATTCTACGACCATCTCATGGATTGTGGAATAGTTTCACAATTCTCTCCTCCTAGAACACTACAGCATAATGGTATATCTAGAAGGAGAAATTGAACGTTGTTTGTAACACCAAATACTTGTAATAAGTATGCGCAAGTTAATTCTAGCAAAAAGGGGTAAATTGGTCATTTTACCATAAAAGGGTAATTTGGTCATTTGACCATGTAAAGGACCAATTATGTAAAAATATTGTTTGCTTGTGGCAAAAACATAAGAAAAGAAAGTTTTATTATGATAAAATGTGAGAAAAGTGCCAAGAGTTCAAGAAATGGAACTTAGGGACTAAATTTGTAAAATTTGGAAATACAAATAGGAGAGTTGACTCTCGTATGTGTGGCTGAACATTTGAGAACTTACGGGAAGGATTTTTGAGAGGAATCTTCTGGAAATCCACAAGAGCTGAAGCGTGAATTCGGAGCAAGTGTTTGGAATTGATGATTCCTAAGTTAAACAAGGTTAGTAGTTGATTTCTAATCAAGTTCTTGAAGTGTTCTTGATGGGTTTTTTTACATGGATGACTGAAAACTGTAAATTCGGTTATGATCCATGATATCCATATGATTTCTAAGTTGAAATATGTATATTATGAAAAGAACACATATCAAATTGAAAGTATGTTGCTATTGTTGAGATTTTGCAATTTTGATCAAGAACCCTAGATTGCGAGTTCTTGTGATTAACCTGGTTTTAATGGTTGATAATGACTTCTAGATGTTATTTTAGTTGAACTAAATCAGTAGAAGTGATTATAACTTAGTAATTTCGGTTTTGGACCAAAAATGTGAAAAACGGGAATTTTTGGAAATGGATTGAAATCACCAATTCCATGGTTTAAAACTTGAAGTAAATGAAGGGTTTTGGTCCTGGAACAAACCCCTACTGATTAAGTCGTGTATTAAGGGCTTAATATGAGAAAATGGGATTTTATAGCATAAAAATCGGAGTTTCTGGTCTGCTGTGCAGCCTTCGCGACGCGACCATCATGGCCCTCGCGACTCGAGGTTGCGACAGTTTGGGAAGCATTTTCCTTGAGCTTCCTGTTAAGATTTTTGATAATTTCAAATATGATTTTGATGCTAGACTTGTCCGTTTGACCTCAAATTTTGAACATAAGTCTAATATGGTATGAAACTTCGTGGAAAATTGTCGGAATACGTATACGACCTCCTGAAAGTACTATAGCAAAATACGCATATTTCGGGAAAATGTATAATTTATAGAAAGATGGTAAATGTAGGTTATCATCTAGATATGATTTGCAATGTCCAACATGGACTCTTGTGTAATAGAGTCAATTAAAATGGTTGTTAACCTATTATCATTTTATATATAAATGAATATATAGGTACGAGACAAATTGTTGGGGCGCGTATAAAACGGCAAGAAACAACTGGAACTAGTGGTAGCAAGTATCCAGGTGAGTAATCTCACTTATATCATATATGATATGTGTTGATTGAACTGTTACAGGTTGAAACTTTTGGGGGACGAATTTGGCAGTTTACAGATGCATTGAAAAGACAATACCAGATAAGCCGTGAGTCTATGAAAGACAAGAACGGAGCTGTGATTCAATATAAAAAGACAATATCGGGTAAGCCGTGAGTCAATGAAATGACAAGAACGGAGCCGTGAGTCTAGGCAAAAGCGGGGCAAACTCGTGAGCCATAAATGGCTTTGAAATAAAATGTTATTGAACTGGTGCGGCCTATATGGCTATGATATTGGATGTTATATCCAATTGGTGTGGCCTATATGGCTATGATATTGTTATCTGGAAATGGTGCGGCCTTATGGCTATGATATTGGATGATTAAATCCAAACGGTGCGGCCTTATGACTATGATATTGGATGATTAAATCCAAACGGTGCGGCCTTATGGCTATGATATTGAACTTGAATTTAAATGGTGCGGCGCGGCCTTATGGCTATGATATTGGATGATTAAATCCAAACGGTGCGGCCGTATGGCTATGATATTGGATGATTAAATCCAAACGGTGCGGCCTTATGGCTATGATATTGAACTTGAATTTAAATGGTGCGGCCTTATGACTATGATATCGGGTTATTGCAACCTGTTGGTGCGGCCTTAGGGCTATGATATAACGATGAAACTGTTTGGTGTGGCTTATATAGCCAGGAAATATGGTGCAGTCAAATTGTGACTACGAAATATGGGACAGAAATGGTCAGATATGATTAAACGTGCAAATAACTGACGTGATTTGATACTTATACGTTATTATGGTTCAGCCTGTAAGGCTATGAAGTAGGATGTGAAATCCTAAGAGATATATGATCAGCTAGTAAGGCTAGGAGTTTGGATTCGATATCCAAACATATATACGGTTAGTCGGAAGGGGCTATAAAATGGGACCTAGTATTGAAAAGATGAGTTAAAAGAGAATTATCATATATAGGGAATTATATATGATGTATTTCTTATGCATGTTATTTGCAGATATGATTACTCACTGAGCTTTATAGCTCACGTTGTCTGTTAAATGTCCCTGCAAGTTACCATGATCCTGATATGGGAAAAGATAGAGTCCGTGACTAGAGAAGTGGGACTTATAGATGTTGTCAGTAGCAACCCGGCTTCAAAGGAGATTATGGTATTTTATACTCTCCTTGATACACTTGTACCCGTTTTTAATAAAATATACCCCTATTGTTATGGTTTTACGTATTGAAACCTTTGTTTTAAATGAAAATTTTCAGGGGGTGTTTTTGTTTTAAAAGTCGGGTGTTACATTGTTACACATGGTTCAATATATGATAAGTCGTGCTACACTTCCAGTAAGTTTTTGGGATTATGCCTTAGAAACTGCAGCTCACATCTTGAACCTTGTCCTAACTAAGAAGGTTGCTAAGACACCCTCTGAGATGTGGAGTGGGGAACATCCTTCACTAGCACATATAAAATTCTAGGGTTGTGAAGTCTTTGTTCGACGCGAAGCTCATGACAAGCTTGAACCCAGAGCAGAAAAGTGTTATTTCATTGGTTATCCACAAATTTCATTTAGATACTTGTTCTACAAGCCTTTTGAGAACAAAGTCTTTGTTGCTCGAAGAGGAGTATTTATGGAAAGAGATGTCATATCCAGAGGGGCTAGTGGGAGTAAGATTGACCTTGAATAAATTCAATAAGAAACCAATGAAGAACCTATAGTTGACACTGGTACTCTGCCTGAGGATGAGACTCTCGTTGAGGAAATAGACATATCTCCACCGCCTCTTCTCAGATCCAGTAGAGTTAGACATCCTCCTGAGTTTTATAGGTTCCATATTGCTACAGAAGGTGACACACTGATCAATGATAACACACTAGTTAGTAAGAATGAGCCATCTAACTACAAGGAAGCAATGTTAGGCCCTGAAGCTGCCAAATGGAAAGAAGCCCAAGGAGAGCGAGATTCAATCCATGTACGATAATCAAGTTTGGAACTTGGTTGATCCGACACCAGGTCTAAAAACCGTTGGGTGTAAGTGGATCTTCAAGAAAAAGACCAACATGGATGGGAATGTACACACATTTAAGGCTAGGTTGGTAGCGAAGGGTTTCACTCAGACTCAAGGAACTGGTTATGATGAAACCTTCTCTCTAGTAGCCAAGATTAAGTCTATTAGAGTGTTACTTGTCATAGCTACATTTTATGACTATGATATATGGTAGATGGATGTCAAAACCGCTTTCCTTAACGGGAAACTATCAGAGGATGTGTATATAGCACATCATGAGGGTTTTATACATACCAAGTACCCAAATAGAGTGTGTAAGCTTGAAAGGTCCATTTATGGACTTAAAAAAGCTTCTTGCTGCTTGAACATCTTCTTCCATGAAAAGGTCAAAGAGTTTGGATTTTCTAGAAGTCAAGATGAGTCCTGTGTTTATGTCAAAGACAGTGGGAGTAACGTGGTATTTCTTGTACTGTATGTGGATGACATACTCCTTATAAGAAACAACATCTCAACGTTTCAAAGTGTGAAGACTTGGCTTGGGAAGTGTTTCGCTATGAAGGATCTGGGAAATGCATCTTATATACTTGGCATAAAGATTTATAGGGATAGATCGAAGCGTCTAATAGGACTAAGCCAATGTACATACTTAAATAAAATCTTGAAGAAATTCAAGATGCATGATTCCAAGAAAGGGTTTTTGCCCATGCAACATGGCATAAAGTTGAGTAAAGAACAATGTACCAGAACTAGTGAAGAACTGGACTGATTGAGTCGAATCCCATATGATTCGGCTATAGGATTGATCATGTATGCCATGATGTGTACTCGGCCTGATGTCTCGTATGCTTTGAGCATGGTGAGCCGGTATTAGGATAATCCTGGCGAAAGTCATTGACGGCAGTGAAAAACATTCTTAAGCATATGAGAAGAACTAAAGATATGTTCCTCGTATATGGAGGAAAAGATGAGCTAAGAGTAACTAGGTTTAGTGACGCAAGTTTTCAAACAGATAGAGATGACTCTTGCTCACAGTCAGGATGCGTGTTCTTGTCGAACGGAGGAACGATTACCTAGAAATGTTCGAAGCAGAAGTTGGTGGCTGACTCGACATGCGAGTCCGAGTATATAACAGCTAGTGAAGCTGTAAAGGAAGCTACATGGTTGAAGAACTTCATTGGTAATCTTGGCGTTGTCCCCCATCTGTGATCCCCTTGAAGTGCTCTATGATAACAAGGGTGCAGTCGCATTGACTAAAGAACCCAATGACCATGGGAGATCAAGACATATACTCAGAAAGTACCACTACGTTCGAAACCGAGTTGAAGACGGAGACATCATGGAGAGTAGGGTTCCATCAAAAGAGAATCTGACAGATCCCTTCACCACGACATTGTCGCAGGCCAAGCATGATTAGCATACTAGGTCTA
Organism: Cichorium intybus; assembly: GCA_023525715.1. Classification (NCBI taxonomy): domain Eukaryota; kingdom Viridiplantae; phylum Streptophyta; class Magnoliopsida; order Asterales; family Asteraceae; genus Cichorium; species Cichorium intybus. The sequence goes on along the minus strand of CM042013.1, from coordinate 118,486,024 downwards.
TAGGCATTAAAGTTGCTAGCGAAATGTCTTAAATGTTTAGTTAATAGTTTGAAAATCGAAACATATAGCAGTATTAATTGTATCTTGGTGTTTATTAGTGGAGACTTAATAAAATGCTGGATTGCTACCATTTCACTAATTACTACTGTGTTTCACTTTTGCATGTTTAGAACCCACTTCCCGAGTATTAATTTACTCAAACCTCCACAGTCGGTCATACTCTTGGAAGTAAGTAATGTTTTAAGACTGCCATAGAGTGTTAATAGATTGTCTATAAAGATTAGCCATAGCATGGTGATTGCGACTAACATTCATGACTACTTGATAGAGATTTAAGTATTGGAACAACCCACACTTAGAGATTACTCCATGGATTAAGTCACAAGTAATTCTAAGATGATAATATCTTTTATTCTTCAAACCGATATTCATGAGCATTTGCATTATGATTATGTTATGCATTGGTCTGCTCAAATGCTATCCGTAAATGGTAGTTATAAATGGTATGTGCATGTGTGACATGATAAAATAGACAGAGACTATGTAGTCAGAGTTTATCTGTTCCTTCTGCCTTAACAAGGATAAGCGATATCTATGGGCCCCTCGATGATTTGATGCTGACACTAAGCGCTTGGCAAAGCCTTGACTAGATTGATGTGTTCAATCAGTAGTCTGACAGAGTCATCATAAATCTCTATCGGGAAACAGAATTTTAAACTTTTGGGATTGACCTTTTCCATGACCCAGGTTCATCATGATATCTTGAAGAATGGAGGAATAATTGATCACTTATCTAAGGGTCGTCTCTTGTCTTTTGATCAGAGTTCGGCAGTTTCATAGGATGACATACTATCTGCTGATTATCAGATAGTATTGAGACCACACAAAGTTGACAACTTGTCTAAATAGGAGACTGTTGGAATTAGTGTCCAAGGTCATCAACTGATGGTAATATCTCTAATAATAGTAGGGTCCTTTTGGGTTGCCCTCATGACCCAGAAAAACAAATAGAGCCAGAAAATATGAAAGGATAATTCGTTTGTTAATTTATTGAGAAATAAATTAATTAAAAACTAGATCAGTAAATTAATTGATAAATTAATATAGAATTAATTTTGAATCAATTAAAGGGACTGGATTGCCATTAATTAAAGGTTTATTTAATGGAAACAAGTCCAGGGGTGCGGCCGTCAAAAGGCTCCTTAAGTTTGAAACCATAGGAGCCTTGCAGTATAAATAGAGGCCTTAGGGTTCAACCCTAAGGCATCACAAGCCTCCAAGTGAGTCGCCAATATCCCTCCTCCCTCCCCTTTCTGCGATTTCTCATCCTCTCTAGGGTTTGAGTTTTCTGCCTCCTCTTCCCAAATGGAATACTGATCTGTCTAGTTTTTTGGAGATCTTGGGTGTGAATCATCATAGGGATTCTACTTTGGATCCTGTTCATCCTTGCAATCGTGGCCATGACCAGAAGTCAAAGAATGAGACTTGCTGAGGTATATATTTTATTTAAGTTTTAAAGTAGTTGTAACTGATATGAACTGTATTATCCTGTACAATGTTGAGGGATATTATGTGATTTGATCTTGTTAGTCTTCCGCTACATGTTTTTATGTGTTTATATGATAGAATCCCAACAATTCTTGATTGGTCGGAGGAAATCTCTTTCTTCAGTCTGAGTGTTGGATGCACTGTAGACTGATCAGGTGGTAGTGGAACAATCACTAAGGTTGTCGATTAGACGAGCATGTGGGTCTAGGTATTATGTCTGCAATAGTTTGGCCTGGCTACCATGTGGTGAGGATGCTGCATTGTTACTTAGTAGAAACCTAGTTTGGTTGCCATACGACGATAGCGCTGTGTCGCTGCTTAGTGACGGAGTGTCTTGGCAGCAGGGCGTGTACCAAGGTTAGAGATTATAATGAGAATTTTGTCGCATCGCGAGGATACATCATCATCATTGATGAGGCTAAATTACCCATTTGAGCTTCAAAGTTTGAAATACTAGTTCCACTTTCTTTTTGGAATTTTTGGGTGCTAGTGGCAAGAGATTTCACAATGTCCACAAGTGACATTTCAGAGCTACTAGCTTGAGAATGGTGAGGTTGATATTGTAGTTGAGAAGGTGGTACTTTCAACGGTGGTCTTGAATGGTAATGTTGTTGAAGGTGAGGTGGTTATTGTCGTTGGAATTGAGGTATTGTTAGGCGTTTTGTGGAATCGCTCTTGGGGCATAACTCAAATTAGGATTTAGTGTTCAACTTGAATTGTAAGCGGCTTGCTAAGCTGACGGCTTTTGATGTTGGCCTTGATATCCTCCCAAGCATTCACTTTCTCGGCATCATCAACAAGAACAAGACATATATCCATGTGATGGCCCATTGTAGTGCAAATACCACATACCATTACTTGTGGACTACCACTCGTTGCTAATTGATGGACAATGGTGGTCAATTCCACAAGCTTTGATTCGAGGCTTGTAGTGTCAACTTCATTCACCTTGTGAGGTCAATCTTTTCTAGTGTTTTGACATGTTCCAAAGTGTTGAAGATATGTGGCCATGGTTTTGAAAAGTTCTTAGTTTTGTTATGATGTTTTGCTAAAAATGTCACCACCACTTGATGCCTTTTAGTTTTTGCTCACCCCTAAATTGAGGTGTGAAATATAGAGATAACTACGGTGTAAAACGTGGTCAAGACTACTGTACATGAGGGAAAACTATGCTTCAAGGACATAGAAAAGAGATGTGGTACATCGGTTAACAAAATGACTACAAAGCTAGTTTTACCAAAATATATAATGAAGAAGGGTTGCATTTTGCGTGGTGGATGAACGAAATATGCGATGCAAAACAGAAGACCTTAAGAGTCTGATTAAGAATAAATCTATGGTGCAATGATTTATGCAACTTTTATCAACTAAAAATCTGATTGCATATACAAATCAATAAGTTTTAACACAAAAATATGATTTTCAGCACATTTCAGCAAGTTTAACATATTTCAACAACTAGTTAACATAAATATCTAATTTTATAGCACATTTCAACATTTTTAACATATTCCAACAACAGTTTAACAGAATAATATAATTTTTAGCACAGTTCACACAAGAATTAAGACATTTCGACATATATGGTAAAAATTTGATTTTTAGCAAGAATCAAGACATTTCAGCAAGTATTTATCATAAAAATCCAATTTGCAGCAAATTTCAACAACAATTAAGATACTCCAACAAGTATTTAACATGAAAATCTGATTTCCACCAAGATTTTTGAATAAATAAGAAACTTTTAAGTGATTTTAGCAAGAAGTAACACATTTTAATAAGTATTTATCATAAAAATCTGATTTTAGCACAAATTAACAAGAAAAAGACAAAAATATTATGATTTTAGCAATGTAACCCTAGAATGCAGCAATAAAGTGAAAGAAGATATAACAAAGAAGAGCGAAATACCTGTGATTTTAGTAAATTTGGCAGAAGGCTGGAAAGGAGACGAGACAACAACATCGTTAGCTTTAAGGAGGTGAGATGTTGGGGACGACGGTCGTAGGTATGGTGGATGCTTATCATCGATGGGAAGGAGGTAAGAGAACAACATGAACGACTGTGTAAAGCAAGATCGACAAAGGGGAGGGGATAAGATGTGTGAACGAGAGAGATATAAAAGAAAATATAAAATGTCTGCAGTGTTTAGAAACTATTTTCCATATCATCTAGGAAAAGAAAGTGCGTAGAAGTTTATAGAGACTGAAACCTGTGCGGGGGTAGGGGCGGATGTAGCCAAGTGGATCAAGGCAGTAGAATGTGAATCCACCACGCGCGGGTTAGATTTACGGTCGTATAATAAACAAACGAACTTCTATTAAAATGCATGTTCATCCAAAAACATAAATATTTAAGAAGATTTTTCTTAAAAAAACAAACACCAATATTAGAAAACTTTATTAAAATATAATAATTTACACAAATTTTGGTCTTTATTAAATATGGAGTTTTTGTAAAATTCTCAAAATTTATCCGATTACATTTTCATGCCTATCAAAATGTATATAGTTATTTAATGGTTTTAATATGCAAACGAAAATCAGTATCTATACAAGTAATGATAACACACACATTTGGCAAAATGGTCCCGTAGCTCAGTTGGTTAGAGCGTTGGTCTTATGAGCCGAAGGTCGCGGGTTCGAGCCCCGCCGGGACCAATATATTCGTGTGTCTCTTTTAATTAATGTTTCTGTATTTTGCCCTGTACTTTTATTTATTTGCTTTGGGGGCCCCTTTTTATCTAAACTTCGTTATATTATCCCCTGTACTTTTTTCTATTTAATGATCTAAGCCCCGCTTAACTTTTTGGTATAACCACCGTTCATCCCTTCCATTAAAATATTACAAATTGGGGAAACATGATCAATGATACACTAGCAACAACTCAAAATTATGATGTTCCTGCCCAAATTCACCAACCACAATTTCATTAATTTAGTCATTGTTCACCAAACTCAATCATAATAAAGATTCTTCGCACAGTGTGCCCAAGATAACCCCAATCTCGATCATTATAATACAATTCATCCTGTTCTACTTCTCCAATTCGATTCACGGAATTAACACCCGTTTGGTCCAGGAGAGAGAGAGAGAGAGAGAGAGAGAGAGAGAGAGAGAGAGAGAGAGAGAGAGGGAATCAAAGTTTGATGAGTGAGAAGTTAATGAGAGAATTGAGCTGGTTGGTGAGCAGTAATGGGCCATGGCGAAAATATCCACAGTTTCCACACACCCACCATTTGTTCCTTTCCCCCCTATTTCTTGTTGTCTACTCATTCCCCAAATGGTATCAAACCACTTTTGCTCCACTTATCTGTTCTTCGGATTTTGTGGGCATTCCACGTTGTGCTTACAGAAGGGATTCGTATAATCGTATAACCGTATAGTAGATTCTGAAGTTTTCCTTCTCTGGTATGTCACTCTCATCGATACCCATATCTTATGAAGTTTTGACTTATTAGGTTTTCATGTATTTCAACCTATCTTCTGTGACGTTGACTAATCGGACTACTCACTGTTCTTGTTTCTGTACGTTGTTGTTCATACAACATTCAAAATTGATCCTGTTATCTTCCAATTTCAATTTTGGGTTTTCATTTTTAACAATTATTGATTCGGATTTCACTGGAAGTTACATGAGAGTTCTGGAAATTGGTTCTTAAAATGATTGTTACGACTTGAAAAAACAATTTACCAGAACATTGGATAAGATAATAGTATTTTAGGGTTTATGAGTGTTACAGAGTGGGACCCGTTAGCGATGTGATGCGTTGAATGGTTTCTAATTTCTTTTTAATTTCCTTGAATCAAGTGTAGCATCAACAATGGGATCCGGAGATTGGTTGAAGAATATAATCAATTTAAGTAAATCCAGGAAACCAAAATCAAAGAAGATAAAGGTATGCGTTTATATATCTGTTAATATTTTAAAATCGAGCTTGAATCTTTCTAATTTTACTAAATATAATTCTCATTAATACTTGGTAATATTTTGCACCATTAAGAAATTCTGAAGAAAAAAGGATCTTCAAAGATTATAAAGTTTCTTGTTTTTAAATCTATTACATGTTTTTTCCTTACAGGCAGAAAATAAATTGGAAACCCAAATTCAAGAAAAGTCAAAATTTTCGGTCAATGATTCTGCTTGTGAGAATCCTATGGTTGAAGATATTGCTGCAACTCGGATTCAAACTGCATTCAGGGCATTTAAGGTTCATTTTTTATTTTTTTTACCAAAATAAAACGGTGTTTAGATAAATAATTTTTCTTAAAATATTTAACAAAATGACTGACATTTGGGAAGTGGAGGGAAAAATCGTTCCTCGACTTATTGAAAAGTTATGGATTCAGTCAAATAGTTTGCACACTTACATGCTAAATGACCATTTTGCCCCCGTGTTATATATTCTATTTAATTAATTATTTGACTCCCTTTTCATATATGAAGGCAAGGAAAACACTGAGACATTTGAAAGGAGTACAACGGTTGCAAACACTTACACAAGGCGATATTGGCAAAAAACAAACATTAAATACATTAATTAATCTTCAATCATGGAGTAAAATACAATCCCAAATTAGAACACGAAGACTTCGTATGGTTGAAGATGGAGGAATCCGGCGAAAAAAAATAGAAAATCAATTAAAGCTTAATGCCAAACTCCATGATCTAGAGGTAAAAAATATATACCTTTCCATTTGAATATTATCCTTTTTTCCTTAAAAAATATAGTCCGTCCGTTCCATAATATGCATAATAAGTGAATTATTTTGTCAAAATTTAATTCCATACTGACAAATTGTAGAGAATAACAACGTACTTTACTTTCACTACCAACATAGACAATCTACTTTATTCTTTAATTATTAGGGATATATTCAGTAACGTCCTTATATTTTGACTGTATATTCAATTAAGCCCTAATTGTTTTTTTTATTCAATTAAGCGCAGCATTTTGTTAAATGTTCACAATTTTGGATAGTAGTTGGTTGGTTATGTCGTTTTTATATTTTTACAACTGATGATGTATAGGGTCAAAATGTAAGGACTTAATTGAATAAAAATTGAAAATTCATCTGTAAATTGTTAAAAGGGTCACAATGTAAGACTTTAATGAATCCGTTTTATATATAATAAAATTGTAAACATTTAACAAAATGTTGGGCTTAATTGAATAAAAAAAACAATTAGGGCTTAATCGAATATAAAGTCAAAATGTAAGGACTTTCCTGAATATATCCCTAATTATTATCGATAAAAAAAAATTTAACTATGTTGCTATTATCGGTATGGAACTTTAAGTATCCTTTTATTATGCATAAAAATACGTTATGTTATACAAGTTTCAAGTTACATATTGGTATTTTTGGTAAAAAGAATTTAAGTACGTTGCTATTATCGTTAATGAAATGTAAGTACATTGCTATTGTGAGCAAAAGATAAAAAGTACAATGGTAATTTTGATAAAAAAATTATCCCGATTTTATGAGTAATTTATTTTAGGTGGAGTGGAGTGGTGGTTTTGATACTATTGATGAAGCTCTTGCAAGAATACAACAAAGAGAAGAAGCAGCTGTAAAGCGTGAGAGAGCTATGGCATATGCTTTCTCACATCAGGTAAAATATATTTCTACAAATTAATTATTTATAAAATTTTAATTTTATATGGATTTTTCAAAACTTCAACATGAAAAACAAACTACCTATTTGTTTTTTTGTGAGCTTTTAGAAGAACGTTATAGGTAGAATTAATTCGTCAAAAAATTGCAATGTACATAAATTTTATTTCTAATTTGGTTATTGGATTATAAGTTGTGTAGATTTATTTTAAAAGACAATGCCAACATAAAGAAAAAAAATGAGAATACAAAAATTTTCATTTAGCTCAAATTTTATTTAGGGTTAAATGCAAGAAATAGCAACTTACTTTCATGTAGTTGTTTATATCGCATTCTACTTTCATTTCTTCCTATTACAATATTGTACTTTAAAAGATCTACCCAATTATAACATTTTTTCACTGCTATAATTGGCTATATTTCTCAAAATATAATTTGTTAACATGATTAAATTGAAAGTACAATGCTATAATTGGGTAGAAAATTTTCAAAGCACAATGTACTACTAAGAAAAAAAAATTGAAAGTACAATGCTACAATAGAAATACTTGAAAGTAAGATACTATGATAAACAAATAAAAGGTTTATTTCATAAAAAAACCCTATATTTTTTACTTTTTTCTGTTTAAACCTAAAACTTTATTTTTTTTTCAAAAAAGACCTAAATTTCAGAGAAACTTTTTAATTTAGCCCCTTTACCTGATTTTACAGGTTACGTATACTTTTTTTTTCTAGAAAAGACCCTAATCTCTTTGTTTTTTTCCGAAAAGAAATTAGGGTTTTTTTCTGGAAAAAAATATATGTAACCTATAAAATCAAGTAAAGGGGCTAAATTAAAAAGTTTCTCCGAAATTTAAGTCTTTTTTGAAAAAAAACAAAGTTTTTGGTTTAAACAAAAAAAGTTGAAAATATAAGGTTTTTATGAAATAAACCCACAAATAAATGAAAGTGTCTTGCGTTCTCTTTCATTTATCCGAATTTTATTTAAAAACATAAATAAATACAAAAATTTTCATCATGAATTTTCAGTGGAGGCCAAATTCAAGATCCAATTTAGGACCGTACGATTCAGAAGCAGCTACTGCTAATTGGGGTTGGAGTTGGTTGGATAGATGGATTGCGGTTCAGCCATGGGAAAATCGAGTCATGGTTGAGTTGACTCCAAAAAAAGTCAACACCCCGGAAAAAAAATCCGTTAAAAACTCAAAATCACCATCAATGAAAAATTCCAAGTCAATTAAAACTTCACCCAATGGTACGAAAAATACTCCAATAAATCGGAAGTTATCATATCCGTCCATGAAAACCGAAAAATCAAACACCAAGATTGAAACATTGACAAAAGAGTAATGTTTGGTAACCGGTCAAATGGTCAAACCGAACGCGAAGAGCTACTTTTTGGTGAAATTATGGTGCAAAAGATTTGTGTTTTTCGTTATAATGTGTAAAATTATTTGATCGATTGATGGGGAGTTCAACGGTTCGAAGGTGGTATTTACTTTTTTTTTTTTTGTTGAATGTGTAAAGTTATTTTGTATTTATATTGTATATAGATGCAAGACTGATTTTTTGGGTGGATATTTGTATATTTGTATGTGTGTATTTGTTTGGGAATGTCATAGAGTTGTCCTTTTGTTGTTTTGGGTAATTTGGAAACATTGAAAGTAAACTCGAATGTGGTTTGGGTAAAGTTCTTTTGGTTAACCTTAGTTGTGCTGGTAACTTGTGCTTTGGTTAGTGGTGAACCTATAAACTAAAAGAGAACTTTGATTTTGTATTGGAAGAGACAAATTAGTGGAATGTGCAAGGTAATTGAATGGATTATTATCATTCAATTGTCATGTTTGGTTACGTTAAAATAAAGGTATTAGTTAATGTTGTTTGGTAAGTAGAAAAAGATCGATGAATAAAATGAAATTATCTACCAAATGTATTAATTAATGTTGTTTGGTAAGTAAAAAAAAGATCAATGAATAAAATGAAATTATATACCAATGACAAAAATACCCTATAAAGATATTTAAATGGAATGGTAATCAATAAATTAAATTAAATAGCTTCAACAAGAAAACACAAAAGAATACATCAAATATTAAATTAAATATATTTAATATAAACAAAAATATGCATCAAATATGCTCAAAACAATCAATGGTTAAAGAGTAAAATATGTTAGAAAAACCCTCTTACTTCTCACTCACTGCTATGTTTCGTACACAAAAGCAGAAAAATGAAAGAAGAAAAGTGACCCAGCTGCTGGGTTTTTTATCACATACGTAGAGAAGAAAAAAAGAAGGTTTTTGGTGATTTTTCTCATTCTCATTAACAGCAACATAAGTGAACAAATAAATAGTCAAAATGATCCTAAAAACATGGAACTTCTACCCACTAATTGTGCGAAAGCCATATTGGCTTTTACTAATTCAAATATCTAGAAAAAGACTAAATTACCCCTAAATTAGAAACCGATTAACCCAACAATCACCCCCTTAATCAGTTTCTTCATACTACTCATTCACAACATTCTCGACCTTTTCCGGACACCCGACCTCCATCTCGGTCACATCCAAAGTGTTCACTTGCTCGACCCATTTTGATTGTTCACAACAAATGTAACATGTAACATGGCATACCGTTGGACACGTCCATTGACATCACGACTTTTTCCGGATCCACAGCCTCTTCCCCGGCCACATCCGAAGCCACCGATTTGAACCGCCACTGCCATAATGTTCACACCATGTTGTTTATTCATTCCCTTCTTGTCTTGACAGCCGTACCTTTATCGATCAATGTTATTCCGTAAGATTCTTCCACCGATCAAGAAAACAAGGTGACCCACCACCTTTACTGTCTTCTGTCTCCCGCAATACGAACCGAACTCAAAGCCACTTGCTTTGATTTCCTTCCGCTCGTCTTTTCCGCGTCGTTGGTTAATCACATGAACAACGGATCAAGGACCGAACCTACTTTGAAGACTTCAACTTGTGATCAAAACATCACAATCCCTTAAAAACGAAACAAAAAAGAAAACTCGTTTCCTGCTGCATCTGCCCTGTAGCGAAGGGCTACTCCTTTTTTCAAAACCGACTCTCAAATCGGCCTTCTACGTCTTCCCGAGCCCTAGGCTCTGATACCAAGTGTTAGGAAAACCCTCTTACTTCTCACTCACTTCTATGTTTCGTACACAAAAGCAGAAAAAAGAAAGAAGAAAAGTGACCCAGCTGCTGGGTTTTTTATCACATACGTAGAGAAGAAAAAAAGAAGGTTTTTGGTGATTTTTCTCATTCTCATTAACAGCAACATAAGTGAATAAATAAATAGTCAAAATGATCCGAAAAACATGGAACTTCTACCCACTAATTGTGCGACAGCCATCCTGGCTTTTACTAATTCAAATATCTAGAAAAAGACTAAATTACCCCTAAATTAGAAATCGATTAATCCAACAAAATATTATATGGAATAATATAACAATGGAAAACATAGCACTGTCACCTATCATAACAATATTGGTGTCATAAGACTATTGGGAATATGGGTCATGCCACCCACCTGGTGCTTAGGACGACAACTCTTTGTGCCGTATATACCAAGGTGTGTGTGGAGGCTTCATGGTGTGGTTGGATATGACATGTGCAACGTGAAGGAACGCCAAGAGAGAGAATCGAAACACAAAATCCAAACACACCACCACAAAATCTAACCACAAATACCAAACCCGAGAAGGTATGTTTGACCTAGACAAAACACTTGTCAATGTCCACATTTCAGTTTACCGATTGTTGGGTTCATGAACATGCTTCGAGGCTCTCCTATTCCACACCATAACTGTTGGAAAAATGTCAGTGTCTAAACATATATGAAATATTTCCATAAATAGCATGGTCATTTTAGGTTACACACCAAACATGATTAAGGGCAAAACAATCAAAGGTGGAACTAAAAGGGATTAGTTTGTTAGTTTCTCATTTTATGTGAATTAACTAGAAACTAAAAAAGGGGTTAAAAGAAATAAATCCAAACTTGATAAATGATAAGTGTGATCAATTATTTGGATGGATAAGCACTTGAGGGTATTCCATATTGATAAGGCTGGTATAAGGTGTCAGTAGATTATCCATGAAGATAGATATAACAAAGTAATGTAAATAACCCTCGTATGTACTTTATGGAGATTGAGTATCGGAGTAACTCACATTTAGAGATTACTTTACGGAAACTATCATAAGTAATTCTAAGCCGGTAATATATTATATCCTTTAAAAGATGCATCAGATTTTTATTCTGCTATCTATTATACTTTGATGTTCTCCAATGTTGTATGTATCTGACAGCCATATAGCGAATGTTCTGGTATGAAATTTTATGTAGATAATGTCTGAAAAGATTTCATGTCTCATGCTCATAAGGATATCATAGGAGAAAGGGATTTTGATCACTTACATATACGACTGTTTCACACCTTAGGATTATGGGTACAATAGTAGTCTTGGATGACATATGTCTTACTAGTTTGTATATTATGTCCATGTAGTGTGTTGAACCATGTGCAAGTGGGAAACTATTGGAAAAGTGTCTAGTTTCTCCACACGTATGGCTTCTATAAATACCATGGTCCTTTTGGGTTGCATACGAAGCATAATTAAGGACAAAATAATCAAAGGTGGAACTAAAAGGGATTAGTTTGTTAATTGGTCATTTTATGTGAATTAAATAGAAACTAAGAATGGGGTTAATAGGAATAAATCCAAACTTAATAAGTGATTAGTGTAATCACTTATTTGGATTGATAAGCACTTGAAGGTATTCCACATTGATAAGGCTATCAAAACCCTAGGGATACCTCAAGCATACATAGAGGAGGTGGGACAGCTTGAGGCACAAGTTTTGAAAAGCCTAATCCCCTACTCCTTGAGAGCGGTCGCCCACCCTCACTCTCTTTCTTTTGTTTTGCTTTGGCTTGAAGCAACCCTAGGGTCGCCGTCCACCACCACTGCCTCTCTCGGTCTCTCTCTCTCTCTCTCTCTCTCTCTCTCTCTCTCTCTCTCTCTCTCTCTCTCTCCACTCTGATATGGAGTTGAGATGACAAAACTTTTAGTCTGACAGTGTGGAACGTATACGTGATAGCCTAATATGATAAGCACCGCAAATGAGGATGAAATACCATTAGGTTCCTTGATGGGTATTAGATGCTCCACAAATCCTGACCACAATCCAATCGAACGATTATATTAAAAACCATACAAACTAAAAAGTTTGGATTACTCAATTATTAATTTCCTGGTCATCTTCACTTGCAAAATTTAAATTTCAAGTCTAGAAAAATAACATATAAATATTATGATCTAGTTTGTAAAACTAGTTTCTCCATAAATAGGTAATGACTTAATATGCTCCTTACACCATGTCATGAATATCGTTAATGTCAGGAGCAATACAAATTAACGACCAAGCCAAAAGAAAATATTAATCAAGAACATATTTAATTCAACCATTGCAACAAACACTTAATATGTACTATTTTTTTTTTTTAAAAAAAAAACCCCTAGAATATGAACGTTAATTTAAATGAAGTATTGAAATTCGAATGACCAAAATATGATGAAAGAGACCAATAGACAACTGAAAATGAGTGTGATACCCTTTGATATTGCAGCAATATGATCCTCTATTGGTTCTGTATGTTAACCAAAGGCTTCATTTCATAATCTTTGACATTACAACAGTATAATGCTCTACTACTTTGGTATACTTAGGCCATGCGGTGTGCCCCCACCCCCCCCCCCCCCTCGACGCCTGCGAGCCGTGCGGTGAACACCCCCCCCCCCCCAACATGCGAGCCCGCCGCATTCTGACCCCGCGCGAGTCCTCCACGTCGTGGGATGTTGGGATGTTGTTGAACGAGCCGTTGCCAACGGCTATTTTTCTAGCCGTTATTTTATTTAATTTTTTTTGAAACACATATATATACACGCATCCAACACATTTTAAAACTCACATTTTACAACATTTCAACACAAAAAATCTCCAAAAAATTCAAATGGCTTCCAAGAAATCGTCCCAACGAAAATCAAAAGCCGCGAAAAATATTTTCCCGCAATCGACACCGGAACCCGCTCCGTACATTCCGCAAATGGAGCGCCCATTTTTTTCCCCACCACAATTTTAATACCAATCGATGCCTCCACAATTCCAATACCCGGCATCGCCTTTAGCCCGTTTTTCGGTGCACCTTCCGGCGCTTTTACGGAGCCACAACCGCAACATATTGATACGTCCGATTCGAGCGACGAGGCGGTGCTGAAGACACAACCGGAGTAATTCGAAGAATCCGATCCCGAAGAAATCCCACTACAACGAAAAAACCAAAAGAAACCCACCGGTCCCGCTCCCGCTCAAGCGTGGACCCAAGAAGAAGAAGTAATGCTAGCCCGTGCGTAGGTTGCCGTTTCCGAGGATTGCGAGGCCGGAAACGTTCAATCAAAAGCACATTTTTGGAAGTCAATTCGCGTAGTATTTCACAAAAATTTGGAACGCAAATTTTATCGTTCCAAGGATACGTTGACGACTAAATTTCGAGTCGTTAACGGGTACGCGACTAAATTTAGCGGCTTGTTCGTTAACTTTATGGGACAACGGGAATCCAGCGAGAGCAACCAAGATATCCTCAAAAAAGCACGTGCGGTTTACCAACATGACAACAAGGGTAAACCATTTCGACATATGGCTTTTTGGGAGGTGGTTCGCCAATATCCGAGGTGAAAGGGGGTCGGCACCGACACATGGGTCGAAACGTTCAAAAACATCCGAGACGCAATATACGACGTCTTCGGATGCACATATCGGGGCCGACGTCAACGAAATTCCCGACGATTTTGAAAGGCCGATGGGTCGTAATCGGGCGAAGGCGAAAGGAAAGGCCGCAACGTCTTCGAGTTCGGTCAACGACGGCCGAATGAATGATGTGAACAGAAAATTCGATCAACTTTTGACGACCATTTCAACTCACGTCAAATCTACCGAAGAAGAAAGGTTGGCGAGAAAAAATTCTTGCGAGAACAAAGATCGGGCGCTCGACATGTTAGTGTTGATCCAACCGACCGAGCATCTCACCGGTGTGGCTCTCGAGTTGGCGTTGAAACTAAAAAACGACATCGTCAAAAAATACGGTATGTAATTTTAGTTTTTTATTTTAGTTTAACGTAATGTTTATGTTTTTAAATTTTAGTTTAACGTAATTTTTATTTTTTATTTTAGTTGTAATTTTAATTTAGTTTAGTTTTAGTTTAGTTTATGAAATTATTTTTTGTGTTTTAATTTTAATTTTAATTTAGTTTTTAAATTAAAAAGTGAGATGAAGTGAGATGAAGTGAGAGGTAGTGAGAGGTGACCATTTCCAAAGGTGATGGGAGAAGAGAGACTTGCGGACTGGATGCTGAGATGACTGGCAAAAAGTGAAAGTAGGAAAGAGGTTACTCCTAAAGGCCTTACCGACATTAACGCTTAATTTCCTGCATTCGTATCACCCCACACTAAAAAACAAATTAAATTATAATAAAAAATAAATATGTTGAACATGAAACATAGAAGAATGTTAGACATACCTTCCAATGTGAAGGTTTGCGTTTGGTATAACCTACAAGTCGATTTGAACCAAACCAAACAAGATGTTTTATTTTGATGCCGGTAACTTTTCATTCCAATGTGAAGGTTTGCGTTTGGTATAACCTATATATTGGTTCTGTATGTTAACCAAGACTTCATTTCATAATCTTGACACATTACAACAGTATAATGCTCTACTACTTTGGTATACTTTCCGATATGAACGCTTCATTTCCTGCATTCGTATCACCTCACTAAAAAAACAAATTAAATTATAAGAAAATTTAAATATGTTAAACATGAAACATAGAAGAATGTTAGATATACCTTCCAATGTGAAAGTTTGCGTTTGGTATAACCTACAAATCTATTTGAACCAAACAAGATGCATGTTTTATTTTGATGGCTTCAAAATTTACCGGAGGTAATTTTTCATTCGAACGGAATGAAAAAAACTGAGGGGGGCCTAAATAAAAAATGCCTATTTTGAAAGATTGATATTCTTTCAGTAATAGTCCATTGCTTTCCCTATTACCAAATTCCAACCAACCATAATTTTATGATAAGAATGAAATGTTGCTTCCATTCCTTCATTCACTCACGCACCACATGACACCATAGTGTAAAGCTTATTTATCCTAGAGATTCCACAATATCAGACCTTTTTCACCAAGCTTTTTCATGACACATTAAAGATAATAAGTCGAAAACCTAAACATAATTCTATTATAGTAAATTTGTTTAACTAAATCTATTTATATGTTCTATTCATTTCTATGTTATATTCATTTCACTTTAGATCATTTCTATTAGAATATTGTAAAAACAAAATGAAAAAAGCTTTGTTTGAATAAGCTTTGTGGAAAAAACTTTTGGTTGAAAAGATCCCATGATAGGGAGGAAGGTTTTTAATTCATTTTCCAATTGGAAAACTTTGAAACGCTGATGGTATTATACTTATATTTCTTTAATTGGAAAAAAGAAAATCTTATTTCCCACTCATCTTCCCTCAATGATCTTCCTCACTCATTCAATCATTCTTCTTGGTTGTCGTTGTATATCATTTGCTCTCATCATCTTTACCCTATGCATTCTTTACCTTTGTCATTTCGTCATTGTGTTGGCGGTAATCTTGTTGCCAACCACCTCCTTAGCCTTTTCCGTGTCAGCTCTAATAATTAAGCTTTCTCATGCACTCTGTTAGGAAATAATGGTTTGTTAAAGTGTTTACAATAATTAATAAAAAAAACTAAAATAAAAGTTTATAAAATGAAATCCCAAAACCCGCGAATCCAAGTAAATCTATTAAGTTAATCAATTAACAACCATAAGGCATCCTCCTCATTAAACCCTATTTAAAACCCTATCCTCCCCTCCTCACTCTGAAAGTCGGCTACCCTAATTTCATTCCCGTTTTCCTTGACCTAGCTATGGTGTTTGGACAATCCCTGGAGATTGAACCGTTGGATCATTGTGAGTTTTGGACTGAATTCATGACATGCACGCACAGGTTCGAGATATGGCTTCCAAACAAAATTGAAAGATTAGAGGTAAAATCATTGTTTGTGTCTGCTTTCGTAAAATCATATAAAATCATAGAGTGTTGTTTTGGGAGGTGCCATTTTCTTAAAACTTGTGTCTGCACTACAACAAAATGAAGCTATTGCAACACCCATAAAGTGATGCATATGCATAAGAAGTGTTGTCTTATGTATAATCCAACACTTTATCATGTGTTGCCTTTTGTCTCGTTGACTTAGGCCTAAAACAACACTTTTTCTTGAATAGGCCACACTTTTCAGAAGTGCTGCCAATAGTTTATAAATGCAACAATTTCAAAATGTAAAACTTTTTCCATAAAGTGCAACAGTTTTTCATTACTTACACCATCCTACGACAACACTTTTACCTGTCATATGTAACACTTTTTACACCATATACAATGCTTTTTCATTACTATGTCCAAGTTATAACAACACTTTTATCCATTAAGTGCAACACTTTTTATTTTGTTTTCCGTTGTATAAATGCAACACTTTTCTTTCTTCCAGACAACACTTTCAATCTTTTTGAGAACACCTTATCGTGCTTGTTAAATACAACAATGCAACACCTTTCCAAGTCTAAGCAACACTTTACTTGATGCAATGCAAACATCTATTAGTTTATTGGTGGCACTTTCACTCCATCTAATACAATGCAATGATATGTATTACTAATTTCTTTTAACTATAGAAATAAATACATATCAAAGATACCATCATATTGTAATCTAAAACATACATCCAAAATCAAAACGATAACCATAAAATATGGCCAACACAAAAAACTTTGGTTACAATCATGAAAAATATTAAATTCTTCTTCTATTTGTATTTTCTCAGTTGTTCCATTTGCTCATAACTCATGTTAAGAACTCTCGAATAGCTCCAAGAGGTAGTTTTCCTGTAAGCTGTTGCACCGCATCTTTAACTATTTTGTCAATATCTTTTAAGATATCTTCTAACTAAACCTTTTTCTGTTACATGATCGTCTTCTACCTCTCTCTTCATATCAAGCAAATAACTTTTTTCAATTTTAACATTCGCTCTATGTGATTCCATAAGTTCCCATAGAACTGTATATGATGTCTCTTCACCGCTCACCTTCTTTATCAACCTGTGAGTGACACCTTTACCATAAATTCTACATTGCCCATCGTACTCTTATCCCGTTGTAGCTAGAAAAGGTTCTATTAGAGTATTTCCATCTTCTAGGGGTATGCAATTCTTCATTTATTCCTTCAAATATTGTTAAAAATAAGAAAGTTTGCATAATTTATAATGAACTAATTTCTAACAGAAAACAAGGTTCTTATGCAACAATTTCACTTACTTTTTTTTTTGTAGAAACATGTATATTGTTAGCGAAATGTAATTTAGTTGCTGTTTTGCGAAAAAAAGTAAAGCAAAACATTTCTATTAGTGGTAAAAAATGCAAGTATATTGCAGCTATGTACTTACATAATAACAACATGCTTACAATTCCTTATACATAATAGCAATGTACTTTACATTTCTTTACCAATAATACCAATGTGTAACTTGTAAAGTACATTAACCATATTGGTAGCAAAATATTAGTTCATTGCTATTATGAGTTAAAAGAAAGTAAAATGTTTTAGTGGTAAAAATGGAAGTAGATTGTTGTTATGAAAAAAATATGTTGTTATTATGAGTAAAAGGTAAAGTACATTGCTTGTATTGGTAGCAAGAGAAAATACATCATTATTTTTTGCAATTTGTGCTAAAAAAACATACCTACAACAAGCTCTTCCCTCACTAACACACTTCTATCTGAAACAACATTTAAAAATCTTTTAACAATACTAAATTCAGCCCCAATTTTTCAACATCATCACATTCATCATCTCTAATGTCCCTAGATGAATCAAATCCAACATCAAGTAGAGTACCCAATGCAAAAACTGTATAAGCTTAAATATGAAAACAAGTGATTAATTTTAGTAATTGAGTAAGATATAAAATTGTCATGTATTATTATGACCATTTTAACCTCGGTTTGGGATTAAGATAGTTGAAGGGAGAAGACAGTAGGGGAATTCGCTTGCAGGCCTATGATTTGTGCTTATGTGAAATCTTACTATATCTTTTGTTGAAAAATACGATAACTGATCTCCACGAACAAGGTTTTTAAGCCTATTACCGTGTGACAGATATGTATTATATATGCGGAATAAAGAAATTGCGGAATAAGATAAAGCGGTAAAACTAAACTAGACAGTATTTAAATAGACAGAAAGCGGTAAATAAAGTAAAAGTTAGAAGTTAGAAGTTAGATGTAATAAACGCCATTATCAACGATAACGTGTTTTTACAACAAATAAAAAGGTTAGAAGTTAGAAGTTAGAAGTTAGATGTCTCGGTTAAATACAGTCCATATATGTTTTCGTTGTCAAGGTTCGATTCGGATGTATTGGATATTTGGTACATTTGATTTATAACAGTTTAAATAAATCAATAACGACACAAATAATTTCAAAAGAACTTATCGATAGCTGAGGAAGATGGTGTTTTCTTTGAAGCGTCGATTCTTGTTCTTTTAGGTAGGATGAGGTTTGGTAGTTTTTGGTGTTTGGTGAAATGGGTTTTTGGTGTCGGTTTAATTGAGATGCACGGGGTTTTTGTGGTTTAGTTTTCGTGGTGTATGGATTTGGTAGAGGGTGTGTAGGTTTTGTAGTTTGGTATTCGGATTGAGGTTGTTTAGAGGTTTGAAGTTTGGTGTCGGGTAAAGGTTTTGTTTGGTGTCGGGTAGAGGTTTTGTATGGTGTTGGGTAGAGGTTTTGTTTGGACGTGGTTTTTCTTTGTTTGAAAAGAGTTTTCTTGAGAGTTTTGGCAGGTTTTTTTGCTCTTTGGACGTAGGGTAATATTGGTGCTTGAATAGGTATGTGTGGTGTAAGGTTATTTTCTGCACAAGAATGGCAAGAGGTTTGCATCTTATTTATAGTCACTGAACACAGCGTTCGCGTCGCGACCAGGAGGTCCGTCGCGTCGCGAAGGTGCTTGGCTGGTGGTCGGTGCGCTTTTTGTCGGGTCAGTGCGTCTTCGCTGGTATGTCGAGCTTTTCGTCGCGTTTCCTTTTGGTCGCGTTTGCTTTTGGTCGCGTCGCGAAGGATAGTGCGCTGGGTTGGTAGTCTCGCGATTAGAAAGTTGGTGGAGTCGCGTTGGAGGGGCTTCGCGATGGAAGTCTTCGCGTCGCGACCATCACCTTCGTCGCGTCGCGAGCGCTGTAGGTTTTTGGTCTTCTGTCTTTGTTTCTTCTTCACGTCGCGACCACTATGTCTGTCGCGTCGTGATTGCTGTAGCAGTTTGATATTTTGTATTTTGCTCTTTGGTTTGTAGCGTTACTTCCTCAGGTTTGGATGTTTTCTCAAAGTTTCTCGGGTCTTGATTTATTCTTGTTTTTGATCTCGAATTCACGCAATCTGAAATAAACTGTTAATAAAAACATTTCGACTTATTTCAGTGATGGTCACATAAAAACATAAAACCATTATTCAACAATTTCCCCCTATGTGATCATTAATGAAATGAGGAGTAAAATGTTTGATTGAAATTCTTGAAATTTGGATAAGACATTTATAAAACCATATCACTTGTTTTGAAAGAGTGTGACTAGATTTTACTTATGTTTTGAAAAATGTTTGTCAAGAATATTTGTTTCTGAATCAAAGTCTCGAGTTCGATTTATCAAAAGGTTTTTGTATATGTATTTTCATAATATTCCTTAAGATTTTATAGCATTTATAAAGACGACAAGTGATCTTAATAGGTCGATTCAGATGAACTTCTCATAGGTATATCTCACACTTGACTGAGGTGTTTGTTTGTTCTGGGTGCAGAACGGGTGTATAATCACTAAAGATGAGTGATATCTCTCAGTTTGAAGGTGTTGACTTATGCTTAACGTGGATTTATACCTATATACTTTAGTCACTTGGTCTTCATATTAGATAATCAATCACATAAGACTGGTTTCGGCATTACTCAGAGGGTTTCTTCATTCATGCCATTGATGTTCACTCTCTCTCCGTCGGGAAATACATGTAGAGGGGTTTAGAAGTTTTCATAGTGCATTTTGCAACTAAGAATATTCAATTATGAAAGCTACAGTATCCCGGTAAATCTTCGGTTTTGAACAGCTATATTTGATAAAGCTTTTGAGAATTCGTTGTTTTTGAGAGGTGTCTGTCTTGATGGATTGTTGTTGTAAGTCTTCTTTTTCTTTGTTGATTTGTTCACCTTTGTCTTTATCTTTTCTTGATTTGTGCGAATACACCTTGTGTAAAAGATATCTGATGTGGTTACCAATTGTGATTTGTTGACAGCATTTGTTGGATATGACTTTGTCGTTTCTTCATTTGTCAGATTCGTTATGCCAGATGATGAAGCTTTTCTTTGAAGTGGTAGGATAGGGATAGGTAATATAATAGACAGTTTGTCTAATATATATGAAAATGAAAGTATCGTCCCTGGTCATTTTGATGTCTAAGCAAAAATGAGACTAGCATCACGGTATAAGAGTATAAATCCTATAAGTCATAATGAAAACACCTTTGCTCACAGAAATGAAATCCACTTAGCATTTAAAGACGAGGCACAATTTCTCACATGGGTTTGGTTTTCATCTGAATCTCCTGATCTTATGTCCCTTTACAGATAAAATCGTTATAATTGAAATAAATTCAAAGGGAATAGGAGAATATACACAACAAAAATGTTTGAAATTTGAACCTTCTCTTTAATTTAGAATCAATATAACTGAGAACATTCATCGAGCATAAGTATCTGAAAATTTAGTCAAGAAGATATTAATCACATGGTTTTATAAAAACTTTTAAAAGGATAAAACTTTATTCAATTTTTTTGTGATTTTTTTTGATTATGTGGATGTTTTTGGTAAATTTTGGTTTGCGGGTGAGAATGGGGTAACGAGAGTTCCCCCATAAATGATGCACTGGGATCATTTTGGATAGGTAGATTGGGATTGTTTTAGAGAGGAATTTGGTTTTGGTGGTTCTCCCATAAATGATGCATTGGGATCATTTGGACAGGTGAATTGGGGTGTTTTAGGAGGGTTCTGGTTTTGGTGGTTCCCCCTCGACTGGATCCGCATCATTTTGGTTTGATTGTGAAGTTTCTGCATCGGAGGTAGTGTGGGTTTGAAGTCTTGTAGAAGGCTATGGTTTGTTGTCATATGCTTGGAACGGCCACTATCGATATACCATATATCATCCTTGGGCTCTCCAGCACAAAGTACCTGCAATTAGACAGAAAGTTTAGGTACCCAAATCATGGTGGGTCCTGATTTGTTAATGGTTTTCGGTGATTTGAAATCATTATGGTTTCTGTTAATTGGACGAAGTGGTTGAGGCTTGATTTGACTTATCAGATTTTCCCAATTTAAGATTTGTTTTTGAAAACCTGTCAGTTGAAATGGTCTTTGATTTTGTGAAAGATATCCTATATGTGAAGATCCGTTTGATAACCTTTCTTTGTATCTGGAATTTGGATGTTTTTGAAAAACATTATTATGATGGAATGGAATTTGGTGAAATGATGGTTTCTGAAAATTCCTTGAGAGATTGAAGTTTATCTCTTGAAAGTAACTTTGAATTGGTTTTTGAAAAGGTTTTTGTTTTGGATTCAAAGTTTGTTTTTGTGGCAAGAAGGCTGGTTTCAATGGTTTCTTTTGGGTTCGGTGGGTTGAAGACCTATTAGTGAAAAATCTTTTGGAAACCCTGAAATCAGTATCATCTGGGTTACAGTTGATAACTGTTTCGTCGTCTGAATTTTCCTCATTAACAGATGTGGATGGATCTGTTAGAGTTGATTCAGAGTTTTCACTATTTGTCCTGGTTTCTTGTTTGGCTTGTTCGATTTCGAAAGATTCTCTTCCAATTCCAGGTTTATAATTCGTATCAATTTTGCCAGTTCCTAAGTTGTTTGCTTTAATGAAAACATCATCACTCAATTTTCTGGCAATATTGATAGAATCCAATTTTCCTTGGAATCTTTGATTCTCGGATTCAAGAAGTTTGATTTGTTTTGAAGAATCATCTAGTTTTAGAATCAAACCATTGTTTTTGTCAGTTAAATCTTGAATTTTTATTTTTAACTGAAGGACTTCTATTTCTAAGGTATCTTTTATTTCAGATGGAAAAACAGATTGATTTTTTATTTCTAAGTCCTTATTTTGTTTTAGAGCTTTATTTAATTGATCTAAGACGTGATTATATTCTTCTGATTTTCGTTCAACGTCTCTTTCAAGTTTGTCTCTAGTCCTTGTTGATTCTTCAAATCTGAGTTGCAAGGTTTGTAATTCAGATTTGCAGATATCAGATTTGACTATTGTGTCATGATATAGTTTGAGATCAGTTTTCAAACTGTTCTCAATCTTAGTCATGTGGGACTCAAATGGTGTTTTTGAAAGACCGAGATCTGAGATCATAGACCATACCTGATCGATGACATATGGAGCTCTTGAGTAGGTTGTGGAAGACATTTTTGGGTTGTTTTTTTTTTTTTTTTTTTTTTTTTTTTTTTTTGAAAATTTTAAGATTTTAATTTTTTTTTTTAATTTTTTTTTTTTGAACAAGTGATATTAAGATGAAATTTTTAAAGAAAACTTATTGGTGGTTTATAAAAACGCTACACAAAAGTTCTCGACAAAAATTTCAAAATAAATCACACAAGCTCTGATACCAATTGTTGAAAAATACGATAACTGATCTCCACGAACAAGGTTTTTAAGCCTATTACCGTGTGACAGATATGTATTATATATGCGGAATAAAGAAATTGCGGAATAAGATAAAGCGGTAAAACTAAACTAGACAGTATTTAAATAGACAGAAAGCGGTAAATAAAGTAAAAGTTAGAAGTTAGAAGTTAGATGTAATAAACGCCATTATCAACGATAACGTGTTTTTACAACAAATAAAAAGGTTAGAAGTTAGAAGTTAGAAGTTAGATGTCTCGGTTAAATACAGTCCATATATGTTTTCGTTGTCAAGGTTCGATTCGGATGTATTGGATATTTGGTACATTTGATTTATAACAGTTTAAATAAATCAATAACGACACAAATAATTTCAAAAGAACTTATCGATAGCTGAGGAAGATGGTGTTTTCTTTGAAGCGTCGATTCTTGTTCTTTTAGGTAGGATGAGGTTTGGTAGTTTTTGGTGTTTGGTGAAATGGGTTTTTGGTGTCGGTTTAATTGAGATGCACGGGGTTTTTGTGGTTTAGTTTTCGTGGTGTATGGATTTGGTAGAGGGTGTGTAGGTTTTGTAGTTTGGTATTCGGATTGAGGTTGTTTAGAGGTTTGAAGTTTGGTGTCGGGTAAAGGTTTTGTTTGGTGTCGGGTAGAGGTTTTGTATGGTGTTGGGTAGAGGTTTTGTTTGGACGTGGTTTTTCTTTGTTTGAAAAGAGTTTTCTTGAGAGTTTTGGCAGGTTTTTTTGCTCTTTGGACGTAGGGTAATATTGGTGCTTGAATAGGTATGTGTGGTGTAAGGTTATTTTCTGCACAAGAATGGCAAGAGGTTTGCATCTTATTTATAGTCACTGAACACAGCGTTCGCGTCGCGACCAGGAGGTCCGTCGCGTCGCGAAGGTGCTTGGCTGGTGGTCGGTGCGCTTTTTGTCGGGTCAGTGCGTCTTCGCTGGTATGTCGAGCTTTTCGTCGCGTTTCCTTTTGGTCGCGTTTGCTTTTGGTCGCGTCGCGAAGGATAGTGCGCTGGGTTGGTAGTCTCGCGATTAGAAAGTTGGTGGAGTCGCGTTGGAGGGGCTTCGCGATGGAAGTCTTCGCGTCGCGACCATCACCTTCGTCGCGTCGCGAGCGCTGTAGGTTTTTGGTCTTCTGTCTTTGTTTCTTCTTCACGTCGCGACCACTATGTCTGTCGCGTCGTGATTGCTGTAGCAGTTTGATATTTTGTATTTTGCTCTTTGGTTTGTAGCGTTACTTCCTCAGGTTTGGATGTTTTCTCAAAGTTTCTCGGGTCTTGATTTATTCTTGTTTTTGATCTCGAATTCACGCAATCTGAAATAAACTGTTAATAAAAACATTTCGACTTATTTCAGTGATGGTCACATAAAAACATAAAACCATTATTCAACATCTTTCCAAGACAAAAACATAACCATCGAAGAAAAAGTGGCTTGGTTTGTGTGTTATTTGGTGATGAACCACCTTGAATATGTTATAAGCAGACATGAACTAGATTAGTTTCAATACATGCTTATTCCCATTATATGTCCATCAATAATCACATTCAAAACAAATGCAACGACTGCATGTTGATCAGGGTATGCTTCTACATTGTCTAAAAATCTGACGAAATATGTGTGTCCACCATCTTTCAACAAATCCACGTGGCATGACAGGTAATTCAAATTCATGACATCATCATCTTGTTATTTAGAAAGAAAGATATATGTAAAAGTACAAGGTCGTTGTAATTCGTAACATACCTTGTCAAGTGCTAAAATCTTTATCAAGATGAAAGCAAGAATTTGGCGAAGTGCAGGTGTAGTTGTTTGCAATAACTTTAGAACATATGGGAATATTCCCACTGACAAGGCCTATGAGGAAATAAGTCAACATTACATGTATTTTTCCCATTATTTATAAAACTAATAAAATATGAACCGACATTGGCTATATAGTTCTTGGATTTTAGAACTCGTCGGGTACCGGTTACCTGATTTCTATAACTTCAAATATTTTAATTATCTAATCAATCACATAACAACCAAAATCAAAGTGCATTTTTCAAGTGTTTTCAATTACCAAAATCAAACCAAACGTTCTAGAAACAAGTATATTTAGAAAAAGATAGAATGGTACTATAATACTCTAAGTTTTAATGTATAAATAGCAAACATATGTAGCTCTTAATGAACAAAGATTTAATTATTTGCTTCACTAATGGTTGGGTTCTGGAGCCAGTATGGAATTCCATGATCAATTAGAACTCCATATACTAATACACAAATGCAATGTACACATTCGTACACATACACAATGTACTTCCGAGTAACTTAAAAGAACTCCAAGTGTTGGATTTTTCACTAAGAATACAAACACTACTAGAAAAAGGCTTTTAATGACTGACATTGTCAGTCATTAAAGGGTGTAGATGACTACAAATGTTTGTCATTAAAAGTCGGTCATAAATAAAAGATCACAGATATTTGTCTCTCATAAATTTATGCCATACATTTATGACCGACAATTACGACATAAATTACATTTACAACGAACATTTACGACTGTCAATTTGTAAGTAGTAAATTTTTGGATTTTTTAAAAAATTTCTTGGCAGACATTTTGGTTCACATTATATATATATATATATATATATATATATATATATATATATATATATATATATATATATATATATATATATATATATATATATATATATATATATATATATATATATATATATATATATATATATATATATATATATATATATATAACATTTACAACTGTCAATTTGTAAGTAGTAACTTTTTGGATTTTTTTAAAAATTTCTTGGTAGACATTTTGGTTTATATATATATATATATATATATATATATATATATATATATATATATATATATATATATATATATATATATATATGCAAAAGTTCAACAAGGGACTAATATAAATCATGGTACCAAGGGACTAATCTCATCCACACGATTATACACTTTACGGTGGACGTGCATCTACTGGATTATAAAAAACCCACTTCGTCTTTTTTCGTTTTTTTTAATTTTTAGCGCTTATTTTTTATCGAAAAAAATCTGAATATATAGAAATTTATAAATTTTTATCCTCTACAAATAGATATCCATATTGATATACAAAAATGATTTTTTTTCGAAATTTCTACTAGTTTAGATTCACATGTGAATCTGAACTGTTATTCTGTTCACTGTTGACATACACAAGGGCATATGATATTGTCATGTGAATTTGAATAAATTTTTGTGAATGTCAATGGAATTAACTTATGAATCATAGTATATTTATTATAAATGATTAAAATGTTGAATTGTTAAAAAATTTCTAACTAAATTAATTATATTCATATTTTGGAGTATATTTAAAATACCATATGATATTGATATGTGAATCTGAGTAAATTGTTGTGTGAATGTAAATAATTTATATTGTGAATGAGAGTAAAATCATTATAAATGGTTAAAATGTTGAAGTAGTAAAAAACTGTTAAGTAACTTCTCAATACTATATGATTTTGATATGTGAATATGAATAAGTTTTCGTGTAAGTATTAGTAAATCCATTTATGAATAAAGTATATTACTTATAAATGGTTATAATATTGAAATAGTAAAAGTTTTAAAAGTAAAAAAATTAGTCATACTCAAATTTTTACACTTCAGGTTCACATGTGAATCTAAACTGTTATTATGTTATTCTCTGTTGGCATTCACAATGACATATGATATTGTCAAGTGAATCTGAATAATTTTTTGTCTAAATGTGAATGAAATTAACTTATGAATCATAGTAAATTTATTATAAATGAATAAAATGTTGAAGTGTTAAAATTTTCCTAAGTAAATTAATCATACTCATATTACAAATTATATTTAAAATACCCTATGATATCAATATGTGCATCTGAGTAATTATTGTGTGAATGTAAGTTAATTCAATTGTGAATCAGAGTAAAATTCATTATAAATGGTTAAAATGTTAAAGTAGTATAAAACTTATAATTAAATTCTCAATAGTATACGATATTGATATGTGAATATAAGTAAATTTTCGTGTAAATATGAGTAAATCCACTTGGAATCAAGTACATTACTTATAAATGGTTATAATTTTTAAGTAGTAAAAGTTTTAAAAGTAAAATAATTACTCATATTCAAATTTTTACAGTTCAGATTCACATTATGAATCTAGACGAGTTGTACTTATAAAAAAATTTATTTTTTTATATATCAATATGGATGTCTATTTGTAGATGACAAAAAATTATGAATTTTGGTATATTCGGTTTTTATTTTTGAAAAAGAATAATGTCGAAAAATAAAAAAAAACAAAAAAATGAAGTGTCTTTTTTATTATAATCCTCTACATGCGCGTTGACGTAAGAAATTTACAACCTATTTTTTGGCCGTTGATGATTTTGATTCCGACGATCGAGATTAGTCCCTTGGTACCATGGATAAATTTAGTCCATTATTGAACCCAACCTTATATATATATATATATATATATATATATATATATATATATATATATATATATATATATATATATATATATATATATATATATATATATATATATATATATATATATATATATGTATGTATGTATGTATGTATGTATGTATGTATGTATGTATGTATGTATGTATTGTAAAATTACTAATATTCAAATTAAATCACACATGTATCACATAATACAAAATAAATTTTCATATATATAAGAAAATCCATTAATCAAACTATATATTGCAAATCAATTAACATTCTTGCCTACCCATGATGTAACTATAGTACAATTCAATAAATAACTATAAATTTAATTTATTGTTAGATGTAATAGAAGATTTCCCATTGCTTGCTTCATACATATTGGGCACATATTGGGCATATATTAGCAGCTTTGCAATCACGATACCACGAGAGACGAGCCTTGAGATTTTCAGCAACCTGAAACAAAAAAATTCAAAAGTTTTACATTTTTAATCATTTAAAAAGATATAATAAATTTAAAATGACTAACCCTTGATGGCTCGAGAGCAACCAGGCTACACGCTCGTCCAGCCATGCCGGTGCAACCATGAGAAACACCATCAATTCCAATGGTATCCAAACCAAGTTCTAAAATGATATTGTTATTAGAAAAATGTGTTTAAAGTAACATCCTACTTACTATAAAAATGATGTTACAAGAAAACTAGGAATAAGTTAGGTCTTTTAGAAAAACTAGCATCCTAAGTTCTAAAAGTAACATCCTACTTATATGTGATCACTTGTAGTGATTAGTGTCCCACTTATGACTCGTATGCTGGTGAGAAAGTAGGACGATGTAATAGAAAAAAAAGAAATAGGATACAAATTTCATATTTGCAAGAGAAAAGTTAAGTTTGAAGAGATTATATTGAAAAAACAACTAACCATACCCATGTTCTTGACTTGACTGAAGGAGAGACTTTAACACAGTAAGAAGCATCACTGAGATCCAGCATGGTTATAGATTCATCTTGGAAGCCAGACATGCCAGTACCGAATCAACTCATACTAACACACAATGTATTCTCTGGTACATACCCTTTGTACAAAACTAGAACATGCAAACCATTTCTTTACTTCTACTCTTTGGTTAGTACCACAGTTGTACTTCGCTTCGCTCACACACACACTCTCTCGCTTGGCACACCAACATCAGAGACTTTGCTTCGCGCACAATTATCAAACACTTGCCAAACAACACTTAGAAAAGACTCATTACAAGAAACAATGGTCACTTTAAGGTTCAACAAGACCCTATAAAAACTATTGGTCACTTAATTGATTTTATTTTATAAAAACTATTTTTAAAGTTGAACTAGAATGGCCATTTACACTCAAGAAAAGTTAGTATTAGAGAGAGATATAATGATGGATTAAATCTGTCACAAATCAACGACGAATTTGAAAGGAACTAGCGACATAATTTCCATTAAAAAATAAACATAACTGAAACAAGTTTACGATGGGGTTAACTAATATCCCCTGCAGATTCAAGTTCTAGTCGATGTATAAGTTTAGGTGCCTTCGTTTCCTCTTCATTTTCTGTTTCCTTAACTTCTCCCTAAGCTTTCAGGGGTGTGCTAAAAAAATCCCATGATATGACATATGTGTCAGGAGGTCGACCCACACACACACATACACACCCACACACATAGGGGGTTTATTTAAGATTATTGTTGTTTTTATTATCCCCTAAAAAGAATTCCTTTAGCATTTGAAAGAGCATTTGTCTCCCTTTTTGTTTCATTTCCCCTTAAAAATGATATCCAGTTTAACCTAGATATTGATTGCACCATCTGATTTCCCTCCATTTTTCATTCCCCCTAAAAAGAGATCCATTTTCATCTACAAATTGATCCAACATCCATTTTCAAGTAAGAATTGTTTTTAATTTAATAATTCCGATCCCTAATTTGTGTAAGGAACAATGTTATAGGTACATATTTACTCCGTTTCCTTTAACATATGCATTCTTCTGTTTCTTTGAAAACCCTAGTACCTGTATGTTTATATTACTCACAAACGATATATTATGTTATTTTGTATATGGGTATTACTAGAGAGGTATGTTTAAACTCATTTAACTAAAAAATGAATGCCTTATTCTGTTTCTTCTTTTTGACGAGTCGTCCTATGCCAATGATCTTTGCGATGCAGTCAGCTCATTTAGTGGAAAGTGCTTTACATTTTAAATGAATCACTAGCAAAATAAGATATCATATAGCACTATGTAACATTTTTTCCTCAAAAAGCTCTTTTCTTTAGACAAATATAAGATCCATATTTTGTTTTCATGTCCAATATACTTGTATATTTTGACGGTAACCTTGTTGTTGATGCGTATGTTTCCAACAGTATGCAAGTATACAACGTAGTCAAATTATACAAGTATACTAGACATGAAAACAAGAGATGGCTCTCATATTTGTCTAATGAGAAGGGCTTTTTGAGGCAAAAATGTTATACATAGCTCTATGATAAGCCATTTTGCTACTAATTCATTGCAAATGTAAAGCCCTGCCTATTAAATGAAGCGACTAAATCGTGAAGAGTACTGTCATATGATGACTCATAAAAAACAAGAAAGTTAATAAGGCATACCTTTGTAGGTAAATGATTTTGAGCATACCTCTTTAGCGAGAACAAACTTTGATATATAGTTTGTGAGTAATGTAAAATATATGGGTAATAGGGTTTTTGAAAAAACAAAAGAATGCATAACTCAAAGGCCAGGGTAAAGATGTACATGTAACATTGTTACTTACACAAATTAGGGATCAAAGTTATTAAATTGAAAATAAAGCTTACTTGAAAATAGATGTTGGATCAATTTGTAGGTGAAAATGGATATTTTTTTTGGGGAAACTTAAAAAAGGTGGGAAATCAGATTGTGCGATCAATATCTAGGTTAAATTGGATATTTACAAGGGGAAATTAAAATGAGTGGGAGATGGATGTTCTTTCAAATTCTACATGAGTTCCTTTTGGTGTTAATAAAAAACGGAGGAAGAAGTTGTAGGGAAACAAAAAAGGGAGATGAGGTCAATGCACCTAAAATTATAGAGGGATCAAAACATGAATCAACGAAGGATATTAGTTAAATCCATCATTAATTTGTTGTAGTTATGTTAAAAAATAATTTTTAATACAAATTCAGTCGCTAGTTCCTTGCAAATTCGTCTTTGATTTGCGACGTATCGAGTCTATCATTATATCAGTCTCTGATGCTACCTTTTCTAATAGTGCGGTACAAAATTACAACAAATACTTCACCAACCAATAGTCAGATATTTCAATTGTCAAGTGTGTTAGTGTTTATAATTTTAAAAATATAGGTATAAGCCCTTTCACATCATTAATCAGTAGTTATTACCATACGATATTAAAAATTAAAAGCCAAGTTCAATAGAATTCTTAAGTAAATTAACATGTTACATAACTAATGTCTTTACTATAAGAAAAATAATTAACCCTTGTCTTTGTTGTTCTTTAACTCTTACAACAGAAAAATATAGCCCCGACGATGATGACCTAGTTGGTTGAGGTGCGTAATTTAATACAAGAGGTTTGGAGTTTAAATCTACGCATGCCCAAAATATCGTCAGTGCTCTGTAGTTGACCACTTGACCTCCCACGTGGATCTTAAGACGAGTCTTAAGATGGTCTTAAGCTGGTATATATCATTACCAATATGTACAAACCAAATTTGTTGATAGTCGAACAAGTTGGTATCAAGTAGACTTTATACAGTAGTGGTAACAAAATTGTGTACCAATTATAGGTGGCAGGATACATGGTTTATAAAAAAAAATTAATCGATACCGCATCATATTTACCCATCTATTTAGGCATAAGTTTTGTTTTCACTTTTTATTTATATTGATGTATAATTATTTAGAAAAACATAATAATAAATATCATAATGCCTATTACTAATTAACTAAATATGATGATATTTAGTATTGGATTGAAATTTAATGTAGTTGTTGTCATTTTATGTTTATTTTTGTGGTGAAAAATAAATTTCATTAAAGAAAGTATTTTAAAATCTATATATCTTATAAAAGAAGCATTTTTTCTATCACCACATTCATTTGAAACACCCACTATTTCAACTTCCTTTCTAATTACTATATTAAATTCAATTTTATTCTAAATCTTCGTATTAACTTAATTTTTTGATATAATACACTTAATAAATTAATTCAAATATGATGTTAAAAATTTTATTCTACATCATGGTATAACTTTATATTTTTTTTTGGTATAATACACTTAGTAAGTTAATTCAAATATGATGTTAAATTCAAAACACAATTTCAATTTTAATTTTTAACTAAAATATTTAATTTGTTAATTTAAATTTGATTTAAATTCAAAATATAAAGTTAAATGTCAAATAAACTTTAAAAAATTGTTCAAAGTCTATTCTTTTAAATATAATGTTTCATATAAAACCTCAATCGAAATACCAAATTAACAAAAAGTTGATGAAAACAACGAGTTTTTTAATTATTGAAAAATAATGAAAGTTTATATAAAATTTAAATCAAAATACCAAATCCAGATGTAACATAAAAATAGATTTATTAAAATAATAATGAAAATTTTCCAAAGAGCTAAGTTTTAAAATTATTTAAAAATAGTAAAAGTTTAAATATAAAACTTAAATCGAAATGTCAAATTCAAACGTAACCCACGGATAGATTCCATAGAAATTATATGATTATAAAATATGTCTAGCAAAATTATTAGCTATTAATAGTTAAAAAACTATAAATAAAAATATATTTTATATCATATTATTTCAATGAAATCTATTTTTAGGTTATGTCTGAATTTGGTATTTTGATTTAAAATTATATTTAAACTTTAATTATTTTTAAATAATTAAAAAACTCGATCTTTTAAAAAATTTCATTATTATAGAAATTAGTTTTTGATCAACTTTTTTGTCTTTTTATATTTTCCAATGACTGTTCAAATGCCTTTTAATAATTATCACTAATTGCTTTAACATATTACTTTAATATTAAAACTGTTTAGCTTTCAATTAATTAATCATTGTAATTCAAAAGTTTTTTTTTTTTAACTTATTGTGTGTGTATATATATATATATATATATATATATATATATATATATATATATATATATATATATATATATATATATATATATATATATATATATATATATATATATATATATATATATATATATATATATATATATATATATATATAGTTCATGGAAATATATTAGCTAGATAGCTAGAGTTTCAAGAATAAGAAGATTTGAGAAGACAAAAAAGTCTATGTTAGATGTTAAGAGACATATACAATAATTTGGTTTTTTGATATACATTTTGGTCAGGTGAATTATTTATATGATTTTTGTTTTATATGTTTATTCTTGCTAAACTTCTTTTGTATTTTTCATATTGTTTCTATTACTAGAGTTTTTGTTTTTATTTGTCATTTTAATATAGTGTCTTGATTCCTTATTTTATTTTTGAAAGCTATCTTATTTATTGTCGTTTGCGATATAATAATAAAGCAAAAACCCAAAATAATCAAAATTTTTTAGGCGGTAGTGGATAGCATCAATAATATATAAAGAACAGTCAAATATTAATTGTAAATGACTTGACGATATGATTCAGATTTACCACGAGTAATGCAAATGACATGCCCTCAGTGGAAAGCAATGGAAAACTAAGGTTTCAATCACCTTATCAGAATATAATTATGTGAAGATCATAAATTTTACAATCATATGAATTGGAAAAAATTATATTTAAAATTATTTTTTAATGCAATGAGTTTTTTCAGATGTTTTTTTTTCTAATTATTAGACATTTATCTTACATATTTAATATGTTATATAAAATACTCTCATTTGATTTTTTGGTTTTCCAAAATATTTGATGTGTCATTATAATCTACTTAAAAATGCTTTTTCAATATATTTTATATAGAAATATCGATCTTTACTTTGTGTATATACTATATTAGATTAATTAGTCAATAAATAATAAAAATACAAATATAAATTATAATTAAGAGGGAAAATGATAATGTTATAAAATGTTTGATTATATCTAATGTTATAATAGATATAAATGGTTAAAGAATATTAAGGATCAACGAATACTAACAAAATAATGTATTCATTCTAATGATATTGGGTGGTTGAGAAAATACAAGTAAGTCATAAAAAGCTAACATCGAACATGCTATAATTTGCTTAATATTTATCAAAAACATTCGTGAGCCCTATATGTGAAATGTGTTAAATCATTTATTTCAAATTATATTAGCATGCAAATGTACCTAACTGAATTCTTAAATTTTATTTTTTTAACTCCAAGAGACCACAAAGTAATGTTCAATAAGAATATTTTTCAAAGAATCTAGATTTGTATTACTATTATGTTTTATTTTCTCTTACAATTTGGATTTTGAGGTAATTCGTGTAAATGTGTTTCCTTAAGTTTTAATGTTTTTAAATCAGTTAACCATAACAATGGTTAAAAACAATACTCTATCAAATAAGTAATTTTTAAATAAAGTAATCATAACAATATATAAAACTAACAGTAAATTAAGAATTATATTTGATTTTATTTATATGTAAACCGCATGTAAAAGGTAATTGCAAAATTTGATTATCATATTATTGAAAACACTTATAATTTTGAGAAAATGACAAAAATAGCCTAATCCCATAAGGTTTTTTCTCAAAACAGCACAAATAAAGGGGTATTCCCAAAATAGCCAAGGAAAACACAGTTGGCAGCCATGGGCTGCGTTTTCCTCTCACCAACTGTGTTTTCCTCCCTCCCAAGCACCACCTGTGTTTTCCTCTCACCAACTGTGTTTTCCTCCTTGTGTTCTTGGTGGTTCATGAGTTTTCCTCTCACCAACTGTGTTTTCCTCTCACCATCTGCGATTTCCTTTCACCATCTGCGATTTCCTCCCTTGTGTTCTTGAGGTTCTTGGTGGTTCATGGGTTTAGTTGAAATTTTTTTCCAACTTTGAACACTCGTGCCTTTATAATTCATTCCACTTATCGTTTTATCAGCATGCTGTCAATTCAGTAAAAACAACGTTAGTATGAATCATATATGCATTGCGTTTTAATTGTTAAGGTTTTTCGGGAAAAAAATGACCAAAACGCAGCCCATGGCATTATTAGTGAAATGCTCAGAGGAAAACACAGTCCATGGCATTATCTGTGAAATGCTCAGAGGAAAACACAGATGAAGGCCCTCGTCTGCGTTTTCCTCAAGAGGAAAACGCAGACGAGGGCCTTCATCTGTGTTTTCCTCTGAGCCTTTCACAGATAATGCCATGGACTGTGTTTTCCTCTGAGCATTTCACAGATAATGCCCCTTGGCTGCGTTTTCCTCAAGAGGATTTCGCAGATAAGCCCCTTGGCTGTGTTTTCCTCTCTAGGAACTGTGTTTTCCTCTCTCAAATTCATAAACCCCAGATTTTTATGCATTAAAGGCTTGTACGTTACGCATAATATTTTATACATTCATTCATCTAACCCTTAAAACGATAATTAATACATAAAGACAACATCAAATCAGAGCGTTTCTCGTCTACGGTATCGAAAAATTTGACTTTTTTTTCCCCGATATATATATCTGGGCTGATGGGCCGGTAGCCAACGAAAACACAGCCCATCACAAGGAAAACGTAGCCCATATAGAGCAAATCGCAGCCCATGGATCCCATATAGAGCAAATCGCAGTCCATGGGAGAAAAACACAGCCCGTGGCTGCCAACTGTGTTTTCCTTGGCTATTTTGAGGAATGCCCCTTAATTTGTGCTGTTTTGAGAAATACTCTTATGGGATTATGCTATTTTTGTCATTTTCTCTATAATTTTATGTATCATCTTAAAGGAACAATTATTATTTGGTACTTAATGTTAAGAACATATTCAATTTCAAGGACATATATTTGTCAAAATTTTAACTACATAAATTTAAATTGCACATTGCACGGACATTCGCCTAGTTTAATATAATTTGACCCTTAATGTTATTTAAACGGGGAGACCACTAGCACGACACCAGGCTGTCAAGTGTCAACCCGGCAAAAACAGCAAAAAGAAATTTTGATACAAGAATTTAGAAAGTCTGGTACCATGCCTTATAAACATTTTTTCTTTGCTAATCTTGATA
This sequence comes from Cichorium intybus, assembly GCA_023525715.1. Taxonomy (NCBI): domain Eukaryota; kingdom Viridiplantae; phylum Streptophyta; class Magnoliopsida; order Asterales; family Asteraceae; genus Cichorium; species Cichorium intybus. The sequence goes on along the minus strand of CM042013.1, from coordinate 118,450,215 downwards.
ATGCGAAACTGAACTATCGGAGGGGAGGTTGTGTCCGGGTACAACTACAGGATTATCCATCTGATATTCATCTTCTTGAACCTGAATCTCTTGCTGATAACAAAATCCATTTACACCACTGTTCGATGTATGAGCATCCGGACGAGCAAAGCTAAACTGAAGGGGTTCCAGACTGACAAAATCATAACCTTCTCCTCTGATGCAATTTGGATTCCATGTGAAATCCAGTGAGACTTTTGAGTTAGAAAAGAGGTTTGTTTCTTCAGGGAACCTGTTTATTGGATCCAAGACACCATTACCAAATAGGTGGTGGTCAAAACTACTGGTTTGGTCAAGGAACGTGTTGTGCTGATTCTGATCGTAAGCTGTTCCATGAAATGTCTCCGAAGAGTTGAAATTGGTTGTCGTAGCTGGTTCTTGGTAACCCTGGTTAACATCTTGAGTTTCATCATTGAGTGCATCAATGGCAACTTTGGCTTCCTTCATGAGCCAATCAATCGCCTTGCTAGCTCGGTCATACCCGAGCCGATCTTGCACATCGTAAAATCGAATTGCAGTGTCAGCCGATAGCCGAATGCGTCTCTCTTTCGTGCGGTTTGTGGTGCAGATCTTGGACCGGACCGTTCTAACTTGTACAGCTTTTTCACTTTCTATTTTGTGCCTCATACCTATACCCTTTAAATCAAACATATCCTGTGTTGTTACTTTAAATAGATGTCAAATGTATGGCTTATTTTACCCAGTACGTGGGTGCTACTGTGTGTGATGCTCAAAATATACATGTACGACAGAAAATTAACCTTGGGTTTTTGTTAGTTACTTGAAATGATTGCAGGAAAACCCCATCTATACATTAAATAAGGGCCTCCCAAACATTTAGGTGTGTGCATTCTATTGGTGTTTTCTCTCATGAGAGTGATGATTCAGGTTGCACACTGTTGATGAACGAGCTCATGCATGATGAAGTGTCAGATTAGAAAGGAGGGCAATGTTTCTTTGTTCCGTCGAAATATGTTTCAAATAGTTTGGAGGTAAACTTTTGGATCTTTAATAGGGTAAATTTCAAAAAAGGACAGTAAGTTTTTAAAAAAATTTGATTTTAATACTGTATAATTTTTTTTTTGTAATTAAGTCATTAACTTTTTAATTTTTCTCAATTAAGTCATTATATTTTGAATTTTGTTTTAATTTTGACTACTTGACCGGTCAACCCGGTTGTCAACTGACGTAGCATGGTGACGTGTTAGTCTTGATGATATGACATTGTCTTGATGATATGGCTCTGACATCGCATCATGACATGGCACTAATGTATCAAAATTGAAACAAAATTGAAAACATAGTGACTTAATTAGAAAAAAAATTAAAAACTTAGTGAGTTAATTGAAAAAAAACAATAACATAGTATCGAAACCGAAATTTTCTGAAAACTTAGTGTCTTTTTTGATATTTTGCCCAAAACTTAATTATAAACATTTCAAAATATTTAATTGATGAGAAATAGAAAAAAAAAAAATAAGAATAACGATTTGTTTTATTGAAATCGTGAGATATAGGTTATAATTTGAATATTTATAATAACCAAGTGTATCAGTTTATTTTCAATTATATTAGTAACAATTGTAATGGTTTATTTTTTGTTCAAACGGAACCAAAACCAATTATGAATGACGGTTTGGTTCTCGTTTTCTTTTTAAATCCATTATCAATTTCGGTTATTTTGGTTCCTTAACCAAGCTCCTCTTAAGTGAGCAAAAAATCGTTAGACCCGAACAAAATCGGAACCAATTATAATATAACGGTTTTGATTATTTGGTTCCTTGACCAAGCTCATCTTAAGTGAGCAAAAAATCGTTGGAACCGAACCAATTTTGTTTATATAAGTCTAATTTATATCTTATATGTTAATTTTAAAAAAGACACTAAGTTTTAAGAAAATTTCGGTTTTGATACTCTGTTATTGTTTATTTCAATTAAGTCACTAAGTTTTAAATCTTTCCAATTAAGTCACTAAGTTTTCAATTTTGTTCCAATTTTGACACCTTGGTGCCATGTCAGCATGACATGTCAACGCCATGTCATCAAGACTGACTCGTCACCATGTCACGCAGCTGATAACCGAGTTGACTGGTCAAGTTGTCAAAATTGAAAACATAGTGACTTAATTGAGAAACATTAAAAAGTTAGTGACTTGATTTAAAAAAATAACACAGTGTCAAAATCGAACTTTTTTTAAAACTTACTATCTTTTTGGAATTTACCCTTTTTAATATGAGAATCAATATTTACTCACAACTTTGGTTTATGAATGGTCAATTACTGGCTCGGTTGTTCCATTAATTGCAAAAGTGATTCAACGTCTAGTCGCTACAAGAATTGAGCGCTAATGTCGTCGTGCTCACTTTTTTTGTTGACCAGTTAACCTATAACGACGACATGTTGTCGTAATAGGGTAAGCGGGAAAGTAAAAAGATGTGGAGCGTATCTAAAACTTTGTAAAGACGACAAGTGTAACACCCCAACTTTTACACAAATTTTTTTTTAAAAAAAAAAACATATTTCACAGACAATTTATTATACAAACCATTTAATTATACAACGGGGTATCACGAATTTTGCATCATAACCACAGCTCAAACCTGTTTATTTTACATTTGTACAGCAGAGGCTACTGTCCCACACCCGACTCTCCTAACTCCCTTCCTGCTTACCTAAGTACATAGCATTTTAAAAATAATACGTGAGACATAATGTCTCGTGAGCATTATGGGTTTAGACCCAAAACAGTTTTCCAATAATAACATTATTCTTTAAATTTCCAATATTTTATTTCCTATGAGCGCACCCATAGGTATTCCTTATTTTTTTATGGTACATTCCTACGAGCGCACCCGTAGGTTTTATACGAGACGCACCCGTATAACTACTTCCCCAATAGCATGAAACGGATTCATCTATCAAGGTAAGACAACTACTTCGCGACGGGAGGTACCATCCCAGTAGTGTCTTATTGCCACCCCTACCGCAGCAGGAAGTGGTCTTTATCCGGATACTAGGCAACTTATCATCATGGGCCAATCACATTATTAGTTCACTGTATTTCTGATTCTCTTTCCGTACACATTATAAACATATTTTTCACAAAATACTTTTAAAGCCGTAAAACCACTTTGACTCCAAACATTTTTGAATAAAATTTATTTTGCTATGTACTTCAAAAATCCACATAATACTCACCTCGAGTCACCTAGGATTCAGTTAGTCTTTTGCATTCCTTTTTCCTTCGCTCGGTTCACCGTATTTGAACCACCACCTATTATTTACAAAATATACGTTTATATTCAATTTATATATGTAACCACTAACTTTACAGCACCAGAGTGCCATACTATGCAACTACAGGTTATAATTAGACTAAAACTCTCATTATAATAACTTCCTTTAGTTTATAAATTTTTCCCGAAATACGCGTATTTTACTACAGGTTATAATTAGACTAAAACTCTCATTATAATAACTTCCTTTAGTTTATAAATTTTTCCCGAAATACGCGTATTTTACTACAGTACCCTCGGGAGGTCGTATATCGGTTCCGACAATATTCTACAAAGTTTTGGGCCATAATAGACCTATGTTTAAAATTTGGGGTCAAACGGACAAGTTTTGGACCAAAACTCAAAATTGAAAATCATTTGGCAGGAGACTCACTGCATGGTTCTGCTGGCGCCGCCTCGCGACTCGACCAAGGGTCTGGTCGCGACTCGAAGGCTGCTATCTTCGCGACTCGACCAAGGGTCTGGTCATGACTCGAAGACTGCTAGCTTCGCGACTCGACCAAGGGTCTGGTCACGACGCGATCGCTGCTGGTACAGACCAGAATGTCCGATTTTTTTGTGCTGCAGCCCCCTGTTTTGGTCCATTAAGTCCTTAATACTCAACCTAACTAATATATAACATTTTATGACTAAAACCTTCAGTTTACATCAGGTTTTAACCCATAGAAACAACTTAATCACATAAATCCTTAGTTTAGGGTTCTTGAGGAAATTTCTTAATTCCTCCTTCTTTTAACCGATTCCAGAAGTGGAATTAAGTTCTTAATGGTGTTAAGAGCATGTTTTCAAGGTTAGAAGCTCAACACACACCCCACACCACTTCTGTAACACGTTTTTGCCCAACCTCAAAACCCCAAAATACTTAAATTAAGTTATAAGGGTGAAATTCTTACCCCAAATAGCTTGGAAATCAAAACCTTGAAGTTAGTTGCTGATTTCTGCTCAAACTCCCAAGAACCTTCGTGAACCTGCTCAATCCCTCACTCTCTCCCGATGCTTCTATGAACTTCTGGGAAGTGGGAGATTTTTCCCACTATTTATACCTCCCAATTTTTCATTTCTAACCCTCTAGTTCTTTTTCTTCCAATTTGACACCATAACTTAGTTTTTATTACATCATACTTTTACTTTTTACATTAATACCCATAATCACGAAATATTTACATTAAGATCCAAAACAGGGCAAAAGACCAATTTGCCCTTCTCACCGTTTTACTATTACACACAATTATTTTATATTTTATTATAAATTTCAGCTGGTTCTTACAACCTCTCCCCCTTAAGAGGATTCCGTCCTCGGAATCTTTTCATAGTTCGTGAAATTCGGGTATCTTTTCTTCATGTCTTCTAAAGTCTCCCAAGTTAAGTCTGAACCCGATGTGTGTTTCCATTTGACTAAGACTAAGTCAATTTCCTTATTTCTTAACTTCTTGGTTCTCACTTCCAACATTGCTTCTGGTTCTTCTATCAGCTTATTCGGGGCCTCCACTGTTAAGTCTTTCAACGGGATAACAAGTTCACTCTTTCCAAAGTACTTTTTCAAATAACACACATGGAACGTATCATGTATACCACTCAGTTCTCGTGGTAATTCTAACTTGAAAACTTGTTCTCCAATTCTTTTTAAGATCTTGAAAGGTCCACTATATCTGGGACTCAGTTTACCCTTCTTTCCAAATCTTACCACACCTTTCCACGGTGACACTTTGAGCATTACCAGATCACCTTCTTTTAAGTCGTAAGGTCTCTTCTTCAAGTCTGCATAACTCTTCTGCCTATCTTGAGCAGCTTTCATATTAGCTTGAATTATTTTGATCTTTTCGTTTGTTATTCTTACAATTTCTGGCCCAATTATTTTAGTCTCCCCTGCTTCCAACCAATACAAAGGGGTTCTACACTTTCTGCCATATAGAGCTTCAAATGGTGGCATCCCAATACTGGAATGATAGCTGTTGTTATAAGAAAACTCTACCAATGGCAAGTGTTCGTCCCAATTCCCACCAAAATCTAAAGCACACGATCGTAGCATATCTTCTACGGTCTGAATAGTTCGTTCACTTTGCCCGTCTGTCTGGGAATGATAGGCTGTACTCATTTTAATTTTTGTCCCCATTCGTTCTTGTAGTGCCTCCCACAATTTTGAGGTAAATTGTGGGTCTCTATCAGACACAATAGACAAGGGAGCTCCATGAAGTCTTATAACTTCATCCTTGTATATCTGCGCCAATGTTTCCAACTGCATATTTTCTTTAATTGCCAAAAACATTGCACTCTTGGTCAAGCGGTCAACAATGACCCATATACGATTATGACCTCTTCTAGTTCTTGGCAACCCAACTATGAAATCCATGGTTATGTCTTCCCATTTCCCCGCTGGAATTTGCAGTGGTTGAGTATTTCCATATGGGGCTTGGTGTTCCGCTTTCACGTGTGCACAGGTTGCACATTTAGAAATATATTTGACAATTCTTTTCTTCATTCCCGGCCACTAGTACTGTTCTTTGAGATCCCGATAAGTTTTCGTACTTCCTGGATGAATGAAATACTTTGACTTATGGGATTCTTCTAGAATCAATTTTCTAATTCCACCAGCTTTTGGTACCCATACGCGGTTTCTGACTGTCTTCAATCCCTGGGTATTTTCTCCAAACACCAAATCCTTTCCCAGCTTTTCCTTCTTTAAGTCACCCCTTTCCAATACCTGCTTTTGCGCGTCTTTAATTCTTTCTATTAGGCTTGATTTCAATTCTATCCGCATCAACCTCTCTTGACTTTTCTTTTCGTGAAACTTTCTGCTTAAAGCATCCGCTACCACATTTGCTTTCCCAGGGTGGTAGGCAATTTCACAATCATAGTCATTTATTAGCTCCAGCCACCTACTTTGCCTCATATTGAGATCTTTCTGTGAAAATACGTATTGTAAGCTCTTATGATCCGTGTACAAGGTGCACTTTGTTCCATACAGGTAATGCCTCCATATTTTTAATGCAAACACGATTGCTGCCAGTTCCAAATCGTGCGTAGCATATCTTGTTTCGGGTTCTTTTCATTGCCTAGAAGCGTATGCTATCACTTACCCCCACTGCATTAGTACACAACCCAATCCTCGGTTCGAGGCATCACTATACACCACGAAATCTTCAGTTCCCTCCGGCAGAGTAAGAACTGGCGCATCACATAATTTCTCCTTCAATGTTTCGAACGCCTTCTCTTGTTCCGCCCTCCATTCAAATTTTACCCATTTTCTTGTTAACTTCGTAAGAGGTACTGCAATTCGTGAAAAATCTTGGATGAATCGTCGGTAATACCCGGCGAGTCCAAGAAAACTTCTAACTTCTGTCGGGGTCTTTGGTCTTTCCCATTTCATCACCGCTTCCACCTTTGCTGGATCAACTTTAATGCCTTGGATTGAGACGACGTGTCCAAGGAATTGCACCTCCCTCAGCCAGAATTCGCACTTCAAAAATTTTGCATATAACTTCTCTTTCTTTAAAACTTCCAGCACAGTTCTCAGATGATCCTTGTGGTCTTCTGCATTCTTCGAGTAGATAAGAATGTCATCAATAAAGACAATAACAAACTTATCAAGGAACGGCTTGCACACCCTATTCATTAAATCCATGAAGATTGCCGGGGCATTAGTCAAACCAAAAGGCATGACCAGGAATTCATAATGCCCGTAGCGAGTACGGAAAGCAGTCTTCTCAATATCTTCGTTTCTTACGCGCACCTGATGATAACCAGACCGGAGGTCAATCTTTGAGAAATAATCAGCGCCTTGCAACTGATCAAACAGATCGTCTATTCGTGGTAGCGGGTAACGATTCTTGATGGTAATTTTATTGAGCTCGCGGTAGTCAATGCACATTCGCATCGTGCCATCCTTCTTTTTGACGAACAGCACCGGTGCACCCCAAGGCGACACACTGGGGCGTATGAAGCCTTTATCGAGCAATTCTTGTAATTGTGACATCAACTCCCGCATTTCGGTGGGGCCAAACGGTATGGGGCACGAGCGATAGGAGAAGCTCCAGGTACAAGATCAATTCGGAATTCAACTTGTCTCTCTGGTGGCAAACCGGGTAAATCATCTGGAAACACTTCAGGATATTCTTTCACCACGTCAATGTCATGTACCGTCTTCTTTACTTTATCTTCCATCATTACATACGCCACATAGGATAAACATCCCTTCATCAAACATCTCCTGACCTTCGCTGCGCTAATCAAATTGGACATCCTCTTGGGTTTTTCACCATACACATACACCTTGCTACCATTTGGAATTTTCACTGACACTATCTTTTTCCCACATGCGATTTTTGCATCATTGGCCCCAAGCCAATCCATACCAATGACAACATCAAAATTCTTCACTCCAATCGGAAGAAGGTTCAACGAAAATTTCTGATCATCTATGCTGAGTTTGCAGCCACGGTACACATGTTTTATCTCCACCTTCTTACCACTCGCCAATTCTACCTCACATACATGATCTAATGGTTCTAGCGGTATATTGAATTTTAGACCAAAATCATGGGACACAAACGAACACGTAGCACCAGAATCAAATAATACGTAGGCAGGCATCTGGTTAATTAGTAGAGTACCTGAGACCACGTCTTGTGTCTCCTTTGCTTCTTCTCGGGTGAGCTGGAAGGTGCGAGTCTTCACCTTTTGGGGCTCCGTCTTTTTCTGCGCAGTTGATACCATTGTCTCGCCACCCTTCTTTGGACAGTTAAAGCTATAGTGCCCTTTTTCGTGACATGAGAAACACTCGACTTCACTGAGCTTCGGATAGGTACATTCCCTAGCCTTGTGACCCGTTCTTCCGCAGTTAAAACAAGCTGCACTTCCCATCTTACATTCGCCCGTATGCTCTTTCCCACATTTCTCACATGTCTTCCGACTACCCTGCTTGGTTGACATCACTACCGACTTCCCCTTCTTATTCTAGCTACTACTCCCGCCGCTGAATTTACGTTTATCCCCAGAAACTTGCCTCTCTATTGTTCTCCTCTTCCCCACATCCTCAACATTTCTTGCTGCCGCAAATGCCTCATCCATTGTTACCGCCCGTTTCACTTCCAATTCATACTCCCAAGGTAGACCTTTCACATAACGGTTGATTCGTGTCCGCTCCGTATTGTAAATGTTGCCCACAAATGGAAGCATATCGCTAAACTTCTTAGTGTACTCAGCAATAGTCATACTCCCCTTCTTTAAAGTAAGAAATTCGTCTTCAAGTTTTTCTATGTCCCGAAGGGGACAATATTTATTCTTCAAGCGAGTGGTGAATTCGGTCCACGACCATTTGTAAATTACATCATTTCCAGGCAACTCGTATAAGGTATTCCACCAGACTAGCGCATCGTCCTTCAATATTCGTGAGGCGTAGTAGACTTTATCTTTCTCATGACATTTGCTGACCTCCAATACTTGCTCCGTTTCCCGTATCCATCGCATCGTAACTTTGGGCTCAAAACTTCCATAGTATTCGGTTGGTTTGCATGTCAGGAAAGTTTTGAAAGAACATCTCTTCTTATCTTCTGTCCCCACACTATCTTCCTCTGTAACCGAATCTCCGTTAGTGGGTCTCCAAGAAGCATCATCTGCTGAAGGATTAGGATGTGGGTCCCCCAGCCGTGTATTCAACATTTGGCGCATATCTTCCCTCATCTCCGTCTTTAGATTGCTAATAAGATTTTGAATAGCCTCTAAAGTCACATGTGGAGGTTGCGGTATTGGATTTGGGTTAGGACCCATGTTAACCGCATCATCGACAGGGTTATCTTCATGGGACGGGGTATGACTTGCTGCCCATCCTTCACTCGAAAGGTTCTGATCTCCACTCTCCATTTACTATATAAAATGAATAAGATTTACGTTTATTATTCCACATAAGTATATTTATCAATATATATACAAAAACTGTAGCATGTGATCTTCCTATGGAACTAGTGTTCCCAGTTATCTCTTTACTGATTTCCACAACCAAATCCCTCAGGTTCCCTCGTGACTTCACCATTTCCAAAGCATATCCTGTGGTTACAATAATACGGGCCCAATATTATTTTAACCACCTATATACTTTGGCTCTAGTGTCATCACAAGATCTCCTGATTCATCGGTTTCTGTGGATTCCAACATTATAAATTATCAATTCTACCCCGTTAGTTAGTACCTAATACTACTACTTTACTTACTAGTAATCCACTAGTTTAAGCCTAGGATGGTTACCCAACCTAATTCGCTTAAACCATGGCTCTGATACCAAATTGTAACACCCCAACTTTTACACAATTTTTTTTTAAAACATATTTCACAGACAATTTATTATACAATCCATTTAATTATACAACGGGGTATCACGAATTTTGCATCATAACCACAGCTCAAACCTGTTTATTTTACATTTGTACAGCAGAGGCTACTGTCCCACACCCGACTCTCCTAACTCCCTTCCTGCTTACCTGTGTACATAGCATTTTAAAAATAATACGTGAGACATAATGTCTCGTGAGCATTATGGGTTTAGACCCAAAACAGTTTTCCAATAATAACATTATTCTTTAAATTTCCAATATTTTATTTCCTATGAGCGCACCCATATGTATTCCTTATTTTTTTATGGTATATTCCTACGAGCGCACCCGTAGGTTTTATACGAGACGCACCCGTATAACTACTTCCCCAATAGCATGAAACGGATTCATCTATCAAGGTAAGACAACTACTTCGCGACGGGAGATACCATCCCAGTAGTGTCTTATTGCCACCCCTACCGCAGCAGGAAGTGGTCTTTATCCGGATACTAGGCAACTTATCATCATGGGCCAATCACATTATTAGTTCACTGTATTTCTGATTCTCTTTCCGTACACATTATAAACATATTTTTCACAAAATACTTTTAACGCCGTAAAACCTCTTTGACTCCAAACATTTTTGAATAAAATTTATTTTGCTATGTACTTCAAAAATCCACATAATACTCACCTCGAGTCACCTAGGATTCAGTTAGTCTTTTGCATTCCTTTTTCCTTCGCTCGGTTCACCGTATTTGAACCACCACCTATTATTTACAAAATATACGTTTATATTCAATTTATATATGTAACCACTAACTTTACAGCACCAGAGTGCCATACTATGCAACTACAGGTTATAATTAGACAAAAACTCTCATTATAATAACTTCCTTTAGTTTATAAATTTTTCTCGAAATACGCGTATTTTACTACAGTACCCTCGGGAGGTCGTATATCGGTTCCGACAATTTTCTACAAAGTTTTGGGCCATAATAGACATATGTTTAAAATTTGGGGTCAAACGGACAAGTTTTGGACCAAAACTCAAAATTGAAAATCATTTGGCAGGAGACTCAATGCATGGTTCTGCTGGCGCCGCCTCGCGACTCGACCAAGGGTCTGGTCGCGACTCGAAGGCTGCTATCTTCGCGACTCGACCAAGGGTCTGGTCACGACGCGATTGCTGCTGGTACAGACCAGAATGTCCGATTTTTTTGTGCTGCAGTCCCCTGTTTTGGTCCATTAAGTCCTTAATACTCAACCTAACTAATATATAACATTCTATGACTAAAACCTTCGGTTTACATCAGGTTTTAACCCATAGAAACAACTTAATCACATAAATCCTTAGTTTAGGGTTCTTGAGGAAATTTCTCAATTCCTCCTTCTTTTAACCGATTCCAGAAGTGGAATTAAGTTCTTAATGGTGTTAAAAGCATGTTTTCAAGGTTAGAAGCTCAACACACACCCCACACCACTTCTGTAACCCGTTTTTGCCCAACCTCAAAACCCCAAAATACTTAAATTAAGTTATAAGGGTGAAATTCTTACCCCAAATAGCTTGGAAATCAAAACCTTGAAGTTAGTTGCTGATTTCTGCTCAAACTCCCAAGAACCTTCATGAACCTGCTCAATCCCTCACTCTCTCCCGATGTGTAACACCCGACTTATTAACTAAAAACACCCCAAAATTTTTTTTTTTTTTTTCAAACCAAATATTATACAAACAAAACACAAGTAGGGGTATTAGTTAATACATCACGAGTACAAGAGGATCACGAAGTACAATACATCATATTATACATCTCTAAGCCGGGCTGTCACTTCAGTCACTACGTCCTCAGTCACGGACTTTATCTTTTCCCTTTCGCGGGATCACGCTCACCTGCAGGGACATATCACATAAACTGTGAGCTATAAAGCCCAGTGAGTAATCAAATCAAAAACAACATGTATAAGAATAAAATTCTTCATACTAAGTCAAACATGTATTATCATACAATACAAAATCAAATATGGCTCACGGGAAAATCCCGCTGTTGCCTAGACTCACGGCTGGTTCCGGTCTTGTCTGTATAAGTTTAAATATGGCTCACGGGTTAGCCCGCTATTGCCTAGACTCACGGCTGGTTCCGGTCTTGTCTATTAATTTTTATTGACTCACGGCTGGTCCCGGTCTTGTCAATAAAGATTTGACTCACAGCTCCGTTCTTGTCTATTAAAGACTCACGGCTTATCTGGTATTGTCATATCAAATCAAATATTTGTCATTTTTCGTCCCCAAAACTATTTTCAATCCGCAGCTGCTCAACAATCATATATCACATCAAATACGAGTGAGATTACTCACCTGAAGGTTTGCTACAACTAGCGTTTAGCGGTTTTTGCCTTTCGATGTTTTTCGCGAAATCTTGTCCCGTACCTATAATTCATTCATTTCCACAATGATTATAGGTTAATAATCATTTTAATTGATTCTAATGCATACGAGTCTAATATAGAACCAATTCCAAGCAATAACCATTCTTATACAATTTCCAAAATACGTCCCGAAATACGCGTATTCTGCTACAGTACTTTCGGGAGGTCGTATACGTATTCCGACAATTTTGTATGAAGTTTCATACCATATTAGACTTATGTTTAAAATTTCAGGTCAATCGGATAAGCCTAGCATTGAAATCAAATTGGAAAAATTCACTAAAATTTAACAGAGGCTAAACTGCATTTCTGCCCAGCGGTCGGGTCGCGACCGGCACCCTTGTCGGGTCGCGAAGACCTCTCTTCGGGTCGCGACCAAGGGTCTGGTCGGGTCGCGATTTCTGGACAGTTTGCAGAAACTCCGATTTTAAGCTAGAATTTTCCATTTTTTCCATTTTAAGCACTTATTACTTCGACTTAATCGGTTGGGGTTTATTCATAGGCTAAAACCTTACCTTCTAACAAGGTTTTTAACCTCTAAAATCCATTAAATCAATCATATGAAGATTTAGGGTTCTTATTTCTAACAACCCCAAAACTTCAATTTTTAACAAAAATAACAACCTACTTCCATTTTCTTGAATTAAGTCCTTATTCTTATGACTTAATGGAAGTATTACATCAACTAATCACATAATCTCCACTGTAATTTCAGTTTTGAGTTCTACAAAAACTCACCAAGAATAACTAGTCAAGGGCTTGAAGAACTTACCTCCAAACTTCCAATTATACCCTTTCAAAGTTATAATCCAATTTGCAAGCTTTGATTCTTCAAGAACCTTCAAAATTTTGCAATTTCCAGACAAAGAATTCTTCCCGTAACCACACAAATTTTCTGTCCAAAATGGAAGAAGCTTCCAAGCTTTTATACTTCCAGAATTTACAGTTTGGTCCCTAAAGTTGCATATTTAGGACTTTTGCCACAATTTACAAACATTATGACACAAATCACATTTTCATAACATTTTGAGTCCAAGACTTAAAATATTATTACGAAACAAGTCCTTTTCTGTCCAAATGACCAAATTACCCTTTTGAGGTAAAATGACCATTTTGCCCTTTTTATTATATTTATATAATAAATATGTTTCGGCGTTACAAATTCTCCCCTCCTTTAAGAGATTTCGTCCCCGAAATCATACAAATAGTTGAGGGTATTTCTCCCGCATTTCACTTTCGGTCTCCCACGTCATGTCGGAACCTTTGTGATGACGCCAAAGTACTTTCACCATGCTGATCTTCTTGTTTTGCAGTTGTCTTATCTTGCGGTCTAACACCCGCTCGGGTTGTTCCGGGTATCTTAACTTTTCATCCACTTCAATTTCAGCAAGAGGTACCTGTTGAGACTTATCAAACAAAGTTTTCCTCAAATGGGACACATGAAATACATCATGTATACCATGAAGTTCATCAGGTAACTCCAATCGATACGCCACGGCTCCAACTCTTTGGGATATACGGAAAGGTCCAATGAAGCGAGGACTCAACTTCCCTTTCTTCCCAAAACGAATTAAGCCTTTCCAAGGGGATACTTTGAGCATTACCATGTCCCCTACTTGGAATTCTATTGGTTTCACCCGTTTGTCCGCATACTGTTTCTGTCTATTCTGAGCTACCTTCAAATTCTCTCGTATCAGTTTGATCTTTTCTTCAGTCTGTGCTACAATTTCAGGTCCAGCCAATGGCTTTTCCCCAACTTCAGTCCAGCATGTCGGAGTACGACACGGTGCTCCATACAATGCCTCATACGGGGCCATCTGAATACTGGAATGATAGCTGTTATTATACGCGAATTCTACCAAAGGCAAGTGATCTTCCCAGCTTCCACCGAAGTCTATGACACAAGTCCTCAACATATCTTCCAAAGTTTGGATCGTTCTTTCACTCTGACCATCGGTCTATGGATGATATGCGGTACTCATAAGTACTTTTGTACCCAATCGCTTTTGAAGACTCTGCCAAAAATGAGAAGTAAATCTACTATCTCTGTCCGACACAATCGATGCTGGTAATCCATGCCGACAAATTACCTCATCAATGTAGATTTTCGCCAGTTGATCTACTCTATACTTTTCTTTATATGGTATAAATTGTGCCGATTTAGTCAATCGATCCACAACTACCCATATAGAATCATAACCTCGCGGTGTCCGCGGCAACTTTGTTACAAAATCCATGGTAATATGGTCCCATTTCTTCTCTGGAATCGGCAATGGTTGTATTTCCCCGTACGGTTTCTGATGATTTGACTTAACTTGCAGACAAGTCAAACATCTTTCCACAAATCTTCCGACGTCCCTCTTCATTCCAGGCCACCAATACATCGGTTTTAGTGTCCGATACATCTTAGTACTGCCCGGATGAACTGCATAACGGCTATAATGTGCATCTTCCAGTAGTAATTTCCGCGCTTCTCCTTGTTTTGGGACCCATATTCGACCTCTGAAGGTCTTCAATTTCTGAGCATTTTCTTCCAGATGCTTCAAATATCCAACCATTCTTTCACTTCTAACATTCTCCGGCTTACAAGCTTCTTCTTGTGCTGAACGAATCAATCCTGGTAACCGGCTTACTACACCCAGGCATGCGGATGTAACTTTCAGAGGAGTTTCTTTTCTGCTTAGTGCATCTGCCACTACATTCGCCTTGCCAGGGTGGTACTGAATTTCACAATCAAAATCTTTCAGCAGATCCATCCATCTTTGCTGTCTCATGCTAAGCTCTTTCTGGTCGAAGAGGTACTTCAGGCTCTTGTGATCAGTTTAAATGATAAACTTCACACCGTATAAATAATGCCTCCACAGCTTCAATGCTAGAATCACCGCAGCTAGTTCCATATCGTGAACGGGATACTTCTTCTCGGCATCTTTTAGTTGGCGGGACGCATAGGCTATGACTCTACCTTTCTGCATTAGAACACAACCAAGACCAATTCTAGAAGCATCGCTGTAGATCACGTACTCCTCTCCGCTTTGTGGTAAAGCCAACACCGGTGCTTCACATAAGGATTGTTTCAACTTCTGAAACGCTTCTTGCTGCTTTTCGGCCCATGTGAACTTTTCACCTTTCTTAGTTAACTTGGTCAACGGAGCAGCTATCGAGGAGAAATTCTCGACAAATCTTCTGTAGTAGCCTGCTAAACCAAGGAAACTTCGTATTTCGGTTGGACTCCGAGGTGGTTCCCACTTCATCACGGCCTCAACTTTTGCTGGATCAACTTTCACTCCTTCGGCATTTATTACATGGCCAAGAAATTGAACTTCTCTTAGCCAGAAGTCACACTTGGAGAATTTCGCATACAGCTTTTCTCGGCGAAGCAACTCCAACACTTGCCGCAGGTGCACCTCATGTTCGGCTTGGCTTCGCGAATACACCAAGATGTCATCAATAAACACTATCACCGAGGTATCAAGGAACGGACGACACACTCGGTTCATGAGATCCATGAATACGGCTGGAGCATTGGTTAATCCAAAAGGCATCACCAAAAACTCATAATGACCGTATCTCGTACGAAAGGCTGTCTTCGGAATGTCTGACTCCCTTATCTTCAACTGGTGGTATCCTGACCTCAGGTCAATCTTGGAAAAGTAAGACGCGCCTTGCAGCTGGTCAAACAAATCGTCTATTCTGGGTAGCGGGTACTTGTTCTTCACCGTGATCTTATTTAACTCCTGATAGTCAATACACATGCGCATTGACCCATCCTTCTTCTTGACAAACAGAATAGGGGCTCCCCATGGCGATGTACTCGGTCCGATGAAACCCCTGTCTAACAATTCTTCCAGTTGTTTTCGCAGTTCCACCATCTCTGAAGGTGCTAATCGGTATGGAGCTCGGGCAACAGGTGCAGCTCCCGGAACTAGTTCAATCGTGAACTCAACCTGTCGATCTGGTGGCAACCCTGGAAGTTCATCTGGAAACACATCTGGGAACTCGTTCACCACATTCACATTTGCTACCCCCACTTTAATCGGTTGAGCCACCGATACATAAGCTAGATAAGACATCCCTCCTTTACTGATACAGCTTCGAGCTTGAGCAAAAGAAATGACTGGCATTCGCAACCGAGGTCGTTCACCTTGAATCTTTATCCATTCCCCTTCCGGCGTTAACACTGTGATGTTTTTATTTCTGCAATCCACGTTAGCATAATTCGTTGCTAACCAATCCATCCCCACAATTACACCAAACTCGTTGGTAGTCATCGGCTTCAAATCTATAGGGAAAGTGGTCCCGTAGATTTTAAGCTGACAACCTTCCATATGTTCAGAAACCCAGACATATCGGCCGTCTGCTATAGCTACTTCTAAAATTTCATCCATCGGGGTTAAAGGTACTTTCAGGCGAGGCAATAAAGATTCCGATACAAAACAGTGAGTAGCCCCCGGATCAAAAATAACATATACAGGTATGGAATTAAGAGTGAAGATACCTGTCACCACATCCGTTTTCTCCCGGGCTTCCTCCACCGTCATCTGAAAAGCTCGTGAGGCCACCGGTCGTCCTCTGTTCTTCGGTTCTTCTTTCTTTCCAACATGGTCCTCTCTGGGTCTTTCACTGTATGCCCTAGATTTCAGTTGAGGACAGTTCAGTCGAATATGATCCGTAGCCCCGCATTGGAAACACCTACGGTCCGCCCGACAGTCCCGTATAGTATGACCCGTTTTTCCACAATTTCGGCAGATAAGCGACCCAGTATCGCTGCGACAACTGCCCGTGTGCCGTTTTCTACACTTTTCACACCACTTCCCTTCATCTCTTTGGCCTTTTCCCCTTGACCCGGATTGTTGCGACTTTTTCTGAGGCGTCCAACCTTGGTCTTCCGCCTTTCTTTTTGTTTCAACGGCTTTCTTTTCGTCTTCTTGTCGCTTTAATTCGGTTTCCCTTTCTGTGGCTCGATCCACCACTTGTCGGAAAGTAGTTAGTTTTAACGGTTGCACGATTTCTCTAATTCGGGTTGTCAACCCCCGAACATACTTGTCGATCTTTCTCTTTTCAGTGTAAATGTGGTGTTCCGCGAACCTAGCTTTCTCCAGAAAGCTAAGAGTATATTCCTGAACCGATCGGGAACCCTGTTCCAGGTGTAGGAATTCATCCTCCAACTTCTGAATAGCTACTTCTGAGCAGTATTCTTCATTAAACTTTGTCTTGAATTGATCCCAAGGTATCGATTGGGACGAATCAAGATCCAGTGATTTATAGTAAGTTTGCCACCAATGTAGTGCGCCACTTGTAAGTTGGTTCGTGGAAAATTCCACTTTATCATCGTCCGCACATTTACTTACTCGGAACACCTTCTCGATATGCATGATCTATTCCATAGCTTTGACTGGATCATCTGTCCCCGAGAATTCCTTTGGTTTACAACCAAGGAAGGATTTATACGTACACCCAACTTTCTTTATCGAAGCTTCCCCACCTTGAGTTTCCTTTACTGCCCGGGCACGACTTTCTCCCTGGCTTTCATCTTCTAGCTGCCTGTCATGAACACTTTTTGCAGCTTCTTCAGTAGGATCAGGATTGGCACATGGATTAGGATTGCCACTCGGGTTAGGGTTGTTTGATAATGCTGGTATCATTTGTCTGACCACTTCTTCCACTATCGCCCGAATATCAGGTGGATTTTGTCCCACCGGTTCCCGTGCTGGTGCTCTTCGCCCAACAGAGCCGCGTGACCTAGCTGGTCCACTTCTTGCAGTTCCACGCGAATTTACACCAGTGGGATTGCTTCGTGTATTTCTCATACTTCAAAATTTCAACAAACCGTTAGATTACATATATAATAACAAGCTTATATACATCTAACAGTCCATTTATCTGTTCTTCTCTCAAGGTTTAAGTCCAGGAATCTAGTCTAAGACACCTAGTTCACTTAAACCACGGCTCTGATACCAACTTGTAACACCCGACTTATTAACTAAAAACACCCCAAAAAAAAATTTTTTTTTTTCAAACCAAATATTATACAAACAAAACACAAGTAGGGGTATTAGTTAATACATCACGAGTACAAGAGGATCACGAAGTACAATACATCATATTATACATCTCTAAGCCGGGCTGTCACTTCAGTCACTACGTCCTCAGTCACGGACTTTATCTTTTCCCTTCGCGGGATCACGCTCACCTGCAGGGACATATCACATAAACTGTGAGCTATAAAGCCCAGTGAGTAATCAAATCAAAAACAACATGTATAAGAATAAAATTCTTCATACTAAGTCAAACATGTATTATCATACAATACAAAATCAAATATGGCTCACGGGAAAATCCCGCTGTTGCCTAGACTCACGGCTGGTTCCGGTCTTGTCTGTATAAGTTTAAATATGGCTCACGGGTTAGCCCGCTGTTGCCTAGACTCACGGCTGGTTCCGGTCTTGTCTATTAATTTTTATTGACTCACGGCTGGTCCCGGTCTTGTCAATAAAGATTTGACTCACAGCTCCGTTCTTGTCTATTAAAGACTCACGGCTTATCTGGTATTGTCATATCAAATCAAATATTTGTCATTTTTCGTCCCCAAAACTATTTTCAATCCGCAGCTGCTCAACAATCATATATCACATCAAATACGAGTGAGATTACTCACCTGAAGGTTTGCTACAACTAGCGTTTAGCGGTTTTTGCCTTTCGATGTTTTTCGCGAAATCTTGTCCCGTACCTATAATTCATTCATTTCCACAATGATTATAGGTTAATAATCATTTTAATTGATTCTAATGCATACGAGTCTAATATAGAACCAATTCCAAGCAATAACCATTCTTATACAATTTCCAAAATACGTCCCGAAATACGCGTATTCTGCTACAGTACTTTCGGGAGGTCGTATACGTATTCCGACAATTTTGTATGAAGTTTCATACCATATTAGACTTATGTTTAAAATTTCAGGTCAATCGGATAAGCCTAGCATTGAAATCAAATTGGAAAAATTCACTAAAATTTAACAGAGGCTAAACTGCATTTCTGCCCAGCGGTCGGGTCGCGACCGGCACCCTTGTCGGGTCGCGAAGACCTCTCTTCGGGTCGCGACCAAGGGTCTGGTCGGGTCGCGATTTCTGGACAGTTTGCAGAAACTCCGATTTTAAGCTAGAATTTTCCATTTTTTCCATTTTAAGCACTTATTACTTCGACTTAATCGGTTGGGGTTTATTCATAGGCTAAAACCTTACCTTCTAACAAGGTTTTTAACCTCTAAAATCCATTAAATCAATCATATGAAGATTTAGGGGTCTTATTTCTAACAACCCCAAAACTTCAATTTTTAACAAAAATAACAACCTACTTCCATTTTATTGAATTAAGTCCTTATTCTTATGACTTAATGGAAGTATTACATCAACTAATCACATAATCTCCACTGTAATTTCAGTTTTGAGTTCTACAAAAACTCACCAAGAATAACTAGTCAAGGGCTTGAAGAACTTACCTCCAAACTTCCAATTATACCCTTTCAAAGTTATAATCCAATTTGCAAGCTTTGATTCTTCAAGAACCTTCAAAATTTTGCAATTTCCAGACAAAGAATTCTTCCCGTAACCACACAAATTTTCTGTCCAAAATGGAAGAAGCTTCCAAGCTTTTATACTTCCAGAATTTACAGTTTGGTCCTAAAGTTGCATATTTAGGACTTTTGCCACAATTTACAAACATTATGACACAAATCACATTTTCATAACATTTTGAGTCCAAGACTTAAAATATTATTACGAAACAAGTCCTTTTCTGTCCAAATGACCAAATTACCCTTTTGAGGTAAAATGACCATTTTGCCCTTTTTATTATATTTATATAATAAATATGTTTCGGCGTTACACGATGCTTCTATGAACTTCTGGGAAGTGGGAGATTTTTCCCACTATTTATACCTCCCAATTTTTCATTTCTAACCCTCTAGTTCTTTTTCTTCCAATTTGACACCATAACTTAGTTTTTATTACATCATACTTTTACTTTTTACATTAATACCCATAATCACGAAATATTTACATTAAGATCTAAAACAGGGCAAAAGACCAATTTGCCCTTCTCACCGTTTTACTATTACACACAATTATTTTATATTTTATTATAAATTTCAGCGGGTTCTTACAACAAGTCGTCGCTACACATCCAAAAAATATTTTTCGCTTTTTTACTATTATTTAAATCATTAAACGAAACGACGTAGTATAGGTGCGCATTATAGGAACGACATGTCGTGGCTATAACCTTTGTACGCCCTAAAAGAAAACCCAACCACTACAATCTTATTTAGTTGCCCTAATGTAACAACTCTTTCTCTGTGGCAGAAGGACACTGGACATCGCAATTTGAAGACGACAAATCTCCATTTTCTTCGACGTACTCCGGCACGTATACCTTGATCTTGTAAGGTTTATTTTTTGTGATATCAGGGTTGTTTTTTTACTGGGTTTTTCATCAATAATGTTCTACTTTTTCAGTTACCTTCACCTCCGACTCGTCTTTTGCTTCTAGCAAGGGGGAAAGCATTTGGGCTACTTTTCTTCTATTTCAATTTCAACATTTAAGTCTTCAGTAATTTTTCATTTCTTAGCATAATGCTTTTAAAAGAACAATTTCTTGTTTGTAGATGCTATAATGCTCATTAGCTACTGATTAAGCTCTTAAGTAGTCCATTAAGATCTTAAAAAGTTAGTGAACATGACCAAAATGTGAAAGGTTTATGTTTTAATGTACAACATTATATTTGGGTTTCTAATTTGTAGTTGAGTGTGTTAAAACAACATATGTTAGCTTGTAGATGCTATATGTTACATTAGGTATTGGTTAAGCTCTTAAACCATCCATTAAGCTCTTTAAAATGGCTGAAGAGGACCTTAATATTAGCATTATTGAAATCTTCCAAAGTTCCACTTTGGACCCTGTACTTTGTTACTTGTAGGAATTTTCCCAAATCACGTTTTTATTAACTATTTTGGTCATTTTTATGCTACTAGATGTTATACAGCCGATTATGTACTGATTATGTATGTATGTATGTGTGTGTGTCTATATATATATATATATATATATATATATATATATATATATATATATATATATATATATATATATATATATATATATATATATATATATATATATATATTAAAACATACATTGCAAAAACCATAGTTGTACCCGTTCGAAATGAATTTTGAAATTCATTTCGGACAGTCCCGTTTCGGGACTGCTTTTTGAATACTCTATCTCATTTAGGATTTGACTTCATATTATTAGATTGAGTATTTAAGGAAAAATTGGTGCACATTTCTTTTTTGTCCTGCAACTTTGCGCTTCAAACGCATACTTGGGTAGTCAAAGAGAAATGTTGTCGATTTTTTATAAATACCTAATTTGATCTTATGGATTCATATATGAGACAAAGTATTCAAAAGTGGGTTAAGTGGCCACCTTTAGACAAAAGGTATGGGTTATACTGTGCATACATCCAATCAGCATCAACTTATTCTAATACTATAAAAACAGTCTAACTTTACATACAATCAAATTCTTGATTAAAAATGAAATAGTAATGAGAATCGATAAGAGTTGGATTAAATTGCGAAATCAAAGGTCTCTAGATTTCTTGAATGGTCTTAGGAACTTTATAGATGTTGACAAGAACCATGTCAACAATGAAGGCAAAGCCTATTGCCTGTGTGGATTGCATAAATTGAAATATGGGAATTGTTGTTGTTATTACTCATACTTATACTTATACTTATATACTTATACTTATAGGTGAATAATTTGGTTATCTATTTTATTGTTTTCTTTAATGTAGGATGTCATTCAAGATGCTATAAAAATATGTTAGAGGTGGTTAGCGATGACGATTCACAAGTTGATGATGTTGAATGCCTCACACGTTCACTTGGAGAAAGACATGGGTATGCATGGGGTATTGGTAGAAGAGTGAAGAATATACCATCTGACTATGCAACAGGCACTTCATCTAACACCCAAAACTTCAATCAAATGACCCCAACTGTTTAGTAAACAAATTACTCAACAATTTACTTAACAATAAGTCAAGAATTAAGTCAAGAATTCAATCAACAAATGGAAGCAATGTTATCCCAACAACAAAACATTCAATAACCATACAACAGTTTCGAATTCAATTACTACAACCTATAAACATTCAACCTCCAAACAACCAAGGTGATGGTTATGAAAGTGATACCAAAAGTAACGATCAAAGAAGTGTCGTCAGAAGTGAAACTGAAAGTGATTAAACAATATGAACAAATTTTGTATGATATTTTAAATATTTTGGTATTAGCATTTTATGTTTTGGTAACCTAGTGAAACCGAAAGTGATTAAACAATATGAACAAATTTTGTATGATATTTTATGTTTTGGTAACCTATATATTTATATGCCCGGCTATAGGGACGACATGTCATCTCTATAAATGGACCTATAGCGATGACATGTTGATACTATGGAGTACTCTATAGAGACAACATGTCGTTCCTATAGATAACCCTATAGGCTTCTCATTGCTATAGGTCCATCTATAGAGTCGACATGGCGTCCCTATAGATAACCCTATAACGACGAAAGATCGTCCCTACAACTATTATTTTGTCACTTTTATTTAATTGAAACTTTTTAGTGACTAACTTATTGTAACAAAAAGTCGTCTCTATAGGTGTTCTATTGCGAAGAAAGCTATAGCGACGACATTTGAAAGTTATAGCGACGAAACTATTGGCACTACGTCTATAGCAACGAAATGTCATTGTTGGTTGCTATAACGATGACATTTTTCGTCCTTGTGGACTGTGTATCTTGTAGTGAGTGGGGTTACCGTTTGAAAAGGTTCACTTTGAGTGCAAGGTGAATGTTTAGGGACAAAGTATTTTTTTTCACTTACTAGTAGTCTTAAAGGTAGGAAGTAAGTAGTGTAGTAACTATAATAAAGAGTTAATAATGGGTATTTTGATCATTCTGTTAGTTAGGTCGGTTTAATAGTGTATTATTAGGAGGTTAGTGTTAGGGAGTTTGTGTTTTTGAACGTATGTGGTGAGAGTCAATCTCTGTGCGCGTTCCAGTTGCCCGAAAGATAGGTTTTCAATGGTAATCATTCAAAATTTGTTCTAGAAATAAAATTTTAATAGAAGTTTATACCATTATTTTAAAAATGTATCATCTTCTTTATTCACTATAACTTCTAGGGCTTGTTCTCCTTTTAACTACTATTTGTTATACAATACAAGACTAAACAATAAGACAATTTTTCTACATTTGGTGTGTATTGGTGTGGGACTGGAATTGATGTCAATTCTCGCAATAATGATAGAAAATGGGTTGGAAGAAGAGTTGCTCTCAACCTCTTTTCAGTATAAAAGGCGTGGATGTGCTTCATTTCATTATCATAATCTAAAATAGCTTTAAGATGCTTGTTCGATCCAATTAATGCTAGTCCCATCAAGTCTAACGTTCAGACATAACATTTTCATTAGACACATCCTTTTAGACCAAGGATTTTGGAGTTCTAGTTTCATATTTACTAAAAATTTGATGGTTCTATCATGGCATTTTTAATATAGTGCAATAAATTATTTTTTTCTTTTTGCAAATTGGATTTACATAACTCACACTACTAGAAAAAATGCTTTGTATGACAGACATTGTCATAAATAGCCACAGATGATTGTCTGTCATTGAAAGCCTAGTCATAAATGAAAGACGAAAAACATTTGTCTGTCGTAAATTTATGACAGGCATTTACGATGGACAATGCTTGTCATAAATAGCTAAAGATGACGGACAAAGTCTATCATTGAAAGCTACGTCATAAATTTAATATGACAGACAAATTTACGTTTAAAAATATATGTTTTCTATAAGTTTTACCAATATTAATCAAACTAATCAGACATTTAATATCTCATGATACAAAATAAGATATTAATATACAAAAAGCTAATCCATTGCACAAATTATAGTCTTTTAAATACAAAGTATCCTTCTAAGTTTATCTAAAAGTAATTATTAAATACAAAGTACACTTGCAAGTTTTTTGACATGTTTATTCAAAAGCAATTGTCAAATACAATATCACCGGTAAATAAATGTAGTCGCATAAGTACCCTAGTCTTCACACACCTCAGCAAGCCTAATGTTCGTATTTTCATACTTCCCCCAAATTGATCAATACAAAGTACACTTACGTTGTTAAATACAAAGTACACTTACATTGTTATCCAACACTTCAAGTCATTCATCAACAACCACTTTCATGAAAATTAACCAATTTGAAACTCAATGTGACATGAACTGCAACATTAATCAACATGTTAGGGAACTCCACTACCTACAATATGACTTCACTTTAAAACTATAAAGTAGCAATCAAACAACAACCAACTTTACAAATTAAAGCTACAAACTAGGAGGCAATTTGCGTAAACATAAATCATCTCAAACTAAAAAGTCCAAATACTCATTTTTGGAGCAAAGTACATGGTTGGATATGTACAAAAATGTCCAACTAATCATTTCAAGAAGAAAAGTCCAAATATCATTCCTACCCTGTTCACACTTGCTTATTAGCAGCTACAACCATATATATATATATATATATATATATATATATATATATATATATATATATATATATATATATATATATATATATATATATATATATATATATATATATATATATATATATATATATATATATATATATATATATATATATATATATATCAGCATTGTAAAAGTCGGCCTAGGCGGATGGGTTCTCCCTACGATTAGTGATAGGCGGTTAAGTTAGGCGGATTTGGTCAACAGCTGTCAAAATCGGGTTTAAGAAGGTCTAGACGATTCTGGGCGGGTCTAGGTGGCCAAATTTTCAAATTTTTAAAATTCCTAAATTTTCAAAAGTTTTCAAAATTTTTATTATAAATGTAAATTATTATAATCGGTGGCTAAATTACGATTATTGGTGATTAAAATTGTCAAAAATATCATTAATTAGTCTAAACATTCTGATTTTTGATGACTTACATATTTAAACACCTAGATGTGTCAATTTTTATGCTTATTTATTAATTTTGTAGGGATATAGGTAATTTAGATTTTAAAAAATAAATTTTATTACAATTATTGCTCTTCGCCTAGGCGCCCAATTAGTCCTCTCCTAGACCGGCTAATCTTAGGCCCCAGTCGACAGCCAGCCTAGCGACTTATAAAACCTTGATATATATATATATATATATATATATATATATATATATATATATATATATATATATATATATATATATATATATATATATATATATATATATATATATATATATATATATATATATATATATATATATATATATTGAAAGTTTAACGTTTATAATTTGTATTGGCTTAGAAGTACAATGACTTAATAGTAAAATATTAAAAGAACAATGGCTGGCTTAATAGGTTATGTTACCAAAAGTTGGAACATTAGATTTTGTTTTGTGAGGGAGTTTTGCCTATCGCTTATGTCCCTTAGGTTGACTTTATTGCTGCAGTTTTGCAATTTAACCCTGGTCTTGCTTTTTCCGAGAAAAGCGAAAAACCTCCTCTAAAAATATATTTGGTGAATTATAGGTATTTGTATCACTATAATCATGAAGATTTAATGTATTAGCCTCACCTTGAAGAGATATCCTAAGGAAGTCGGTCAAATGTCTTAATATTTGGTCCATATTTATATATATTACAACTTGGATTCTTGATACCTATAGAGCAAGAAGACTTTAATAAATTAACAATGCGAAATACAAGAAAAGCAACGAACTTTAGCATGCGGACCACTAATACACCTATATGCAGCAACTTCAAATGGAAAAAGAACAACATCATCTTCAAACTACTAAATAAACTATTATTAAGACATTAACCCTCAAAGATGTCAAACTGTAAAAAATGATAGGTCAAATTCATATGAAAGATAAATAAGGCTCTAATAAAGTCAAAATAGAATCATTCGTTGAGTAACCTAATGAAAGTAGGATGCTATAATATGCAAATGAATGAAAGTATGTTGCAAATTTTGAATATATCCAAAAAAATATGTAAACAAAAACAAGAGATTAAACGACCTAAAAAAATGGTTCGCCCCAACATTAGAAAAACTTGACGATGTTGTAGCAAAGATGTAAGTACATTGCTATTATTAGTAATAAACTAATTACAATTATTGGTAAAAAAAGGTAAAGTATGTTGCTATTTTCATGTGTATATATATATATATATATATATATATATATATATATATATATATATATATATATATATATATATATATATATACACACACACACACACACACACACACATAGGGAAAGATTCAATATAGAACAAAAAACAACACCTAACCATAGAACCATATTCTTAGCCGTAAGATTTGAATACACTCAAAAGGGTATGATCGTAAAAAAATATAACAACCAAATAAAATCCCTAAATTATAGGAGCATGTTATGTGATTTAAATTCAGCTGTTGAAACATATGTTCATCTATGAACATATGTCCATCTATGAACATATGTTCATAAATGAACAACGTTCATATATAAAGACATGTATGCAAAGAGAAAATATGTTCATAAACGAACACTTTATGTTCATAGATGAACAGATGTTCATAGATGAACAGATGTTTATAGATGAACATATGATGAACAAAGTTTCCAATGATGGTTTCGATCATATCGTTAATTTTCATGTCTTTATATATGACCGTTGTTCATTTATGAACAAATGTTCATACATGAACATATGTTCATAGATGAACATATGTTCATAGATGAACATATGTTCATAGATGAACAAATGTTCATAGATGAACAAATGTTTATAAACGAATATATATTTTAATAGTGGAACTAATAAAATCACGTAACATTTGACGCTCTTATATTTTAGGGATGAGAAGAACAACCCAATATACCCTTGTTTGGGTATGATTCCCTACATAAGGTGCATATTTTCTTGGTGCATCCATTTTAATTTAATATATTGATAAAATGATCCAACGATTATAAGGATGGTTTTATGGTTAGATGGTATTATTTAGTTCCATATTGAACCTTCCTCTCCCTCTCTCTCTCTCTCTCTCTATATATATATATATATATATATATATATATATATATATATATATATATATATATATATATATATATATATATATATATATATATATATATATATATATACATATATATATGTATATATATATATATATATATATATATATACATATATCCACCATTTGTGAGTAGTAAAATCTAATAAGACCTCAATAGAAGTACAACCTTTTAAAACACGTTTCTTGTCAGGCCCCCATATGAGACTTTCACAGTTGTGTCTTCTTCTACTCTGTCTATGAAATAGACTCCATATTAATCAGCTCAAACCCATATCAATGATTCCCAACTGAAATTAAAATACAAAAGTGTAATATGACAATTGTTTTTTCATTAGAACCAACAAATATATTAGATTGATAGACTCATTGGTAACATAACGTACATAGGAACACGTGGTGTGTGTTAGAAAATCTCATGATGTGTGTCAAAAAAATGGATTTACAGTCCTAAACCCTTTTTCTAAACCCAACCACATCCAATGAACTAATCTAAACCCTAATTTTTGGTTCCCAAAAGATCCACATTTTTGCAACAAATCTCAATATTACCCTCCACACAGTCACATCTGAAGAGAGTTTTCTCCCCAAGCATAGTATATTATGCAAATATTTACCAAAGTGTTGTGGTTTCAATTTTATCTACAAAAGTATGGTAAAAATATTTTCATGCGGGCTCCACCTCCAAAAAAACCAAATAGAGCCCCTCTTTTTTTATAAATGAAGGAAGTTCGACGGGGGTATGCGTTCGTTGATGGCAAGGCTTCCATCGGTGGCAGGGTTCATGAGGGATGGCTAGTTCACTAGTGGTGAAAGGAAATACGTCGTCCATTATCTATAAAAACCACATGTGGTTATCAATAATGGCTCATATTCTTTCTCCCATGCTCCTTACTGTAATAATTGCAGCTCCAGTCTAACGGGTTAATTCCAGAATACTGTCGACCATTATTGTCGTTTTTTCCTGTTCCGGCGAGTGAATTGATAAAACCATAAACCCGTTTCAACTTTATGACCATCACTGGCTCCGTTACCGTTGTTTCAAACGTCCCCCATTATTTCTCGCAACCACCTTTTTTTTAGACCACAAAACCCGAATAAAACGATACAACTTAAGAATAATCAAAACTAAATTGAAGACACCAAACAAAAACACTACCTGTAGCATTAATAGAGGGTCTAAGAAGAACATTCATTTTATAAAAACCAGAAAACTATTATACAACCCATTACCCAACATATACCAGGGATGATGGCATTTTCTGCATCTTCTTTTTGTATCCTAAAACACAAAGTTCTTAATCGACAGTCTTACCCTTTTTATGTACTAAGGAGCAGTCGGAGGAGATAAGGGAGATGGAGAGACTAGAGGTCCATTTTATAGCAAAAATAATAAATGATCTGATAATGGGATTATACAAAAGCGAAGATGACGTGGGATACGAGAAGGGAGATGGAGGGGAAATTACTTATCAATCATATGTGAAAGTATTTTACAGGTATTGTGTGCGGCATTTTGTCAACAACTTCCATGAAAAGTTTTGCAACTCACATGTGAGACTCGTTTTTATGTCTGACATGATGTTCAAGTAAGTTTATTTACTTATAGTTAAGTGTTATTTTGGTTTGAGTTGCTGTATGTGGAAGTATGGTGTCTTCGCAAATGCTTAAACAAGAAATTGGTGGAGTTATGGCTTGACAGGCGAGATAACACCGCTATCTCTAGCAGATAGCACCTCTATTTTAAAGTTGGATGCCTTTTTAGATAGAAAGATATCGACGCTATCTCTGGGAATAGCGACATTGTGGTCGCGAATCAGAAAATGACTTTTAGTTTGTAAGCTTGTGTATTTCGAACCAAAAACACCCCAAACACATTCTATAGTGGCAATTGAGAAGGGAATTCATGAAATTGACCAAGAATTTGGAGTAGGGTGCTAGGATAACTCGAAGGGTGCTAGGATAACCCGAATTCAACATCAAGAAGTGTTCTTGAACACTAAATCAACAAGGTAAGTTGGTTTTGAGGGATTTGATGGTTTTTGAAACCTTAATTGCTAGAATTCGAATAATTGATAACTTTTAATGATATATGGTATTAGTAATCGAGTATAGAACAATCCCTAGCCCTTGGTGTATAAATCTCTGAGTTTTGATGGCTGAATGTTTGCAGGACCAAACCCTAGCTGTTCAGCACAGATAGAGACGCTATTTATGGGTTCGTGACACAAAGTGGATAACGAGGCTATCCTTAGATAGCGTCGTTATTCCCCGTTAAGAGAGTGTTTATATCTTTTATTTGGCATGACCTTTTTGGTCAAAATTTATTGGGATGTTTGAGGATGATTGAGATCTAATATGTGATGTTGTACCACAACTAACACTAATAGGAAGGAGGCTGACACGAGGAGCTCAGGGGTGACATGTTCCGACCCAACCCGTTGAGTAATTCTATGAATGTCTTGTTATATGATTTGTGATGTAAATGAGTAGCAAATGGTTATAATTGGCTGAGATAGCCAAAGAGTATGAGTTAAAATAGATTATGAGTTATTGGTGATAGGCGAGTTGTAAGTGTGGTTGAGCACACTAAATGACTGAGATAGTCAAAAGAGTATGAGTTGAGAGAGATTACTTACAGCTGATCTTGATGTCATATTGCATAATCACCTAACCAGAGCGATTACTTACGGAGCTCTTGTAGTTCATAGAATTGACTTTGTGTTGTAGGTACTGGTGGCGGAGATATGGGAAAAGAGTTGTCGAAGGATAGTTGACTATGGACTTGGACTAACTTTTACTGTTTCTAGACTTTGATTTTGTGACCCGGTTTCGGGAATGACTTATACTCTTACTTATGTTTGCTAAGTGCATATATAATGCATGACTCATCTTTTGATTACACATATGTATATGTTGTTGCTTTTGTATTAAAATATGATGTAATTTGGGTGTGAGAAACCAGGCATTACATTACATTTGAAAGTTTTAGTTTACCGTGCTGTGAGTCAAAACCAAGTTCGTAAGTTGAACTCTATTATGGAAGAAATTGGAAAAATAAATACATAAGCTCGCGAGTGGCTTGGGGGGCATGCTCTTTGTAGATGGACGCTTGCACATGTTTGTGGAAAGCGATATGGACTACTCACTACAAATATGTCAGAGATTTTCAATAGTGTACTTCGAGGTGTTCATTTTTTACCAATCCCTCCGTGTGCCCAACTTACATTTTATAGATTGGTTCACTACTTTGATGTGAGGCGTTCTTTGGGATCGGCAGCTCAAGCTAATGGAGATGTGTTTACACCCCATATTGCAAAACAAGCAGCGTCAATATCAAAAGCGACTGCACATACCCTAAAATCTTTTAAACGGGCAAAAGGAATTTTTGAGGTGGTTACTCAAAAAGGAGAAAATATACAAGATTTGGAGAGAAAACTTGCACATATGGTAAGTGGGAGATATACATATCATTGTTATCATGTATTGAGTCTATGTGCTTATCTTTCTTTGCATAGTAGTCAATATATTCAACAATGCTACTCGATTGTTGAGTATACGGCTACTTGGGAATCTCAGTTTTTCCCCAATTCCCTATGAATCATATTGGCCAGAAACAACTATTCAAGGAATGCTTCCAAATTCAGAGTTAAAACGAAAGGAAAAAAATCCGTCCTAGCTCAACAAGACTACGAAATGGAATGGAATTTAAAGGAAAAAACAGGTAATCTTTGTGGAAGTTGTAGGCAACGTGGTCATTATCAGAAGACATGTCCTTCCATGCCTAGAAAAAGGCCCGTTGGTCCATAATTGTGTTTAACCAAGTAGGGTTTCTTTAATTTTTGGTACTTTATTTTAAATTTAACTACTTTGTATTCACGATTTTGAAGTTAATTGTACTTTATGTTACACTTCTCGATTTATGTTAAACATATTTGATTGTGTAAAATCTAACAATATTTTACCATTTTATTTGTAACTATTTGTTTTTATGTTAGTTTTGCTATTTTATGTTATTATTTGCGTTGTAAAGTGTAACTAGGTTATAATGAAAAATGTTATTTTGTAAAAAATAGATTTTCTGAATAGAAAAATTGAAAAATTAGATTATGATTGTTGCACTACGATAATTATGTCAAACAATGAATATAGAGAATTTAATTTATTAAAAAAAAAACACGAAGCTTGGATAATGGATAGTCAACAGTAAATTAGTCGGAATGCAACTTTTTATGAAATATAGATTTTCTAAACTATATTAAGTGTTATTTTGTATGAATTATATATTTTTTAGAATAAAGAAAATAAAGATTTTGTAGGAAACATAGATTAGGAAAATTTATTATGTATTCAAGTAAAAGTTTTATACATGGAATGATATTTGAAGTGTGAATTTTCTAAAATAAAAAAGTTAAAAAATATATTATAAACTTAACCTATTAAAAACTATATCATTATGTTTTGGTAATTAAATAAAAAACTACAATGGATTGGTAAATTTTTTTAAAAAGACAATGGACTGGTACAAAACTCATAAAGCTTGATGAGAAAAATAAACTAGATGTAAAATTCCTCAAATGTCCGTTTTACATCAAAATTGCTGAGACGGTTACATAAAAAGAAATGTTGGTAGAAGAAGAATTTAGAAAGTTTGGTACCATTTGGTATAAAGATGTGACGGGAATGATGCTACATCTTTGCTAATCTTGATACTACATAACCATTTGCTAATCTTGATACTGCATAACTGAAGTGGCAGAGGGGAGGTTACGTCCTGGTACAACTACAATATTATTCCTTTCCTCTTCTTGAACTTCAGTTTCTTGCTGAAAACAAGATTCCAATAACTCATTATCATTTACAAACGCATTGTTCGATGCATGAGCAACTGGACGAGGGAGAGTGGACTGAAGGGGTTCCCGATTCACAAAAGCATAACCTTCTCCTCTGTGGTAATTTGGATTCCAAGTGACATCGAGTGGGGCTTCTGAAGCTAAAAAAAAGTTCATTTCTTGAGGGCATCTGTTAATTGAATTCATGAGCCCAAACGCGTGGTTGCTGAAACTGCTCGTTTGGTCACGATTCGAATTCTTCTGATTCTCATCGTAAGGTTTTTGATGAAATGTGACTGAAGGGCTGAAAATGGCGGTTGTAGCTGGTACTGGGTACTCCTGATGATCATCTTGATGGCCAGCATCGAGTGCATCAATAGCAACTTTGGCTTCCTTCATCAGCCAATCAATCGCTTTGGTTGCTCGATCATACCCTAGCCGATCTTGCACATCATACAACTGAATTGCTGTGTTAGCAGATAGCCGAATGCGTCGTTCTTTCATGCGTCTGGTGGTGCAGACCTTGTTTCTTCTCTCTCCTTCAACTTGCACACTCTTTTCTCTCTCTATATTGTGCCTCATTGCTATACCCTTTGAATAATACACATCCTATGTGGTTTCTTTAAGTAGATATCATATGTATGGCTTATTTTACGCACAGTACGTGGGTGTTACTGCGCATGATGTTCAAAACATACATGTACGACAGAAAATTAATCATGGGTGTTTGTTTTTTTTCTTGAAATGATTGCACGAAACCTCGTTGGTACAGTTTGAAACCCCACCTGCCATTAATGACAATATTGATCTACTGTTAAAGAGGGCCTCCTTAAGCTGTGTGCTTTCTATTGGCTTCATTGTGCATGTGTGATGTTTCACGTACGTTGCACACTGTTGATGAACAAACTCATGCATGACTGTGTCAGATTAGATATAGGCGGGTGTTTCCTTCTCTTCTCAAATGGAGGTACAACGTTTTTGTACTGAAAAGATTTTGGATTATTAAAAAGAGTATCTGTATGCACTAGCAATTTTTATTTTATTGGATAAATTGAGAAAAATAGCAATGTATCTTAATTCTTTTGTCCTTTAGGGTGTTAGGATATACTTACACCCAAAATAGTGTCATCCGCACATCTCTACCATTTCACTCGGATTGTTTTAAACAAAGTTTAATGAAATTAAATTGAATATAAGATAGGAGAGAGATGATAGAGTTCAATCCTCATTCAACTTTACAAACAGGGATTTAATAAAAAAAATATGCAGAAAAAAAAAAGCTTTAATTTCTTTTTCTCTCTTACATAGTATTTCATTAAACTTTTTTACCATTCAATGTATTAAAGATGACCTTATGAAATACCTACAACTCCACATCACTATTTCTTTTTTATTTTTAACTAGTTATAAACTTGTGTGCTACACGGTTGAAAATTAAATAAAGTTTATAATAAGAAAAAATTTTATGTTATATACTTGGTAAGAAAAATCATTAAATTTAATTAATATGTATTGAAATATGACGTAAACAATAATGTCAAATAACATTAAGATGTACATGTTCTTTAAAATGCTAACGAATTATGTAATTTAAAAAAGTTGTATGTTCACAAACTGAAAAAGATAAACAAAACTAAAAAAATTATGCAATGATTTTGTCTTTTAATTTATACAATATTGATATGAAAATAAAAAACAAAAAAAAATACTTCAACATAAATTTTGAAAGACTTCTTTATATACAACATTGGAATTAGTTTTGTTTGTTAGACAACTATTTTTATCTAAGATTAATAACTTTAACCATTCTCTACTGTTGAATCTGGATAACGCGACATACAACTGGTCATGTGTGAAACTGGTTCTTTGAGAAATAACACAACCTTCGACAATTACTGTTCTTGACTTTTATTTATTGTCATAACAAAACAAGCAGCGAGTGAAAAGTGTCTTCTTTTGAATTTGAACGAAATCTTTTTGTCAGAAGGTGTCAAATGTTGGAATATTTCACTTAAATGTGGTCATAGGACCATTTGTGTAACCATAATTTAATTGTTACTATATTTACATAATATGATAGTAACTATGCCAATATTACATAAGTGGTACCCCATATTACATAATTGTTATTTGATGGAAGTAACCTTAAGTATAAATACATAGGGGAAACTGATTTCCCTTAGTTGTCCATACATACGCTTAAAACATAAATACAGGAATTCTCTTGAATCCTCACAAAATGAATTCCCAAGAACACCACTAAATTTCTGTGCAATCCTCCATCAATTTGGACATCATAACGGGAATCAATGGCTTCTTCTACACCCAACACGCATTTGAATATTGGTTATCCGCCAAGTACGTGTTCAAAACTTTTACTGCACATTAATATGTGATTGAATTGGTTTAGATAAAATTAAATGGGATGATTAATTTCTGTGAAATCATACAACATGTGGTATTAGAGTATGGTTAATTTTAAGATTGGTATCAGAGTATGTGGTATCATACAACATGATAATGAGAATCAATGGCTTCTTCTACACCTAACTGGCATTTGAAGATTGGTTATCCGACAAGTATGTGCTCTAAACTTTTACTGCACATTAATCTGTAATTGAATTGATTTAGATAAAATTAAATAGGATGATTAATTTATGTGAAAACCATACAGCATGTGGTATTAGAGCATGGTTAATTTTAATCAATTTCACTAATTTTAAATCAAGAACTATTAAATCCCGTTTTGAAAAAATTGAGTACGAAGTCAAAAACTCAAAATCATATGATTGAATGAAATTGATAACTAAGATCTAATTAAAAACATACTTTTATTGGATTCTATACTTTAAATCCGTTAAACATGCCATAAACATCCCCCAATTTTGTTTCCCTTGTCGTTCCTGTTCCACAACCCCATGAATGAAGAATTCATGATCGTTTGCGATCTTCAATCAAATGACTGAAGAAAATCGGAATGGCATAATATTCTATGAATTGTAGAAAATCGTAAGAATGATGTAGAAGAATTTCAGATGCATCGGTTTATTAATTTCCTTATTTCGTTGTTGCGTCAATGTATCAAGTTAAAACCAAAATGCTTCAATTTGGGTTGTTTTTCTATTTGGCCCAATTTGATTCTTTGCTTTCATGATTACTTTCATCATCTGTTGTCAAGTCAATTGTAGGAATATCATTTACATTTGCAATCTTTCGTTTTAATTTACGACTTCCTGATCTTAACTTGATTGAAGAATGTGTCTGAATGATTTCTGATGGAATGGTGGATGTCATAAAAGAAGTAAATAAGTATTGTTGTCTATTGTTTGGTAATGGTGCTCGGATGTTATAATTTGAAATATGCATACATGAAGAAGAAAAAGTATTTAAATTGAAATAAACAATTTTCAAATTTTCATGTATATACATAAATTGTAAAAGAAATACACCTACCACTGGCAATATTAGATAACAAACTTCTAACATATTTATTGAAAGGATACTAGAGGTTTGTATGCTGATATGGAGATGGTTTAATTTGGTTAACGTTTTCATCTTCATACAAAAAAGTTTTCGAATTATCTCGACTTAGTAAATTTTGATGACCATTGCAAACATCTACTATATATTCATGAAATTAGTTAATAAAAATTAAAATATATTATTTATTTGTATAATATTTTAAATAACATACATAAATGATTTTAAAATTTAAATTAAACTAATAAAGCAAAAGAAAATAGATTATTACCTTTTTGATTCATGTTTCGAACATCAGACATAGATAAGATGTGAGGAGTTGATGTGGTTGACATATTACTGAATATCATGTTATCCAAATATGATTTTCTGAAATGTCTCCTTTCTTTAGCATCAATAAATCTACATCCGATGGGTCCTGCAATCCAAACATATCATAAACAAAAACAAAAAAGGACCTTAGGAATTTGTCAAATATACATCCAGTTACAGCTTCCTATGTCAATTGAGACACCATCAAACAGCCTAAAATTTCCATGGCAGCCAAATAAAAATGAAAGTTGTAATCTAACAAAAACCAAGTATATCAACATCAACATTATCCATAAACAAAACTTAAACATTTTAAAAATGCAACCAAATGTATAAAAAGTAAATTATCGCAACAAACATAAAAAAGTAAAATATCCTTAACCTTAAAAAAGTTAATACTCTTCACCCGACTCATTTCGAATACAAAACACCCTCTTCTTGGTTTTAACAACCACAACAGGAAGGTCATCATAAATGGTTGCTTCGTAGGATGAGTCCTCTTTTTCTAAAACACCAGTCTCTAGTCTCTAACAGTTCATCTTCAGAAATTTCTAAATCAACAACCTCATCCCACTTCCAGTTGGCAAGAGACAGGGAACATTTCAACTTTTTGGTGTGAATAAGCTCCAAGTAATAACAAACATCTTTCAGAATACACATATTCTTGTTGAGTGTCGTGAGACCAACAAAATAAAAGAGTTGAAATATGGTTTTAAAATGATTTGTTGATTACCAATACTTCGTGATTGCACTACTTGTTATAAATACTAACTATGTAGTATAAATGGCAAGAAGGGTCGATCCACAGGGAGCGATGGTCTAATGGATTACACCTTGATTTCACGATATTTAAACTTGTAAAGAAAGTAACAAAGGGGGGTTTTGATGTTCAGTTGAAATATGATTGTATAATTGACTTGGGACAAAATATAGAAAAATCGCTTTTGTATTTTATAATTTGGGGACAAATTCTGGTTTGTATTTGTAGTCATATGATTGGAACTAACAATAAGAATGATGTTTATAACTTTAATCTTTCTAAGTTGGTACTTTGTGTATGCCGAAAGCTCGCACATACACCATTCACCTAATGTACCTTAGTCAAGAGAAGCTCGTTAACAAAGACTAATCTTACTAATCAAATCTAGATTAGTCAAGTGTATGCCGAATGCTCGTACATACACCATCATAGAATTTGAATGAAAAGATTGCATTATTTTTTATGTGAATGTTCCCAACAATGTTCAATACTCCTAAACAAGCGTTGAAGCGTCAAAACATGAGATATTTTCACCAATTAAAGATGATTGTCACAAATAACATTTTATGAAACAATTATAGATTTCATAATTTGTATGACTAGATTGACTTATATTTAAGATCAAATGACCAATATGAAATAAATAAAAACCAAACGCTTGTTAAGTCTCAAAATCATATCACTAGAAAGATATAAAATCAAACATCAAACTTTATATTAAATCACAATCATAATCCTTAATACAAAACCAGAAAATAAGGTTACTAGCCACTCATGACTAGTAAAAGAGAAACAAACTTACAAAATGAAGATAATCCACACTTGAAGTTGCACAAATAACACAAACACAATGTATCTAGAGTATGTTGCAGGAGAGAATAGAATAAGGGATCTATGAGATGGTTCTAAGACTAACCAAACACATCTATTTATACTAACATACCAAGGGTAAAATGGTAAATTGAACAATGGCAAACATCATCATTCCAAGACCCATATCCTTCATCACATGGCCTCAAAATCAGATTGGATCTGCATCTGGTCGTGTAGCATGAGGATAACAGCACAAGAAGGAGTAGACAACTCATAGTGGGCCAAAAAGCAGATATGGACACCAGTTAAAGTTACACGGCCGTGTAACTTCTTGGGCCAAGATTACACGGTCGTGTAATCCTGCAAATTTCCTGGATCTTTCCCTGAGCTGACATGGTACCTACGTGGCATGATCAAGTTACACGGCCGTGTAACTTCAAGGCATAAAGTTACACGGCCCGTGTACCATACTGTCTTCGGGACGACATTTTTGTAACTTTTTCGTTTGAGCTCCGTTTCTTCTGAAATTTCTTGTGTAGCCTCCCATTGTCATCCAATACAAGATTCATCCTTCAAAAGCACCTGAAAACAACCACAAAATGTGAAAGTAGATTGCTATTCTTGAAATCCCGAAAAACATGAAAATATGCAATAATGAGAATCAAATGCAAGATAAAACAAGGATAAAAAGGCATGAAAACATGCTTAGAAATACACTTAACAAATATCCCCAAGCTTAGACTTTTCGTGTCCTCAAGGAAAACAAGGATCAAAACAATGAGGATAACAAACTACAAAATAGAAAAAGAATTGACACCTTAGGTAGCAACCAAGACAACATCAATCATAACTAAAAATCATGTCAATTTGGACCCTATGCACATATAAGTTAGACCATCTATTCAAAACAAGAGACCATTAAAAGGAACAATATTTTTATCAATTACTTGGCATACGCACGTTTGGATAAAATATAAACTCACACATGAAACTTTCGCTAAGTATTCAAAGCGTCCCGCAAGCAATGGACGTGCTCACAATTGTTCACTCTCCTCGTGTTTATTCACTCATGTCACAAGATGTGTGACTTCGCAAGCTCCATTTTTAATATTTGGCTATAAACACTCATTTTTATAGGAGGGGTGCTCGGATATCGAATCTAGGAAGCTATACTAAGTTGACTTTGCTCAAGTCCTCCAACCGACCTCATTTGCATATTTATTTACTAAACACATGATTTTCCAAAACAGAAGGACAAAAATTTACAACTCGATTCCTATTTACAAAGGATAGATACCTAGACGACCGAGACAACAAAATCTTTTAAACTTCAACTTGACCCAAGACGTATGAAGAATTTTAAAACATGGTCAATGTATGAAGTTTTAACTAGATTAGATTTAGTTGTTGAAAGCAAAAAGGATGAAATGAGGCTTTCAAAACGAGTAACCGCTTTTATTGTATTTTTGTAGAAAAATTTTTACTTTAAATGACTTGAGTGATCACTTGGTTCGGTCTTTTCTTTTCTTTTCTTTTTTTATTTTTTTATTTTTTATTTTTTTTATTTTATTATTATTTTTTTTTATTTGACCAATCTTTTAGAGCCAAGTGAAACAATTTCTGGATTTTCACCATAAAAACATTTTCACAAAATTTTGCTAAAATGATTAGACAAAATAGTTTTATGATATTTTTATAAACATAAATGAAAAACTTAAACACACTAATGACCAAAATAATATAAACAATGTCATACGACATCTATAAACACCTGGTACCACACAAAACCAATAAATGTAGAAAATAAGATTTTTGTCCATGACTTTGGAAAAATCGCGATTTTGAGATAAACCTTATGTTTAATAGACAATATGCAAGACTAGTGCAACTTCCATAGTACTTCTCCTAGTCGATTACACATACTGATGAACTCACGGGT
Organism: Cichorium intybus; assembly: GCA_023525715.1. Lineage (NCBI taxonomy): Eukaryota > Viridiplantae > Streptophyta > Magnoliopsida > Asterales > Asteraceae > Cichorium > Cichorium intybus. Next base: position 118,410,785 of record CM042013.1, on the reverse strand, counting down.
GGATAAGGTGTCCTTTGCTAGAATAGTTCTGATTCACTTTCATGTGTTTTTTTTATATTTCACCCAAACGTATCTATGCTAGAAAATTAACAAAAAGAAGTTCCTAATTAAGATCTAAGGTTTCAAAAGATGGTGATGTTGCATGTAGATAGGGGACAAAAATACAAGAAGTTTAACTATGAGATGTCTTATGGTTGCAATTTAAAGATGTCACATAGGTGAGAAGCAAGAGATAACAAAAATGTATGCAAAAGTTTAAAAATATGCAAGAAATATAATATTTTTGAATTTTGTTGTTGTTTTTTTTTTTAAAAAATTTTTTATAGGGATTTAATTCCCCTATCCCCAAGCTTAAAATATAAGCAGTGTCCACAATGCTTTAGGGAAGGAGGTAGAAACAATCTACTGAGGACCGGGGAGAGGTCCCCAGGGTGGATATGGAGGGTAAGGGTATGGTGGGTAATGTGGGTAAGGTGGGTATTGAAGAGGCTGAAGTGGTTGGCTTCCAGGCTGCTGCTGCTGTGGTGGCTGCTGTGGCTGCTGCTGTTGCCATGGGTTAAGGGCAACGGATCTGTGTAGGTCAGTGAGGAGAGACATAACATCTTGGTTATGTTTGTACTGGGTCTCCCTAAACTGCTCAAAATCTTGTCGCAGCTCCATTTGGTTCGTGTCAATTTCACCAAGATTATCATAGATGTTTTGATAATCAAGGCAAAGGTCCGCAAGCTGAGAATTGATGTTAGCAAATTCCTTCATGTAAAGATTGTGCTCGGGAGGAAATGAGCTACCAGAACTGGAAGGGCCGGGCTCTTGGGGGTGTCTCTCGTGGCTGGTTTAGGAGGGGGTGCGGGTAGGCCCATGTTGGAAGGAGGCTTCCAATTGGTGCTAGAGACTGGGTTGGCTAATCGAAGTATTCGGGCGTTTCGGCTGTTTACCCGCAGATAATCGCGTCCATCGGCTTGCCAAATCTCATCGGATTCGGGGCGTCTAAATAACCTCATACCCTCAAGAACATCCGAGGTGAGGTATCGCTCATCTTTGACGATCTCAAGGTTATCAGGAAATCTGATGCCTAGGGATGGATGTTTGGCTATTAATGTGATAATTCCACCGCAATGGACCTGGCCAGATGAACTTCTACTTAATTTAAGTAGTTTATACATGATCCAGGATCCAAAATTTGGGGTTTGAGGCCCTGGATTGATCATGCAATAGAGAAGCTCAAGCTCATTTAGGCCGGCCTTGCTTATCTCTTCTTGTGGGAAGAAGATAGAAGCAATGATGCGGTGGGTGACTTTGAGGACGGGGTGGATGATGCTGGAGGCTTTGGCAGCACTGAGACGGTAGAAGTTTTCCGTGGAAATCTTGGTCCAGAAAGTGCCAACTTCTCGGTGGAATAGTTTGTTTAGTTTGCCTCGTTGGTCATATGTGTTGGCGACCGGCGCGCCAATAAGCTCACACAATTGGGTTTGTGTGATTTGGTATGACCTATTAAACATTCTAAAAGACAAAACTGCAGTGTGATCGTTAAACTCGACAGACGACAAAAATTCAATAGTGGGGTTGGAATAGCTCTTTTCGCTTATATTCATCAACCCTTCCCAACCAACATTGGACAAGAGTTTGCGTACTCCTGCCTCTATTCGTAGGTCTCGCAAAGTTGGGATATCTACAAATTTTTGGGCCTACCCAATTCTTTCCAAGAAGTTATAAAATCGGGCCTCTTGGGCGTCGGTCTTAAATGAGATACCCGCGTCGCCCATTTCAAAGTCCTGCTGTTCGGGCTCCTCATCGGAAGAGCCACTAGAGGCCGAGTACACAATTTGGCTTCTACTACCCCTAGAGTAAGTGTGGGACGATGATGCCATATATTTTTTTAGTTTTTATCAAAGGAATTTGAACAAAAACAACACACAAATTTAAACACAAAGGCTTCCAAAATCAAACTCAAGAACCAATTATCTAACCAAAAATCAAAAATTATGAAAATTTTCAGTTTGGAAAGAATATACCAAATTGAAGCTTTAACAATGGTGATTTGTCCTTGATTCCTCCTATTCTTGCCTTCCCCAAGCTTGAACCTAAACAACTTCAACAATTTAGCATCAAAAATCAAAACCCTCATTTTCTAGGGTTTCAAGAGATTTCGAAATTAACCATGGAAAATGTAGTTTATTGTGCTCAAAATGAAGAAAAATATGAGAATTAATGGAACTAACCTTTGTAGTTTAACAAATCAACAAGCAATTGGAAGAGAAATTGAGAAAATGGAATTTTTCCTTGAAGTTTTCGGACTCGGCAGGGGGTATGGGAGCAAATCGCAGCTTTTAAGTGAAAGAAATCAAGTGCTTGGCTTATATAGTGTGCGAAAATGACCAAATTGCCCTCGGCCTAAATTACACGGCCGTGTAAATTAAGGCACAAACATTACACGGTCGTGTAATGCTCGATTATGACCAAAACGAACTTTTACCATTTTTACAAGTTACACGGCCGTGTAACTTCAAGGGCAAAAGTTACACGGTCGTGTAACACACTGTCCCGTTTTTGTTTTTCGTTTTTCGTATCTTGAGCCTCGGTAGTCCGTTTTCATTTCCGTTCGTTTTCTCACGTAGGTAATTGAAAGTTATAAACAGAAAAATTATAAAAACACAAAAAATCACACTTTTAAAAATTGACAAAAATACCCCCGGGTTGCCACCCGGTTAGCGCACTTGTTTAACGTCGTTGGCTCGACGCATGGCTCCCAAAATTTTGACTATTGGGAGCGAGCCCGTGGAAAGGTCATCCTGGACATTCCTTCATGTCCACTCCTTCGTTATTGGTAGAGAAACATTCGACGAACCGTTTAAAACGGTGTTTGTTTTGATTGTTTCTTGTATGTTTTGGCATGGGAGATGGATCGACATTTCGTATACCCCGATCATGGTTTTGGTGATCGTGGTGATCCACAGGCTTGGACTCTTCAGTGAGTCCAATGTGTATTTCACTTTTTGAAACCATTGCCACCAATTTGTTATTAAATTTTTCATGTTTATCGGGCAATGATGTTTCATCCTCTCTTAAGTCCACGGGAGATACATCGCTTGGGTAGCGGGTGGATTGATCGATATTGAATGTGACGATTTCACCATCGAATTCCATAGATAGGGTACCATTAAAAACATCGATTTTTGTTCTTGCTATTTTTAGAAATGGTCTCCCTAAGAGTGTAGAACTAGAATTCGGAGATTCGTCATCTTCCATATCGAGGACATAAAAGTCAGCGGGAAAGACCAAGTTATTCACTTGGACCAATATGTCTTCCAACACGCCTTTTGGACGTATTGTAGACTTATCAGCCAATTGAATGATGACACCGGTGGGTTTCAATGTTCCTATTTTTAAGTTTTTGAAAATAGAAAGTGGTAGAACATTGATAGAGGCACCAAGATCAAGCATGGCTCTCGGTATGTTCGTGTCTCCTAATTTACAAGGAACCGTGAATACGCCCAGATCCTCGTACTTTGGTGGCAATCTCTTTTGTATGATTGCCGAGACATTCTCATTGACTTTTATGGTTTCATACCCTATGAGTTTCTTTTTAGATGTGCAAAGTTCCTTAAGGAACTTAGCATATCTAGGAACTTGTTTAATTGCCTCAAGTAAGGGAATATTTACCTCCACCTTGCGGAATGTAGCCATGATTTCTCTATCTTCCCTTTCTTTCTTCGATTTTGAGAATCTTGAAGGAAAAGGGGGTGATGGGGTATGGCTTGGTAATTCCGCTTGTTTTGTGCCTTCTTTTTCTGCATCCTCGGGCACGCTTGGATCTTTGCAAACCTTCCCGCTTCTAAGGGAGATGGCACTCACGTTGTGTTTTGGGTTTGACTCCGTTTGGGCTGGTAGTTTGTTAGAGTTCAGCCTACTTTCCAACTTGCTAACCGATGTTGCAAGTTGTGTCATTTGTCGCTCCAAATTTTGAATGCTTGACTTTGTCTCTTGTTGAAATGATTGAGTACTTGTTGCCAGACTTTTCACAATATCTTCTAAGGACATGCTTGTGCCTGCAGATCTCTGTGGAGGAGGATTTTGGTAGTATTGTTGGGATCTTTCTTGGTTATATTGGTTGCGATTTTGTTGTGGGTAGTTTTGGTTTGACGAGTAGTTCCAATTTTGGTTATTTCGGTTTGGTTCTAATGGTCTTTGATTTTGTCCGGTAAATCCTCCCATGGCTTTTGCTTGTTCTTGCTCTTCTTGTAATTCGGGACACATATCAGTCGGGTGTCCATATTGTAAGCAAATGCCACAAGCTCTAACCGCCGTTTCGATTCCTTTGTCTTTGGTAAGTTGCATCACGGCTTTAGTTAGTTGAGAAATCTGATTTTCGAGATAGGGAGTACTTACCTCTTTTACGCTTCTTGATGGGTCCGCATACCACTCGTCTTCTCCTTATGTATGCTTGGATTCTTCCGCCATTTTCTCGATCAAGGCTCGTATTTGGGTCGGCGTTTGGTCGATCAACGAGCCTCCACTTGAAGCATTTATTATTCGTCTTTCCATTGGCATTAAACCTTCACAAAAATATCGAAATAATTGGTAATCAGAAATACCATGTTGTGGGCATCAGGCACACAATTTTTTAAATCTTTCACAATATGTATGTAAGGCTTCTTTCTTTCCCTGCTTGATTCCAATGATTTCCCTCCTTAGACTTGAAGCTTTTGTCTCTGGAAAATACTTGTCAAGGAATAACCGTGCAAAACCATTCCATGTTGTGACCGACCCCGGTGGTAGGTCATATAACCATTCTTTAGCTGAGTCTAGCAACGAAAAGGGGAGTGCCCTTAACTTAATTTGGTCTTCCGAGACATCGTGTGGTTTCATTCCCACACACACGACATGAAATTCTTTTAAAAATTTATGAGGGTCTTCATTTTCTACGCCCCAAAATTGAGGTAGCAAATGAATAAGCCCGGATTTTAATTCAAAGTTTGTCATGTGTGGGTAGGTTATGCAGAGGGGTTGTTGGGTAACATCTTGGGTTGCCCATTGGCGTAGTGTTCGCTCAAGAGGTGGATTTTCGACCATTGGAGTGTGGTTTATTTGAGAGGGGGGTGTATGTGGGGTGTCGTTATCGGATTCGTATTCTGTATCTGTTTCTGACGAGGAAAGGTCTTGCCAAATGTCTATGATAGGAGGGTTTGATGAAGAAGCGGTTTGGGAAGCTTGCTGCTTCTTGCGAAGTTTAGCTTGTTTCCTTAGCCTTTTTGCAGTTTTCTCAATCTCCGAATCAAGTTCAAGAGGCGTACCTGTTCGTGAAGATCTTGGCATAAAATATTAGTAATACCGTGCTCCCTGGCAACGGCGCCAATTTGTTGAGTGTCGTGAGACCAACAAAATAAAAGAGTTGAAATATGGTTTTAAAATGATTTGTTGATTACCAATATTTCATGATTGCACTACTTGTTATAAATACTAACTATGTAGTATAAATGGCAAGCAGGGTCGATCCACAGTGAGCGATGGTCTAATGGATTACACCTTGATTTCACGAGATTTAAACTTGTAAAGAAAGTAACAAAGGGTGGTTTTGATGTTCAGTTGAAATATGATTGTATAATTGACTTGGGACAAAATATAGATAAATCGCTTTTGTATTTTATAATTTGGGGACAAATTCTGGTTTTGTATTTGTAGTCATATGATTGGAAATAACAATAAGAATGATGTTTATAACTTTAATCTTTCTAAGTTGGTACTTTGTGTATGCCGAAAGCTCGCACATACACCATTCACCTAATGTACCTTAGTCAAGAGAAGCTCGTTAACTAAGACTAATCTTACTAATCAAATCGAGATTAGTCAAGTGTATGCCGAAAGCTCGTACATACACCATCATAGAATTCGAATGAAAGATTGCATTATGTTTTATGTGAATGTTCCAACAATGTTCAATACTCCTAAACAAGCGTTGAAGCGTCAAAACATGAGATATGATTTTCACCAATTAAAGATGATTGTCACAAATAACATTTTATGAACCAATTACGAATTTCATAATTTGTATGACTAGATTGACTTATATTTAAGATCAAATGACCAATATGAAATAAATAAAAACCAAACGCTTGTTAAGTCTCAAAATCATATCACTAGAAAGATATAAAATCAAACATCAAACTTTATATTAAATCACAATCATAATCCTTAATACAAAACCAGAAAATAAGGTTACTAGCCACTCATGACTAGTAAAAGAGAAACAAACTTACAAAATGAAGATAATCCACACTTGAAGTTGCACAAATAACACAAACACAATGTATCTAGAGTATGTTGCAGGAGAGAATAGAATAAGGGATCTATGAGATGGTTCTAAGACTAACCAAACACATATATTTATACTAACACACCAAGGGTAAAATGGTAAATTGAACAATGGCAAACATCATCATTCCAAGACCCATATCCTACATCATATGGCCTCAAAATCAGATTGGATCTGCATCTGGTCGTGTAGCATGAGGATGACAGTACAAGAAGGAGTAGACAACTCATAGTGGGCCAAAAAGCAGATCTGGACACCAGTTAAAGTTACACGGCCGTGTAACTTCTTGGGCCAAGATTACACGGTCGTGTAATCCTGCAAATTTCCTGGATCTTTCCCTGAGCTGACATGGTACCTACGTGGCATGATCAAGTTACACGGCCGTGTAACTTCAAGGCATAAAGTTACACGGCCCGTGTACCATACTGTCTTCGGGACGACATTTTTGTAACTTCTTCGTTTGAGCTCCGTTTCTTCTGAAATTTCTTGTGTAGCCTCCCATTGTCATCCAATACAAGATTCATCCTTCAAAAGCACCTGAAAACAACCACAAAATGTGAAAGTAGATTGCTATTCTTGAAATCCCGAAAAACATGAAAATATGCAATAATGAGAATCAAATGCAAGATAAAACAAGGATAAAAAGGCATGAAAACATGTTTAGAAATACACTTAACAATTCTCGTTAAACATAACCACAAAAATACCTCTTCACTTAATTCCCTTTCCAAATGTGATTGGTAAGCCTTAAAACTTCTCCATAGTCAACTATTGCTACATTATCACACTTCCCGATGTCCTACATCGTCATCAAATCATCCACATGTTTAAATTTTTAATATTATAAACCACAAACATTATTATTCAATCACATAACCTACCTTCTCAGGCTGTTCAGAACTTTTACTCTTGGTTACCACATCATCCACCGATAAAATCTCCTGCAGTAGCAACAAAATCAAATACAATTCAACAATCAAATTCATGTGACAATTTCAATATCAAAAGTATACATTCAAACGCACATTGATGACCTCAACATCATTGTAAATTATCTTGCACGACTATTCATCGAACCTTTCATTGCAGAGTACAACCTTCATTTATACAATATACTCCTAACTATGTAAACTCAATAAATAAATTAAAACAGTTGTTCTATGTATATATAAGTAGCAACATTAACCCACACCACTTGCAAAACCGTTTAGTTCCATAAAAATCGTCAGCTATCCGATCGTGGGTATCACCTGAAGACATGACCTCAGAATGCCCCATAAAAATCGTAACCTTCATATAACTGTCACTTCTAACCGTCTAGGTGATTTAACACGACTGAGATTGAAAGTTGATTAGATCGAACGGTCAGAATCCCTTGAACAAAATTAAAACTCATCGGAAACAATAGAAATATAATACCGACAATTCCTTAAATTTTGGTTACTTCTTCAAAACTGGTTTAGAAAATAGCCTTGCTTATCTTGTTGACCAATTTTTCTCACTTATCTTTTGTCTTATCTTTGGTCTGCCTTTGGAGTTGGACAGTTGGTGACCAAATCTACCGTTAAGTGCCCGTCAATTTTCTGGTTAATCAATCCTTTTATGCGGCCTGTTAATCCACCTCATTACGAACTACCATTTTAGGCAATGATCCAACCATAACTCGATTTCCAATTCAACTAGGTTTTTAGTAATCAAACCACATGCTCTTCCTATTCAGAAAGGTATCATCGTTATCAATCACAATAACATCACCGACATCCTACTCTGCTTCCCTTTTTAGGCTCAAGAACATGGCGTCGATCAACAACAGCAACGGGAATTCCTCGAGGTTAGCTGTGTTAGCGCATCAGCTCCGCCTTTACAAGCCGCCGCCGCCGGCCGATGCTGACGATGATGACCAAGTCGTTTCTCAAGTTGGTTTTGCGGAATCTGCAACCCCAGTTGGTAATCAGCCATCGGAAAGATTTAAACCCAAAAGAGCTGCTGTTTTGATTTGCCTATTTGAAGACAATAACGATTGTGGTGTTGATGGTCTTCGTGTGATTCTTACTAAACGGTCTTCTAGTCTCTCTACACATTCAGGTTCATCCTAAATCGTTCTAAGAACACCAAGAAATTGAACCGATTAATAATTTCTGTTTTAGGGTTTGTCAAACTCCCATTAACTATCAAAATTGAGAGACATAATTGGGCATTCCTACATTGCGATTTGCTATGGGGTTTTCACTTAGCAAAATTAGTCATCTTTAACATTCAATCGGCTTTTGATACAGCTGAATTGGGCATTTTTTTCATCCTACTAACGAAATTATGTCGCGATTTCTTGCTGTTTGATCTTAAACAACTGTTCACGTTATTTTTTGAGAATTGAGAGATCGTGATTGTTTATGTTTACGCAACATGACGAATATTAATTAAATATAATAATACTTTAGCAAAACCCCAATATATTTATAAAAGTAGGTTGCTATTTCTTAACCAATCTTTAGTTTTTTTTATTGAATATTGAGGACAGGTGAAGTTTCATTGCCGGGAGGAAAACAAGAGGAAGCTGACGTGGATGATGCTGACACAGCAACAAGGGAAGCAAATGAAGAAATAGGACTCGATCCTTCACTTGTAAATGTTGTAGCTGTTCTTGAGCCTTTTTTATCCAAGGTAATTTTTAGTTGCAAGTTAATGTTTCCAAAAGGGCAAAATAGTAAATTGTATATGGAGACTTTCCCAAAAAGGAAATTTGATTTTTTTTTAGGTATTTCACAAAGGAGGTGATATTTCGACTTATGTTATTGAGCCATCCACTTAAAATAAATGTATTTTGACTGTAATTTTTAGTTGCAAGTTAAAGTTTCCAAAAGGGCAAAATAGTAAATTGTATATGGAGACTTTCCCAAAAAGGAAATTTGCTTTTTTTTTTTTTTAGGTATTTCACTCGGGAGGTGACATTTCCACGTATGTTATTGATCCATCCACTTAAAATAATTGTATTTTAACTGTAATTTTTAGTTGCAACTTAAAGTTTCCAAAAGGGCAAAATAGTAAATTGTATATGGAGACTTTCCCAAAAAGGAAATTTGCTTTTTTTTTTAGGTATTTCACTAGGGAGGTGATATTTCCACTTATGTTATTGATCCATCCACTTAAAATAAATGTATTTTGACTTTTATATCCCTTATTTTAAATAAAGAAAAAGAATCATGATGAGGGTATAAAAGTTCAAAAAAAAAAAATCTTTATTTTAAGTGGATGAATAATAAAAAAAAACTAGTGAAAATATCACCTGCCATTTTATTAACAAAAAACAAATAAAAATATTGGTTTAATTGCAGCATCTTTTGCGAGTAATTCCGGTAATTGGCATACTTTCGGATCGAAGTGCATTCAATCCAACTCCAAATGTTGATGAAGTTGAGGATGTTTTTGATGCTCCTTTAGAAATGTTTTTAAAGGTAATAATATTTAATTTAAATCTCACAACTTTAAATATGTTTATATTTTAGATCAAACATGTTTTGCATTTTAGGACCAGCAATTATTTTTATATTGGGTTTAGGTCAAATTTGGTCACTTAACTTTTTGGTTTTGTGTTCATCTAGTCACTTAACTCTTTTTAAGTTTTGAAAGGTCACTGAACTTATTAATTTGTGTCAAAATGATCATTAAACTTTTTTTGTGGTCGCTTAACTTTTGAAATTGTGCTAAAATGGTCACTAAATTTTCGAAATTGTGCTCATTTGGTTTTATTTGTTTTCTTTTTTCCAGAATTCGTTTTTACACATTCATTTTTTATTTCGTTTTTACATGTTTGTTCACAATTCGTTTTTTAGCTTCATTTTTATTTTATTTTTTTTGTTTTTTCACAATTCGGTTTTATAACTTAATTTTTTACTACATTTTTGCATTTTTTCACAATCTATTTATACAACTTCATTTTTTTACTTTGTTTTTCATTTTTTTTTTTTTCAAAATCATGTAAAAATGAGATTATGAAAATGAGAAAGATTGAGATCCATGTCCAATTTGTTCCTCTTATTCGTTTTATAACCTCATTTTTACATGATTTTGAAAAAAAAAAAAAAAAAAAAAAAAAAAACCTTGAAAAATGAAGTAAAAAATGAAATTGTATAAATAGATTGTGAAAAAAATGCAAAAACGTAGTAAAAAATTAAGTTATAAACCCGAATTGTGAAAATTGTTTAAAAACAAAGTAAAAACGAAGTTAAAAAACGGATTGTGAACAAACATGTAAAAACGAAATAAAAAATAAATTTGTAAAAACGAATTCTGGAAAAAAAGAAACAATTAAAACCGAATGAGCACAATTTCGAAAATTTAGTGACCATTTTAGCACAATTTCAAAAGTTAAGTGACTACAAAAAAAGTTTAATGACAATTTTGACACAAATTAATAAGTTCGGTTACCTTTCAAAACTTAAAAAAAGTTAAGTGCCTACAAAAAAAGTTCAATGACAATTTTGACGATAATTAATAAGTTCAGTTACCTTTCAAAACTTAAAAAAAGTTAACTGACTAAATGAGCACAAAACAAAAATTTAAGTGACCAAATTTGACCTAAACCCTTTTTATATTATAGCATTCTACTTTCATTTGTCATTACAACATCATATTTTGTTATCCATAAGCATAACAATTTTCGTTGCTATAGTTAAATAGATTTTTCAAAAATACAATTTGTAGCTAAGAAAAAATTAAAAATACAATGCTATAAGTAGGTAGATTTTTCAAAGAACTGTGTCTAAATAAGAAAAAATATTAAAGTATAATGTTTTAATAGAAAGAAACGAAAGTAAGATATAATAAACAAATAAATGGATGCTGATATATCTTGGATTTAGCCTTTTTTTTATTATCTTTTTAGAACATTGTACTTTAAATTTCTACCCAATTACAGCAGTGAAAATTGCTTTATATTTGTATAATTGTACTTTAAATTTTTACCATCAAAATTGTTTCTAGATTTTCATATAATCAAACGCCAATACTTATTTTTTTAATTAATCGTCAAAAAAATTTCACAACTTGTTCAACTTTTATTTAGATTGCGACCATAAATTGTCCATCTATTATACTTCTTTTTTTTTTTTTTTTTTTGTAATCATGAAAACAAATTTTTTTTTTTTTAATTCAGGATGAAAATCGAAGATCGGAACAAAGAGAATGGATGGGTGACACGTATTTAGTTCATTTTTTTGACTACGAAATGGGAAACAAAAAATATTTAATTTGGGGTCTCACTGCGGGAATTTTGATTCGAGCTGCGTCAATTGTATACAAAAGACCTCCTGATTTTCTCGAACAAAATCCTAAATTCAAAGTTCCTGGAGTTGTAAATAAAGATACCACAATGCCATGAAGCATTAGGCTTAAATAAAATTCGGTCAACGTTATATGTTGACCTAGAAATATTGTTAATTTGATTGGAATGATGGGTACAATTGGGGGATTAATGGAAGAATCCGGTGACCGTGGTGGTGGTGATTGAGAGACTTTCGGGCGGTTAACTTCTTTTTTTAGTGTTTGATACCCTGTACTTTCATGGAGTTACGCATATAGTCCTTGAGGTAAGAGAGAAAATATTGGTTGAAAGTTGAAAGAATTGTATTATGTTATTTTGTTGACATGAAAGAGAATGGGATGTGATGTGTTTTTATCGATTTGAATAAGGGAATGATTAAATAAACACCTTAATTTACTTGATATATATATTTATTCCAAGTCAACTTCTTTTTATTGGTTGAAACTAAATTGTTTTCTGAAAAAAATAGTTATGAATCGTTGAAAATTGTTTGACTTTTGTTAAAAGTGTATATGAGGTGTATATTTAGTAGCACTCTTTCAATAAATATGATTTGTGTATATGTTACGTGTAACATTGTCTTGACGTTTAGTGCTTGGTGATGAATTATTAAACTAAGACTTGAATTCATGTTTTACATGTTTGTTCGTACAAGATATCAATGACTTTGATTTTTGGTTCCTAACTTCTTTTTTGTTGTGTCTTGTTTGTTATATTTTAGATATTTAATGATTAGTCAAAAGAGCTTGTGTTAAAATGTATGCCAATATGGAGATGTAATTTATTTTAGGGTTAATTCGAAAAAAGACATTAAGTTTTTATAAAAGTTCGATTTTGACACTGTGTTATTTTCTTTCAATTAAAGCTCTAGGTTTTAAAAAAGTTTCAATTTTGATACCGTGTTATTCAATTTGTTTCAATATTGACCATCTGACCGGGCAACTTAGCGACGTGTCAGTCTTTGATTATGTGATGCTTTGGTGATGTGACGCTAACATAACATGATAACATAACACTTTTTGGTGACGTTATTTTCTTGGTGTTAGAGTTGAAAATAAAAACACAGTAACTTAATTGAGAAAAAAAAACACAATGACATAATTGAAAAAAAAACACACACACAAACACATACACTATCAAAATCGAACTTTTGTGAAAACTTAGTGTTTTTTGTGCAATTTACCCGAAAAAATAATTACTTACATAAATTTACCCGAAAAAATAATTACTTACATAATCAAGTCTCTCATTTTCTATGCTCATCAATGATTCGACTTATAAGGGATATCATGAAAAATATCTATTAGAGCTTTGTATTTTTAAATTTTTAAATTTATCCGTTAAAAATACATATTGTTAATCGAAAACCATTAATAATGTACAAATTTTAACAAAATTAAGCATTTTATCTTCAAAAATTATGGATTAATAAAATATTTTATTTCATGAAAAATAATATACATTGAATGTTTTTAATTTGAAAATTATTTGGGATTACTTTTGCCAATATAGATACCAGAAAAGATAATCTATCAATTTATTCAATACTTTAGGTTTCAATATGTATGTCCAATGTCTTCTTCTGTTATCCAATCATCCTCACTTATATGCTTATTAAAAGAAACACATTATTTATTTTGTTACTATTAGACTACCGGTATGCATAATATCAATCGATGTCAACTTTTATAAAGAAGATATAAACCCAAATCATCTTCATTTCTATGCTTATTAAAAGGAGCACATTATTTATTTTTACTCATATGGAAGATATAAATGCCAACTTTATAGGGAAGATATAAATAGCGTGATACTTTTATTAATCATAGAAGTGAGGATGATTTGGATAACAGAAGAAGATATTGAACATAAATATTGAAACCTAGAGTACAAAATAAATTGATGGATCATATTTTCTTGTATCTATATTGGCATAAGCAATCCCAAACAATTCTACAAATCGGAAACATTCGATGTGTTTTATTTTTCATAGAACTAATATTACATTAATCAATGAATTTTTAAGATGAAATGCTTAAAGTTTGTTAAATTTTATATATTATTAATTGGTTTTCGATTAAGAATATGTATTTTTTAACAAATAAATTCTAAAATTCAAGAATACCAAGCTCTAATAGATATTTTCATGACATCCATTATTGATCGAATCATAGATGATAATATAAAATGAGAGACCGGATTAGGTACGTAATTATTATTTTTAGGATAAATTGCACAAAAGACTCTAATTTTTTATAAAAGTTCGATTTTGACACTGTGTTTTTTTTTCAATTAAGTTATTTTGATTTTTTTTTCAATTCAGTCATTGTGTTTTTTGTTTCAATTTTGACACCAAGAAAGTAATGTCACCAAAGTGTCACGTCGACATGTCATGTCAGTGATATGTCATCAAAAGCTGACATATCACCATTCTCGTCAGCTAGCAACTGGGTTGATCGGTCAAATGGTCAACATTGAAACAAATTGAAAATTATAGTGTCAAAATTGAACTTTTTTGAAAACCTAGTGTTTTAATTGAAAAGAAAAATAACACAGAGTCAAAAATAAATTTTTTTGTGAAAACTTAGTGTCTTTTATAGAACTTGTGACATTTTAAAGCTAAATTTCTACCACTGTGCATCGAATAGGGAAAATATGAAAACAGTAATCTTGAAGTCAACATCCTTGTCAAAGTAATGCCAAAAAGCTTGGATTATGAGAACAGACAATGGACCGATGATGGAAGACCGATCTGATCAGAATATGTGATACCCGATCATAAGTAGTATTTTTTAAACGAATATCACAAAATGGTCATTTTGTAAAATGTATATTTCAAATTTTTTACAAAATTCCTTTATAAATATCCGTTGCTATTTTTGTTTTTGCAAAGTGATATTATCATCTCCCAACAAATTGAAGTTTAGAAAAGAAATGAATGTTAAAAATTTATTTTACAATGGGTGTTCATTTTGGTGATTTTGTCATGTATGCCTATCATTTTTTAATCAGATTGGCCTATTATTGATTCAATATATTATGAATTAATTATGTATTACTGATTTACTAAACATTACCAACTTATAATAATTATTAGTTTATAATAATTACTACCTACGTCGTACATTTTTAAGTATTCTAAATTCACAAATGAAGTATTTAAATAATTATAAATTAAAAACACTTGCTCCATTAGAACGCTTTTTATTCTAATTTAATTTTCAGTAAAAATTTAATTTTTTGAAAAAATAAAATTTATTTTTAAATGTTTTTTAATTAAAAAAATAAGTTTGAAATAAAAAATAATATTACAGTTAAAAATTAATATAATAATTAATTAAAAAGATTACTTGTAAAAGATTTAGCAATCATTATCTAATAATAATATGATAATTTAAAGTTAGACTAATGATTAATTAATAAAGTAATCACTAACCTAGGTTAGTGTTTTTATTAGGGTGGAGTGTCTTTATCAGCACCCTTGTCGTAATCATCGAAAGGTACTAGTCTATAAGCATTATATATATATATATATATATATATATATATATATATATATATATATATATATATATATATATATATATATATATATATATATATATATATATATTGTTTTTATTTAATTTATTTACTTATTTTGTTATTTATAATTTAAATAATTTTCTAACTTTTTGACGCATAATTCGAATATATTTTTTAATATGTTTTTTTTACGTTTTGTACGTTTGCATTATTTAACGTTGTAATTTACTATTTTTCTAATTTTTGAACTTTTTTTAATTACTTCTATATGTTTTGTTCGTTTATATTATCAAATGTTGTAATATAGTGTTGTTCTAATCGAACTATTTTTTTTTTTTTTGCATAAATGAAGATAATAAAATACAATACAATATTAAATTACTTAAATAATCATCAATCATCTAATACAATTCTTTCAGTGCTACGATTAGAGCGGAAATGATTCATGTACATCTGTAGTTGTCTTTCATACAGAGTAGCCCATTCAGATGCATTGTCATACTTGAAATAATTCCAATGTGGATAAATTGGAGGCATCGGGTATCCTTCGTTCAATGTAACTTTTACGTAATGAGAATCGCGAACAATTGCGATTGCAATATGGGCGCGTTGATGCAACGATGGAGGATTTGATCGAAGCGGTAAGTATGTCATACTGCCTACCGGGCTTAATATGTGTAGTGTCACATTATAAAAGGAGGAAATCATGAGACCCATATCAGTACTTAGCCAATATTCGATGGGTGCAAACATATCTGTCCGAAAAAAGTTTATCGAGTTATATATGCCACCCAAATATCCAATTTCAAACATGTTTTCATATTCTTCCTTGTAATTGTATAACTCTTGCATCAAATTATATTGTCCTGTCGCCCAGTCTTCTTCATCGTTGCCGAGACAAACAGATATCGCTCTAAAACCACAATTTCCATCAAGTTTAACATCTTCTATTTGACTGACGTAAAGATGAAATAAATTTGGCAATTCATTGATGAAGGAAATTGAGCAATTTGATTTATTCTCGACGTATGAACTATGCGTTGCTGGTTCTTTATAACCAAAACCCCTTGAATCAATTAAATTAGACATGTTTGAACAACTTCGTCTAAGGGGTTGTTGGGGAGGTAGATTAACGATAGTTTTATTGAACCGTTTATCCTTCAAAGAGGGACGTCCGGGAGTGGACTTGTGAATGTTTAACAATCTTATCTTATCATTTCCTTTATTTAGTGACATCTTACATCTGTAAGGCATTGTCTTTCACTATATATATATATATATATATATATTTATATATATATATATATATATATATATATATATATATATATATATATATATATATATATATATATATATATATATATATATATATATATATATATAGCGAAACCGAAACCGATTAACCAAATCGAATAAACCTAAACCGATTAACCAAACCGAATAAACCGAAACCGATTAACCAAATCGAATAAACCGAAACCGATTTAACTGAACCTTATTTAGTTTGGTTAAATTAAACCGAAACCGCTTAACCAAACCAAATAAATCGAAACAAATTAAACTGAAATCGATTTAACCGAACATTATTTAGTTTGGTTAAATTAAACCGAAATCGATTTAACCAAACCGAATAAATCGAAACCTGTTAAACCGAAACTGATTTAACCAAACGTTATTTGGTTTGGTTACGATTAATTTGGAAAAATTAAAAAAACCGACTTAAACGATACCCGATTTAATCGACCAAATAACAAGCATATATATATATATATATATATATATATATATATATATATATATATATATATATATATATATATATATATATATATATATATATATATATATATATATATATATATTAAAAGTAAAAAAATTGAAAAACCAATACCCTAATTGATGGGACATCATATAATGATGAAAGGGTTTTTTTACCAATACCCTATATATTTTTACACTATTTCCACCTTTAAAAACGTGTTTGCAGTCATTACAATAACACTAATAAAATAATAATTTTTTAAAAACTACGCTCGAACTTGAACATTTAATTTAATACAAGGTTTACTACAAAACATCATTTACTAAAACCACCATTAGTGAAAGGACATCATTATACTAATAATTAAAAATCAACTTTTATTGAAAAAAAAAACAGTCTTAATAATTAATTAAGTAATGATTATTTTTTATTTTTAAGTAATAAATATTAATTAGTAAATGGGGTTTTTCATCTTTATATTATTTAGTGATCCTATATAAATGAATATATATATATATATATATATATATATATATATATATATATATATATATATATATATATATATATAGCAGTAGTTTTCGAACATAGAGCCAAAAAAAAATAGAGCCAAAACAAATATCATTTAACAATCTTCTATAGTTATAAAGATGTCTTGGGATTACAGTGTTTCAATTGTCTATTAAATTCCAAATGTAACATATACATGGTTTTCGATGCATGTGTGCACGGGGCTGCACACAGGGCTTAATACTAGTTCCAATAAGGCAAAATGGTAGGCATTAGACAATCACCTTCTAACTGTATAAGCACATAATGATTGGCATATACATGCGAAATTACAATAGACCGGTGGTACAAAAATTCTTCTGAACCTTTCCAAATAGGAAAGAAAGTTATAGAGTCTCAACACACTAATTAATTATCAATTGTTATCATAAAAATATAGCTATTTTGTTATTATCAAAATATAGCTATTATAATCCCTAGATGATAATTGATTCTCGTGACATGCCAAAAGAAGAAAATAATATACTCAATTATCATGTTATCACAAGAAGACAATTTGAAAAGAATACTCATTTGTCGGCCATATCAATTCTCAATAATCACCAGATGTCAAGATCAATCAATTCTCCTTTGTCGGCCACAATGCAAAATCAAGATTGAAGAAAAAGATCAGGTGACTTAGTCTGTTGCAAAATTTTGCTCAAGACACTCTATTTAAGGAGACACTAGTTCATTGTCAAGGGCATTAGAAATAATTCGAGAAAAAATTTCTGTAATATTCCAACGTTTAGCATATGTCTAGAAAAACCCCATCTATTTCTTTATCCACGTCCAGATGTTCAAAATATTTATATTTTCATATTATCGTTTCTCCAAATGTAAAGTCAAAATTATTGGCATACTTCCACCGTCACTTGGCTCTGATACCATTATATATTGACTGGTTAAAACACTGAGGATCACACCAAACTTATTGGCAATCAATAGATACTTGTTTCAACAATAACCATCAGAGGTTGCTCTCGTGCAGACAATTGTAATAAAGACATTGAATTATGCAGTTTATTGATTCCATCAATGAAAACTCTAGCATATGCATTGTATGTGCTCCATAACTCATCTAGCAGTAGTTTTCGAACATAGAGCCACTTATTTTCACCATACCCAACACATACAGATGTGCTTGAAATCCACAAGTTCCATCACCTCTGACATCTTGTATATGTATGATATAAGATCTTGGCTAGCAGACTAAAGAAGGTTATCCATACAGTAGTAAGCGAGGAGCAAGCATCATACATTCGAGGGAGGTATATCCTCGAGGGCCCATTTATCATTATCGAGATCCTCAATTGGGCCAAGAAATCAAGAAACAACTCTATGTTTTTCAAAGTGGACTTGGAAAAGGCTTTTGACTCGGTTGATTGGGGCTACTTAAACTCGGTTTTAACCCAGATGAATTTTGGTCTAAAATGGAGGAATTAGATTAATGGGATTCTAAAATCGGGTAGGGGTCGATTCTTATTAATGGAGCACCGACGAAAAAATTTGAAATTCAGAGAGGATTGAGGCAGGGGGACCCGCTCTCACCCTTTCTTTTCATCATTGCTATGGAAGGGCTGCATGCAATTATGGAGATGGCTGTTGAGAAGCACATTTTCCATAGTGTTCGGCTTCCAGACGAAGGTCCAAACATCTCACATTTGATGTACGTGGATGATGTGATGTTCATTGGGGAGTGGTCTCCAGTTAATTTTCTTAATTTGAAGCGTTTGTTGAGATGTTTCTCACTGGCTTCTGGGCTGAAGGTCAACTATTTCAAAAGCAAGGTGTATGGTATTGGGGTGGAGAAAGAAGATATGGGCAGGTTAGCAAATTTCTTGGGTTGTGAAGCAGCGGATTTTCCATTCACGTACCTCGGGCTGCCTATTGGAGCTAATATGAAGCTAGTAAAGAATTGGAATCCGGTGATTGAAAGATTCAAAAGCAAGCTTAATAATTGGAAAAAGAGTTCTTTGTAGTTTGGGGGCAGGCTCACCTTGGTTAATTCTGTGTTGGGCAGTCTTCCACTATATTACATGTCTGCCTTTAAAGCTCCTTTGAAGGTAATTGAAAGCCTAGAAAAAATTAGAAGAAGATTTTTATGGAAAGGGTTAGACGGAAATAGATGCATCAATTGGGTAAATTGGGAGAAAGTGACCACACCTAAAAGCATGGGTGGCTTAGGTGTCAAGGATTTAAAAGACTTCAACATTAGCTTACTCGTGAGATGGTGGTGGAAAGCTAGAGAATATGGCAACTCTATTTGGTCACAGGTCATTAAGAGTATCCATAGATACAAAGACTTCGATGATGGGAAACTAGCAAAAAAGTTTTACAAGGGAATGTGGAAAGAAGTAATTGACATTGAATCTGTCTTTTTAGAGTCCGGAATTAGTTTAAGAGATTTGTTCAGAAGAATAGTGGGGAAAGGTGATAAAACTCGGTTCTGGAAGGACTCTTGGTTAACAGGTAGTCCCTTAAAGAATAAATTTCCAAGGCTCTACAAAGTTGAACGAGATAAAGACATTCTGGTTATGGGGAGGGTCAAAGTCAGCTCTACTGACATCGAATTAAACTGGAATTGGAAAAAACTATTTTTGTCTAACTTGGAAAAAAGCAGAGTTACATGAGCTCTCTTTGATGTTGAGTAAATTCACATTTTCCACCAAAGAAGATCATTGGGTTTGGATCCTTGAAAAAAATGGCACATTTTCTGTTAGTTCTCTTAGACAGGCCCTGGATTTGTCTAAAAAAGAAAGTATTCCTTGCATGGTCAAATGGAGTTCGTGGGTGTCAAGCAAAGTAAATTGCTTCACATGGAGAATGGCACTTAATAGAATTCCCTTAAAGCCAAATCTTTTAAAGAGAGGCATTCATTTACCGGAGGTTATCTGCCCTCTATGTGAAAATGAAGAAGAAAGTGTGGACCATGTTTTCGCCTCTTGTGAGTTCTCTTTCAAAGTTTGGGAGCATTTAAGCGCTTGGTGCGGGAAAAATTGGATTTTCATAGAAACATTCATGATCTTAATTCTCAATTTATGTCCTCCTCAAATTCGGCAAAAGAAGCTAAGTTCTATTTGGCGTTATTCAACGGCACATGTTGGACTATTTGGAAAGCTAGGAACGATGCTAATTTCAAAAAGCGCAAGCAGAATCCGATGTTGATTGTAGATAGAATTCAGTTGGATACTTTCAATTGGGTGAAGTTCAGAGGTAAACAAAAAGCGTTAGACTGGTATTCTTGGTGAGGTAATCCATTTAGCTCCGGTTTTTCCTCTTGACTCGGTGAGGTTTGTGTCGAAAATGGTATGAATAGATAGAAGTATTTCGAGTGAGCAATTTTATTCTGAAATTGGTTGCAGCAATATAATGGATTGTTCTGTTTTTTTTTCTTATCTTGTACCGTCTGGAGGGGGGGTGGGGGCCTAACAGGTCACTTGGTGTTTTTGGTGTAGTACAATCGCAACAGTCTCAATTGGTTGTGTTCTCTTTTCAATGGGTAGGTTCCTAGGTATCCTGTTGCGAATTGTTCTTTCTTTCGTGCTTCCTTCAATTCGTGATATAAAATTTGGGTGGGTGGGTAGGGGGTCGATGTTATCTTGGTGTGGCGTGTGTTTGGTGTGGCGTGTGTTTGGTGTAGAGTGCGTGTGTGGTTTTCCTTTTCTAATTTCTTTTGCAGGTGTAAAATCTCCTTCTAGTGGATCTTTTATTGGTGTAGTAACACAATTCAGTTATGATTGATTTGATGGTGCATCTGTGGAGTTGGTTCATTAGCTCTATGCTCGGACTCAGACGGGCTTAATGTTCGAGGCTATAATTCTCTCTAATGGCGGTTATCTTGTACCTTAAAAGTTCTTGCAATTGACGTCATCGGTAAAAGGTTTTGGTGATTGGAATCATGGTTCCTCTGTTTTCTGGTCAAAATGAAAAGTCTCAATGGTTACAACCACTTATGGAGGTTATTTTAGCAATCTAAAAGTTCTTGTGGTCAATTTCATGAGTACAGTTTAATTGGAGATTATATCATCAGCTAAAAAGGCTTAAGTGCTTGATTTCTCCTGGTTTGGTGTTGTCGGGTTGCTGAATTTTGTTGTTAATTTGCGGTATTTTGGATTTTCCCCCGTTTGGACCTTAATACCCTTGTTTATATTGGTTTCCCTGCTCAAGGTTGGTGTTGCTGCATTTTGGGGATCTCTAATTTGTTGGGACTTGGCTTATTTAAGAACAACTGCTGTCAAGGTTTGGTATGCTGCAATTTCAATCTTTTGGCGATTCTGGACGAATTTACCCTTTGATCTCTCCAAGCGTGATTTTTGTGATGCTTTTGAAGTAGAACTTCAGTTGGGCTGATGCTATTTTGGTTCTTCAATATCTATTTCTTAGTTAGTAAGGTGTATTCCATTTAAGTCAATTATTTGTGTGTTTGGCTACTTTAGATGTACTGTACTTTGTTTTGCTTCAGCTCCCCGCTGGAGTGTTTTTTTAATGTCATTTTTGCCTTGCCGTTCAAAAATATATATATATCTAATTTGACCCCCTCATCTTTACATCTTAAATTTCCATAAATAACTCTAATATTGGATAATAGTTTGATAATCATCTCAAAATTGTAACTCCATTTTCTTTCCATAATCCTAGTTATAATTAGGTAATCATTAGCAATTTTCTTTATATTATTTATATACAATTTATTAAATCTATGTCATATAAAAGTATTATAAATGCGTAATTTATGTACACATTTATACAAATGTATTATAAAACAAAATAAGTTAAAATACGACACAACAATAATAAAACAAAATTTCGACGCAACAGATGATAAAGGAGTTTAAATACATTTGTATTTAATTCTTAATCAGTGATATGTATCAGAAGTACAAGGCCTAAATTAACTGTATACTTCGAAACGTTGGCGGTGGGTGATGGCAGTGGTTAGAGAACAAATTAGAGAATAAATGTACTCTTACCTGAATATGCATTGTTTGATTACTTTTAATGGATCTTAGCTTTTCTTATAATAGAACATTGGTGGTTAATGGATGGACTAGAGTTAATGAGAACAATATTAATGTTAACAATATTCAAAGTTTTATCAGATTTATAGAGCACAGTTCACAATGTATTATCGAATTTATAAAGAGGAGAGTACACAAATTTATAAAAGCAGAGTATTGGGTGTACAAATTTATAAAGATGACAGTATTAATACACTGTTTGAAAACAGTATTAACAATATTAATATGGTTAACAGTATACACAGTTCATAATATTAGCTAAGTACACAGTTTAAAATGTTGGCAGTCTCACAGTTTTCAAGGTTTGACTTTGGCAGTACACCCAAAAATTATAATAAAATGGTCAAATCACAAATTTAGGGTCTAAATAGTAGCATCCTCTTAAATATAATAGGGAATTTGAGTAAATTACAATTTTGGTCCCTGTGGTTTGCATGAAATTTCACTTTTGGTCATTGTTTCGTTTTTCCACGCTGATGGTCCCTGAACTACATTTTTGCTTACACTATTGGTCCCTTGGCCAGGTAAAATGACCAATATACCCTTTTTATTTTCTTTTTCATTTTTCTTTTATGTATTATTTATTAAATGAATTAAAAAAAGAGAAAAAATAAACAAAAACCAAGGTTCTTCATTTCCGGCAATAACGAATCAATCAAATCGAGAAAATACAATGCTTTCTGTGACGAAATCCATTGAGGGAAGCCATGGATCGTTTATTACAGG
Organism: Cichorium intybus; assembly: GCA_023525715.1. Taxonomy (NCBI): domain Eukaryota; kingdom Viridiplantae; phylum Streptophyta; class Magnoliopsida; order Asterales; family Asteraceae; genus Cichorium; species Cichorium intybus. The sequence continues at coordinate 118,387,569 of CM042013.1, read as the reverse complement.
TTTTTTTCACGTATTTGATTATAGGGACAAGCTTGTTTATGATTGGACGAGCTTGTTTATGATTGCAGGTCCTTGTCATGATCTAATGGTTTCTGATATATATGTGAAGTCTCCAGATGCAGAGGAGGAATTGAGACCTTACAACGGAAAACAAAATCGAGGGATATACATATGACGACGACAACAAGAAATCTAGAAATTGGCTGGGAACAACGGTTAATCCCGAGATTACCAGAAGGGTAAACAAAATCAAATTACGTGAAGTGTAAACAAATTAAACAAAATCAAATTAAACAAGTCTCGACTCAAACACGTAAGAGAGAAATCACAAACCTAAATCAGATTATCATAAAGAAATCACAACAAATTCGGAATCCATGAATGCAGCAAATCGAACTAAGAACCAGAAATCAAACTCAGAATTTGATAATAAAAAATTGAACTTGGAACCAGGAAATCGAACTCAGAACCATGTTTCAATCTAAGAACTTCAAACCAGAAATCGAACTTAGAAAATCGAAATACCTTAGAAGCAATCGATTGAAGCTTGGATTACTGGTTGATGTCGTATTCCAGTTAAGAGGAGATGGCGGTTGATAATGATCCGATTGTCGATAGCTGTTTGGATTGCTGTTTCAATCGGAAATTAGATGGGACGCGAAGGGAAAGGGAGGCGACGAATAGGGCATTGCCGGAGACGAGGATACGGCATTCCGGAGACAGAAAAAGAATTTGTTTTTTTTTTTGTTTTTTTTAATTGATTTAATAAATAATGCATTAAAAGAAAAATGAAAAAGAAAATAATAAGGGTATATTGGTCATTTTACCTGGCCAATGTACCAATAGTGTAAGCAAAATTGTAGTTCAGGGACCATCAGCGTGGAAAAACAAAACGATGACCAAAAGTGAAATTTCATGCAAACCACAGGGACCATAATTGTAATTTACTCAGGGAATTTTTTCCTATACTCCACTCTACCTTATAAATACACTATAATCTATGCTTTGACTAGTTTTTATTGGTCCAATTTAATTGCTCTCTTAAGGTGATTGGATAAATATACACATGATTACATAATAATTACAATACTTCTACTAGATTAGGGTATATGTGCAAGCTCTTAAATATAATACTATGTGTAAGCACATGTGTATAAACCATAGTTACTATTAGTATGGTGCTAAAAACTAGGAGGTACATAAATTGACATTTAGGCAATTGTGGTTGCAATTAGAGGAACCATTTAAGAATGATACAAAAATGGACAAATTAAATGAGAGTTTTATAAAAAACAATTTAGATAGATGGGATATATTAGTTAAAGTTTAAGAAAAACTATTGGAAATTTTAAACTTTTGAGAAGATATTTATTTTAATTCATTGTATATGTTAAAAATGATAATAATTTTAAATCATAATATAGATAGACTATTGGTGATTGCACATTTAACATTCTTGCACCTTCAAAACGTATAGGTTCATTTCAACAAATTACACGATTCATTATTCTAACTTTTTAGATCGAGTTAAATACTACAAATCCATGTATTACTACTAAGCTAAAAATATAATCATAGCATTATTATTATTATGACTAATGTTATCTAACAATATATCTCTAAATAAAACACAATTATACTCGCTGTTAAAATATCAAAATTTATGGGGGGAATATACGATAACAGATATGTATGAATAGTCGATACTAAATGTACTAGTCTAAATATCACTAGTTAGCATAACTCTTCCTAAGATTTATTAAAAAATTACTTTTTAATCGTTATGTTTTTTGAGAATTATACATGCTAATTTCAGGCATATAATAAAGCTAGCAAAAATTATTCAATAAAAGCACCCCCAGACTCAAAGCTGGGAACGTGATTAAAGCAGATGCCTGCAATATACAATTTTTTAAAGTGTTAAAATGTTTATTTTTGTGGAAATGTTTAACCATTTTCCCAATTTATGCAACAATGTTTTTTTTTTTTTTTTATAATTATGCTACAATGTTACATTTTAGGACAAAAATATGGTATATTGTAATTGGAACTGTGACAACAGTTAAATGCTTGTTTATGCAACAATATTTTCTTTATGTACAAATTTATGCAACAATGTTTCATCTTTTTTTACGAGTTTATAAAACGATGTTTTGGTTTTTAAAAATTTATGCAACAACATATCATTTTCATCGATTTATGCATTTTAAATAAATTTGCAACAATGTTGAACTTTTTTAACCAATTTATGCAACTTCGTTTCATTTTTTTTTTTACCAATTTTTATAACTGGCACGGATTATACAAAAATTTATAACGAGTTAAATAGGTATACGGTAATATATTGCATCTTTTGGACCTAAAAATGAAAATTGCATATTTTGTGTAAAAAAAACTACTTTTGTTGCATAATTACGCATTCAACCCTTCTTTTAAGGGAAATCTCCATTAAAGTCCCAATATTTTGGCTCAGTTTATGAAAGATCCTAAATTAAATTTTATTAACAAAAAAGTCTCAAATTAATTTTTATTAACAAAAAAGGATAGAAACTACATGTTTTATCTTCAATAAAGCCCTAATATTTTCGCACAGTTTATGGAAAAGTCCCAACATTAGCCGGTTTTCTGTCGTTTTTTTGTTAATAAAAATTAATTTGGGACTTTTTTGTTAATAAAAATTAATTTCGGACTTTTTTATAAAATGAGCTAAAATATTAGGACTTTAATGGAAATATCCCCTTCTTTTAATGCACAAAGATGATGGTAGGTTTTTTTAGAAATAAAAAAATAAAGAAAAAAGAATCTTACCAAGAAAAAAACTACTTCTTTGTTAGCATAAGCAGCAGTGTATTTCCATTTCTGCATTTCATTCTTTACAAACCGTTGCAACTGAATACCAAGACACAATTGTCAAAATTATATATTCAGAAAAGTCCTTACATTTTGACCCTATATTCGATTAAGCCCTTGTTTTTTTTTTATATTCAATTAAGTCCAACATTTTGTTAGATGTTTACAATTTTAGTTATATATAAAAAGAAAATATCCATTAAAGTCCTTACATTTTGACCATTTTACAATGGGAAATCTCTATTAAAGTCCCAATATTTTGGCTGAGTTTATGAAAAAGTTCCAAATTAAATTTTATTAACAAAAAAGTCCCAAATTAATTTTTATTAACAAAAAAGGACAGAAACTACATGTTTTATGTTCAACAAAGTCCTAATATTTTCGCACAATTTACGGAAAAGTCCCAACATTAGCCAGTTTTCTGTCTTTTTTTGTTAATAAAAATTAATTTGGGACTTTTTCTTAAACTGAGCCAAAATATTGGGACTTTATTGGAGATTTCCCCTTTTACAAATTAGAGTTGAATTTTCAGTTTTTATTCAATTAAGTCCTTACATATTGACCCTATACATCATCAGTTGTAAAAATATAAAAACGGCATAACCAGCTACCATCCAAAATTGTAAAAATTTAACAAAATGTTGGGCTTAATTGAATATAAAAAAAAATAATTAGGGCTTAATCGAATATATGGTTAAAATTTAAGGACTTTCCTGAATATATCCCAAATTTTATCACCAAAACTCTCATATATAATGGTTTTTTATTCTCTTTTTTTTTTTTCTTATTTGGCATTTTACGACCAAAGCATAACGTATTGTCATTATTTTTATTGGTTTAGAAATTCAACTCCTAATTTTTATCTATTTACCTGGTGATGATTCTGTTTTACTGTTGACCAACTTCTTTCCATCATTTTCCAACAGTCGTTAAGAAGACTTCCGAGTTGACTTTTGACAAACTACAATTATTTTAAAAAATAAAAGTTTTATTCAACAAAATTAACTTAAAAAGTGAACTCCTTAAAAAGTTGTAATTGTATTTGTAGTAATTATGATTATTATGTGTTCTTTCATATTTAACATCAATTTATTGTACCATTTTAGAAGGTTTGCATTTTTATTTTTTCCTCAAACATTATTCATATGAAACTTGAATAATTTGTTTGACATTTACAATTAAAAGTATGAAAAGTGAAGTATTATGCATCCGTACCTTTAGAAAAGAGCACCTGGTAACATTCCTTTTAACCTCCTCTATTCTCCTCTGTAATAAAAGATTAAAAACTCCATCATGACTTTATATTTTATAACAACTCATACGCTGCATTTGTTACAATTTTGTTACTGGACAAAATTACTGTCTTGTCATTTACTTGACATTTTTGTACTAGACAGTACTGGCTTGTACTATACTGAACAGAACAGTATAGTACAATTGTATAGTTTTGTCCAATAATGCCCCTGTCCTTTACTTGACGGTTTTCTTCTATAGTGTCGTAGACAGTACTGTCCAGTAGGACAGTACTGTCCGCAAAACTGTCTAGGACATGACAGTACTGTACAATATTGTCCACTGGACAGTACCGTAATGTTCTATTCTATATCGGAGTTGTCCAGTGGACAATATTGTTCAATACTGTCATGTCTTTACTTGACACTTTTGTTCAGTACGCAGTACGCAGTACGCAGTACGCAGTACGCAGTACGCAGTACGCAGTACGCAGTACTGTCCTGTACTAGGCCAGTACTGTGTACTGAAAGCATACATAAAAATGAATCGATAGAAGAAAATAAACCTGTGAAATTTCGAGAGCCTGTTCGAGATGTTGAATATGAATCCATTGTTCGGTCACAATTGCAGCCATCTGTGTTAAGATACAATGAGAAAGAGATAATGAAGTTTTGAGGGTTAAATTAAATGCAAGAAATTGCAATGTAGTTTAATTTATTTGTGTATTATAGCAACTTTAACTTTTATTTCTTTCTATTATAACATTGGACTTTTAATTTTTTTTTATTAAGACATTGTACTTTGAAACTTTATCTAGTTATAGCATTCTACTTTCGATTTTTTCTTATTATGACATTATAATTTGAGAAATCTTTCCAATTATAACAATGAAAATAGCTCTGAATTTTAATTGTCTTCAAGCTATGATTAATAAAAAGGGTAAATATAGTTTTTTTTTTTCCTTGGATAATCAGTAATGTTACAGCTAGTCTTAAAGTGATTATCAAAAAATTATTATTTAACCTAAATAATAAGAGAATCACAAGCACCTTACCCGAACATTAAAAATTGATTATCAAAACCAATGATCATATAACTAATAGTAAATTACAGTTTTGGTCCCTGTGGTTTACACCAAATTACTTTTTGGTCCTAGTTTTGAAAATATTGCACCGGTAGTCGCTGTGGTTTCCAAATCTTTCACTTTTGGTCCCTGTGGTTTACACAAACAGTTCCAGATGGAGGGACCAAAAGTGAAAGATCTAGAAACCATATGGATCACCAGTGCAAGATTTTCAAAACTAGGGCCAAAACTGTAATTTGGTGTGTGCCACAGGGACCAAAACTGTAAGTTACTCTATAATTAATCATGAACCACTTTCATGTTGTTAACTAGGGTAAATTACAGTTTTGGTCCTAGTTTTGAAAATCTTGCACCGGAAGTCCCTATGGTTTCCAAATCTTTCACTTTTGGTCCTTGTGGTTTCCAAATCTTTCACTTTTGGTCCCTATGGTTTACACAAATGGTAACAGAGGGAGGGGGCAAAAGTGAAAGATTTGGAAACCACAAGGACCAAAAATGAAAGATTTAGAAACCAAAAGGACTACCGGTGCAAGATTTTCAAAACTAGGACCAAAACTGTAATTTTCTGTAAACCACAGGGACTAAAACTGTAATTTACTCTTGTAACTATAAAACAAATGAGAGAAATCACTGACCGTTTCGACCCTTGACTTTGTTATTTTCAGTCTTTTTTCAGCATCTTGTGCTTTGGACTCCAAATTATGAAGCTCAAAATTGTTTCTTCTTGCAGTATCCCAAAGAATTCGAACCTGAAGAAAACCATCTGCTTACATTTATTGCAAATGAAGTGAATAAATAACAAAAATAGTTTAATAAAAATAGCATTGAACCTCTTCTTCCAAATTATTAAACCTTTCATTTGCACATGTTGAATCATTCTGCCAAAACAGGAAACAAAATTAATCAAATGTTAAAGTCCAACATTCCTTCAAACTTGAAATGTACACTTGATAAGGGATTTTCAAACTTGAAGGAAAGTCAAAGAAGATATAAATTGAGACAAAGTGGCCAACCTTCATAGTTAACAAAACAGATTGAAGATGATCAACTTCACTGGTCATCTCTTCAATCAGCTTCTCACTTTCTTTGACATAAAGATTTTTGGAATCTACTATTGAATTGCTTTCCGCAAGGATAGATTCTGCATTGATGTTCATATTCACAACATAAACATTTACTGAAATAACTAGTAATCAGAAGCAGTATGTCTAAAGTACTAAATAACGGTGCATGATATGAAGATTTTGGATTTTGTAGGTTTTGTAAGTTTACTTTCCATAACTATCAATTCAAGATGGATAAAAATTGAAGTTGAAAGACCTGTGATAACTACTTTGAAGTTAGTATGTAAGACTAGAAAAGAGGATGTTCATCCATTGAAGCTCCCAATTTGAATATCTGGCTTAGAAAGATCAAATTTCTTCAGTTTTCGGAACAAAAAGCTAATGAAACGCAAAAAGTAAAATAGGTATATGAATGCGATGACACAATTTAATAAATCAATTATGAATAGCAATTAGATCAAATATCATTAATCAGCGCATTAATTGTAAACCAATTGCTACATGAAGAGTTTGTATCCATGAATTTGATGCTAGATTGATAAAATAAATGCTTCCGAGATCGAAGAACAATGTACCCAATCGGACAACCTTCAGCTCCGCTTCTCGAATTTCATCGATCAAATCTCGGTGACCCTGGCCGCCAATGCGTGAAGATTGAGAAACTGCAGCCATCGATTGACATATTATTAAGAGATGAAATAACAAAACGGCGGGAAGCAGGGACGATGAGATCGCCATTGCTGTTAGTCTGCTCCTTTGCTAAAGCTACAGTCAATAACTATTGGTTTTAGTTTAGACGGCATAGAATTGCAATATAGTCCATGTATTTTGAATTGTGTACAATATTGGTACCTATAGTCTGTTACTGTTTGCAACGTGCTCCATTCTAAGGGTAAATGCTTGTTTTTCAAATAGTTGAAATAAGGGTTGAATGCTTGTTTTTTCAAATGGTTGGAAGTAGAGGTGCACAAACCGGATTTTTTTTTCAAACCGGATCGGATTTGGTCAATACAGTCAAAACTGGTTTGGGCTAAAATCGGTTCGGTTTGAAACTGGTTTCTACCCAAAATTATACTCAAAACCGGTTTGGGTCAACGTTGTCAAAACCGGTTTAAAACCGGTTTTACATACCGGTTTAACAAACCAGTTCGGCCAAAACCGGTTTTAAACCGGTTTTAAATTTTATATATCCAAAGTTCCAAACTAGTTCGGATCAGATGGAAAACCTGTTTCGGATCATAAACCGGTTTTTTTGTTCACCTCTAATTGCAACAAGGGTTAGATGCTCCATTTTTAAGGCCTTCATATCTCTTTTTTTATTTTACCAATTTATACATCAAGGTTAATTTATGCAATATTTAACATCTGATATTGCGGGGTGGGATAACATCATGTAAGATGTCAATTAGGTACATAACAACCCGTAAATTAACTGTCACAGTGTCCACCCACAAGGAAAACCGGTCTACATTGAAATACGAGCTCATACTGGCTAAAGTTAGCAAGACCTGAACTCTTGACCATTTAGGCAAATATAATACATGCAATCAACTATGTTATTCATTGTGTCTCAAACGACATAAACATGATTGCATAAATAGCTTCATTCGCATAAATTGATATATTTTGAAACGTCGTTAGATAAACCGGTAAAAATATTTGCATAATTAACCATCTAAGTGATATCACATCTTTCGATAGTGTTGCATAAATAAGCATTTAAGTAATATCACGTCTTAAACAACTTGTGTCCTATTACAATGTTGAATATTTTGATTTTATAATGAAAAGTACTTATACATTTCATCTTTCTTTGTTTTCTTTTTAAATTTTTTTTATGATTGTTTCTTTTTATTTCAAGAATTTAAGATTGTAATTTTCGAAAAAGTTCATGAGATATGAGCCAAACGCTAGTATTTATACACCCCACAACAAATTAAAAAAATAATTTATATATGGTTAAACATTATTCAAGCATTACACAATAATTCAAATAATTTTTCGATATAATTGTATGGATTTTTCAAGACCCACATTTTGTTGTACAAGAAACATGGTACTATAATTGTAATGACACCATGAACTCCTCTAAACTCAGGAGAGTTAGAAATGATATATTAATAATAGTAAAGAGATAGAATGATACATTATTGGAGTCTAGTTTTGTTTATTCTCATAGACGCACAAAAAAACCAAAGAAGAACAACTTCACAATTGTAGCAAATTTGCTACCAAGTAATTAAATTGCATGCCTTCCCTCCTGCCCGCCGCCATTTTCATCCTTACGCCGCCTTCAGATTCTACACATAAAACAATACTTAAATGAGCCGTTAAATCATAACTTTTTTTTTTGTTTTATTTATCTTTTAGACAAATTCCAAAAAAGAAACTAAGTTTTCAAAAAAAATCGATTTTGACACTGTATTATTTTTTTTCAATTAAGTCACTAAGCTTTCAATTTTGACTATTTGACCGGTCAACTAGGTAGACAGCTGACGTGACATGATGACGTATTAGTATTTGATGATGCGATGCTGACATGGCATGCTGACGTGACACCCAAGTGTCAAAATTGAAAACATAGTGACTTAATTGAAAAGAAAAAATAACAAAGTGTCAAAATCGAATTTTTTTTAAAACTTAGTGTCTTTTTTAGATTTTTGAGCTATACTTTTTAAAAGTATAAATACGTCTTTTTACGGTATTAGTAGTATTTGTTAAATAACACGGTCTATCCACACATTATATTATCCAAACACCATAATATGTTTTTGATACATCGTTTAAAGAAAATATTTGTCTACTAATTAAATATATAGTGACAAAATAAAATAATCTTGTGGACTAAAATGTTTATAAAAACTGTTAAATTTATTTTGGGTTGGAACAAATTTTGTTAGAAATATACAACCATGTTTCATTATTCAAGTGTTGAAACTAGGTTGCATAAATTAGTAAAAAAATGAAATATTGTTTTGAATAAATTTGTAAGAAAAAAAAAAGAAACTTGGGTTACAAGTTACCCGTTTCTCTTCTTCTATCTTGGCCTTGACTACTGAGTAGATTGCCACACCAGCAATGGCAATGGATGTACCAATAGCTGTTTGTGTTGAAATCTTGTTACCTGCAAAAAGAAAAATAATCATATTATTTATGTAACTTTACTTGTATTTATGAAAAAAAAACGCAATTTTTTTTTTAAAAAAACAAATGATTACCGAAGATAATGATTGAGAAACCAATGACAAACACCCGTTTTAACACATTCCCGACCGCATGCGTCAGAGGTGCCACCCTTTCAAGCGTGTTGGTTGCAAGCTAACAACCCAAAACAACAACACAATTAATTAATTTATTTTTTAATTTATTTTTAATTATCTGAGTCCCTTATGAATTCTCACGTCCTTACTGCTAATGCAAATACTTTTAGAAATGATAACGGGTCTTATGAAAAAAACTACAAAGAGCTTGAAAAACAATTTGAATAAAATATACGGGAAATCTCCAATAAAGTCCCGATATTTTGGCTCAGTTTATGAAAAAGTTTCAAATTAATTTTTATTAACAAAAAGGTCCCAAATTAATTTTTATTAACAAAAAAGACAAAAAAACGGCTGATATCGAGACTTTTTCGTAAACTGTGTGAAAATATTAGGACTTTATTGAAGATAAAACATGTAGTTTCTGTTCTTTTTTGTTAATAAAAAATTAATTTTGGACTTTTTTGTTAATAAAAATTAATTTAGGATTTTTTCTTAAACTGAGCCAAAATTTTAGGACTTTGATGAAGATTTCTAATGGCAATGTACTTACATTTTTTTTCTAATAGCAACGTACTTACAATTGTAAGTATGTTGCTATTATAAGTAAAAAAATGTATGGGTAAAAAAATGTAATACATTGCCATCATAGATGAAAGATAAAGTAAATAGAGTATATTGTGAAAAAGGTAAAGTATGTTGCTATATTTAATTTACCGAATTTTAAATTAATAATAATACCTGATTGTAGAGATGATAGAACATTCCCACCCAAAAGAGATCGGTTACAAACTTAGTCATGCCCACTTTAGCAATTGCATCACTGAACCCATGCTTTAGAAGTTGTGGTCCCTCCAACTGTAAAAAAAAAAGTAAAAAAAAATGTAAGTATATTGCTATTATGAATCATTTTGGGTTTTTAAAAAAGGGAAATCTCCAATAAAGTCACAATATTTTGGCCTAGTTTATGAAAAATTCCCAAATTAATTTTTATTTACAAAAAATGACAGGAAAGTCGCTAATGTTTTCAAATTAGCCCTTTTTAACCTTTTTAGCAGGTAAATAAGTCAATAACTCAACATGTAGTTACCAGCTGAAAAAGTTAAAAAGTGCTAATTTGAAAACATTAGCCGGTTTTTTGTCATTTTTTTGTAAACAAAAATTAATTTGGGACTTTTTCATAAACTAGGCCAAAATATTGGGACTTTATTGAAGATTTATTTCCCTTTTAAAAATACAAAAATATATAATATACTCACAATGATAGCAGGTGGAATACAAACGAAGAGAGCAATGATTGAAATGTAGGCGTACAAGTTTGTACTGTCCATATCAGTCTGCAAAAAAAATAAAAAATAAAAAATAAAATAAAAACATTATCAAATGCATCAAAGTTGTATTGTTGCTATTTTTACCATAATAGCAACTTGTTTACTTACATTCAATGTAATTTATTTGTTACATATTGCTAATATGGGTAAAGAAATGAAAGTAGGTTGCTATTATTGGTAAAGAAATGAAAGTATGTTGGTATTATGGATTAATTGTAAGTAGAAAAGAGAAGAACCATGGCTTTCTTTGAGTAAATACTCCTGTAAGTGAAGGAGATGTTGGAAATCATGGCACTAATAAATCCAAGCCAGTTGAATGACAGTTCAGTCAATGAAGCCATTGATACACCTGCATTTTTTGAAGTTGGTTCAGCTTTTGTTCATGGAATTGGAAGCGGAATGGAATTGTGTATTCCGTTGGAATGAAAAAGAGTTAGTTTGTTTTGCGTGATGGAATGGAATGGACATTTCTTGAAGGAATAGCGTGATTGTTTCATTTTGTTCATTTTCATTACTTGGAATCAAAAGTTACAATATAAACCATTTTTATTTATGTAATTTATAACGAGGCAAATCTATTTTTTTAAAGTATTGTGAATTTACAATTTTAATTAAATTAAAATCTTGTTTTCTAAAAAGTACCAATAATATATATATTTTTATTAAAATCTTATTTGGGTTTTAATAAATTTTTTATTTTTGTAAATCTTATTTTTTTTAAAAGTAACAATAAAATATATTTTTATTAAAATCTTATTTGGGTTATAATAAATTTTTTATTTTGTAAATCTTATTTTTTTAAAAGTAACAATAAAATATACTTTTATTAAAATCTTATTTGGGTTTTAATAAATTTTTTATTTTCGTAAATCTTATCTTTTAAAAGTAACAATAAAATATTTTTATTAGAATCTTATTTGGGTTTTAATAAATTTTTTATTTTTGTAAATCTTATTTTTTACAAAGTGACAACAAAATATATTTTTATTAAAATCTTATTGGGTTTTAATAAACTTTTTATTTTTGTAAATATGAATATTATTGATTATAATTTAAAAAAAAGGTATAAAGTAGAGATAAAACAATACGTTTTATTTCCATATAATATAATAAAAAAAATTCATCCCATTCCAACAGCCCAACCAAACATGATCAGGAATGTAATTTCTCATTCCATTCTTTTGTGATTCCATTCCATCGAACCAAACAGATAAAGTAAAAAATAAAAAAAACATACCAAGTACAACGGGGGCCAAAGATAGCCATAAAGTGATGGGAATCGACTGTCCAAGAATGAATTGAGAAGCCGCAGCATTAAAGAACGGCTCAAGCGCTATTCAAAAAAGAAAAAAAAATAAAAAGTTATTTCAAAAACTAATTTATAATTTCTACAAATTTTTTCAATAAAATTTAATTACCTTTAATTGTGTGAGTGAAAGAGACAGCAACAGCAGCAAATGACACGTTGCTGGTGACGTGGCCAAGAGCATGACATACAGCCACAGGAATAAGAAGCTTCAAAAGGTTTGAGTCCATGGGCTACATAATAATCACATAACAAGTTACTATTATTAAATGCGTGAAATAGCAATGTACTTTGATTTATTTGTATATTATAATTTATAGCATCTTACTTCTAAATCTTTTTTTATTACAGCGTTCTACTTTCAATTTTTTTTCTTGTCAAGGCATTGGGATTTAAAAAATAGGGAAATCTCCAATAAAGTCCCAATATTTTGGCTCGGTTTATAAAAAAGTTCCAAATTAATTTTTATTAACAAAAAAGTCCCAAATTAATTTTTATTAACAAAAAAGGACAGAAAACCGGATAATGTTTGAGACTTTTCTGTAAACTGTGCGAAAATATTAGGACTTTATTGAAGATAAAACATGTAGTTTCTGTCCTTGTTTGTTAATAAAAATTAATTTGGGACTTTTTTGTTAATAAAAATTAATTTGGGGCTTTTTCATAACCTGAGCCAAAATATTGGGACTTTAATGGAGATTTCCCTAAAAAATATATCCTATCATATCATTGTACTTATAAATTAGGGTAAATTACAGTTTTGGTCCCTGCGGTTTACACCAAATTACAGTTTTGGTCCTAGTTTGAAAATCTTGCACCGGTGGTCCTTCTGGTTTCCAAATCTTTCACTTTTGGTCCCTATGTTTTCTGGATCTTTCATTTTTGGTCCCTACGTTTGTTAGGGTTTGTGTAAACTAGAGGGACCAAAAGTGAAAGATTTAGAAACTACAGGAACCAAATGTAGAAGATTTGGAAAGCATGGGGACCAAACGTGAAAGATTTTCAAAACTAGGACTGAAACTGTAATTTGATGTAAACCACAGGGACCAAAACTGTAATGTACCCTATAAATTATTTTTTTACGAAGAATTATACTTTGAAAATTTTATTCAAGTATGTGTATTTAGATGATATTTCCATAATTGTAGATTTTTCAAAGCACAATGTTGTAATAGGAAGAAATGAAAGTAGAATGCTATAATAAACAATTCAGTGAAAGTACGTTGCTATTTCTTGCATTTCCCATTTTGAAAAATCGACCCAATCATAGCATTGTAATTTTAATTCTATAACATATTTATATTTTTGGGTTAAATGCAAAAAGTAACAACGTACTTTTATTCATTTGTTTATGATAGCATTATACTTTAATTTGATAATTTCTACCTATTACAACATTTACTTTGAGAAATTTACCAAATCATTGCAATGTTATTTAAATACAAAACAATTTTCACTCCTATAATTGGGCATTATTTTCAAAGTATAATTTTTTTTAAGAAAAATAATTAAATTTACAATTTACAATAGGGTAGATTTCTTAAAGTACACTGCCTTTATTAGAAAAAAATTAACAATGCTATAATATAAAGAAATAAAAGTAGAATGCTATTATAGAATAGTTTAAGGAGATTTACTTACTGCTCTTTTGGGTAGGCCAACAGCCCAACTTCCAAGACAATAAACCACTCCAACAGCCAAATGTATAACCGATACAAAACTGCATATATAATTGTTATCACATGGCTTTGTTGTTAAATAAAATAATTAAAAAAGAAAACTATTAAGATGAAATTAAACAAAGAACTTACTAGGGATATGGGAAGTAATTATAGATTTTCTTGTTCAAGATGTTGAAGATCACATTTAGAAAGTACCTTCAAAACAAACCACAATAAATCAACACCATGTGATTATTCAAGTTAACAAATATTTTGTTTCTTTTTAAGGATAAATGCAAGAAATAACAATGTACTTCAACTTCTATGTCTATTATAGCATCCTACTTTCTTTCTTTTGTGTAAAAGAATTGTATTTTTAGTTTTTTTCTTATAAAAGGCACTATACTTTGAGAAATCTACCAAATATAGCATTGTGCTTTTAGTTTTAATTTTATTACGACATTGTAATTTAAAAAATCTAATCAATTGTAGCAAGGAAAGTTGTTTTGTATTTAGATGATATTGCTGTAATTTTAAAAGTATAATGTTGTAATAGGATAAAAACGAAAGTATACAAAATTTATATGAAAGTAAATTGCCATTTTTTGCAGTTAACCTTTCTTATTAACCGAATATAGAAAGAATGACTTAATACAGAATGTGGGGGAAATAAAGCATTCACACGTAATAAGTCATATTTTTTAAATATTTTCCTTTAAAAATTATTCTTTTTCTTTAATTTCCTATAGTATGGGTTACTTTAAAAAAATTATCGAGACAATACTTGATAAAAGAAATACACCATAAGAATTCTTTTAATGGTAGTAATACTAATGCAACTGAAGATATATTTATATCCAAAGTTTCTTTTAGTTACAAAACGAATTCTTTAAAGAGACGCAATTTCACTTTTTTTAAAACCAAGTGATATCTTTAGATGCAAAATTACTTTAGTTACCAAACGTAAATTCATTTAATTCTAAATTCCAAAATCTTATAATGGTTAGTAATAGATGTTATATAATATTCTATTATAGTTTTGTCAAAAACAGAAATGTTCAATTCGGAAACAAATTGTGAACACCTAAATGTAGTATTATTCTAAGATATGGTATTTTAAATAGAAAAAACAATGTCTACTCAAAATATGTTACTTTAAAACATATAACTTTGGAATTCGAGAATGCAGAAAAGTTTAAAAAAAAAAAGTTAAATCATTTGGTAAATATATTACATTATTTACTAAATATATATAAAATATCATTACGCAAATCAACGATCATGAAAACATATACAAGATTATAATTTTCATAGAATATAATATAACAAATAAATAGCTTTCTTTTTATAATACTTAATTTCATCATCATCATTACACGGGTTTTAAACTAGTTTGTTAATTAATAACTCCAAAAGGATTCTAGGACAACTGTCGCTATATGAAGTAGATTCGCGTAAAAAGTTCACTGAAAAATAAATAATAAATGATCTCCGTTATTTAAGAGCAACGGCAAGCGCATTAACTAAGGCGTTCTGATTAACGTGACCTACCACATGAAGAAGAAAAATCCGGTAATCAGAAACGGATACTTCGCCAAAAATCCGACCGGAGCAGCATCACTACCAAAAATCAATCAATAAACAGTAAGTTAACACTTCGAAGTTCAAAATCAACTTCAAATTCAAATGGAGGCAACCGATCTCACCCGGTGGAATCGCTAGCAGTGGCGGGACACGGTTTGAGAAGATCACGCTTTGCTATCGGTGCAACCAGCGGCACGGCGGAGCTACAATCGAGGTTTAGTAAGCTCGGACGAAGCTGCCTTCCCCAAACGATATTACCTCCGTCTGTGTTGAGCCTCGCCGGTAATGAGACGGCGACGGTGTTGATCCTGGCCGACGGTTTGGTGAGCCGAGGAATGCCGGAGACGGTGGTGGCCCCGTAGGACAGGACACGAGACTCCATGGTTACAGAGAGAAAATGGTTGGCCTAGCAATGATGTCGTACTACCTGATCGTTGGTGTCCATGTAAACAGCAAGAGCAGGGGATGTTATCTTGCTTGCACCGAGGGGTACCAATCAGTTGTGGTTTTGTCCACCATTATGTTTCATGGACTTTCAATCCTTTTACTTGGATTTTTGTTAAAATAAAAATAAATGGGTTAAATGCCGACACATTTCATTTTTTTACGATTAAAGTAATAATATATCTTTTAATAATAAATATCTTGTTTTATTTTTTAATTTATAAATATTTAGTTTTATTTTTTAATTTATAAACATTTAGTTTTATTTTGAATTGAATATAGGGAGCTCATATGTAACATGTTCAAGATATCGGATCAAAATAAAAGAAAATTTTTGGTAACGTGGGTAAAAAATACGTCATTTGCATGTTTTTTTATAAACCAACAAAATGAATTATTAAAATATACAAAAAAACATAATTAATAAAAAAGATCTCAAATAAACACTTTGATGATTTATTTTTTAGTGAATCAAGTTTCTATTCATTTTTCAGACAATTTTAGTTTGTAACAACAAAATCATCGAGTCGTTTTTCCGGGATTTTTTTATATTATTTTTTAATCATCTATTAATTTCTTTTGTTGGTTTACCATAAAAATATATGTAAATTGAAAACTTCTTATCTTTCTACCAAAAATTTTCTTTTTACCTAATATTCACATATTTAATATTCAAATATGATTTTGTAATACAGAAATTGATAAACAAAAGTTAAATGTTTCATAATCTGGTATAAGATTTAAATGTTGCTACATAAATAAGTAAATTAATAAAAAAAATTACATATATAAACATATAAGCAAGGTGACATATGTTTTCGGGTATGGTGTTAACAACGTTTCATTATAATATGCAATTATATTTATTATTATTATTAGTATAATTATTATATAATTTTCTATGTATAAGACATGTTTATTGCACAAAAATGGAAAGAATTAAAATATAGTTGTATAAGTTCCAGGAAAATCTACAATATTATTGCATAAATCGATAAAATGTTGAAACATTATTGCAAAAATAAGCAGCCAAAAACTGTAACGTCATAAGATAATCGGTTTTAGTTACAACATTGTATATTATTATCTTAAAATAAAACATAATTGTATATTACCTTCTAAAAAGCACTCCATTAGATTGTTGTAATTCAAAATAAAAATACAAAGCATAATTGAATGATGTAATGAAATCAACGGTGTGGATGGGAGGGGAGCAGGATAGTTATGGTGGGAGCGATTGAAAGGAGCCTCTTGTAATGTGTGATTGAGAAATCGGGGGAGATAAAGAAAGAGATATTGTTAGAATTACCTTATCTAAAGAGAGAGGCTAAGGGCCAAACAAATGTAATATCAAATATGTATTCCCATCCGTCACCCTCAGAATACCCATGACTTTCCTTTATAATTCACATTTTGTGATTATCAATCAATAATATATACGGATTGAGATCTTATTATAGCAAAATTTTAACATTTTGTTTAGACAACAACATTTTTTTTGTTAATAGTTGAGTATAAGAAGCAATTTCACTTAATAAAAGAGTGATAGTGTACCTTGGATGTCGATACATTGAAAAGGTGTCTTCAAAGTATGTCATGAAACAAATCTAACACCTCTAAAAAATAAAGGAAAACCTTAGAAAAACTCAATATTTTATTACTAGACGTGCGTTTTAACCATTATATTTATATTTTTTCAATAAGTTATTTTATATTTTGAAATTGTCTAATTAAGGTACTATAACCAGCAAACCCTTTATAGTTGGTTATGTAATCTAGTGGCATTAGAAAAACACAACATATTATCCTCAAATGCACGAAATATATCATTATATTGTTATTTTGTACAATAAAATCATTTTATATTCTGATCATGCGTAAAATAATGTTTCATAACCGACAAGTCCTTGAGAACCAGTTACCCAGTGATGTGATATCAGACTTGAATTCTTGGATGGTCCCGACGGTATGATGCCTGAGAGAGCCTGAGATCACAACAATTAGAAGGATCATTAGCCGCGTCTCTGGGAGGACGCTCCGACGATCAAGTTAGTGTTCGGGAATTGGAGTATTGAAGTGAGGGTGAAGATAGGTGCGATATGAGAGTGATGGCCGGAAGAAGTCCCTTTACCTGAAGGCCCTTTGGCCTTTTATACCTGAGGGCGGATCCGCTTTAAGGGACAAGGATGTCAGTCTGGAAGCAGATCCGAGCAGATATTAGATGATCCTTTGTGGTGATTGATTGGCGCAGGGGATGCACAGATAGTGGTTCGTGCGCACCTTTTGTCGCCTGTCAGCATGGTCGTAGGTTGTCGGATGCAGGGCGTCGTTGCATGCTACTTTTGTGCCTGATGATCTATCAACCAATGGGGTGGCGCTGCCAGCCGGGTTGGCAACGTAGAGGCAGACCAACCGCGGTGGGTGCGGTGGCTTGATAGACTTCTCAGGCTAGCGGGAGTTTTGGGGGACTTTGAGGTATGTCGGCCAGTGCGTATTGCGGGGATACACTATCAAGTCCCCCTAGTCTGGTAGTCATGGCGTTGGTCTAGCCTAGTTATGGTATTCTAGACTTATACGGGTAGTACATGTCGACTTATAGCGGTTTATTGCATTTGATGCTTCGGCTGATATGAGCGATGTGACCCACGTCAGTTTTCGTCATTATGGTAAGTTTTCGAATTTCCCGCCCGTTCCCTTTCCTTTTAAACCCTTTCATCTCCTTATTGTTACTTCCCTTTTTCTGCACAAACCATTTTCTCCCTTTTTATCGTTCTGATTTCTTCTCTTTCGTGTTATTCGGACTTTTCTCCCTTTATGATGGCGGTTATTAGTGGTCTTCAGCCTATGGATGAGCAATGAAGGATCCTCACAGAAGGCTACGACTTCCAACCGGAAGATGGTATTCTATTTCCTGCTGATGGAGCCGATTTTGGTAATCCTCCTAAAGGTAGTTCGATGCTGGGTACCGTTTGCCTACCAGCAACTTCATGAACGAGGTGTTACGACGTAACAGGTGCGGGATCACTCAGTTGACTCCAAATGCTATCAACAAGATCTTGGCGTTTGAGTTGTTGTGTCATGCTCTAGGGATTATGCCATATTACTTTGTCTTTAAGCACTGCTTCCGATTTGCTGCTACTGGGGATAATTACATGATCTACTCTCGTCGTACTATATATATATATGTTTTGATTCTGGAAGCTAAGAGTTCTCCTAAGCACTGGTCGGATCGTTGGTTGTGGGTGAATTCAGCCTGTGTTGGTGTGATGCTTCATCGTCGTGAAGCCGTGTCTGATCAGATCCCAAAGCTTTTTCCTCATAATCAGCAGATTGTTACGATTTTTAATGGTTTCTAGGTGGTGTCGGTGGAGTTTACAGAGTGTATCTTGGCCGATGGGGGTCTTAGTCCCACTTGGCGATTACGTCGGAAGATACCTGACAAACAAGCTCAAGCCAACAAATACATGAAAAACAGTTAGGGTGAAAGAATAAGCACAAAGCTTAGTGAGTTCCCCAAAATACCACACGGTCTATTCCATGACACACAATCATCAAAAGGTATCCGAGCTTGCCCCGAACAACCTGGTTCTCGGGCTTACCCTGATCCGCCTCGGCTAAGAACTCACGAGCTTGCCCCATTCAGTCCGTCAGCGAATTAACTCATTCTTTAATCTTTAGGTGCCCAGGTACGACCTGTCATGCATCGTCCTTTGCCATGCAACAACCCCCAAATCGATCAACTTATTCTAAGTATGCATCCTAACCCATCGGGTTCCTATTATCAACTCAATAGTCAAATAACATAAGGCACGCCTAGCTACCATACATTGCTACACATAGTAATTAAGTTACCTACGCATGTAACTTCACCCATAGTATACTGAGAAGACTCACCTGATCCGTAAGGCCAAGCAACACTCCATACGCGTGTCTTCAAATCCGACAATGCGAACTTCCTAACAAGGATAAACTCCACTTAGAACTTTCTAAACCCCAAACAGGATAAACTTGTAAGACCATTATCCCAAACCCTCAAGTTTGACAAAAAGTCAAACCGGTCAAAAATTCAATGGTCAAAGGTCAACAAAAGTCAACAGGCACAATTACCGCCGCTAACTTCCCTAGTTAGCGTCGCTAACTATGAACAGCCTTGAAAGTCCATTAAGCTCTTAATCCATTCAACCAAAGCCTTAAACCCTACATGAACCTTCCAAACAGTCTCTAAGTCTATAAAAATCCTAACTTTAACATCCAAACACAACCATGCCAACTCAAGAACATGATCCAAGTCCAAAATGGCCCAAAACTCAACAAAACTACCCAAGAGAGCTTGGCTTACTCTCTAAACCAACTTAATGGTTCTCAATCAGAACTAAAGGCATAAAGTTCCAAACTTTATCCTTCCTAACCATGGATAATCACCAAAAAGAGACCATTACACTAATTTAACCCATGAAAATCCATTTAAATCATAAGAAGAACCATAAAAATGCATAAAGGTGGAAACTTTAGTTACAAAGGTCCAGAAACAAGAAGCTTTAGCTGATTTCCACTTGAAGAAAGCTTCCTAGCAACACCAAGCATCCTCTAGCATCATAAACTCTTCAATAAAACCTTCCAAGGTGACCAAATGAACCCCACCATGCAAACAACAATAGCGCCGCTAACAAGCACATTAGCGTCGCTAATGCCATCAATAGCGTCGCTAATGATGGTATTAGCGCTGCTAATGACCAATTTCCCTTATTTTCCACTTTTGCTTCCTTTTTCGCGTTTGAACTCGAACATTTCGGGACTAGGATCTTACATTAACTAAAGTGAAATGGTGAATACTCCATTAATATAAAGGTTCTTGTCCTACTAAAACCATCTAAATGCTAATGTTTTAAGCAAGTTTAAGATTCACCTCCATGAATATATAATATAATTGTAACATCCCAAAATTTTAGGGTAAAAAAAAAAAATTAAACGAACACTTCAATATAAGAAAAACCACTTAATTAATTTTGATAAAATTCCATAACTTATAAGTTTAATGAAAACATCCCAGGATTAACAAAAGTTAATGAAATCACAACATAGCGGAACATCCATTCAAAAACAGTCCTCTAATGAAGCAGCACAGTGTATACACGTCACACCTTGCCATCCATGGTACCTGATGTACCTGAAACAGTAGTTTATATAGGGAAAGGGTAAGCACGGAGCTTAGTGAGTTCCTCAAAATACCATACGATCCATCACATAACATACAACACACAATAACCATTCATATGTCTGTGAGACTCACGGGCTATCCCTGTTCCGCCTGAAGACTCACGGGCAGTTCCCGTTCTGTCTTATCGCTCGCAGGCTTTTCCCGTTCCGTCTAATGACTCGCAGGCTATTCCCGTTCCGCCTATTGGCTCGCGGGCTATCCCGTTCCGTCCACAAACAATCATTATCATAGCAATAATTCATACAATTATCATAACATGTAAGATCACCTTAGTCTAACATATCTTCCTTCCTACGCATGCAATATCACCTATAGTATAGTGAGAAGACTCACCTGATTAAAGTTGACTATATCGTTTATCTTTCTCGGCTTTGTATTTCCTTCAACTTTAACTGTTAACATAATAAGAAATCTATCATTTCTTAATCCTTAACTATATTATAGTCGCATCATTAAACCCTTCAATAATTCCAATATGATACTCCATGATTTATCAAGTAAAGAACGGCCAGGTAGAATATTAGATGGGGTGGCAGGATCCTTTCAGCATTTTAGCCTTTCGGAAAATCCAACAACCAGATCCCAAGTAATCGGCCTAGTCACCGTCCTCGTAAGTAAATCAATCGGTATTATTTTCGGAAATTACGAATTGTTATAATAACGACATTTTAAGGTTTTTGTTTACTATTGTTAGAAATGAGTATAATATAACATATGTTATACTTATTAAATATTCTACTTCTTAACAAAAACTATTTTACAATACCTAATTAAGCTATAGAAATGTTTGTAGTTACCTTATGACCAGTCGTCGAGATCTATAACTCCTTCGTTAGGCTTTTAAGCTTCCTTCCGCTCACTTGCTTACACTCTAGTGCTTAGAAACCTCTATATATTGGATTAAGATTTAGTTGTGTGGTTTATGAGATGTTTTGAGGGGTATTTATACTTGAATTCTAGAATAAAAAATGGCATGACACTTTTGACAAAAGATTTTAATAATATAACTTTGTTGAAATTAATACCTTCTAGAATCAGTCTGTTCAAGACTGGTTTAGCCGACTTTAAACCCATGAAATTCACGTTTTTATTTGATATTCCAGAAATTTATCTCAATACCTTTCCAAGGATATATTTTACGTATTTATACGATTTTTCTATGATTTATTATGAATTTTTGAAAACAGACTATCTAATCTGTCAATTCCGAACTAATCAGTAAAGATTGCATTTTTTACCATAGATAATGTCATTTTCAAGCTTACTATTATTTTTGGTAATTGTACTAGACTCAATTTGTAAACTTTGTGCACTGGTTTGAGGTCCAAACGATGTTTCTAGAATTAATTATGATTTTTCTAAAAACGACACAAAATGCTGATTTTCATATGAAATTGTAACTAAAGTTTTTCTTAGCTTTATAACTACCAAAAATCATATAATTCCTAACACTCTTATTTTAAGTATATGTTATAATCAGGATACGGGTCTTACAATAATTGTATATATACATGTAAGTCATAACAATAGTTACATCATGAACTATGTGCATTTAGCTTGCTTAAAATCTTAAAAGCCCGATGGAGAAGGTTTGAGAACGCGATCCGAGCTTAAGGTTGGCTCTGTGGTTGGTTAAAGTTTAAGACTCTTGATTTACAAAAAGGTTGAACTCGTATTGGAACAACTTTGTATCTCTAAACAAGCTTTGATAACATAAATTAACCGCTATTAATAGTAGAAATTATAATGTTGTAATCTGAGAAAGCATATGAAGTTCAAATATTGAAAGAAATTGGATATCCATTTTCTACTTTCTAGTAAATATCTATTCATTAAGCTTTGGGCGAAGTTGTTAGTGTAAAACAACTTTTTTGTTTTAATGTATTTGATGTTTTTGTTGTTGAAAAGAAAAGGAAAACAACAAAATCTTTTGATATAGACATACAAATATACTTGTTGGGATTTGATCACATAAACACATTAACACATGCAGCGGAAGACATATAAGATCAAATCACAGAAATTCCATAAACATTGTTCAGGATCATACAGTTCATAACAGATTATTGCAACTTAAAACTTAAACAAGATATACCTCAGCAAGTATTCTTCTTTGTGCTCTAGTCAAGGGCCACGATTGCAAGGATGATCAGGATCCAAAGTAGAATCTCTCTAGTGGCTCATACCCAGTTATCACCAGAAAACCAGACATATCAGAAGCAAAGAACTCTAACCTTAGGGAGGGAAGAGATTTCACAGAAAAGAAGGGGAGGAAGGAGTTGGAGGCACTCTTTAAGGCTTGGGATGCCTTAGGTTTGAACGCCAATGCCTTTATTTATAGTGCATGGGCTCCTAGGGTTTCAAACTTAGGAGCCTTTTGGCAGTCGCACCCGCTGGACTTGTTTCCTTTGATTAAATCTTTAACCAATTACAATCCAGTCCTTTTAATTGATTCTAAATTAATTCCAGATTAATTTATCAATTAAATTATTGATCTAGTTTCTAATTAATTTATTTTTTCAATAAATTAATAGACTAATAATCCTTTCCTTATTTTTGACTATGTATGTTTTTCTAGGTCCTAAGGACAACCCAAAAGGACTTTGTGTAACACCCCTTTTCTCAAAACCATTTATAAAACAAGATATATTACACTACGCGACTTGCAAAAAGTCGCTAATTTTTTTTTTTACAAACTTATTCTTAAGGGGTATTACAGACTGCATACAAAAGCCATAATTTAAACTTATCTGTATTTTACAAAAATACTGGTCCCAACTTCAGAGCTTATGTAGTAGTCAAGCTCATGCTCTTCTTACCTAAGTACATAGCATTTTAAAACAAATAATACGTGAGACATAAAGCCTCGTGAGTAATATGGGCTTTAGACCCAAAACTTTCTTACTTAAAACTTGTAATACAAAACAAGTAGAATACTCAAAACTGAATTTTATAATAAATCTCAAAACTGCTCAAAACTGCTTTTCATAAATAATTCTTAAAACTGCTCTTTTCTTATTTCTCAAGACCAACTGAAACTCATGAATTGGTTTAACTCGTTTTTACCAACTCCCCTTCACGGGACGGAACAGATCCACCCGCAAGGTTGTGCTACTTCTGTCTCCCCTTCATGGCTTGGAACAAATCCAGCCATAACGTTATGCTAAGCTAGACAACTACTTCGCGACGGGAGGTACCATCCCAGTAGTGTCTTCAGATCTCCCGATTATGTGGGTGATCCTAGTCCGGACAACTGACTCTTATCACTTTCATTACTTTCTTGTTTCATTACTTTCTTCACTTCATCTCAAATTGGTCAAACATGAACACAACTCATAACAAACTCAAAGTTATAAACTTTTGACTCACTTTCAAAATCTCTTTAAATACTAATCTCAACATCTTAAGCCCACATATGGAGCTTCTTTCAAAATAGATTTAAAAACTGAACTTCTTCAAAATCTCTTTTAAAACACTTAGCTCTTAGAGCTACTTTCAAAACTATTTCCAAACTTTAGTATTTAAAAGTATTTGGAAATCTCATTTTCTGAAAATATCATTTTGCTATGTACTAGAAAAATCCACACATACTCACCTCAGGTCACCTAGGAGTTATTTAGCTCCTTAAACTTCTTTCTCCTTCGCTTGGTTCACCGTATTTGAACCACCACCTAATTCACATACTTGGTTAATACTTATTTATATATATTACAACTGACTCCACAATACAAGAGTCTCATATTATGCAATTAAGGGTCTTGACTAAACTACAACCCTTAATAAACTAGTTTTCTTAAATTTATAATTTTCGAAATACGCGTATTTTACTACAGTACCCTCAGGATGTCGTATTTCGATTCTGACAATTTTCCATGAAGTTTTAGGCTATAATGGACCTATGTTTAAAATTTGAGGTCAAACAGACAAGCCTAACCCCAAATTCCAACTTTAAAAATTCAAAATGTCTTAACAGGAGGTTTTATTCATTTCTGACGCAAGATCGGGCCGCGATCTATAGAGATCGGGTCGCGATCTCCTGCTGCACAGATGCAGCCCCTTATTTTTTTTCACATTAAGTCCTAAAAATCATGTTCCGGGTTCGTTTTAACTCCAAACTTTACCAAATTTTAACCATAGGTTCTATTGACCCTATATTATGTTAAAAACATGTTTTCACTTCCATTAAGTCTTATTTACTTCATGACTTAATGATTAAGACCATAGGATGTCACAAGAGCTCTAAGAAAGCTCATATGCACATCAACTCAAATTTTAAAGTCTAGTTTTGTCCATTTTCTATCCATATACTTATATAACCAATGAATGATTTAATTTAAGGTTTTTACAACCCAAAACATACTTTGTTAATTACCAATTCATTATTTACATTAACCATTTCCATGGGTTTCATTCATGGAATCACCAATTCCATTCCACCAGACAAATTTCAGTTTTTTTGTTCAAACTTTCATTTTATTAATTGAAACTCTTAGGAAACTACTTCCAATGGTTTCTTCATACTAAAACATCATTTATGACTCATTCTAACCAAATCTTTATGTCAAATTAACACTTTGATCTTAAACTCAAATTTCTAGGGTACAATTGCATATGAAATTACCAAACTTGATTTTAAGTTATCCATATGTTGGATAATGATCAAGGTGTGATTAGAAACATAAACCAACTACTTTTACTTGTTTTTAAACCATGGAATCATGGATTCCAAGTTTCTTCCAAAAAGTTCCATTTTTGACATTTTTACCCAAAATCTGAAATTACTCAAATTTATCAACTAGGAACAATTTATTACTTCTATTATAACATATTAGACTTATCAAGAACCATTATAACCATTTTGTTCTTACAAACCCGTTAGTTAGGGTTCTTGAGCTCAAATTCTCATTTCTTGATTTTTTAACACTTTCAATGGTTAAGTTAAGTTTAGATAATGATTAAGACACAAATTAAGGCTAGGAATCATAGGATAATCCTCCTCTAGCCACTGAAATCACGAAGCTACAGTAACCTACCCACAGGAAATGGGTTAAACAACCCTAAAAACATGTTTACTAACCTTAAAAGGCTTGGAATTCTTTAATTCCAAGTGGATTTTCTTCCAACTCCTCATAACCTTCATGAACCGATCTCCCTAGCCCTCTCTAGAACTCTCTTGTGGCTGAAATAAGTTTACAGTGAGGAGAGTGCAGATTTTTTTTCTTCCTATTTATACCTCCTTACTTTGCTCTATTGGCAATCTAGCCTCTCTAGTTCCATTTTTCCCAAAATGGCACAAAAACTCATTTAATAACATTATAAGTTTTATTTTATTTCATTCTTGCCCCAAAAATTATATTTTCATTACATAGAAGTCATTTGTATGCCAAATGACCATTTTGTCCTTTTTACCAATTTCTACAATTACGACATCGTTCAAACCCAAATTTTACATATTTTTATTTTATAGGTTTTACCATTATTTTCGGGTTCTTACACTTTGCTTTTTTTTTATCACAAGTATTACCACAAGTTGATGACCTTGGACATTATTCCAACAATACTAAACATAAATGTTCCTAGTAAGTTGAAAAGGTGCTGTAACACCCGGCTTTTAAAACAAAAACGCCCCTGAAAATTTTTCATTTAAAATTTAAGTTTCAATACATAAAACCATTACAAAAGGGGTATATTTTAATAAAACGGGTACAAGTGTATCAAGGAGAGTATAAAATACCAATCTCCTTTAAAGCCGGGCTGCTACTGACAGCATCTATGAGTCCTACTTCAAAGTCACAGACTCTATCTTGTCCCCTATCAGTATCATGCTAACCTGCAGGGACAAAACAAATATCGTGAGCTATAAAGCTCAGTGAGTAATCAAATCTGCAAATAACATGTATCAAAATACAATCATATAACTGTCTGGATATCGAATCCAAACTCCTAGCCTTACTGGCTGACCATATGTATCTTAGGATTTCATATCCTACCGCATAGCCTTACCGGCCGAATCGTAATATCATGTGATTTTCAAATCACATCTGGACATTGTACACTTTGTCATATCCAGTCTGTTATTTGCATACCCTTCAAATCTATTCTGTATTATTTCTGTCCCATCTTTCTTAGTCATACATTATTATACCATATATCATGACTATATAAGTCATATCATTTGTCGTGACTATACAAGTCGTACCAAAGCATTTCTTGCATACGAATCATAGCCCGCAGGCTGCACCAGTTTGGGTTTAACGACCCGGAATCATAGCCATCAGGCTACACCATTTCTGTATAATCATATCATAGCCATATAGGCCGCACCAGTTGGATATAGCATCCAATATCATAGCCACAAGTGGCCGCACCATTTATTAACAGTCTGTAAATTATAGCTCACGGGTTAGCCCGCTGTTGCCTAGATTTAACAGTCTACTTCAAATAGATTATGGCTCACGGGTAAGCCCGCTGTTGCCTGAAATATGTGGCTCACAGGAAAATCCCGCTGTTGCCTAGACTCACGGCTGGTTCCGGTCTTGTCTATATAAGTTTTATTGACTCACGGCTGGTTCCGGTCTTGCCATATAAGTTTTATTGACTCAAGGCTGGTTCCGGTCTTGTCATTTCATTTTATTGACTCACGGCTGGTTCCGGTCTTGTCATTTCATTTTATTGACTCACGGCTGGTTCCGGTCTTGTCACAAAAGTTTGACTCACAGCTCCGTTCTTGTCTATTATAGACTCACGGCTTATCTGGTATTGTCGTATCATAGTGTATATATATATATATATATATGTATTGACTCACAGTTCCGTTCTTGTCATCGCAATGACTCACGGCTTATCTGGTCTTGTCGTTTACATATATTTTTACACTTGTCATTTTCGTCCCTCGAAGCCATTTCAACCTGTAACAAATCAATCATCATATATCACATATGATATCAGTGAGATTACTCACCTGGATGCTAGTTGCATTGAAATCCCGGTTGTCTCTTGCCTTTGCGTGCACCACAACCGTTTTATCCCACACCTATTTATCCATTTCATATCAAATGATAATAGGTTAATAATCATTTCAATTGACTCTAATACATAAGAGTCTAGTTCCAAGCATTTCAAAACAATAACCATTGTTATACAAATTTAATACACTTCCCGAAATACGCGTATTTCGCTACAGTACTTTCGGGAGGTCGTATTTTCATTCCGATAATTTTCCATGAAGTTTTATAGCATATTTGACCTATGTTTAAAATCTCAGGTCAATCGGACAAGCCTAGCATCAAAAATCAAACTTCAAAAATTCACAGAAAACAAATTGGTTTCTGCCCAGGGCTCGCGTCGCGACGGACCCTATGGTCGAGTCGCGAAGACCATGCTCCTCGAGTCGCGAGGACCATGCTGGTCGAGTCGCGAAGGTCATGCCCTTCGAGTCGCGACGACCATGCTGGTCGCGTCGCGAGGGCTGATCAGCAGACCAGAAACTCCGATTTTCAAGCTACAAAATCCCATTTTCTCATTTTAAGCCCTTAATACTCGACTTAATCGTTTGGGGTTTGTTCCTAGGCTAAAACCTTATACTTTAACAAGGTTTTCAACCATTCAAAACAACTAAATCAATCAAAATGAAGAATTAGGGTTCTTAGTTCCAAAACCCCAAAACTTCAAATTCATCAACAATAACAACCTACTTCCATTATCTTGAGTTAAGTCCTTTCTAGCATGACTTAATGGAAGTAATAAACCATTTAAACCACATAATCATAACTGAAATGTACAAATTTCAGTTTCTATCAAACTCATTAAAAACTTCTTCAAGAACTTGACTAAAAAGGCAATCTACTTACCTTATTTGCTTGGAAATCACCATCCTCCAACAATTGATCCAAGTTCTTGCTTCACTTCATGATCTCCTGCAGAAATCGCATCTCCAAACCTTCTCCCGTTGCTGCACAAATGGCTAGTCAAAGAAGAGAGTCAAACTCTCTATTTATACCTATAAAATTTACATTTTTAGTCCTAAAGTTCATTTTCTTGAACTTTGACCACAAAATCAAGTTTTATTACAATAAAACTTTCATTCTTTATACTTTTGCCACAAATAACAATATTTTTCATATTTGGTCATTCACATGGTCAAATGACCAAATTACCCTTTTGTGGTAAAATGACCAAAAATCAGTTTTTTATAACATTTCAAGTCCAAAACTCAAAATATTATTTCAACCCAAATACTTTTCTGTCCAAAAGACCAATTTACCCTTCCAAGGTAAAATGACCATTTTACCCTTTTTATTATATTACATAAAAAGAGTATCTTGGCGTTACAAATTCTCCCCTCCTTCAAAAGATTTCGTCTCCGAAATCATACAAGGAGTTGAGGGTATGCCTCCCTCGAGTGGCTATCGGTCTTCCGCATCATGTCGAAATCTCTATGGTATTGCCTAAGCGCTTAACCATACTAGTCTTTTCATCTTGTGATAAATCACCACTCGCATATCATTCCTCCGGTTGTCCCGGGTACCTTATCTACGTATCAATCTTCATATCAACATGAGGGACACGTTAGAATTCATCATCCTATATTCTCCAGAAATGAGATCCATAGAAAACTTTATAATTTCTTGAAGGTCATCACGAAACTTCGATCAGTACACCAAAATTCTTACTCTCTGGGACGTATGAAAAGGTACAATAAATAAGGACTTAACCTTCTTTTCGTCCCAAACAGATTTTTAACCTTTCCAAAGGTTTACTCTTCGCACTAACATATTCCTTTACTTGGAATTTCAAAGGTTTATATTCAGTGATCCACATACCACTTTTACAATTTCTTAACCATTCTTCAAACTCGTTCGTACTCAGCAAGTATTTTCTTCAGTTTGTGCAACAAACTAGGATCTAGCCAACGGCTTTATCACATCTTTAATCCCATAAATCGGAGGATATCATGGTATTCCATACCATTCATCATGTGAGTCATCAAACTGCTAGCATATAAGCTGTTATTTCTTGCAATTTCTATCAGAGATAGACAATTTCCTCATCTTCCACTTAGGTCTGCTGTGCACTTTTCAAGCACATCTTCTAAAATCTGCATCATTAGGTCATTTCATTCACCAATACACGGTACTTGCAGAGACTTTATTGCAAAGTCTATAACAATGTTGTCCCATTTCTTTTCTGGGACCAACAACGAGTCAATTTCTTCACATGTTTCTAACGGTTTGACTTTACTTAGCGTACAAGTCAAATACTTTTCATACCTCTTTCAATACCTTTCTTCTATCCCGGCCACCAACACATAAGTTTTATCGACCTATCCAGTCTGGTATTGCTCCGGGTACACTACATATCTAGTACAAATTACATCTTTTCAAGATGATTTTCATGTTTCCCTTTGCTTTGGAATCAACATTCACAACCACCAAGGGTTTAAATCGCTGTGATCTCCCAACTAGCTTCTGCTAATATTCAATCATTTATTTATTATTCACATTTTCAAACGTGCATACATCTTTCTGTGCTACCCGAATCAACTCAGGTAATCAATTCGTCACACTCACACATGTGGTTGTATCTTTCAAAAGATACTCTTTCTAATTTAAAGCATCTATAGCCACATCTGCCCTTTTCGAGATGGTACAGGATTTCATACCTGAAATCTCTAAGTAACCCATCTATCTTTGCTATCTCATATTCAACTGCTTTTTGATCAATTAAGCATTTCAAACTCTTATGATCCTTATAACAGTAAGCTTTACACTATATCGATAGTGTTTCCAAAGCTTCAATGCCAAAAGTATAGTTGCTACAGCAACATCATGCATCTACCATCACGACCGGATGCATTTCGATGATCCAATACATCCGCTTAGCATCAATGCTAATGTCAAAGTCTCACACAAGGTTTATTCCAAACCTTTACAAGATGCCTGTGGTCTTTCTACCACTAAGACTTTATACTTTTCTTAGTTAACCTTAGTCAACTGAACAACTGTCAAGGAGCAGTTTTCTACAACTCTCCTAAATTAACCCGCAAATCCAAGGAGACTACTAATTTCAGTCAGATTCCAAAGCGGTTTCTGTTTTATCACATCATCCTTTACACTGGATCTACTTTATCATCTCTGGCATTATTAACATGCCCAAAGAATATAAATCTTCTTTTAGCCAAATTTTCATACTTGGAGAATTTTACAAATCACTTAAATCAGTGAATTAACTCCAATGTCTGGTACAACTGTACCTCATTTTCGATCTGGTTTCGAGAATATCAGATTCCCATTAGTCAATGCACAATATGCATTAACTTGTCTTTCTTCTTTTCAAACAAGATAGGGCTCCATTCGATGACACATACGGTCATACGAGACCCCAATACAAAAATTTCTTCTAGTTGTCTTCCAACTCGGTCATCTCTACAGATGCTAATCAATATAGAGCCTGTATACCAACAACGGCTCCCAAAATCAGTTTAATCATAAACTTTTCTCGCCTATCTGGCAGAAATCTTGGAAGTTCTTTTCAAAAGAGACATCCGAGGATTTATTTAAAGTAGTACACTACTATCACTGCTTGATTTAACTTGGCCAATACCACGTATGCCAATTACAACATCATTCTTTTACTAACTCTTTTCCGAGTTTAAGCAAAGAAAATAACCGGTATTCTCAACAACGGTCATTTATTATGGATTTCCATCCATTTCATTTCTGTTTTAAGAACCATACTGTTCGTATTTCTACAATTCATGGTAGCATAATTCATTGCTAACCAAATCATATGCACGATTGCTTCAAATTCACTGGTAGTCATCGGCTTCAGATTTATAGGGAAAATGGTCCCGTAAATCCCAGGCAAACTACCTTCCAGGCGTTCAATATCTAGAACATTCTTGCTATCTGCTATAGCTGCTTCCAAAATTTCATCTAAAATCGTTGATGAAATATTCCAACAAGACATCAAGTCATCGATCCCAAGCATAGCTTTATGGATCAAATATAACATACACGAGTTATATGTTGAACAATTATATCGGAGATCATATCAGTCTCCTCATGAGCTTCTTCCACAATCTGCTGGAATGCTCAAGGTACCACTGGTCCCTTTCGACCATTCATTTCTTCTTTCTTTCCTGGGTTCATCACCCGTTACTCCATATCTAGCATGTGAGTATTTCATAGGGAAGTGATCTATAGTTCCACGCTGGAACTACTTCCGTCCCATCCAACAAGCTCGAGCAATTTGCCCCCATTTTCTGCAATTTCAGCATGTCAGCGATAGAGTCTCAACTCTAAAATGTTCTGAGTGCTTTTCCTGCACTTCTTACATCATATCATCTTTTCGTTCCGGTCTCTTTCCTTTTAAGGTTAGACCTAATTTGTGATAACTTCTTCTGAGAAGTCCACTACTATCTTCTACTTTCCTTGTAGTCTCAACTACTGTTCTTTCACCTTGAATATCAACCAAGGTGAGCAACCGATTTCTTTTTCTGACCACTACAGCTACTACTGCTTGTCATGTGGATTTTTCTGCTTTTTGTCCCCTTTTGCTCCTCGTACAACGGAGTCTTGAGAAAGAGTTGATCCATTTCCTAGAGCTTTGCGCCCTAAATGTCTCCCAAGAAGATTCACAGTTCATACTTCTTATACGTCAGAAGTTAGCAACAGTTAGGTTATATATGTATAATAACAACTATATACACCTAACTATGCATCATGTCTACTATCTCAGGGTTTAAGTCCAGGAATCTACTCTATAGACACCTAGTTCACTTAAACCACGGCTCTGATACCAACTTGTAACACCCGGCTTTTAAAACAAAAACGCCCCTGAAAATTTTTCATTTAAAATTTAAGTTTCAATACATAAAACCATTACAAAAGGGGTATATTTTAATAAAACGGGTACAAGTGTATCAAGGAGAGTATAAAATACCAATCTCCTTTAAAGCCGGGCTGCTACTGACAGCATCTATGAGTCCTACTTCAAAGTCACGGACTCTATCTTGTCCCCTATCAGTATCATGCTAACCTGCAGGGACAAAACAAATATCGTGAGCTATAAAGCTCAGTGAGTAATCAAATCTGCAAATAACATGTATCAAAATACAATCATATAACTGTCTGGATATCGAATCCAAACTCCTAGCCTTACTGGCTGACCATATGTATCTTAGGATTTCATATCCTACCGCATAGCCTTACCGGCCGAATCGTAATATCATGTGATTTTCAAATCACATCTGGACATTGTACACTTTGTCATATCCAGTCTGTTATTTGCATACCCTTCAAATCTATTGTGACAACCAAAAAGTTTTACGCATATAAGTTATAATTTGTCACTTAAATGTATAATAAAATGGCAAATTGGTAAAAGAATGTGAGATTATTGGGAACTTATTGTTACGACTTTTTATTAAGTCATTTTGAGATATTATTTCAGTTGGAAAGTTGGTCTGAGTGACCCAAGGAAAAAAAATGGAAACAAATGACCAAAAGTGAAAACTTTATTTAATAATCTTTAAAAATTAGTATCTCAAGATCTAAAAAGAATTGAGAAAAATCCCTCAAGGATATTTTGGTAATATTTGAGATAACAAGAATTTAGGAAAAAGATGCAGGCCGTTTGGAGTTATAACGAATGAGTTATGAAGATTTTAAAATGACTCAAAAGTGACAAAAATGACCAAAGGGTCGTTTTTAAGGGTTAATATCGGAAAATCTATTAAGATTCAAACTTAAGTCAGTAGGGGAAAGTTGTAAAGCTCGTTCCCACCTTTCTAAAGGTGTAAAGTTTATAAAATTCGGATATCATATACGAGAGTTACGGCTATAGGAAAATCAGGAAAATAATAAGCAAAAGCTGGTATATTTTTCTAAGTCAAGAACTAAGGGGTATTTTTGTCACATTACCTAAAATTTGACCTAGTCAAAGAAATCAGCCGTTGGTTTCCTTCTTTCCTGTGGGCGTCGTCCTCTTTGTTGGGCGTGTAAAACGAAAACCAGAAAAAGGGAAATCGAGAAGCAAGGTGGAGAGGAAACACGACACACACACATTCGTGTGTGTAAGTTTGAGATTGAGAAGGAGATCGAGAAATCAGGTGAGAGTTAAGCAAAAGCAAAACACACACACACTGATTTTGTGTACGTGTGTGCGTGATGATGCAATCGAGAAGAAAAAACCCGGCGACGGCCGGAGATTCGCAACAGAAAGATTGAAATAGATGGACAATCGGGCGTGAGTTGAAGCTGGCGAGAGAGGGAGTGCGTGAGTCTGAGGAATCGCGGGTCTGAATGGCAGCAGAAGCTGCTGCCGGGCTGTCGGGGAGTGCGTCAGTCGGCGTCTTGGTGGTCGCCGGAGGCTGCTGTGGCGGCGGTGGCTGGAGAGTGAGCTCCTTGATCCGATTTCAGTCCTAAAGCTCCAATTTTTCTGATGTGCGGCAGATTTAAGGTAATATTTTGGATATTTGGTTTAAGAAGTTTCTGAAATTCATAGAAATTGGTGATGTAGTCGAAGATGGGAGATGATTGTAATTTTGAATATGATTTGAAGCAGGAACTTCATGAAAAGGGGAAAGAATCTCTATGATTTCAGATTTTTAGACAAGAAAAGTGAAAGGTAAAGGTTAAATATTGGAACCTAGTTTGTTATATCGAAATTACTTCATGCATGTTGGAATCTAAGTTGGGTTTTTGGTTTTTAACACTCTATGACCTTCAAGAACACATATGAATTGAAAATTTTTGGTTGTTTAGCTTGGATGATTGAAATGCATGCTAAAGATTTGTGGAAAGTTTTAAGAACACCTTTTTGATTGGAACTTGAACATATTGGATTTTCAAGTTAACGGAACCTTAAGGCTTACGTTGAATTCGATATATAAAAGATCTATGAAACAATAGAAATTATCTTGGTAATGGTTTTATACATGTATCATTTTGAATGTTACTTGTGGTTAAGAAACTCGGATTTGAGGATTTGAAATAAGGGAATGTAATCTTGAATTCCTTCACATAAAGAAAGACTAAAATGGGATAATTTTAGTCAATTTGTTAATTTGGCGGAGGTAAGCAAATGAGAATGTTTGAATATGTTACATGACATGAATAAACTTGGAAATGGTTGAAACGAACTCAATAACATCCATACGAGTGATTACTTATATTTGGTGAAAATACTAACTTTGGTAAAAATGACGATTGAGTTGCAGTTAAAAACAAGAAAAAACGAAAAGTCGGAAAGTGACACCAAAGTTGAACATTATAATACCTTATGACAAGAATATGTGTATAAGAAAAAGACAACCAAATTTGGGTCAAGAAATGAGATGTTTGGTTAAGTTTAAAAATGGACTAAAATAGTCGCGTTGAAACTAAAAGTTTCTACTTTTGTCTAAATGGAGACCCATGATTATAGAACTGAATTGGAATGAAACTTGTATGTTAATTAGGAGTGTCTTAGTGATAATTTGAAGGAAAATATCAAGGTTTTTGTCGGTTTCTATTTTTAGAAACTTTATTGATTCAAGTTTGACAAAATGACATAAATCAGTAAAATGAATGTCATTTTGACATCTAACAGTTGAAGTGAGTCTAAAGGGAAGAAAAATTCATAAGTTTTCTAGAATAACTTTATAGAAACACGAAAATACCATTTTTGGTCAAAACGGGAGAAAAGGGTAAAAATGTCCAAAATTGATATTATATTTTAAGGATCACACTTGGACATTGGAATGGAATTAGATAATAATTAGAAGTAGTTCAGGAATGATTAGACAATTATTATATGTTTAGTTGTCTAATAAATTCTAATATTCTATTAGACTAATAGAGATTGGAGGACGCCCGGAAGCAGCGAATGACTAGACTTACGTGGATTAGTGTAGCTAGACGTACCTAGCTACTAAGGTGAGTACATGAGATATTTTTCCCATTTTGGGGTACATGGCAAGTAAGTATTTTCAGATTTCATATAATATCTTTATATGTAAAACTATATGCAAGAATGATATTTTCTAACTCATTTGGAAAGTAAAATGCTACATATGAAGGTATGATTTGGTCTATGAACCAATTATGTGGAAAATGAGTTTTGAGTTATAAACCATATACGTATGATTTTGGCAATAGCCTAGAATGTGGTAAAAATATGTTTAGTCAAAAGCTTGGCATTTAGCCATTATGTGTACAAGTAATATTTAAGTAAGCGGAAAGTATTTTGTATGACTGGTATTAGTAGCAAGCATTGTTAGTATGGGAACTATGTTCCACCTACCCGGGTTAGGTAAGGAGTCTATTGGGGAAAACCCCTTCGCGAAGTAGACTGCCTCAGCACTTCTACTGTGAGGATTGATTCGTTCTTTCTAGCTGTAGAGACTTGGGGTATCACTTATAGTGATTAACGCCCTAAGTATAAAAAATTCCAGCAAGTTTATAATACCAGTCAAAGAAAGTAAGAAAGAAGCTATTTTTGCAAAGTATGATATGAAATGATTTTGAAAAGTAAAAAGTTATAGTATGTTACTTCTATAAAGTTTGGACAAATGATTTATGCTATAAATTTTATAAAAAGGTTGGAAAAAGAAATTAAATGTTTGAGTCTAAAACTCATGTAACTCACGAGACATTTTTGTCTTACGTATTCTATTTTTATGCCATGTATTCCAGGTTCAGGTATGAAGATGTAAGATAATTTGAAGTTGTAAAATAAGTCCTAGAGTGTGAAGGAGTGGAGCTGGATAAAGCTATCATGTATTGGTATAAATAAAATCCTTTCCCTTAAACTTTATGGTTGCTTGATATGAAATTGCAACACCCCCTTGTTGTGTTTAAACAAATACAACGGTTTTTTTTTTGTTAAACCACATTTTGTAAAATATGCTTTTATGTAATATAAATGGTTTGTAAGCTTTTACGTAATATAAATGGTTTGTAAAAGTTGGGGTGTTACAAGTTGGTATCAGAGCCATAGTTTAAGCGAATTAGGTGTTGAGACTCGAACCTAGGCTTAAACTGTGTGAGGCTTAAGTGAGAAAATGAGCTTAAGATAATACCGTAAGTAAGAATGTTAAGGGTATGATAAGATACATTGTAAGATAGGCTGTTGAACTTAAGAACTTAAGATAGGTTGCAAGACCTATATGATAGTTAGTCTGCTGAGTCTAAGGCAACATTGGACTGATAGGGAATTATGTGCTTATTTTCTCTAATTGATTATAGTTATGCAAGTATTTGCTTATGAGCAATAAAATTCCATGATACATGTTAACATTATATGTATTGTAATGTATTAAGCTAACTCAAACCAGTGAACCAGGAGACCTAGTGGTGATGCCAAAATCAAGTATGTATAGGTGGTTATGATAATATGGGCCCGTATTATCATAATCACAGGATATGTATTTGTAATTGGTGGAATCACGATGGAATCATGGAAATCTGGCAAGAGTTACATGTAAGAAGTAGTAAAGAGGATATAAAAAAGTTTAAATGACATATGATTATTACACATATGTAACAAGATCAAGTATGACTAAAAAAAAATATTAAAGCATGATTGAAACGTAATAAGATCAATAATAACTATTAATAGTTATGACTATAAGGAAATGAAAGTAAAGTGCCTAATCAAGTATTAGGCGAAGAACTAAATATGATAGTATAAGATAAAGATGAGAAGAAGCAAAATAGTTAAGGAATGGGAAGTTATGACTTCCAAATCCGAAGGAGTATAACGAGTAAAAGCATCTGAAGACTGGGAAAAGGATTAAGTCATAAGTATGATGACTTAACAGGAAAAGATGACAAGCAAAGTGCCCGAGAAGAGAAAAGAAAGGAAATGGAAGTGTAATAAGGTATGAAATTTCAAGTACTATACTCTACTATAGCGTTGGTGTCTATACGAGCCTAAGCTATGTGAAAGGGTACTGAAGATTTAACGCATTAAATGACTATGTATGTCATGCCACATGTTTTAAGCGTTGTGTCAAGGTTTGGCATATTATATTGACGTGATTAAGAAGATAGAAAATTTAAGCAAGACAAGGATATTATGCCTTGTTTTATGCGATGCAGGAATCGTGACATGATAGTAAGTTGGTTACTATTTTAGTGTATAGAATTAAAGGCGGATTGACTAAGCTAGTGTAAAAAAAAGAATGGACATTAAAGTGGGCTTGGAAGTGTCACGGCACATCTACGTGGAGATCACGACGCCATGCTTGAGCACAGGTCGGTCTTCGAAAAGATTCGTCAGGGACGAGATACTAAAAAGAAGAAAGGGCTCGATGCTTAAGTGGACGTGATACGACATTTGGAAGATAGTGACATTTTGGCTATACCGAGTTATAGCTGTGTGTGATGATTCTTGAAGCTCCTTGATTGTTCATAAGGGGCTTGTAGTTGGTCGAAGCTAGATTCAGAAGAAGTCGATGCATTAACATAGCTAGATAATGAAGGTATGACATGTCTACCTGATGGTTAAGGACTATTGTTTGAGGTGCAAGGGGTTACCTCATAACTTATAAAGAACTTTGACACAACGTATAGATAAGCGAGATTATCATGATTGTTGTGCTAGACTTAGCACACGAAGGATAATAATTAGGAAAGTATCTCGAGGACTCTAATGAGGTTAGTGTTTCCTCAGCATGAGATGATTATCACAAAGGTGGTAGACATTGTTGACTTATGTCGGCATATGTGGAGTTAGTAAAAATAAATGGAAATAGACATTTTTATTGTGTCTACAAGTTACCATGAGATCATGGAAAGCATAAGGAGATGCAAGGAAATAGAGTATTGACATGTAAAGATCATGTAGAGAATTGAACCTTAAATAAAATGCCCTTCATTTTTGTTTAAGGGGTAGATGAGTAGACCGTGGATGCTTAGCCATATGGATGAAGTAGCGCAGGTTCAAGTCTAAGGACTTGATGAATGGAAAGCAACAGAAGATCATGAGCTGATGAAAGACATAATAGGATACTTTAAAGTATGTATGTCATCAATGGGATGATGATGCAAGGAACTGGGTCCTATTGTGGAAGTAGTTTTCACACGAACCATATAGATGATTGGAAGTTCAAGCAAGATTCTTGATTTTCACGGATGTATCTAGATGATGGAAGCATGCATGTGGATGTCACGAGTCAAGTAGCTGCAAATTCCCGAGTTAAGAAGGGTGATTAAGAATTTTAAAGGCAATGATTCATGCAAAAGTCATGAATAGTGATTGAACTACTGGTGCACGTGTAATGAAAGGAAGTAGATGATTCCCTAATCATCTACAGTATCATTACCGCGGTGATGCAAGAAACGTGGTGACCAATTGGAATGGTCAAAGAAAGTTGGAACTTAGTAAAAGTTCAAAGACTAAATGAGTAAATGATGAAAGCAGGTAAGTGATATGTGTACCATAATGAACTATTACTATAGTATGGCTAATTTAGTAGTCAAAGTCATTTAAGATAAAAGGATTCAAGGGAAAGCAAGACACAAAAAGATAGAAGTCTTGTGACCGGCAACCTACGTACGAATGATGAAGTAGAATGCTATCTTTATGTGCAAGTGGCAAGAAGCAAATGAATGGAGTACAAGTTGACTTTTGGGAAAAGTCAAATTTGATATGACATATAGAGTAAGAAGTTGTCAAGGTTTCTAATGGAAATGCATCTTAGTGATAATGAGCTAAGTAAAGAAAGCACGAGAAATGAATTTAACCGATATAAAAGGAAGGACTACCAGAAGAGCTTCACAAAGCAATAAGGACTAGAAATCAGACCCTTGATAAGGATTTAGTGAGAAGTTCTAACCTATGATTGGATTATGCAGTTGTAGCTTAAGCCATTATCATATTAGTGATTCCGAGGACGGAATCTGTTTAAGGGGTAGATAATTGTGACAACCAAAAAGTTTTACGCATATAAGTTATAATTTGTCACTTAAATGTATAATAAAATGGCAAATTGGTAAAAGAATGTGAGATTATTGGGAACTTATTGTTACGACTTTTTATTAAGTCATTTTGAGATATTATTTCAGTTGGAAAGTTGGTCTGAGTGACCCAAGGAAAAAAAATGGAAACAAATGACCAAAAGTGAAAACTTTATTTAATAATCTTTAAAAATTAGTATCTCAAGATCTAAAAAGAATTGAGAAAAATCCCTCAAGGATATTTTGGTAATATTTGAGATAACAAGAATTTAGGAAAAAGATGCAGGCCGTTTGGAGTTATAACGAATGAGTTATGAAGATTTTAAAATGACTCAAAAGTGACAAAAATGACCAAAGGGTCGTTTTTAAGGGTTAATATCGGAAAATCTATTAAGATTCAAACTTAAGTCAGTAGGGGAAAGTTGTAAAGCTCGTTCCCACCTTTCTAAAGGTGTAAAGTTTATAAAATTCGGATATCATATACGAGAGTTACGGCTATAGGAAAATCAGGAAAATAATAAGCAAAAGCTGGTATATTTTTCTAAGTCAAGAACTAAGGGGTATTTTTGTCACATTACCTAAAATTTGACCTAGTCAAAGAAATCAGCCGTTGGTTTCCTTCTTTCCTGTGGGCGTCGTCCTCTTTGTTGGGCGTGTAAAACGAAAACCAGAAAAAGGGAAATCGAGAAGCAAGGTGGAGAGGAAACACGACACACACACATTCGTGTGTATAAGTTTGAGATTGAGAAGGAGATCGAGAAATCAGGTGAGAGTTAAGCAAAAGCAAAACACACACACACTGATTTTGTGTACGTGTGTGCGTGATGATGCAATCGAGAAGAAAAAACCCGGCGACGGCCGGAGATTCGCAACAGAAAGATTGAAATAGATGGACAATCGGGCGTGAGTTGAAGCTGGCGAGAGAGGGAGTGCGTGAGTCTGAGGAATCGCGGGTCTGAATGGCAGCAAAAGCTGCTGCCCGGGCTGTCGGGGAGTGCGTCAGTCGGCGTCTTGGTGGTCGCCGGAGGCTGCTGTGGCGGCGGTGGCTGGAGAGTGAGCTCCTTGATCCGATTTCAGTCCTAAAGCTCCAATTTTTCTGATGTGCGGCAGATTTAAGGTAATATTTTGGATATTTGGTTTAAGAAGTTTCTGAAATTCATAGAAATTGGTGATGTAGTCGAAGATGGGAGATGATTGTAATTTTGAATATGATTTGAAGCAGGAACTTCATGAAAAGGGGCAAGAATCTCTATGATTTCAGATTTTTGGACAAGAAAAGTGAAAGGTAAAGGTTAAATATTGGAACCTAGTTTGTTATATCGAAATTACTTCATGCATGTTGGAATCTAAGTTGGGTTTTTGGTTTTTAACACTCTATGACCTTCAAGAACACATATGAATTGAAAATTTTTGGTTGTTTAGCTTGGATGATTGAAATGCATGCTAAAGATTTGTGGAAAGTTTTAAGAACACCTTTTTGATTGGAACTCGAACATATTGGATTTTCAAGTTAACGGAACCTTAAGGCTTACGTTGAATTCGATATATAAAAGATCTATGAAACAATAGAAATTATCTTGGTAATGGTTTTATACATGTATCATTTTGAATGTTACTTGTGGTTAAGAAACTCGGATTTGAGGATTTGAAATAAGGGAATGTAATCTTGAATTCCTTCACATAAAGAAAGACTAAAATGGGATAATTTTAGTCAATTTGTTAATTTGGCGGAGGTAAGCAAATGAGAATGTTTGAATATGTTACATGACATGAATAAACTTGGAAATGGTTGAAACGAACTCAATAACATCCATACGAGTGATTACTTATATTTGGTGAAAATACTAACTTTGGTAAAAATGACGATTGAGTTGCAGTTAAAAACAAGAAAAAACGAAAAGTCGGAAAGTGACACCAAAGTTGAACATTATAATACCTTATGACAAGAATATGTGTATAAGAAAAAGACAACCAAATTTGGGTCAAGAAATGAGATGTTTGGTTAAGTTTAAAAATGGACTAAAATAGTCGCGTTGAAACTAAAAGTTTCTACTTTTGTCTAAATGGAGACCCATGATTATAGAACTGAATTGGAATGAAACTTGTATGTTAATTAGGAGTGTCTTAGTGATAATTTGAAGGAAAATATCAAGGTTTTTGTCGGTTTCTATTTTTAGAAACTTTATTGATTCAAGTTTGACAAAATGACATAAATCAGTAAAATGAATGTCATTTTGACATCTAACAGTTGAAGTGAGTCTAAAGGGAAGAAAAATTCATAAGTTTTCTAGAATAACTTTATAGAAACACGAAAATACCATTTTTGGTCAAAACGGGAGAAAAGGGTAAAAATGTCCAAAATTGATATTATATTTTAAGGATCACACTTGGACATTGGAATGGAA
Organism: Cichorium intybus; assembly: GCA_023525715.1. Classification (NCBI taxonomy): domain Eukaryota; kingdom Viridiplantae; phylum Streptophyta; class Magnoliopsida; order Asterales; family Asteraceae; genus Cichorium; species Cichorium intybus. Next base: position 118,345,185 of record CM042013.1, on the reverse strand, counting down.
CTAGATAATAATTAGAAGTAGTTCAGGAATGATTAGACAATTATTATATGTTTAGTTGTCTAATAAATTCTAATATTCTATTAGACTAATAGAGATTGGAGGACGCCCGGAAGCAGCGAATGACTAGACTTACGTGGATTAGTGTAGCTAGACGTACCTAGCTACTAAGGTGAGTACATGAGATATTTTTCCCATTTTGGGGTACATGGCAAGTAAGTATTTTCAGATTTCATATAATATCTTTATATGTAAAACTATATGCAAGAATGATATTTTCTAACTCATTTGGAAAGTAAAATGCTACATATGAAGGTATGATTTGGTCTATGAACCAATTATGTGGAAAATGAGTTTTGAGTTATAAACCATATACGTATGATTTTGGCAATAGCCTAGAATGTGGTAAAAATATGTTTAGTCAAAAGCTTGGCATTTAGCCATTATGTGTACAAGTAATATTTAAGTAAGCGGAAAGTATTTTGTATGACTGGTATTAGTAGCAAGCATTGTTAGTATGGGAACTATGTTCCACCTACCCGGGTTAGGTAAGGAGTCTATTGGGGAAAACCCCTTCGCGAAGTAGACTGCCTCAGCACTTCTACTGTGAGGATTGATTCGTTCTTTCTAGCTGTAGAGACTTGGGGTATCACTTATAGTGATTAACGCCCTAAGTATAAAAAATTCCAGCAAGTTTATAATACCAGTCAAAGAAAGTAAGAAAGAAGCTATTTTTGCAAAGTATGATATGAAATGATTTTGAAAAGTAAAGAGTTATAGTATGTTACTTCTATAAAGTTTGGACAAATGATTTATGCTATAAATTTTATAAAAAGGTTGGAAAAAGAAATTAAATGTTTGAGTCTAAAACTCATGTAACTCACGAGACATTTTTGTCTTACGTATTCTATTTTTATGCCATGTATTCCAGGTTCAGGTATGAAGATGTAAGATAATTTGAAGTTGTAAAATAAGTCCTAGAGTGTGAAGGAGTGGAGCTGGATACAGCTATCATGTATTGGTATAAATAAAATCCTTTCCCTTAAACTTTATGGTTGCTTGATATGAAATTGCAACACCCCCTTGTTGTGTTTAAACAAATACAACGGTTTTTTTTTGTTAAACCACATTTTGTAAAATATGCTTTTATGTAATATAAATGGTTTGTAAGCTTTTACGTAATATAAATGGTTTGTAAAAGTTGGGGTGTTACATCTATTCTGTATTATTTCTGTCCCATCTTTCTTAGTCATACATTACTATACCATATATCATGACTATATAAGTCATATCATTTGTCGTGACTATACAAGTTGTACCAAAGCATTTCTTGCATACGAATCATAGCCCGCAGGCTGCACCAGTTTGGGTTTAACGACCCGGAATCATAGCCATCAGGCTACACCATTTCTGTATAATCATATCATAGCCATATAGGCCGCACCAGTTGGATATAGCATCCAATATCATAGCCACAAGTGGCCGCACCATTTATTAACAGTCTGTAAATTATAGCTCACGGGTTAGCCCGCTGTTGCCTAGATTTAACAGTCTACTTCAAATAGATTATGGCTCACGGGTAAGCCCGCTGTTGCCTGAAATATGTGGCTCACAGGAAAATCCCGCTGTTGCCTAGACTCACGGCTGGTTCCGGTCTTGTCTATATAAGTTTTATTGACTCACGGCTGGTTCCGGTCTTGCCATATAAGTTTTATTGACTCACGGCTGGTTCCGGTCTTGTCATTTCATTTTATTGACTCACGGCTGGTTCCGGTCTTGTCATTTCATTTTATTGACTCACGGCTGGTTCCGGTCTTGTCACAAAAGTTTGACTCACAGCTCCGTTCTTGTCTATTATAGACTCACGGCTTATCTGGTATTGTCGTATCATAGTGTATATATATATATATATATATATATATATATATATATATATATATATATATATATATATATATATATATATATATATATATATATATATATATATATATATATATATATATATATATGTATTGACTCACAGTTCCGTTCTTGTCATCGCAATGACTCACGGCTTATCTGGTCTTGTCGTTTACATATATTTTTACACTTGTCATTTTCGTCCCTCGAAGCCATTTCAACCTGTAACAAATCAATCATCATATATCACATATGATATCAGTGAGATTACTCACCTGGATGCTAGTTGCATTGAAATCCTGGTTGTCTCTTGCCTTTGCGTGCACCACAACCGTTTTATCCCACACCTATTTATCTATTTCATATCAAATGATAATAGGTTAATAATCATTTCAATTGACTCTAATACATAAGAGTCTAGTTCCAAGCATTTCAAAACAATAACCATTGTTATACAAATTTAATACACTTCCCGAAATACGCGTATTTCGCTACAGTACTTTTGGGAGGTCGTATTTTCATTCCGATAATTTTCCATGAAGTTTTATAGCATATTTGACCTATGTTTAAAATCTCAGGTCAATCGGACAAGCCTAGCATCAAAAATCAAACTTCAAAAATTCACAGAAAACAAATTGGTTTCTGCCCAGGGCTCGCGTCGCGACGGACCCTATGGTCGAGTCGCGAAGACCATGCTCCTCGAGTCGCGAGGACCATGCTGGTCGAGTCGCGAAGGTCATGCCCTTCGAGTCGCGACGACCATGCTGGTCGCGTCGCGAGAGCTGATCAGCAGACCAGAAACTCCGATTTTCAAGCTACAAAATCCCATTTTCTCATTTTAAGCCCTTAATACTCGACTTAATCGTTTGGGGTTTGTTCCTAGGCTAAAACCTTATACTTTAACAAGGTTTTCAACCATTCAAAACAACTAAATCAATCAAAATGAAGAATTAGGGTTCTTAGTTCCAAAACCCCAAAACTTCAAATTCATCAACAATAACAACCTACTTCCATTATGTTGAGTTAAGTCCTTTATAGCATGACTTAATGGAAGTAATAAACCATTTAAACCACATAATCATAACTGAAATGTACAAATTTCAGTTTCTATCAAACTCATTAAAAACTTCTTCAAGAACTTGACTAAAAAGGCAATCTACTTACCTTATTTGCTTGGAAATCACCATCCTCCAACAATTGATCCAAGTTCTTGCTTCACTTCATGATCTCCTGCAGAAATCGCATCTCCAAACCTTCTCCCGTTGCTGCACAAATGGCTAGTCAAAGAAGAGAGTCAAACTCTCTATTTATACCTATAAAATTTACATTTTTAGTCCTAAAGTTCATTTTCTTGAACTTTGACCACAAAATCAAGTTTTATTACAATAAAACTTTCATTCTTTATACTTTTGCCACAAATAACAATATTTTTCATATTTGGTCATTCACATGGTCAAATGACCAAATTACCCTTTTGTGGTAAAATGACCAAAAATCAGTTTTTTATAACATTTCAAGTCCAAAACTCAAAATATTATTTCAACCCAAATACTTTTCTGTCCAAAAGACCAATTTACCCTTCCAAGGTAAAATGACCATTTTACCCTTTTTATTATATTACATAAAAAGAGTATCTTGGCGTTACAGGTGCTTAAGGTTGATGTAACGCCTCAAAATCCATAATAAAATTTTCATTTAAAAAAGCGAATTAAATACATAAAAAGGTTTTGTCAACTAAAACCATTCCAATCAAAACTTAGCATTTAAACATATGAAAACATATTTAGCAAAAGCATTTATAAACATTAACCAGCGGAAGAATTAATCTTTGAAATTCTCAGATGTGGTACAGTCGCGTCGTGCTCCAAGCTCAAGCCAACAAGATCCTGAAAAACATTTAGAGAAAAAGGGTAAGCACAAAGCTTACTGAGATCCCCAAAAATACCACACAATCCATCACATAAACATCGTCATCGGCTCTCGGGCTTGCCCCGATCTGCCGGTAATCATCGTGTGACTCTCGGGCTTGCCCCGATCCGTCCTCGACTCTCGGGCTTGCCTCGATCCATCGGAAATCATCGTGTGACTCTCGGGCTTGCCCCGATCCGTCGAAAATCATGGTGTGACTCTCGGGCTTGCCCCGATCTGTCCTTGGCTCTCAGGCTAAATCATCGTCATCGACTTTCGTCGGTAAACACGTAAAGCACAAATAATCACATTATTACACAAAGTGATAAAGACTATCTACACATGTAATATCACCCATAGTATAGTGAGAAGACTTACCTGATTCGCGACCACAAACTAGACAACACTCCACGCGAGGTGACAATATGTACTTCCTAACAAGGATAAACCCCACTTAAAACTTCCTAAATTTCGAACAGGATAAAACTATAAGACCGACATCCAAAACCCTCAAGTTTGACCAAAAGTCAAACTCGTCAAAAAGTTAACAGTCAACGGTCAAAGTCAACAAAGTCAACAGTCGAAGTTCGCCCCGCTAACTCCCCTGTTCAACCAAAATCTCCATTAAGTGCTTAATCCATTAAGACAGAAGCCACAACTTCCAGGGGTTGTCCCTGACATTCCAATAACTCATGAAAACGTGACTTAACCTACCAATCCTTGCCAAACAAGCTCATGGTGACAAATCAAGTTCTAAAAATGAAGATTAACAACTTAAAACTTCATCCACAACCATATTAAGACTAGGTGTGTGTTTTTCTCAAGGATTCAGAGACAAAAGGAGAATAACCCATCCTTAGTCTCTAAATCCCACCCTCATCCAAGATATGGAGCCATCATTGTCTTGAAAAGCTTGGAAATGATCTTAAAAATCCATTAACAACAAATAACTAAGGAAAGAAAGGTCTTAAACACTTACAATGGTCAAGGGACAGCAAGAGGCTTGATTGCTTCCAAGCACCACTCTTTTGAGCACCTTGTTTCCTTCTTACTCCTCCAAGATCCTTCACAAACCCATAAATGAAGCTAACTCAACTATGGAGACTTGAGAAGAGTTCTAAGGTGTTCCCAGGGGTTCTAGAGGTAAAATGACGGACCCAAATAAGTCTTAACCTCAAAAATGACTCAGATCCATGAAAATATAGAGTTTTCCCGCTCAGAGGCAGTTACCGCCGCTAACTTCGCATATGTCGAAGACCCGCATCTTTTCCAGACTGACTCGCGACTGAAACGCGGTCCTGGCACATTAGTGGCGCTAACCCTTAGGTTAGCGGTGCTAATGTCATTTTTCCCCATTTTTCATTTTTGATTTCCTAATTAAATGCCATCCTCTCGATACTTGGTTCGGGGCTTTACACTGACTCTTTAAACTCGGAACTTGACTTTCAGGATTAGGGTCTTACAGTTGAACCAACAAATGAAGAGAATGTATTTTAATGGAAGTTCATGCCAAGAATTCAAAGAAATCTTTATTAGCAGAAAGCAAAAAGAGATAAACCTATATATGGTATTAGAAAATTCGAATGATGGGTAGCTGATTGAAACAAAGAACGTTGGTTTGTGAGTTATTAATAAGCTGGGGCAACGTTAACTATTGGTATTGTTACACCTGAAGATGCAATGAAACCCAAAAGAGTAAAGATTCGAAAACACCGAAATTACAACAGACGAAACCGTAAATAGGGCATTCCGAAGGAACTCTGAAGTCTGAGATTGCAATATGGAGGATGTAAACTAGGTATACTCAAAAGGGAAGAAAATTACATTGATGGTAGAGGAAGTAGTTCGAAGCGGTAAACAAGAACAGTAAAGAGGATTGATGGAAACGAGGTTAAGCTGAAGAGGATGGGTTCAAAAAACATGGCGTCAAAATAGTGAAAAGAAAACACTTGGCAGCAAAGAAAAAAAACAGTAAAAAAGAACCTGGTTAGATTCGAACCCGAATGTTGTATATAGATAGAATCTAAAACCGATGAACTGAGACATTGTATTAGTTCAAAGACGGAATACAAAGACTATTAAACATGCCGAAGGCGGTGGTAAGCACAATGACAACAATTGTATATAATAGATAATTTGGGGATACATATTGTAAAACAACTTATAAAATGGCAAACTTATAAAATGTTTTGTAGAATGGACAAAAAAAAACTTGTAAAACTAGCCCTTATGCTCCATTAGATTATAGAAATAGTTATTGTCTAATAACAAATTTATAAAATAACCCTTATGTTTCATAAAGTTACAAAAGTGGTCCTACTTGATAGCAAATTCATCAAAATCGTCCCCCTATTTCATAAAATTACAGAAATGGTCCCAATATTCAACAATGTTACAAAAAGATCCCTACCTAATAGCAAAGTTATAGTAATGGTCCTTTTCCAATAAGAAAATTACAAAATTAATCACTATGTTTCACAAAATAAAAGAGATTGCCCTGTTAAAAATACCTTTTCAAGATAGTCCCCATGTTCTACAAAAGTTATAAATATTTAATCTTATGTAAGAAACAATTACAAAAAGATCCCTGCCTAATAGCAAATTTAGATGCAATAATACGGCAGTCAACTTTTCAACTTTCCATATGCACCCCCGCATAATCGTTTTCCTCTCCGTCCTTGTGTTTTTGCTGCTAGGGTTCTAGTGGCTTTCCCACCGATTACAGATAGAGAAAGTGGCAATTCGAAATTACAAAACATCCCTGCTTCTTTCTTCTTCTTGATCCAATTTTGATTGCTGGTAATCGAATTTTGATTGCTAGTCTTTTAGATAAATCAGTCGACAATGGGAAGAGGGAAGTTTAAGGGAAAGCCTACTGGTCGCCGTCAGTTCTCCACCACCGAAGAAATGAGTATGTTACTAAATCTGCTTTTGGTTTTATCTTTAGTATTCTGTCATTCCAACGATATGTTATTTGTCTGAATTACGCAGTAATCTGTGTTGATGAGGTTTGATTTTTGGATGCCTTGGTTTCCATCGACCTTTTGCAATTTAATTTGTTTCACGTAATACTTGAAATGCGGAGATTCGTCACTGATTTTCGTCGACAGTTTGGAGAAAACCCTAGGTTTTGTAATTGATAGGATTTATGTTTCATTGAAAGAGTATTCGTTCGAGGATCTGATGGCTTCACTGTGAGTGATTCGGGCCTGAAAACTTCTGTTAGCTGTAAATTGATTCATCCATGGCGGTTCTCTTAGCAACAACAATTCAACAAGTGTAGGATTAAAACTACAGACTTCTTGGTTTTCCTATCCTTGAACGAGCTTGATTGGTGATTATGGAAGTAGTGACTATAAACAATTTCTATCTCGATAATTTACTAAGCTGTAGTGGTTACTGGTCATTTAAAGAACATAATCTCATTGATTACCTTTACACTATTACACAATACCTTTATACAGTTAAATTCACCCTTCAACTAGGATTCAGGAAGTAGATTACTAAAAGCTAGTAATTGATACAACAAACAGTTGTATCAAAAACGAATTCAGTTACATTATTGAATACAACCATATAACTTGTCAAATTAAGTATAAAGTTGCTGAATTCGTTTTTAATACACTCTTTGTCTTGATGAAATGGTTGACCTTTTTTCCCTATTAAGAAAAAGGATACAATATTATATTACAATTTGTTATTTCTTGACTTATTTATCTTTTCCATTTCTTATTGATGATTGCAGTTGCGGGTACTTCTTCACGTCCTCGCACCTTCAAAAAGGTAATATTTTTTTACTAGAATTTGGAAACAAAACCTTATGTAAAGTTCAACAACTTTATTAATTAGAATTTATGATTTTTACTTTTTCAGTATATGCTGTTTACTCATTTAAAGATAATTTAGGATCTTATGGTGTTTTAGGTTAAGTAAACCTATGGTGATTTATTGATAACTGGGAAAGTATCTGATTAAATTTAATCATTTATTATTTGTATCTTTTTTTATAATTATATATTTTCTTTATTTTTTGGAGTGTAATTCGGTTTTACTTTTACCAGGAAGAAGCTGAAGTTGAAGAGGAGGAGAGATCAGAAGAAGAATCTGAAGAGGAATCTGAGGAAGAATCTGAAGTGAGTCTTTTTTATATTTTTTTGTAGATAAATTGTTTTTTGGATTATTAATGATTTTTTTTATATTTTTAATTTTAATAGAGGAAGAAAGGACCCCAAGGTGTTATTGAGATAGAGAACCCTAATATGGCTAAGCCCAAGACTTTAAAAGCTAGAGATGCTGATGTAAGATTACAGATTACTTCTTATGTTTTCAATTTTTTAATTAATTACAATTAATTTTAATATGGGGTAAATACAAGAAAATAGAAATGCACTTTCGTTGAGTTGTTTATTATAGGTATATCATGCTAATTTTAATTTTCCATATTACATCATTGTGTATTGAAAAATCAGCCTAATAATAATAATAATAATATCATCCAAATACAAAGCAATTTTCACAGCTATAATTGAGTAGATTTTTCAAAATATAATATGCTAATAAAAAAAAAAAAAGATTGAAAAGTGCAATGCTATAATTGAGTAGTTTTTCTGTAATAGTTATTATAAGTGATAAAGAGAAAGATCCAACACCCTATTTCCAAAACTATATTATTAAATTTTTTCTATAATTTAAAGTTTTGAAAAATGCCATCAAAGACAAAATCACGTGTTAAATGCAAGAAATAGTAATGTAGTTTTGTTGATTTGTTCATTATAACATCTTACTTTCAAATTTTCTTATTACTACATTGTACTTTGAAAAATCTACCTAGTTTACATTGTTATAACTTATAATGGGATAGTTTATTAAAGTATAGAGTAAATTACAATTTTGGTCCTTGTGGTTTACACCAAATTACAGTTTTGGTCCTAGTTTTAAAAATCTTGAATTGGTGGTCCCTGTGGTTTCCAGATCTTTCACTTTTGGTCCCTATGGTTTACACAAACAGTAACAGAGGGAGGGACGGAAAGTGAAAGATTTAGAAACCACAGGGACCAAAATTGAAAGGTTTGGAAACCAGAGGGACCATCGGTGCAAGATTTTCAAAACTAGTACCAAAACTGTAATTTGACATAAAACCACAGGGACCAAAATTGTAATTTACTCTAAAGTATAATGTCCTAATATGAAAAAAAATCAAAGTACAATGCTATAATTGTATAAAATTTCCATTATACAATGCCTTAATAAGAAAAATGTGGAAAGTACAATATTTTTATATAAAGAAATGTAAAGAGGATGACATAATACACAAATAAAAAGTACATTGCTATTTCTTGCATTTAGCCCATTTCAAATTGATATGAATATTTTTAACTTTTGAAATTTCAATAGCCGCATATAAACAAAAAAGTTCCTTTTTTTATAGAGTAAATTACACGATTGGTCCCTGTGGTTTGGGGTAATTTGCATGCTTGGTCCCTAACTCTTTTTTTTAACCCGGATGGTCCCTACTTTATGTTTTTATTGCGCGCTTGGTCCCTACCAGGCGTAAAAAGACTGATTTACCCTTAGTAATATACTTTTTAATTTTCTTTATACTATTTAGTATTTATTATAAATAACAAATAAATAATAAATAAATCTAAAATAAATGGATAAGGGTAAAAATGTCATTTTATGTTTGATAGGGACCAAATACGCAACAAAATTAAGTTTAAGGGACCGTCCGAGTTAAAAAAAAATTAGGGATCAAGCACGCAAATTACCCCAAACCACAATGACCATTCGTGTAATTTACTCTTTTTTATATATAATTTTCAGAAATACATTTAAAGTCGATGAATGATTATAACAAATAGAAGAAGATTATATTTTACAAATTCAGATGAATATATTTTGAAATTTTATTAATACTTGTTTTTTTGTACAGCTGGACAAAACAACTGAATTATCAAGACGTGAAAGGTTATAAATGCTTCTTATTTCTTTTATTTATCGGTAATGTATTTGATAAGAATTAAGAAATCACTAGTGAGATTTAATTGGGAAAATTACAGAAAAAACCCTTGTATTTCACCGTTTTATAGATTTAGCCCCTTATTTTATTTTATTCACACAGAGAAGAAATCGAGAAACAGAGGGCTCATGAAAGGTACATGAAGTTACAAGAACAGGGGAAAACAGAACAAGCAAGAAAAGATTTAGGTAAATTAAAATTAAATTAAATTATTGCTCTCAAGGATTTTTTATTTATTTTTAATTAATTTGACAAAATTATTAAAAAAATCAGAGAAAGAAATTTGTAGCTTTACAAAACTTTGATATAATTTTTCATATATTCAGGAAAGTCCTTATATTTTGACCCTATATTCGATTAAGCCCTAATTGTTTTTTTTATTGAATTAACCCAACATTTTGTTAAATGTTTACAAGGAAAATCTTCATTAAAGTCCTAATATTTTGGCTTAGTTTATGAAAAAGTCCCAAATTAATTTTTATTAACAAAAAAGTCTCGAATTAAATTTTATTAACAAAAAAGGACAGAAACTACATGTTTTATCTTCAATAAAGTCCTAATATTTTCACACAGTTTACGGAAAAGTCCCAACATTAGCCGGTTTTCTGTCCTTTTTTGTTAATAAAAATTAATTTGGGCCTTTTTTGTTAATAAAAATTAATTTGGTCCTTTTTTGTTAATAAAAATTAATTTGGGCCTTTTTTGTTAATAAAAATTAATTGGGCCTTTTTTGTTAATAAAAATTTATTTTGGCCTTTTTTGTTAATAAAAATTAATTTGGGACTTTTTCATAAACTGAGCCAAAATATTGGGACTTTATTGGAGATTTCCCTGTTTACAATTTCAGCCGTTTTTATATTTTTACAAGTGATGATGTATAGGGACAAAATGTAAGGACTTAATTGAATAAAAACTGAAAATTCAACTCTAAATTGTTAAAAGGGTCAAAATATAAGGACTATAATGAATATTTTCTTTTAATATGTAACTAAAATCGGAAACATATAACAAAATGTTTCACTTAATTAAAAAAAAACAATTAGGGCTTAATCGAATTTAGGGTCAAAATATAAGGACTTTCCTGAATATATTCCTCTTTTTCCAAATTCCATAAAAACCACTATGGTTTTGTTTAACCACCGAATTTTTTTTTTCTTGGAAGAATACTTTTCTGGTTACCATTTTTTTTAATTCAAAGTTTAATTGTTAAATGATAAAAAAAAGTCACGGGTGGTTAAACCGAAAAAATTTCAAACTATACTGTTTTTTATTGAATTTGATATATTTTTTTTCTATAAAAATTTGCCATGATATATTTGATCCATACATAATATCACAGAAATTGGATGCTAAATATGTCTTAAATTGTTGTGATATGTTAAAAATGTATCAAAATAAAATACACAATTATTTAAATCTTTTTTTACTTTAAAATTATAGAGCGACTGGCCCTTATCAGACAACAGAGGGCAGATGCTGCCAAAAAACGAGAAGAAGAAAAAGCTGGTAATTTTTTCAATCTCCAATTTTTTTTTTTGGGTGTGAATTGACATTTATACCCCTGCTCACGTTTTCAGCGAAAGACCAAAAGAAGATTGAAGCTAGGAAATGAAAACTACTGTTGGAAAGTGGTAAGTTTTGATATATTGAAACAAGTTGTGAAAAATAATGTTTTGCCTTCTTTCACAATATTTATTCTCCTTTAGAAAAATTAAAATCTTGTATTTTGGATAATGTAGTTGGATTATTGGTCAACATATGGTGATTCTTGGTGGGAATGAATACATTTTTTTTTATCGCAATTAGTTTTTCATATAATAGATTTACATATTAAACCTTATCATGTTTTGTTTAGTTAATATATTTAATTAGAGATGCAAAATAAAAATGAGTATGTTTATTATAAAATCATCATTGTAAAGTATTTCTTAGAACATTAAAAATGACAAAAAAAAAAAAAAAAATCAAATATAATCATATCTTTTTGCTCACTCTATTTCTATAATTACACAACAACAACAATAGACACCGAAAATTCTATTAAAATATGGTAGGGACAGAAAAATGTCAATAGTCGTGTCCCTATAAGAGGTAGAGCGATTAAGTCACATATATGTCCTTTGACTTGTCAAATGAAAACATGTAAATAAGGCAAACATAGTGAAAGTAAATGAAAGTGAGCCGTAAGACAAAACATCGGGTAAGTCGTAGTACAATTAAATGAATCCATTGACACGGTAATATATAATGCAAGCATATGAAAATCGAGGAACCACAAAAGTGGAAAACATAGGGATAGTAAGTCAATGTAAGCAATAAAAATGATACATAGAAAATAAGCATATGCTTAGTCTCTATTAACAACAATAAGGATGTAAAACAAAGCATATATTGTTTATCCTCCAAATGCTTTTGTCTAAGGTTATGTTATGAGAAAGAGCAAGCCCCTCTATGTTTAGCTTTACAGTATCCTTCCACTTTCTTCTACGGTGTCTTCTCTAGCTTCTTCATACCAACTCTCAAGGAACACTATTATACGCTTACTCTAGGTCAACGAAACTAAATTGTTTTTTAGATAATCATGACGCTACCGGAGCCGGTCCAAGGCCCTGTGCGAATATTGAAAAATGGGTCCTAAATATAATTTTCTTTTAGCGACGAAATCTGTGAGGGATTAGTGACAAGATTTTACAAGGTATTTGCGATGGATTTTGCAAAGAATTAATGACGAACAAGTCATTTGACATGTTTTTTTTTGTCAATGATAATATTCTGTCACTAATCCGTCGCAAATGACTTTTAGCCATAGATTACTGACCGATTTTAATAGTAACTAATATACTAAACCTATTTTTTTTCAGACCCTTAGACGACACCGGTCCTGTACGGTCGCACATGTTGCACCCTCTTAGGGTGGGCCCTGGATGTGCACAAGCTAGCCTCCAAAACTCTCTTATAATTTCATGGTATGATTATGTAGTTCAAAACCCATATAGTTCCCACAACTTTGAACATCTCATTTGTTTTTAAATATTGGTATCATGATACTTGATTTCCATTTTACATTTCATATAACTTCATATGTGAATTTTATCCTTTTTTACATTTTTAGCTAAAGGATGATATAGTTATCTTTTAGTTTTGTTAGTATGTGGTATTGTACGTATATAAAATGTAATATTTCATTGTATATTGAAAGAGAAAAAAATTCATTTTCTTGTAATATGATCATAAAAAATGAAGAAATACAGATTATGAAGGAGATCATTCAATACACGTTAGAAAAGGATCTACAGAATCATTCAACCAATACATAAAATAAACTTTGAAGTACATAATAGAATATGAGTACAGGTAAAAAAAAAAAAACCCTATGATGTGACGTGTGTGAAGGTCAACTCACATAATACACACATCCACACATATAGAAGAAGTTTATTTAAGATCACCCTGGAATCTCCGATCTATAATCAATTACGATCATATTTGATGGATCGGACATTTAACAAATTAAATAATATATTCTTCGCAAAATGTCGAATTTCTTTCGTGTGTTTGGTATATTTTGAATATTCGCTAGTGTCTTTTAATATGTATGTATGCCTTGCATTGATTGGAAATATTTCTATAAAAAAATAGCCACATGTTTTCGTGTTTTTAATAGAAAAATAGATTCCATGTAAAGTGGGACCCAAGTGGTCACATACCAATAAGGCAATAATGCTTTGATAGTTTAATTGAAAATATATCAGTGCACAAATGTTGGACTATTTGAAAAACCTTATTAAATAGCTATTTACCATCAAAAAGTAGTTTTTAGGGTCATATTAACATTTTGTCTCCTACATTAAATAACATTTTATTTTACACATTACGCATACTTACATATTAAATATTATCATGTTTTGTTTAGTTAATATATTTAATTAGAGATGCACAATAAAAATGAGTATGTTTATTAGAAAATCATCATTGTAAAGTATTTCTTAGAACTTTAAAAATGATATGTTTATTAGAAAATTACCATTGTACTTAGAACTTTAAAAATGACACAAATATCAAATATTAAAAACCATTGCGATCATATATATTTTTTCCCATTCTATTTCTATAATTACACAACAACAAGATACTGGAAATTTCATTAAAATATGGTAGGGGCAGAAAAATATCAATAGTCCTGTCCCTGTAGAGTGATTAAAAGTCACATATATGTCCTTCGGCTTGTGCAAAATGAAAACCTGTAAATAACACATACAAAGTGGTGAAAGTAAATAAAGTGAGATATAAGACAAAACATTTGGTAAGTCATAATACAAGTATATGAATCCGATAACATGCGTAATTTATAATGCAAACATATGAAAATCGAGGATCCACAGAAAAGGAAAACATATGGATAGTAAGTCAATATAAGCAATAAAAACGATACATAGAAAACGAAGCATATGCCCATTAGACAACAACAATAAGGATGTAAAACAAAGCATATAAGGTAGTTATGCTACTCATCTACTCTAATGTTCATCCAACAAACACTATTGTCCAAGGTTATGTTCTGAGAAAGAGCAAGCTCTTCTATGTCTAGCTTCACATTATCCTCCCACTTTCTTCTAGGGTGTCCTCTCTCCCTCTTACCATCAATTATGATGATTTTATCCTCCTTACCGACATTGATCGAAGCCTTCTTTGGACATGCCATACCACCTAAAACATTCTTTCCTTAATTTTTGATCCGCGCGAGTCTTAACTAATTTTTTTGTAGTCGAATTCCGATTCCTATATAGCAACATTCTAACATAAGTCATCTCAACATCCTCATTTATGCTACTTTCATCTATCTTCCTTCAGTTGTTCTTCTTTGGGGAAAGAATATCATCTACTTTGATGTTCACCCTCTAAATGCTTTTGTCTAAGGTCATGTCTAGGATTTCGACATCGTCCAAGGTCAGTGAAAAGATATTTGGGCTGAGTGTCAAACCCTGATGAGGACCAATTTCAATCAGAAATGAAACCCTGTGTCCGACTGGGTCCCAGCACACGCTGTAGAGCATTGATCCATATTGCGAATACCATGACATATCTGCTAAGGACTTCTAGCTTCCAAGGTTCTGACTCTTAGAGAGCACTATTATACGCTTACTCTAGGTCGATGAAAACCATATGAAGATCCAATAAGATGGATCGCCTCAGTCGTCGACATCCCAGACACAAAACTGATTTTTTTTTCAAATAATCATGAGGCTACGTATCCTAGCCTCCAAAACTCTCCTATAGTTTCATAGTATGCTTATGTAGCTTAATACCTGTATAGTTCCCACAACTTTCAACATCTCCTTTATTCTTATATATTGGGATTAGGATACTTGATTTCTATTCCTCAGACAGCTTGGAAATCTCTAGGATAATATTTAGTACTTTTATAACTACATATGTGAATTTTTATTAGCGTAACATGTGTGTGTGTGTGTATATATATATATATATATATATATATATATATATATATATATATATATATATATATATATATATATATATATAGTATAGGCCCAATTATTGTATTTGTATTCTAGTGCAGCCCGATGTATTGTAGCCCATTATGTATTATATATCTATATTAATGAAACCCTAGGCAAAAGGCCATTTCACGCTGCCTTCACACCGCCGCTGCCATTGGGCCTTCAATGGCCTCGCTACCCGGTCTCGTGGAACCCTTACCCGTGGCCGTATCCTTCCTGGCAGTAATTCGTTTGCCCGCCACCTACTACCACTCATCAGCCGTCAAGACACCACCAGACATCTTAGGCACATCTCCAACATCGGGTTCACTGGCTCAACAGCTGCCCACCGCTTTCTACCCTGCCCCTCAGCAACCCGCTCTTGTTCCTCCTGTACAATGGTTTCCTCCACTTTCCTCAAATCAACCAAAAAACCTCACACATGCCTTGTACTCCATGCATATTAATGATGCCTCGGATTCTCAGTGGTACATGGACACGAGAGCTACCTCACACCTTTCCGCGGACAGAGGTAAACTCACCACTTTTTGCAACAAAAGTCATATAAAACATGTTCTGGTTGGTAATGGTTCTTCCATAACCATCCATCATTCCAGCCATACCAAAATTACATTCCTTGCATCCCCCCTTACATCTCCGTAATGTCTTAATCACACCTAATATAATAAAAAATATCAAATCTATACGTCGTTTCACAACCGACAATCTTGTTTCTATTGAATTTGATCCGATTGGTTTTTCAGTGAAGGATCTCCAAACTCTTCAGCTTCTGCTTAGGTGTGTGTAAGAACCCGCAAAAGTTGTAAAAGGGTAAAATGGTCTTTTGACACATTATAAGACCATTATGTAAAATAATATGCTGTTGTGAGATAAGAATGTAAGAAATAAAAGTTTATGTAAAAATTTGGAGTTTTACCACGTGAATAGTGAAATTTGGCCGAAAAGGGCAAAACGGTCATTTGTCATGAAAATGACCATTATGTCAAGAAATTGTATTAAGGAGCTAAATTGGTAACTAATAGAACTTGGGTTGCAATATTTTGGGTCATAGGACCATTTTTGAACAAAAGATGGAAGTTAAGGACTAAAATGAAAATATTTTATAAAAATTAAATATATATATGAGAAGATATTATATCTCTCATTTACTGGAACTTGGAAGCAGCCTCTAGAATTCTCCAGAGAGAGAGAGCACGGGAAGAACGAAGGACTTGATCATCTTGCAAAGGAATTGAAGCAAAACACTTGGAATTAGTGATTCCAAGCCTTGAGAGGTAAGAATTCTAAGCTTTAAACTCAAAATCTTGAGCGGGGATTATGTCTTGATTTTTGAATTTTCCAGAAATCATGATTCTAATGTAATCATCTAACCTATCTTGCTCAAAATCATCAAGTAAACATGTTCTAGTAATTGAATATGTTGAAAAATCAAGAAAAGATGATTTTAGTTCAAGAACACCAAGCCACGGGTTTGGATGAACAAGTGGTTTTGGTGAGTCTAATAGGTTAGAAATGGTGAAAGGAACTTGTAGTAGTTGTTAATTGGATGAAAATGAAGCTTTGATGCAAAAATGATGAAATGGGTTTTTTTAGCTCAAGAACCCTATAAATGGGTTTATGAGTTGGAACTGATTTCATATGATTCTAATGGTTTTGTTAAGCCAAAAATGTCATAAATGAAGTAAGAAATCAGTTTCAAGCCTTAAAAATTCCATAAAACGATTTTTGGTGAAAAATGGTGTTTTCGGAAGAATTTTCAAGATTATAAGAAAGATTTGATGATTTTGAAGTTTAAAACGAAGTATAAGTTGGTATTTAGGGCCTGGAAATGACCCTAAACCAATTAAGTTAAGAATTAAGAGCTTAATGGGGTGAATAGTGGAACTGCAGTTTGGAAAATCGTTATTTAAGGCAATATACTTTGCCTTCGAGTCGCGACCAGGTAGTGGTCGAGTCGCGAGGCGGCTTCGAGTCGCGACCAGGTAGTGGTCGAGTCGCGAGGCGGCCGGCAGAAACATGCAGTGAGTCTCCTGCCAAGTTCAATTTGATTTTGAGATTTGGTTCAAAACTTGTCCGTTTTACCTCAAATTTTAAACATAGGTCTATTATGGCGTAAGACTTCATGAAAAATTGTCGGAACCGAAATACGACCTCCCGAGGGTACTGTAGTAAAATACGCGTATTTCGGGAATTTTGTAAAATTAATTATTTAAGGTTATACACTTGTTATAACCTGAAGTTATGTTATAAGAGACTCTTAAGTTATAGAGTCAGCTGTAGTATATATTTATTAATTAAGAATATATATACGTGATATATATAGGAGGTGCTTCAAATACTATTGAGCACGGAAAAGGGAAAGGAGTACGAGAAGCTTAGTGATCTTTAGCTACATCAAGGTGAGTATGTGTGGACTTTTTGTACATAGCAAACTAAAGTTTTCAGAAAATAAGATCTCCAAACTACTTCAAATGTTAAAGTTTGGAAACAGTTTTGAAAGTAGCTCTATATATGAGCTAAGTGTTTTTAAGCAGATTTTAAAGAAGTATAGTTCATAAAGTATTTCGAAAGAGGCTCCATATGTGAGCTAAAGATGTTGAAGTTAGTTTTGAAAGTATTTTTGATTAAGAGTTATAAAGTTTATGTGTTTGAGTTTATTATAAATTGTGTCCCTTTTTGACCAATTTAAGATGTAACGTAGAAAGTAATGAGATAAGAATTAAAGCAAAGAAAGTAATAAGAGTCAGTTGTCCGGACTAGGATCACCCACATAATCGGGAGATCTGAAGACACTACTGGGGTGGTACCTCCCGTCGCGAAGTAGTTGTCTAGCTTAGCATAACCTTTGTGATTGGATCTGTTCCAAGTCACGAAGGGGAGACAGAGATAGCATAACCTTGTGATTGGTTCTGTTCCAAGTCACGAAGGGGAGACAGAGATAGCATAACCTTGCGGGTAGATATGTTCTGTTCCGCGAAGGGGAGTTAGTAAAATGAATTAAACTAAACTAATTAATGAGTTTCAATTGGTCACAAGTAAATGAGAAAGAAAGCAATTATAAGAAAGAAAGTAGTTTTAAAGAAAGAAAGCAGTTTTTGAGAAAGAAAGTATTTTTGAATTTTGAAAATAGAGAAGAAAAGAGATTTGAGATTTATTATGAAAATAAGTTTTAGTAGTTTACTTGTTTATAATTCAAGTTTTGAGCAGAAAAGTTTTGGGTCTAAAACCCATATTACTCACGAGGCTTTATGTCTCACGTATTATTTTTTTAAATGCTATGTACTTAGGTGAAAGAAGCTGGAGTTGAAGTTGGGACCAGTGTAAAGTACAGATAAGTTTAAATTATGGTTTTCTGTATTGAGTCTGTAATACCCCTTGAGAATAAGTTTGTAAAAAACAAAAAAAATTGAGTGACTTTTTCATAGTCACGCTTTGTAAAATATTTGTATTATAAACTGTACTAAGCTACGGTTTGAGAAAGGGGTGTTACAGTTTTGGTATCAGAGCCATAGATTAAGCGAACTAGGTGTCAGTACTTAAACCTAGACTTAAACTATGTGAGAGTTAAAGAGAGTACATACTTGGGTATGATGTAGAAAGTAAGTAGAAATGGGAGTATATTCATAACAGTGGAACATGAGTCCTGGTGGTAAACTGGAAGCAAATGTGTATAGGTGGTTATAATAATATGGGCCCGTACTATCATAATCACAGGATATACATTTGAGTTTGGTGGAACCACACAGGAATCATGTGAAGCTGTAAGGGATAAGTGTAAGAGGTTTGAGGGGTATAGGTTCAGTATACCTATGTAAGAAAATCAAGTATGACTGGAAATACTTCAGCATAAAAGAAAAAGTGTTAAAGATGAAGTAACAAGTATGAAGTATGTAGTGGGGAAAACCCCATATCTTACATGAATCAGCATAAAGTATATGTAATAAAACATAAGAAAGTGTGAGTGAAAAGTACTGAAAATAAGATGACAAGTATGAAAGGAACCAATAAAAGAGACATGGCCAAAAGGTATAAAGGTATTGAAAACTCTAATGGAAGTAATGAAGTATATAGTACAAATATAAAAGAAAGAGTATAACTGAAAATTCCGTTGTCTAACGGAAACGAATTTTGATTATGGAATAAAAAAAATAAATAATAATAATAAGAGTAATGTCACTACAGTGACCAAAGAAAGAAAGATTGGAAAAGAATGTGAATACAGATATATGAATGATATTCATATAAGAAAGAAAAATAAAGCATTTAAGCAGAAAAAAAAGAGAAACGAACCGGGTTTGTAATCGTAGACAAACCCAAAAGAGGTATAAAAGGGTACAGAATAAATATTGAAAAGTAGTATGATATGTTGTTCATGGACAACCAAGAGATTAAGGTATGTATATAAAAGTTGTGATTAAATATGATAATATAAAATGAAAGCAAAATACTTAACTAAGTATTAGATAAGGAATCAATGACAAAAATGAAAGTGTAAGAAATGGGAAGTCGTGACTTCCAAACTCGAAAGTAATATGACAAGTAAAGACATTTAATAGATGGAGCAAATACTAAGTATGAAGTGTACTATAATGAGTAACAAAGCAAAGTAAGTTACCTGAAATTTTTTTTTGTTAAAGACTATGAGCAAGTTGCATTGTAATAATGCAAGAGAATGAGTTTAGAAATGGAGATTGAATGCCTAATCAAGTGTTAGGCGAAAAGTTAAAGATAAGACAGACAACGATGATAATGAGAAGAATATAAAGACAGTTATCAAAGAAATGGTCATTTGAAATCAGATTTAGTGACCATATAAATTATAAATAAGAAGAACTGTGAATGATAAAAGGATAACTGAAAGAATGTGAGAAAAAAAATGACTGAGAGTCATAAATAATATGAGATAAAGAATAAAAGCGAATATCTAGATAAGTATTAGACAAAGAGTCAAATATGAAATAAGAACTAAAATAAAAAGACAGGTAGTTACTACTTCTAAGCGGAAGTGACGGGTAAAAGTATCCAAAGATTTGAAAAAAAAATACAATAAAAAGAAATTTTGAGTATCAAACCTCGAAAGTTTATAAGTAAAACGTATGAGACATAGAGATTGGATGTCTGTGAAAATGGTGGTAATCTATATGATTATGAAAGTAGTGTATGCTTAATAAGCATAATGAGATAAAACAAGTAATTGTTGAGTCAGAAAAGCCAATCTTTATTGAAATGTTATTATAATGCAGTTGAGATAAAAAGAACAGTAAAAGTTATTCTTGGCATTATCCATAGCAAGTAAAGAGTAAGTAATAGATAAAGTGCTAAATTAAGCATTAGTGTGAGAAACAGGAACTACAAGAAAGTACTAAAACATAAGTAATAAGATGAGAATGGTACATAGGGTACCTAAGAAGATAATAAGTGTACTCATAAGAGTATAGTAAGAAAGCTGAGAAATGACAAAGACATGATTATAGTAGAAAGTATAATGAGTAAAAGAGATTGAAATCTCATAAATTATAAAGAAAAAGGAAAGAAGTATTTAGATCGTTAATATGTCGAAAGGTGAAAATAATATAAGTAAAGAGTAATATAAAACATGTATTTATAAAAGTAATACAGGTAAGTAACAAAATGATAACAGTAATAACCTTATGTGAATGTATGAAAACTAGTAGTAAAGACAAAGAAAAGTTGTAGTAGTAATTATAGCAACACCTTTGATATAAAAGGTTTTGCTTATAAAAAAAGAAAAAGATAGAAAATTCTTTAAAAATTAAAGATGGAAGATAAGACAAAAGAAGCAAGAACAATGATTGACTTTTGAAGAGTCAATTCTTCTAGTATATGTAGATATAAGAAGTTGTAAAACTTCTAAAGAAATGTATAAAGGTAAAGTGGGTGGATATCATGTATATATATATATATATATATATATATATATATATATATATATATATATATATATATCTATATCTATATATATATATATATATATATATATATATATATATATATATATGAGATTTAAGTCTAATGACAAGAAAGAAGTAATTAGAAATGTAGATTGACTGTTGGAAAGTCAATTTTCTATAATAAAGTATGAAGTGATAAAACTTCTATAAGAAGAGAGAGAAAGTAAATTAAAAATATGAAATTTACTCAAGTAAGAAGAATAAGAAAAAGCTTTTATTACATTAAAAGAGAAGTAGTGTAATGCGTCTGTCCTTACGTTACCAGATGGGACAGAAGATTTTGAAGTATACAGCGATGCCTCACATAGAGGGCTTGACTATGTGTAGATGCAGAGGAGTAAGGGTATAGCATATGTTTCCAGATAGTTGAAATCCCTAGAAACAAAGTATATTACCTATGATATAGAGCTTGCAGCGATTATATTTGCCTTGAAAATTTGGAGGCATTACATGTATGGTACAAAGCGCAAGCTATTCACTGATCACAAGAGTTTGTAGTATGTGTTCACTCAAAAAGAGTTGAACATGAGACAGAGAAGATAGTTAGAGTTGATCAGTGACTATGTTTGCAAGATTGTATACCATCCAGGTAAAGCAAATGTAGTAGCAAGTGCATTGAGTAGAAAAGTTCCTGAGAAAAGAATCAAGGCAAAAAGTTATGCGTATAGATCTAGTGTCCAGTATTATAGAGCAGATTAGAGCAGCCCAGCAAAAAGTGGAAGAAAGTGGAGATTTGAAAGATGAGAAACTAGGAAAAGACATACAGTTTGAAACAAACAGTCAGGGGTTGAAGACTTTCAGGAACCGCATTTGGGTACTGAAAGCAGGAGGTTTGAGAAAGCTGATTCTAGAAGAGTCGCATAAGTCAAAGTATTCCATACATCCAGGGAGTACCAAGACTTATCAAGATCTGAGAAGACAGTACTGGTGGCCTGGAATGAAGAACAGGATAGCTAAGTACATCTCCAAGTGTGTCATTTGTGCACAAGTCAAGGCGGAACATCAGGTCCCGCATGGAGATGCTCAGTCATTGCACATTCCAGCCGGAAAGTGGGAAGATGTAACCATGGACTTTATTGTCGGGTTACCGAGAACGAGAAGAAGATGTGATAGTATATGGGTCATAGTGGACCGGTTGACCAAGAGTGCACTATTTCTAGCCATAAAAGAAACTACTCCATTGGAGAAGTTAGCCCAGTTGTACATAGATGAAGTGTTAAGAAGATATGGTGCACCGTTGTCCATCGTGTCAGACAGAGACCCCAGATTTACCTCTAACTTTTGGAGAGCTTTACAAGAGAAAATGGGGACGAGAATTCAACTAAGTACAGCGTATCATCCACAAACGGATGGTTAGAGTGAACGAACGATTCAGACAGTAGAAGACATGCTACGATCATGCGTGATGGATTTTGGAGGTAGTTGGGATGAACACCTGCCCTTAGTGGAGTTTGCATATAACAATAGCTACCATTCTAGCATTAAAATGCCACCCTTTGAGGCATTGTATGGTAGAAAGTGTAGAACTCCTTTATGCTGGTTGGAGGCGGGTGAGACTAAGTTGACAGGACCAGAAATTGTTAGAGTGACCAATGAGAAGATTGGAGTGATTCAGGCTAACATGAAAGCAGCACAAGACCGACAGAAGAGTTACTCCAATTTAAAGAAAAGACCGTATGATTTGCAAGAAGGTGATTTAGTGATGATAAAAGTGTCGCCATGGAAGGGCGTAGTCAGATTTGGTAAAAGAGGAAAGTTGAGTCCAAGATACATTGGACCTTTTAGAATTCTGAAGGGAGTTGGATTGCAAGCATTCAAGCTGGAGTTACCATCAAAACTCAGTGGAATACATGATACCTTTCATGTATGCTACCTGAAGAAGTATTTTGGAAAGGAAGAGTTAGTGATACCGTATACAGACTTGAGGGTGGAGACCCCAAGCAGATTGATTGAAGAACCTGAAGCAATTCTAGAAATGCAGACTAAGAAGTTAAGGAATAAGGAAATTAACATTGTACTAGTCAAGTGGAAGCATCCGTTAGGGTCAAACCTAACTTCGGAGACATTGGAAGAAATGAAGAGAAGGTATCCAAATGTTACAGATTTCGAAAAGATTCCAAGGACGGAATCCGCTTAAGGAGGGGTGACTGTAAGAACCCGCAAAAGTTGTAAAAGGGTAAAATGGTCTTTTGACACATTATAAGACCATTATGTAAAATAATATGCTGTTGTGAGATAAGAATGTAAGAAATAAAAGTTTATGTAAAAATTTGGAGTTTTACCGCGTGAATAGTGAAATTTGGCCGAAAAGGGCAAAACGGTCATTTGTCATGAAAATGACCATTATGTCAAGAAATTGTATTAAGGAGCTAAATTGGTAACTAATAGAACTTGGGTTGCAAGATTTTGGGTCATAGGACCATTTTTGAACAAAAGATGGAAGTTAAGGACTAAAATGAAAATATTTTATAAAAATTAAATATATATATGAGAAGATATTATATCTCTCATTTACTGGAACTTGGAAGCAGCCTCTAGAATTCTCCAGAGAGAGAGAGCACGGGAAGAACGAAGGACTTGATCATCTTGCAAAGGAATTGAAGCAAAACACTTGGAATTAGTGATTCCAAGCCTTGAGAGGTAAGAATTCTAAGCTTTAAACTCAAAATCTTGAGCGGGGATTATGTCTTGATTTTTGAATTTTCCAGAAATCATGATTCTAATGTAATCATCTAACCTATCTTGCTCAAAATCATCAAGTAAACATGTTCTAGTAATTGAATATGTTGAAAAATCAAGAAAAGATGATTTTAGTTCAAGAACACCAAGCCACGGATTTGGATGAACAAGTGGTTTTGGTGAGTCTAATAGGTTAGAATTGGTGAAAGGAACTTGTAGTAGTTGTTAATTATATGAAAATGAAGCTTTGATGCAAAAATGATGAAATGGGTTTTTTTAGCTCAAGAACCCTAGAAATGGGTTTATGAGTTGGAACTGATTTCATATGATTCTAATGGTTTTGTTAAGCCAAAAATGTCATAAATGAAGTAAGAAATCAGTTTCAAGCCTTAAAAATTCCATAAAACGATTTTTGGTGAAAAATGGTGTTTTCGGAAGAATTTTCAAGATTATAAGAAAGATTTGATGATTTTGAAGTTTAAAACTAAGTATAAGTTGGTATTTAGGGCCTGGAAATGACCCTAAACCAATTAAGTTAAGAATTAAGAGCTTAATGGGGTGAATAGTGGAACTGCAATTTGGAAAATCGTCATTTAAGGCAATATACTTTGCCTTCGAGTCGCGACCAGGTAGTGGTCGAGTCGCGAGGCGGCTTCGAGTCGCGACCAGGTAGTGGTCGAGTCGCGAGGCGGCGCCGGCAGAAACATGCAGTGAGTCTCCTGCCAAGTTCAATTTGATTTTGAGATTTGGTTCAAAACTTGTCCGTTTGACCTCAAATTTTAAACATAGGTCTATTATGGCCTAAGACTTCATGAAAAATTGTCGGAACCGAAATACGAACTCCCGAGGGTACTGTAGTAAAATACGCGTATTTCGGGAATTTTGTAAAATTAATTATTTGAGGTTATATACTTGTTATAACCTGAAGTTATGTTATAAGAGACTCTTAAGTTATAGAGTCAGCTGTAGTATATATTTATTAATTAAGAATATATATACGTGATATATATAGGAGGTGCTTCAAATACTATTGAGCACGGAAAAGGGAAAAGAGTACGGGAAGCTTAGTGATCTTTAGCTACATCAAGGTGAGTATGTGTGGAACTTTTGTACATAGCAAACTAAAGTTTTCAGAAAATAAGATCTCCAAATTACTTCAAATGTTAAAGTTTGGAAACAGTTTTGAAAGTAGCTCTATATATGAGCTAAGTGTTTTTAAGCAGATTTTAAAGAAGTATAGTTCATAAAGTATTTCGAAAGAGGCTCCATATGTGAGCTAAATATGTTGAAGTTAGTTTTGAAAGTATTTTTGATTAAGAGTTGTAAAGTTTATGTGTTTGAGTTTATTATAAATTGTGTCCCTTTTTGACCAATTTAAGATGTAACGAAGAAAGTAATGAGATAAGAATTAAAGCAAAGAAAGTAATAAGAGTCAGTTGTCCGGACTAGGATCACCCACATAATCGGGAGATCTGAAGACACTACTGGGGTGGTACCTCCCGTCACGAAGTAGTTGTCTAGCTTAGCATAACCTTATGATTGGATCTGTTCCAAGTCACGAAGGGGAGACAGAGATAGCATAACCTTGTGATTGGTTCTGTTCCAAGTCACGAAGGGGAGACAGAGATAACATAACCTTGCGGGTAGATCTGTTCTGTTCCGCGAAGGGGAGTTAGTAAAATGAATTAAACTAAACTAATTCATGAGTTTCAATTGGTCACAAGTAAATGAGAAAGAAAGCAGTTATAAGAAAAAAAGTAGTTTTAAAGAAAGAAAGCAGTTTTTGAGAAAGAAAGTATTTTTGAATTTTGAAAATAGAGAAGAAAATAGATTTGAGATTTATTATGAAAATAAGTTTTAGTAGTTTACTTGTTTATAATTCAAGTTTTGAGCAGAAAAGCTTTGGGTCTAAAACCCATATTACTCACGAGGCTTTATGTCTCACGTATTTTTTTTTAAATGCTATGTACTTAGGTGAAAGAAGCTGGAGTTGAAGTTGTTATGGTTTTCTGTATTGAGTCTGTAATACCCCTTGAGAATAAGTTTGTAAAAAAAAAAATTGAGTGACTTTTTCATAGTCACGCTTTGTAAAATAGTTGTATTATAAACTGTACTAAGCTACAGTTTTAGAAAGGGGTGTTACAGTGTGACATCTCCTGTGACCTTTACCCCGTTTTCCCATAACCCAAGTTGCTCTTCTTGCTAGTTCACCATCCTTGTGGCATCAGCATGTCGGTCACCTCGGAGCTTGTGTTTTTCATCATTTGGTTTCCAATAAGTTAATTGCATGTAATAAAACTTCAAGTGATGTGTCTTGCCATGCTTGTCAGCTTGCCAAAAAAATTAAAACAAAAATATGTTTATAATTCAAAACTTATGATCCAAGATTCAAAATTCGTTATGATCCGGTAGAAACCCAAAATCCGGTAGGAACCGCGAGAACTCTTCTCGTCCAATCATTCTCCTAAGGGCAATAACGTTAAACATCTTCATTCGACGTGACGCAATCACGTGCGACGCACGTCCACAGAACGAAATACAGACTCGAGGATAAGATCATATGTGACGCATGTTCGTCCAACGTGATTTAAGTGAATTTTTTTTCTCATTTTTTTCCTTTTTCCTTTTTTATTATTTATTTATTTTTTTTCAAAAAAATATCTTCTTTTTTCAAAATTTTTTTATTTTTGATTATACTCGGTTTTTAGTGTTTTATTTATTTATTTATTTTATATTTACTTTTATTTATTTTTATTTTTTTTGAATGCTACAGTACTCGATTTTTAATTTTTTTTTGTTTTTTTTTTCATTTTTGATGTATATTTTTTAATTTTTAATATTTTTTAATCTTAATTTTAACGTTTTTTTTTGTATTTTTAATCTAATAATTTTGGATCATGATATTTTTAATCATAACGTTTTGGATCATGTATTTTTGGATCATAACATTTTGGATCATAGTTTTTTTGCATCTTGGTTCATAAGTTTTGAATCATTTTGTCGTTGTTTGTTTTTTAACTCGTTTTGAATCATAACGGGTTTTGGATCTTGGATCATAACAAATTTTGAATATTGGATCATAAGTTTTGAATTATAAACATATTTTTGTTTTAATATTTTTGGATAATGTATATTTTTTTTGCTATTTTGATGAGTTTTTTTTACTTAAAAATATAAAAATGAACACTTAAATTGTTTTTTCAAATTTTTGTTTTTAAAAACTTACTAATATGATGTCTAGAATGATCTCTTAAATTTTCATAATTTTTTGATGATTTTGTTTAATTTTTTGATTTTTTATAAAAATAAAAAATAAAAAAAATAATTTTTTTCAAATTTTCATGATGGTACTTGTTTTGTAGAGAATTAAATTTTAAGAACTTTGGTTTTTTTAGAATTTTTTTACAAAGAAAAAAAAAGTTATGGCCCAAAAACTAAGCGGGGGGAATAAAAAAACCCAGCAAACCATATGCGACAAGTGTCGCAATCTGGTGGGGGGTCTCGTTTCAATTACCATATTACCCTTATTAATTTGTATTATCCATCCAGTAGTTTTGATTTTTAGACAAGCAGCCCCCAAGCTTTTAAGATGTGACATTTTATTCACATTGAATCTTATCCATCCATTTTTCAAGATTAAAGGTCCAGATTTATTCTTACGATTCTTACCGGATTTTGGGTTCCTACACGATCCTTCTTATATATATATATATATATATATATATATATATATATATATATATATATATATATATATATATATATATATATATATATATATATATATATATATATATATATATATATATATTACATTCAATTATTGAAGGAAAGAAAGCAAGAAATGCTACGTTAAAGGATGAGCAGCGATGCCAACCGCCTGAAACCTCTAAAATAGTTACATAAACAGTTTTAGTAAGTTATGTTGTTGATTATCTTATTATGTCGTTAATGGTATTTAAAGCACTTTACTAAAAAAGTATCATTCAAATGATTATATTGTTAAGTAATATCTAGAATAAGAAAGTTGTATCCTGTACTTGGGAGTATTTGAACATCAAAACAAAGACAAAAAGACTATCCACAAATAAGCTTTGTACCTATGTAACTAAAATACTTTCATATGCAAAAAAAATACCTAAGATGCTTTTCCCATACCAACACCAAATGCTACAACAAAGAACACCTAACCTAATATGATGATAAACTTTGAATAGAATCGTTCTAACATGTGTAAAGTGGAACTTTCAAATATAAAAAAAATTGCAATCATATACATACACATGGTCACACAATCACATACATACACATATATTCAATGATTAGTCAGATTAAACAGTAGATTTTTGTTAAAACTAAAAAATAAATAGTTCATATGTGAAAAAAATGGTACTTTGATTCATGTAACAACATATTTAGATACTTTAGCGATTCAGGAAGGAATATTAACATCTCGAATCACTTCGTACATAAGCTGAGCCTGCAAAAACATATACAAAAAAAATTATATCATAATTCAGGTAAGTAGAAGATGGTGATGAATAAGAGCTTAAAATCACTAACTAGTTTCAAGGCTATAACAACTGCAGATGCCACATCAGCAAAGTTTGTTTAGAGAAAATTTGAGCACAAACGGGGCATCACGAATTTGCATCATAACCATAGTTTGAAACCTGTTTATTTTACACTTTATACAGCATTTGCTACAGTCCCACATCTGACCCTTCTATCGTCCTTCTTGTTTACCTGAGTACATAGCATTTTAAAGAAAAATACGTGAGACATAACGTCTCGTGAGCATTATGGGTTTAGACCCAAAACAGTTTTTCTAATAACAACCTCATTTCACAGTTTCCAATATTTTATTTCCTATGAGCACACCCATAGGTATTCCTTATTATGTGATGGTACATTCCTACGAGCGCACCCGTAAGTTTTATACGAGACGCACCCGTATAACTACTTCCTCAATAGCATGAAACAGATTCATCTATCAAGGTATCAATTAGACAACTACTTCGCGACGGGAGGTACCATCCCAGTAGTGTCTTTGACCACCCCTACCGCAGCAGGCCGTGATCTTTATCCGGATACTAAGCAACTCATCATCATGGGCCAATCACATTATTAGTTCACTGTATTTCTGATTCTCTTTCTGTACACATTATAAGCATATTTTTCATAAAATACTTTAAAAGCCATAAAACTACTTTGACTCCAAAACGTTTTTGAATAACACTCATTTTGCTATGTACTCGAAAATCCACATAACACTCACCTCGAGTCACCTAGGAGTCAGTTAGTCTTTTGCACTCCTTTTTCATTCGCTTGGTTCACCGTATTTGAACCACCACCTATTATTTACAAGATATACATTTTTATTCAATTCATATATATAACAACTAACTTTACAGCACAAGAGTGCCATACTATGCAACTATTGATTATAATTAGACTACAACTCTCATTATAATAACTTCCTTTAGTTTGTAAATTTTCCCAAAATACGCGTATTTTACTACAGTACCCTCGGGAGGTCGTATTTCGGTTCCGACAATTTTCCACAAAGTTTTGGACCATAAGGGACTTATGTCTAAAATTTGAGGTTAAACGGACAAGTCTAACCCCAAACTCCAAAATCAAAGTTGGCTTGGCAGGAGACTCAATGCAGAAACTGCATTTTCCCCTGGCGCGAGGTCGCGTCGCGACCAAGGGCCTGGTCGGGTCGCGATCGCTGCTGGTACAGACCAGAATGTCCGATTTTTGTGCTATAAAATCCCATTTTCTTCTGTTAAGCCCTTATTACGCGACTTAATCACTAGGAAATGTTCCAGGACCAAAACCCTTCATTTACTTCAAGTTTTAAACAATGAAATTGGTGATTCCAACCCATTTCTATAACTTCCCGTCTTTTACAATTTTGGTCCAAAAACCAAAATTACCAAATTATAATTGTTTCTACTGGTTTATTTCAATCAATATAACATCTGGAACTTATTATAAATCATTAGAATCAAGTTAATCACAAGAACTCACGATCTAGGGTTCTTGATCAAAATCTCAATTCCTTAACAATAGCAACCTACTTTCACATTCTTGGGTTATGTTCTTAAAACATCACTTATTTCAACCTGGAAATCACTTAAACATCATAGATTGTAACTGAAATTACAATTTCAGTTCATTCATTGAAACCCATCAAGAAAACCTAGGTTAGAACTTGAATTACTAACCTTTTGATATAAGAATTCTTTCTCGATCTTCAATCTTTGCTTCTAATTCCTTGAATCTTCCAAAACTCTGCCCAAACTCTCGCTCTCTCCCGATGCTTCTGCAACTTCTGGAACCTATGGAGATTTTTCTCCTATTTATACCTCCACCTTTTTCCATTTTACCCCCTTAAGTTCCACTTCTTGGATTTTTGCCACCATAACAAAACTTTTATTACAATAAGCTTTATATATCTTACATTATTACTCACAATACACAACATATCTTACATTATTGTCCAAAATATGGCAAATGACTAATTTGCCCATTTTTCATAGTTTTACTATTATACATAATTATTTTATATTTTATTACAAATTTCTACGGGTTCTTACAACCTCCCCCCTTAAGAGGATTCCGTCCTCGGAATCTTCTCATAGTTCGTAAAATCGGGGTATCTCTTCTTCATGTCTTCTAAAGTCTCCCAAGTTAAGTCTGAACCCGATGTGTGCTTCTATTTGACTAAGACTAAGTCAATTTCCTTATTTCTCAACTTCTTGGTTCTCACTTCCAACATTGCTTCTGGTTCTTCTATAAGCTTATTCGGGGCCTCTACTTTTAAGTCTTCCAACGAAATAACAAGCTCACTTTTTCCAAAGTACTTTTTCAGGTAACATACATGGAATGTATCATGTATACCACTCAGTTCATGTGGTAATTCTAACTTGAAAGCTTGTTCACCAATTTTTCTTAAGATCTTGAAAGGTCCAATATATATTGGACTCAATTTACCCCTCTTTCCGAATCTTACCACACCTTTCCACGGTGATACTTTGAGCATCACCGGATCACCTTCTTTTAAATCGTAAGGTCTCTTTTTCAAATCTGCATAACTCTTCTGCCTATCTTGAGCAGCTTTCATATTAGCTTGAATTATTTTGATCTTTTCGTTTGTTATCCTTACAATTTCCGGCCCAGTTATTTTAGTCTCCCCCGCTTCCAACCAACATCAAGGGGTTCTACACTTCCTGCCATATAGAGCTTCGAATGGTGGCATTCCAATACTGGAATGATAACTGTTGTTATAAGAAAACTCTACCAATGGCAAGTGTTCGTCCCAATTTCCACCAAAATCCAAAACACACGATCGTAGCATATCTTCTACGGTCTGAATGGTTCGTTCACTTTGTCCGTCTGTCTGGGGATGATAAGCTGTACTCATTTTAATTTTTGTCCCCATTCGTTCCTGTAGTGCCTCCCACAATTTTGAGGTAAATCGTGGGTCTCTATCAGACACAATTGACAAGGGAGCTCCATGAAGTCTTATAACTTCATCCATGTATATTTGTGCCAATGCTTCCAACTGTGTAGTTTCTTTAATTGCCAAAAACATTGCACTCTAGGTCAAACGGTCAACAATGACCCATATACAATTATGGCCTCTTCTAGTTCTTGGCAACCCAACTATGAAATCCATGGTTATGTCTTCCCATTTCCCCGCTGGAATTTGCAGTGGTTGAGTATTTCCATACGGGGCTTGGTGTTCCGCCTTCACCTGTGCACAGGTTGCACATTTAGAAATGTATTTAACTATTCTTTTCTTCATTCCTGGCCACCAATACTGTTCTTTGAGATCTCGATAAGTTTTCGTACTCCCTGGGTGTATGGAATACTTTGTCTTATGGGATTCTTCTAGGATCAACTTTCTGTTTCCACCAGTTTTTGGTACCCATACGCGGTTTCTGACTGTCTTCAATCCCTGAGTATTTTCTCCAAACACCAAATCCTTTCCCATCTTTTCCTTCTTTAAGTCACATCTTTCCAATACTTGCTTTTGCGCGTCTTTAATTCTTTCTATTAGACTTGATTTCAGTTCTATCTGCATCAACCTTTCTTGACTTTTCTTTTCGTGAAACTTTCTGCTTAAAGCGTCCGCTACCACATTTGCTTTCCCAGGTTGGTAAGCGATTTCACAGTCATAATCATTTATCAGTTCCAGCCACCTACTTTGCCTCATATTAAGTTCCTTCTGTGAGAATACATACTGCAGGCTTTTGTGATCTGTGTACAGGGTACACTTTGTTCCGTATAGGTAATGCCTCCAAAATTTTAATGCAAACACAATTGCTGCCAGTTCCAAATCGTGCGTTGCATATCTTGTTTCTGGTTCTTTTAATTGGCGAGAAGCGTACGCTATCACTTTCCCCCGCTGCATTAGTACGCAACCTAATCCTCTGTTCGAGGCATCACTATACACCACGAAGTCTTCAGTTCCCTCCGACAGGGTAAGAACTGGCGCATCACATAACTTCTCTTTCAATGTTTCAAACGCTTTCTCCTGTTCCGCCCCCCATTCAAATTTTACCCCTTTTCTTGTTAACTTCGTAAGAGGTACTGCAATTCGAGAAAAATCTTGGATAAATCGTCGGTAGTACCCGGCGAGTCCAAGAAAACTTCTTACTTCTGTCGGGGTTTTTGGAGTCTCCCATTTCATCACTGCTTCCACCTTTGTTGGATCTACTTTAATGCTTTGGATTGAGACAACGTGTCCAAGGAACTGCACCTCCCTCAGCCAAAATTCGCACTTCGAAAATTTCGCGTATAACTTCTCTTTCTTTAAAACTTCCAGTACCGTCCTCAGATGACTCTTGTGTTCTTCTGCATTCTTCGAGTAGATAAGAATGTCATCAATAAAGACGATAACAAACTTATCAAGGAACGGTTTGCACACCCTATTCATCAAATCCATGAAAATTTCCGGGGCATTCGTCAAACCAAAAGGCATGACCAGAAATTTATAATGCCCGTATCGAGTGCGGAAAGCAGTCTTCTCAATATCTTCGTTTCTTACGCGCACCTGATGGTAACCAGATCGAAGGTTAATCTTAGAGAAATAGTCAGCACCTTGCAATTGGTCAAACAGGTCGTCTATGCGTGGTAACGGGTAACGATTTTTAATGGTAATTTTGTTGAGCTCGCGATAGTCAATGCACATTCGCATCGAACCATCCTTCTTTTTGACAAACAGCACCGGTGCACCCCAAGGTGACGAACTGGGACGTATGAAGCCTTTATCAAGCAATTCCTGTAATTGTGACATCAACTCCCGCATTTCGGTCGGGGCTAAACGGTATGGAGCACGGGCGATAGGAGAAGCTCCGGGTACAAGATCAATTCGGAATTCTACTTGTCTCTCAGGTGGCAAACCAGGTAGATCATCCGGAAATACCTCAGGGTATTCTCTCACCACATCAATGTCATTTACTGTTTTCTTTGCTTTATCTTCCACTATTACATACGCTAGAAAGGATGAGCATCCTTTCACCAAACATCTTCTAACTTTCGCTGCACTAATCAAACTTGACATCCTTTTGGGTTTTTCACCATAAACATACACTTTGCTACCATCCGGAATTTTCACCGACACTATCTTCTTTCCACATGCAATTTTCGCATCGTTGGCCCCAAGCCAATCCATACCAATGACAACATCAAAAGTCTTCACTCCTATCGGAAGAAGATTCAACGAGAATTTCTTGTCATCTATGCTGAGTTCACAGCCGCGATACACGTGTTTTATCTCCACCTTCTTACCACTTGCCAATTCGACCTCACATACATAATCTAATGGTTCTAACGGTACGTTGAATTTTAGACCAAACTCATGAGACACAAACGAATACGTAGCACCAGAATCAAATAATACGTAAGCAGGCATCTGATTAATTAGTAAGGTACCTGAGACCACGTCTTGTGTCTCTTTTGCTTCTTCCCGTGTAAGCTGGAAGGCACGAGTCTTTACTTTTTGGGGTTCAGTCTTCTTCTGTGCAGTTGACACCATGGTTTCACCACCTTTCCTCGGGCAACCGTAACTGTAGTGTCCCTTTTCATGACAAGTAAAACATTCGACTTCGCTAAGTTTCGGGTAGGTAAACTCTCTAGCCTTGTGACCAACTCTTCCACAGTTAAAGCATGCTGTGCTTCCCATCTTGCATTCGCCCGTATGCTATTTTCCACACTTGTCACACGTCTTCCGACTACCCTGTTTAATCGACATCACCACCGACTTCCCCTTCTTATTCCAACTACTACTCCCGCCACTGAATTTACGTTTATCCCCAGAAACTTGCCTCTCCATTGTTCTCCTCTTCCACACATCCTCCACATTCCTTGCTGCTACAAATGCTTCATCTGTTGTTTCCGCCCGTTTCACTTCTAATTCATACTCCCAAGGTAGGCCTTTCACGTAACGGTTGATTCGTGCCCGCTCCGTAGTGTAAATGTTGCCCACAAATGGTAGCATATCGCTAAACTTCTTAGTGTACTCAGCAATAGTCAAACTACCCTTCTTTAAAGTAAGAAATTCGTCTTCAAGTTTTTCTATGTCCCGAAGGGGACAATATTTGTTCTTCAAGCGAGTGGTAAATTCGGTCCACGACCATTTATAAATTACATCCTTCCCAATCAACTCGTATAAGGTATTCCACCAAACCAGTGCATCGTCTTTCAGCATTCGTGAGGCATAATAAACTTTATCTTTCTCATGACATTTGCTGACCTCCAGTACTTGCTCCGTCTCCCGTATCCATCGCATCGTAACTTTGGGCTCAAAGCTACCATAGTATTCAGTTGGTTTACATGCCAGGAAGGTTTTGAAGGAACATCTCTTTTTGTCTTCTGTCCCCACACTATCTTCTTCTGTAAGGGAATCTCCATTGGTAGGTCTCCAAGAGGCATCATCAGCAGAAGGATTAGGACGTGGGTCCCCCAGCCGTGTATTCAGCATTTGGCGCATATCTTCCCTTATTTCTATTTTTAAATTGCTAATAAGGTTTTGTATAGCCTCCAAAGTCACAGGTGGAGGTTGCGGTATTGGGTTTGGCATATCACCCATATTGTCCGCATCGTTGACGGGAATACTCCCACGAGATGGAGTATGACTGGCTGCCCGTTCCTCACTTGAAAGGCTATGATCACCGCTCTCCATTTACTATATAAAAATAATAAAATTCACGTTTGTTACTTCCCATAAATATGTTTATCAATATATTCGAAAGCGGTAGCATGTGATCTTCCTATGGAACTTGTGTTCCCAAGTATCTCTCTACTAATTCCCACAACCAAATTCCTCAGGCTCCCTCGCGACTTCACCATTTCCAAGGCATATCCTGTGGTTGCAATAATACGGGCCCAATATTATTTTAACCACCTATATACTTTGGCTCTAGTGTCATCACAAGACCCCCCTGATTCATCGGTTTCTGTGGATTCCAACGTTGTAAATTACCGACTCTACCCCGTTAGTTAGTACCTGGTAGTACTACTTTACTTACTATTAATCCAATAGTTTAAGCTTAGGATGGTTACCCAACCTAATTCGCTTAAACCATGGCTCTGATACCAAATTGTAACACCCCAACTTTTACACAATTTTTTTTAAACTTATATTACAAACTTTAGTCATACAAACCACTTAAATTTTTACAAACGGGGCATCACGAATTTGCATCATAACCATAGTTCAAACCTGTTTATTTTACACTTTATACATCATTTGCTACAGTCCCACATCTGACCCTTCTATCGTCCTTCTTGTTTACCTGAGTACATAGCATTTTAAAGAAAAATACATGAGACATAACGTCTCGTGAGCATTATGGGTTTAGACCCAAAATAGTTTTTCTAATAACAACCTCATTTCACAGTTTCCAATATTTTATTTCCTATGAGCACACCCATAGGTATTCCTTATTATGTGATGGTACATTCCTACGAGCGCACCCGTAGGTTTTATACGAGACGCACCCGTATAACTACTTCCTCAATAGCATGAAACGGATTCATCTATCAAGGTATCAATTAGACAACTACTTCGCGACGGGAGGTACCATCCCAGTAGTGTCTTTGACCACCCCTACCGCAGCAGGCCGTGATCTTTATCCGGATACTAAGCAACTCATCATCATGGGCCAATCACATTATTAGTTCACTGTATTTCTGATTCTCTTTCTGTACACATTATAAGCATATTTTTCATAAAATACTTTAAAAGCCATAAAACTACTTTGACTTCAAAACGTTTTTGAATAACAATCATTTTGCTATGTACTCGAAAATCCACATAACACTCACCTCGAGTCACCTAGGAGTCAGTTAGTCTTTTGCACTCCTTTTTCCTTCGCTTGGTTCACCGTATTTGAACCGCCACCTATTATTTACAAGATATACATTTTTATTCAATTCATATATATAACAACTAACTTTACAGCACAAGAGTGCCATACTATGCAACTATTGATTATAATTAGACTACAACTCTCATTACAATAACTTCCTTTAGTTTGTAAATTTTCCCGAAATACGCGTATTTTACTACAGTACCCTCGGGAGGTCGTATTTCGGTTCCGACAATTTTCCACAAAGTTTTGGACCATAAGGGACTTATGTTTAAAATTTGAGGTTAAACGGACAAGTCTAACCCCAAACTCCAAAATCAAAGTTGGCTTGGCAGGAGACTCAATGCAGAAACTGCATTTTCCCCTGGCGTGAGGTCGCGTCGCGACCAAGGGCCTGGTCGGGTCGCGATCGCTGCTGGTACAGACCAGAATGTCCGATTTTTGTGCTATAAAATCCCATTTTCTTCTGTTAAGCCCTTATTACGTGACTTAATCACTAGGAAATGTTCCAAGACCAAAACCCTTCATTACTTCAAGTTTTAAACAATGGAATTGGTGATTCCAACCCATTTCTATAACTTCCCGTCTTTTACAATTTTGGTCCAAAAACCAAAATTACCAAATTATAATTGTTTTTACTGGTTTATTTCAATCAATATAACATCTGGAACTTATTATAAATCATTAGAATCAAGTTAATCACAAGAACTCACGATCTAGGGTTCTTGATCAAAATCTCAATTCCTTAACAATAGCAACCTACTTTCACATTCTTGGGTTATGTTCTTAAAACATCACTTATTTCAACCTGGAAATCACTTAAACATCATAGATTGTAACTGAAATTACAATTTCAGTTCATTCATTGAAACCCATCAAGAAAACCTAGGTTAGAACTTGAATTACTAACCTTTTGATATAAGAATTCTTTCTCGATCTTCAATCTTTGCTTCTAATTCCTTGAATCTTCCAAAACTCTGCCCAAACTCTCGCTCTCTCCTGATGCTTCTGCAACTTCTGGAACCTATGGAGATTTTTATCCTATTTATACCTCCACCTTTTTCCATTTTACCCCCTTAAGTTCCACTTCTTGGATTTTTGCCACCATAACAAAACTTTTATTACAATAAGCTTTATATATCTTACATTATTACTCACAATACACAACATATCTTACATTATAGTCCAAAATATGGCAAATGACTAATTTGCCCCTTTTTCATAGTTTTACTATTATACATAATTATTTTATATTTTATTACAAATTTCTACGGGTTCTTACACGACCAGACCAGGCTGAGAGAATCATTGGAACGCTTATTGGATCTCTTCTTCCCGACGGTACCGTGGATATTCGTAATTCATATGTCGTTCCTCACAACTACTTCAAAATTCATATATATTTTCTACTTGAAAGGAACTAACTACATTTACGCTTTGGGTCTGAGTGTGCCTTTTCAATTGATTACTGCTAATCGAAGAATTTTACATTTATTTCGTTCAATTTTGACTCTTATAATTTGATTATTTTGACGAAAATCTCAATCATAATCAATTTTTTCGATTTTAAATAGCATATTAATAAATGTGATCTATCTATCTTTATTGACTCTAATATGTTCTTAAGTTTTTAGGGGGTTTTTTCGTTGACTCAGATATGTTCTTGGCGGTTTTTAGGTGCTTTTTGCATTTACTTTGATGTAGTAAATTGCTTTCTTTCAGGTATGTGCCACTTTTAGGGGTTAACTCCCCATCTATAAATTATGGTCGAGGTACTCAATTACTCTCCTGATGTTGTGCCTATCATAAGGGTAAGTTAAAAGCATTTTAAAAATTTTCAAATTATATGTTGAATGAAATTGCATTAATTTTAATCTGTCAATGGAAATGGCTAAATAGCTTACACCCATCGAGTTATCAAGGTACTTTACACTCACTACCGATACGAGCAATGTACTTCAATTCTTTACCCACAACGGAAATGCAAACTTAAGGACGACTTTGGGAAACTTCTAAAAAATGAACCAAGTTTGCGATATTGAGTATAAGAAAAAGGACTAATTTGTAATTTACTATACCTTTTGGCAAGATAGAGGTTGGTAGTGTTGAGTAGGGTAGTCCAAAAAGTATGTTGCCAAATTTGGTATACTGGAGTAGTTAGTGTACCAAATTGTGTTTTTATTATTGCTTAAATTCTGTTGGTGATCCTGTATGCACATCCAAAAAGAAAGTCTCAAAAGTTTGTTGTTGTAATATTTTATTTTTTGGTCTTGCTATTCATATTCTACAAAAGATCAAGCCCCGGTTCCTTGCCTACTTAATTTACCTGGTGAAATAGGGTCTCTATGTTGCTTCTATAAATTTGTATTCCATTTTCTGCTCCCTATCTGCTTCAATGTCTGTTATAAAATATGCCCTTTTGATGTAAGAATTTACATATGCATGTTTGCACTTTGCACTTGTGAACACGTCGGTGTTTTGTGCAAGTTAAACATCAGTGTTATTTACAGGGGTTTTATTTGTTTTTCATCACTAAACTTTTCGATGTCATTAGTTCTTTTCAAACTAGAATACGTTTTTAGTTGTAATTTGCTTTTGGTATATCGGATTTAAACATATAATGACATTTAATTTAACACATAATACCTAAAACGTTTGTGTTTGTATTTTTTCAGTTAAGTTTAATGTATACATTTTTATTAAATAGAATTCACATGTTTATAAAACTCAAAACAATTTATGTCAAGGTCTCCAAATTTACCTACTATTTTTCTATTATGACCTTTCAATCTAAAAGCCTGAGAGCCTATTCCAGACCCAATATAGGATTTAGACCAAGCTCAACAATCAACAATAAATATCATTCTTGCCATATCCTTGCCATTTATTAGTTTTAATATATTGGTTATATGTAATGTGTTAATTAGTTTTTTATGTATCAGGTTATTATTACTTGATCTACGATTGTGTGTATGTATTGTTTGCATTTTTGGTCATTGACTTGAAACCACATTTATTTAGATTGACATCATTCCGTTAATAAAATAAAAATGTATTGTTATTTGACATTTAAAACAAAAACAAGTGTTACTTTAACCGAAATAAATCAAAGTATATTGTCATATCATGCAAAAATGCATTTATGATTAAATGAAAACCAAAAAAAATAAATAATAAAATACATTTTTCATTTACTAAAATAGTTTTAACTTGCCAACCCGTGATTATCACGGGCTTATAACCTAGTTAAATAATATATTCTTCGCGAAATGTCGAATTTCTTTCCTGTGTTTGGTATATTTTGAATATTCGTTAGTGTATTTTAATATGTATGTATGCCTCGCATTGATTGGAAATATCTCTATAAAAAATAGCCACATGTTTTCATATTTTCAATAGAAAAATAGATTCTATGTATAATGGGACCCGAGCGGTCAGATACCAATAATGCTTTGATAGTTTGATTGGAAATTTATTAGTGCATAATTGTTCAAGCCATACACAAACATGTTCCTTTCAAGTTTCAACCAACCTACGAGAAAACAACAATGATTGTACTTTTAAACTATTTAAGTCTCCACTGGTAAATAAAAAAAAACGAGATAAAGATCTCTGAAAACATATATTAAAATATTTCCAACCTTAAACAAACAAACAAGGATTTTTTAACAA
The DNA here is from genome assembly GCA_023525715.1 of Cichorium intybus. NCBI lineage: Eukaryota > Viridiplantae > Streptophyta > Magnoliopsida > Asterales > Asteraceae > Cichorium > Cichorium intybus. The sequence continues at coordinate 118,305,128 of CM042013.1, read as the reverse complement.
AGAGATTATAGTTTGAAAAAGAATTTTAATGGTAAAAAACAGACTGTGCCCATCAACTTTTAAGTGCCAATATATAAAGTGGGACCCACCAATGCTATTACTGTTGCTTCCCTCTTCACCTTCGTCTACACCGGAACTTTGCTAGAAATATATTTCCATTTCCACTTCTTCATCGTCACATATATTCAAGATGCGTGAAGGTTCAACTGGTGAACAATTGTTAGATAGTCTAGTTCTAGGGAATATTGTTACTTTCAGCTACTATCTATTTTTCCTACTTTTCATTGGGTCACTTCTTCTCGAGCCTTAGCTATTAAATACATTCGTTTCCAAATAGATTCACTTTACCGAAGAGGGTAGCATTCTTGCTATATATGTTGATACCAAAGGAGAAGATATTCAGATGGCATGTCCTGGTTAAGAAGACATTCATTCAGATGATGACGCTTGTCTGAATGATGATCGATAAATTAATGTCATTATGAGATTTTAAGAAGCTTAACCACAACTTAAATATGCTTTTTTAAAATTTGGATTTTTCAAGTGCAAATTAGAAGACAAGTGTTGATTTTAAGAAATTATTTAAATCTGACTAGATGAAGAAATTGTATATCAATCACAACAAATGAAGGATTTGTTAGTTGGTTTTGAATTTTTCAAAGCCACAATGCTTGCTAAAATATATCCATCGTAAAAAAATTAGTTTAACTAATTTTATCTGTTACAGAAAAATTTTGCTCACACAAATATCATAAAATAAAGGAAAAAATAGTTAACTTCGGTTTCTCTTAACCACAGAATTAACCAAAGATTTTTCTATAAATTTTTCTTTACTTATCTCTCTCAATGAAAAGTGGGTCTAAACTTAACATAAAAACTTTATTGAATAATTAACATATAAAATATAATACTTTGTTTTTATTGAATAACATATAAACTATAATACTTTCATATTGAATCCGGTCTCTATATACAAAACTCAAAAAACATGATTATAAAGAATATCCTATGATTTCGAAAGTATCTCAAAAGATTTACAAATTGCAACAACTTGTCATGTGAAAAAAGAAATATAAGAGGAACGTGTAGAAGAACACATAGGATGGAATCTACCAGTTTTTATATTTTTCTAACGAATAATTCAAATTGATTCTACAATTTTTCTATGGTATGACGCAATAATTCACAACCAAACCAACTCCATGATTAACTTATTAAATATATATATACAAGATCGAAGACGAAGTTAAATATATACAAGATCGAACACGTGATTCATGTGTTCATCCTTATTCAGTTTGTTAAATGTGAAATTATCACTATATAAAGCAACGTATGATGCATGCAAAAGCATCCCATTGCACAAAAGACAATAATCAAAATGGCGTCAGGAAATTTCTTCCGAGAAGTAGAATTGCCCGAGCAAAAACCTGACACCGATGGCGCTCTCTTCCCGGCGGTATTATCCCCAATCTCTAACACCGAATTTACTGCAAAAGCAAAACTCTGTGGCTTTGAAGAGGCGATCAAAGCTCACAAGCCATGGCTGGAGTCTCTTCTCCAGAAAAGGGGTGCGATCCTCTTCCGAGGGTTCCCTGTTAACTCTACATCAGACATGAACGACGTCGCTGATGCTTTTGGCTTCCCTGAAGCGTTCTATGTCGGCGGCCGAGCCTCTCGAACCAAAATCCTTGGCCGGATCTACACCACAAATGAAGCTCCTCTAGATAAGACTATTCCGTTCCATCACGAGATGGCTTACGTACGTAAATTCTCTGATTCTATTCATATCCATCCAACTACTTTTTCAGTTTCATTTTCTTTAAAATTTGACTGACTATATCTGTCATGCAAACAGGTTCCAGACTACCCCTCGAAGCTATTTTTCTTTTGTGAAGAAGCTCCAGAAAGCGGGGGAGAAACTCCAATAGTTTTGAGTCATATCATATATGAAAAGATGAAAGAGAAGCACCCGGAGTTCGTTGCGAAACTGGAGGAGCATGGATTGACGTATATGAAAATAATGAGCGAAGAAGATCTTCCATCATCTTTCACTGGCAGCGGTTGGAAGTCGGCATACATGACCGATGACAAGAATGTTGCGGAGGAAAGGTTTGTTTACATTTCGCTGCGTTAAGTTGACATGTAATACATGAAAATAAACCCGAGTTTAATCATGTCAATCCATTGCAGGGCGGCGAAGCAGGGCACGAAGTTGGAATGGATGGGGAATGCTGTAAAAACTATAACGGGTCCGATGCCAGGCGTAAGATTTGATAAAGGAAGTCAACGGAAAACTTGGTTCAATAGTCTGGCAAATAGTTACGGTGGCCCCGCGAATGCTGAAATTTATGATGACAAAAGATCTATTGAGTTTGGCAATGGTGAACCTCTGTCGGATGATGCCATGAAAGACTGCTTGAGAATCCTGGAAGAAGAGTGTGTTGCGATACCTTGGAAGAAAGGTGACGTTATGCTTGTTAATAATTTGATGGTTCTTCACAGCCGACGCCCACTAATAAAGCCGCCTCGCCGCATTCTTGTTTCCCTTTGCAAGTGACGGAAAACAGGAGTCAGTTAATTCGATCATCTAGTTTCTATTCATGCAAAACCTCATTCTCCTAAATTATTGTATTTTTAACCTTTTTTTTATCTTTCTGTATTTTAAGTTTGTAATAAATCTGGTTGCTAAAAAACAAGTGTTGTATTATTGTTGATTAAAGCTACGAGGGTGCAAATGATGGTTGAAAGATTGCCGTTTGTATTGCTATTTGAAATTATAAATGCAATATGGCCGTTAATTCCTCAATTGAACATCACGAATATACAAATATTTGCTCATGTCGAGGGGGAGCAAGATTCATCAATGTACTTCGAAACTTCAAATACTTTGGAATTTCTGTTAAATGATAATTCTAATAATTTCGATGCTCAAAACGTAGTTGATGCTACTAAACAAGATGATATTTATGAAGATGTAATTTCAGACATCCATCAAGCCTACCTATCTTTAGAAAAATGACCAAATATCATCCTAAGGATCAAGTCATTGGAAATCTAATGCATGTGGTACTTACACGAGCACAACAAAAAGCAAGATCTGCTTTATTGAATATCGATTATGATTATTCCATGTTCAATGTTTTCATCTCGAAAGTTGAACCAAAGAATGTTAAAGCTACTCTCGAACATCTAGATTGGGTCGAAGTAATGCAAGTTGAACTAACTGAGTTCGAAAGAAACAAAGTTTGACAACTTCTCTGAACTCTACCGGAGATGCATACGTTCTTGGACTAAAATGGGTCTTCCGCAATAAGGCAAACAAGGAAGGAAATGTTAAGCGAAATAAGGCTCCACTGGTTGTGAAGTGATATTGAAAAACAAAGAGACCTTTTCTCCGCTTGCTAGACTTGAATTTTTTTGTATTTTACTTATTTATGTCGTACACAAGAACTTTGAGTCTGTTAGATGGACATAAAATGTGCATTCCTGAATGACGAAATTGAAGAAACTGTATGTGTCGAACAATCCACAAGTTTTGTCAATGATAAATTTGCGAATAAGCAATGTTTACAAAAGGGTAAATTGCATAAAAGTCACTAACTTTTCTAATTTTCTCGATTTTGACACTGTATTTTTAGTTTTTGTAATTAAATCATTATGTTTTTCAGAAAATTACGATTAAGTCATTATGTTTTCCAAAAAGTTGTGAAAATGATCATATGACAGGATGGCAACAGGTTACCAGGTCATATGGTCAAATTTGCAATTTTTCAGAAAACATAATGACTTAATAGCAAAAATAAAACATAGTGTCAAAATCAAGAAATCTGGAAAAGTTAGCGAATTTTATGCAATTTACCTTATGCAATTTATATAACTTAATCACTTTACATGCCTCATACGTGTCCAAAAAAGTAAATTTGTTGTTACCTTGTTTTTCCATTTAAAATACTCAAATTTATTGTCCTAAAAGTGGTATTTCAAAAAGATTTAGGATAAATACATACGAAACCTTCTTTTACTTAAAAAAATTCTAGTTTAAACTCTTAGTACTTTTTGTTTCATTGAAATTAAGTTTTTTTTATTGAAAATGAGTATACATTTTTTGTTTTATTGAAAACAAATACTTTAATTTCGAATAAGACGACGCCTTTCTTTATTTTGTCTATTTTCATAATTTTTAGCGATTAAGTCTTTCAAAAAATCTAGTGATTAAAATTATACATTTTATGTCTTCGAGTATGCAAATGCTACTAGCTTGACAGGTTGTATTGCCAAATATTTTTTTCAATAAGAAAGTTGATGGACTCGATTGAAAAAATGGTAAAAATATATTGAACTTTTTATCTACTTAACTTAAACTATCTTTGTAAATATTTAACCATTTAAGTTTTATTTTTACCTAATTTTGTTGTATTAGGTAATTTATAATTGTATTCTGTTTTGGAACGATAACATGGCAATTCCACGGCCAATATTGTTGCTGAAGATTCACATGAAAACATTAAAATAATTTTATTAAATAATAATCAAGTTTTGCTTTTGTATCATTGTAAAATTATATTTTATTTTTGTACATTTATATAAATCAATGAACGAACATCAATATAGATTTTTATAACCCATCATATAAAGACATTGTTTACATAACTAATTACCCAATAGGATATTCACACTGAGGGCATGTAAGTTAGTTGTTATTCGTATGCATTTATCCTAAATCTTTTTGAAATTCCATTTTTAGGACAATAAATTTGATTACTTTAAATGGAAAAACAAGGTAACAACAAATTTATTTTTTTGGACACGTATGAGGCATGTAAAGTGATTAAGTTATATAAATTGCATAGGGTAAATTGCATAAAATTCGCTAACTTTTTCAGATTTTTCGATTTTGACACTATGTTTTATTTTTGCTATTAAGTCATTATGTTTTCTAAAAAATTGCAAATTTGACCATATGACCTGGTAACCTGTTGCCATCCTGTCATATGGTCATTTTCGCAACTTTTTGAAAAACATAATGACTTAATTGCAATTTTCTGAAAACATAGTGACTTAATTATAAAAACTAAAAATACAGTGTCAAAATCGAGAAAATTGAAAAAGTTAATGACTTTTATGCAATTTACCCTTTACAAAACCCTACTCTTTTTTCATAAGAATGTTGGTAATCATCTTATGCTGGTTCAAATCTTTGTCGATGATACTTTTTTGGTTCTTTAGATCCAAGCTTATCGAAGGAGTTTGAAGATTTAATGAAAAGTCACTTCGAGATGAGCATGATGGGCAGATTTAGACAATCTAATTGACTTAGTATTAGAAGAAACTCTGAAGGAATTTTTATGAATAAAGAAAAATATAGTAGGAATCTATTGGAACTCTTTGGTATGGAAAATGGTTCTGATGCGATGGTCCCTATGGCCTTTGGTACAAGGCTTGGTCCTTCACTAGAAATACTAGTTGCGAACCAGAAAAGTATTGAGGCATGATAGATTTGTTATACATCTTTCCATACTTGAATAAGGCACATTCGTTAGGGATTTGGTATCTAGTCGAAACAAATTTCTTTAGTCAAGGTTATTCAGAACATGAAATTGGAGGTTGTCAACTTGATTGATCAAAGGGTACAAGCGGCAGTCACCAATTCCATGGTGGAAGATTGGTACGTTAGTAGTCGAAGAAGCAAATGAGTGTATACATCTCAATTGTTGAAGCTAAATATATTAATGCTGATGCTTGTTGTAAGCAATTGTTATAGATGCAAATCCAATTAAAAGATTATGGCCATACAGCGAAGAAAATACCGTTGTTCTAATTTGAATAGTGTTATACGTATCTATATATCTATTATAATAGATACAAAAATACTTCAACCATATTTATTTGAAACTTCTAAACTTTTCAACTTCTCCTTCAATTAATAAATTAAACTTGATCGTTATTTTAATTTTAATGTTAAATATTCACTTTTCACCATAAATACTTAATTTATTATTTAAATTGGATAGAAACCATATGTATTTAATGCAACAATTTTTTACCTATTTATATAATATATATACTTTGTTAATTTAGATATTGCGTTAAACTCAAAATATAAATCAAATGATCAAAGTCCTAAAAAATATGTTCAAAGACTACTATTAAAATAGATAAAAAAAACTTTAACTATATTATTAAATATAAAACCATGATCGAAATTTCAAGGTAATACAAAATTTGATCAAAAGCTAATTTTATTGTTAATGAAATTTTGAAAAAGATGGGGTTTTATTAATTATAAAATATAGTTATAAGTAACGTAAAATTAAAAAAATATATTACATTATCTTAAAAATAATAACTGATATTTGAAATAATAATCATGATTGAAATTGATAATGGTTAAACAAGTTACTTTTTAAACTAACTTACCATAACAAATGTTAAAATTAATATTAAAAAAAATATTTAATTTTATTCCCGTAGAAGTAAAATATATATGTTATTGAGATGATAAGAATTTTAAAGTTTATCCAAGTTGATTAATCATAATAACGTTAAATGTTAAATAAAAATGTTCAATTAAGAAAATTTTGACCAAAAATCATTTGTTTACAATAATAGTTTTTTCAAACAGTTAGACTCTAATTAATAAAAAAAAAATAATAGTTATTTATAACATAAAATAAAAAACATATTATGTTAACTTGAAGAAATGATTAATATTTGAAATCATAATAATGATCAAAATTAAAATATTGTAGATAATACATTTTTAAAGTTATTAATCATCAAAATAGTCAAGAATAATATTTAATCAAATATATATTTAAATTCATTTAACCTCAAAAGAAATATTGATACCATCGAGATAATGTAATCCTAAAGAATGTCTATGCGAATTGATTAGTCATGATAGTAGTTAAAAATAACTATAAATAAAAAATAAATTTATTTTTATTTTCATATACAACGTACGGTCAGAGGCTATTGAGATGATGTAATTTGAATATATAATATATTTCATGTATTTATAATAATTACAACATGTTATCGCAACTTAGTCTAACAATTAACATTTCAAAGTTATTGATAAAAATATAATTATTTTTAATAACGTATATTTGATAACCCTTAATTATATTATTCTATTCCAGATAATGCGAGAGTGTTCGCCTAATTTGTCATAATCTAGTTCAACATTCGAACAAGCAGACGATATCACTTTATCAAATATTACATTTAATAAGAAAACAAAGAAATTCACTTAGTTTCGACTAAAAAACAAGTGGCTAAGCTATATCTTTACGAGAACGTTACCTAAAGCTAGATTTCTTAATATTCTTGTTCGGCTTGGTCTGATAGAAGGGGAGTCATCCTTGATTTCTAGGTAAGTTTTTTTTTCAATACACTCGAAGATTCGACATGCTTGAAGTTTCTTTTTACTGTTGGCTTTGAAATTATTATTATTATTATTATTCTGATTTTTGCTCATTTTCTCTTATCATCGTGTTTACTATTAGTTTTCAAAATTTTATGATGCTTTGTTAGTTTTTTTTCTTTTGTCTTTGAATTAACTTTCATTTGTTTCTTTCATTTGTTTCTTTGTCTATTATTTGTTTCATTTCATTTAAAGATTATTCTTCTTATAAAGTTTTCTTTTGAAACTTTTAAATATTTTATAATTCCGATTAGTTACCTTTTGTTATATATCTACTTTAGAAATTTTTGTCAACATCATTTTGGTTACATTTGTTTTGTACTTATTATTTTATTTTAGAAACAATCCTTACAAAATGAGACATTGAATTATCAAATATATTTCATAAAATTTATAATTGGATGAAAACAATTTTTTCTCCGGTTGCGAGACTTGAATCTAATTGTATTTTACTTACTTATGTCGTACACAAGAACTTCGAGGTGTTCAAATTGACATAAAATATGCATTTCTGAATGACGAAATTGAAGAAAAGTGTACTAATATTGATCATTGAGAATGAATGCATTCTTAATTTAGCGATTCTAGGAAAATATTCCTTTGGATGATGGACAATAGTAACATTTAAAACTTATTATGTTTATAATGAAGAGAAGAAACATAAGAAAATTTAACTCTTCACATATATTTTCCGGATTTAGAAAGATGATAAACATAAGGGTATCCATCTTATGTATTAATTGTAAGGAGAATACAACGGAAAATGCATTTTAATCATATTTCTAAATTTAGAACAAAAGACACAAATGATGATAAGAATTACTCGTTTATGGTTGATTTCATAATAAAAACAAAATATATTTGATAAGAGGTGTAATCGAACATATCAAAGTTGACCAAGTCAAAATTACGCCTCATGACTATATATGTATTAATCGATTAGAACGAACAGGTAAATTTTAAGAACCGGATTAAGATATATTTCAAACTTGAAATCCCTGATACATTTTAATATTAGAAAATATATGTGAAAGTTGTAAAGTGTTTGCTAAGATTTGCTAAAATTTCATGAGTTATCCATTAAGTTATGCTCCATTTATTAAAAAGTAAGGAGGACTAAAACCGATAATTGAAAATTTGACAGCTCTATTTGTACTAGAGTCTAACAATGGTTTGCAAAGAAATTAGATGGTATATCTTTGGTCTATGTGAAAATGGACTCAAATATATAATGTACTAAATGTAATGAACTAAAATACTAAGGAATAAATCCAATTTGGGTGTTAGTTAGTTTGATATTAACAGTTAGCTAAAAAAATGACATTTGGTAATAGTCATATCTTGAGACAAGAATTTAGAATTCTTATGACCATGATAAAGAAAATATTTCAGTTTGATTATTTGCGACAAAATCAAAGCTACAAGGTAATGATAAATTTAAAATATAAGCTTATTGATTAATAGAGATAAAAGGCATAATCAAATACATTTCGAAATGACACGGTAAGATGAGATATCATAAAGGTCTCTTCCAACAACGGTTAAAATGGATAAAACAAAGACTCGATATATTTAGAATAATAATTCTACAATTTTGATAGAATGTCACTGGAAATTTAAAAGTGAACACTAACTTTTGCAATGTTTTTTATTTTTAGACACTTTATAAATTATAAAACTAATTTGAAACAAAATAAGTAAATGTGGTTTGTTTTGAAAGGTAAGAATTAGTGATGTCTTATAAACATGTTTGGAATAGAAAGTGATAGAAATATCATGCTGGATTTCCAGAAAACTCATTTAAGTAAAGTAAAATGCCTAAACGAGAAAATGGTAAAAATAGTAAAAACAAAAGTGGTTTGAAAAGCCCAATGAAGCTTTTATACATAACATGAACATCGATGTCATAAGTTTGAGTTTTATATCATAGAGTTCAAAGAATTTCATAAAAGAAAATGTTTTTAAGTTTTCGAAAACGTGACAAAATGGTAACGATGTTTAAAATGGATTATGTGCCCTTAGAAAGCACATCTAACTATTGAAATGGATTTGAAACGAAATTGGTTTGACAAGGTTAAAATCAACATTGGTTAAATTAAGTTTTGAATAAAATTGCTAAGTTAAAGTAAGTTAGCAAAAATAAAGTCGATTGTTTTTAGCGAGAAATATGGCTTCCATGGTTAGGAAAGGTCTAGTAACTATACGAAATAGTTATTAAATATTATACCGATGATAAATAAAACCGATGAAGTGATATGGGATTGATCAAAGATTAAGAAGCAAGAAATAAGTGGATTAGTGTAGCTAGTCGTACCTAACTACTAAGGTTAGTACATGTGACTTTTTCCCTAAAATAGAGGACATGAAAAACTGTTTGTAAAACATTTTGTGGTATGGATGCAGTTCCATACCTTTTATAGGGTCAAAGCTTAAGTTATAGGTTTAGCGTCTGACGTAAGATGATGTAATCCTTGATAATGATAGGAATGTCAGTAATACCGATAAGAACTCAAACAAATATATGGAAACAATAAGGGTCGAAGGAGAACTCGAAATTATAGGAAATTTCCATGTGTCGAAGAAGTGTGAAGTTGGACCAGGCATGAAAATTTAAGGTTGAAGGTTGGGTATGAAACATGTTAGTAATTTGGAAAGTGTAAGATGATTGTATACTTGAGAATATCACTAGTGTATCTGAGGCCCTCGAACTAAAACTTAGATTTTTTTTTACATAAGCGGGATGGTTTGTACTTGAATTACGATATACGAAGTAAAGATGGTAGGGTAAGAATCACCAAAAGAGAAGGTTTAGAATCAAAGAGATATCCTAGATTGGGTTTTAAGTTTAAGATGTAAATAACCAAAAGCAAAAATTGTAACGTAGAAGAAAAGTCTCACGTATCAACAGGAATGAGTTAAATGTCCGTGTCTCCTCGTGAGTCATATCGGGAATACTTACCAATGGTATTCAAGTCATGACTACTCGTGGTGACTCTTCTGCCTCCTACCGGAGTACTCCTATTTTCACCCTTGTCGGTATCGGAACACTTTTCCTAGTCGTAAATCTAGTACGCAGACAATAAAGAGGTATTGAGGTAATATTGCTATTAGGGTTGACTTAGGATTGTCAGTAGTGGCTCTCTAGCTGCTAACCTTATGTCCAAAATTAGCATCTATTGAGGAATCCTTGTTTTCAGTACTAGGTGGGTTGTTCCTAGAGCTAGCTATATAACCTAACTGGTCAGCCCAACATTTGATATGGGATAGAAATATTTCTAAATAAAGATATTGTGAGAAGTGTACTTAGTTTCTAAGTGTACCAAGATGGATGCCTATAATATGCAATACCTATACACACACCGAAAGTTTTTCTTTTTAAAAGTTTAAGTTGGAAATCGTTTTGAACATAATTATACTATAACTGTTTCCAATCTCACATTAACTTTCCTTAATTAAGCATAATTGGCCAGACTATACGTAATTGAAGTCCAATAATGCATATTCGACTTAGTTATACCAGTAATATGCTCAATATTTTTGAAAGTTATTTTGAAATTTTTTGGCTATAGTTTGGGTTCTCCAACGGAAAACCGGTATTCTATATAACCTTCGACTCAGATACAATTTTCTGTCACACCCCGCTAAAGCGGAAACACGGGGTACGGCATTACAAAAGGGTCTCATAGCAAAAGTTAAAGACAACACCAACCATAGTATTAAAAAGCATTACAATTTACAATAAGTACCAAACACTTGTTAAAGAATTTACAATACATACGAAAAACAACACATGCGTAATGCTTCTACAAGATGTGTCTCTAGGTGCCACTTAATAGATGATTCCTGAAAAAGCATATAAAATGAGGGTAAACTATAGAAATACTTGGTGAGTACACGGGTTTATAACATAACATCGTTTTAAAATTTTGGAAAATCCGAATATTGATAAAATTTTCCATAAATAGATGTCTGTTGCTAACATGAGTAATAAAGTTCGTTGTTAAAATGAGTATATAAGTTTCGTATGCGCATAACGTTCAAGCAATGAGTTCACAACCAAACCTAACAACCGAGGGGTGCTGTAACGACCGTTTTAAAAAAAAAAAAAAAAAAAAAACGCTGTGAATAGTAACTCCGGCGTGAATAGTACTCCGGCGTGAATAGTAACCGAGAGATGACGTAAGCGCTTACCTCGTGATGACATCGACGATGATGTCGTGATGACGTCATGATGACGTCGTGAATAGTGTCGCTGATGTCGTGATGACGTCGTGAATAGTGTTTTTGATCCCTATAAATAGAGGCCCAACCTCTTCATTTCAAACCACAACAAACACCAAACAACCTTACGATATCGAAGAGTGTTCTGGTGAGGAAAATAGGTCGGGAGGAGTTAGGAGCGAGCGGTAGCTGGTAACGAGGTGCTCGGGAAGTGTTGGAAGAGCGGAACGGGAAACGTGCCAAGGCTTTGCGAAAACGCCAACCTTAAGTGAGTAATCACTATCGTATTTCTCTAGTAGTTTATAAGTGTTAAACTATAATATGTAGAGGTTATACCATTCGTAATTCCAAAAATAATACCGAGTGATTTACTTACAAGGATGGTGTCTAGGCCGATTACTTGGGATCTGGTTGTTGGATTTTCCGAAAGGCTAAAATGCTGAAAGGATCCTGCCACCCCAACTAATCTTCTACCTGGCTATCCTTTACTTGATATATCACGAGGTATCATGTTGGAATTATGGAAGAGTTTAATGATGCAACTTTAAGATAGTTAAGATTTAAAGAGTGATAAATGTCTTACGGTGTTAACAGTTAAAGAGGGAATACGAAGCAGAGATAAACGTTGTAGTCGACTATAATCAGGTGAGTTTCTCACTACATTGTGTGGAGGTTATATATGCTTTACCGTATTTTGTGTGCTTATAAGATGTTTATAAGATGTTGGTAAATAGTACCAAGTTGTGTGTATATTATTGATATATATATCTTTATGTTATAATTGTATGGGTTGGGTTATGCTGTGTGTGGGTTCGACGTACTGAGTAACATAGAGATACGAGCAAAATACACTAAGCAGATACGTATGACTCGACGTACATGGTATGCGCGGCTCTAAGTGCTGAGCAGGGGAAATAGATTTACTGAGCGGATACGTATAGGAGGATATAATCCAATATACTGAGTAGAGCAGATTATGTGACGTGTGGTTGTATTTTTCCTGTTAGGGGTAAAGTATGTGTAGCTGATATGCTGTGTAGTTGTTGGAACTCACTAAGCCGTGTGCTTATCCTTTCCCTTTTAAATTACCATTTCAGGTTGAACAGGTGGAAATGACGGCCATGCATGACGAGTACACACTGATGCTGCTTAATTGGGGATTCATACGGTGAATTGATGTTTAAAATGATTTCTAAATATCTTCAAAATGTTAATTATTGAATAAATTGATATTTATTTAAATGAAGATGTTTTATTAAAAACCGGGTGTTACAAGTTGGTATCAGAGCCAAGGCTTGAGTGAATCAAACTCACTTGATGGGTTTTGATCTCAAGCTTGAGACTTAAAAGTTTTCTTTGGAAATATTTTTACAATAAATTATAAGTTGTTTTTCGAGTAAGGGGTTAAATGAATGTTGTTGCAAAGACGCAGTGTGTACCGTCAGCCGACGTCAGTGGGGAAAAGGTTAAGTGCTTAGTCTTTGTTGCTATTTCTGTAATATATGTGTGCTTAAATGCCATTAAAGTGTAGGCAGTAGGAACTAAATAGTCCTAGATTTTTGAGTTGGCCAAGTTGCATGTTCCTTGATAAGTGATATCCATAAGGTAAATCCTTTTATGTGAAAATTTTCTATGACTATGTTCGTAAAACAACCTGGGGTATAGGTGGTAAAATTATCATGAGAAGTGAATTGGGGATTTCTGGACAAGTTCTGAAACGAACGAGGGTAGGTGTGGAAGATAGTAGTAGAGCTCCTACTATTGAAAACACAGGATCCGCGTTCGAATCGGGAGTTGGTCGTAAGGAATCCAATACACTGAGGGTATAACTAATTGGTGTATTTGCTGATAAAATGTATTTGTCCATTCCATTGGTTGGCAATCATAGAGTTTATTGGGATCAATTAGGACGCTGGAGATTGAGAATCTAGTGACGTTTCATTTCTTAATAATTAAGTAATGAACAGTTGATGTGACTATAGTAGATGAGTTGTGCAAAAGTGACACGTTAAGTCTCTTCGTTATTAAGAAAAGCACAGATAGTGGATGATAAAAAGAAGATGTTGATTGCTAGAATAGTCGATTTTAATTGACTATAAATAAACGTAATGTTATTTAGAGAAGAGCATAAGTCGCAAATTTCATTTCCAGATATGGAGATATATGTGAGGCTTCCAGGTCATCTACAGTTGCTGGTTAACAAGTTCTATATACGAAGTGTGTCAGATGACTGTAGTACGATAATGATGAAGGCTGAGGAGGTATGTGAGCGTATCAGCAGAAATTGGGATCCAGTAACTGGATGGCATAATTTGGAAGAAGACATACGTGAACTAAAGCAGTATATAGATGTGAAAAATATACGTACAGATATACGTGTACATGCTAGAAACATAAGGTTTTATACGTGGTGTCGTATGTTTGCAGAATTAGAGTTTTATCCATTCCCGTACAAGAAAAGTACATGTATACGGGATGGACATATAATAACAACACGTGAGAGTGCAGATGACATAGTGGTGTGGCGTAAGGGTATTCATGTATGTAGTGCATACTATGAACGGATGTATCATAATAGGCTAGATGTGGCCTATCAGTGTATCATGTACTTAAAATCTGTTAGTATATGAAAATAATGAGTTGAGAAAATATTGCTAACTGACCATGATAACTATCTTGTTAGCATATGTGTGTTGGGTAATAGACTAAGTGAATACCTCTTAAGTAGGTAACTCGTAGGCAAGTAACCGTGGATAAACTGTGTCGGTAGCTGGTTGAATATCTAGTTGATATTAGCTGTGCGGACGAATACGCGAGTATTAAGTTGTGATAACCATGGATATGGTATCCTATGGTAGGTGGAGATGTTGTAGTTGTATCTGGAGGCTGAGCTGATATGAGGATTCTTGATGTCATGTGGTTGGTTGCAGAGCTGTGCAGTCGTATGTGTGTTAACCGTTAAGCCTTTAGAGCGAAAAGCTGTTTATTTTGTGGGGCCACTTATACTTGTAGTTGGGACCACTAATTAGGTGGGGCTACTAGTATTGTGGTTGGGACCACTTATGCTATGGGGCTACTTGTACTTGTGGTTGAGACCACTTATTCCGTGGGGCCACTGGTAACTTGTAGTTGTGACCATTTATTCTGGGGGTTAATAGTACTTGTGGTTGTGACCACTTATTTAGTGGGGCCACATTTGGTAAGACCACATATGTGTTGTGGATCTTATGAGCAGTAATTGTGGTGGGACCACATACAAGTGTTGTGATGGCTTTATTGGCTGGCAGTTCTAACACACATACAGTTGGGTGTTTGGTGAATAGCTGAGCTGTTGAGGTTGTGAAGAGCAGGGGTTGTGATATGATGTGGTGAACATGTGATTATGATTATACGATGCATAACAAGTACCTTGCATCCATGATGTCAGTATTGTGAGTATATGAGATTACATAACGAGTACTTATTAGTCTCAATAGATTGGCCTAGTTGATTAGAGGTGGTTAATGTGCCAGTATTGTAATACCCTTTGGGTTTACTAATACAACCGTATCGTGTTGAAATAGAGAATGATTGAGTGGAAGAATAAGTGTATGTCAACGTTGGAGATTCCGGGGACGGAATCTTATAAAGGGGGGGAGAACTTGTAACGACCGTTTTAAAAAAAAAAAAAAAAAAAACGCTGTGAATAGTAACTCCGGCGTGAATAGTACTCCGGCGTGAATAGTAACCGAGAGATGACGTAAGCGCTTACCTCGTGATGACATCGACGATGATGTCGTGATGACGTCATGATGACGTCGTGAATAGTGTCGCTGATGTCGTGATGACGTCGTGAATAGTGTTTTTGAGCCCTATAAATAGAGGCCCAACCTCTTCATTTCAAACCACAACAAACACCAAACAACCTTACGATATCGAAGAGTGTTCTGGTGAGGAAAATAGGTCGGGAGGAGTTAGGAGCGAGCGGTAGCTGGTAACGAGGTGCTCGGGAAGTGTTGGAAGAGCGGAACGGGAAACGTGCCAAGGCTTTGCGAAAACGCCAACCTTAAGTGAGTAATCACTATCGTATTTCTCTAGTAGTTTATAAGTGTTAAACTATAATATGTAGAGGTTATACCATTCGTAATTCCAAAAATAATACCGAGTGATTTACTTACAAGGATGGTGTCTAGGCCGATTACTTGGGATCTGGTTGTTGGATTTTCCGAAAGGCTAAAATGCTGAAAGGATCCTGCCACCCCAACTAATCTTCTACCTGGCTATCCTTTACTTGATATATCACGAGGTATCATGTTGGAATTATGGAAGAGTTTAATGATGCAACTTTAAGATAGTTAAGATTTAAAGAGTGATAAATGTCTTACGGTGTTAACAGTTAAAGAGGGAATACGAAGCAGAGATAAACGTTGTAGTCGACTATAATCAGGTGAGTTTCTCACTACATTGTGTGGAGGTTATATATGCTTTACCGTATTTTGTGTGCTTATAAGATGTTTATAAGATGTTGGTAAATAGTACCAAGTTGTGTGTATATTATTGATATATATATCTTTCTGTTATAATTGTATGGGTTGGGTTATGCTGTGTGTGGGTTCGACGTACTGAGTAACATAGAGATACGAGCAAAATACACTAAGCAGATACGTATGACTCGACGTACATGGTATGCGCGGCTCTAAGTGCTGAGCAGGGGAAATAGATTTACTGAGCGGATACGTATAGGAGGATATAATCCAATATACTGAGTAGAGCAGATTATGTGACGTGTGGTTGTATTTTTCCTGTTAGGGGTAAAGTATGTGTAGCTGATATGCTGTGTAGTTGTTGGAACTCACTAAGCCGTGTGCTTATCCTTTCCCTTTTAAATTACCATTTCAGGTTGAACAGGTGGAAATGACGGCCAGGCATGACGAGTACACACTGATGCTGCTTAATTGGGGATTCATACGGTGAATTGATGTTTAAAATGATTTCTAAATATCTTCAAAATGTTAATTATTGAATAAATTGATATTTATTTAAATGAAGATGTTTTATTAAAAACCGGGTGTTACAGGTGCCCTATTAAGATCTACGTTTATCGTTAACATAGATAGTATATGGTAAACTGCACTCCGCGAAACGGGCGAGTGAGGAGTTTTCAAGCTCCTAATAGCGCTATCCATAATGACCATCGGCTCAAAGAGTTAATGGATTGTGAAAAATGATTCGAGAGACTTGACGTGATAAGGCCTCAATAATCAACATTTGCATACACATACATAAGATTACGACAATCAACTTTGAAACAATTTAAATTGAGTACAACGAACATAATTGAGTATAAGACATGCTTTTCCACCCCAAAACGTAAAAATCGAAAATAGGGGCTGTGAATACTCACAATGCTTCGCGATGATGCTAACGATGCCTTGAACTAAGTTTCACACGACTTACTACTGATGTCCTACAATGATGTTACAAACTAGTGAGTCTCTAGTCGAAATCTAACACTAATATACTTAACTCTTATTTATAGTGAAATGCCAAAATTTTATTTTTTTAGAAACTTGGAAGTGTTTTACAAGCTAAAAATTCAAAAACTAAATCAACTCCGTTCTAAAAATTTCCAAAATTTAGATTTAAATTCTAATTATTATCACATACCTCCATATAAATGTTCATGAATTTTTGATATGTCTAAGTATTTTTCACCATTTTAATTCCTTGAATAATCATAAAATCATAGAAAAATACTAACCAGTTAAGAAAATTCACCAATAATTTTATTTTCGTTCCAGCTGTAGTGAAGGACTTCCAGATATTATTTCATGAATTTTAGATTTGCCTAGCTATTTTTCCTATAATTTACCACTTGAATCAATACAAATTCATGGAAAAATAGTAAAAAGTTAAAAAAAGTTCTCAATATTTTTTTACAACTGTTATATAATGTATATATGTTGGGAAAAATGTCAAAAGTTGTTTTTAAATAGTATAGTCCGATTTTATGATTTGTGTGTGTTTAATCTAGAAAATATTGGAATAAATAGCAAAACAATTAAGTTAGGTGCTTTAACCTTTTAATTTTGGTTAAAATGTATTCAAAGATGCCTTGGTTAAATATCAAGATTTCTAAAATAGTTTATCTATTTTTTTCTGTTTAATCGATCCCCTATTTCCACCATAAATCACCGTAAACAGTGGAAAATAGAATAATGTTATGAAAAATACCCAAAAATTTTATCTAAGTGATTCACAGAGTGTAAACAGTGGAAAAATAGAATAATGTTATGAAAAATACTCAAAATTTTTATCTAAGTGTTTCACAGAGTCAAGAAGCTTCGAAAAATATTAAATGTTATTTTTACATCACATAACTCGGTTTTAGGATTTATTTGACTTCAAACAAAGGAAAATAAAAAATAATAGTAAACAATGGCAAAAATTCATGAAATATCATGGGGGATGTTTATTTACTGGGTCAATTGCATAAAAGTCACTAACTTTTCCAATTTTCTCGATTTTGACACTGTATCTTTAGTTTTTGCAATTAAGTCATTATGTTTTCAGAAAATTGCAATTAAGTCATTATGTTTTCCAAAAAGTTGCGAAAATGACCATATGACAGGATGACAACAGGTTACCAGGTCATATGGTCAAATTTGCAATTTTTCAGAAAACATAATGACTTAATAGCAAAAATAAAACATAGTGTCAAAATCGAAAAATCTGGAAAAGTTAGCGAATTTTATGCAATTGACCCTATGCAATTTATATAACTTAATCACTTTACATGCCCTATACGTGTCCAAAAAATAAATTTGTTACCTTGTTTTTCCATTTAAAGTAATCAAATTTATTGTCCTAAAAAATGGAATTTCAAAAAAGATTTAGGATAAACGGATATGAACAAAATGTATAATTTTAATCACTAGATTTTTTTGCAATACAACCTGTCAAGCTAGTAGCATTTGCATACTCGAAGACATAAAATGTATAATTTTAATCACTAGATTTTTTGAAAGACTTAATCGCTAAAAATTGTGAACATAGACAAATTAAAGAAAGACGTTGTCTTATTCGAAATTAAAGTACTTGTTTTCAATAAAACAAAAAGTATTTAGAGTTTAAACTAGAATTTGTTTAAGTAAAAGAAGGTTTCGTATGCATTTATTCTAAATCTTTTTGAAATTCCACTTTTAGGACACTAAATTTGAATATTTTAAATGAAAAAACAAGGTAACAACAAATTTAATTTTTTGGACACGTATGAGGCATGTAAAGTTATTAAGTTATATAAATTGCATAGGGTAAATTGCATAAAATTCGCTAATTTTCCAGATTTTTCGATTTTGACACTATGTTTTATTTTTGCTATTAAGTCATTATGTTTTCTGAAAAATTGCAAATTTGACCATATGACCTGGTAACCTGTTGACATCCTGTCATATGGTCATTTTCGCAACTTTTTGGAAAACATAATGACTTAATTGCAATTTTCTGAAAACATAATGACTTAATTGCAAAAATTAAAAATACAGTGTCAAAATCGAGAAAATTGGAAAAGTTATTGACTTTTATGCAATTTACCCCTATTTACTTTATAGGTCATCGCAGAAAATTTTTATGATTTATTGATCTGTAAAAGTATTTTATATGATTTATCCCTATGGTTTTTTGACAAAATCATAGATAATGGAGAAAAATGATTCAGCTTTTCAAACTTTCAAGTTCATCATTTCGTATTATAAGTTCCTGGGTAAAATCGGGTTTGACAAGAAAAATAGTTTTGGATATTTTTGTAGATTAAAGTTCTTGTATGCACATTGTTGAAGCCTTTAGTAACAAACTTTGATTATCAAGCATCTACACATGGAGATCATCTCATGCATGAAGCTTTTAAGGCCATGCATGAGTTCCAAATGTTCAAAATTTGTTTTTGTAAGAACACTTTTGGTGCATGTGGCGATTTTCCACTAAAACTAGTAAAAATGCTCATTTTCTTGATTTTGACATAGGTTTTGGTCATGGAACTTCACATGCATGTTGTTTTGAGTGAATTTCTACCACCATCATCATCAAACTCGTGGGTGGTGTATGTGTTCATGATTCTTTTAAATAGAATGGTGTAGAAGAAGAAAATATGCACATAACATCATAAAGTTTTGAAGAAAATGCAAGCTTTTTAGTATTTACCTAGAACACTCTTGAAGAATCCGATTTTTGAGCTTGGAGAGGAGTTCTTTGGCTGAAAATTTCGTGAATGAGGAGAAGGAGGGAGAGAGAAATGAGTGTGAAAGTGGTAGAGTGTGAGTGAAGATGTAAGAGAGGAAGGTGGAGTGTAATATTGTATCAAATGATTAAAAGTGTGGGGAAATGGAGCCTTGGGAGGGGGAGTGGCCGGCTCTAGAGGAGGGAGAGGTCACTCTCTATACTTTTTTTTTTTAAATCATATCTTTTGTTTTTATAAAACTTCATCCATTTTTATAAAAATTGGTTAATATTTATGACTTAATTATTGTTTATTTAGCATGTAAATTAAAATAAATGCTAGTAATTAAATTTTTTCTATACTAGATTATATTTAATAACTTGATTATTTTAATTTGATATTATAAGCCTCATAGATATTTTTATAAATTTTTGAAAGTCAAATTTTATAAATTTGAGTTTTTAAGGCTTTTAAGTTTTTATGATTTTATTAAAATTTCAACACCTATAATAATGTGAAATTTAGAGTTTTCAATCTATTTTAAGTTTTTCATAAGTATTTTTCATCTATATATGACATTTGTAATTTTATCTTAATTCGGATATTTGCATTTTCTACAGTAGTTGAATAAGTCACGCAAATTATAAAAGTTAGGTATACTAGTCCTACTTTTCAAGTTTGACTTAAGTTCTTACGAGATGAACTAATTTCTACTACTAGGTCAAATGCATGGCGTGTCTACATGAATTATGCAATGACTCTCAAGTTAAGGAATGACCTGAATGACAGTTGATATAGTTAAAGTAGCTGTAGAATTCACGTATTAATGTGAAACCTAGGTACATTATCCCTTGTTTCTAGTTGTTTCCAAGTTTCTAGTAGGTCAAAACTTAGCTTCTAGCTATTAAGTCTAGAATGTGTCGTGCCTTCACGTGCAACTGAGTTTATTCAACTAAGTAAAAGACAAAGTAATTTTGCTTATATCAATAAAGAAAGTAGAGTATGTTGTTATGTGGGTGCTTCTTTTTGACTTAATACCTAAAGAAACAACTTAATACATGATTGTAGACATTCTAAAATTGATAAATATCTTATAGTAAATAAAACAAGCAGAAAAGAGATGGATGTTACCAGGAAACATCTGGGATACGGTAGCATCAAGAACAATATCACCAACAGTCTAGATGAATTCAAGGCCTCCGGACACTGCTCCTTCTTTTTGACTGGTTACATGTACCGCTATCCCTTTGTTGTTTTCTTCTTCTAGTGTTGGGTACCAACGCTTCAAAACTTGGTCAGCATACTAAAATGAATCAGCGTTACTTTGAAACCCGATTGACAATTGACAAATTAAAAAAATATGCATTTTGATCCATTTATTGATCATATTCAGTTTACTTTGGTCTTCAATGCAGAACCATTTTTATAGACATCAAAAGGAAAAGCCATTAGTGTTTTTGTATTTACAATGCATAATATATCTTTCTTTTGGTAGAGTGGCATTCAATCAAACATTTGGATTGCAGCAGCTTGCGAACAGTAACGAAACTAATGAGAATATCCTCCTCGTACTCCAAATTCGAAAAGTTCTTAAAATCTGATCGAGTTACCCAACTAAGGACACCGACATCTTCTACCACAACTTTTTTTTAGAGGACCATCATTGAGCACATCAAATTCAGATGCAAATGTAAACCTGGTAGCCAAAATAGGGATGAATTTTATGCTAATAAGATCACTGAAGTAACTAATCCATGTTGAAGATGAGAAACCCAATTGGTGTTGGTGGATATTAAATGATTCAAAAACTAACTCCTTGAATTTACAACATATGGTTTTGGCGTTTATGAGAGTGAGAAATCCATCATACGCAAACCTAAGAACTACAGAAAATATTAAAATCACCTTATTGATAAATCCGTCATACGACAGCGATGGGGGACGGTTCTGTTGGAACTCAAATGTTCTTTTATTCAATACTCAAATTGAAATACAAGAAAAGAACAACTCTCGCTAACTATGTAAACACTCTCTTCTATGTTTTTGTGGTGCTTAACAAATGAAGCTAAAACCTCTATTTATAGCCTAGCAAATACTAATGACAACTACTACATTCAATGAATTTAAACAAGAGAAAACAAAGTTTGCCACCTTCTTCAACAATAATGGTTGCAAGTGGGTTGGTGGCTGCAATGGTTGGTAAGGCCAAGTTTGTGTTTACATGTGTTTACACTCACATTCTCCCTCTTAAACCAAACTTGGCTTGAGATTCGTTACGCCGATCATGTTGCGCAATCCATGCCATCCCCGGCTACAGAATAATCGACAAGTGCTTTGTCTTTATCTTTCTCGAGTTTCAATTTTGCATCCTTGGAACAAGTTGTTGGAATGCAATGTCTCACACTAAACCCCACCCCCCCCCCCCTGAAATCCTTTTAGCATAAGCCATTTTCTTTAGAGACACGTCTTCCATCTTCTGCATCACCTTACGAAAATCAATACCTCGATTTTTGGGACTACGTCGGAGAAAACTGGCAGCTGCTTTTTCGGTCCAAGTCCATCTTTTCCGTTTACCAAAGAACCCTTCTCGTCTTATCCGTGGCTTCATTTTCCGTGCGTCGAAAAACTGGCGTCCTTTTTCACATTTTTCAACTTCAACATAAAATTCTTCCTCACTCGGATCATCTAATTTCTTTAGATGTGAACCTAGAATTTTATCATACTCCAAATAACTATTAACTTTCATGGTATAATAATTGGCATACGGACGTCGTTGATACCACAACCAACCTGGATCATCTTGGGATGATAAAAGACACATTTTTCGTCTCGTCTTTAAAAGTATCTTATAGAGTCGGTTACGGGTTCTTTTTACTTTAAAAAATAAAGTATTACTATTGTCAAATACCCGTAAAATATCACCATCCATGTCGACTCGATTCCCGTCTTCGGTTAGTTGTCCAAGACTTATAATATTCTTTTTAAGTCTACGAATGTAATATACCTCGTTAAGTAGTCTTTGATCTCTGTTTCCGTAATCAAACAAGATCGTACATTTTCCTTTGATGTCGATCTTTGACCCGTCTCCAAACCGCGTATAACCTGTCATGTTCTCGTCTAGTTCATGGAACTTTGAACGATCTCCAGTCATATGATTGCTAGCACCGTTGTCAAGATACCATTCCTCGGAATCAACTTGACTTTCTTCGGATGCAAAAATATCAACACTACTCTTCTCTTTTAGCGGTACCATACCTGGTGTATCTTCTTGCGAGATCGCCATCATTAAAATGGGCTCTTCATCTCCATTGGTTTGAGTGAGGTTCACCTCCTCACCTCGTTTCTTGTTTGGACACTCTGATGCATAATGACCATATTCCTCGCAAGTAAAACATTTTATTTTACTTTTGTCCTTTCGAGGATGATTGTAGTCATTCCGGTTTGCATCATACTCATGGCCATCTCCTCGGCCATGCCCACGACCTCGACCGCGTCCTTGGCCTTGGTTTCCACTTTCCTTTGAAGTGTTTGACGAGTCTCCCTCGTCGGTTTGCTTAGATTGAGATGCCCACTTGGCATGTGTAAGCAATAGAGAAGGTCCTCCTTCCCGTTCTTCATACCCTCGAAGTCGCTCTTCGTGGGTCTTGAGACGACCTACAACCTCTTCGACCGTCATGTTTTTTATGTCTCCAAATTGCTCGATAGATGTTACGATTTGTATAAATCGCATTGGGACGGCTCGAAGAAACTTCTTCACCACCGTATTCTCCTCGATCTTTTCACCGAGAGATCGAATACCAGTCACAATAGTGTTCAATCTCATGGCGAAATCATCTATCGACTCACCATTGTTCATTCGGATCACCTCGAATTCACTTCTCAACGTTTGTACTTTAGCCTCCTTTAACCGATCAGCTCCCATATGCATCATCTTAAGCGTTTCCCATGCTTCTTTAGCCGTGTCCTTCTCGGCCAACATAAGAAGTACGTCCTCTGGAATCGCTTGGTAAATGGCAGCAAGCGCCATCCTATCTGTTTGTTCATCTACTCTTGCATTTTGAATTGCATCACACACTCTTTGTGCTTGCAAATTCACTCGCATTTTTATAGCCCACACCGCGTAGTTTGTTTTTGTAAGCAACGGATAGTGTAACGTAACACTACTATCCCTCCCGGTCCTTTGAACACTTTCAATTTCGGGTTGAGAAAACGACGAGCTTGGTGTGGACATTCTTGACGTGTACGAAAATTACGTGTAATTTATAAAAATTACGTGTAATTTATGAAAATTACAAGGATTAAAATGTAATTTTCAGAAGTTCAGGGGCTTGTTTGAAACTTTTTGAAGTATAGGGGCTATTCTGAAGTTTTTCTGAAAAATAGGGACCAACCTGAAATTTTTCGGAAATACAGGGACCAAATGGTAACTTTTCGAAACTTCAGGGACCAAATTGCAGTTTTCTGAAACCTGCTACAGTGTTGCTACAGTGTCGTCTTCTCCGGTCGTCTTCTCCGGCGAGATCTTCGGCGAACTGGTTTTTCCGGCAACTATTCCGGCGAACCTTTGACCGGACTTTTGGAGGTCTTCCGGTGGTCGAAAAATTCCGAAAAATATATATTCGGAATCTTGAGACTGAGACCTTTCCAATGGTGCTCTCGAAAAACGATTTTGAGACAGAAAATGTTTGACCAAAAAACCCGAGGATGTTTAGAAAGTTGCCCCGAGAGCTTAACCAAGCTCTGATACCACTTGTTGAAACTCAAATGTTCTTTTATTCAATACTCAAATTGAAATACAAGAAAAGAACAACTCTCGTTAACTATCTAAACACTCTCTTCTATGTTTTTGTGGTGCTTAACAAATGAAGCTAAAACCTCTATTTATAGCCAAGCAAATACTAATGACAACTACTACATTGAATGAATTTAAACAAGAGAAAACAAAGTTTGCCATCTTCTTCAACAATAATTGTTGCAAGTGGGTTGGTGGCTGCAATGGTTGGTGAGGCCAAGTTTGTGTTTACACTCACAGGTTCCAACAAAGGTGGACGTTGGCGACTTGGCAGACAACGTTGGACTTCATGGTGGTCTTTCAAGGCAAACTAGGTTCTGTCTCTGTGTGCATATTATATAATTACTAATGTATATTTAACTAAATTTACGCAATATCAAAACGAGGGCCGTAATAGGCGACCGCATAATGCGGTTTATCACTTAAACGATGTTGTTTCAAAAAGCTAAAACATGCATGTGCGGTGCGGTAAGCAGTGTTGACTTAAAAACAAACCACAGTGCACCACAAACACTCTAGTAATAACAACAGAGTGTGACGTGACAAGGTGGATAAACTTGAAACTTTGTTGCTATTTAATAGCGTTAATCCTAATATTAATTACTAATTAAAAGAGAATATTGAGTATGACTCGTTTATTTAAGACGTTTATAACATTGGCACTTAGAACCTAATATTTAGGGATAAAAAGATTGACCATATAATACATTGGAACTTATAATTTAAACTTTAGGGATAAAAAGATGACGAACTAATGACCATATTCCATTTATACTTTCAAACACCAATATGAACATAAATCTCAATTTCAAACCATCATCTCCACCAACGTGGCTTCAATCAACAAGGATACAACACTTGTTTTAGAGTGATCATCGGGTTTATTACAATCTTAAAATACAAAAGAATAAAAAGAAACAATAACTTATGAGAATTGAGATAGTTTTGCGTGAATAGAAAGTCGAAGTAAAAACTCCAGTCTTCACTGATCACTTGCAAAGGGAAACAAGAATGCGGCGAGGCGGCTTTATTAGTGGGCGTCGGCTGTGAAGAACCATCAAATTGTTAACAAGCATAACATCACCTTTCTTCCAAGGTATCGCAACACACTCTTCTTCCAGGATTCTCAAGCAGTCTTTCATGGCATCATCCGACAGAGGTTCACCATTTCCAAACTCAATAGATCTTTTGTCATCATAAATTTCAGCATTCGCGGGGCCACCGTAACTATTTGCCAGACTATTGAACCAAGTTTTCCGTTGACTTCCTTTATCAAATCTTACGCCTGGCATCGGACCCGTTATAGTTTTTACAGCATTCCCCATCCATTCCAACTTTGTGCCCTGCTTCGCCGCCCTGCAATGGATTGACATGATTAAACTCGGGTTTATTTTCATGCATTACATATCAACTTAACGCAGCGAAATGTAAACAAACCTTTCCTCCGCAATATTCTTGTCATCGGTCATGTATGCCGACTTCCAACCGCTGCCGGTGAAAGATGACGGAAGATCTTCGTCGCTCATTATTTTCATATACGTCAATCCATGCTCCTCCAGTTTGGCAACGAACTCTGGGTGCTTCTCTTTCATCTTTTCATATATGATATGACTCAGAACTATTGGTGTTTCGCCCCCGCTTTCTGGAGCTTCTTCACAAAAGAAAAATAGCTTCGAGGGGTAGTCTGGAACCTGTTTGCATGGCAGATACAGTCAGTCAATTTTAATGAAAATGAAACCGACAAAGCAGTTTGGATGGATATGTATAGAATCAGGGAATTTACATAAGCCATCTCGTGATGGAACGGAATAGTCCTATCCTGAGGAGCTTCATTTGTGGTGTAGATCCGGCCAAGGATTTTGGTTCGAGAGGCTCGGCCGCCAACATAGAACGCTTCAGGGAAGCCAAAAGCATCAACGACGTCGTTCATGTCTGATGTAGAGTTAACAGGGAATCCTCGGAAGAGGATCGCACCCCTTTTCTGGAGAAGAGACTCCAGCCATGGCTTGTGAGCTTTGATCGCCTCTTCAAAGCCACAGAGTTTTGCTTTTGCAGTAAATTCGGTGTTAGAGATTGGGGATAACACCGCCGGGAAGAGAGCGCCATCGGTGTCAGGTTTTTGCTCGGGCAATTCTACTTCTCGGAAGAAATTTCCTGAGGCCATTTTGATTAGTGTCTTTTGTGCAATGGGATGCTTTTGCATGCATCATACGTTGCATTATATAGTGATAATTTCATATTTAACAGACTGAATAAGGATTTAACACATGAATCACGTGTTCGATCTTGTATATATTTAACAAATTAATGTTAGAGTTCGTTTGGTTGTGAATTATTGCATCATACCATAGAAAAATCGTAGGATCAATTTGAATTATTTGATAGAACAATATAAAAATGGGTAGATTCCATCATATGTGCTCCACGTTCCTCTTATATTTCTTTTTCACATGACAATTTATTTCAGTTAGTCAATCTTTTGAGATATTTTCCAGATCATAGTATGTACTTTATAATCATGTTTTTGAGTTTTGTATATAGAGACGGGATCTTAAAAAAGGATCTGTATCAAAGTATTATAGTTTATAACTTTATTAAATATAGTTTTTATGTGAAGTGTGAACCATCTTTTCATTGAGAGAGATAAGTAAAAAAAAAAATTACAGAAAAATGCTTAGGTTTTGTGGTTAAGAGAGAAACCGAAGTTAACTATTATTTTCTTTATTTTATGAGATCTCTCAAGCAAAATTTTACTGTGACAGATACAGCTCATCAAAATAACTTTTTTTATAGTGTATACAGTTTATCAAAATACAAAAAATTTATATAACAGATACAATTAGTAAAATTTGAAAGAAAAAATAAATTGACAAAGCAGTTGTACTACTAGAAAAATGCGTAAATATTTACCGAAATCACCCACGCAAAAAATCCATCGGAAGTCACCCAAGTTTTACACACGAAATTGTGACAAACACTGCAATCCTAAATTTTCTTAAGCGATTGTGACGAAATAACAACGCAAGTCTAAGACGTCGGAATTGCGTCAGAAATCACTCACGCTTTATCCATAGACTGTATAACAAAGTATTTTATCATTATTATTATTATTACCTATGATAAATGTTATTTTTTGTTCTTTTTTATTAATTAGTGTGTGAAAATACATAATAATTATAATTAACATAATTGAAATAATATTCTTCA
The DNA here is from genome assembly GCA_023525715.1 of Cichorium intybus. NCBI lineage: Eukaryota > Viridiplantae > Streptophyta > Magnoliopsida > Asterales > Asteraceae > Cichorium > Cichorium intybus. The sequence goes on along the minus strand of CM042013.1, from coordinate 118,277,285 downwards.
AAATAATAAAAAAAATTAATCAATAATACAAATAATAACGAAAATAAATATAGTATTTAAGTTTTTGATAGATACTTAAGAGTGTGTATAAATTTTTTTATATTAAATAATAATAATATTTGTTTGAAAAATAATATTTTTTATATTATATATAAGAATCGTACACAAACAATTATACCAATAATAATTATTTTTAAAAATAAAATGTGTATAAAGAAAATATAAATGGTTTAATAGATTTTTTTAAAAACTACTAAAATGTGAGTATAAAGAGACTATAAATGCTTTAATAGATTTTTTTAAATAATAAATGTGTGGGTATGTGGTCGGTATTTGACCACGCAATACTGTGTTCGTAGGAAATGCGTCGTAAACTTCTCATGCATTATCCACGGAATGGAAACTCTGTTAGAATTGTGTGGGTATGTTGTTGGTACTTTCGAACGCAATATGAATCGCAACACTTTACGATGTTCAATGGCGTACGTAGGTAATATCGTTTGCCACTACTTGGATGTACAAAATATATACGACCAATAGTGTTTCCGCTCTTTCGTTTTGTCTATATTTTTTAATCTGAATTCCATACTCAATGTCTCAATGTCTCAGGAATTCTGCATATGTTAACATTCTTGCATCGTGTATGACTCTTATTTGCTTCAAACAACTCAGTTAACTTGGACTTTTCAATTCTAAGTCGACCAACAATATTTTTAAGAGTTCTTCTTCATTAAAAGTCACATGATTCTATTTGGGCAAGTGAATTTGTGACATCCCAAAAATTTATACCTAGAACTATAAACAGTTAATTCACCACAAACCTCTTTATAACCAAACCTTTTGAGCTTCAATGCATACTTTGAAAAATATAGTGTCATTACGATTAAAATAAGATACGAGATAAAATCTTACTTCCTATAATAGAATATCTCAAGCACAAACTGAAACCCTAGTTAATACGTCTGAAAAACTGAAAATAATTATTAACCATTTGTGAAACAAAACAAGCAATCTAACCTCAGAGTACATGTTTCCCTGATTCCGGAAATATAAATAACATTCAAAACGGAGCTCATATGCAAAAGTTACTACTGTTATAAGAAAACAAGCCAAAACAAACCAGTGTAACACTGATTTTATTTAACTACATAAATCGTTTCGATCCGTTGAGGAACTTGCGCACCTTATATGGAAATTCCGAGAACATTATTGGACTCTGACAACGCCTAGTGATATCAAGTATTTTAGGCGTTGTTGAGCCTTGTTCTTGGTAAAATCATATCAAATATGCCTGGGTATTCTCACTATTCGTGTCAGGACTTGTCTGGAGAAAAAGAATGGAAACAGGGACTAAAAGCGTGCAAAAGGAAGAAGTTGGGAAGGAATGAAAAATCAAGAGAACTCGTACGCGCGCCGCGGATTTCACTTCTGCGCGACGCGGGATTAAGGCGGTGGAACACATTCAAATGACGAAAAAACGAGGATCGGATAAGTACGCGCGCCGCGGATTTCACTTCTACGCAGCGCGGTCACGGGAAATTTGCAACTATAAATAGAGGCATTTCCAGCCGAAAACCCTAGCAAAGACCTGGTGTAAACATCGACGTAGAAGCTCTTTGACTCGAGGATTTCATTTCAGAAGCTATCATTTGGTATTTTCATGTTTTAGATTTTATTTCATTTTAGTTAAACATTTGTAAGTCTTGGGTTGAATCTTTGGGGGTGACAACCATTGATCTCAAGCTTAGGGTTCTGTTTTTAGTAGTATTTGGTTACTGAATTGATGTTTGGATATTGGTTTTGATAAATAAAAATCATTCGGTTAATGTTAACATTGGTTTTTCGGTATTTCGGATGCTTGTTGGCGTTTTGATTGTTGGTTTGTGTGTGGATTTTGTTTGTGACTTGGTTGGGACTGTTTCCCTTTGCTGAAAATAGTAGCTAACTCGGTTAGGTTAGGCATTAAATCTTGGCTGTTAACTGTTCCATAGAACTATTAGTTATTAGCTAGTTTATGCTTTGCTTGGTTTTGCTAGTTTGGATGCCTTCAATTGCTTCTGATTCAGAGATGTACTTCTGATTTCAGAAAGTAACTAGGACATTTGAGCTTAGCTAAGCTTGGCTTGTGGATCTGAGCATTGCTTGTTTGATATTGAGTAGTAAGAGAGAAATTAGTTCCTCCGACTATAGCTGTGACACTATTAGTTGGTAATCTCTCATCTAGTCTAACCACGAAGCTCCTGTGGATCGACCCTGACTCCACTAGTACTCCAAATGCCTTTACCTTGGTGGTGGATACTTGTAGAGAAATCAAGCTTCTTGATTTTTGCCATCTACTTCAACACCCCAAATCCAAGAGGGTTCAAAGGCTTGAAAGGTTATCTCTTTAAAACATCCTATATATATATATATATATATATATATATATATATATATATATATATATATATATATATATATATATATATATATATATATATATATATATAATGGAATGATGAACCCATCAAAACCGCCCCCACAAGACACCGTGAAGATTCTGGGAAGAAAAATATAAAGATAGTTGAAACTAGTCTATCGATTTTGGTCATATGGTGAGGACGAAGTAAACCAACAGAGGGATTGATAGAATGCCAAGCATCAAGCTCCACCTAGGTAAATAGTATGGCTAATAGAAAGTTGTAAACGTTGTGTGCCCAAAGCATGACTAAACCGCTAACAAAGTACAAGAAGATAGAGATGATGAGCATGGGTCGTTGACTATACGAATCTGCTATTAAACCGAAGCAAGTAGTCACTAAGGTCACACTGATTACGGACATGGTCACAATTAGAACTTCGATAGTTGGTTTACTTTCAAATTTGAACTCTTTATTTATGTGTAACACAACTCCTAAGTCGCAAAACAACAACGTTTGTTGACTTTAAGTTGAATCACATACTTTGTTGGTGGATCAACACATCTAACAAAATAAATAAGTATTTGTGTTTATTTTTGCAATCTCTTTAAAATCAGAATTGCCTTTCACGCTATCATGTAAGAATATGATTGTTTGGAGTTGGATTCAGTAGAGGTGAGCATGGGTCGGTTTTGGGGTAAACCCGAACCAAACTCATAAAATCGATTTTTCGGTTTTGAAGACCCACCCGATTCGGTTTTATAATGGGCTCGGTTTTCGTTTTTTTGGGTGGGTTTTCAGTTTTTAGCCCACGAGTTTGTGGGTTTTCAGTTTTCGATATTCAACCCATTGGGTTTGAATCGAATCTCCATTTTCCATCAAAACACACCAAACTGCATTCCCATTTAAAGCAAAATCAAACTAAACTCAACTAAAATATCTTAAAATCTAAAACAACCAAATTTAAAGCAACATTAACAAGCTCAAGTTTAAAATTCACTAAAATAACAAAATGAAACCTAAAAGAACGTTTTCTGAACACAAACAACCACAAATTTAAGCACATAAACTCTAAACACAAACAACCAAAAGCCTACTGATTCAGTTTTCTATATTGATACATATTCATCAAAAAATACAGAAATTTAATCATTAATATAACATATACACATACGAGATTGTGACTTTCAACCTCCTTTTCATCTTTCTCGTTTTTAGTCAGATTGTGACTTTCAAGTTTTAACCCTGTTTTCAATCAGATTGTCGACAGGCCACACACTCACACAAGTCGTCTTCCTCAGATGGAAATGGGTGCGAGTCGCCGGATTCGTCGCATCAAGATTCATCGCAGGAGCAAGTCGCGAAGTAGAAAGTAGTATCCCTATTTCCTGATTAAGACAAACTCGATAAAGTAAGTACGTAATGCTAAATCCCTTAATCACTGATATAAAAAAATTAAAAAAAGTGGAAAGTATAAGTAAAAGAAACAGGTCGGTTCTCATATAACGGTTTAGTTTCGGTTTTATTCAGTCGACATACCTAATATAAACCAAACCAAACCAAACCGAAAACTTCGGGCTCTGTAAAATACAAACCCAAACCATCAGTTTCTATTTTAGGTTCGGTTTTCTCTGTTTTCCGGTTTCCGGTTCGGTTTCTGCTCATGGCTAGTGTTCAGGGTTTTCCCGGTTCGGTTTTGTCAGTTTAACGCTCAAAGTCACATTAACTAAGACAAGTAAGCAACAAGGTGTTCCCTTTTCAAGTTTATTTTTTCAAATAAGGTGGGAATCTATTTGTAAGTAGTTTTTAGTAGTGCTTTCTATAACAAAAAATTACAAATCAAATAAATCATACAGAATCCAACCATATAGTCAAAATTTATTACAATGTTAGTAAAATAATCATTATAAAAACAAAATTCATATTTTTAATAAAAAGATAGCCCATATAGTGTTATTTGGTCACCATCAAATTATTGGGCACCAGCAAATGATTGATTTCTAGGACGGATTTTCCATATAGTTACCAATATGCTTGCAATTTATAATTGACAATGGGGTAATACGGTTAGTTGATAATAGAAGTATTATGAGGATATGAAGAAGATGAAGAATACACTAAGTGTTTTTATTTTTATTTTTTTGGCAACATAAGAGAGAGATTAAGGAATGTAAAGGAAGCCAAGGTCGCTGACACGATGTCTTGATAGAGAGAGAGATATGATGATGATGATGATTGGTTGTGGAGGTGGTGTAAGTTAAAATACATAAAAAGATAAAAATATAAAAATATATTAGAAAAATATGGTCTTTTTATATGGACCAGGGACCAAAACTGATGGTTTTTGACAACCATAACGACTAATGGCATGAAAATTTTAAAACTAAGATAAAAAATGTAATTGATACCAACCACAAGGACTAAAACTGTAATTTTCTCGTTATATAATGGGTGAAACAATGAAATATGACAGATGAAGGAAGTGGGGAGAAGAATTGTTGCGACATCCTAACTAGCATACTTTGCCGCTAGGAAACACCACATTGTAACGTCGGCATGCGGCAAGGGTAAACGAGAAGAAACCTTTGCTTCCCTTTCTTCTTGAAATCTCTCAATCTCTCTTTTTTTCTCTATCTCTTCTTCTTGCTCTTGCTGGGGAACACCACCCCTGATCTCAATCTATTTTCTCTATTTATTCTCCTTGGATGGAATAGATGCCAATAACACTATTCTATTTAGCCTAAGAACCATTATATATATATATATATATATATATATATATATATATATATATATATATATATATATATATATATATATATATATATATATATTAATTTGCAAATAGTGTATGTGAGAGCTTTTTACTGTTCAATTGATTTGCTATTTTCAGAAACATAATTACTAAATTCAAATTATATTATATATACTAATACATATGATATAAATCCAAATAAACTTCTATTTGAAAATAACAATTTTTTATTTTTCTTTTAACAAACTTTTATATTTACGTTTTTTCCTTCAACTAATTTCGAATTAATTGTTTTCATACTTATTTATTATAAAGTTTTATTATTGATATTTCGTAAGTTACGATTACGGTCACTTATTATATTTTAAAGTTAAATTTTTCGTCCCTTATATAATTTGTTCTTTTATCAAGGTGCGTTTTTCGATGTACCGGACTTCCGCAGCATCGCACGGACAGTTCAAATACTAGTTTATTATAAAAAGGACCAACCATGTTATAAAAACCTGAAATGTGGAGCAAATTGAAAAAAGAAAACCTTTTTCAAAACCAAAATTGCAAAAATATCTTAAACTCTCTACCAAAAATATCTTAAACCACAACCTTGGCTGTTCTCACTTCTCCCCACAATGGCCGACGATCACAAACACCAAAATTCACCGTCAAACCCTCAAAACCCTAGGGTTTCTGGTGACATCGGACGTAGTAGCAGTCATGTTAAACCAAATTACCCGAACCCTCCCGATATAACGAACCCGGACGCAGCAGCGCTAAGGGAGCAATGGAAGTACGCCATCAGACAGTACAGCAAATGGTACTCACACGCTTGGGGCACCGCTATACTCGCCGGAGTTTCTTTCTTCGCCCTCGGTTGGGTAATTAAGGGCGGTAATCCACTTCCTTCCTTCCATCAAAACGACGACGCCTCTCGAGATCCGCCCCCTCCTTCGTCCGATTCCCCTGACGCCAACCGAACTCCCTGAATTCCATTTCTATAGTGAGTCTTAATCCTCATTTTCTGCTTACTTTAGGTTATTGCGTATTGTTGCTTCTAAGATCTTCTAAATTGAAAACCTGTTGTTTTTAATTTTTGTTGTACGTATTCAATACTTTGACCTAGGTTTCCTTGAGTGGCTGATTAACATTGTCAACCATCGCGATCTAGAAGTTAAAATGCATGTAGTTTACTATTACAAGCCCTACTGTACCCTAATTGGTACTGTTAATTTGTTTTTTCTTGGGGAATTTGCAAAAATGGCAGCAAACTTTGTTCCACTTTTTGAGAGAAAGGGAAAGAAAATATCTATAAATTTTTATATCGACACAATATCACTTTCTCTACTATTATCAGATACCTCCTTTTCTGACTTTCTCTATTAAGTTGTTTTTTCTGTATTAAGTCAAAAGGAAATATTCATATATAGCTTACTGGATTAAGTTGTGTTCCCATTAAGTCCATTGAGTAAAAAAAAAGCAACATCTTGATTCATTTGGTATTAAGATTTTGTTGGTGTGAGGAAAACTAATGGATTTTTCAATAAATAAGAACATACTTTCATTTATTCGTGTATAATAGCGTTCTACTTTATTAGGACATTATAAAAATATACCCAATTATAGTAGTAAAAGTTGCTTTTTTTTTTCAAAATTTTAAACTGTCATAATCACCTAATAATATAATTTACATGAAAGGATGTTTTCTTTTCCTCTTGATTGCTTGTAATAATTTGCCAAACAATTGAAGTACATTGCTATTATGGGTTAAAAAAAAATACAAGTATCGTATGTGTAAAGAAATATAAGTACAATGTTGTATGTAACAAATAAAGTACATTGCTTGTATCGGTAGCAAAATGCAAGTATGTTATTATTGTGGGTTCCAAAATAGAAGTTGTAATTACGAGTAAATTTAAAGTACATTTATATTATCTTTAAAGAAATGTTGGTACATTGTTATTAACTTATTATGTGTAAAAAGTAAAGTACATTGCTATTATGTGTAAAAGTTAAAGTGCGTTGCTATTATATGTGGTAACGAGAGTTAAGCTACCAAATATTATATTCTTGTCTACGTATGTGTCATATTTTGAAAAAAATAAAAACTACTAAATGTAATATTGTAAGATATATGTGGAGTCCAATATTCCAAAAGAGCCATTATAGAGAGAGGGGAGACTTCAACATATAGGGATAATGACTTATAAGGGTAATGAACTTTATCGTAAGTACATATTTAGTCATTTATATATTTTTTTTGTACACGTATGACCATTAAACCTTTTGTTTAGTTATTTATGTTTTTTTTTTCTACGCATATGACCATGCAACTTATTTTCATTGAACTTTTATTTTGTACGTATATGACCATTAACATAAGTGACTAAATATGTACAGAAAAAGCAAGTTTAATGGTCATATGTGTGCAAAAAAAAACATAAGTGACTAAATGTGTACAAAACAAAATTTATAATGGCCATATGTGGACAAAAAAAAGATAAGGGACTAAATGTGTACTTATGATAAAGTTTATTACCCTTATAAGACATTTCCCCCCAATATATATATACACTTATAAGACTGTGTCGCATCAATTTAGGATACACTGACAATTATATATTTTACAATTTGATCATTGCAGATGTGGATAATGCGACAACAACAAAAGAGAAGCTTGTGTGCCAATATATAAAATCGCAGAAGAGTTTTACCATCTTACTTGTGTAATGTATATAGTGTGATGAGAACTATGCCTTAAGAAGGTTTTGTATTTTCTTCTTTAACTTCACTTGTTAACTCACTTTTGCCTAAAGTTTCGTTCGTAGAAAAGGGCATTTATGTCTTTTGATGATGAGGGGAAAATGACATTTATGTCTTTTGCACAGATGAGAGATCAAAAGCGTGTGTTGTACATTTTTTTGCGAGACCAAAAGAATTACAATGTTTATCCTGTCGAAATGAGTTTCAGTCCAATGCATGTCAAAATCAGTACATAGTCGTCCGTTTTGTTGTCTTTAAATAATAAAAGCTTTTAATTACAATGTTTATCCTATTGAAACGAGTAACAGTCCAATGCATGACAAAATCAGTATACAGTCGTCTGTTTTGTTGTCTTTAAATAATAAAAGCTTTTAATTACAATCTTTATCCTATTGAAACGAGTAACAGTCCAATGCATGACAAAATCAGTATACAGTCGTCTGTTTTGTTGTCTTTAAATAATAAAAGCTTTTAATTACAATCTTTATCCTATTGAAACGAGTAACAGTCCAATGCATGACAAAATCAGTATACAGTCGTCTGTTTTGTTGTCTTTAAATAATAAAAGCTTTTAATTACAATGTTTATCCTATTGAAACGAGTAACAGTCCAATGCATGTCAAAATCAGTACGAAGTCGTCTGTTTTGTTGTCTTTAAATAATAAAAGCTTTTAATTACAATGTTTATCCTATTGAAACGAGTAACAGTCCAATGCATGACAAAATCAGTATACAGTCGCCTGTTTTGTTGTCTTTAAATAATAAAAGCTTTTAATTACAATCTTTATCCTATTGAAACGAGTAACAGTCCATTGCATGCCAAAATCAGTACAAAGTCGTCTGTTTTGTTGTCTTTAAATAATAAAAACTTTTGGTTGCTTTTTTCGATGATGACCATGAAGAATACAAAGTTCTTTCCACACAAGAAGATCAAAGAGCTATTTGTGTCCTATCTTGTTTTAAATTTATTTGTGGCAAACAAAAAATTATAAAAAAATAAATAAACAATCTGTTGAAATCAGTCAAACGGACATGTATTCCATCTTTGATATCGACACATGTAACCTTTATCTACTATCGGTCATTGAAATTGCAACAATTGGCTCTATTTTGTACCGTAAAGAATTTTTTTTTTTTGGTATGGCTGTATATTTATTAAAACACTAGCTATATGAATGTCATATCAACTAAATACCTAACACCATTTAACTTCTGCACCAATTAAATAATAACTAATAAAATTTCCTTCGGCCCTCATGTTACATTAGTTTTTCTCTCACATCTCATTTTCATCTTTCATCAACCCACACTGTAAAAAATTCATCTTTTTTAACCCTTCCAATCTTGAATGTCATATCAACTAGTCTATATTAAAATTAATTAAATGAAACCAAATTTAGAAAATAAAATTAAAAATAACATTAGATTAAAAAAATACACACAACTAAAAACGAAAAAAAAATCTTAAAAAAAAAAAAATCTCAAAATGATAAATAAAATCTTAAAACAAAAATCTAAATCTCCCAACCACGAAACTGAGTTAGTTCCCGCTTGCGAGCAAGATTTGCATTTAGTAGTCTTCCAGTCAAATGATTATGTGAGCGAATACAGGAAAAACATATTCTTTTCAAAACGACTACTTTAAGCTATTCTAGCTCCTGATTGGATCAGTGCTTTCCTGTTCGCCTCCTCCTCTAGCAATCATTTCTTCCAAGCTCGGTCGTCCCGTTTCTCTTGCACTTTTTATTGATTATTATCGGCAAGAAGATATATTTTTTCAATGATGATCCTCATTTCCTCATGTTCTAAAGAAATAAAAAAAACTTAAATATAATTATACAACACTAATTTCTAAAACTCATTTAAAATGCCATGACAATGACATGATAACCAACCCGATTAATCAAAGTCGTGGTAACACAAAATTGACATTTTTCACGTTACACATTCTTTAAAACCACTTAAATTTGCAAGTAGATAATATGCAAAGAAAACTCAAATACGTTTCCACATGAAGACAAAGTACATTGTTTTCTCCAATAATCCATTTTTTAAATAATGTATTATTTTTTGCAGGTAAATATTAATTTAATATTTTGGTATTTGGTATTCAAAAACAAAGGTTTTTTTAGTACCAATTTAGCTTTTGCATACATAGAAAATGAGACCAAAGATCTATCTATTCGGTGACTCCATCACAGAAGAATCATTTTCCGACGGTGGGTGGGGCGCCGCCCTCGCCAACCACTTCTCTCGCACGGTACACACTCACTCTATCGATTGATTTGAGATATCCAAATGTTTCTGATTTCATAAATTTGAATCGGGTTTCTGTAATTTGATTTGAGGTATGAAAATTTGGTAGGCCGATGTGGTTTTAAGGGGGTTTAGTGGTTACAACACGAGATGGGCGATGAAGGTGTTGGAGAGGGTGTTTCCGGCGGAGATGAACGTCGGCGGCGGACGTGCACCGCTAGCTGTGACGGTGTTCTTTGGCGCTAACGACGCTTGCCTTCCCGATAGATACTCTGCGTTCCAACACGTGCCGATTGATGAATACAGACAAAATCTCCACGCCATTGTCGCCTATCTCAAGGTCCTTTCTCTAATAAATCCAAATTCTGATTAAGTTATTAAGGATCACAAATCATAAAATAACATTTCTTTATTTAAACAATAAATTAATGCAATCCCGTATCCTATTAATCTTTTAGAATCTCCAGATTTCATGATTCATTCTGGAATTTAATAAACTTATGTTTTTCATGAATTTCCATAATGATTTTTGTTGAATGATAAAGAAATGGTATATTGATCTATTTGTTTAAGCTATAAGAACATAATTTTACTTTTGTGGTCAAACCTTTGACTTTTTATACCAAAAATTCACATAGATTTTGTTAAAAAAAATTAGAAGGTTGCCAAGATGGAAAGTCAAATTACCAGTTTGCCTATTGTAAAAGTAATATTATGTTAATGTTCATTAAAATAAAGTATTCAAAAACTAAAAGATGATTGGAACACAACCCATAGTGGCTAACTGGATTAATTTTAATAAACCAAATTTGTTTTCATTATATTTTTTTAAAGTTTTCTCCAAATGAATAATTAATATTTGCTTATATATATTTATATGAACTTTGTTTGATTTCAGAATCGGTGGCCTTCAACTCACGTTATCCTCATAACTCCTCCTCCTATTGATGAAGCTGCACGCCTTCTGTAAATCTCAATCTACAAAAATCTTGCCATTTTTAGCCACTTAATTAATTTCTATAGTGATTAAATCATTATATTTTTTTCGCCATTAAAAGAGACAAGTCCCAACTTTTTTACAAATTGGTGTACATTGTTTTTCCTTCCATTTCTCCAAGTGCGTCGTCTTTTTCTCAAATATTTTTTAAACATCATTTATCGCGACAACATTTGATTGATTTATTATTTATAGTTTATGATGAAAAAAAGTAACATGGAAATAATAATAATACAGACATCCTTATGGTGAAAACCCTTCAAATTTACCCGAACGTACAAATGAAACTGCGGGAAATTATGCAAAAGCATGTGTGGCAGTTGCGGGCGAATGTGGAGTCCCTGTTGTGGATCTTTGGACCCGAATGCAACAGTTTCGTGAATGGGACAAAGCCTATTTGCGGTACTTCACTCAAATATCTTTTTATATATATAACTGTGTAACCTTGTGACTCAAATATTCTTGAAAGAATTGGTTTTTTGTTTTTCATCAAATCGATCCGTTTTTTAGAAAATGTATTCAAACATTGTTTTGTCGATTCATTCTTGGTAAAATCGATTCAAAAACAATTGTTTGATTCAGATCGATCCGTTCTTGGCAAAAGAAATTCCGAAAACATTCCGGCAGGAATGTTTCCGGAAATGCTTTTGCAAATTGTTGATCGATTTGAAGAAAACAATTGTTTTTTGAATCGATTTTACCAAGAATGGATCGACAAAACCATGTTTGAATACATTTTCTCGAAAACGGATCGATTTTGATGAAAAAGAAAAATCAATTCTTACAAGAATGTTTGAGTTACAAGGTTACACAATAATTATCTAGTTCATATACATTGTAGTTTTATTTGTTTCTATAACAACATTGTACCTTCAAAAATGTTCTTTATTAAAACATTGTACTTTGAAAATCCACTAAATTACATGTAATTTACTTCTGTGGATTTTTTTAAAGTACGATTCTATAACAGAAAGAAGCGGTTTAAAAAAAATAATAATAATAAACAAATTTTAATGAAAGGAAGTTGATATTTCTAATATGTAGGGATGGTTTGCACCTTACTTCGGGTGGAAACAAGCTTGTTTTTGAGGAAGTGATTGGAAAGCTTAAGGAGGTAGGATTGAGTCTTGAAACTCTCCCGGCTGATCTACCTTTCATTGATGGCATCGATCCTGACAATCCGCTTAAGGCTTTTGAAGAATAATTTATGAGTTTTCTTGATTGTTTGTAAGTAATGTATTTCACGGATATTGTATTTTCATTCTAATGTGGATGTAATTCGTGTTGTGGTTTCTTGTATGTTGAGTTTGACATTGCCCACCAAGTGTTCGATGAAATGCCTGAAAGAAGGATTCTAAGTTGTTTTGATTAGGTCCATTTTCATCTGTGCAAAATTAGCGATTAGGTTCATTTTCAGCTAAGCAAAATTAGTTTCATAATTAATAGAACATATTTTGTACAAATTATTTAGATTTGCAAGAGTTGGATTGATTGAAAATCAAAACCCAGTCATTGAGGTATGGCTTTCTGAAACATGCTTCCCACACAAAATTCTATACCAAAGATGAACTTCTACACTCTTTTCATAAAAAAAAAAAAAAAAAAAAAAGTTCCATTGCAAAATAGTTCTCAACCTAAGATTCTGATATTTAAGACGTCCTAGGAAAATCAATGTTGATTTCACATCTTTTTCAGGTTGATAATGATCAAAATCGACTAATTATCACCATGAATCAGCCAAGTCTCGTAGAATGTTGCCTGTAAATCACAAGATTTTTGATGGAAAAAATTATGTGTTTGAATCTGGAAAAAAGGTAGGTTTAGTTTAAAGTTAAACTTAAATGTTGGATTAAGAAATCGATAAACACTCGATAAGGACATGAAGAAAAATACGACCATAAAGAATTAACATGGTTCGCGACCAGTGTAATCGTGCTAATCCTCGGACGAGCTAGAGAGATTTTAGATTAGCTGTGACAAACGTTTTTTGGCTTGGGTTACATAGGCACAATGAGATCTATTTATAATGACAAAAGTTGACCTAGGGCTACTTGTACCCAAAGTTCACAGGCCCAAAACATCATCTGGTCTGGTCCGAGCACCGTACCAAGACCCCATGCTTAGTCTCAATAGCGACAAAGAGGTAAATGACAGATCAGACTCCACAATTTAGCATTAAATACGTGATTCGGGCGGAGTTGGACATCTAGTTGAATGATCCAAATGGGAAGTGTTGAACTTGCAACATTAAACTACTACAAAACGCATTATAGGACCCGGTTAAATCAGTTAAATAACCTGGTTGAAAACCGGGTTTTATGTCGGCGAGTCCTATATGAAGAATGAGTTATAACCCGATTTTCAAACCGAGAACTTTTACTCTTAAAAGAACTTGGTTTTGATCAAAAAACCGGGACATATAATGATAATTTAAGAACTCAGTTTTGATAAAATAACCGGGACATATAAGGACTTTCGATGAACTCGGTTTTCATCTAAAAACCGAGACATATGAGAGGAGATTAAGCCACGATTCAACTACACAAATCCGGGTCATATAAAGAGATTAGAGCCGAGCCTTAATCCCTACGACTCGGTCGTATGAAGATTAAATTGACATCTGTAACATCGAAAATTACACTATGTTACAATTAACCACGTTGATAAAAGCATGCACAAACTAATAATTACATCCAAAATACACATTTAATACAAATAGTATGCATTGATAAACAAGTTCTCTTAACGTAGACAAGCTAAATAACCGATCATTAAAGTCATTGACAAACACATGTATGAGTAGAGGTGAGCAAAAACTGAACCGCAACAAAAAATAACCGAAAGCAGCAAAAAAAGAAACCGAAAAACCGAAACCGAAGCGAAAACCAATGGTGTGGTTGATACTTTTACAAAAACCGCAAAATTGTGGTGCAGTGCTGTTTTTACTTTTGGAAAAACCGCAAATAACCGAACCGCAGTGATTACCATGTATTAAATAATTACATAATATATGTATTATTTCTTATTATTAAGACTCCTTGATTCGGTCATTTCTTACTATATAATACATACAAAAATTTATCAAAAAAGGAATTGCTATCGGATCCAAGAGGGATCGTCCCATAGTCAACTAAAATAGCTATCCTCCACCCTAACTGAAAAAAAACACAACAAATAATTAGTTTTTTCTAACATTTCAATACAATTGAAGTTGATCAATATCAAAAAACAAAAGTTTTAATCTACATGAAATTACATCATAATTGTTTGTTGACGCAATGCCAACCTTGTTACCAAAACATAAGAAGACTATTGTCAAGGTGGTGGATGAAAAGAATGAAGAACGTCAACAAACAATCATTAAACTAAAAGTAGGATTTTATAAAGATTGAAATCTAACCTTATTTGGAAATGAAGATTTTCATGTTTCTAGTTAGACACGTTTCACGAACGCTGTGTCATCGACAATTTTTCCTCGTGAAAGCATCATAGAGAGAAAGAGAAGAGGAAAATCGTTGAAATGAAAATTTTAGGGCTTGGGAAATGGAGAATCGAAAACCAAACCGAATACACGATTCCGGTACGTATTCGGTTCTGATTCCGATTTTGGTTCGGTTCGGTTCTTCGGGTCAAATGCTCATCCCAAGGTTTGATCCGAAAATTATGGTATAGAGGTGATGCGGTTTCTAGCTAGCTAGGTTTTGACGTTAGTGGTATGGGAAAGTGAAAATGGGGCTTATTTTCAGAAAATTTACCCTTTAAGGTGGCAGGAAGTGCAAGGACATAGGCATCACTTAAGCTTCAAGAAACCCGGTTTTGATCCAAAAATCCGAGTTATATGACTTTATGTTAAAAGCCCCGGTTAGCAAAGGAAACCAGACTATTTAATTTTAGAATATACCCCGATTTGTTACTATAAACCGATTCGTATAGCATTTCCATTCATAAAACTCGGGTTTTGCATAATATGCTTTGGCGGATCTCACGTACATGATGTTCACATTACTGAAATGACCTTCCAACTTGATCGGTAACGACCCTTAGTAATCCCCAACCCAAATCTCTACAATTTTCCTCAAGTAACTAACACCAAGTGACAAAATGTTGGATGGTTCTTAAATTGTATTATATTTACTCAAGAACAAAGCAATGGTACCATCAAGAAATCTATCAATTAGTAGAATTAAGAAACCATCCCATCTATATGATTTTTATACACTGAATCAGTAGTCAATCACAAAATTGATCAAATGTATATGTTGTATCTAATAAAATGACCAACTTTTTAAGGATTATTTTAAATGACAACTAATTTTGTAATGGGTCACAATACAAACGGAGAAATTATTTTTTAGATATTCCCACCATAAAATACCTTAAAATTTCAAATTATATATTGCAAAATATGATCTTGAATTGCAAAATACATATTCATATATGTCTGTGTGACTTATTATATATTAAATGATTTGAATGTTACTTATGGCGTTATAATAAAATGTGAGTGTGGTTGAATGTTTCTTAATGAATAGATAATCGTGTGATTGAATAATCCTTGAGGAATAGATAGTTTCTATGTGATTGAATGTTGCTTGATGAATAGATAGTGCATGTGTGATTGAATATTGCCTAATGAATAGATAATACCGGTGTGACTGGATAGTGCTTATTAATTTGATCTTGCTTATTAAGTTAATAGTGCCATTTAATAGTACTTGTGTGGCTGAATGCTGCTGAGCGACAATGCATGTGTGGCCGGGTATTGTTTATGTAGCGAGGTTAGCTGTTATATGGTGAAGATTAGTGCCTAGGTGGCTGGATATTGTTTATGTGTGATGTTCTTGCATGTCTGACTCGTTTGTAATCAAGTGGCTTGATAGTTTCTATGTGATTTTCTTATATATACTTTTGGGTATACATGAGAATATATGAATGAATAATATTTTTCGTCATATGTACTATGTATGATTGTTGTTATGCTACGTACTTTAGGGTTTCTCACTAAGCTTATAAGCTTACCATGTGTGTGTTGTTAATTTTGCAGGTATTAGTAAGGTAAAGAAAAGGTTAAAGCAATAGGTGAATCTTAGATCGCATGAAGATGTGGCTGCCCGATTTGTATATGCTTTAAACATCCATCGATAGTCTTGTGGTCTTAGTTTATATATACAGTACACCTAATATTTGTAACATTTATGATATATTGGTCTTATATTTTGTAAAAAGAAAATATATTTTTTGGGTATACTTTGTATGTGAACTTGGCGTTACATTTATGGTTATGGTGGGGCCGGTAAAACTTATATTTGAAAGACATTATCTGCAACAATGTGATTGAAAAGTGAAATTGTTTTAAATGTTGCATCTAATGGAATTGGTTCTTTGTTATTGACCAAAGGTAGGACAACACACTCATGCTTTCGATTTCCTTTAAATCTCAATGAGGATTCTATTTGTTCCATAAAGCCGATAGTGACATTGTTAGATTATTAAAAAACATCACTGGTTATCTAGGATGAGGCACCTGTGGTTTATAAGCATGCATTTGAAGCTTTGGATCGATCTTTGAAGGATATACTCGAGTTTGATAGTTGTAGATGCTTAGATCTGCATTTAGAGGCAAAGTAATTGTTTTTGGAGGAGATTTTAGACATATTCTTCTTGTTATTGCCAATGGAAGTAGACAAGACATAGTCAATGCATCTTTAAGTTCCTCTTACATTAGAAAAAATACAAAGTTCTTAAACTGACAAAAACATGAGGTTAACGGTAGGAAGTCAAATATATGATATTGAAGAAACTATGATATTTGTAAATAGGCTTTTGGATATAGGCGAAGGAAAAGTTGGTGGATTGAATGATGGTGAGGCAATTATCGACATCAAATTACTGTTTCATTTGATCCAATTGAGAAATTAATTGAATTTGTCTATCTTTCAGTTCTTCAAAACTTTGAGTGTAATGGTTATTTTCAAGAATGAGCAATATTAGCACCAAATTATGAAGTCATTCAGGAAACAAACGATCTTTTGCTATCATTGGTTCCAAGAGATGAAAAGGAATTTCTAAGTTTAGATAGCATTTGTCAATCTAATTTTGTACACGAGCAACTTGATGAAAGTTTATACTCACCTGATGTATTTAATGGTATTAAACTGTCAGGTTTATCAAACCACAAGTTAGTACTAAAAGTTGGAGTTCCAGTTATGTTACTAAAAACATTGATTAGAAATGTGGTTTGTGTAATGGAACAAGATTGCAGGTGATAACATTGAGTAACTATGTCATAGAAGCGTTGATCATATCTGGAAGCAATATTGGAAACTGGACCTTTATTCCTAGAATGTCTTTGGCACATTCAGACAAGAAGATTCCTTTCATATACAAAATAAGACAATTTCCACTTGTTGTTTGTTTCACAATGACAATAAATAAGAGTCAAGGACAATAATTATCCAAGGTTGCTCTATTTCTAATACAACCTATATTTACACATGAACAACTATATGTAGCGTTATCAAGAGCCCTAATACCGTTCCACTTAGCCATTTGGTTTATATTTTATCTTATAAACCCACTTTGAATTAATGGCTTGTTTACCTTTCGGTAAATCGGTAAACATGCAGGTTCCGTTTCTTTCTAGAGCTTATATTTCTCGTTGCATGGCTTCTTTGCAATGATCATCTTGTGAAGCTTGTTTAAAAGACTTTGGCTCATTATTGAAACTAATGGCCGTAAGTATGCCTTGTGATTTTCATAAAAACATTTATATGAAACAAATATAGAGATAGGGTGTTCCATCGAGGCTTCTTGATCAGAGACGGGTCGTTTGTGATTTACCGAAGGGGGAAGCTTCACAATGTAATCATTAAATCGTTGTGGGTACAATTTGGCTCTAGTGCTTATGGTGGTAGCTTGGTTTTGGGGCTTCTCACTTGAATCTTTCAACATGTGGGCTCTTTTCATTGTTGCTGGGCTCATCCCATCGTATTTCCTCTTCACTTTGTTCATCCATAAAATCCATTCCACCACCATCATGCTCATTATGGGCTGATTCCTCGTTGATGTGAGTGGATCGCATGGTTTGTTCTGATGGGTGCTTTCCACTAGAATTGTCATCTTGATATTTAATTGGGTCTTCATCCTCACTTTATGTGTGGACCATGGTTTTCTTGAAAGGTAGGATTTCTTCAGAAAATAGCACATCTTTGCTAACAATGATTTTCTTGTGTTCAATATCATATATTTTGAATCCCTTGGTTCCTTAAGGGTAACCTAGAAATATACCGGGTACTTGCATACTTCACACTGTTACAGATGTCATCCATTGCGGTGGTAAGCCGTCCTTTTGTCATTGCGTCACATCACATCCACAAGATGTAGTCTGTGGATCCCTTTTCAGGTTTCTTAATCGTTCCGTCAACGAAATCAAACTTGTTTTTGGCGAAGAGGAAATTTCCCATCTCCTTTGATTGGTCGACATAGTTGTTGTTGGTGAAAATTTCATTAACGTGGAGTTGTCTGGGAAAGTCTGATGGGTGGAGGTAGACAGGGGATTGGTGATCGATCTCTCGTTTTGTTTTTGTTTAGGGCTTCGTCCCATGCCATGCTTCAAGGACAAAGATGGTAGAGTCGATCTCGATTTAGGGTTCTGAAAACTACTATGATACCATCAAGAAATTGATGGTATTGGGTGAAAAATATTTTCATCGTATTATGCCAGTTATCGCCAATGAATAAATACATGCAAGTCAAACAAACTAACCAAACAACTAGGCTAAAGAATATTATATTATAACATAAAGGAAACTTAAAACTTGATAAAAAATATACAATAGCAATTTATCGTTGTCATTTAGAAAGCTAACAAGCAACACGTTTGTACGTCTATGTTGGTTTTTATTTTTTCGATTAGTGTAATTTAGCTTTATCATTTCGTATGTAAAAAACTAAAAATATACGTTTTTCCAAAAAAGAAAAACGTGTCTTTTATAAGAGAAGCAGACATATTCATATATTGAAATAAATGAAAACACAATATTACATAGTTATATGCAAAAACATATTTTCTATATGAAAAAAGAAAGAAATACGTTAAGATATGTAAAATACATATTGATACTAGGTACATGTATAAATACATATTTTTGTATATTTATTCTACCTTAATTGTATAGATTATATATAAGGCTAAAGGATGTACCTCCATTTCACTCCCTACACTCTTTCACTTTTTTACTGCCACAAAATCACTATGTCACTTTCCTACTACTCTCCTCCACTCCCCTAAACTTAGAAAATAACCAACCCTCAGTTTCTCTCACTTTTTTAAATAAATAAAAAATTATACCAAAATTAATAAAAAAAGGAAATATTCATTAACTCAAAATAAATAATCAAAATGATATAATTAAAATTAAAATTGTTAGACTAAAATAGATGTATTTAAATACCCTTTGTACTCCTTTGTAATAACCTCATACTTGGTGTATCTCTCTATAACATTTGTTTATATATATATATTGATTCGTATTCCACCTAATATGCGAGGATTGCCAGAATCACATGGCGTAGAGAGAAAAAGTAAAATTTCTTCCTTATTTTTCGACTCTTCTTCACCCTAGTCATCTCCCTATTGCTGTCACTCCCATCACAGTTTTTTTTTCACGGTCTATTGCTTCCTCTTCCGGTGACAGTTTCCTTTCCATGCCCACAATTTTACATATGCTATCTATCAAGCTTAACTCCAACAATTACCTTCTATGAATAATCAAATGGTCTCTCTTCGCAATTTTCAGAAGCTCCTGGCGCATGTTGAAGGTACTTTCTTGCCTCCGCCTACTACCATTGTTGTAGACAACAAAGAGCAACCAAACACTGCTTATCTACCTTGGTTTGAAACCGATCAATGTGCAATAATTCTACTAAATTCTTCTCTTTCTTAAGAGGCTGCGTTTGGGGTGCTTGGCTTTACCTCATCGGCTCCGATCTGGGCCGCTCTTAGTGGCGGAACAGATATGGGGCATAGGGTGGCCAGTGCCCCTACTCAACTTTTTTGGTGCATTGGAAAATTTTTTAGAAAAATTTCGATTTAATGTAAATTTTACGATGTGCTATTGACATCGCAGCGGTCGTCATGCAGTCAAAAATAAGAAAATAAACCCCACTCTCACTTAGCACAATGGAAGTTAGGGTCGATCCACAGGAGTTACGTGGTCGAGACAGGTGACAGATTACCAACTGCAGTGTCACGCTAAAGTCAGAGGACCTAGTTCCTAACTTTTGACAACTAATCCCAATAAAACAGTTCCAAGCAAGCATGAACTAAACTATCAACCAAACCTTGTTACTTACTGAAATCAGAAGTACATCTCCAAATCAGAAGCAAACAAAGGCAATCCAAACATCAAACACAATTCAAACATCCAATGATTCATTCACAAGCATAAAACATCGAAAAGAGATAATTACTTGTAACCAAATGGTTCATTAACTCAAAACTCAGATACAATGACACAAACAGTAACCAAAAGATCTAAAAACAGAAACTAAAACTAAATATCAGTGGTTGTCACTCCCAAAGATACTAGCCAATGATTACTAACTATTAAACTAAATGAAAATTAAAGATAAAAACATAAAAATACCAAAAGATAGTTGTTGAAGCTAAATCTTAGAGTCAAAGAGCCTTTGGGGTCGATTTTACACGAGGTCTTCGCTAGTTTTTTCGACCTAAAAGCCTCTATTTATAGTTGCAAAAATCTCGAGACCGCACCGCGCATAGATGGATCACGCGTCGTGCATAGGGGTTTATCCCCGTTTTATCGGAATTTGAATTCTTTCCACCGCCTCATACCCGCGTCGGGCCTTGATGATTTCCGTAGCGTGCGTACGTCTTTTCCTGATTTTGCCTTGATCTTCAAACTTCTTCCAAATTGCACGCTTTTAGTCGCTGTTTTCATTATTTCATTCCAAACAAGTGCTGGCACAAAAAGTGAGAATACCACGATGTATATGATATAATTTCACTAAGAATAAGGCTCAACAACGACTAAAATATGTGATATTACTAGGCGTTGTCAAACACCCCCCACTTGTGCCTTGCTTGTCCCCAAGCAAGAGAGTTTTTAATAGATTTTAACTAAGACTCAAACAATTTTTGACTGTGTTCAGTTTCAAAGCTTATTGCCTTATGAGTTAGAGTGAAATAGTTCGTGAGAACATAATCTGAATGTTCTTTTGAATTCATGGCTTTCTAGAGAACCCTTGATTACAAATTTTCTGTCCACAATGAAGTGTACATACTCATTCAGATTCTAAAGGCCATAAAAGAGTTGTCCATGACTTTCGATGTTGTCCGTGTAGCGAGCTTTCAGAAATACCATCCCAGACCAGATGATCTTAGGTGGTAAGGTGCATAAATGCCTTTTTCGAGGCCACCCTTTTCGGACCTACCAGCTCGAACAACAAAGGCCACTGATTGACAGTTCCTTCCTAAATTCCAATCCTAAAACAGTCCAATCTTCTAACTCCTAAAACTCAACTTATTTGACTCAACTAATAGCATGATTACAACTACATAATATTTCTCGAAAAATACTAATGCTATAAACAATCACAAACTATTCATTTCAAAATTATAATCTAGTAAAAATTTTGAAAGAGTTGCTAAAATTTTTAAAATCGGTCATTTCCCGCAAAAATTTCAAAAACTACTCTTTCGACCGTCCACACCCCACACTTAAAATCGTACAACGTCCCCGTTGTACAAAAATTATTTAGAACATGGGAGAAAGAGTTACCCCTTTGGACGGTAGATCGCTTGATTGGTACTCGGTGTTACAGGTACAAATACGAACAAAGAGGTCCTTGATTTCGCGTTCTGGAGTTGTAGCGCAACAGTGAACACGCCGGTAGTCAAGACAAGTGGAGGGGGCACGATGACCCCACACTTGCTTGAAACAACTCCTCCAATTTTGGTATCACATGCATGACTCACAAAAAAGATTAAACACACAGAGACAACTAAAATATAAAATATAAACAAACAAAAGATGGTAGTGTCATAAGTACAGCACAAATACTCAAAAGAAAAATAAGAAAAATACATCAATAGCCACCTGGTGGCCTGGAAGAACCGGCCTCATGATCGTGGGCTTGGGCTGGGAATGGTCGGGGGTGGTGTCCCTGCTGTGTGGCTAACTCCAAAAGTACCCCTCCGATCCACTCCAACTGCTCCTCCATCCTGGCGACTCGATCCTGCAATCGCCTAAGCTTAGTCGCCTCCTCTTGCTGTGGTGCTGGCTCTGCTGGTTCTGCCGGTCTCCGACGTCTCCTACCCGGCTGGGCGTAAGCTGGCTGGGGGTCCTGGGGTGCCTCAGTAGTCGCTGCCCTCACGAACTGACCTGGGCGCTGCTGCTCAATAAGCCCCATGCTCTCCAGGGCTCGCGCAGTGGTGCGAGCTGGAGGTAAAGCGGTTAAGGATGCCACAACAGGGGCAGTAAGGATCCGGTATGAACGGGCCAAGCGGGTGATGTAATGCCCGCGGGCCAGGAGGACTGCTGGCAGATGCACCCGTTACACGGGTGGACAGGGAGACAGCTAGGGCGAACGGGAGGTGAAGGAACCTGGAGGGGTCGAGGAGGACCCAGAGATATGTCATGTCCTCGCCGGACACCTTCTCGCCCCCTACCTATACATGATGGAGGTGGAGACGATGCGGTGCATGAGTCGGTGAAGCGGATCGCGAAGATGGCTCTCTCTGGATGTCCCCGCCTCGTAGAATACGTTGGACAACGGTGCCCAAACCTCCGCATTGGCAGCCCTCTCGGGTTTCCCCTGAATGCATGCTGTAAGAAACTGCGTGAAATGGCAGTGCTGGAGGTCCGCCTCTGTGTATATGCCAGTGCGCCTCCTAAACTCCGGGAGGTTGCACTCTGTGTGCACTCCCCCCAATCTAAATCGTACCAGCCTGGAACGGGCCTCTACCGATCCAGGTGCAAAACGAACAGTGGATAGGAACTCCAAAAGAAGCTCGGTATAGACTAGGTCCTCCTGGTTGGCCATAAGCCTATCCCAGTCTCGGCACGTGAATGAAGCATCCCCATGGGTCCATGTGTAGTGGAGGAATGGCTCGATCTCTCCCAAAGCCCCGCGTCTCTGAGGATGTCCCGGTCAATGATCGTCGCCTCGAGAACCCAGCGATCAATAAGCGCATCCCTCCTAGAGGCAAACTAGAGAAACCGGTGGTCTAATCTGAACGACATCTGCACAAAAGAAAATTTTTGCAATTTAGGTCATTTTCTTCCCCACCGCACCGCGGCGCGGCCCAAGAACCAGGGCGTGGCGCGGCGAGTGGCTGTTTCTAATTCCAAATCCAAACTCACGATTTAACCTGTTTAAACTCAATCCAAATACACTACAAGGTAGCCTAAGTGTCGACTAACTCATCTAGGGTCATTATTTGGCAAAATAAACACCCTACGAGTCAGCATTAGCGATTTCTAAGTTTTCGAGTTTTTTTGGAGAAATCAACTAAATCAACTGCCTAATCACTAGTTTAAACTCGTAAAAGCTACTTAGAATGACATACCTTGGTAGTAGGACTGAAATGAGCAAGAAAAAACACGAGAAATTTTCGATGATCAGAGCTCTGCGGCGTGGTGTGTGTGAATAGTGTCGCAACTTACATTACTTACGAAGGAATCCGACCGATCAATTCCCGCAGCGCGGATATGAGCGAACCGCGGCGCGCGTACCCCCAAATCAACCCCTGCTCATCTGGTTGGTTTACGATCCCGCGGCGCGCAATTTGCCTGACCATGGCGCGGTCATCAAAAATCCAATTTCTTCAAAACAACCCCACACTTGCCTTGTACCAATAATACCTGCAAATGACGATGATATAATTTCCTAATTACTCCTAAGAATATAGTACCTAACCTATGAAAAGATGGGTTGCCTCCCAACAAGCGCTAAGTTTAACGTCTTCAGCCAGACGTACTATTCTTTCTACAGCTACGGTGGATCGTATGCCTTCTTCCTTTGCTGATTTTCAGTCACCACCGTCCCTTCGCTGACCCAATGCTCCTCAAACTTTTCCGGGTCGAATGGCTTGCCGGTCCTTCTACTGCTGCTCAGTTGCTGTTCTATGATTATCTCCCGTGAGTACTTGGAGGTAGCTTTGAACCTCCAAGCCCGATCCTTCCTTCTATATTTCTTCAAAACCATCGGTTTGACATGAAGCGCGCCCAGTAGTTGTGTTGTGCCTCGTTTGTTGCTCACATATTGCGTGTTATCTTCAGTTTGCAATTTTGGCTTGCAGTACCAATAAAAATTTTCCAATCGAATGGGATCGATGGTATTGATCACATCCAATTTTCCATTCATGAATGGATCATGAGTGGCGATAAAATCATGTTTATTATTTTCAAAAACCAACTCGTCAGCATCATCTTCTTGATCATCGTCCAACAGGTGGATCGGGACCAAGAGTGAGCGACTGGTTTGATCTGGTAGTGGTATAAAGTCACCCATCACCAGATCCTTACTTTCAAAATACTCAAAATTTTCAAAAATTATAGGTTCGGGGGTAATATTGTCATCTACACCCCCTTCCCCAGAAACATCGGCAATTTCAAAAATTTCAGGAATCGTTGGGCTGGGATCTGTACTGTCACTTACAACCCCCTCCACAACAACCTCATCAACCAAATTGTCTGGTGATGGTATAGATTCACACATCACCAGATCAACATTACTAATACTTTCAAAAACATCAAAAACTTCAAAGGTTGCTGAGTCAGAGGTAGCATTGTCACCTACAACCTCTTCCTCAACAACCGTTTCGACCATCTCAGTGGTCTCTTGACTTTCCCACGGTGTATGCCCTTCCATCACATATTCAGATGATGCAGGTTCACAAATCATATCATTGGTAGAAAATTTACTCACCTCAGGTTCTGGCGAGGGTGATGAACATTTCCAACTTTCCTCTAACTGATCTAAAGAAGCTTGCAATCTTACAAGAGCAACAGCCTGGTCCTTCTGCACTTGGTGGGTGTTATAGATGAGTACCCAAAGTTGGGCCCAAATTGCAGGATTTTCAGGTTGAGATGACTCCTCGGTCCGCCATCCATTGTCATCGGATAATCCATTGTAGCAATCATCCTCATAATAGGTGTCAGCCGGATTTTCATAATACTCATAATATTGATCCGAGTACATGTAATCGTCCATTATGAAGACGTACACATACCAAAAACCAAAAAACTAAAATCAAACATCAAAAATAAGAAACTAAGTCCTACAAATCACCTACTCTCAAGCTCACAACTCCCCGGCAACGGTGCCAAAATCTGACATCGCAGCGGTCGTCATGCGGTCAAAAATAAGAAAATAAACCTCACTCTCACTTAGCACAATGGAAGTCAGGGTCGATCCACAGGAGTTACGTGGTCGAGACAGGTGACAGATTACCAACTACAGTGTCACGCTACAGTCAGAGGACCTAGTTCCTAACTTTTGATAACTAATCCCAATAAAACAGTTCCAAGCAAGCATGAACTAAACTATCAACCAAACCTTGTTACTTACTGAAATCAGAAGTACATCTCCAAATCAGAAGCAAACAAAGGCAATCTAAACATCAAACACAATTCAAACATCCAATGATTCATTCACAAGCATAAAACAATGAAAAGAGATAATTACTTGTAACCAAATGGTTCATTAACTCAAAACTCAGATCCAATGACACAAACAGTAACCAAAAGATCCAAAAACAGAAACTAAAACTAAATATCAATGGTTGTTACTCCCAAAGATACTGGCCAATGATTACTAACTATTAAACTAATTGAAAATTAAAGATAAAAACATAAAAATACCAAAAGATAGTTGCTGAAGCTAAATCTCGGAGTCAAAGAGCCTTGGGGGTCGATTTTACACCAGGTCTTCACTAGTTTTTTCAACCTAAAAGCCTCTATTTATAGTTGCAAAAATCTCGAGACCGCGCCGCGCATAAATGGATCCCGCGTCGCGCGTAGGGGTTTATCCCCATTTTATCAGAATTTGAATTCTTTCCACCGCCTCATACCGGCGTCACGCCTTGATGATTTCCGCAGCGCGCGTACGACTTTTCCTGATTTTGCCTTGATCTTCAAACTTCTTCCAAATTGCATGCTTTTAGTCCCTGTTTTCATTATTTCTTTCCAAACAAGTGCTGGCACGAAAAGTGAGAATACCACGATGTATATGATATAATTTCACTAAGAATAGGGCTCAACAATGACTAAATTATGTGATATTACTAGGCGTTGTCAGCTATCCCTAATATGCCGGGTGCTACCCCTAAATATATTTTCTGGTTCCGCCACTGGCCGCTCTCAATAATGCCTACAACAATTCTTTTGTCAAGAATGATGATCTTGTTGTTCCTCATCTTACCAAGAATTTATTATCCATCAGAAAATTTACGAGTGATAACTCGATTCATGTTTCATTTTCTCAACCATATTTTACTATTCAGGACCGGGAAAAACTGTGACAATGGACATTATGTGATTTCAAGTGATCATCAAGCATTGGTGATAGTTCCCTTCATTAAAGCTTCATATGAGACTTGACACAAACATTTATGACTTGTTTCTTTTGATACAATTCTAGTTTGGCTAAATCTGGATGTTTAGCTGTTACTTCAATTTTGCCGAAGGACAACTTTTACCTTTTCAATTAAACTCTAAACGTTTCGCGCATCCATTAGACTTCATTTATTGTGATTTATGGGGCCCTTCACCTGTCTTATCAGCTGATATACAATTATTATGTTGTGTTTATTGGTGATCAATCTCGCTTCGCTTGGGTTTATCTACATAAAACCAAATCCGGTTTCTAAGCGGTTTTGACTGTCTTTTTATATTTTGTTCGGACTCAGTTCTTTAGGAAAGTAAAAACTTTTCAAAGTGATGGTGGCAAAGAATTTGTAAATCATGTTGTTCAGAAGCTATTTGAAGGTAATGAGAAGTTTCGTTGTCTCTCCTGCCCTTATACACCTAAACAAAATGGTCATGTAGAAGGAAAACACCGCATCGTTGTTAAAAACCGAGTTATCCATGTTTTTTCATCTACATGTTCCCGCTTCCTATTGGTTTGATGCCTTTAGATCGACAACTTTTATTTTGAACCGCTTACCCGATATGGTTTTAGATGACATAGTTTCTTCAAGCTCCTACGGTTACTCATTTCCAATGTGTCAAGCGTATTCTCTGATATGTGAAAGGTACTATCTTTTTTGGTCTTACATTTCAAAATCCATCAACCATCTCCATTATTGGTTAGTCTAATGCTGACTGGGCTTGTTTTCTTCAGACACGTCATTTGACATATCGTTACGTCATCTTTCTAGGTGGAAATCTTGTTTCTTGGAGTGCTAAGAAACAACCAACTGGGTCTCATTCTAGCTGTGAATCTGAGTATCGTGCTATCGCCAACACTGCGATCGAGATTGTTTGGATTACTCATTTGTTACTAGAACTCCATGCCTTGCCACCCGATCGACCTACCTTATAGCGTGAGGATCGTAGTGCTCTCTTCTTGACTCAAAACCCTGTTTCTCACAAACGGACAAAAGCACATTGATTTAAACTATCATTTTATTCGTGAACTCGTCTCTTCCGGAAAGCTCTACACCAAGTTTGTTTCAACCAAACGTCAAGTTGCGGATATTTTACCAAAAAGCCTTCCTCGATATCAGTTTGAACATTCTCGAGACATGTTACGTCTTGACTACCACCGTTTCGTTTGAGGGGGGGTGTGTTAGACTAAAATAGATATATTTGTTTATATAAATATTGATTCGTATCCCACCTAACAGGTGAGGATTACCACAATCAAAAAACTAAAACTAAAACTTAAAATTACTTAAAACAAGCATAGCTGCTACTTTTTTTTTTCCTATATCAACTTTTTTACGCTAAAATCATTCCAAGTTTTATCCAAAAGATTATCAGTGGTTGCATAAAAAGTTTCATGTATTTGATAAGTTGCTGTTCACGAGTTTTTTGTTTTTCTTCGTGCACTCTTTGCTTATCTTTGCAAGTATTTCTTTCTTCGCCAAGTTTCCTTTCTCGAATTCCATACGTGCGTTATAATTCAAATTATATTGTTGGATCTTCGATGCTATCTTTTGTATGTCCTCATTGTTGTTGACTCTCGATATACGAAGACACTTTCTTTTTCACTTTATCAATACCCATCATACGAACTATTTCTTCGAGAAGCTCATCCTCTCCATCGTTCAAGTCAAACATGACATGAACAGTTGAAAATGAAATTGGTTGCGTGACTAGATAAGGACGTCTAGTTGTGGTGGGTAAAGTGGTGTTAAAATATCAAAACCTAAAACGTTTCACGTGAGTGTGTTTGAGCTATTACCACTTGAGTGGTTGTGATAGAATGTAATAGGAATAAATTTAAAGCTCCTAATTCATAGAAATTGATTGTTTCATTTGTATTTATTGTCTCCTGTATTATACGCAAGTTATTGTAATCCTTTTGTATATATTGAAATCAATACACGCCTAAAGGGCATTCAAGGTTTAAACCCTTATATGGTATCAGCCTTCTAATTCCTGGCCGCCAAACCCTTTTCTTCTTCTTCTTTCAGATGGCCGGCGACTCCAGTGATGGTGATACTCCCCTTCCCCTCCTTACCATTCTTCATATGTTAAACATTAAACTTTCCTCCACCAATTATCTCTTATGAAGTAAACAAATGCTCCCACTTCTTTCCTACTAGAAACTTACAGGTTATGTTGACGGATCCATCCCTGTTCCACCCACCACCATTGTCTCCGGTGCAGCCACCATCCCAAATCCAGCATATACATCATGGGTTTCCGCTAATCAACATGCTCTGATTCTTCTCCAATATTCTATTTCTGAAGAAGCCATGGCTGAAACGCTTGACCAAACTACATCTCATGATGTTTGGTCGGCCCTTGAAGCCGCTTACCGCCATGACTCTTGCGAAAGGACTCATACTCTTCGTGATTCCCTTCGTCATCTCAAGAAAGGTACCTCCTCTGTCACTGAGTTCTCTCGCAAGTTCAAGGGTATATGTGATCAACTTCAAGCTATTGGTCATCCCCTAGATGAAGATGATAAAACCACTGGTTTCTTTGTGGTCTTGGTGCTTCGTTTGAGAATTTATCCACCACTCAGCGCCTTATCAAGCCCTGCCCACTGTTTCGTGATCTCGTCTCTCAAGCCAAGAGTCATGAGATGTTTCTCAAATAAGTTACGAACTCCGTGGTGGCTCCTGTCGCGTTTAATGTCTCATCGTCGACCTCTTCACGAGGTCGTGGACGCTCCTCCCATCGTGGAAGTTTTACGAAAGGTCAGGGTCGTGGTTCAAGACGCCCTCCTCAATGTCAGTTATGCCAAAAAGAAGGGCATTAATTACGCCAGTGACTGTCCCGACCTGCAAACGTTTGCCCAACGACGCCCGCACACCGAGGCAAATCTCACCCAGGCTTTTCAATCTCAATGCGATCTATCTTCTCCTGACTGGTTCGTTGACACTGGAGCCACGACTCACATGACATCAACACCAAATCATCTTGACAGCTCCTCTACTTACACCGATAATGATTTCGTGTACTTTGCTAATGGTAACGAGGCTTTTATTTCTTGTATTGGTCTTAAAACTCTATCTCCCAACATTTCTCTGCTTGATGTTCTTGTTGTCCCCAAAATTACCAAAAATCTTCTTTCTGTTAGTAAACTCACAGAAGATAATCCCGTTGATGTTTGTTTTTCTAACCCTCTGTTTGTTATTTAGAACCGCCACACCAAGGAAATTCTAGCTCAAGGCAAATGTAGAAACGGGTCTTTATGTTGTTGAACGGGGTCAACCAACATTTTTAGCAAACCTTTCATAAAGACGCCTTAAAGCTTCGTTTGAGCTTTGGCATAGTCGTTTGGGTCACGTATCTTATGATACTCTTTTAGTTTTAAATAAATTGGATTGTTTGTCATTTACTTCTGTTTTGCCACACCGAAAACTTTGTTCTTCTTGTCAATTATCTAAAAGTAAATGTTTGTCTTTTGATCTTAATTTAAAACGTTCTTTGCATGCTTTGGATTTGGTACATTGTGATTGATGGGGACCATCACCTGTCTTGTCAAATAATGAGTTTCGATATTATGTCATTTTTGTTGATGATTACTCCAGATTTACGTGGTTTTATCCATTGAAGGCCAAATCTGATTTTTACCATGTCTTTGAAACATTTGTTAATCTGGTGCAAACACAATTGAATTGCAAAATCAAAACGCTCCAATTTGACGGTGGAACTGAATTTATTAATGCTCGGGTTCACGGCCTTTTATCCAAGAATGGCACACACAACTGATTATCATGTCCCTACACCCCGCAACAAAACAGACGTGCCGAACGCAAGAATCGTATGGGTTCATGCATTTGGTTCCACAACATACATCATCAACCGATTGCCATCCAAGACTCTTGCAAACAGGTCACCCTTTGATTTATTATACTCGACTCAACCAAACTATGGAAACTTTCGTGTCTTTGGCTGCTGTGTTTATACATACCTTCAGGATTATTCTTCTCACAAACTTGCCTCGAGAAGTGCCTTGTGTGTTTTTGTTGGGTACAACACTCAATATAAAGGCTACCAATGCCTTGACCGGTCCACCGGGAGAATATATATAACTCGTCATGCACAATTTGATGAAACATTATTCCCTTTTTCAGCCTCCACCACCACTGCCTCATCGGCTACCCTTCTCCTATCAACTTATTGTGATGATTATTCCATGACTAAAGCTCAGTAGCGCCGATTTCTCCTCCAATTGCAACCACACCAGTCCTTAAGGCTGCTCCTTGTTCCTTATGTATGGAACTGGTGCCACCATCTCCGACTGCCTCAACATCGATTGCTTCCCCGGAACCCCATCCGGCTCCTTCTCTTACACCGACGGCAGCACCCCCGGCCACTGGTCATCCTATGGTCACAAGGTCAAAAGTTGGCACATTCAAACCATGCTATATTTGCCGATCTTTCTCATGTTTCTAACTCCGGCCTTCACCATGCCTTGTTCACCTCCAAAGAGCCTAAAGGCTTCAAAACGGCTACTAAGGACCTGAAATGGTTCTCTGCAATGCGTGATGAAATGCATGCTCTAAAAACCAATGCCACTTGGGAACCTGTCCCTCGTCCTTCTAATGCTAATATGGTTGGCCCCAAGTGGATTTTTCGCACCAAATTTATTGCCGATGGCACCATCGACAAGTTTAAAGCTCGTCTCGTTGCACAAGGCTTTACTCAAGTCCCGGGTCTCGATTATTCCGCTACATTCAGCCCGGTTGTCAAAGCCTCCATGGTTCAAATAATTCTCTCTCTATCTGTTCTTAACAAATGGCCCCTTCACCTATTAGATGTTAAGAACGCTTTTTTAAATGGAAATATATCTGACACCGTCTACATGGAGCAACCGCCTGGATTTATTGATCTACATTATCCAAATCATGTTTGTCATTTAAAGAAAGCTTTATATGGTCTCAAACAGGCACCACGGGCATGGTTTCACCGCTTGAGTTCCTTTCTTCTCAGCCTTGGTTTTACTTGTAGCCGTGCCGATACATCCTTATTTGTCTTTAAAAAGGACTCCTCGGTTCTCTACTTATTGGTGTATGTGGATGATTTTATTTTAACCGGAAATAATGCCACTTTTGTTCGCCGGTTTATTGCTCGACTCAACAAGGATTTTCGACTCATTGATCTTGGCAAAAAATCAACTATTTCCTTGGTCTTGAGGTAACCTACAACACTTCTGTTTGTTCCTAAGCCAATCAAAGTATGGTCATGACATTCTTGCCCGAGCACACCTTCTTGATGCTAAACCTACATCCACACCGCTATCCACGTCATCCTACTTCACTAGCCAAGACATTCCTTTCTCCGACCCAACACTCTACCGTTCTTTGGTGGGAGCCTTGCAATACCTCACCATCACACGACCCGACTTATCCTATGCAGTTAATCAGGTGAGTCAACTTCTACATTCCCCAATGGAAGATCACTTTCAGGCGGTAAAAAGGATCCTTCGCTATGTCAAAGGCACAATCTCATACGGTCTCTCGTTTTCTCATTCTCCATCTCCCACCATATTGGGATACTCAGACGCTGATTGGGCCCGATGCATAGAAACGCGTCGTTCTACATACGTTTATTCCATCTTTCTTGGTGGAAATCTAGTCTCCTGAAGTGCAAAGAAATAACCAACTGTTTCTCAATCGAGTTACGAATCAGAATACCGGGCAATGGCGAACACGGCTTCCGAAATCGTTTGGATTACTCATCTCCTTCATGAACTCCATGTTCTACCTTCGGGCCGCCCAATGCTGCTATATGACAACCGCAGTGCTCTTTTTCTCAGTCAGAACTCAATCTATCACAAACGTGCTAAACATATTGACATCGACTATGACTTTGTTCGAGAACTCGTTCTGTCTGGCAAGCTTCATACTAAGTACATTTCCACCCACTTGCAGTTAGCGGATATTTTCACCAAAAGCCTTCCGTGTCCTCTCTTTGAAGACTTTCGTTCCAAGCTTCGTGTCGGACCTCCTCCTCTTGGCTTGCAGGGGGGTAATAGGAATAAATTTAAAGCTCCTAATTCATAGGAATTGATTGTTTCATTTGTATTTATTGTCTCCTGTATTATAGGCAAGTTGTTGTAATCCTTTTGTATATATTGAAATCAATACACGCCTAAAGGGCATTCAAGGTTTAAACCCTTATAGAATGTTAGAGTGGTGTTGTTGGTTTTGATCCTTTTAGGTTTTGTTTTAACTTTAGCGGATTATACAAATATATTCGATTAATGCGTGCTCAACTACAAAAAGCTCTCTTAATTTAATGGTTAAGACGTGCTTGTACACCATCGTGATGCTACATGTTTGCATCTGAGCGGCTTCCTTTTGTCTGGTTTTATTTTGGCGCGTTGATGTGTCATGCCAGTCGGTAGCCATATGGCTTCCAAGAATATAGCTATTTGCCATATGGAACCGGTAACCGAGGAAAGGACATTGATTCTTTGCCATATTCGAAAAATATAAACGCAAAAAAGAGGAATAGTACTAATTTTAGGAGAAAGTCATAGTCCACAAACTTAACGGGGTTCTGCCATTTTTTTTCCTATATCTAGGATTCTATTTGCATTAGCGATCCCCACATAAAAACCTTCAAAGATCTTCATTCAAAGCCGTGAAGAAGCCATCGGATTTTCGTCATTCGCATATCAAAAGAAGATTTGAATGAATCATCTCTCTTTTTCCTGGTTTGATTTCTGTTCATGATTATGCCTCTTAATAATATAGATATGTCAATTCAATCAAGAAGCTTCTGTTTGTTCTGTGATCATCCCTTCTCTTTTGTGGGCAATTAGTGATCCCATGAAGAGATCATGTACCTAAAATACTATGCATAGGCAACATTTTTTATGGGGATACTGTTTTTTTTTTTTGTGAGGATTCTGACATATATTTTGCATAATGAATGACAGATAATAGTGAAAATTCGATGTATAATTTACTTCCTATCTTGTCTGGAAGTTCAATTTGTTCAAGCAGTATGCATACATGAATGCAAAGAACACTGTGAAACTGACTAAAACTACAGCCATTAGTCCCAGATAATCATCTTCATATCCAAAATGGCTTTGGACATACTCTTTGATTGTAGGGTCTTGTAACATTCCAGCCACTTTAATGGTGTCTTCCACATCACCATATTGTGAAGCAATCAACCCTTGAAAGGTCCATGCTAGTGGGCAAATCCAGTAACCCCATACCCACCACTTGGGAATTTTCTGAAATTTCAACAAGTGGAAAATTAATTATGATGAAACTTAGATAGTTTTAACAAGAAAATTATGATTTAACAAAATAAAGTAAAATAAAATTACCGGTCTAGGGATGAAGAACCCTGAGAAGAGATTAAA
This sequence comes from Cichorium intybus, assembly GCA_023525715.1. Classification (NCBI taxonomy): domain Eukaryota; kingdom Viridiplantae; phylum Streptophyta; class Magnoliopsida; order Asterales; family Asteraceae; genus Cichorium; species Cichorium intybus. The sequence continues at coordinate 118,243,093 of CM042013.1, read as the reverse complement.
GAGCGAATAGAAAGCAGATGTGAGGATGGATGCGAGTTGATCATTAGGTGTTAGTGAAACAGTCATCAGCCCGAGGTATGTGAAGTAGAGAAATGTGAAAAAGTGTATGAAGAAGAACCAGAAGTATTTAGCTGCTGTCCATTCGAAGCTGACCATAACATACACAATAAGAGTATAATATGTGGTCTGAAAGAACACATAAGGAATTTCCACAATTACCTGTATACCAAAAAAAAAAAAAAAAAAAAACTTTCATTAAGAATCATAAAATTGTTTCTGTAAAAAGGCTATTCTTCCAACAACCCCTGTGCTGGCCCCACTGTCCTGCGCCGAAAGTATCATGTGAGATGTAAATCAGGTATACAACAGCCTGTTATGTGGCTGGCATAAGATCTCAGTGCCCACAAGCGCACTGTATGTGCACCGGGCTAAAAATCCCGGTGCACATTTATGTCGGCCACCTAGTGGGCTGCTATATACCTGATTTATATCTCCCATGATACTCTTGGCGCAGGAGAGTGTGGGCGAGCTCACGGGTTGCTAGAAGAATAACCCTTTGCGAAAACAAAAAACATGTGTTGTTATGTATTGCAACAATATGCTTTGTACTAACCTGTGCCATGGCATACGGTAAGGCTGAGTACATCCCAGCTGCTCTTTCTCTATAAAACACCGTTCGTTCAAAGGCTACTATCGGCACTACTGTGTTTCCATTGTTAATTCCAGCAAACAGTACCGCACCATACAGACCTCCAAAAATCATTGTCAGGTCAGTGTTGCTGTCCCTGAAATCGAAATTTACATTTAAGCATTCATTCTTTTTCACTGACAAAGATTCTAGGACTTCGTTTGATAAACCAGACAGGAGAGTATTCACATCATTTGCTGTCATTTTGTGATGGGCCTAGAAGTGCTAAAAACTAACCTTTTAGTACCAACTTTCCAGAAAATTGACCCGATCAAGAGTGCGGTGACAAGGGTGAAGCAGAATCTGACAAGATTATAATCAGGAGTTCTCCAATAACTCCGCCATTGTTTCTCTATACATGTCTTGAATTGCCCCCACTTTGACTCGGAATATTTTGTCGTGAAAAAAAGTTCTTTTGCTCCTGAAGGAGGCATGCTTAATTCTTCGACAAGAGCACTATTTCTTCTGCTTGAGGTGGCTTAAATTAGTTTTAAGTCTATATCTTTGAAACTTAAACAAATATTATATGAGATTCTAATCATATAAATGATATAACTTGACTTACTGATAAAGGCTTGATGATTTGTAGTGTTGTGCAAAATCAATCCCAAGTCGCGATTCCGTTGCAGTTGAGGTGACTTCCAACATCCATGTTGCTGGATTCTGATCGTCTACTACTTTTGGGATCCCGGGAATTCCCTAGAATTTACAGTAAAAGTAAATCTTCAACTTAGTTTCTGTTCAATATATTTTTATGCGGATTTACATCATTTAAATGTTAAATAGGTTAAAAGATGTTGCGAGAGAAATGTGAGCAAATAATTACTTATAGGCAAAAGGGTAAAATGGTCATTACTTGTTTATTATACAATCCTACTTTCATTTCTTTCTGTTATAGCATTGTACTTCTATTTTTTTCTTTACTTTGAAATATCTACCCTATTATAGCATTTTACTTTTAGCTTTATTATTTTAAAAACATTATCCTTTGAAATATCCAACCGCTGTGAAATTTGTTTCATATTTGGATGACATTTCTATAATGTGGTATATTTTTCAAAATACAATGTTGTAATAGGAAGAAATGAAAGTAAGACACTATAAAAAACAAATAAATAAAAGCACATTGCTATTTCTTGCATTTATTGCCAAAATAAAAGAGAAGAAATTTGTTAAAAGTTCGGAATTAATGAGGATAGCCTCATTCCCTAACTTTCTCCACTAAGTCGTTCTTTCTGCATTCAGTAAAAAAGAAAAACCCATATATAGCTTACCATCCTGACCCCATTAAACCCATGAAGTCAAAAAGAAACAATACCTCAAGATACTCAACAAGTTTCTCAGATTTTAGACCTAATGCTCCCGAATAAATTACTTCCCCTCCTGATTTCATCAGTAATAACTCATCAAAAGCTTCAAAAATATCAACGCCAGGCTGATGAATGGTGCAAACAACCGTTCTTCCCGTATTCACTGTGTTCCTCACTGTTCTCATAACAATGGCTGCTGCTCTTGCATCAAGTCCGGTTGTTGGTTCATCCATGAATATGATTGAAGGATTAGCAACAAGCTCTACTGCTATTGTTAATCTTTTTCTTTGTTGTGTTGATAAACCTGTAACCCCTGGAATCCCTACAATCATGTCCTTAAGATTGTCTAGTTCAACAAGTTCCATCACCTCATCCACAAAAATCTGATAATAAAATTGTAAAATATAAAAACAGATTGTTAGTACTATATACATACCTCAAACTTTTTTTGAGAAGGTTTAACCACTGAAGTTTAAAGTTTATCCCATTGTTGTGAAATTATGTATATTTTTTTCTTCCCTTGTGGAATTTTATACTTTTTGTTGATGTGGACATATGAAGTGGCAAGTGTATTCACATATTTTTTATTAGATAGTAACCAAATTTGAGTTTTGCTCTAATATTTCGAAAGTTTGTTTCATTATGATGACTTGGACAATAAAAATAGTTCCAGAAAAAACTGCTTGTTTCTTTACCATTTTTTCGTCTTTGTCAATATCGTTCGGGAGTCGGAGGAAAGCCGAGAAAATCAAAGATTCATAGACAGTGACTTGTGGTGAATGGATGTCGTTTTGTTCACAGTATCCTGAAATCCTAGTGAAAGTTTGTTGAACTTTAGGGAATCCAGAGATTCTGATATCTCCTTCTATGTATCCACCTGTCTTTCTTCCTGCCAAGACATCCATCAAAGTTGTCTTTCCGGCTCCACTGATTCCCATCAATGCTGTCAGGATTCCAGGCCGAAAGGCACCGGTTACTTCCCTAAGTAATTGGAGTCTGTCTTCGGTAATACCTTGTTCTTTCATTGCCTGTTCATTGTGCAATATATTATTCAAACAATAGTTTCCAAATAGATGCTTTTAAGGGTTTGTTTGACTCATGGATTCTGACGGAATTGGAATTCGGAATTCCATTCCATTATGTGTTTCGTTGCCAGATTGACGGAATTCAAGTCCGTCGGTATCATTAAAGTTTTATGTTTTGATGCTCGTTCCTAGCCACGGGTGGAAGGAATTAATTCTGTTCTTCGTTATTTTTTAAAAGACCAAAATAAAAAAATTACTTATATATTTAAAATAAATGTAAAAAATCTAATTAAAATTTTTTCATGTATGAACCAACCAATTAAATGAAATTGAATTTCATTCCATTTTCAGCCAACCAAACATGCTTCACATTCCAATTGCTTTTGACATATTTCATTCATTCTAAAATCATTCTGTGAACTAAACACCCCGATAATGAACTCGCAGTAATTAGATTTAAGAAAAGTTCATCTATGATAGATAAGATGGTTGAGAAAAATGCAAAATATATACTTACGAGGGGCATATCCACGTAATAATTTACGTTGTCAAATGACATAGAGAGTGGAGTGAATGGAAGAACCATCCCTCTTTTGGGAGCAGTGGCATCTGCAGCTTCAAGGCTTGAATCTTCATTTATATTTTGGTTTTTTTGGATAATCGTTTCCCCTGAGAAAATTATCAATTAGATTAACAGCAACAGCCAATTTTTTTTTCTTTCATATGGGGAAAATTCGTGAAATAGCAACATACTTTACTCTTCTTATCAGTAAGGGCAATGTACTCTATTTTTACCATAACAACAATGCACTTATATTTTTTTACCCATATTAGCAACTTACTTACATTTTTCACCGATAATAGCGACGTACTCTATTTTTTAGTTCGTAATAGCAATGTACTTAAATTTTTTACCCATTATAGCAATTTGTCTACATTTTTTACCTATAATAGCAAATGCACTCTAAGGCTTATATTTTGCTACCAATATGGACAATGACAACATACTTTATTGTTACATATTGCTAATATTGGTAAATAAATGTAAGTATGTTGCTATTATGGGTAATGACATGTAAGTACTTTGCTATTATGTAATAAGGAAACGTAAGTATGTTGTTGTCATGGGTAGAAATAAAATATATAAATTTTCCTTATGTATATGTAACTAGGGGATGGATAGCCTTCCGTGTTGTTGTGGATTATTTATGTATGTGAAATAGGTAAGACATAATTTCTAGAAAAAATAGGTTTGATTATACAAAAAATGCACTTTTGATTTTTGAAGACGAATATAATGAGGTTTTATATGTTTTTACACGCTTACATGCAAAAAAAAAAAAAAAAAAACGAATATGCAAACAATTTAGAAAATGGTTTTATAAGATGTAAAATGGGAAAATCTTAAAAAACTATGCATAAAAACGAAAATGAAAAAAGTTGTAAGACAAAATTTCTTAATAAACCTAATTTTAAGAAAACATAAAATATAAAGTTGTAAAAAAAAGATGGGGAAGCTAAGTGGGGTGGGCTAAATTGTAAAAGAAGTTGAAAATTGGGCTAAAGTTGTAAAAAGGGGAAGCTGAATGGGGCGGGGATAGGTCAGGATCCGAGTTAGCCAAGACCTGGTTTGGATCCGAGGAAAAAATGTAATGTAGACGAATCGAACCCGAATCTCCCATGTGGCAAAGTAAGCACCAAACTCTTACACTCACATTATTTTCTTTCATATAACCAAAAAATTAATAACAAAATATTATCAGTACTTTTCATGAGATGTTGCAAATTATATGGAGTATATTACTTGAGGTCTTTCCAACCGAAACAGATGTAGATTTCTGCTCTTCCTGAAGTATAGTTGCTTGTGGCTTTCCTGGAGCTAATATTGAAAAATAAAAATAATAAAGATATGTCAAATGCAACATGGCTCGATATTTATCTTGGTCAAAAAACCATGCAGAACTTACGGGCTAAATATGCGAGAGCTAAAGTGAAGAGAATGTTGAAAAGGATGGCTAAACCGAGAAGGGCAACTGCTCCTATCCAAAACCAGTTTCGGTCGGGAGTTACTCCAAAGTTTTGTAAAATCACTACTCCCAATTTGGTAGTGTTATCAGAGCCCTGAATTCCAGTAAATGGTTAGTCTCATGCCCTTTCTTCAACTGCTTGTATTTAGTTTGATACATATTTGTAGTTATTGGAATGTGCGTGACATTTATGTATCTGGCACAATTAGAAATTTCTAATTGTGCCTGATACATACATATATGTATGAGGCACAATGTACCAAAGCCGTATTTGTATGTATCAGGTACATTGTGTGCATTATGTATCAGGCAGGCAGACAGTCCTGCCTGATAGGATGAAATGTAGAAAAAACATACCAATTTGTTCATCCATCTCGGAGCAAAAAATTCATTTGTAGTTAAAGCATTGAAACCATAGCTTAAAGGTGAAACCCAATAGGCCCACTGCCACCAATCAGGAATCCGACCTGTTTACACAAGGAATTGAGAAGTTAGTGATCAGGTTTTCAAATCTCCATGATTGTCAAGGTGGAGATACTAAAAGATTTAAAGATAAATTTCACTGAAGTTGAACTTACTGCATATATTTCTACAAAAAAGGTTATTTTTCCAGCCAGGAGCACACCGCCCCACCCAAAAAATCCCATGTGACATACATCATGCAAACAACGGACAACTACGTGGCTGCCATAAGATCCTAGCGCCTATACGGAGCCCAATCCAATTTGGAATTTAAGGGGTGGTTGGGATTGCTTATTTAAGGTGCTTATTAGCTTATCGTGGTTTGACACTGCTATTAAGCACTTTTGAGTGTTTGAAATGGAATAAAATCAAAAGTGCTTATTGACTTAAATAAGCAGTTTTAGTTTTTGATAAGTTGTTTCATTCTAACTTACTTGAAAATGCTTATAACTTATTTGAAAGTGTTTATTTTACATGGAAACCAATTTATTATTTACCATGTTTTAACCATAAAAAACCATATGGAGCGTAGCCTCGTTTTTCTTTATTGCAAGAACAACACGACGTATTCCAATTTAACATTTTACACATTCCTTTTGGTCATCCTACATGTATAGAAAAATTTTGCTAATCACTTATAAGAACAACTTATCGGCTTATTGTGGTTTGGTACAAAATAAGCTAATCCAAACAATTTTTCATAAACATTGTTTTGGTAACGCATAAGCTAATAACTAACACTTTTATAAAACACATAAATTTCATAAACGGAATCCCAAACAGCCCTATAGCTCACACACTGTAGTTGTTTCCGTAAAGCTACAATCTCACAACCAACCATGCCGCTTATAATTATTTCAAAAAAGACCTAAATTTTGTTTCGGGATTTTGTATAAGGAACTCACCTTTAGGAAGGACAATACCACCCAAAAGGAATGTTGATTCCAGAATGAGAGTTCCAGCAGTGTTGGCAATAGTCATTGTTCTGCAAACTGCAGCAATGAGCCTGAATATTCCTGATGCCATTTGCTGAATGAGAAACGTTAACAAGAAGTGCTTGAAAAACCTGACAAGCAAACAAGTTTTGTGCTCAGTTACCTTTTTCGTGTGGATGGGAAGCAAAATATATTGTATTAAAAACTAATAACGAGAATTAAAATACAAAATCAGCCTGCTTTTTGAAGCACCCATCTCTCCTAAAATTGCTTAATTTAATTATAGCGCTGTACTTTCAATATTATTTTCTTATTAGGGCATTATACATTTCAAAATCAACCCAATTATATCATTCGAATTTGCTTTCTATTCATATGAAATTGGTATAATTTTGTCCATTTTTCAATCCACAATGTTTTATAATGAAGAAATGAATTTATGATGCTATAATAAAGAAATCAGTGAAAGTACTTTTCTATTTCTTACAATTTACCCGTTTTGGGAATACTAGAGTAACTGTGTTTGAGTGATTAATCTTAGGTACTACAAATCTTATCACACTTATAAGAGAGGAGCTATATAACACTATAAAAAGCTCCATCATGATGGTTTGATGTTTGTTCTTATCAGTAATTCACCCACGAGCATATGGTATGTTTTTCTTTTACCAACCATTATTAACTGTTGTCTGGATCATATACGTTTAAAACATATTTGCAAAAAAGACAGTTACTTGGCAAAATTGAAGGGAAAATAAAAAAACAAGAGATTGTAAAAAGTCATAATTTAACGTCCTCATTTTCCGATGTTTCTCTATTAATCGTACTTTCCGCATTAAGTCAAAAAGAAACACCTATGTATAACTTAAGATATATATATTTGAGAAAAACCATGCCACTGAAAGGACACCTTATGGCGCCCCAACATGATGGTGGTTCCATGTTTGGTTTTATATGTAATCGAAGAAATATAGTCCGTTTCTTATAAAGTGTTATCTCGATGAATGATGTTTAAATAATATTTGAGAAAATGATTTCACACTTGCTATCGAGGACGAATTTATAAGAAGTTCGGATATAATGGGAAATACCTAATTTCCATGACTCTCCTTATTAAATCGTTTTTATGCATTAAGTAAAAAACAACACCCTTATATAGCTTACTAGATTAAGTAATTGTTCACTTTAAGTCCGTTAAGTAAAAAAGAAGCAACACCCACATACCTACTAGCTTCAGGGGCAAATCCGATGGTGTAATACGTCAAGATCGTCCAAACCGTAGATTCTACCATAGAGATCGGCACACGTAGCAAGATAGTCGGAACCGTAAACGCCCAAGTTGGATGAAAGAGGAGCTCTCTATGCTTATATAGCACCGGAAGTCTCTCAATAGTGAGTGGGAGTTCAGGAAAACCATTAAACATATTAGTGATCAAGGCAAACAAAAGAGCTCCAATATAAAGGGATCCATCTTCTTCATTTCTAGAGTGCATTCTAGTCCTCAAGAACATTGTTGCTCCAATAATTGCCACAAAGCTAATTTGGAGAGTCTTGGCTATATAAACGACCGCAGTTCTTCTAATCAATAATGTTTCTTTATCAAAAGAGGCCTTAAAGAGGTCCATTTTTGGGACTAAGTACTTTTTAAAGACTAGAGCTCCTTTTTGACTTCTGGATTTTTCGTATGGTACAAGTAGACTCTTTTGTAGCGTTTGACCAACATGAAATTGCTTGAAATGCTCGGCGAATTGAGAGACAGAAACGTAGGTATACGGCTCGCTTTTATTGGCCCAATATTGTTCTTGATCTTTCTTAGAAATTACCTATAGAAACAAAATTTAAAGATATATATTTTGAGTACTTGAGATGTAACATGTACACTAAGGGCCCGCTAGATGGTTGGCATAAGGTTGAGCTCCACAAGGAGCCTAATCCGCATTAGAATTGAAACTTCTACACAATGATGTTGAAACTCGAACAATCAACTGTTTCTACAAGATACCACTCGAGAACTAAAGGAAGTTGTTTCGAGTTTCTAAGACATGTCTCTCCATCCTATAGATTCGGTCCAGCTTCAAAAACTAAAGGAGTTCAATGACATAACACTATATTATTTACACCTGTTGATTTTACATCAAAATTCCTAACTAAACCCCTTGCTTTTTTCAAAAAAAATCATTCTATACTCTTATTCACTTTAATACGTCAACTTAATTTGTTATAAATAAAAAAGAAAAGATATATATCATTTTTGACAAATTACACCACTAAAAAGACCTTGCCATTATGTTCAAAATAGCACCAATATTCAATACTAATATATTATTTATATTTTAATTTTATAGAAACATTTAAAGCAATCATTTGTAATTAAATATAAAATTTGACGTGTCTAACATATATTATTAATTTTTTCTCTGTTTAATTAAAATTTTATTGAATGTTTTTGGATTTTGAAACATAATTATTCAAAGAAAGTTACTTTAACAAAAGATATGTATTATTTTGAGTGAATTACAACATTGATACTAAATCGCCAATGCTTTTAAAACATTACCAATTTTGGGTATTTTCGGTATTCACTTTGAAAAACTTACCCAATTATAGCAATGTCATCTAAATACAAAACAATTTTTTCTGCTATAATTGAGTGGATTTTTCAAAATATATTTTCGTTGAAAAACCTAACTAGTTTCCTAATACAAAACATTTTTCTCAACTATAATTCTATAACAAGCAAATATATGAAAGTATGGTAGTATTTCTTGCATTTAACCCAACAAATAAGTTAAGTAGGACCTATTTATAAACTTTTAAAAGGTTTATGTATACTTAAGGTAGGTTTATAAAGTGTAAAGGTTTGTGTAGTGCTAACGGAGTACTAAGGATAGTTTTTCAGACCACGTATTGGAGGTGTTCATGTCTAGGAATAACAAGATGCTTTCGTTTAATGGAATAGATGATTACCTCTTGCAAGAAATCAGCAATCCCCTTTCTCTCAGGACATATGAATCCCAAGCTCTGAAAGAACTCAACAATATGTTCTCTTGGGCCCTGATATACAATATGGCCTTGTGATAAGAGAATTATGTCGTCAAAAAGATTAAAAGTCTCGGGTGAAGGCTGGAGGAGAGACGTCAAAATGGTGGCTTCTGTCAAGTGTGCTATGTCCTGCAAGCACTTCACTATTTGAAAGGTCGTTGATGTGTCCAGGCCCGATGATATCTCATCCATAAATAGTACTTTTGTTGGCCCAACGATCATCTCTCCTGTTTTAAGATATTAAAATTACTTTTGTACTATTTTAAGTTTGTTTTATTATAATTTAAAGATATTAAATTAGTTTTGCACTAAAAAGAATGACACATTAATTTGAGCTTAATTTACATATATAGTGTGATCTCAAAGTCTCATTTGTATATTGAGCCCAAGAAATTACCTGTCGTCAGTCGTTTTTTTTGTCCTCCGGATATTCCTCTTATCATCTGGTTTCCAACAATAGTGTCTCGGCATATCTCAAGTCCTAGTATCTATGTTTTTTAACAATAAAAGAAAAGAATGCATAAGTTAGATATGATTAAGATATTGATCTTGTGCCATAAGCTCATTTAGAATCAAATAATATGTCAAGCCTTAAATGAAAAAACTAAAACTAACACCTTTTTTTCTCCTGATAAATAATGGAAAATTTGTATGAGGTTATTACTTTAGAGGGAAAGCCTTATTTTCTCTTACTTTTTATGTTAAGTTCTTCTTTTTCTGCATTAAGTGAAAAAGGAGAACTAATGTATGGCGTATGGAATTAAGTTCGGTCCTTTTTAAGTTCATTAAGAAAACATGTAACACCACCTAGGATTTCTCATTATCTAATTTGGTTGCTAAAACTTATTACTAGCATACCTTGATAATGTATTCAGTAATTAGGTTGTGCTCGACACCTTCAATTGCAGTAGCCTGAATTTTGAACGATCGCTAAGGCACATATCATGAAAATAAAATTATACTATGAAAATTGACAAATGTCTACTCATATCATGATCTATTGATACCTTCATGAAGATGTCAACCTCTGGTGTGGGAGATATGTTTGCATGTTTCTCTTGCTTATCAAGCTCACTCAGTAATTCTAAAAAAAGAAGAAGATTATTTTAAACAAGTTCTCTAAAGTTTTAGGGCTACAATCAAGAAATAGAAAAGCACTTTCTTTTTTTATATTATAGCATCTTACTTTCGTTTCTTTTTATTACGTCATCGTACTTTAGATTTTTTTTTCCTAATAAGGCATTATGAAAATTCTATTCAACTAGAGCAGTGTAGTTTCATTTTCTTTTTTCTGATTACGAATCGTACTTTGGAAATTTTACCAAGTTATAGCAGTAACAATTGTTTTGTATTTGGATGGCATTGCTATAATGGAAAGAATTTCCAAAGTACAATGCTATAATAGGAGAAAATGAAAGTAGGGTGCTACAGTAAGCATTTTAATGAAACTACAATGCCATTTCTTGCATTTACCCCATAGTTAGGCTAAGTGCAAGATAGTAACGTAATTCTATTTATACGCATTTTACAATATCCTACTTTCATTTCTTTTTTATTACAACTTTATACTTTTCGGTTTCTCTTATAAGGCATTGTACTATACAATTACAACATTATACTTCTAAATTTTTTTCTTATTAAGACATTATATTTTGAAAGTATACCCAACTATAGAAGCTAAAATTGGTTTATGAATAGATGTAATTTCAATAACTAGGTAGGATTTTCAAGGTACCATATTGTAATCAGAGAAAATGAAAGTAGGATGCTATAATAAAAAAAAGTAATAAAAGTACATCGAGGGTTCTTGCATTTACCCTAAAGTTGGGCTTAATGCAAGAAATAGCAACATACTTCCAAATTATTGTGTATTATAGCGTCCCACTTTCATTTTTCTATTAGAACATTGCTCTTTCAGTTTTTATTAAGGCACTATATTATAAATATTTTATCTAGTTTTAGCATTTTACTTTCGGTAATTTTTCTTATCAGGATATTATACTATGAAAAATCTATCCAATTATAATAGTGAAAATCATTTTGTATATAGATGATATTGATATAATTTGGTAAAATTTTCAAAGTAAAATGCTTCAATTAGAGAAAATAAAAGAAGAGTGCGATGACAAACAAATCAAAGAAAGTACATTGGTATTTTTTGCATTTAGCCTTTTTGAAAATACAGATTTGTAAAGCGTTGAGTACCATATCGAGATCCAACTCCCTGGCACCTTGCCGAAAAATCCATTGTTTCTTTGACTGTCATTTCTCCTACATGAACATCGGTTTGACTAATGTATGAAGACGTCCTCTCTGGGACGAATTCTTTAAGTGTATGCCCATTGTATGTCATTTTTCCTTCAACCTGTTTTCATCGTGTATATTTACCAAATATAATGTTGTCAAATTTAAAATTGTATTTGCAATAAAAATCTCAATGAGGCTATTGCTAGAAACTAACTGCTAATCCTGGGTCAGCTCGGCCCGCCAAAGCCAACAATAGGGTCGTTTTTCCAGAGGAGGGAGGACCTAATAGAAGGGTCATCCTGTAATAAAATAAAATAAAGTTTACTGTTAACTTTCATATTGTTATGATGCGAAACAAAATGAAAGATTGAAAAATATCAGACCTCACTTATAGATACTTACTTTTTTATAGGTAAGTAAGCATGCATAAACATTTTGGCATAGTTATGCATATCTAATTTTATTAGCATGATCAGTTTCCTTTGTATTCTATCATGATCAGTTTCCTTTGTATTCTATTGATCGTGATGTAGGTGGCATCTAAAGAATGAATGAAAAAGAACATACCTTGAAGGTTTGATAATCCCAGAAACATCATTAAGAATTGTAATCTTTCCTCTCTTTGATAGTCCAATACCAAGAAAACCGAAGCCCGAGTCGACAAGGTTGCGTAGAGTGTTTGTTAAAGTCGGTATAGATCGGTTACCAACGTAGCAATTAGTTTTCACTGTCAAATTCTCAAAACGAACTTCTACTGTTGGAAGACTGATGCCAACCCTACAATCGAGAACAGGAAACGGAAAGGACTAAAAAGCTTAGGTTATAAAAGGATATTAATGTTGCGTATGCTATGTATTACTACGCATGATAACTTTATATTGTGTGTTGGTGGGACCGGGACCGAGGGACCGCAAGACCGAGACCGATGTCAATAAAAAAATTGCAAGTTTTTGTCCCAACCAAAAAGATGGAACATAAACTTACTCTCAGTATCTCGTTTGTGCAAAAGACGTGAACGCCATCATCCTTATCACCGGAAATAACCCTCAAAAAGCTTTTTGAGTCTCGTCCCTTCCAACAAACGTAACCTTAAGGTTGCGTTTATTACATGGGACTGGACCGGAGACAAGACAAGCTTTGTAGAGCTACTTTCGATAATGAGGATGACGAGGACATTTATGTCTTTTGCACAATCAAGGAATCAGACATGATTCCCTACCCACCTTTTTGGGTAAGACAAAACTTTGCAATTTTTATCTCGTAGAGACTTGAGACCTGGTATACTAAGTGCATACCAAACACAGTACAACTAAAACAGTCTTTCTTGTCCTATCTTGTGTACCAGACGGGCCTGGATGTTGTTTGAAATTAACGATGAAAGAAAGAAGAAACCTGTCGAATCTGTCTCGTAGCATCCTCAAGAACCTTTCATTATCCACTTCGGCAACCTTAACCAACTTATCGATAATCTGTCGGTGGTCATTTGCACCAAGGTCTCCAACATCAACGGCTTGATTGTGCACTGTATCGTCACCTTGTTGGTTTTCAATGTCTTGTGTAGCATAAGACTCCATGAAAGATGTTCGTAAACGGTCAAAAGTCGGAAGTTTCTCTAAAGCTGCTCGTTTCAATCCATGTTCATCTTCCTCAGCATGACCGCTCCTTGTGCTATGCTCATCTGCACTCACAGACAACTCTTCCATCTCCATGTCTTGTCTTCTGGTTTACGACTATGAAGCTGATAAAAAAATCAGGTCGAATTCATAGTTTTAGATTTTTGATGGAAGTGTAGTGATAATTTGTGTGGTGTATAGGGTACGCTGGTTTACATGCTGAATGAAACTAGGCAATACATTATATAGCATAAGCATGGGCCAACGTGGGTCTTTTTTTTTTTTTTTTTTTTTTTTTTTTTGGTAACGGAGGAACCCAACTAACTCATCATTTGGATGACCCAGCTGAGCCAATCTCCGGGGTGCACTGAACCCCCCGGTAGTGCCCGTGCTCCCTTTTAAAGCATCCCCATTGGGGAGACCGGTGGCCATCCCTGATTGAAACATGTGGGAATCGAACCCTGGACCTCCTCTATGAGGGGCAAGAGCCGTTACCACTAGGCCATCAGGAGATGGTTCCAACGTGGGTCTTTTCAATAATCTCGGGTGGGTCGGGCTTGATTGGGAAAGGTATTATGAGCTATAGTATACATTGCTATTATTGCTAAAAAATGTGAGTACGTAGATTGATATCATAGGTGAAGAAATACTAGTATGTTGAGATTATTGATAAAAAGTAAAATCTATTAGATATAAGTAAAGAACGTGAATTTCTTTGAATAAAAATTTCAAAATATGACAGATTACAAATTTGTTTTACTTATGATGAGTTGTATGATCAATCACATGCGACTTTGTATTATGTAGTTGGCTTATTTGGAGTCCGGTAGTTTTTGGGTTGAATATAGTCAAAATTGCTATGCTGTAGATTATGGATTAATCCGGTGCAAAAGTCGCCCTTAGCTTTGTTATTATGTGTTTGCTATATGAAGCTTGTCATTTTTTGTGACGACAATTAGTCGGCAAACGAATCTTGTTCAATATTTCGCTTAGATTTAAAATAAATGTGAGCGTTTGTTCCTATTGAACAGCATTACTAAATTTGGTAGATTGGGTTTAAATTCGAACCAAATTGGATGCTTGGGTTTCAGGTTGATTTTTAGACTCAGCTAATTGTGTATGTGTGTCGCGTTGGTATATCCCATGTGTGTGTATGTGTTACATTTGGCCAGATGAAATAGAATAACACAAAAATAGAATGAATTTGGTAAGGTATTGACCATTAGTTAATTTGTAGGATTTAATAAATTTTCAAATAGAACTTAATATTATATGTAATTACGATGTATAGTTTTAACTATATTCTATACATAAGTAATGTTCCTATACCGTTTATTAAGGGGCTAAAAATATATAAAACTTCTGAATTTTTGCAAAATTCGGTTAATCACTATGTTTGTTTTTGTTCTATAAAAACCACTTATACTTATAAAACATTTATAAAAACACTCATATTTTCAAAAATTACGACCATTTAACAAATAAATTTCATAATTGTATGTCGTCGCCAACTCGGAACACTGTTTACCCTCGTTGCTTTCAAAATTTAGTGGATTCACTTCGACACCTTACGTAATCATAAGGTGGCCGAAGAGTTGTACTTATGAAGACAAATTTCACATGTAGACAACTTTATGTATAGTTTTCACTGCAACGGAGTTCCAATATTTGCTTTAAATGTCGATATAAAACTTTTCAAATAATATTTCGATGAAAATAATCCTTACAAGTTATAAAATAAAATAAATAATGATCACTATGGAATTACTTGAAAGTATGAGTGAGTTTTATGAAACGAAAAGAAATGTAGTGGTTAAACCAAAATTTTGGGCAAACTATAATGATTTTTATGTTATTAACCCTTTATAAAAAAATTAACAAAATATACAATTCATAAGAAAAAATAAGATTATATTATAAATATGTATTTTCTATTTATTTTTAGAAAGTAAAACTATTAGAAATTTTGCAGAACTATTTGTGAAACTAAAATTTAGAAAAATATTAATAGCTAGAGATTATATTAAAAATTTTCATGTTGTTCAATAATATAATGGAATGAAAAAATACCGGTTATGATTATACCACCATTGGCTAACAAATTAGATGGAAATGAACAAAACAGGAGCCAGAGTCTTTCAAGAATGGTCCGTTTTATTCTGTAGGCAAAGCAAACGTTTTCTTTTCATTATAATACCATTTTTCTTTCTTTCAGAATTCCATCAATATCAAATAGTACCCAAGCTTTATCCTATAACTGTTTAAAATTTAAATAGCATATTATTGGTTGGCTAAATATTCGTATCTTTCCATGCTTAACACCTTATATTTGTTTTAGCAAGAAGAAGCCATGCACAAATCTACCGGTTACGCGCGTGTTGCTCTTATCGAATTTTGAAAACATGCTAATGGCATTTCTCGAAGATTTGATTCCTCTTCATGCTAAGACAACTACTTGAAAAAGCGACTGGGTTGTGTTCTCTAAGTCGACGTAAGAAGATCGATCTAGTTGCATCAAATCAACCTGAACTACAATTGATTATCATTTATGTTGAGCTTTCAAATTATTATCTAGGTTTTGTCATGGAATACTAATATATTAATCGGTTGACATCAAATGTAATATAATTACAATTAATTACATGTGAGTCATGTTTTTCTTGTAGATTCAAATTAAACATTACAACGCAAATAATGGTACTCATTTTAAATTACTCTAATTAATTCAATATTTTTATGCTCTTCGTTTGTGGAGCATAATAATAAATGGAAAAGACAAGTATTAGAATACAAATAAAAATATTAAAAATAGAAATAAGATACTAATAGTAAGAATATAATGGTAATACATCAGTAATATGATGGAATTAAGATACTATAAATAATAATAATAAAGAATTCGATTGATTGAATGCTTATGTATATTCCATTCATTCGACGAGTTTCATTTTATGTAAACAGAATACAAGAATACTTAAGGTATTCTAGCATATAAAATGGAAAAGAGATAAATACAAAACTATAATAAAACCAATCACATAAATAAGCTTGCGTCAACACTCTCCTTCAAGGTGGAGAATGTATGTTTATCATTGATTCATTTCCAACTTGCCAAAAGAGCTTTAAGAAAACTATTCCACAAAAGACTTTATTAACATGTCTGCAAGCTTATCCTTTGATGCTACATAAGGAAACTGTCCACCTCTACATGTTTCGTCCTACCATGCAAGATTGGGTTGTTAGCAGTGGCGGAACTTGAAAAAATAGTTCCAGGGGGGGTATTATTCGGACATAAATAATGAATGACAACATAGAATTCGGATCAACTTCCTCACTATTTGGTCTTCATGTTTCGGGAATATGCTCATCTGGTAATGGTTGATTAAGGTTTTCAGGTTCTGGTCCACTTGTTGATGTTTTGGAACGTTTGTTATTTTGATTTGCAATTTCTGTAGTGTCATGGTCATCGGTTTTTCTTTTGTAAAAAGAATCCAGTGTTTTGAGCTTTACCATGGCGAATTGGCGATTGGTGGAGCCGCAGAGTCAGAGGCTTGAAGTGTTTTAATACCTAAATCGGTATCACAAAGCAGCAAAACATGAGATATTTGTTTTTAGACTCAAAACAAAAAATATATGCAAAGAAATGTGTGATCAGATCATATGCAAAGAAAAGGATATAACTTATATTATTAAAAAACACATCCACTATCTATAGAAATTAACTCATTTGCAAAGAAATATGTGATTATATCATATGCAAAGAAATATGTGATCAGATCATCATCGTGACTCACATAATAGTTTATTATGTATACAAATTAACCCATATCAATATCAATATAAATATACACAATCGTAAAACAGTAGTTACCAAACTCTAATCGGTAAATGAAAATTAGAATATTGAATTTTTGATAATGATCGTGTAGCATACCTTCAATTCTTGAGTTTAACTTCTTTTTTTCCTCTTTAATAATGTTGAACGAGATCAATCGATCATGTAAATCGCAATCGGCAAGGCAATTCCGCAATTGGATTCCGCTTCAAATCTTGAATTCTTATAATCGGCAAGGCAATTCTGTAATCGGCAAGGCAATTCCGCAATCGTAAAACAAGTAAGGCCGTAAGGAGTGTTTTAGAGCTGCGTGTTTTGAGTTTCCGCTTCTAATTTCTATTACCTTTCTATTTCATTTTTTTTACTTGGGGGGTCATAAGAAACATATAAATTTTTTTCACATATAGTATATATATTTTACATTAAGCACAAAATTTTTTGGGGGGGCAACAACCCCCCTTTGCCACAACTATATTCTGCCGGTGGTTGTTAGCTAGTTTAACAGTTACTTAGTTGTCACAATGAAGCATTATGGGATTGGGTTGATCAATTCCAAGATCCCATAGGATTGTTTATATGCATAACATTTCACACACACCATGGACTATCCTATAGAATTCAACTTCTGCGCTCGACCTTCCGACCACTTTTTTTTTTACTTCTCCATGTAACTAAATTGCCTCGGATGCAAGTGAAATATCCTAATGTAGACTTCCCATGAGTTTTAATTCTAGCACAAATGCTCTTGTCTATCTATTTTCCTCTTAACTTTGATTCTTTACAAAGAACAATCATTTTCTCGGTAAGGCTTTAATATACGGTAGTATGTGATAAACCGTCTTCATGTGATCTCCACTTGGTGCATGCATTTAACGACTCACAAGACTTAAGTCATATGTGATATCCGACCGTGTATGATATATATATATATATATCTATATATATATATATATATATATATATATATATATATATATATATATATATATATATATATATATATATATATATATATTAATTTCCCACCAACCTTTGAGACCTTTCTTTATTAGCTGGAACTTAAATAGAGTGAATGGTTAACCTATGATTAATCTCAACTGGAGTATCCACCGGTTTACAATCTAGCATTCTTTTTATTTTTGTTAGTAAATCAAACACATACTTTCGTTGACACATAGAGATGCCTCAACTCGATATAGCCACTTCGATGCATAGAAAATACTTTAGGTGTCGAAGATCCTAGAGTTTGAATTCTATTATAAGGATCTCTTAGATATTCTTCATTTTGTTTGGATCTTTTTCCGTAACAACTATATCATCAATATACACGATAAAAGCTGACACCCTTTTCCCTATGTTTGGCAAAGAGTGTGTGATCTGCATCGCTTTGTTTATACCTGATTTTTCTCATAAAGCTTGGGAGTCTTCCAAAATAGGCTCGAGGAGATTGTTTTTGGCTATATATGGTCTTTCTTAATCTTCTTACTTTTCCAATGCAATTTACTCTTGGTGGGAGATCTATATATACTTTTTCTTCTTCTAGAAAGCCATTAAGAGAAGCATTTTTTTACATCGAATTGTCGCAAGGGCCCGTCTAGGTTTGCTGCTATAGAGATTAGGATACAGATATTATTTATTTTTGCTGTTGAGGACAACGTATCGCCATAATCGATTCCATAGTTGTGGGTGTATCCCTTGGTGATGAGTCACACTCATGAGAAGCAAGTACCATTTGTGATTAATGTTGACTTTTTAGTTGCCTTTCAAGTGAGTTTACCGGGAGTGCACGTCCCTAAACTTAGTTTATGGTGTGTGTGTGTGTGTGTGAGTGAGTGCATGCTTTTGTTGTTATTATCTTTGTTGGGTTCGACTTCCTCTTACGGATGGGCACCAAAAAAACACGATTAAGCACCTCGACAAACGATCAACAAACAAGTTATCTAGACTAATGAGGAATACGAAGAGAAAGTTGAGAAACACAATGATATAAAATGGTTCACACGACAACGAGTCGAGCTACATCCACTGTGAGAACCGAGAGATTTTACATTGATAAACTTCGATAATTTACAAGAGAGATTCTATGACTACCACTACACAATGTTCATAATTTGAACATTGGGCATACAACATTAGTAATGAATGAGATGTATTTATAGCACAATATGAATGGCCGAATACACAGTCTTGGGCAGGAATGCCAAACTAGGCCTGAGCACCTAGTTGACTTTATAGTCTATAAAGCGACCATACAATGCTCCCCATGCTACCCTGACACATAGACCTATGCCTTACACGTATTCCCAAGATAATTATGACAGATGATGTGACAACACCGATACAGGGTCTAACTGAGGACTTCTCCTTAGAAGACACCCCATCTGTAACATCCCAAATTCCGTAATGAAATTTTCATTTTTAAAAAGCGGTTCAGATACAAAAAAACGGGTTGGAAATAAAACCATTTGTCCGAGTTCAGTAATTAAAGCATTTAAAAAGATGGTTATCAAACCATTTACAAAATATTATCCAGCGGAAGACTTGAACACCAAAATGTCGGATGCAATACAGTAGCGCCACGCTCCCAAGCTCAATTCGAAAAGTACCTGAAAAATATTTAGGGTGAAACAGTAATCACAAAGCTTAATGAGTTTCCCAAAATACCACACCTTCCATCACATAATATACGTCAAGGAATAAGGTCTCCGGGCTCACCTAGAACAACCTGGATCTCGGGCTCTCCTCGATCCGCCATAGCTAAGAACTCGTGAGCTCACCCCGTTCAATCCGTCGCCGGTACATCTTCGGATTCTTGGGCTCACCCCGATCCGTCTGGATCGCGGGCTCACCCCGGTCCGCCATCATCTTCCAGTCGCAAGAACGTATCCTACGACTAACACATAGCAACACAAAAGCCTAAGCATGTAGTTTGACCCAACGGGTCTCTAGTCTCGACCATACAGTCAAATAACGGAAGGAACGTCCAACTCAAACACACATTACTACACATAGTAAATGAGGCTACCTAAGCATGTAACATCACCCATAGAATAGTGAGAAAAGTCACCTGATATACAATCTATTACGCACACCCACACTTCCGATATCCTCACATGCAAAACAACAAGAAATCCTAACTTATCACAACATTCTGAATCAATAATCGAAAGACCCATAGTTGATCCTACGGTCCAAATCCCTAACCCACTCAAGTTGACCCAAAAGTCAACGGGTTAAAGTTAAAAGTCAAAGTCAACGGATAACACTTAACGCCACCATCCCTTGGCGATAGCGTCGCTAAGGTCGTCCCAGTTTCGGGTTTCATCCCAAGATAGTGTCGCTAACTCCTATGGTTAGCAACGATAACCTTGCAGGTCCAAACTCTTTGTTAAGCTCTTAATACGCTAAGACATCGTCCAATACTTTCCAAAACTCTCTTAATCAGTCTCTAGACCCACAAAAATATAAACTTTACGACCATGCATGCCCATGGCCAACATCTAGATCAAAAAGAGATATTCAATGCTTGACTCAAACATGCATGAACTCAAAAGGCTAGGTTTAGATTTTTCTAAGACTCAAGTGCTCCAAGAAGAAAGAGATATGTCCTAAAGCTGCTAAGTCCCCTAATCACCATGGATATAATCATCATTGCCCACAAATCCAACATACAAGGCCTAAACCCATGTTTACAAGGAAGAAGACCATAAAACAAGAATCTTTGACATTTACAATGGTCCAGAAATACAAGAATGAGTTGGATCTTCTTTGTAGTAATCCTCTAGAGTACCAACAACTCTTCTACTTCTTAAAACAAGCCTTGAAGACCCAAGAATGAGGTTAGAACACCAAATGAGGCTAGAGTTGACGAAATAGGGGTTTATAGAATTTTGAGAATTGGTAGGGGACGTCCCTCCTAGGGCTTAGTGCCTTTATATAGCCCAAAACCCGAGATTAGGGTTTCTTTGCATTTTCGGCGGATAGCGTCACTATCCTCATGAGATAGCGTCGCTATCCCCAGCTTCCCGCATACACGCATCTGCACTCGATAGCATTGCTAACACTACATTTAGCTGTCAGAACGTAATAATATCGAACACACAAGAAACAAAGATTCACACAGAGAAAACGATATATTGATCTGATATAGAGATCTTGATAATTGTATATCGGTGATTTACAAGAACCCTAGCCGCTACAATTTATACTAGGGTTGATCTACGTATATGGAGTATCCCTACAAATCAGGGGTAATGACACGCCTAGGTCATTATGTGTGCAAAAATAGAAAATTTAACCTCACCAACTAACTATTATAGCAGTAGCAAGGGTCGATCCATAGGAGTTTGGTGGTCAAGATAGAACGATAGTATACCAACTGTAGTGTCACGATACAGCCAGTGGGTCTATTTCTACTTTCCCAAAAACCAATAAAAACAATACCAAAACAAATGCAAAAAACCAAGTCAAACATAAACCAAACTAAACTAAACCAAATTCTAAACTAAAGTTACTTGCTGAAATCAGAAACTAAATCCAGAATTCAGAAGTAAACAATCAAACCAAACACATCAAACAAGCATCCAAACATCAATAATACCGAAAAATGCAAATAAACATCAAACCAAATGATTACTTGAATTAAAAACCAAGTCCAGAGAACAAAGGGTACTGAAATCCGAAAATAATCCAATTAAACTACTGCTACTGACCAATTCAATCCAGAAACACTAGAATCAAAGCTAAGCTAAACTAAAGATTATTAAAATAAAAGTGAAAACATAAAGAAATACCAAATGTAGTGCTGAAACCCGAATCTCCGAGTCAAAGAAGCATAAGGTCCACCTTACGGGTCGTTCTTCGCCTCCAAATTTTGACCTAATGACCACTATTTATAGTTGTGAAATCTGGTCTTCCGCGGCGACCAGGGCTTGGATCCGCGACGCGCGTATTGCCTTATCCCTGTTTTTTCGCAGTTTGAATCTTCGTACACCGCCTCATTGTCAACTATGCACGACGCGCGTGTCTTCATTCCCGCGGCGCGTGTACAACTTCGACTGAAATGGCTTTTATCCAAACTTCTTTCATTTTGTCCATGTTTAGTCCCTGTTTTCATCATTCTTGCACACAAGTCCTAGCACAAAAGTGAGTAATATCACAGCATATATGATATAAATTCACCAAGAATAGGGCATAACAACGACTAAAATAATTGATATTAATAGGCGTTGTCAGATAACTCCCAACTATATCTATGATAACTATGGAAACAAGATAAATACAAAAATAAACATGTCACGCTGCCGTTGATGGTTTGACGTTGATACAGTCAGGTAGCGTGTGATCCACTTTGACAGTCATCAGATTCAAGTGCTGATTCGGATTTTACCCACAATTTCCCCTAATCTGATGATGTCAAAACATTAGCAGAAAGTGGATTTGCCAAGGGAGGCAACATACTCAGCTTTAGTAATGATCTGAGGCTTGATCCACTCATATTCATGCACATACAACTGAGGTTCTTTCTTCTTCAACTCGTGAGAAATCAGGAAATGGAAGACTTCAAAACTTATTACATTCTTGCACTCGCACCGAAGATGGAAGATATGATCAGTGGAAGCCTTGAGGATATCTGAAGTCCTCATGAAGCACATCTTTCTATTTAAATCTTCATAGAACATTCCATGCACATGACTTCTGATCAGTTTGAGAGCTTCAGCAGGAACACCATCATGAGGAACATTGTTTATGTCTTTTGATCCATAAGGAATCATATGTTGTTTAATATGAACATTCCTTCTGCTCCCTCAGGCTGAGACTCCTTGCGGGGACGTGCTGAAGCAGGAATAAGATCCAGACTATGAGCTTTACTCATCCATTTATCAAGAGCAGTACAAAGCTTTTAAGAATGTATTCCCTTGTGCTTCTTGATCATCTTCATCATTTCTTCCCACTCAGTATAACCGTATCTAGCCACCCCAGTAATAAATACTTGTTCAGGAATTAATGTGTGTCTATCCTTCCTTTGCAGATCAGGAGAAGAATCTTTTCACCTTTATTCTTCGAGTATTCAACCCTGACAATGGGAAGCACTGAGTGTCTCCTAGAAAGCACATCAGCATACTTGGCCAGATCGATTTGACGGTTAATACTATCAGCCTTTCTATTTTTCTCAGCCATTGAACCAAAATGGCTTATCAACCCTTGTTACTGATCAACTCCGCCTTCTTCTTGAACCAACTGCTGAGCCACATGATCATCCTCAATAGAGATGGTCCGGTTTCGAAGAACAAGATTGGGCTCAGCGGCAAGCTTTTTAACCTGATCTACTGACATGCACCATTCTTCAACCATTTTTAGAATTGAAGGAGCGACCTTTTGACGTTTAGACGACTTAGGGGCTGAAGATAACTCAGCAGAACGTTTTGTTTTCGAGACCAAGGGAGCATAATCTTCAGGAATATCGGCTGCCAGATGATCAGCAGATGTAAAGACAGTATAATCTTGGTTGAGGGTCTTGGCCGTGATCAGGGAAAGGCTGGCCAAGGTAAAGAACATCGATGGGATCAACAAGATAAGGCATTTAAAACATACCTTCCTCATCATCACTTTCCTTAACCACATCTTCTTCGTCCCAATTTCTTTCACATTCTGGCCCTGCTCCCCTTCAGCTTTAGAGTTGTCATCATTTTCTAACCGTTGCTCCTTTTCAGCCATATATGAGAGTGTGGCAAACAGCTGAGATCGATCAATGGAAGATTGATCCTGAGAAATACTAGCCAGAGGCTGATCAAAAGAGAACCTAGATTCGTTTAACAGAAGAGATAGAGGGTCAGAATCTTGAAATACAACCATCTATAGGACATTATGTTGCTCCCCTGAGAAGTAGAAGCATCCTGAATCTGTAGCTGAGGACCACCCCGAAAATCTTGACTCTCGGAAGAAGGATTCCAGTCCAAGGTGACATCATCTAGATTCTCCCCCTTTTTAGCATTATCAACAGGAGGATGAGGTGGTAGTGGTGGAGAAGGATTATTAGGAAGAGGAGGAGGTTGCTAATTCAGAGGACTGCCTAGAGGGGTTGGAAGCTGATGTTGGGTCCCAGTTGAAGGGTCAACATGCCCAAGGAAAGCCCAAGCGAGAAAGTTTTTAATTTCAGTGACATCGGTCTCGATCTTGAAAAGACGAGAATAATGCGACTGTGACAACTCCACCAAGGTCTTGAGAGATTCATGTATAGATTCAAGCTGGGATGCAGTGTCAGGATTAGCAGGCTCAATAGTTTATGGAGGAGATAAGAACATGGTATGAGTGTTGGGTCGAGATGGAGATCTATTGTTGGTCTCCATAACATCAGCAACATGCTCTCGTTGGGGGAAGGTAGATCGAAACCAAATGTGAAGATGACCATGTTCAGGTGAAGGTACTTCATGAATTGGGGAGATATTATGAGGACCTTGAACCACGTCTTCAAGTGTAGCAAATAAAAGGGTACCATCCCCGTTGGAGGAATCATCAGACGATTCCTTAAAAGACTCGGTAAGAGAAGAGTTCCCGTCTTCAGAATCAGCAGTAGGAGAGGCGTTCTACTGAGGGCTGGGAGATGGAGAAATGTGAGCATCTGTAATGTGACGATGTGATTGGTGAGGATTGCTGAGGATGGCTTCATCAGAAGAAGACTGTCGTGGAGCTGGTGATGTACGGTTGGAAGCGGACTCTTCAGAGGATGAAGAGTTCTATTGGTCAGAAGGATCCTCAGGATGAACAAGAATGGAAATCAGGAGATCAGGATGTGTGGATCTTGAAAAACACACACCCTGATAGGGATCCCAAGTCCATCCAAACATGCAGGGCAGTAAGGATGGATTAGTGGCAGCAGGCGCAAAGACAAAAATCTTAGATGTCAGCGAGGGGAACGTACACTCTTCGTCTGCAACTGAGTGGTAAGCAGCACACTCAAAACCGATAGCCAGAGCAAGAAACCTGGGAAATCCTACATAAGCAGTATGAGCCTTCCAGTTGATCAGCCTGACCAGCTGATCAAAAAATAACTGAGCATAGTCAAGATTCTTGTTTCAGAGCATGCCATAGAGAAGTCGAATCTCATAAAGATTCAGCTGATCAAGACTGCTTTGCTTGTACCCAAGACATCTTCCAATGATCCCAGTTAAAAATTTCCATCTAGCGGGAAAACATTGGCGAAGAACCACTTTATCTGCATCTCTCTTACCGGTAAGAGAGATATCATATACAAGGAAAGAAACCACTGACCTGGTATCGTCTTCAGAAGGAAGGGCAATGAAGGGAACTGCATTTGGAAGACTTAAACACCGTCTGAATGTTCCAGCGGTGATAACCACTTCTTCAGACACATTGAAAATAGCTCCGATGATGGAGGAAGAATCGGAATGGAAATCATAGGTATACCAAAATCAGCAACGGCGGATGGATGAAATACTTAAGGGACGCCGGAGATTGCGAAGTTCAGAGGATGACCTTTCAAAAAATCGACGAAGAGTTCGAAACCCTTGCTCTTGAGCTTGGTGGGAATGTTGAAAACAGCAGGAACATTTGTGGGTTGAATTGTGATTGATGATGTAGGGGTAGATTTAGCTTTAAAGAGATCACTGGGAGGAGCAAACTCAAAAACGGGAGCCATGGAATTGCAGAAAACCTTTTTAGGGTTTTAGAGGGTTTCTGAGAGAGAGAGAGAGAGAGAGAGAGAGAGAGAGAGAGAGAGAGAGAGAGAGAGAGGGATGAGCGACTCACAAGACCTACGTGAGAGTCACAAGACCCGTGTGACTATTATGCAGTAGCTGGAGGTGAAATTTCACACGACCCATGTGAATCCACACGACCCGTGTCAGGGAGGAATCAGTAGCATGAGAAATCTTCCACATTACCGGTGTCAGGGAGTCAAAGGCTAAACTTACTTTTCACACGACCCGCGTACAACTCTTTCTTAACTTAGGAAATTTCCAACTTCCCAGCCCATTATGATTTTCATTCAAACTTGCAATATCTATAACTTCCTCATATTAACTCCAATTTTTACAAACTTTATATGCATAGAAATCTAAGGAAAAGATATTCAACTTACTCTTACTGAAGTTCCTTTAGTTCTGATTGCATTTCCCAATATTCAGGTCTAAACTCAACCACTTCTTGATTTATAGCAGTTTTTTCCAAACTTCAATCCACCCTAACTCCTTCATCCCAACTCCAAATGCTTCCATTTGTTTTCTTGCATTCTCATACTCTGAAGAACTCTTCTTTTCATATTGTGATAAAATTCTCAATTCAACCACATTTTGAGTTATTCAATAATAAAATGAGGTCACCATCCTAATTTTCTTAATTAACCACTGTGTGTAAATTTTCATCTTTATTGTTGCTTATTCAGCTATATCGTATGCAACATTATTAAGGACTTAACGAAATGGCTTAATCTACACATTTTCATAACAACACATAACAAAAGACTTAATAAAGATACTTCATTTCATTGTCATTACATACCTTTTACTAACATCAAAAGTTTGGATTACCACAATGAGTGCATCAACTTTATGTTAAAAAAATAAAACATTCAAAATTTATCATTTTTATTCTTTAATAGCATGTACATATATTGATACACAACTAAAAATTTTAATAAAAAATTATTCTACAAATTTTAGTCCTAGACATTAATTATTAAGAAATTAGTACTTTAATTTTTTTGAAAACTTCACATAAATACCGTAAAGTTTAATGTTTTTATGCTCTAAAAACTGGTATATATGTTGATATAAAAAAACTGGATATATTACAAATTGAAAAGTGAAAAAGATGACTATATGGGCCGAGTTTTATATCTAGAAAAGTAGCAAAGTAAAAATTGAAAAGTGAAAGTAAACCTTGAGCTTTATTTGAAAGAAAATTAGAAAGTGAATTGTTGTATATTGATTACACTTTACAGGGGGCGATTCTTGATTATAGTTCCAATTGAGTATGAGCTACTATTGAATTTTTGGATTATAGTCAAGGATTTTTGTATATGGGCCTATTGATGTTGGGTTTGTCAATTGTTATATATGTATGTTGCAAATTGAATTGTTGGGTTAATGGGTTTGATTGTACTTTTATTAAACAAACTTTGTTTTTTTGTTTTTGTTTTCGTTAGAAAGATAAAGATGATGAAGTAGTGTTCGTAGAATCTTCAAATGATGCAAATATGCAAGTTGAAGATGCCCAAAACTTTGAGAAGGACCCGGATGATTCGTAACCGAAGAAAGGAAAACAAGATTCTAATAGTAGCAAGGTAACGTCTGATTGTTGAAAAAGTTTTGAAGTGTTATGGAAGGAAGATGAAGATGGAGCGACAATGAGGCACAGTAAATGTAAAATTTGTTCAAAAGTTTTAAAAGTCGATCCCATAAAAATGGCACTTCTGGTTTAACCATACATAGTAATAGGTGTCACAGCAATACAACAAATAAGAAGGGTAAGGATACACAAACTACATTCCCATTTAAAAAAGAATCATGTGGGGAGGGTAGTGTTGTCACATGGAAACATGATAAACATATGATTAAGAAAGCTTTTTTAAATCTTTTTAAAAGTTGTGAACTTCCTTTTAAATTTGTTGAAAATAAGAAATTTATTGAGTTCACGAATGCACTCAACGGGAGGGTTACATTGCCTTGTAGACAAAAGATAAGTACGGATGTAGACACTTTTTTATAGAAGAAAAAAGTTGTATGCTTACTTTAGTAACCCCAATAATACCATACAATTTACTACATATACATGGACGTCTTCATGCCAAAGAAAGAATTACATGGTAGTTACGGGTCATTTTATAGATGATGATTGGGTGATGCATAAAAGAATTTTAAATTTTAGGTCCATTGAGAATCACAATGGCAAGGATGTAGGATGGCTGTTACTAGATTGCATACATGGTTGGAGAATAAAAAATGCAATGACTATGAGTATAGACAACGTCACTTCAAACGATCCGGCTATTGAGTTTTTTCTTAAAAAATTGCCTAACTTGTATGATGCTGGAAAACACTTCCAAGTGACTTGTTTGACACATATTTTGAACCTTATTGAGAAGGACGGTCTTAAAGCACATAACAACCACGTGGATTGTGTTCAAAAAGCAGTGAAGTACATTAGAAATTCAACTGCAATAATTTCGGGGTTCAAAAGGTGTATTAGAAAATGTGGATTTGCGTCGAAACCATTCTTATGTGGAGATTGTCCTAAGCGTTGTTGAAGTCGACTTAGGTGTTGCGAGAGGCTTTTCCCCTGTACGAACTAGAAGGTATATTTTGAACCTTATTTTATTGATGTTTAAAGAAAACACAGCTTTAAAAAAGATTAAAAATTGTTTTTGTACTTTTTTTAAAAAACGGAGCTTTAAAAAGGATTAAAAAACTGTTTTAGGACGTTTTTAAGAAAACGTAGCTTTAAAAAAGATTAAAAAACTGTTTTAAAAACACAGCTTTACAAAAGATTAAAAACTGTTTTTGGACGTTTTTAGAAAAAACGCAGCTTTAAAAAAGATTAAAAAACCGTTTGTGGATTTTTTTTAAAACGCAACTTTAAAAAAGATTAAAAAACAGTTTTTGGAATTTTTTTAAAACGCAGCTTTAAAAAGTTAAAAAGAATTGTTTTTTAACGTTTTAAAAAAACGCAGGTTTAGAAAAGATTGAAAATTGTTTTTGGACGTATTTTTATGTAGAGCCTACGTATATACGAGATCTAAGTGGTAGAACACCGGAGTGTAGAGATTTTGAAGTGGTGAAACTAGTTGTCGATTTTCTTGAAATGTTGAAATCAAAAACAGATCTTATATCATCATCCACGAAACCGTTGATCTATGTGTTTTTACAGGAGGTGTTAGATGTAGATAAACATCTAAAAGAGTGAGAAGTATGACCAAGCTTTACGAAAATTTGTGGGGATATGCGGAAAAAGTATGACAAATATTGGGGTTCTTTTGACAAAATGAATGATTTTGTGTATTTCGCGGTGTTGCTAGATCCTCAATTTAAGTCCTCATTATTATCATATTCGTTTATACAAATGGTAAAGAAAAACACCATGTCAACGACAAATCCTATGACAAACTTGGATATACAATTGAAGGTGATAGCCATGGTGCGTGAGGTGGAAAACAAGATGGAGAATTTATTTACAGTCTACAAAAATAAATTCGAAAATCTTGGATCGTCTCAAGAAGAAAGTCGTGACAAAGGAGGGTCTTGTTATGAAAACGACTTCTTGGGTGATTTTCTTAGTATGTAAGGTGTGATATCGACTTCAATTGACACCGAATTTAGAAGATATTTGAATGAGCAACAAGATGTTTACAATAAAGGGTTTGTTAAGGTAAGGTCGTTGACCAACTTTAGTTGATGGTTTTTGATGTAATCGTTTAAAATAATATTCTGATGATGTTTTTATGGTGTATGTTCAACTGTAACTACTAATCTTTTGTTAAGTTATCAATGAACAAACCTTACCATCTTTGAGTGTGTTAATTGTTGTGTTGATAAAGATCCAAAATTTATAATATCTTGAACGCTAAAATTCATATATGAATTTCGGTTCATGCCTCAGAAGTTTGATACATAGAAGAATTACAAGTTCCAGAAGAAACTTAAAGAAGACACCGAAATTCAAGATGAATTTCGGTCCTAAAGATTTTCGGTATTCAAGCCAACTCAAAGTGTAATGTCCCAAATCTTGTAGTAAATTTTTCGTTTTAAAAACAACTTAAATACAATAAAAGAGTTATTACATAAAATTGTATTTACAAAAACTTAATATTTTAAACATATAAAATTGTATTTACAAAAACATTATTCAGCGGAAGACTTAGATACCAAACTCCAGATACGGTACAGTCGCGCCGTGCTCCAAACTCAAGCCAGCAATACCTGAAAAAAAAAACAGTTGCGGCGAAAGAGTAAGCACAAAGCTTAGTGAGTTCCCCAAAATACCACACGACCCAATCCATAACACACAATCACAAAAGGTTTCCGGGCTTGCCCCGAACAACCTGAGTCACGGGCTTGCCCCGATCTTGTCGATTCTTTAACTCACGGGCTTGCCCCGATCTTATCCATTCTTTGACTCACGAGCTTGCACCGATATTATCCATTATTTGACTCACGAGCTTGCCCCGATCTTGTCGATAAACACATAATGCACATACATTACATTATTACACAAAGTAATAAAGCTACCTGCGCAAGCACATCACCCATAGTATAGTGAGAAGAATCACCTGGTTCGCGACCTCAAGCTAGACAGCACTCCACGCGAGTGCCCTCAGATCCCGACAATATGCACTTCCTAACAAGGATAAAATCCACTTAGAACTTCCTAAATCCCGAACAGGTTAATCCTATAAGTCCGGTATCCAAAACTCTCAAGTTTGACCAAAAGTCAAACTGGTCAAAAAGTCAACGGTCAAAGGTCAAAGTCAACAAAAGTCAACAGCACAGTTAGCGCCGTTAACTCCCCATGTTAGCGTCGCTAACTATAAATAGATCCAAAAGTCCATTAAGTTCTTAATTCATTCAGCCAAGGTCTTAATCCTTCCAGGGACCTTCCAAACAGTCCCTAAGTCCATAAAAATCCTAACTTTATCATTCTAACACCATTACACCAATTCAAGAACAAGATCTAAGTCTAAAATAGTCCAAATTCATCAAAATCACCAAAAAGAGTTTGGCTTACTCTCTAACATATCCCAGAGGTTCTAAATCATAGCTTTAAGACATAAAGTTCCTGACTTTATCCTTTACAAACATGGACAATCACCAAAAAGGGACCATTACACCAAATCAATCCATAAGAACATACTTAAATCATGATAAGAATCATAAAAATGCATAAAGGTGAGAACATGACTCATAATGGTCCAGAAACATCGGATCTTTGAAGATCCACACAAGGAAAACCACTTGTAGCATCAACACCTTCCTTCTAACATCATCCAAGCTCCAAAATACTTCCAATGAGACCAAAAATGCCAAAAACCAACCAAGATGACTTGAGAGAGAGAGAGAAAGGACGATTTGGAGGCTGGAAGGTGATACAAATGGCTGCCCTAGAGTTCCCCACCCTAATATATTGCCCAAACATGAAAAATCTAGGGTATTGGCCCAAACAGGACAATTAGCACCGCTAAACCTTCATTATCGTCGCTAATGAAGATCGTGCAAACCCACCAGACAGAAGCACATTAACGATGCTAAAGCTCATTAGCGACGCTAAAAGCACATTAGCGACGCTTAAAGCACATTAACCTCTTTTCACCCGAAATTTGATTTCCTTTAACTCAAGACTTAGCATTTCGGGATTAGGGTCTTACACAAAGAGTCATCAGAAGATCAAAACATCAGCAAATCACATCATAAGATCATCTATACCGAAGATCACACCTGATCTTCGGTTACTTCAGAAGATAGTATCATATTAAGAGTTAAAGTTAAGTGAAGATAAAGACAAAGATAAGTAGATCAGATTATATAGTACAATTAGGCTAGTCACTTCATGTTGCCCAAAGTCATGTGGTGCTTGTACTTTTACGTTAGAGAACATTCAACCATAGGCCATCCTAATCTGACTTTGTACTTATCTGGTGGGAAAATCTCCTTGCACTATAAAAGGAGAGTTCTACCACACTTTATCTTCATGGTTTGCAGAAACTCCTTTGTAACTCTTCTCATATGATATAAAAAGTCTT
Source organism: Cichorium intybus (assembly GCA_023525715.1). Classification (NCBI taxonomy): domain Eukaryota; kingdom Viridiplantae; phylum Streptophyta; class Magnoliopsida; order Asterales; family Asteraceae; genus Cichorium; species Cichorium intybus. The sequence goes on along the minus strand of CM042013.1, from coordinate 118,211,157 downwards.
CATTCCATCAAACAACTTGTTCTTAATGTTCATACTTTTGTTCTTATTTAAGTGTTATTAATTACTGCATTTTGATCTAAGTCTTTCATATTTCCGCATAATTACTTGTTTGTCTTAAATATTGTTAAGCAATTGATCTTTCCAAGTTCTTATTAAGTTTTTCCAACTTTCCTTTTTCCAACAGAGTTCGATATTCTAAAGTATTGGAAGAAAAACGCGCTGTGTTTTTCTATTATGTATCATATGGCAAAATATAAAAAAATATTATTTAATGTTTAGAGTAAATTACACGAATGTCCCTGTGGTTTGGGGTAACTTGCATGCTTCGTCCCAAACTTTTTTTTTAAGGCAAAATTACACTATAGCCCCGTAATGTCTTTGATGCTAGTCGATTTGGTCCCTAAACTTTTTTTTTGCGTTATGGGGGCTTGAACTCTTAGAATACCGACTAAAAAGGTCCTTGTCCCAGTATAATGGGTTGCCTCGAGTCCAAGTGGCTAATTCAAACATTGTGTGGCAGTTCAGCGATGATGTCATCTGGCACACGTCATGGCAACCGGGAACTTGTTACTGTGGTGCGTGGGAAGCAAGGTAAATCGGGTAAACCTGATATGAAATTGAAGGTGCGTATCGAGCAAAAACCAAGATTTCATTACCCTATTGTGCAAAAAAGTTCAGATCGATAACCTTGATCGGTAATTTCGCAGGTGCTAACTCATGGATCCGGCAATGGAGTTCTCGTTCAATGAGTTTACCGTACACGACATGTTACCGAACAACATTTCGATCGAAAAAAACCTAAATGTGACTCTACAACTCGAGTTAGCTTTGATTCGTGAGGAAGTTGACGCTACGATCTCAATGATGCAAGCGGAGAATGAAGTTCTCATGCGGGAAGTTCAGAAGCTAAAAAGGACCATGAAATCCATGATTTCGGGGGGGAGTTGTCGGGATGGTGGCTATGGGTATCGTATTCGCATTTAGTAAGTAAGGTTTTGTGGTGGGTATGGGTAGTTGAAGTGTAGGTTTAAGATTAATGTTAAGTACTTCTATAGGTTTATCGTGTAAGAAGACCTGTAATGTTTACAGGCATTTTGTATAACTTAGGGATGGATTTGAAGACCTGTAATGGTTACAAGCATTTTGATTTACGTATGGATGGATCTGATGTGTGGGTTAACTAGAAATCGCAATATAATATGTAACTTTAACTAATGTTTGTCTGTTAATGCTTCGTATTTTGCATAAACCTTGTTATCATCTGTGTTAGATCTGCTTGGCATTGTTAGATCTGTGTTAAGGCTTCGTAAGTAATGTTTGTAACACCATTGAGGAACACAGATCTGTTAATGGTAATGTACTTTGATCTGAAAACAAAATTTGAGGAACACAGATCTGTAAACAAGAATTCATCAAAACTGTAAACAATAGTTGTGATATAATACCAACGTACTTTTGAGAAGATTGAACAAACAGATGTGCAAAAAATATTAGAAAAAAACTGTAAAAAATTATCAGAAATGGTAAGGTACTTTCAATAATTGTGTTATAATAGCAACGTAGTTCTAAATTTTGTAACATTTTGGTCCTTTTATGAAATTAGTTTAAAAAAATGAGCATGGACTTAATTTTCTTACATTTTGGTCGTTTGGGACACTGGTATGTCATTTTGGTACACTAGTATGTGATTTTGGCAACGTACTTCTAAATTTTCTTACAACAGGGTCCTTTTGTCTACAAAATGAAATGGATTGATACATGTGCTTATATGTGGTCATATTTTAAGTTTTACTCCTAATTTGGGTATGTCACAAGACCTGCAGTTGCAGATGGTCCTTTCCCTTAAAAATATTTTCATATGTGGTCCTAATTTTTAAACAATATTGCTAATTTTGGTCCATTCCTTTAAATATTTTTTCATATTTGGTTCTAATTGTAAAGTACAATGCTATTAAACCACAAACATGAAATTTAACATTTATTTAAATATGTTTTCATAACATAATTTCATACTACAATTAGCAAGCAAAAGTCAAACCAGAAACATGAAATTTAACATCCAACATAACTTCAAAGTGACAAATTGTTCTTTCAAACTCACACAAATACTTTATTAAAACCAACATAATTGTTCACTAATCCAATTCCTTCGGGTTGCTAGAAGTCATCCCTTCACCACTAGGTACCTCAACTGTTTTTCCAAGATTTCTTTTAAGAATTCTTTCTGATCTTTTTGGCTCTGGCTTCTTTTTACACACACTCTCTTGAGTCCCTCCAGCTTCACCTCCCAAAGGCTGTTGACTTTCTGAAGTGGTGCAGTTGCTTGATGTGGCCATTTTCCTTTTACCCCTTTTAGAAGTAGTGGCATTTTTTACATGTTAATTTGTTATGACCAGGCTCTTTGCAAATGCCACACAATACACTTTTACCCACTTTTGAGATAGTGTGCTTGTTGCTTCTCTCAGATGCATCCTTCTTTCTTCTTATAGTTGGCCTCCCAGGCATTCTTCTTCTTATGGGTGGTAAAGGTGAAATAAATTCAGTTGCTGGCCACATTTCTGATCCATTCATACCTTTTATTGGATGTTTGTAAGTGTTCTTATAAAATGTTACAAGATACAATGGATCCACAAATTGTTTAATTGTCCCATTCACAAATGAAATTGTTGCCAAGGAATGCACACATGCATAACCATTGATTTGCCATAGCCTGCAAGTGCAAGTCTTCAGCATATGCCTCACCCATATTCCTTGTTTCAAATTGCATCAAACCACAGGGCAACACTTGCCGGTACCTGTTATTTACATCATTAGTGAAAATTGAATGTACACTTTAATAAATTGTACCTTTGCTGGACTTTTAAGTTATTGATTTTCTGTCTAAGGACTGGACAAATCTCATAGTCTGGCCAATTATTGCCTTTCAGTTGCATTCTATGCATCCTGTCCATCACATACATCCTAATTTCTTCTAACATGGTGATGATAGGTTTTTTCCTAGCCTCAGTAATCACACTGTTAAATGTTTCTGAGAATCCATTTTCCACTGCATCACACATACTTCCAAATTTGAAAAAAGCCCTTAACCATGTTTTAGGATTCTTCTCCAAAAGAAATTCATGTGCTGCATTGCTCAATTGTTGGATTTCCTTCATTGTTGCATTGAAGTGGGGTTCAGTTGTTGCCTTACTAGCTTTCCAAAAAAGGGTTTCAAATTGAGCCCCTATAAATCTCTTCTTGAAGTTAGCATATATGTGCCTTGCACATTGCCTATGCTCAGCTTCACGTAACACTTCTTTCACTGCATCCAATAGACCCTGCAACATTTTAATAATTGTCAAAAAATGTTAATTTTTTTTAATAAATTTGCAAGTTCAAGCACATGTAGACCATACCTTATGTTGATCAGACATAAGTGACACACTAAGACCTGATTCCAAGTGCAGATCATCTGCAAGATTTTCCAAAAACAATTTCCAGCTTTCTTTATTCTCTACACACACAACACCCCAAGCAATTGGGAAGATCCGATTATTTGCATCCCTCCCAACAGCACTTAAAAGTTCCCCACTACATAACCCCTTCAGAAAACACCCATCCAAGTTTATGATTCTTCTACATCCACTTCTCTATCCCTTTTTTAAACCATCAAAACAAACATAAAATTTACTAAAGTAATTCTTCCCATCTGGCATGCTATTAACTTGGAGTTTCACAGTTGAACCAGGATTTGATCTCTTAATCTCCTTACCATATGACCATAGCTTTGCATAGTGTTCAACAATGGTTCCTTCAATTAGAATTAATGCATATTTCTTTGCTCTACGACACTGGCTCATACTAACCTCTATACCAAAATCCTTTCTTACCTCTTCCTTTAATAGTCTCACACTCATTTTTTGTTTGTGTAGTATCTCATTAGTGTAATGACTACCAATCCAAGCATATGTCACAAGGGAACCCATTCTATAATTCCTAGCACAATTATGCTCTTCTTTAAGGGACTTAATTTGAAATGATATTTCCCCACTCATCCAAGAACCCCATAACCTAAATGTGCAAGCACCGTTACAACATTTTACTAACAACCTTCTACTGTCATTTTTTGTAGCATAACTGATAACCATTAGCAACGACATAATTACAGAGCATACTTTTGAGTTGTTTAGGATTCTCAAACCTCATACCTAAAACAGGCACCTGCATCTTCCATTCAACATCTGGATTGAATCTTGTTAAAGAGTCTTTTGTTCCTGTGTTTACATCCATATCCATTTCTTCTGCATCATCACCCAAATTATCTTCTGCATCATGACCCATAAATTCTTCTGCATCATCAGGTTCACTTCTCACCTTTTCATCCACTCTTTTGGTTGACCTCACACTTCTATCAGAATTTTGCTCATCGGGACTAATAACTCCTTCATCGTCCTCATCTATCTAGTCTTGTATGATAACGCCTTCATGATCCATGTAAATTGGGAGTAGAACTCCACAGTGGTATAAAACCTCTATGAAGTCCACATACTCCATCTCGTCTGAAATTAATCGCAACCCATAAGGTACGTCATGCTCCGGTAGACAATAGTACAAGTTCTTGCATTCCCTTCCAGCAAACCTTTCAAGGAACTCGATACATTCCTTCAACTCCATTCCCGAAAAATCAACGTCGTCTAGGTACTGCTGCATGCCATTTATGTAGCCAAACAGTTCCCGATTGAAGATTTTTTTTATTGTAACTCAACGACAACATTCGATCCCATGGTTTAGGTTGACAGTAACAAATTTTTGGGCGAACTGGTTTTCGATTGATTTGGAGGGTTTTCTGGTTCGTTTCTTTCGTAACTTCATTTGAACTGATGAAAGGGTTTTATAGTCAATCAAATGGTATTCGAGTGACATGGCACATGAGTCAGGAGCTGGCTAGGCCTTGCAACCGGTTTTACCCCTTCGTTTTATAGCAAAGGGACCTTTTTAACACTCAACTTAATACTTCATGCCCTCATAACAACAACAAAAAGGTTAGGGACCAAATCGACCACCAAACAAGACTTCATGGGGCTACAGTGTAATTTTGCCTTTTTTAACTCAGAACGTCCCTCGTTTTTAGCTTTGTTACGTGCTTGGTCCCTCCCAGTCATAAAAAGTCTATATTACCCTTATCTAATTCTTTTTTGGTTTTGCTTATTTTTTATTAATATTAAATAAAATAACCTATTAATTATTTTAAATTAAAATGACAAATCTGCTATCTTTTTCTTTGTTTAAAACTCCAAAATTTCATCTGGTAAATCCCAAATCTTTAAAACAAGAATGGAGACTCCAAAATTTCATCTGCATCTCGTTGCTACCAACTACCGCCTCCATGGAGAAATTTGAATCCATTCTTCTGAAATTCCTTAAGGCAAGAGACTTTAGGGTTCAAGATTCGCTAAATATACTCATCAATTTTCTTTCATGGAGGAAAGATTCGGAGCCGACTCCATTTTCAAAGAGGTAAGAAACCGGTAGCGTATATGAATGGGTATGACAGAGAAGGTCATCCTTTTTCAGTAATTGGAGAAACAGGTTGTGACATAGCATCTGCAAAGATGAAGACACAGGTGGGTATCGTTGCATCCGACTACTGATCGGATTTCTCATCCTCTCCCCATCTACAAAGACGAAGACACATGTGGGTATCGCCTTTCTCATCCTCTTCCCATCTTAATTATTTTTTCTTCCCCAGCGTCTTCGCCGCTTAGATCTAGAGAACAACAGTCATCAAACTTCTAATCAAATTTTTGTGATTCCAATTTCTATGATCGGAGTTTGGTGATTCGAACAGTTCCCTTCGTCTCCATTCCTCGCCCATACCTCTTGTTTCAGACTCGTATGCTTGGATAAATGGGGGATGTCAAATTCTACCAGCCAACGAAACCCCCATATCTCAAAATAAAGAAGCAAAAATGAAGAATCCACAAAACCAAACACGTCCAGCACGAATCTAAACGTATTCCTCACTTCGAGAAAATCCTCCGTCGCGACAATCACTTCTTTTTAGAGATGGAGATCGCCAGAGGTTATTCGGTGTTCTTAATTTGTTTTAGAGAAAAGAGATGGAGAGAGGGGGAGGAAAGGGATCACGTAATGGGTGGGTACCGGTGGTGGTCGGGAATTTCAGAATGGCACGGTGGTAGTCGGGATCTTAGTAAAAGCAAACGAAAATGAGGGTTGTGAATTGTGATTTCTAGGGTTGGAGTCATATGGGGGTGGGGGTAATTCAATCTTATGTAATTTAAAATTAATAAAAAATAAAGGAAAAATAAAAAACAAATTATTAAGGGTAAAATAGACATTTTATGTCTGCGAGGGACCAAGCGCGCAACAAAACCAAATAATAAGGACCGTCCGAGTAAAAAAATAATTAGGGACCAAGCATGTAAGTTATCTCATACCATAGGGACCATTCGTGTAATTTACTCTAATGTTTATTTAGTGATTTTTTAATACATATTTGACAAATTATTAACGATTTCTTTTAGATATTTGGTATACAAGTGTTGACCATGGCATCTAAGTCAGCATTTAGTACTTATGGACGAATATTAGAAGAGTATCGAACTAATTTGGTAACCCCTATAGTAGAAGACTTGATTTGCACCCAATATTGGGTAAGAAAATCAAGAAACCGATAATAGACGACCCAAAGACATATTAAGAGATGATATCGTTGTTTTAGGTACATTTGTTTCTTTTCCTTTGATATAACTTTTATAAATGTCTAACTTGAATTATGAAATACTTACGATTGTTTTCTTATTATTTTGTATAGAAACTGATATGCAATTCAAGGACATGGTCGGAAAGATACAGAAAAAACGTCAATTGAAGTTTAAAAATGTGTTTGCAAAAAATTGTTTTATTTTGGTCATTCGTTGTGTCACACTACCAACTTGGATTATTTAAGTTTATTGATTTGTGTTTTATTTTTTGGTGACAATTTATTAAAATTAGACATAATCAAAATTAGACCAAATATAAATGTTTAACATCAATATAATATAATATCATTATCTAACATCAATATAATGTTTAATCGAAATTAGACCAAATGATATAATGTGTTTTAATATCAAAATTAGACGAAATGATGTTTTGATGTATAATGTTTTCATAAGCTACAACCATAACCCAAAACCAAATGATATATTGAACTGAAAATGGACGGTCCATGGACTCCATATGCAGCTATAGCCACAACCAAAAAAAAAAAAAAAAAAAAAACGGTTCCTGGCCCAACACCCACAGCCCAAGTCTTTTCGGTTCTACCTACAGACCAAGTCTTTTTAGTTCTACCCGGTCCGGATCCGGAACCGAGGATAACCCAAAACCGAGAAAGCTACATAAGGTACGGTTCACGGTTCTACTTCTCATGGCAAATCGGTTCGGTTCCGTCGTCGGGTCAATCCGGTTTCGGAACTAGTATTAACGATTATCCAATGTTATCTATTGTAGTATTAACTATTATCCAATGTTATTTAATATATTCTAATTACAATTCCAATTAATTGATTACGCATTATAAAATTAATCAAACACATATTACTTGCGTAAAAAGTCCGATAAGCGGCAAGTCCAATTAGGTATTACTCATTAGGCAATAGGCAACAATTAGTCAATTACCCAATACACAATTATGTATTACCCGGTCTCAATTAGTCGATTACAATTTAGGGGATTATGCAAAATTGCACATTAGTTCCAGCAAGACACATTTCCTATATCTACAGTCGCAAACATACACATCGTAATCAATCAGGCACAACAAACACACCAATTTTCTATATTTGTGATGTTACTTGATCAAAATTGCATTTGAAAAACTCAGCTTTATTTAGGTCGATAGTGGGCCTATTTGGGGATCAAATTGTAATTTCCTATTTATTATGCATCGAGTATTCAAAAGAGATTAAGGTGTGTCTCAATTTCTTTTATTATATCAATGTACTTTCTTATTTTTCACTTTTTATATCAATGAACTTTCAATTTTAAAATCATTTGTGTTCGTTTTAGTTAACCGATATTAACCATTAACCGATGAAAGCCATTAACCATAACCAATATTAGTCATAACCAATGGCTACCAAAATGCATTAACCGATCATAATGGTTATGGTTCGGTTATGGTCGATAAACGAACCAACCCGCCTCATACACAGCCCTAGGTTATATAATTAATTTAAGAAAAAAGATATTTTTTGTTCTCACATAATAAAATAGCTTTTGGACACTAATCTTGTATAAAAAACTGATAATGAATTCATAAACAACATTATGGTGATTGATTTGGTTAATTAATAGTGATCGGGATAAAGAAACATAGGAATGAATTAAATCGGGCCTATGAAAAAGCGTATGTCCTCCTTTTTCACAAAAAAGATCACCAGGCACAACCAAAAATTAACAGTGGCAATATATTGAATCCAATATTATGCTTAAGAGTCACTCAAATAAGCATGAGAATCAAGCCACCTATCCACCATGGTCAAAGCTTCTTCAGGCTTGTACAATGCGATTCCATGACCTGCACCCTACATAAGATAGACCCATAATGTTTTTCAGTTAGAGACAAAAACAAAAATTTATGGCACTTGGTTGCTAGTCGGTATCATGCATTATTTCATAGATAAATATTTATGCTATCACTGACTCAATGAAAAGCTTTTGTATTTTTGGGAACAAATTATAAAAAACAAAAACCACTTAAACCAAGTGTCCATGTTGCCAAAGTGTTTCTGCAAAAGCGGACTCTTGTAAGTGATCGAAGTGTGTTTCACTTAGACCGAAAGCTCTGTAGTTTGTATCTTAGTAGACCATCTCCATCCCAGAACATTATTTTTAATATCAAAATTGTATAAATGACGCAAATCATGTGTTTTCTTCTACTCATTACATCATTTTTACACCAAAAGGTTACATTTTTATGGCTTATATAGATTGTCAAAAATGCCACTTTATCAATTAGCTTTTTACAAATTTGTATTACTGTCTTTTTTGTTACAATAAATTAGAAAATTTTATTATCACAAAATTATAACAAAAGAATTTTTTTTATTAGTTAATATTAATTTAAAATATATCATGATATGACAATTCAAACGTTTAAAGTATAACTAGTCAATTAAATAAACTAGAAATGTAAATACCTAAAACTCAAGAGACCAAAATTGCCATATCAAAAATTAACACCATTTTGGTGTCAAGTAATAGTATAACATCGATTTGGTGTTACACTATTCCTGAATGTAAATGGCGCAATGTATTCAGGTTGTAGAGAAATGGTGCATAAAATAGGATTTATTGTTGAATTGGAGATACCCTTATATGAGTCTGTTCTCATGTTTCTTACCTTAATACTTGCATACGTTAACGAGTATTCACTACGAGCATATCTCATCTGATATCTACATAAACATTAAATGACCACTTCTTGATTAGTTCACAATAATATATCGTTTCATAACAGAAAATGTGTTCCAAGATATGATAAATAGAAGGAAAAAGGTATGAGGGTATTTTTATCAAAACATTCAAAAGTTTAAGCTCACCCTGCAATCTGGTCATTAATGAACCATGGTTCCCATCGGTTGACAACCGGAAGATTGAGATTTCTTATCCACTTCTCAGTGCCCACATGTGGAAATACCATATCATGATCACCGCTGCAAATTAAATCATTTTCGAAAAAGAAACATACAAGCTATTACAATGGCAAGATATTATAAATCGTAAAATGATTATTTGATCTCGATTAGATATAAAATGAATATTTGCTGAGAAACAAATGGCAATTAAAAGGCAATGGTAGAGTTGGTAATAACTAGAGAAATAGTGACATTTATATACACGTTTACTAGAAGTCTAGAATTATAACGGTATTATTTTGATTTAAGCACCTCCTGGATTTGTGTATTGAGCTAAAGCCATATACCATTATACTGCATGCCACTTGGTGCTTGGTTGGTTTAATTTTATTTTAACAAAATGTATATGGTTATAAGCTAGAGTTGTTTTATCAAAATATAAAATATACCAATAAACTGTTTCTTTATTTATAGATATAGACTAATATCGGCATATGTTTATAAACAATCATAAATTTTGTTTAGGATGGTGGTTCATTTATTTTTAAACGACTCCTGCGTATATCACATGATTCACTATAATACTAGAATGAAAGGCATGTTTTATTAAACTTAAAATGAATTTACTCATGATTTGTTAATTGTTAGATTGAATATCTTCAAGATCTAATAAAATGGATAAATCAAAGACGAATCATGCTAAATCATAAACGACTTTGGGACTACATAGAAAAATATTTAAATATATAGAAATTTTTGTGTATATTGTTTTTCTAAATAAGCAGGTTAAATTTCATTACAAAAATAAACCATCCATCCGCATGTGACGTGGATTAAAACGTCGATGAAATCAAATTCGTTAAAAAAATCTCAAAAAGAAATTGAAGATCGTGCATTTTTTTAGTTGTTGGTGACCAATTTCAAATAATGGTTCATATATTTTCTCACTTTTTAATAAAATATTATTTATTGGAAAATTAAATATTCTCCTATATTTTTTCTTTTATGCATCATCTTATTCATGTTAAATGATGACAAGTGTAATATTTAATAAATTAATAATATCTTAATACATTTGTCACCATTAAGAGGCAGCAGCGATCGAGAAATTTTTTATTTTTGCGGACGCCCTGTAAAAAATTATGAGTGCTGGAACTCGACATGTAAATAAATATATGTTGCCTAATTAAATTTTTCTTTGTAATAATTAAATGAGAATATTATCCCTAAGAGTATTAGTATTACCATATGATCAAATATTGACATTTCTTAGCCAAGAGCTCTTTGTGAATGGGAATAGTGCTGAACACATCGTAAGAGTAAATTATTGTGTCATTTTTTCCTAAATCATAATGAATAGTTGAGTTTTGCCACTCCCACTTTTCTATTGTTCCCTGCACAAAAAAGAATGCATTCAAGAATTGTTAAAAATAATATAAAGCGAGGTTGTCTAACTTCATGTATGCATTAGGTTTTATAAAATGTAAAGGCTTGTATGCAATGTGAGGTTGCCTAACTTCATGTAAACAACACACAAGTGTATACATGAACAGTTACTAGTGGTTACAAAATGGTTTTCCCTACCAATCATGATTAGTATATAAATCCCATTAAAGGCTAAAATTTTTTCTTACACTTCACATTGATATTTAACTTGTCACCGACGTTTGTTTATATACACACACATATGTATACATTTATGCAAAATGATTATTCCTATGGCAGCCGATCAACTAGCTTATTCCATCCCATTCTTGAGTATTGTGTGGGACGTAATTTAGACACGTATTGACCTACTAGGTGGTTGACATAAGATTAATTCCAATATGCACAAGATGTTGAGTCAACATTGGAATTGAAGCTCCAACATTATCGGTGTTGAGACCAACCCTTGACTATCTTTGTGAGTATAGTACCCAAGAATCAAATTTCTTTACACCATGGGCATATACATATATTGATATATGTTAGTGATATTCGTAAGCCAATCTATTGCATGGAATTATGTTATTGTGTTAACACAACCTTTCTTGAGAAGTTTTGCATTTACTGTTGTGCAATCTTCTCATTTAGTTTCCTTAGACGTTGTTTTTCTTATTTTTCACTACATGTTTTATCTTTTATTATAAACTTTGGAAATATCAAATAACAATGAGTTACTATATAATATTTAGGAGTTCTTATTAGTTGTTAAACATTCCTAAATATTAGGGGTTTTAGTATTGGGTTAGGATTCTTGTGAGGCTATTATATAAAGCCCTTTCAATGCAGTGTTCCTTATCATTCCATTACGTCCTTTCATTTTCTCTTCCTTTGGGATTTCAATCATGTATCTTTCTCTTTCATAGTCATGATTAATTAATATACCAAGTTGTAACTTGTGGTTTTTCCCCACAAGGATTTCCAACTATATTTATGTTTGTTGTATCCTTTTATTGCTTATTATAATCATCATATATGAGAGATCTTTTGGCTTAAGCAGATTTTGATGAAGCTTTAGATACATTCGAACACAAATCTCAAGCTATTTGGACTCCACATAGTATAAATAAGGATTATAAAGATCTTGCTAAAATTCAGCTTCAGTTACATAACATCATTCTTTAAGAAATACTCAAAGAAAAGTCTAGAGTCGCTCTTTGTTTAAAGCTTGAATCCATTTGTATGAAGATGGATCTCACAAGAAAGATGAATTTGCAACAAAATTTGTTCTTATACAAACTTCAACAAGTTAGATGCTTACTTATACACGTATTTGATGTCAAAAAGATTCTTTTTTATCTGGCTATGCTGGAAATTAAGTATGATGAGTAAGATAATATAAAAGGATCAATCCATGGTCTTCCTCATCATACTTGATTTCTTGGGTGAATTTTCTGAAGCATTGTACTCTCAGAAATATGAAACAAATGGTTTCTAATGACACAAATGCAGTCTACAAGGGTAATATTTATATGTTCGGGGGAAATCAAAGTCCAAAGGCAATGTAAAAGTTTTTCAAATATTGCAAGAAATATGGTCACGGGATTTCCTAGTGTTCCACATTGCAAAATAAAGAAAATAAAATAATTTTAAATAAATCAAAGGTTATTGATGATTTTGAAAATGATGCCCGTGACGATGATTCCGATGGAGAAGTTATATTACTATTGCTACTAGGGGTGACAACGATAATTAGGTTCTTGATTTAGCTTGCCATTATAACACTTATTCTCACAAATAATAGTTTACCACCTTTGAATCAATTCACACTGTTAAGTAAGTTTATGGTTCCTAATGTAAAATTGAGGGCGTACACAGTATGTGTTTCAAGATGTTCGATGTCATGATCTGAAATTTCATCGATGTCTAATATATTTCTACGATGAAGATAAAATATCATCTCCTCAAGAATATTTGTTGATAAGAATTGCAAATATTCAGTTTGAGATGGTGTTTGAAAGATCACAAAAGGTTCTTGAGGTATGGTTAAAGTTGATTTGAGGAAGACTAATAGTCTTTAATATGTTTGAGGCACTACAATTATAAGTTATTCTAGTCCTATATTTTACTACTTCTCATCTAGTTCAACTTGGAAAACCTAAATTGGTGGCCTTCAACAATTCAGTTTTGACAAAGCCCATTTCTAAGATTGATATTCAAGTTCAAGTCTTTCCTGATTTTTGGCACTACTTGTTTTTTTTGCTTACCAACAAGTATTGAAGGTTTATTTTCTGAAGGTATGCTTAGGCTCAAGATAGTTTCTTAATGGTGCTCCTAAACCAATCTATAGCATGGAATTATGTTGCTATCTTAATGCAACTTTTTCTTAGAAGTTTTGCATTTGTTGTCATGCAATTTTTTATTTAATATCCTTATACCTAAGTTTTCATATTTTTTGTTACATTTTTTATTGTATTATAAAATCTGAAAATATCAAATAATAATGAGTTATTAGACGATATTTAAAAGTCCTTGTTAGCTTTTTTAAACCGCTAATTCGCACATTCACTATTCTACTACTAAATCTAACTTTCTCATCCCAACCGGTACTTGGTTTATATTACTCCTATGCAACAATGTTTGAAGCTTATTGCATCCATTGTATTGAACGTATATTCAGTTTAATAAGAAGTGTCATTACATGGTTTTCCCGATTTTAGGTTTCCACATTATATTGTCGGCATTCTTGCACTATATTTATGATACTGGTATTCTTTTATTGCTTCTTGTGATCATCATAAGGCATTATAATATACATTCATGAACACGGATACAAGTATATATGACATACCTCGCGAACATTGAGAGCGTTTTGAACATCTTTATTGTTTGCCCAGGTTACTACAAGTCCAAAAGTAGCTTCCTAAACATATTAACAAATGGTAAATTCATTAAAAGAATTATATTATATGAAAACTTATGTGTCAATATACACATTTCCAAAAGGACAGATTACCCGACAAGCTGGGTCTGTTGCAGCACACAATGGTTCCAATATGTTCTCTAAGTTAATCTTGCTTGTGCACTATAATCGGGAATTAAATTGAAGTTAAACTATATAAACCTCTATAACATCTTAAAATGACATGTGTATACCTCATCCACCCACTCGAGATTATTTGAGCAAGGCTTGTTGTCTAAATCATTGTATACTGATATATAACTACCAACACATGCGACTTTTGTAGACTAGAACAAATATAAGTAAGTGACAATATATTGTGGTCACATTGAGCAGTACAATGGTATGAATTCTTGTATAAATATTTTTCAATACCTCATAGATATCGTCTGATATTAATGATAGTCGATGAGCAAACTCAAATCTGGAATTAAAATCACCAAATTTGTCGGTTAAAGGGGAAACGCTGATGACTCCCTATATAATGGAGAAAACATTAGTCCATAAACGTTCTATGCTTTGTAATATTCAACAATATTTATAAGAGCTTATAAATAAAGAATATTTGTAATTAGTTCTATAATGTTTACTTAGTAAAATATTTACTTTAATATTCATATGGGGTTGATTTCCACGTTCATTGCCTACAAAATACAAGACATCACAAATAAAATGTTAGAAAAATTCAGACTTTTAGCAACTAAATATGCCTCAATGACATTATCAGATACAATAACAATACAATTAACTTTTTTTTGTAAACAAAAAGCCACCCAATATTGAAGTATATGATATCCAAAACCGAGTCAACTATTTTTGAAGTATTTAATTCTCAAGTGATCACCACTTGTTCATGTAGTACACGTAACGGAAGATCAATTTACATTATGTTAAAAATAAACAAATTGTGTTAATACACTTTTAACGAGTTAATGTTTCCTTCAACCCTACACAAATGGAAAAGTTATGATTTCTTACATAAAATTATTTATATTATGAAACTTTTATCCATATTTATGTGCCCAAAGTGATATATTTTTGATATGCAAACCTTTTTTAGTTAGAATGCCAATAGTTTTATAATCGATGTGTCCATTCAAAAGGTCAATTATCAAATTCTATGAAAATTAAAGGTTTTGTAAATTAAACCAATATACTTTGATTATGTAATATTCGAAAACTATGTGAAATCCTTAATAATTAGAGCTCTTACCATTGTATACATGTAAAGCAACGTTTGGTAAGATAATGCCCATGTATGAAATCCCAGATATGTACAACGGATTGTTGAGAAACCTAGGGTGCTCCATCAACCACTGTATAACATGTACAATAAACTCATTTGCATAGTAAAGAAGAAGATGATAGATTAATTGATAAGAAGTTGCCAAACCTTTCTTAGGAAATCGTAAGCGTTTGAAGCTAGAATAGAATCACTGCTCCTTGATGCTTCGTATGTTGTAGCATATGCAAATCCTGCACCAGCTGGTGCATCTATGTATATCACATTAGCAACCTATAATAATATATACTTGAATTATACGTGTACATAATTTGCGTGTAGAAAATAAATCCACAAAATTAGGAAATTAGTTTTTAGAATCATGTTTAAGGTGAGAATATGAACCTTATTCCATGCATATGGATTCTCCTTCAGTGTAATGTTATTCTCGAATGAACTTTCCACGTCAAAATTAAGTGGACCTACAAAAGACGATGGTTAATTATTGTCCAAAAATTATGCATATATACTTAATATAACGAAAGTAAAATCACAATCAATATTTATGTCTCGTATTAGAGCAAACTAATAATAGTATTCAATGAATTTAATGTTATAAACAAATATCCATATTGAATGGTTTTACTTTTGACATGTATGGTCAGACGTATCAAAATTGAAAACCTAGTAAAAATCTATATCTTTATCTATATAACTATTATAATAGAGGTCATCCAAATGAAGGTGGTTAAAGATATGCCTCTATCTTGCATCATATTCATTTGAACTCCCAACTCTTCATCTTATACAACTCAAATATTCATTTTCTAGCTTACAACTCTTCGTCTTATGCTAATTAATTTTGTTAGGTGAATTAGAAAGTATTTCCTATAAAAGAACTATTCCACATTTGATTACTCAAGTTTGCTTCTCTTCTATTTTTTGTTATCTAGAATATATGCATGAGAGTTCTACCATATCCTAGATTTATTTTTGTTATGGCTATACATAGTCATAAAGTAGTGAGAATCCACTATGTTGTATTTTTTGTTTTGCGTATATAAGTTTATATATATATATATATATATATATATATATATATATATATATATATATATATATATATATATATATATATATATATATATATATATATATATATATATGTGTGTGTGTGTGTTTGTGTGTGTATACATATGTGTATGTGTGTCTAATGGCCGAGATTATTTCATACGCTCCTAACCAAAATTATTCTTCTTATTTCACCCAACATATATATATATATATATATATATATATATATATATATATATATATATATATATATATATATATATATATATATATATATATATATATATATATATACATATATATATATATATACATATATATATATATATATATATATATATATATATATATATATATATATATATATATATATAATGGTGAGAAATCCATCATGTCGTGTGTTTACTAAATGATATAGAAAAACATATTGTATAATTTTATGTTGAGAGAGTTGTCTACTTTTTCGAATGAATGAAAAAATGTTAAAAAAACATGTTACACATTTTTTTTTCGTAAATATGAAGTTGTAGTTTACAAAGGGATACATGTAATAAATAAAAAACTATTCTATTGATTTATGGATTATTGTAAGTGAACTTTTATATCTTCTATTACAATGTGATATTTTAAAAAATAAACCAAATTATAGAAATGATAACTACTTAAATATTTATTTTTAACACTCAACTCTTCATCTTATGGTAATTATTATTTTTGCCAATTAAATTAAAATGTTTTGTCTATATAAGAACTATTTCACAATTTATTACTAAAACATGATTTTATTCTATTTTCTTTTTCGTAATCTAGAATATATATATATATATATATATATATATATATATATATATATATATATATATATATATATATATATATATATATATATATATATATGAGCTCCACCATGTCATATGTTTATTTTTATTTTGGCTATATAGTTATAAAGTGGTGAGTACTCCACCATGCTATTCGTTTATTTTTTTTGTTTCCCTATAAATACTTTTAAATTTATGATAACTTAGTGATAAATTCATCATGTCATATGTTTACTAAAGCATATAAAAATATATTGTAAAAATTTATGTTGGAAAAGCTTTTTGTTTGATTCCAATGAATGACAAGATGTTATAAATAATGTGTTACATATCGTTTTTCATACATATCAAGTTGTAGTTTAAAAATTGTTAAATGTACGTGATAAACGAAAAACTATTTAGTGATTTGTTTACTATTATCGATGAACTTTCATATCTCCTATTGCAATGTCGTATTTTTGAACATCATCTAAATTATAGAAATGATATTAAACTTTAAGGTAATTTAAATGTTGTAATTGTGAAAATAAGTTGGTAAATTATATAAAAGGTATTGTGGTTTCTTAAATTTTCAATTTAACGACTATTTTTTTATTTAACCACAACTCTAAAATTTCATTTGAATAAATTTTCTTTTGTTGATAGGGGTCATTTTCCTTCACTATATTTCTTTGAAACTATAATAACTTTTTAAATGTATTTTGATAATGATTGCAATTTTTTATTAATATGAGATAATTATTTAAAATTCCAACTTATGATAATTAAGTTGTATTTATGGTACAATTCAACCCTTTAACTTTCAAACTACTTATGTATTAACTAATAAAACTTTTAAATAATGATACATTTAAATATGAGCAACTTTAGCAACTAATCTTAACATCACTAGAAACCAATGCCAACATGTTCAAAATATATCCAAAATCTGCGCCAATCTAAGTTTGATTCGTTAAAGACAATGTCATGGTTGGTTAACACATGATTGATTTTATGTATTTTTTAATTCATTAATCTATCGATGTTTTATGTTTGATGATTTTGTTTAAATAAATAAACAAACATTGGAAAAGAAAATAAACAAGGAGCTAATCATGATAATCTTGGTGATTATGTTTTTTTCCTTTTTCCTTAGCGATGTACATTACTATATGTAAATAGTATTTATGATGGATACATATTTGTTGAAACAAAAGAAATTCAACAAAGGAATAGTAACAATATACGTTATAGAATGTTCTGCCTTCAATGACAGATAAATATAATCAGAACAGGTCTATTGATTTTGTAAATCTTTCATATATCTTATGATTATATTCTTTAATGATTAAAAAGAATCTTAAATGAACAATTTATAATTACTATTTATATATTAATATCATATGATTGTTAGTAAATAGATCATGATACATATATACTACCTTGATATTTTCTTCTTACTTTTCTTTACTGGTACAGGTACGTAAGAGCTTCCATGGAGAAGTGGAAAATGATTAATATAATTGCTAGTTAGTGTATTTTCTAAGAACTTCTATACAAATATTTGTACAACGTTGAACACATTATTTAATATTATTTATATACACGTAATAATGTTTAATGCTAAAAATATGCGTAAATAGCTTTGTTGTTAATATGTGCTAGATGTAATTCATGTATAAGGTATATTAATATTTGGATTGCATGTATACTTTTAGGGTACTAATACAATTTTCATAAATCAATATAGTTTTTTTTAAAATGAAGAACCATATGAAGAAATACAAAGTTCTTTTTAAAAATAAGTTTCATGTGATTAGGAATTTCAATATAGTTGAATCAAGTATGAAAATAATAATTGCAATATAACGTTGTTTGGGAATGTCGATCATGGTGAGGAAACATTGATACAATATACTCAAATAAGAATCGCCAACATTATATGTCAATATTAGAAAGCTTTTATATTAATTTTTTAAAGTTCTAATTTATCTTCAAAACTTTACATTAGCCAATGTTATTTTTATTATACAATTTGATTCATGCACAACACGCGGTATACGCCTAATTATAAATAATCATAGCCTCCAAAATCATATCACTAGAATCATTTTATTAACAAATAAACGACAGAAAGAAAGGTGGGCTAATACGCCAAATGGAGTTTACTAGAAAAAGAAACTGATGGACTTTTATTGAGACGCGGGTGATGCACCAGCTTGGGGTGTTTGTTTGAATTGATCCGTTTAATTTGATAAGATCAAATGAATCCAAATTAACCTTTTAAAAATATGGACCCTAGTATTTCAAATTGAATCAAAATCTAACCTGAAGGCTGAAGCAGCCAAATGAAAATTTAGGTAGACTGGTGTTCACAATTTAATTTTCAAGATATGAGACATTTAAAAGATATATAGTGTTAACAGCAAGAAGATTGAGTTATCATATTTTAAGCCCAAAGCTATTCGGTAGATTGTCACTATGGCCAACTGTACCAAAAATAAAGCAAATTGTTTAGTTTGAGCTAATAGAATCATAAGTAAGAATGGTTTGGGGAATATAAAGTGTTTAATTTAGAAAAACAAAATGTTTTCAATTAATAAAAAGCTTGGGATGCACCTTCCAGTTTACCTATGAAAAAGAACGTTAATAAATTAATAAATAATTAAAAATATGGAAACTATAATTAATCTCATAGATAGAAAATAGTTATTACGTTTTTATGGAATGTTGGGTTATGATTTTAAAACATCCATGATACAAGCTTTATCAAGAGCTGTTGAGTCAAATAAACTATTGAAAAAAATATATATATTGTGGAGGTTTATTCGATACTTGGCACTAGGTTTTTCAATGATTATGCTTGTTATATAATTCTTCTTTCATGTAAATAGACTTCAGATCACGTTTTCTTTAGCTGCAGTTTCGCTAAGCAGCTTTGGCGACGGGTTTTTTTGTGGTGCAGCATCTCTTCTTCTATCCCAGAATGTTGTGCCCATTATATGGAGGTTCTGAAGTCGGTTTTGTCGGACAAGCATAAAGAGAAGTTGACAAAATCCATTCTCTATGCGGTCGTTTGGTGCATTTGGAAAGCTCGGAATGATGCTGTGTTTCGGGGCATTAATGCCTCTATTTTTAAAACGGGGGACGAGATAAAGATTATAGCGTTTAATTGGGTTAAATTTAGATCCCGTTTTTCTAGTTTTGATTAGTTTGACTGGATTGTATCTCCTTATAATGCTTGTTTCATGTAACTCTTTTTTGTTTCTAACGCCTTGCTAGTTGCTTTCTTTTATATAAATTGCCGCCGTTCAAAAAAAAAATGTAAATAGACAACTTACTAGAAAATCAAATATATAAAGTTAGTGGGTGACAAAAATAGCCAACTTATAATAAAATCAAATATATAAAGTTAGCGGGTGACATAAAGAAACTGATGACAAAGCTTTTATGTCATGGAGATATTTAGCCTTTTGATATGACGTGTTGGTGCTTTTAGACGTAGAAACGTTCAACAAGTAACCAAATCTAATTTGAAACCCAAAATAATAACTCGACTTTGTTACAAACCAATCCAAAAATTCGATTGTTTGAACCATAAGATCCAATCCCAGTTGTTCATTGAAAAAACTTCTGCTTTTATCTAAACAACGAATAGTCACCAAAAGCAAAATTAATTGGTCATGACTCAAATACAATAGTTATGAAAAAAAGAAGATAAAACCGATCGATAATTTCTAATGTTTAACAAGACTTACAACTTTTGATATATCAGCTTTCCAGTAGCATTCATTAAAAAACCATTTTGTGACAAACCATCTCTAGTTGTTAACATTTTTTAAAAAACTTATTTAAAATTATATAATTTATCTTTTATCGATCTTAAATATTTATAAACCCATAACATATAATTTTAATATTTTCTAACATATTTCATATTTCCGTAGATATAAAAAGAAAATAAAAATTCCACACATATAGTTGTAAATAAAAAATCGATAAAATAATCATAATATTTTATGATATTTGAATTTTTTTAATTTGAATTTATTCATAATTAATTTGGATTGATATATTTTTAAAAAATATATTTATTTTTATTTTGTATATTTAATTAAACAACTTAAATAATAAAAACATAATATATTAATATCTATCTTTTAGTCACACTCATAACATAAAATATTACTAAATGCAAAGACTAAAATTGACAAACATAAAAAAATGAATATTTTTTTTAATATCTGGAGCACCACTAAAAAACGTTTCTTTAACTTTTTTTTGGTACGTAATACTAATAATGAACATTATTTTTATTATTTTATTATTATATTAATATAATATAATCATTATTTTATCATTTTAGTAAATAGTTTTTACTATTATTAATAATTACTGTCTAATTTTGATTGACTTCCGGACTACATCCTCCGGCCACTGATTTTCAACATATACATCAGGCCACCAGCAACCCACCCATCAAAATCTTAGGTCACCAAACAAACCCAAAACAATATGTAATATGAGAGAGAGAGAGAGAGAGAGAGAGAGAGAGAGAGAGAGAGAGAGAGAGAGAGAGAGAGAGAGAGAGAGAGAGAGAGAGAGAGAGAGACGGTCAAACTTGGGTAGAATCGGTCAAACTCGGTGCTACTCGGTCAACATCGATGTAACTTAATCAACCTTAGAATCGGTAAAACTCGGTCAAACTCGGATAAATAGGTCAAACTCGAGAATTTTCAATTTTTTTATAAAAGAAATAATTATAATTGTTATGTAATTAGTTTAAAACATATAATATATTTACTTATGTAATTAACATTTTGTTGTTTAATTTTAATTTTGTTTAATTCAAATCAAATTTAATGTAACTATGACTATATTCAATATTTCAGTATATATAATCATATAATATGTACTTATTTATCATATTCGATTACCATGTACTTTCAGCATAGATTAAGTGCTCGCTACTCGCTAGTCGACCGACTGACACTGCCTAATGACTTTTACAACATTGTGTTTGGTCGACGGAGATAAAGGAGACTAGAGTGAAAGGTGAGATGAGAGTGAGAAGGACGCAGCAAAAAAAATTATATTAAATAGATATAAAATGTCCTATTTAACATTTTTTATTTTTGTTTTATATTAATTTTTTAACATAACTATTAGTATACTTTTTTTTTAGAAAAGACAATATTCTAGTAAATACTCTTTGATCTACCATGTTTTTCTTAAAATCTCCCACTATACTCTCTTAACGTTCTCACTCACCCATGAACTTTTCCAGCAACGGCCCGATTTTTCCCCATTTATTGAATGTCATCCGCCCATTGTTAATTTAAATACTTAATATAGTCGATCGTTCTCCTTTATTGTAAAAACTGAATAGTATGAACATCAACCTCTATTCCTGATCCCAACTAATTAACTCATGTATTAGTGTTAACATTTGACTCAAAAAAGGCTAAGGGTCCACTGGAGTAGTAATCCATAAGTGAGACGAGTTTGACTAGAGCAACAAGATGGAAAACTGGTCTTTGAAATTGGATTCTTGTGACCATGGCAACAGAAGATGCTGCCGGAACTGGAGCAGATTGCCGGATCTCGCAACCGCAACGACAGCATGTGGGTGGCTAGGTTTCTGGAGCGGAACAGGACTCGCCGACTATAGGGATCAATGAGAAACATGAGCTGACGGGAATGTCATTACTCCGGTGAAGTTGGCGCCGGTGGAGGCAGGTTTCCGGCGAGTGTTTTGAGAACGTGGGTCGGTGTTACGTTGTTAACAATAATAGAAACAAGAAGTTTCGGGAAAAACGCGGGTGTTGGGTTCTCCGGCGAAGTCGCTGCCGGAGATTGTTTATTTTATTAAATACTCCGTAGTATATATATATATATATATATATATATATATATATATATATATATATATATATATATATATATATATATATATATATATATATATATATATATATATATATATATATATATATGCTTGTTTATGTTATAAGATAATTAAATTTGATGAATACAAGAAATTTAGATAAGAAGATCACCAATTTGATACATCATGGAATAAAGTACGGAAGTGCCAGGGCCACCGGTGAGGTAAATAAGAAGAGGGTCCTCCGACGGGTCCCTTTGAGACTCAACGAAGTAGTAAAAGATCTGCACTGCTTCATCTTCTCCCACTCCAATGTATCTTTCCAAATAAAAGAAAATAATAATAATTCGTTTATGAGTTGTCCGAAACAATAAACCAAATATTGAAAGCAGATACATACCCAGTTTCCAGACTGAAAGGAAGATCACCATCAAAACCGGGGAGTGTCTTGACGATTGACCGTGAGTTTGATGCACTTATGAAACATGCAAAGATGATGAAAAGGGAAAAAACCAAAATGTGTTTTGATTCCATTATAAGTATTTTCTATGTAAGAAAGAAGCAGCTGTGACATGTTTATATGCGTATATGTGATGGGGTTAGGTGTAATATGTTTAGTGTAGCTGCGATGATGGTTTGGTATGGTAATTTTTATAAGCATTATAACATGGTTGACCGAGAAAAGGGATACTTCTTAAAGACAAATTAAGCATCATCCCACATTCCCACGTATCACCCCACGTGGAGAACCAAAGGGATACTTTTTTAAGGACCCCCGATGTCACTTTATTTTGTTGCTACTATATATGTTTTTTATAGTTGATACGTAACAAAATACAAAATTCTATCATATATAGCTAAAAGTACCCAATGGGTTCGTTATGCAAATTAGGCAAAATCAAGAAAGAAAATGATAACTAAAGTTACTGACCCAAATTTTGAGTTGTTCGTATTATTGAGGAACAATGAAGACTGAATTATGAAATTATTACTTATTACAATATCAACCATTGGCTTTATATGAACTAGAAATAAGAAAATAACAGTTTAACCCCTTGACTTAAAGCCACATATTACAAACTTCCACTTTGGCTTTAATTCAACAACAAACTAACTCCATCTCTCAATGTTTAGAAGATCTAAACAATGACAAAACTTGGTCAACGCATCAACAAGATTATCGAAAGTGTTCACTTTCTCCACTTTAATCCTCTTTTCCAACCTTATGAAATGATGGTCAACGCATCAACAAGATTATCGAAAGTGTTCACTTTCTCCACTTTAATCCTCTTTTCCAACCTTATGAAATGATATGGCATGTCTATATGCTTCGTCATCTCGTGATACACTTTATCTTTTGCTAAACAAATTACACTCCACTGTCACAATAAACAACAGTTTGACTTTGACTAAACCAAGATCTTCAAGCAAACCTTTCAACCAAATTCCTTCTTTTGCAGCCTCCGTAACCGTCATGTATTCAGCCTCGGTGGTCGATTACGCAACCGACGACTGTAATATTGTTTTCCAACTAACTAAAGTATCAACAACAACAAACACATATTCGGTCAAAGACCTCCGGTTATCAAGATCCGCAACATAATCCGAGTCGGAAAAACCAGTCACAACACAATCCCTTTTTCTTCCATAAATTATACCAACATCCGAACTTCCTTTAAGATAACGAGAAATCCGTTTCACCGCTACCCGATGTTCGTATCCGGGACATACCATATAACGGGACACAACACTTACGACATGTGTTATATCATGTCTAGTACACACCATAAGATACATCAAACTCCCCACTGCACTAGAATACGGTACCTTTTTCATGTACTCCACTTTA
Organism: Cichorium intybus; assembly: GCA_023525715.1. Classification (NCBI taxonomy): domain Eukaryota; kingdom Viridiplantae; phylum Streptophyta; class Magnoliopsida; order Asterales; family Asteraceae; genus Cichorium; species Cichorium intybus. The sequence continues at coordinate 118,186,318 of CM042013.1, read as the reverse complement.
GCCTCGGAATGAAGCGACCAACAATATCGGTGTGAGGACCATCTCTTATAGATCTCCAGATGTCTTTTGCTTCATCCAGACCTTCAAGGTAGTCCTTCATACGATCCGACCAGTATTCATAGAAGATTGGAACTAGAACCGGGGCTTTGGTTGAAGAACCAATCAAATTTGCATAGTTGAGCATATTAGCGTAAGTAGCAGTAGGATCAGTCATTTTGAATGATTTCCAAACAGTATCTTCACAGAAAGACAAGTAATAGAGATTGTTAACAGTTGCTGAAATCTTGATCTGAGAAACGATTCAGATCTAGAACTGAAATGAAACTCTAAAAGCAGGTTTTCGAGCTGTCCTGCTCTGATACCACTTGTTGGATCTAGGCGCTACCCAACTCAACTAAAACCAATTGGTGCTAGAAGAGGTGCATACCCGCATCATATAGTGCATTCAGCCCTCTAGTGCCTGCATTAACTCCACTAGCACCTACGGCATTCGACTGCGACTTGGCACATGCCTACGTCGCTGCGGGGCTGAGCATTTCTGCCCCAACAATCCCCCCCTCAAAAATTGTTTCCTGGGAGAATCGAACCCGCGAACATAGCTCTGATACCACTTGTTGGTTGATGAAATCGAACAAACAATGAATAATAACAAGTATTCAGAAGAATTGATTCTACTCAAACAACGAAAACGTATGCTAATATGAAGAATATTTAAGAACACAATGGGGATTGAATAACTTGTGCTGAATGCTTGTATTGATCAATTAAGGTTTTACAATTGGGAGGATGCAATCTTGTTATAACACTCACACTCGACACGGAAGGGTATCACTAATATTTATACGTGATCAGTGAAACGCCTAGTACAATTATTATAGAGAATATCCTATAAGTGTACTAGCTAATAGGAAAAGAGATTCATGCACCACGTAGTAGCAGACACGCGTGCACCAAAAGGTTGTTACTTGGATAAAGCCTTCGGATCCTCCATGCTGAACACTTCAGAGTCTTTTAGGGTTCGGGGTCTTCTTATCAAAATATTAGGTCTCCGGATAGAGAGGCACTTCATCACAAATATCACTCAACAATCTCCCCCTTTGTGTGAAGTGCATCTGATGCCTATCTCTGATAATGTCTCTTGTAAGCTTCCTTCAAGACATACCTTACTGTCAACCACCAGTTAAGGTATTCTCTTACTATCTTCTTCTCTTCCCATGTGTTTACAAAACAATTGTTTACTAATCCCAAAACTTGAGAGATGAATTCCGAAAGGTAGAGACCAAGATAATTTATCTCGGAAAACTTTGTGACCATTGTTTCACTGTCACTAGATAACTCTTTGAATACCACTCCCCAGGGCTTCTCCACAATCTGCCCAGCTTTCAACTTATCAAAATTTTCAATCATAGTTGGCAGGGGTGCAAGGGATTGTCTGAAGAGATTTGCCACCACAATATCAAACCTGGCAAATCTCAGAATGTAATTTCTGAAGAAAGAGGAGATGTGATTCTTTGCAGCAACAAAGACCGCCCCATACTCAGCTTCGGTTCCAGCAGAGAACTTTAAGATATCAAGAAGTACAATAAAATCATTTGGATTCATGATTGGGAAGTCCGCTATTGTAAATCTCGATTCTTCTTCATTTATGCCCCGAAGTACGAAGAAATCCATGTTTTGAAATCCAACATACTTCTCTCCTTCTTTGATAGAAATTATCTTCATTATCTTTTTCTCACTCCATACATAGTTCGGAGCCTATATGAACTTTGCATGGAACGCTATCTTCCTCTTCTTGAACTCAGTCAGCTTGTCTTTTGGCACTTTCCTTTCAAACTGTAGAAAGGCAAAGGTTTTAGGATTGTATGGAAGATCAAGTTGACGATTGATTCCTGTTTTTGTATCAAGGCTCTTGAGTGGAAGCCTGTTGAAGACTGTGAAATCGTTGAAACCAATGGCTGTGATCAGATCTTCTATCCATGTCTGGTTTTCAGGTGCAACGTTGTTGATCATGAGCATTTTCTTGTAATCCTGCTCACGTTCATTATGGACGTGCTCCATGTGGGGAGCAATCCTCATTTCTTTGCCTTGTGTTTTTGTGCCGGATCTACCTACCTTTGTTGTTGTGGTGGTTCCGAAGGTAGGACCATCACTAGAGATGATTGGTGGGATGAAGTGTGGTCTTCCCAAGATTGTAGGTTGATAAGTTGTTTGGACTTCGGATGTTGCTGTAACAAGAGCTTGGGTAACCTATGATTCTGAGGCTGCAGGTTGAGATCCTGAGGCTGCGGATTCTCCCGCTTGTGAGGGTTGAGCCCAAGGTTCAGCCTGACCAATTGCTTGGGAACTTGACTTTGCAGCCTAAGAGCGTTCCATTTTTATTGATACATTATCAGGGACTGGAGAGTATTTTTTAGCTTTTCCATTATATCCGAAGTGATTGCAGAATTTGTCTTCAGTTCGTTTGCTAAGACGGTAACTGTGGAACACGACTGTTCTGCAGTCAGCTCTTCAATTTGCTTGTGAGCATCTGATAAGTGCTTTGCAAACCCGATTTGATATTGCGAATTGAAGGACTTTGTCTCGTCTTGAAGGTCATTTAAGGCCTTCATCACTTCGAAGTTGGACAACTCCATTTTCTCCACCAAGTCATTTATCTTCTTTTCAGTTTGCTCTTTTAGAAGCCGGTGTCATTCTCCTACTTGTTCAACAGCAGTTGTGAATTTTACTTCCAAAATGCGTTGAATATCAACTTGTTGATCAAGAATTCTTTTCTCAGAAGCCTTCACTAACTCATCCATCTTTTCTGTTAAGGCTTTTTGGACTTCAGCCATTTGTTCACTAAAATTTCCCTCAGACTTTTTCAAGGGATTAAAGCCAGTGTTTGACTGGAGAAGAGCATCCAGTTTTCGATTGAGAACCTTGTACTGTTTCGCAAGGATAAAATCATTGTCATCCAGATTTTCATTGTCATTGTCTTCAATCACCAATGGTGCCATATGAAAAGCAGCCATGGTCTCTTCAGTAGACGGTGGCTTAGAAATTTTGATGGTTTCAAGATCAAAATCAAAATCATATTGGAAAGGATAATCAGGAATTGATGTATCCAGAGCAGATGAGGGAATATTTAACAATGGTTCGGAGGTGGTGATAATGGGTTCAGATGTTTAAGGGGCTGAAATAGTGGGGTTTTCCATGTTAGAATTGATGGGTTCGGAGGTTTGAGGAGTGGATATAGGAGGTGTTTCTATGGTATGGATGGTAGATGTGAGTGGTGCAGTGGTTGGTGGTACATCAGAAATGGGTGTATCAATCGTAAAGGTTTATTGTGATGTAGTGATGGTAGTTAAAGGGTCAGATATTGGAGGTGGTGAAGGTGGAGTTGTGGTATGTGGTGGAGTTGGAGGTATTGTTTCATGGATTGGGGATGACTGGTGTTCTTCCTCAAGTTGTTTCAGAGTATCTTCGGAGTGTGACTTGTTGGAATCTGAAGCCTCATCCACAACTAGTAATTTCCTGGTACGCTTTGGTTGTTTTCTTTTGGGGGTTGTTTGCTCAGTCGCCTTTCTATTTTTCACAACTTTCTTTGGGCCACTTGGTCCTCCTGTTTCCTTCTTTTTGCCTTTGGCTTGAACTGGAGCTTTGACTGGTGCACTTGGAATGATCTCTCGAACATGATAAGGTATAACATGTGTGTTGCGATACATGTTAGCCTCATTGCACTCTATTGACACTTTCGAGAGCATCACATGGGGTATTTGTGCACAAAATTCAGCTGGTACTTCATCTAGGGTTGCGACTGTAATATAAGTATATCTCATTTCAGGAAAAGATGGGTCAGAAACATAACCTGTCTGTTGGTAATGGGCATGAACGACTATTGCCCAGAATTTTGCGTTGGATATCTCAGTCCCTTTGAGTGTGTGGTTGATATGTGAACAGAAATCAACCCAGAGAATGGATGCAAAGTTAACTTTGACATCGTAGTAAATCCCGTACAAGAGGCTTTGGACTGTTTGACTGGCAGAGTCTAAACCTGATGTCCTTCCAGAGAGGCATCTTAGGAAGATGCTGAAGAAGTATCTCCATAGATTAGGAAGTTTCCTCTTCTTGAAAGTGCTGATGCTTTCAAGTTGTGGTTCATACCCCATACCGTTGAACATATCCACCAATTGTTCAGTAGTTGGAACCACAATTTCTGTTGGATCGTAGATTAGAAGATGTAGGGCCTCAGCAAATTTGATCTTGGTCAGTTGCACCCTTTTGATTTTGCCCTTAGCATCAATAAGTTCATAGTGCACTGATTTCACGTTGTTTTCAGAGTCGAACAGGGCATTCGAGGTGTAGTGAGCCCTGTGAACCAGAGTTGCAGCAATAGAGGGAGTATAGGTCAATGCGTGACCTAGAACTGATTGCTTCAAGCATTCTGTAACACCCGACTTTTAAAACAAAACACCCCTGAAAAAATTTTCATTTAAAAACCAAGGTTTTAATACATAAAACTATAACAAAGGGGTATATTTTAATAAACACGGGTACAAGTGTATCAAGGAGAGTATAAAATACCATAGTCTCCTTTGAAGCTGGGCTGCTACTACAGCATCTATGAGTCCCACTCCGAAGTCACGGACTCTATCTTGTCCCCTATCAGTATCATGCTAACCTGCAGGGACATTTAACAAACGGTATGAGCTACAAAGCTCAGTGAGAAATCAAATCTGCAAATAACATGTATCAAAATACAATTATATAACTGTCTGGATATCGAATCCAGACTACTAGCCTTACTGGCTAACCGTGTGTATCTGAGGATACTGCATCCAAAGTACTAGCTTTACCGGCTTATCATATATCATGTGATTATCAAATCACCTTATCATGTCTAATTAGTTATTTGCATACCGATCATATCAATTCTGTTTGCCGTCAAGGCCGTATGTATATAATAGAGAATAATATTCAAAATCTCAATTATCGTTTTTGTCCCCTGTTTCTTAGTCATATCTGACTGTATCATATATCATGACTATATAAGTCATATCAGTTGTCATGGCTATATAAGCCGCACCAAATCATTTCTAGCATGTGAATCATAGCCCGCAGGCCGCACCAGTTTGGGTTCAACGACCCGGTATCGTAGCCATCAGGCTGCACCATTTCTGTATAATCATATCATAGCCATATAGGCCGCACCAGTTGGATATAGCATCCAATATCATAGCCACGAGAGGCCGCACCATCTGTCAACAGTTTCTTTCACGATCAAATATGGCTCACGGGTTAGCCCGCTATTGCCTTGGCTCACGGGTTAGCCCGCTGTTGCCTAGACTCACGGGTTAGCCCGCTGTTGTCTATATAAGTTTGGCTCATTAAGATAAGCCATGGCTCACGGGTTAGCCCGCTGTTGCCTAGACTCACGGGTTAGCCCGCTGTTGTCTATATAAGTTTGGCTCATTAAGATAAGCCATGGCTCACGGGTTAGCCCGCTATTGCCTAGACTCACGGGTTAGCCCGCTGTTGTCTATATATAGGTTTGACTCACAGTGCCGTTCTTGTCTATTAAAGACTCACGGCTTATCTGGTCTTGTCGATATAAGTTCGACTCACAGTTCCGTTCTTGTCTATAATAGACTCACAGCTTATCTGGTCTTGTCATCTTCATATATCTTCAAACTTGTCATTTTCGTCCCACAAGTCAGTTTCAACCTGTAACATTTCATTCATCATACATCATATATGATATCAGTGAGATTACTCACCTGGATACTAGCTGCATTTAAATCCCGGTTGTTTTTTGCCTTTGCGTGTACCACAACCATTTTGTCCCATACCTATTTATCCATTTCATATCAAATGATAATAGGTTAATAATCATTTTAATTGACTCTAATACAATAGAGTTCAATACAATATCCTTATAAATAATGCCTAGTTAATAAACTTTCCGTTTACTAACTTTTTATGAATTTTACTATTCACCGAGGCATTCGAATCGATCTACAGTGCCCCCGAGGGGTCGAAAACTCAATATAAAAATTTTCCCAAACTTTTCAGACCATAACGAGCCTATGGTTCAAGTTTGAGCTAAAACGGACAAGCCAAACGAAAGTTAGCATTTTTGATCTCCTGCCTGGCCCTGCTTGGAGGCGCACTGCGCCTAGGGCTGGGCGCACTGCGCTTGGGCGCACCCCGCCCTTGTCCTGGGCGCACTGCGCCCTGCGCCTGGGCAGACCTCCTGGCCAGTCGTGATTTATGCACTGTAGCAAGCAGTTTTGGCCCATTAAGTCCTTAATCCAGTCCTTAATCGTTTGGGGTTTGTTTCTAGGCTAAAACCTTATACTTTAACAAGGTTTTCAACCATTCAAAACAACTAAATCAATCAAAATGAAGAATTAGGGTTTTTAGTTCTAACAACCCCAAAACTTCAAATTCATCCAAAATAACAATCTACTTCCATTTTCTTTAGTTAAGTCCTTATTAGCATGACTTAATGGAAGTATTGCATCAACTTAACAACATAATCATGACTGCAAATGCAGTTTTTGAGTTCTACAAAACTCATCAAGAACAAACAAGCTAGAACTTGAAAAACTAACCTTTCAAGCTTAGGAATCATCAATTCCATACTATGATTCCAATTCCACACTTCAATCCTTCAAGAATCCTTCAATTTTCTGCAGAATCGCATCTCCAAGCCTTCTCCCGTTGCTGCACAAATGGCTAGTCAAAGAGGAGAGTCAACTCCTCTATTTATACCTCAAATTTTTACATTTTTGGTCCCTAAGTTCATTTTCTTGAACTTTGACCACAAAATCAAGTTTTATTACAGTAAAACTTCCATTCTTTATACATTTGCCACAAATAACAATATTTTTCATTTTTTTGGTCCTTCACATGGTCAAATGACCAAATTACCCTTTCGCGGTAAAACGACCAAAATTCCGTTTTTATAACATTTTAAGTCCAAAACTCAAAATATTATTTCAAACTAAATACTTTTCTATCCAAAAGACCAATTTACCCTTCCAAGGTAAAATGACCATTTTACCCTTTTTATTATATTTACATAAAAAGAGTGTCTTGGCGTTACACATTCAACGAGAGTGTTGATTGGTTGGGGGTAGAGGTTGAGATCAGTACGTAAGAACAAGTTTGTCGATTGACTTTTGAGGACTAGAATCGACATAGCTTCCGTAGTCTGAGATGAAGCTTCAGTTGCTGCAGCAGCCATTGTTGATCGGACGAAGAAGATGAAGAGAAATTAGGGTTCTTTGAGAGAAATCTTGCAGAGTAAGTTTGAAGATTTTGATCGAAGAAAAAGAGACGAACTGAAATGGCGTGGGATATAAATATTGTTCGTGGTCCCAAGGCCATTTAATGCACGTTAGAATTGGTCCACTAGGAATATGATACCTCAGCATCTGTTCGTCCCACTTTCTCTGCAAAGATGGAAACACCTGTGTGTCAGTAATAATTATTCAAATTTCAACCACCCTTTTTCATATGATCTTTTTGTTATGATTTCCCTTGATTTTCTACATGACAGTTGTTCACCAACGTTCATTAAATTTAAACGAATGTTTGTCTTTGTGTCTATCATAAATGTGAAAATCATTTAAACAAATGATTTGAATTCGGACCAGTAAGGATACATGTGACATTTATTTGTGTCCTTCAGAGTTTGTGAATTTATCAAGAGTTAAGAGGTGTTCCGAAGAGTATTAATAACACACCGGATAAAGAGAATTTGTATAAGATGCTATCAATACACCGAAGTCTTTTGTTTTACTTGAAAATTTTGTTCTGCCTTTTGTTTTATCTTTGATGATGCATTATGACTTTCTAACCTTGGCTTCCCAGAATTTTGTGAAATGAAGATTTACTCTGTTAACATTCAGAATCATTCGAATTATGTTGGAAGTCCATTTCTCATTCCGAAGTCTGTTTGATTTATCATAAGTGATGAATGCATAAGTCTAATCACCCAATGTTGAACTTAATTTCGCATTTTGAAAAAGAGTTTGAATTTGGTTTTATGTTTCAATTCATACCAAATGATGGTGACATTCACTGCATTGAAATTTAGAAAAACTTCATTTTTGAATTGAGCATCAGAATCATGTTTGAGAATTTGGATTGATTTTGAAGAAAAAATTTATTCCATTTCATCTGTTGAGGTGTTTGGATACTATTCTGTGATGAAAAGCCTTTGAGCTTCGTACGCCACTCCAACATTACCATTTAAGATAGATTACTTGAAATGTTCATATTCTCTACACGGTACTCGACTATGTTATAGGAGTTCCTTGTATTTGTTGGGTGCAAAGTTCTACATGTTGAGACTTGGTGGCATTAGGAAAGCCCAATTATGTTTATGGGCTTGTTTATTGGGATCATTAGTTGGCTAGCTATAAATAGTGTTTTATTCATTATTTTATAGTTAATGATTCTAGAGGGAGCTTAGTGATAGTGATAGAGAGAGAAACACACATAGAAAAACACACATTGTAAAACCCATTGTAAAACCTTTGATCAATTGAATCATTCGGCTCATTGGATTCTCGATTGGTGTCGATCTTATTCCGCATTTATTGTCAAATCGTGTTTCAACATTGGTATCAGAGCCTAACCTTGAAGATTTAACAGATTATTTCAAGGATCGGTTCTTGATTTGACAACCCACCACATCATCAATCAGAATTCTAGTTGATCTTCAGCTTTTGTGAGTTTTTCTGATATGGAATCAATATTTTGCTCAGTTCTTCATCTTTGATTTGTTTGTGATCATCAATATTGATTCAGATTCATTATATCTCACTAGAAATTGATTTAGATCTGGTTTGTATCATCAAAATTCGTTGAAGATCTACCTGATCTACTTTCTCTCTCTAAAAACCCACTTCAGATCTACTTTCTCTCTCTAGTTTTATTCTAGATCTGGTGAATATTTGTTGTTTGGAACGAAAATGGAAGCCACAAATTCAAAGATATGGACTGTTTGTGTTGATAATCTCAAATACAAAGTATCATTTGAACAATTTTTGGGTCTTGTGTTGAGAAATCAGAATATTATAAATGACACACTTATTTCTGATAGAAAAGGAAGATTCATATGGAAGACTTGCTTTTAATCCTTTGAAACATGAATCAACCAAGCATCTGTTTACTGAAATGTTAAAAGTTTTGAGAAAAATCGACAGTACACATGGATCAGAAAATCGAAAAACAGTAAAAATGTATGTTTCTCTTGTTGAAGATGAACATGGCCTTCTTGTTCCTCAAGATTTTGAAGATGATGTTCTTCATCTTCATGTTTCTGGAAATTCTGATGAACACTTCGGATCTACACTTGTTCCTCAACCTGAAAAGAAAGATGCAATGGTTCAGAGGGAGTTAGATTTGAAAGAAAAATGTTTGGTGAAAGTGTTATTTGTTGCAAAATCTTCAAAAGAGACGAAATCCGAAGTGGATCTTTCATCAGTTTCAAGTGACATGTTTGAAGGTATGAAACCTTATAGAAAACCCACACTAGTTGAAAATCGAAATTATCAACTCCAAAGCGCTCATGACCCAAAGGCTTCGGATTCGAAGGCTTCAGTTCCAACTCAAAAAGATGAACAAAGATATTGTTTTAGATCTTGTGTTCATAAGTTTAAAAAGAAGAAAAAGAAGAAAAAGCTTAAAACAAAAATGATATGGGTTCCCAAAGAGAAAAATGCTGGTGTTCTTTCAAAATCAGAAGTGAAAAATGTTGAAAAGTGTGATGTAGTTAAAAGAAAGTTTTCTGTAATTTATGCTCAAAGAAGAAATTTTTCTAAAGAATGGGGATGGTATAATGAATTGTTTGAAGACTTTTTGGTTCCAACCAAAAGACCACGAAAATCAGATGGTGTTTCTTCATTTTTCAGGAATGATGTTTATGAGAAATTTGGTTCAAAATGTTCAAAAATGATTTGGATTCCCAAAAATTCAGGAAAGTATATAGTTTGTTGAAGACTCCGAATTCTTGATACTCTTTTGAGTTTTGATACTCTTCGTAGCTCTGAGATGAAGAAAATAACTCCGAATTTTTGACACTTCGGAACTGAAGAGATGGAGATGACGACTCCGAATTCTCGAGTCTTCGGAACCGACGAGACAGAGAAGATGACTGCGAACTTTTGAAACTCTTCGGAATGATGAAGATGAAACCGCAGTTTTGAAACTCTTCGGAGTTTTGAAACTCTTCGGAGTTTTTGATCTCTTCGGAGCAATGAAGGAGAACGGATGTTTGATAAAGGAATTTCTTTTGAACCTGAAACAAAAATGTTAACTTGAAAAATGAAAAGAAGTTTACGATTGATGACCAAAAGCTCTACAATTTGATATGTACACATCTTTCAACATGCTTTGAAATACATTGGATCCTCATCAACATTTTTCTGAAGATATTCTTCATGAAATTTTCAAGAAATGGCTAAGCCTAAGTGACTCACCTGAATGACTCATGCGTCTGAAGCTTGTGAACTCTCCTTGCATCCTCCAAGGGAAAAAGCATACACACTCTTTCTTTTATTATTTACATGAGAGTACAGCATACAAACCGATGCACCAAGAAAAGTTGACAACCTTGCTTCATTGAGATGAAAGACGTTTGCTGCAATATGTGACACTCGTTTCTCTCTCTCCTAGCTGTCCGTGTGGCATCTGGTTACTTTATGCATGGTTTGCATTTTTAATTCAGTTACATGCATGACACATCGGTGACTGCATGGCCCACTCAACCAATTTCAGTCTCTTTTCAACCAGCAATGTTCGAATTCAACTAAACAGATTTGCTATACTCATCCTTCACTTGACACGTCAAAAAAAAAAAAAAGTTGTAAAAGAAAAAAAAATGCAAAATGGTACTACCTTGTGTCCCTCAAGAACCAATAGTACAACCACCACTATTTCTTTTATTTATCCAATACGCATGCTGTGATACTGCCACACGATATGGCCATCCTATTGCTACAGCTATACGCGCATGGTGAGACATGGGACTGACACACGTCAATGGGTACAAGAAACAATTCGTACAATTGAAAAGCCTGGAACACAAATGCATACCGTAACCCGTTTTCACACTCAATAAAAGAAAAAGACACAGTAACTTATCTCTCCCTCACATATCCAGTTAATGGATTGCAAACAAAAGAAAAATGAAATGGACTACGGCACACGTGCATGGCAACGTGGCTCGCTCTCAATCACTCGGTCCCATGCCATAAGAAATTCATTTGTCTCATGCGTACTAAAAGGAAATGGAAGCAACTGTTTGAAAGCATTAATTGCTCCATGTTTTTGAAATTGTTCTTTTCCGGAAATTGTTTCCACGCGCGTCTCACACGTCACAATTAATGATATGAAATTCATATCCCATTTATTCAGATTCAAGCTTTCAAGATGCATTAGAATAAATATATTTGCGTAACATGGATGGACTCCTACTCTTTTGGGCCAAGGATGCATCATTTGGGCGTATTATTCTAATTGGACTTATTTCGACTTTTATGATGGGACTCAATATTCCGAGTTTGGGGTACATTTTAATTGGGTTTTATGAACATGGGCCATAACATTCAAGAGCGGGCTGAATTAATCTCATTTGATCGGATCCATGTGGATGAACCCAATTATGTTTATGGGCTTGTTTATTGGGCTCATTAGTTGGCTAGCTATAAATAGTGTTTTATTCATTATTTTATAGTTAATGATTCTAGAGGGAGCTTAGTGATAGTGATAGAGAGAGAAACACACATAGAAAAACACACATTGTAAAACCCATTGTAAAACCTTTGATCAATTGAATCATTCGGCTCATTGGATTCTCGATTGGTGTCGATCTTATTCCACATTTATTGTCAAATCGTGTTTCAACAGTATTGTCATTTAAGACAGATGAATATGCCTTTGAGTGCTGCTTTTTCTTTATTTTTGCACTCCCTTGATTATCTTTTTACTTATTTATTGTCTTTGATTCTTTTGACATGTTGAATTTTGTTTTTCTTTTTAGTTTTGCATATTTAATAAGTCAAAATTTCACCATGTGATAACATTTGATGGTGCTTTTGAAGTTCTTTTTACAATCCTTAACAGTTTTCGTGTAGTTCAATTTTGAAACAAAAGTAAAAAAGGTTTTAAATTTACTTATCAGTCAATGTCGTTATCAGTTTTTGAAGAAAACTTCGGAGCATGTGAATTATCCTGAGTAGTTTTTAGGCTACTTGATTAGTTCAATGATGAAGCGAGTCAAGTTCAATAGGGAAATTAGAGATAGAAATTATGTTAAGGATATCAGAATCAAAGAAGACTTCGGACTGTAGAAACAGCCTTGACCTCACTCCGAAGTCTGTTTTCTTACCAATGTTTCAAATCGATTCCCAAATACCTTTTAGTGCAATAAGGTATGATTAACAGAATCTAAAATCAAAGTTTTGTCCTTTAATTGATTAATTCTAGAAACGAAGGTCAATGTTGCTCATTTATGCATGAAAAATTATGATTTGATCTTTAGAGATTTTGCAAATGATTTTTGTTTTTGATTTTTCCATTAAATGACTTTTTATTTAGAGAATGTTTAACCCTGTGATGCAAAAGGCAAAAGATGTTTCAAAAGATTTTGACATTTATGAAATTTTATTAACTCAAAAAGCCAGTTCCGAGGTGCTCCGAAGCGTCAAAGTGCTTCAGAGTGGTGCAGAGTAGCATTAAGTTTTATTCCGATGAGCTCCGAAGCGTTAAAGGTCTTCGGAGTGTTGCGGAACATCATAAACTTTTATTTTGTAATTGAAAAAGATAAGGTAAGAAAGAGCAAATCTGATGTTTATGTGAGAGTAGATCCATCAATCATTCCAAGTCCACGAACAATTCATGTGAATGCTTCTTCGTTCAAGGCTTTTGAAAAGATGTCTGCCAACTATTCGGTTGTGTGAACAAAGTACACTTCTATATTCCCCTCCTCAAGATGACTTTTGATGAAGTGATAGCGAAGAGCTATATGCTTCGTCTTGGAGTGTTGAACAGGATTGTGTCATATCCGAATTGCACTTTGAGAGTCACAGAACAAAGGTATTTTTCTCATGTTGATGGCATAATCTTTTAATTGACTCTGGATCCAAATTATCTGTGAAGTACAGGTTGCAGATGCTACATATTCTGCTTCAACTGTGGGAATAAAAACGCAAGTTTGCTTCTTTGATTGCCAGCTTATTAATTTTCCATCAAGGAATTGGCAATCACCCGAAGTGCTTTTACGATCAATGGAACATCCACCCAAGTCTGAATCAGAGTAAGCTTGAATACAGAAGCCAGAATTTGCTGGATACCATAAACCATAAGCAGGAGTGTTGTTAAGATAACAAAAATTGTTTTAACTGCAACCAGATGAGGTTCACGAGGATCGGCTTGATATCTCGCACAGTTGCAAACTGCAAACATGATATCTGGTATACTGGCTGTGAGGTAAAGCAATGATCCAATCATACTCCTGTATGTTTGAATATCAGTCTTCAGTTTGTCTAATGATGGATTTAATCTAGTACCTGCAGGTAAAGGAACTTTTTCTTTGGAGCAGTTAGTCATGCCAAAGCGTTCGAGTAAACTTTTTGTATACTTCTGCTGATTGATGAAAATCCCTTCCTTAGATTGTTTGATTTGTAATCCAAGAAAGAAGTTAATCGTTCCCATCATACTCATCTCAAATTTTCTTTTCATCAGTTTTTCAAAATCTTTTGAGAGATTTGGATCAGTGGATCCGAAGATAATGTCATCCACGTAAATTTGGACTAACATCAAATGAGAACCAACTTTCTTTTTGAAAAGTGTTGGATCCACTGAACCTTGTTTAAAATTGGATTCTTTTAAAAATTTTGTCAAGGTCTCATACCAAGCCCTTAGAGCTTGTTTTAAACCATAGATAGCTTTGTCTACGAAGCCAGGTGGTTGTTCAACAAAAACAGTTTCTTCGAGATCACCATTCAAAAATTCACATTTGACATTCATTTGATAGACATCAAAACTTTTGTGTGCATCATAAGCTAAAAATATACGAACTGACTTGAGTCTGGCAACAGGAGCAAATGTCTCTTCGTAGTCAATCCCCTCCTGTTGACAGTATCCTTTAACAACCAACCTTGCTTTGTTCCGAACTACATTACCTTCGGTGTCAAGTTTATTTTGATAGACCCATTTAAGACCAACAATTGAAGCATTAGCAAGTTTTGGAATCAGTCTCCACACTTTATTTCTTTCAAAATTTTCGAGTTCCAATTGCATAGCTTCAATCCAGTCAGGGTGATCAAATGCATCGTCAACATTCTTAGGTTCAACCTTTGAGATAAAGACGTTGAACATACAAAACTCCAAAGTTTTGTTTAAGTCAAGTTGTTTTTGATGAAGTTGTGCACGAGTCAAGAATTTATCATGAACATTTCCGATGACAAGTGATGGAGGTTTATTTTTCGTCCATTTATCCAGAGGAGGATAATTTGGATCAAATTCAGGTGGTCCTTCAGAATCAATTTCCTCAATGTCTGAAGGATAACCCGAAGTGGAGGGAAAATCATCTGTTATTAAATTATTGTTTGACTTTGTGACATGTGTTTGTGGTGTGATGGGTTGTGAAGATGTGTTAAGAATAGGCTCTTTTTCCACTAGAGTTGATGCTGGAGTTGTTCTGCCATTGTCCGAAGAAGTAGAAGATGATGCATTCGGAGTGGATATTTCTGGCTCCCCTTGGACCGAAGGATACAGGGACATGATATGCGAGATTTCTTGTGAAGGGTTGATGAGTCTTGTATCATTGTGCTCCCCCTCGAAACCAGATTCCCTTTCAGATCTATCCGAATGCTCCCCATCAACATATGAAGGCTTCTGAACGCTGCTTGCAGGAGAGTCTTCGGGGCCATCTGTGACCTTGGACAGTTCGGACACATTATTGTCTAGTGCCCTGGCTTCGAAGTCCACAGCTCTCGCAGGTGGATCAAAAAGAAGTCTGAAGTCAGTATGAAAGGTTTTGATTGGTAATGCATCAACTGCAGCCTTAGGAAAGATGGATGACATTGTGAAAGCTGTTAAGGATTTCTTGATGTAGCAGTCATCAAATGAGAGGTTGAACATTTCTTCAATTTTACGTGTCATCTTGTTCATAACTCTGTAAGCCTTTGAGTCCTGTGAATAACCAAGAATGATTCCTTCTTCTGATTTGTCATTGAATTTTGTCAAGTGATCTTTTAAGTTTAGAATAAAACACCTACAACCGAAGATATGAAGAAACTTGACATTTGGTTTTCTTCGGTTGAGTACTTCTTAAGGTGTAATGTGAAATCTCTTGTGGATGTATGATCTATTTTGAGTAAAGCAAGCTGCAGAAATGGCTTCGGCCCAGAAGTACATGGGCAAAATTGCAAAATTAAGCATTGTTCTAGCAGCTTCACACAAAGACCGATTTCTTCGTTCTACAACACCGTTTTGTTGAGGAGTATAAAGTGCAGAGAAGTTGTGACTAATACAATTTGCTTTCAGAAAACCATCAAGACTTTGATTCTTAAACTCCGAACCGTTGTCACTATGTACAGTTTGGACTTTCTGGTTTAGCATGACTTCCATTTTCTGGATGAATGTAATGATTTCTTCAACAGCATTTAACTTGTTTCTCAAAAATAAGACTTAAGTAAATCTAGAATAGTCATCAACAATCACCAGAATGTACTTTTTCATCCCAATTGACTCCACAACTGATGGTCTACATAAATCCATGTAAAGAAGTGATCTTTGGGTTGATCACAGTTGGATGGCTTTGTTTTGTTTGCTTGCCATGTTCACAAGCAGAACAAAGTGAGTCATTATCAAATTTTAGAGCAGGAAAACCACGAACCAAATCCATAGCTACTAATTTGTTTAAGTCTTTGAAGTTGAGATGAGCGAGTCTTTGGTGCCACAGCCAGCTAACATCAGAATTGGCTTTGGACAGAAGACACAGTGATTGCCCACCAGTTACTGGCTTCAGATTTAAGGGAAACATTGATCCCTTTCTTTCAGATTTCAACAAGACTTCGTTTGTTGCTTCTTTTGTGATTACACTCCCTTGGTTGTTGAAAGTGATGACACTTCCAGTTCCAACCACCAATTGAGAGATACTCACAAGATTATGGTTCTGACCTTCTACAAATGCCACTCTATTGATTGTAAATTGGCCATTTGTTATTTTGCCATACCCCCGAATCGGACATGTTTCGTTATTACCAAAGCGAACGTTTCCAGCATCATCCATTGTTCTGTAATCCCTAAGATACTCTCTCTTCCCTGTCATATGTCTTGAGCAGCTACTATCTATGTACCATTTTGCATCATACTGCTCATCTGACATAACCTGCTGTTGAAAAATATATTTTTGTATGTGACAATCACTGAAATAAGATGAACTGTTATTATCTAACAAATATTATCAGTTTATTTCAGATTGCGTGAATTCAAGATCTAAAACAAGAATAAATCAAGAACCGAGAAACTTTGAGAAAACATCCAAACCTGAGGAAGCAATGCTACGAACCAAAGAGCAAAATACAAAAATGTCACACTGCTACAGCAATCGCGATGCGACGGCCATCATGGTCGCGACGTGAAGAGAAGAACAAAGACAGAAGTCCAGATCGCTACAGCGATCGCGACGCGACGGCCATCACGGTCGCGACGCGAAGACCTCCATCGCGAAGACACCCAACGCGACACCACCAACTTCTTGATCGCGAGACTACCAACCCAACGCACTAACCAGTGGCCGACCAAAAGCAACCCGACACACGCCCCTTCGCGACGCGACGACATGCCCGGTCGCGACGCGATGGCTGTTCTTCAGTGACTATAAATAAGATGCAAACCTCTTGCCATTCTTGTGCAGAAAATCATACACCACACTATACCCTTCAAGCACTAATATTACCCTACGTCCAAAGTGTGAAAAACCTGCCAAAACTATCTAGAAAACTCTTTTCAACTAAAGAAAATCCACATCCAAACAAAACCTCTACCCAACACCAAACAAAACCTCTACCCAACACCATACAAAACCTCTACCCGACACCAAACAAAACCTCTACCCAACACCAAAAAAAACCTCTACCCAACACCAAACAAAACCTCTACCCAACACCATACAAAACCTCTACCCGACACCAAACAAAACCTCTACCCGACACCAAACTTCAAACCTCTAAACAACCTCAACCCGAATACCAAACTACAAAACCTACACACCCACTACCAAATACATACACGAAAACTAAACCACAAAAACCCCGTGCATCTCAATTAAACCGACACCAAAAACCCATTTCACCAAACACCAAAAACTACCAAACCTCATCCTACCGTAAAGAACGAGAATCGACGCTTCAAAGAAAACGCCATCTTCATCAGCTATCTATAAGTTCTTTTGAAATTATTTGTGTCGTTATTGATTTATTCAAACTGTTATAAATCAACTGTACCAAATATCCAATACATCCGAATTGAACCTTGACAACGAAAACATATGAGGACTGTATTTAACCGAGACATCTAACTTCTAACTTCTAACCTTTTTATTTATTGTAAAAACACGTTATCGTTGATAATGACGTTTATTACATCTAACTTCTAACTTCTAACCTTTTTATTCATTGTAAAAACACGTTATCGTTGATAATGGCGTTTATTACATCTAACCTCTAACTCCTAACATTTACGTTATTTACCGCTTTCTGTCTATTTAAATACTGTCTAGTTTAGTTTTACCGCTTTATTTTATTCCACAGCTCTTATTTATTCCGCATATTATAGATAAAATACATATCTGTCACACAGTAACCGGCTTAAAAACCTTACTCGTGGAGATCGGTTATCGCAATTTTCTACAATTGGTATCAGAGCTTGTGTGATTTAATCTGAAATTTTTGTCGAGAACTATTGTGTAGCGTTTTTATAAACCACCAATAAGTTTTCCTTAAAAATTTCATTTTAATATCACTTGTTCAAAAAAAAATATATATTTAAAAAAAAAAAAAACAAAAAAAACAAAAACAAAACCCAAAAATGACTTCCACAACCTACTCAAGAGCTCCATATGTCATCGATCAGGTATGGTCTATGATCTCAGAAATCGGTCTTTCAAAAACACCATTTGAGTCCCACATGACTAAGATTGAGAACAGTTTGAAAGCTGATCTCAAACTATATCATGACACAATAGTCAAATCTGATATCTGCAAATCTGAATTACAAACCTTGCAACTCAGATTTGGAGAATCAACAAGGACTAGAGACAAACTTGAAAGAGACGTCGAACGAAAATCAGAAGAATATAATCACGTCTTAGATCAATTAAATGAAGCTCTAAAACAAAAAAAGGACTTAGAAATAAAAAATCAATCTGTTTTTCCATCTGAAATAAAAGATGCCTTAGAAATAGATGTCCTTCAGTTAAAACTAAAAATTCAAGATTTAACTGACAAAAACACTAGTTTGATTCTAAAACTAGATGATTCTTCAAAACAAATCAAACTTCTTGAATCCGAGAATCAAAGATTTCAAGGAAAACTGGATTCTATCAATCTTGCTAGAAAGCTAAGTGATGATATTTTCATCAAAGCAACATCCTTAGGATCTGGCAAAATTGATACAAATTACAGACCTGGATTAGGAAGAGAATCCTTCGAAATCGAACAAGCCAAACAAGAAACCAGGACAAACAGTGAAAACTCTGAATCAACTCTAACAGATCTATCCACATCCGTTAATGAGGAAAATTCAGACGACGAAACAGTTATCAACTGTAATCCAGATGATACTGATTTCACTGTTTCCAAAAGATCTTTCACTAATAGGTCTTCAACCCACCAAATCCAAATTACCAACCAAAACTCCTTTTACGAGAAAGGCAATACCTCTAAACCAATTGCTCTTCAAAAGGAACAAGGCAAACCCAAAGTTTTCAAACAAACCCAAAAGAAACCTTTAAAACCAGCCTCTTTGCCACAAAAACAAAAGAATTTTCAAAACCATCCAAATCCCAGATACAAAGAAAGGTTATCAAACAGATCTTCACATATAAGATACCTTTCACAAAATCAAAGACCATTTCAAATGACAGGTTTTCAAAAACAAATCTTAAATTGGGAAAATCTGATAAGTCAAATCAAGCCTCAACCACTTCGTCCAAATAACAGAAACCATAATGATTTAAAATCACCGAAAACTATTAACAAATCAGGACCCACCATGGTTTGGGTACCTAAACTTTCTGTCTAATTGCAGGTACTTTGTGCTGGAGAGCCCAAGGATGATACATGGTATATCGATAGTGGCCGTTCCAAGCATATGACAACAAACCATAGCCTTCTACAAGACTTCAAACCCACACTACCTCCGATGCAGAAACTTCACAATCAAACCAAAATGATGCGGATCCAGTCGAGGGGGAACCACCAAAACCAGAACCCTCCTAAAACACCCCAATCCACCTGTCCAAATGATCCCAATGCATCATTTATGGGAGAACCACCAAAACCAAATTCCTCTTTAAACAATCCCAATCTACCTATCCAAAATGATCCCAGTGCATCATTTATGGGGGAACTCTCGTTACCCCATTCTCACCCCCAAACCAAAATTTACCAAAAACATTCAAATAACCAAATTTTTCAAAAACATCCACAAAATCAAAAATCACAAAAAAATTGAATAAAGTTTTATCCTTTTAAAAGTTTTTATAAAACCATGTGATTAATATCTTCTTGACTAAATTTTCAGATACTTATGCTCGATGAATGTTCTCAGTTATATTGATTCTTAATTAAAGAGAAGGTTCAAATTTCAAACATTTGTGTTATGTACATTCTCCTATTCCCTTTGAATTTATTTCAATTATAACGATTTTATCTATTAAGGGACATAAGATCAGGAGATTCAGATGAAAACCAAACCCATGTGAGAATTTGTGCCTCGTCTTTAAATGCTAAGTGGAATTCATTTCTATGAGCAAAGGTGTTTTCATTATGACTTATAGGATTTATACTCTTATACCGTGATACTAGTCTCATTTTTGCTTAGATATCAAAATGACCAGGGACGATACTTTCATTTTCTTATATATTAGACAAACTGTCTATTATATCACCTATCCCTATCCTTAATCAAACCACTTCAAAGAAAAGACTGATCATCTGGCATAACGAATCTGAAAAATGAAGAAACGACAAAGTCATATCCAACAAATACTGTCAACTAATCACATCAGATATCTTTTACACAATGTGTATTCGCATAAATCAAGAAAAGATATAAACAAAGGTGAACACTTCACCAAAGAAAGAAAAAGAAGATTTACAACAACAATCCATCAAGACAGACATCTCTCAAAATTTTCCAAACAAACAGATTCTCAAATGCTTTATCAAATATAGCTGTCAAAACCTAAGACTTACCGGGATACTGTAGCCTTCATAATTGGATATTCTTAGTTGCAAACTGCACTATAAATATTTCTAAACCCCTCTACATGTATTTCCCGACGGAGAGAGAGTGAACATCAATGGCATGAATGAAGAAACCCTCTGAGTAATGCCGAAACCAGTATTATGTGATTGATTATCTAATATGAAGACCAAGTGACTAAAGTATATAGGTATAAATCCACATTAAGCATAAGTCAACACCTTCAAACTGAGAGATATCACTCATCTTTAGTGATTATACACCCGTTCTGCACCCAGAACAAACAAACACCTCAGTCAAGTGTGAGCTATACCCGTGAGCGTTCATCTGAATTGACCTATTAAGATCACTTGTAATCTTTATAAATGCTATAAAATCTTAAGGAATATCATGAAAATACATATACAAAACCTTTTGATAATCAAACTCGAGACTTTGATTCAGAAACAAATATTCTTGACAAACATTTTTTCAAAACATAAGTAAAATCTAGTCACACACTTTTTCAAGACAAGTGATATGCTTTTATAAATGTTTTATCCAAATTACAAGAATTTTCAACCTTACCTTTTAATCTGTTCTTATTTCAGTAATGATCACATAGGGGGAAATTGTTGAAAAATATATTTTTGTATGTGACAATCACTGAAATAAGATGAACTGTTATTATCTAACAAATATTATCAGTTTATTTCAGATTGCGTGAATTCAAGATCTAAAACAAGAATAAATCAAGAACCGAGAAACTTTGAGAAAACATCCAAACCTGAGGAAGCAATGCTACGAACCAAAGAGCAAAATACAAAAATGTCACACTGCTACAGCAATCGCGACGCGACGGCCATCATGGTCGCGACGTGAAGAGAAGAACAAAGACAGAAGTCCAGATCGCTACAGCGATCGCGACGCGACGGCCATCACGGTCGCGACGCGAAGACCTCCATCGCGAAGACACCCAACGCGACACCACCAACTTCTTGATCGCGAGACTACCAACCCAACGCACTAACCAGTGGCCGACCAAAAGCAACCCGACACACGCCCCTTCACGACGCGACGGCATGCCCGGTCGCGACGCGATGGCTGTTCTTCAGTGACTATAAATAAGATGCAAACCTCTTGCCATTCTTGTGCAGAAAATCATACACCACACTATACCCTTCAAGCACCAATATTACCCTACGTCCAAAGAGTGAAAAACCTGCCAAAACTATCTAGAAAACTCTTTTCAACTAAAGAAAATCCACATCCAAACAAAACCTCTACCCAACACCAAACAAAACCTCTACCCAACACCATACAAAACCTCTACCCGACCCCAAACAAAACCTCTACCCAACACCAAACAAAACCTCTACCCAACACCAAACAAAACCTCTACCCAACACCATACAAAACCTCTACCCGACACCAAACAAAACCTCTACCCGACACCAAACAAAACCTCTACCCGACACCAAACTTCAAACCTCTAAACAACCTCAACCCGAATACCAAACTACAAAACCTACACACCCACTACCAAATACATACACGAAAACTAAACCACAAAAACCCCGTGCATCTCAATTAAACCGACACCAAAAACCCATTTCACCAAACACCAAAAACTACCAAACCTCATCCTACCGTAAAGAACGAGAATCGACGCTTCAAAGAAAACGCCATCTTCATCAGCTATCGATAAGTTCTTTTGAAATTATTTGTGTCGTTATTGATTTATTCAAACTGTTATAAATCAACTGTACCAAATATCCAATACATCCGAATTGAACCTTGACAACGAAAACATATGAGGACTGTATTTAACCGAGACATCTAACTTCTAACTTCTAACCTTTTTATTTATTGTAAAAACACGTTATCGTTGATAATGGCGTTTATTACATCTAACTTCTAACTTCTAACCTTTTTATTCATTGTAAAAACACGTTATCGTTGATAATGGCGTTTATTACATCTAACCTCTAACTCCTAACATTTACTTTATTTACCGCTTTCTGTCTATTTAAATACTGTCTAGTTTAGTTTTACCGCTTTATTTTATTCCGCAGCTCTTATTTATTCCGCATATTATAGATAAAATACATATCTGTCACACAGTAACCGGCTTAAAAACCTTACTCGTGGAGATCGGTTATCGCAATTTTCTACACCTGCAATCAATCAAGAAGGAGTTGGTACCCAATCAATCTTGGGTCCTCTGGGTAAGCTAAAGATTCTTGAATCCATTTCTCAACAGCCTCTTCGGATATCTCATTAGCGTTTAAATTGATCATATTCCCCAAAGTCTCATGTGATGAACATGATGACTCAGAGAATGAATCTGAAGAGTTTGTTATTAAAACGGATGAGTCCGAAGTGGTTGAATTGTCAAAAGGCTTCGGAACCGATATTTGTTTTAATGATTTAGACTTAGAAGATTTAGAAGTTTTGGATGAGTTTGAGGTTTTCTTGGCTTTTGAAATTGTTGAGCGATCTGATGACGTTGAACATTTTGATTTTGGAATTAGATTATCTTGCAGATCATTCCTCTTCTAGTTTTGTTTTGATTTATCAATTGTTGATTTCCTTGAAATTGAACTGCATAGAGTAGAAGTACAAAAGGTACTCTTCGTATGCGAGTTTGAAATCGTTTAATGAAAGATTTTTGTCTTTAAACAAATCCAAATTTTTGTCTAGCCATTGATGAAATGTACCTATCAAATTTGCACCTTTTGAAAAAGTTTTCTTTGTAGGTTTCTGATATTTAGGATTTTGAAAATTTGGTTTCGTTGGTACGAAGACAGGTTTGGAAATTTGTTTTGCTTTGAAAGTTGAATCCTTCGGAACCATGGGTTTTGTTCCAGAAGTTGAAGGCTCCGTAGCCATGATTTTTGTTTTAAAAGTAGAAGGCTTCGGAGTCATGGGTTTTGTTTCAAGTGGTATTTTTCTTTTAACAAGATTTGAAATTTGTTTGGCTTTCACATTTGCCACAATTGGTTTTTGAACTGGTCTTGTAATCACAATTGCTGGTTTTGTTTTAGAGGTTGAAGCTAAGTTTTGAATTTGAGGTCTTTTCAAAATTTGAGTTGTTCTTACTGTAGATTCAGAAACAACATTCTTGAGTTTTAAAACATTATTCTCACAAGACTATGCAAGAGGGACACTTTCACATGATTTCGTTAACTGAAAAACATCCAACTTCGGAGCTATGGGTTTATCCATAACCTGAGTTTGTTTGTAATTTCGGTTAGTGTAAATGTGATCATTGTTTTTAAGGTTAATGACTTGAGAGGGTAATATACTTTTGTAAATGTTCACATTTAGGTAACATTGTTTTTTGTGTGCATGACACGCCTAGGTCGTCGTGCGGTCAAAAATAAGAAAATACCTAACACACACTAGTACAGTGGTAGTCAGGGTCGATCCACAGGAGTTACGTGGTTAGGACAAGACGATAGTATACCAACTGTAGTGTCACTCTACAGTCAGCGGTATTGTTTCTACTTTTCCAAAAACCAAGTAAAAACACAATTCCAAGACCAATGCAAAAACCTAACTCAAGCATGAACTAAACTAACCCAAATCAAATCCTAGACTAAAGTTCCTTACTGAAATCAGAACTAAATTCAGAATCCAGAAGCAAACAATCAATCCAATATAATCAAAACACATCCAAACATCCATAATGCAAAATAACATCAAACCGAATGACTACTTTTATAAATCCAAAAACCAAACATTAAACCAATATCCAAACAATCAAATCAGATCAAAAATACCAAGCATTTACTACTGAAATCAGAAACTACAATTCTAAACGAACATCGAGTAATCGAGGGAAATCCCGATTGCGGAATGCCTCGATACCGAGTTGATAAAACGAGAGAAAAACTAAATTACTAACCAAAATAATGATTCCCACTGAAAAACTGACGAAATTGTGCCTTCGGATCCCTCCTTCGCGTCCCGGGATGAGTGAAAAGTCGGACGGGACTCCGGTATTTATAATAGTGCGAAATTAGGGTTTCCGCGTAGCGGCCAAGCAAAATCCGCGACGCGCGTGTTGCCTTATCTCGACTTTTCGGAGTTTAAAATTCAAAAACGAAGATTTTATCCGGTCGCGAGATAGCGGCGCTATCTCAAGAAATAGCGGCTCTATTGTCGATAGCGGCTCTATCTCAAGAGATAGCGCCTCTATTTATGTCAGGTCCATCTTTTTGCCTTTTTCGCTTCACAACTTCTCCAGAATTGCACTAAAACCCCTGCATTTACACTAAAAACATTTCCAAGCACTTTGGCACAAAAGTAAGTGATATTAGCCAATTAATAATGATAAATTAACTAAAACACGGCTAAACAACGCCTAAAATACTTGATATTACTAGGCGTTGTCAAACACCCCACACTTGTGCCTTGCTTGTCCCCAAGCAAGAGAGTTTTTAATAGATTTTAACTAAGACTCAAACAATTTTTGACTGTGTTCAGTTTCAAAGCTTATTGCCTTATGAGTTAGAGTGGAATAGTTCGCGAAAACATAATTGAATTGTTCTTTGGAATTCATGGCTTTCTAGAGAACCCTTGATTACAAACTTTCTGTCCACAATGAAGTGTACTTACTCATTCTGATTCTAAAGGCCATTAAGGAATTGTCCATGACTTTCGATGTTGTCCGTGTAGCGAGCTTTCAGAAATACCATCCCAGACCAGACGATCTTAGGTGGTAAGGTGCATAAGGCCCACCCATTTTAGACCTACCGGCTCGAACAACAAAGGCCACCGATTGACATTTCCTTCCTAAACTCCAATCCTAAAACAGCTCAATCTTCTAAACTCATAAAACTCAACTTATTTGACTAACTAATAGCATGATCACAAATAAATAGTATCTCTTGAAAAATACTAATGCTATCACAATCACAAACCATTTATTTCAAAATTGCAATTTATTAAAAATTTTGAAAAATATTGCTAAAAATTGAAAAATTGATCATTTCTGCAAAAATTTCAAAAAAATCTCTTTCGACCGTCCACACCCCACACTTAAAACCGTACAACGTCCCCGTTGTACAAAATGATTTCAAAACTAGGGAGAAAGAGTTACCCCTTAGGAACGGCGAATTGCTTGAATGTCGGGATCATACTGTAACAGGGTCGATCAGGTTCGTCGTCTCGATGAGATCTAGGAGTCGGGGTGCAATAGTAAACACGCCGGCATAACACGAGTATAGGGGTATGGTGACCCCACACTTGCGTTATGAAACTCCATCAGTTGGTACAACAATCATGGTTTGGCTGGATACTCTTCACACTAACAAAACACATTAAAAATATAAAAGTTGCAAAACACAAAAGAAGATAATATATTGCGAGTTGATGTCCTTGCTGATTCCTCGTTCCCGCGACGCCGGAGTGTCAAGGCCGCGACGCGTAGACGCTATGAGATCCAGTGTCCATCGATCAAGGTTGAAGATCCGCGGCGCCAAATGAAGATGTCCGCGTCGCGAGTATGCGCGAAAAGCCCCTGCGCATCGGGTCTCTCCTCGACCCGCGTCGCGGTTTGATGATGTTGGCGGCGCGACTCCCGAATTTTCTTTGTTTTCCTTTCTATTTACTCACCCTCACCCCTCGCTTAGGACATACAGTATTACACTCAACAATAATCATCCTCAATGGTATTTTTGACCAAAAATAAAAATAAAAGAAAATACTTATCGAAAATCGGGTTGCCTCCCGAAAGCGCTTCTTTGCTCGGTCTTTTAGCTGGACCGTCTTTGTGTGTCTACGGTGGATTGTACGCCATTTGTCTCCACTGAATTTCAGTTACCACCGTCCCTTCGTTGATTCCATACTCCAATTTCCCCGGGTCAAATGGTTTGCCGGTTCCTCTGATGTTGCCCGGTTGTCGTTTTCTGATTATTTCGCGCCAATGCTTAGAAATAGATTTAAACCTCCAAGCTCGGTCCTTCCTTCGGTATCTCTTCAAGACTACTGGCTTAGCGTGGAGCGCGCCCAGTGCCTCTACCAGTAATTGTTTTTCAGATTTCATTTTGCTTGCGTCTCGCATGCTATCTTCAGTTTGCAATTTTGGCTTGCAGTGCCAATAAAGGTTTTCCAATCGAATGGGATCGGAAGGCAACATATCGGGATGTTTCCATATGTCCTCATCGATGGTATTGATCACATCTAATTTTCCATTCATGAATGGATCATGAGTGGTGATGGAATCATGTTTATTGTTTTCAAATATCAATTTTTCAGCATCAACTTCTTGATCATCGTCCAACAGGTGGATCGGGACCAAGAGTGAGTGACTGGTTTGATCTAATGGTGGTACAAAGTCACCCATCATCAGATCCTTACTTTCAAATTCCTAAAAATTTTCAAAATTTTTAGGAATTGTTGGGCTGGGGTCTGTACTGTCACTTACAGCCTCCTCCACAACCTCCTCATCAATCAAATCGTCTAGTGATGGTATGGATTCACTCATCACCAGCTCGACATTATCAACATTTTCAAAAATATCAAAAACATCAAAAGTTGTTGAGTCAGAGGTAGCATTGTCACCTACAACCTCTTCCTCAACAACATTTTCGACCTTCTCAGTGGTCTCTTGACTTTCCCAAGGTGTATGCCCCTCCATCACATATTCAGGTGATGCAAGTTCACACACATTATCATTGGTATAAAAATCACTCACCTCCGGTTCTGGCGAAGGTGGTGAACAATTCCAACTTTCCTCTAACCTATCTAAAGAAGCTTGCACTTTTTTAAGAGCTTCAGCCTGGTCCTTCTGCTCATGGTAGTTGTTATACATGAATACCCAAAGTTGGGCCCAAGTTACAGAATTCTCAAGCTGAGACGACTCCTCGGTCCGCCATCCATTGTCATCGAATGATCCATTGTAGGAATCATCCTCATAATAGGTGTCGGCCGGATTCCCATAATCTTCATAATACTGATCCGGGTACATGTAATCGCCCATTATGAAGACGTACACATACCAAAAATCAACAAACTAAAATCAACATCAACAGAAACAACCCTACTGATCGTCTATCCTAAGCGGACAACTCCCCGGCAACGGCGCCAAAATTTGACACGCCTAGGTCGTCGTGCGGTCAAAAATAAGAAAATACCTAACACACACTAGTACAGTGGTAGTCAGGGTCGATCCACAGGAGTTACGTGGTTAGGACAAGACGATAGTATACCAACTGTAGTGTCACTCTACAGTCAGCGGTATTGTTTCTACTTTTCCAAAAACCAACTAAAAACACAATTCCAAGACCAATGCAAAAACCTAACTCAAGCATGAACTAAACTAACCCAAATCAAATCCTAGACTAAAGTTCCTTACTGAAATCAGAACTAAATTCAGAATCCAGAAGCAAACAATCAATCCAATATAATCAAAACACATCCAAACATCAATAACGCAAAATAACATCAAACCGAATGACTACTTTTATAAATCCAAAAACCAAACATCAAACCAATATCCAAACAATCAAATCAGATCTAAAATACCAAGCATTTACTACTG
Organism: Cichorium intybus; assembly: GCA_023525715.1. NCBI lineage: Eukaryota > Viridiplantae > Streptophyta > Magnoliopsida > Asterales > Asteraceae > Cichorium > Cichorium intybus. The sequence goes on along the minus strand of CM042013.1, from coordinate 118,158,300 downwards.
AAATCAGAAACTACAATTCTAAACGAACATCGAGTAATCGAGGGAAATCCCGATTGCGGAATGCCTCGATACCGAGTTGATAAAACGAGAGAAAAACTAAATTACTAACCAAAATAATGATTCCCACTGAAAAACTGACGAAATTGTGCCTTCGGATCCCTCCTTCGCGTCCCGGGATGAGTGAAAAGTCGGACGGGACTCCGGTATTTATAATAGTGCGAAATTAGGGTTTCCGCGTCGCGGCCAAGCAAAATCCGCGACGCGCGTGTTGCCTTATCTCGACTTTTTGGAGTTTAAAATTCAAAAACGAAGATTTTATCCGGTCGCGAGATAGCGGCGCTATCTCAAGAAATAGCGGCTCTATTGTCGATAGCGGCTCTATCTCAAGAGATAGCGCCTCTATTTCTGTCAGGTCCATCTTTTTGCCTTTTTCGCTCCACAACTTCTCCAGAATTGCACTAAAACCCCTGCATTTACACTAAAAACATTTCCAAGCACTTTGGCACAAAAGTAAGTGATATTAGCCACTTAATAATGATAAATTAACTAAAACACGGCTAAACAACGCCTAAAATACTTGATATTACTAGGCGTTGTCAGTGCACATTTAGGTAACATGCTTGTTATACTTGTTCAGAAACGGGTAACAATGTTTTTTTTTGTACACATTTTGGTAACATACTTGTTATATTTGTTCAAAAACAGGTACCAATGTTTTTTTTGTTCATATTTAGGTAACAATATTGTTCACATTTAGGTAACAATATTCTTACCTAAATGTGAACAAAAAAACATTGTTACCCGTTTTTGAACAAGTATAACAACTATGTTACCTAAAGGTGTACAAAAAAAACATTGTTACCTAAATATGAACAAGTATAACAAGTATGTTACCTAAATATGCACAAAAAAATAATGTTACCTAAATGTGAACATTTACAAAAGTATATTTCCCTCTCAAGTCATTAACCCTTGTTTTTAACATTCAAAAGATGAGTCATATAAATCTTGTTTTCGCACATTAATTTTGACCGCAAGCTTCTCATTCATGTCATTTTCAATCATTTTTGAAGATCAGAAGAATCCTTCCTCAGTTACTGTGGAATTATCCTCCTCAAGAAGTTTGATTAAATCATTTTACCACCAGGTTTTACAAAGATTGAGTTTTTGAAATGAGAAATTTTTGGATAGATACAAGCCACATTTACTAGCCTTTTTGACTTGCCCTTCAAATAATCTTCATAACTAATCCAATCATCCAAAATTTGAGTTTTCATTTTTCCATTTTCCTTTTTCTCAATAACAATTTCTTTTTATTCATTTTCACAATCTATTTTCATTTTTCCTTTATCAACCGAAGACAATTGTGAGATGTCTTCGGAGGTTGGTGCAGATGCAGAGGAATTCTTTAATGTAGATAATGCAGAACAATCAATTTCCTCCTTATCCGAGCCATTTTTAGATTCATTTTCAGAATCAGTTCAACAACAACAATATCATGTGAATTCTCAATCTGAGGAACATTTTTCTTCAGAATTGGAATTTCATTATGCATCAATTTCAACATGTTTCAGCAGATAAATGTTTCTCAATAGAAATCAGGCCATGCTTATACGAAGGATTTCTCAGTTCGGATCCAGACACTATTGATTCATATTCATATAAAATACTATCGACATTTTTCAGTTTAAACTCAAAGAAAGGCAGTAGTTTTCTATGTTGTTCATTGCAAACATCAGTAGAGGGATAAATACGAGTAATATGAGCATACAATCGTCTTGCAGTTTCACAAAAAATATTATGTTTTCTCATAGTTACATCATAATTATTCAAATATTTCTCTCTGTCCTCCTATAATAAAGAAATTCTTAAATCTGCCTTTTTTAGGGAAAGCTTCAAACCCTAAACTCTCCCCCTCAAGTTCAGAATCTCCTGATCATTGGTTTTCTCCCTATTGTTCGCATCAACGAGTAATTTATGCATCACAGAAAAATCACGAGTTATTTCATTTATAGCATCAGAAAATTTAGAAGCAGGAATTTTAAAGGATAAGAGAAGTTTAGATACATGTTCCGGGATGGTCAGACGCATATTCTTGGCCATCAGGAAAACTTCTTCATCATCCTCCGAAGTGTCATCAGTCCAACACTTCGAAATTACAGCATTTGTTGTTTTCTTCTGCTCCGAACACTCATACCCAAGACCAGCATTTCCTTCATATCCCCAATCTTCTTCATCTCCAGTTTCCTTAGATGTGATCTTTGGAAAGCACTTACCATCATCATAGGCCATGAAAGCACTATGAGTTGGCTTTCTTACTTCTTCATCATAAGAGTCAGATGACCAAACTTGATAGGTTCCAGGATACTCCTCCGCAGCCACCAGGGCTAGGTCCTTGGTCTTTCCTCTTACTTCCTCCATTTTTCTTGCGTAATACGCCTCATCTTTGACTTGCGTTTGTTTCTCATTTCTTCTTCTCAGCATACAGTCTTTGGCAAAATGATTCTTGCCGTGACACTAGTGGCAATCATATCCAGTGTCAACTGCCGTGTTCTTTTCATCTGATTTTTTTGGGGACTCCGAAGCCTTTGCCACATGTGGCTTCGGCGTGGAAGACTTCGCAGTATCCTCCTTGGGAGTATACATTTCAGGTTTTGGCTTCGGAGTGAAGGTGTTTTTGTTGAAAATTTTCACAAAGGGTTTTGATGTAGTAGAATTGTTCACAAATGGTTTTGTGAATCTTTGATTGTTTGCAGCATACAAAGCAATCGATTCGCCATTGTCTCTTTCAAGGTATCCATCAGCAACATCCTCATCTTCTTCTTCATCAACATTGGACAATAAAGCTAGAGAGTTGGAATCAGCCTTTTCACTTCTTCTGCCACAGATATCAGGCTCGTGTGACTTGATGAGATTGTATAGAGTAGCCAATGAATAGGTGTTAATATTCTCATACGACTTGATCATTAACATAATCGGTCTCCATTTTGGTCTCAAACTGTAGAAAAATTTGATGTTTACCTCTTGCTGACTTCGAGTTTCTCCATATTTCTCCAACTCAAACACCATCTTGCTATATCTTTCATAGCATTGTTCCAGATTTTCATTTTCTTGTTGCTTAAAGTTGCTGAAATCTGCAAGGACCTCTTGAACAACACTAGACTGCAGAGTGTTGTCACCAATAAAACGAATAGCCAATCGATCCCATATTTTTTTTGCAGATTTTGTTCCTGATATGGGATGACGAACATCAGGTCCAAGACCACTCCTTAGTTCACGCATTGCTCTTTCGTCATTTCTCACTTTCCTTAGATCTGTTGCATTTAAAGCAGCTGTAGCTACATCATCATCCAGATCAATGAAGCGACCAGCAATATCGGTGTAAGGACCATCTCTTATAGATCTCCAGATGTCATTTGCTTCATCCAGACCTTTAAGGTAGTCCTTCATATGATCCGAGCAGTAATCATAGAAGGTTGGAACTAGAACAGGGGCTTTGGTTGAAGAACCAATCAAATTTGCATAGTTGAGCATATTAGCATAATTAGCAGTAGGATCAGTCATTTTGAACGATTTCCAAACAGGATCTTTACAGAAAAACAAGTAATAGAGATTGTTAACAGTTGCAGAAATCTAGATTTTAGAAATGATTTAGATCTAGAACTGTAATATTGAAATGAAACTCTAAAAGTAGGTTTTCGAGCTGTCCTGCTCTGATACCACTTGTTGGATCTAGGCGCTACCCAACTCAACTAAAACCAATTGGTGATAAAATAGGCGCATATCAGCACCATATAGTGCATTCAGCCCTCTAGTTCCTGTAGCAACCCCACGAGCGCCTACGGCATTCGACTACGACTTGGTACATGCCTACGTCGCCGCAGGGCTGAGCATTTCTGCCCCAACAATCCCCCCCTCAGAAATTGCTCCCTGAGAGAATCCAACCCGCGACCATAGCTCTGATACCACTTGTTGGTTGATGAAATCGAACAAACAATGAATAATAACAAGTATTAGGAAGAATTGATTCTACTTAAACAACAAAAACGTATGCTAATATGAAGAACAATTAAGAACACTATGAGGATTGAATAAATTGTGCCGAATGCTTGTATTGATCGATTAGGGTTTTACAATTGGGAGGATGCAATCTTGCTATTACACTCACACTCGATACGGAAGGGTATCACTGATATTTATATGTGATCAGTGTTACGCCTAGTACAATTATTACAGATAATATCCTATCAGTGTACTAGCCAATAGGATAAGAGATTCATGCACCACGTAGTAGGAGACACGCGTCCACCAAAATGTTGTTACTTGGATAAAGCCTTCGGATCCTCCATGCTGAACACTTTGGAGTCCTTTAGGATTCGGGGTCTTCTTATCAAAATATCAGGTCTTCGGATAGAGAGGCACTTCATCACGAGTATTACTCAACAGATATAACTTGTTTGTGACAAGAAAGTTTATGTTTAGACCTGTCTCGATATATTTCCATACCAAGAATACGTTGAGCAGCTCCCAAATATTTCATATCAAATTTTGAATTAAGAAGTTTCTTCAAATTCACAATCCCCTTAATGTTTCGGGCAGCCACCAACATGTCGTCTACATAAAGTACCAAATAAACCCGTGACCCATCAACACCAATTTTATGGTATATACAACAATCGTATGGACTTTTTTCGAACCTATATTCACCATAAATCTGTCAAAATGTTTGTACCATTGTCGTGGAGATTGTTTTAACCCATAAAGCGACCGTTTAATCTTACAAACATGATTGTCTTTCCCTTTGACCACAAACCCTCCGGTTGACTCATATAAACTTCTTCTTCGAGTTCCCCATGTAAAAGTCCGGTTTTTACATCTAATTGTTCCAGCTCCAAATCCAATTATGCAACAAGAGCTAACAAAACTCGAATAGAAGTATGACATACCATGGGAGAAAAAATCTCATTATAGTCAATACTTTGCTCTTGACTATAACCTCTAGCTACCAAAAGCGCTTTATACCTCACATTCTCAATTCTGGGCAGCCCTGTTTTGTGTTTAAAAATCTATTTACAAGTCACCACTTTTCTATTTTGAGGAAGTTCTACTAGCTCCCAAGTTCTATTCTTGTGAACTGACTCAATCTCGTAACCCATGACAGCTATCCAAACATCTGATTCTTCGGCAGTTATAGCCTCTTTATAATTCGATGGCTCAAAAAACTCCACCTCTTCCGCCACTTGCAAACCATATGCTAACATATCCTCAAAACCATAACGAACGAGCTAACTAACTTGTCTTCGAGGTATGTCAATTGCAATAGAATATGACTGCGACTTATTTTCAGCCACACTAGGTGATGATACAGGCTGATCACGAGCTGACATGGACTGATCTGCGTGATGACTCATCTCATCCGAAACATCGAGTTCGTACTCCACCTTTTCGGATACATTTTCACCATCCGATTTTTTCATATTCAAAAACTTCTTGCCAAGTAACATGCTATTCTCATCTAAGAACACATCTCGACTATTAATCACATTTCTTTAATCAATTGACCAAATCCGATACCCTCTAACACAAATTCCGTATCCCATAAACAACCATTTCTTTGACCTCAGATCTAACTTTCATTCACTAACATGGTAATAAGCGAGACACCCAAAAACTCTCAAATTGGAGTAATCTACGGGTTAACCAGACCATACATCAAACGACATTTTTACAATCAATAGTCGTAGCGGGAGTTCTGTTCACCAAGTAACACACTATGCTTAACGCTTCCGCCTAAAAACCTTTAGCTAACCGAGCATTTGATAACAAATACTTCACTCTTTCCAAAAGAGTCCTATTCATTCTTTCTACCACTCCATTTTGTTGTAGAGTGTGCATAACCGTCCGATGTCTTGCAATTCCTTCATCCTTACAAAATTGATCAAACTCATTTGAACGAAACTCCAAACCATTATTGGTCCGAAGCCTTTTAATCTTCTCCCCAACTTGATTGTCAGCCAAAACTTTCTACTCTTTAAACATTCCAAATGCTTCACTCTTATGATTCATGATAAGAAACAGACGAAGGGCTTTAGTGAAACTTACCCGATTTTGTTTTCCAAAAGTGCAATGTTCACAAAAGCCTGATTTAGCGACTTTATGACCTCTGCCATCATTGTAGTCGTTGATACGGTAAAAAATATAAGATTTATTACTTTACAAGCACATTAGCTAAGTATAAGTAAGGGTCGATACAAGGAGTCAGTTGTTGAAATATAAGTGTCCAAAATTAACCTAACTATAGTGTCACTCTATTGTAGGCGGCGTTCCATACAATTTGAAAAACCCGATTAAAATGAATACCAAAAGCATAAACTAACATTAACGAACTAAATAATTCCAAATCCCGATCCAAACCACTACACAATCTGATCCTGAGGTATACTCAGAAAATCAGAAGTGTTCGATATCAACAAACAACCAAATAGCCGATTAAACGTAAAGGGAAATCGAAATCGCGAAATAACTAAAACTGAATGATTGCATTAAACTAAAAACCAAACCGAAAGTCGAATGCTTCTGACTCCGGGAATAATCCAGAACCCACATGTTCTAGCAAGTTCTACAATCCAGAACCGTTGGTAACGAGCGATAATCAATACCAAAAAATACGAAAAGTAAACTAAACTATGAAAATATCAACTTCTAATCACTGAAATCCGAAAACACTACTCGAAGAAGCCTATGTTCCACCTTTGGGTCAGTTCTTCGCTCCCGAAACACGAACTAGATGCCTCTATTTATAGTTGTGAAATCTGACTGGTCGTGGCGCGTAAGGGTGAAAATCGCGGCGCAACCGTATCTCAAATCCTGATATTCGCTTTTCAACAGCCAAAATTGTCATCTGTTCATTGACTTTTCGCGACGCGCGTGCACTTCAGTCTGCGGTACGCGTGTCTTTTCGTCTGAAAGTGGACTTCCTTCAAAACTTCTCCATTTTGTACGTGTTTAATGACATCGCAGCGGTCGTCATGCGGTCAAAAATAAGAAAAATAACCTCACTCTTACTTAGCACATTGGAAGTCAGGGTCGATCCACAGGAGTTACGTGGTCGAGACAGGTGACAGATTACCAACTGCAGTGTCTCGCTACAGTCAGAGGACCTAGTTCCTAGCTTTTGACAACTAAACCCTAAAGAGCGTAAAATCCAATAATCCAAACAATCATGGACTAAACTATCAACCAAATCAATAACTAACCCTAATTGGTCATTGAAATCATAAATGGAATTCAGTACAATCAAGATTAATTCCTCATCAAACACAATCCAAATATCCAACAATTCATTCACAAGCATAAAATACCGAAAAATCAATAATTAACATAAACTGAATCTAATATGAACTAAGCTAAACTAAACCAAGTTTACTTACTGATTTTAGAAGTAAATTCCAAAGAGATCAGAAGCAAATACAATCCCAAAACATCTATACAAGCATTCAATATTAACAATACCGAAAAAGTGCAATATACTTGAACAGAATGGTTACTTTGATAAACCAAAAACCAAATCAGATCCAAAGGTTTGAAAACAGTAAACAACTATCTAAAATCAGTAACAAATACTTAATGCCACTGGTTGTCACTCCCAAGGACATTAGCCAACCATCACTAATTATTTACTAAGTGAAAATTAAAACTAAAAACATAAAATTACCAATTGATGATTTCAGAAGCTAAATCTCGGAGTCAAAGCCTTGGGGGGTTGATGTTACACCAGGTCTTCGCTAGTTTTTCGACCTAAAAGCCTCTATTTATAGTTGCAAAAATCTCGAGACCGCGCCGCGATTTTATGGATCCCGCGTAGCGCATAGGGGTTTATCCCCGTTTCTTCGGAATTTGAATGTTTTCCACCGCCTCATCACCACGTCGTCCCTTGATGTTTTCCGCGGCGCGCGTACGTATTTTCCTGATTTTGCCTTGATCTTCAAACTTCGTCTAAATTGCACGCTTTTAGTCCCTGTTTTCAATATTTATTTCCAAACAAGTGCTGGCACGAAAAGTGAGTAATACCAGTAGATATGTGATATAATTTCACTAATAATTGAGCTCAACAACGACTAAAATATATGATATTACTAGGCGTTGTCAAACACCCCACACTTGTGCCTTGCTTGTCCCCAAGCAAGAGAGTTTTTAATAGATTTTAACTAAGATTCAAACAATTTTTGACTGTATTCAGTTTCAAAGCTTATTACCCTATGAGTTAGAGTGGAATAGTTCGTGAAAACATAATCGGAATGTTCTTTGGAATTCATGGCTTTCTAGAGAACCATTGATTACAAATTTTCTGTCCACAATGAAGTGTACGTACTCATTCAGATTCTAAAGGCCATTAAAGAATTGTCCATGACTTTCGATGTTGTCCGTGTAGCAAGCTTTCAGAAATACCATCCCAGACCAGACGATCTTAGGTGGCAAGGTGCGTAAGGCCCACCATTTTAGACCTACCGGCTCGAACAACAAAGGTCACTGATTGATAATTCCTTCCTAAATTCCAATCCTAAAACAGTCCAATCTTCTAACTCCTAAAACTCAACTTATTTGACTCAACTAATAGCATGATCACAACTACATAGTATCTCTCGAAAAATACTAATTGCTATAAACAATCACTAACTATTCATTTCAAAATTAATCTAATAAATGTTTTTTAAAAGTTGCTAAAATTTTGAAAAGTCGGTCATTTCCCGTAAAAATTTCAAAAAACTAACTACTCTTTCGACCGTCCACACCCCACACTTAAAATCGTATAACGTCCCCGTTGTACAAAAATAGACTCAAAACAAGGGAGAAAGAGTTACCCCTTTGGACGGTAGATCGCTTGGTTGGTACTCGGTATCACAGGTACAAAATACGAACAAAAAGGTCCTCGATTTCACGTTCTGGAGTTGTAGTGCAACAGTGAACACGCCGGTAGTCAAAGCAAGTGGAGGGGGCACGGTGACCCCACACTTGCTTGAAACAACTCCTCCCATTTTGGTAACTCATGCATGACTCAACAAAAACATCAAATACAAACAGAATAAAATAACGGGGAAAAAAAACAACAATTGTACAACAAACGAACTTTTATGTGTTGCGGATAGCCGCGGCGCGTGATTGAATTGTGCGCGTCGCGGTAATTACGAGAGTTGAAATCACCGTCAGATGGGAAATGACCGCGTCACGTCCTGTAAGGGTACCGCGGCGCGATAATTTCAGTAGATTGTACAAATTTCAAACACTCACAATAGCAGATTCAACACAAAAACGACTACTTTTATTACTTCCTAAATACCTGAAAATGGATTATTTTTTTCATCTAAACAATTGACCTAACATTTAGCTACTTTTTATCAACAAAGTTCAAATTTAACCTAAAATGAACATTTTAACCTAAAAAATGCAAAAACATAATTACTTCTCCCCTAACTGTGTGCAGTATCGTCCTCGGGGCCTTCATACTCATCATCTTCATCCTCCTCCATTGGTTTGTCCTCTTCTTCCTCAAGTGGTGGTTGAGGCCTTGCGATTGTATTTTCTGCTTCGTTGATGAAATTGATTAAGCACTCGGAAAGCCACATCAATTGTGTGTGCGTGTTCCGTGTCCTCCGATCAACTTCATTCATCGCCATTGACTGAAAAATGTGCTCTCTTCCGTGGGTGGCTGAAGCTCGTTGCAGTGCTTTGATTTCGTCAGCCAAGTACCGAGTCTCCATAGTGGCGGGAGCGAGACCTCGAGGCAGGCTGACAGTAACCCTCACCTTCTTCTTGGATGTGGATGGTTCTGACTGGAGTGTTGGAAACGGAAGGTGGTCGACGGACGTCATCCCGTCTTCCACGTAAATGATATCCCGTGAAATTGTGACGGTGGGGCTGAGTGGAATTGGAGGTGTAACCCCCAATTCGTGAGTGGTATGCTCGGACAATAATCCATACGACTTCGCCAGTCGTGTCACAAATTGCCTGCCTCCCAATGCAATGTGCATCAGCGGGGCATCCCAATGCAATGTGCATCAGCGGGGCATCCATCAACTCCTTTTCCTCGTCCGCACGAGGCCACAGTGTCGTCGCGATGAGGCGATGCAGCATCCTGTGTGCCGGGAGATGCATGTAGCTCTCCCGGATGGTGTTCTCGTGATACCGTGCGGACAAGATCGTGCTCCAAAAATCCCCGGGTGAAAATGAGTCACTCATCATACAACTCGCCCAACGATGGAAGGTCCTGAAAGCTGGTGTCGCTGACTCTTCTTCGGTATACAACTCGATGCGGTACCCGAATTCCCACAAACTGCAATTTCGATTATGGTTTCCCAAATGGAATTGCACCGTATCCGGTGAGTCTATTCCCGTGTGTACCTTTTCAAAGTGGTAGCTAGAGAGGAATTGCAAAAGGATTTCCCGATACACAAGCTCGGTCATGTTGAAAGCATTTTCGAGAGCCCGACACGTGTAGGTGAGTTCTCCCTCTTCATATCCTCCTTGGACTAGCCAGTCCCGAAGGTGCTCAAGTATCCCAGATTCCTGAGTCAACTGCCAGTTGACTGTTCATGCCGGAAGAACACGTTTGTGGCGATAGATGCCTCGTCTTTTGTAGAACTTGTTGTACTGGACCCGCCCCACGCCTGTAGCAAGTGAGTTCCAATCGAGAGATTCAGAACTGGCGTTGGAAGACATAGTGCCTGCAGAAATCATAAATTTTGACAATTAACGCACGTTTGACGTTCGACGCGGCGTGGACATGACATACCGCGACGCGCCATAAGAACATTCATATTACGCGTCGTGGACTGAAACAGGCCGCGGCGCGGCGAACGAGTTCAACCCAAAAATCGCAGATTATGTCCATTCCAAACCATATAACCTAATTCTAAACAGTGGGTTTTGCGGAGTACAGAAGTTTAAACCTAATTTTACTATCAATTTTATCAGATAATTACGACATTACGAATTACGGAGGCATTTAGTCAAAGTTCAAGACTCTAAAGAAAAGAGAAGAAAAGAAGGTACTTACTTGATTTGCTGAGAAGAAAACAACGATCCAGATGAGCTGATTGCACTAAAAGATTTGTCACGGTAAAGAATGCAACGAATTGATCAATTGGGATTATATACAGGTGTGCAGATTTTGGAATGGAGTTCAAACTCTGTTTTTGGTGATTATCTCTAAATTCAAATTAAGATAAGACCGCGGCACAGGAAGCTTCTATCTGCGTCGCGTATAAAAATCTGATTTTAATTATAATCGCGAAAACTAAACACGCGCGGCATGGATCCTAGGATCCCGCGTCGCGGTGTTGCAAAATTACCAAAATGACCCCACACTTGCTCTTTTCTTACCATGACCAATTGGGTCTAATTATTACTTATTGAACAACGCAAATATACACATGATGATCGGGTTGCCTCCCGACAAGCGCTAAGTTTAACGTCTTCAGCCGGACATGCACTTACCTGACTTATGACGTGTACAAAGGACTGTCTGTCACGAACTCCACTGTTTCCACTTCCAATTTCTGAACCGTGCCCGCAATGACATAGGGTTTGAGCCTGTGTCCATTAACTTTGAACGGTTGCCAGCCTTTGAAATCTCGAATCTCAATTGCACCATAATCTGTGACACTAACCACTTCGTAAGGACCATTCCACTTACTCCTCAGTTTCCCGGGAAACATCTTCAACCGCGAGTTGTACAGCCACAATTTTTGTCCAACTTCAAAAGTTTTCATCCTGAGCTTAGCGTCGTGATACCACTTCATTTTCGACTTGTATGTAGCCGTATTGTCGTATGCTTCGTCTCGTAGCTCCTCCAACTCGGACAGTTGTAATTTCCGTTCTTTTCCAGCTCCAGTGTAGTCCATATTCACTTGCTTGATTGCCCATAAGGCTCGGTTGGCGAGTTCCACAGGCAACTGACAGCCTTTTCCGTAGATCAACCGATACGGAGTTGTTCCGATCGGTGTCTTATAAGCAGTTCGATATGCCCACAACGCATCATCTAACCTTAGTGACCAATCTTTCATATAGGTTTTGACAGTCTTATGATCACACGTGGAACTCCATGCCTGGTGAAAATGTTTTTTTGACGAATTTACACACCACATGATGGTTATTCGTGCGGGTTGCCTCTGCCTCGATCCATTTAGACACATAATCCACTGCTACCAGAATGTAAACATAACCATATGACGTGGGATATGGACCCATAAAGTCAATTCCCCAGACATCGAAAATGTCCACTACCAAAATTGGTTTTAAGGGCATTTGATCCCTTTTCGATATGTTTCCCAGCTGTTGGCAGTTGAGGCATTCCGTAGCAGTTTTATGTGCGTCTCTGAAGATGGTTGGCCAGTCCAATCCAGATTCTAGAACCTTATATCCTGTTTTCTTACCGCTGAAATACCCTCCACATGCTGATGTATGACAATGTCTTAATACCTCCTCGATTTCGCTCTCAGGCACACATCGACGAATTATTTGATCCTCACCTACCTTGAAAAGGTCAGGGTCATCCCAAATAAATCTCTTTGCATATGTGCGGAACTGCTTTTGCCTTTGTTTAGTCCAGTGTTTTGATATTGCTCGTGTGGCCAGAAAATTCACGTAATTTGCGTACCATGGAGCTCCAGTAAGCTCCAGCAACTGCTCATCTGGGAATGAATCCTTAATTCCTGCTTCAAATCCTCCAGCTGGCAGTCGAGAAAGATGATCTGCCACTACATTCTCTGCTCCCTTCTTGTCCTTGATTTCCCCATCGAATTCTTGCAACAGAAGTATCCACCTGATCAATCTTGGTTAAGACTCCTTTTTCGCCAGTAGGTGTCGAACAGCACTGGGTCGGTATAAACTACCACCTTGGATCCCCAGATGGAGGATCTGAACTTGTCCAATGCAAATACTACAGCAGGTAACTCTTTTTCGGTGGTTGTGTAATTTAATTGAGCCTCGGAAAAAGTTTTACTAGCATAGCATATGACTACTGGTTTCCTATCAATCTTTTGACCTAATACTGCACCAGCAGCACAATCACTAGCATCACACATAATTTCAAAAGGTTGGGTCCAATTAGGAGGTTTTTGGATGTGGGCCTCGACCAATTTATTTTTTAAAATGTTAAATGCTTTTTACACATTCTTCATAAAAAATAAATGGCGCGTCTTTCAACAAAAGGCCACAAAGATGTTTGGAGATGGTACTAAAATCCTTAATAAATCTACGGTAAAAACCAGCATGACCTAGGAAAGATCTCACCCCTTTCACGGATGTCAGGGGTGGCAATGTGAAAATAACCTTAACATTTAGCACGATCTACCTCAAATCCTCTCTCAGAGACCACATGACCTAAAACTATTCCTTCTCTAACCATGAAATGGCTTTTCTCCTAAGAAAGTACCAGATTAGACTCAACACATCTTTGTAACACCTTTTCCAATTGATTCAAGCAGGCTTCAAATGTTGATCCAAAAATCGATAAATCGTCCATGAAGATTTCCAAAGCGTCACCAATCATGTCGGAGAATATCGCCATCATACACCGTTGAAATGTAGCGGGAGCATTGCACAACCCAAATGGCATTCTGCGAAACGCAAAAGTACCATATGGACATGTGAATGTGGTCTTTGCTTGATCCTCCGGGTGAATGGCAATCTGATTATACCCAGAATAACTGTCCAAGAAACAATAATACTTCTGTCTAGCTAACTTTTCCACAACCTGATCAATGAATGGTAATGGAAAATGGTCCTTAGATGTAGCGGCATTGAGTTTCCGGTAATCGATACATACTCTCCATCCTGTCACGGGTCTTGTGGAAACTTTGTCACCATCTTTAGTATCCACAACAGTTATTCCAGATTTCTTTGGCACTGTCTGTGTCGGGCTGACCCATTCACTATCAGGGATCGGATATATGATCCCAGCTTCCAACCACTTTAGAACTTCCTTTTTCACAACTTCCTTCAGATTTGGATTCAATTTTCTCTGCATGTCTCTGGCAGGTTTCACTCCTTCTTTTGTGATTATTTGATGCATACATGTGGTTGGGCTAATTCCTTTAAAATCTGCGATTGTCCAACCAATTGCCTCCTTATGCTTGGACAATATCTTGAGTAATTCCTTTTCTTGTTCCTCTGTCAAGTTTGCTGCTAAAATCACTGGCAAAGTATCCTTCTCTCCCAGAAAGGCATACTTTAAATGAGCTGGTAATGGTTTCTATTCTAGCTTCGGTGGTTCCTACAATGATGGTTTTAACGTCTTGGGAAATTTTGTCGGCAACTTCTCTATGTGTGCGCATTCCTCATACTTCGTGCCTCTGTCCCTATTTGCTGCTTCTTCTTGCTTTCCCTGCCCAGTCTCTCCTTCTTCTTGAGTCTCCATCACCTCTTGCTGTAACACTTCTGGCGTATACTGCTGTACTAACTCATCTATGATGTCCACCTGGTAGCATTCTTCATCCTCCATGGTACTACCTTTGGCATTAAAAATGTTGATCTTAGTTTGCCGATGCCCAAAGGAAATCCCCATCTCCCCCGTACGACAGTCGATGTTTGCATTGGCCGTGGCCAAGAAGGGTCGCCCTAAGATGATTGTCGGCTGTTCTCCATTGGCGGCCTGACGAGTATCCAGAACTAAGAAATCTGCTGGGTAGTAAAAATCTCTCACCTTAATGATAAGATCTGACAACATTCCCCTAGGAATCTTTGTAGACTTATCAGCAAGCTGAAGAATTACATCTATAGATCTTAGAGTACCGAAGTCAAACATGTCAAAAAGTTGTCCCGGTAAAATGTTCACACTTGCACCTAAATCTAACAGAGCTCTCTTAATGTGCACATCACCTAAGTCAACAGAGATGAGAGGAACCCCAGGATACTTCATCTTGGGAGGCAATGCATCCATTAAGATAGAACTTACATTCTTGGGCAAACTAATCATTTTAGGCAAATGGGATAAAATATACTTTTTTTGAATGCACATATCCTTGTGAAATTTTGCATAAGCGGGGACTTCCTTGATAAGTTTAACTAATGGAATGTTAACCTTGATTTGACTAAACAATTCCCACATATCTTCTGCCTGTGGTCCCTTCTTCCCATATGGTCTTTTCTATGGCTTTTCCAAAGCCGTGGGGAAAGGAACTATCACACTCGTTTCCCCCTTCTCCTATGTACTTGTTTGTTTCTTCTGCTTTGCTTGTTCTTCCTTCCTCTTTTTCTTTTCCTTTTCCATCTCTTCTTTTTCATCAAAAATTATTTCTACATCACTATCCTCTTCTCCTGGTGGAGCTGCAACCTTGTTGTCCACTTTCTTCCCACTCCTGAGTGTGATGACTTCATTCACTTGCACTTTTGCTGGTTGTGCCTTCTCTTGTGCTCTATCTTCCTCCATCTTAATGATCAACTCCCCTATCCTCAGAATTGATTTTGAATTGGCATCCTCTACTTCCTGAAGCTTAACTAACATTTAAAAAATTTCCTGTATGCCAATGTTCATATTTCCTACTGGAAGCGTAGGTTGCATCTGCTGCTGTCTCACTGGTGGTTGTCTCACCTCTCGCTGCTGATTGTTTCGGAATGGTCATGGTGCATTATGGAATTGAACATACCCATGCACTTGACTAATTTCCTCCTGAGTCATCGAGCACTCATTGTGATTATGCCCTATTTCACCACATGTATTACATATAACTTGCCCATGCAATACATATGCTCCCTTCTCTTGTTGAAACCTCGCGAGCATTTGATTAAACTTCTTAGTCACAACACTGAGCTCCTTCTGTATTTCTGTCTTCCACTTATTTTCTGCTTCTATGTTTGCTACGTAGACTGTATTTTCCTTCATGGATCCACTGACCTTAGATCCTAAGCTCAACTGCTCTAAAAACTTCCAAGCATCCTTTGGCTCTTGCCACATAAATGTCCCACTTGATGAGGCATTTATCATTGCTTGATGCGTCTCACTTACTCCTTCAAAGAACAACTTCACTAACTGCCATTTAGGAACCTCGTGGTACGGACATGAACGCAGTAACTCCTTTAATCTATCAAACGCTTCGTGGAAAGCCTCTCCAGGCTTCTGCTGAAAGTTTTGAATTGCGCGCCTAACTTCTGTGGTTTTACTAACTGGATAGAATTCTTGTAGAAACTTTGCCTTAAGTTGGTCCCAATTAGTGATACTATTAGGTGGAAGAGATGTGAACCAGTATTTGGCCTTATCCTTTAATGTGAAAGGAAATAATCTTACCCTAAAAGTATCCCTATTGGTGTGTCTAGGAGTATTAGCATTTGCGATAGCTATGAACTCATACAAGTGATTGTATGGATCATCAGTCTTATAACATCTAAATTGAGTTAATATTCCTATCAACTGGGGCCTAATTTCTACTTGAGATTCTATATCATCAGGAATGTAAATGGGCGACGAGTCATCGTACTCTCGTGACTGGAAGTGCGATGCAACCGATTGCCCCCTCGGTTGTGCAAAATACAAGGGTTAAGCAGGATTACCGTAAAAGTGATGATCATTATATCTCTGCTGACCTTGTAGTGGTTGATGCTGTTGTGCTCTTCTTAGAGGTCCCCGACCTCGGTCCCATGGTTGTTGTGGTACTGGTGGAACCCATCCTTCGTCTTCATCATCATATTTCTCATCAGCCTCTTGATACTGGTACTGCTGCTGAGGTGGTTGCTGGTATTGTTGTTGCGGTAGTATAGGTTGGAATGTGGTTTGAGGTTTAAAAAGTACTGGTGCTGGTTGAGAAATGGGTTGGGAGATAGGTGTCTGCTGTCTAGATACTGGGGTGCCTGACATCACAGCGGTTGTCATGCGGTCAAAAATAAGAAAATACCTAACACACACACTTAGCACAGTGGTAGTCAGGGTTGATCCGCAGGAGTTACGTGGTCAAGTCAGGTGACAGATTACCAACTATAATGTCACGCTATAGTCAGAGGACTTAGTTCCTAAGCTTTTGACTACTAATCCCAGAAAACATAAACTGAAGCAATTCCAACCAAACATAAACTTAAACTAAACTCCAAACAAACCTAGTCACTTACTGAAATCAGAAGTACATCTCAAATTCAAAAGCAACTAAGGCAAACAATCAAACCTAAACGAAGGCATAAATTAAACCAATAACTAAGGTCCAACTGAACAGTCACTGGCTAAAGTTCAACCCACAAGGCTAACCTTAGTTGGCTACTGAAATCAGCAAAGGAATTCAGTCCAATATCAAGCATAAAATACCAAAAAAAACCACAATTACTTGTAACCAAATGATTATCATAAACCAAACTCAGATCCACGAGTACAAACAGTAACCAAATGATTCAAAAAAATAAACTAAAGCCTAATATCAGTGGTTGTCACTCCCAAAGATACTAGCTACTGAATTCTAACTATCTAGCTAAATGAAAATAAATTATAAAACATAGAAATACCAAATATGAAGTTGCAGAAGCTTAATCTCGGAGTCAAAGAGCCTTGAGGTCGATTTTTCACTAGGTTTTTGCTCGGGTTTTCGGCTGAAAAAGCCTCTATTTATATTTGCAAAATTCCCGTAGCCGCGCCGCACATTTATGGTTTCCGCGGCGCGCGTATTAATCTTTTCCCGTTTTATCGGCATTTGAATTTGTTCCACCGCCTTAGATCCGCGTCGCGACTTCTTGATTTCCGCGGCGAACATACGTATTTTCCTGAAAAGTGAGAATACCACGATATATATGATATAATTTGCACGCTTTTGGTCCCTGTTTTCATTATTTTCTTCCAAACAAGTACTGGCACGAAAAGTGAGAATACCACGATATATATTATATAATTTTACTAAGAATAGGGCTCAACAACGACTAAAATATGTAATATCACTAGGCGTTGTCAAACACCCGACACTTGTGCCTTGCTTGTCCCCAAGAAAGAGAGTTTTTAATAAATTCTAACTAAGACTCAAATAATTTTTGACTGTGTTTAGTTTCAAAGATTATTGCCCTATGAGTTAGAGTGAAATAGTTCATGCAAACCTAATCAGAGTGTTCCTTGGAATTAATGGCTTTCTAGAGAACCCTTGATTACAAATTTTCTGTCCACAATGAAGTGTACTTACTCATTCAGATTCTAAAGGCCATTAAGGAATTGTCCATGACTTTCGATGCTGTCCGTGTAACGAGCTTTCGAAAATACCATCCCAAACCAGACGATCTTAGGTGGTAAGGCGCATAAGTGCCTCTTCGAGGCCACCCTTTTCGGACCTACCGTCTCGAACAACAAAGGCCACAGATTGATATTTCCTTCCTAAATTCCAATCCTAAAATACTCTAATCATCTAACTCCTAAAACTCAACTTGTTTGACTAAATTAATAGCATGGTAACAACTACATAGTATCTCTTGAAAAATAGTAGTGCTATAAACAATCACAAGGCATTCGTTTCAAACTTACAATTTATTAAAATATTTTGAAAAAGTTGCTAAAAATTTGAAAATTGGTCTTTTCCCGCAAAAATTTCAAAAAAGTACTCTTTCACTACTATTTCGACTGTCCACCCCCCACACTTAAACCCGTACAACGTCCCCGTTGTACAAAATTATTTAGAACAAGGGAGAAAGAGTTACCCCTTTGGACGGTAGATTGTTTGGTTGGTACTCAGTATCACAGGTGCAAATTCGAAAAATGTCCTTGATTTCGCATTCTGGAGTTGTAGCGCAACAGTGAACATGCCGGTGGTCAAAACAAGTGGAGGGGGCATGGTGACCCCACACTTGTCTGAGACAACTCCTTCCCATTTGGTATAACATGCATGACTCTACAGAACATTAAATGGAAACATAACAAATAAAATATAAACAAAGAAAAGATAAAAGTGTGTCATAGATACAGTACATATATCCCAAAAAATGAAAAAGAAAAATACATCAATCGCCACCTGGTGGCCTGGAAGGTCCAGCCTCATGGTCATGGGCTCTGGTTGGGAATGGTCGGGTGTGCTGGCCCTGTGCCGATGCGATCTGTAAAAGCACCTCCCCGGTCCACTCTAACTGGTCCTCCAACTTGGCGACCCTGGTCGCCAGTCGGTGGATAGTCGATGGATCCTTCTGCTGCTGTGGCTGTGGTGCTGGCTCTGCCGGTGCTGGCTGCCTCCTGCGTCTCCTGCCAGGCTGGGCGTATGCTGGCTGGGGGTCCTGGGGTGCCTCAGTCGCCACCCTCACAAAATGTCCCGGGCGCTGCTGCTCAATCAGCCCCATATTCTGCAATGCTCGCGCCGAAATGCGAGATGGAGGTAAAGAGGTCAAAGAAGCGACAGTACGGGCGATGAGGATCCGGTATGAACGGGCCAAGCGGGTGATGAAGTACCCACGGGCCAATGGACTTCTGGCGTACGCACCTGTTGCGCGGGAAGACAAAGCAACGGCTAGGGCGAATGGGAGGTGAAGGAACCTGGAGGGGTCGAGAAGGACCCAGAGAAATGTCATGTCCTCACCAGACACCTTCTCGCCCCCCTCTCGCTGCATGATGGTGGTGGAGACGATGCGGTGCATGAGACGGTGGAGTGGATCACGGAGGTGGCTCTCCCTGGAGGTCCCCGCCTCATAGAAAATGTTGGACAATGGTGCCCAAACCTCCGTATTGGCAGCCTTCTCAGGCTGCCCCTGAATACATGCCTCCATGAACTGTGCGTAGTGGCGGTGCTGCAGATCCGCCTCCGTATATATACTGATGCGCCTCCCAAACTCCCGGAGGTTGCACTCCCTCTGCACACCTCCCAGTTTGAATCGTATCAGCCTGGAACGTGGGTCTGTCGACCTCGGTGCATACTGGACAGTTGAAAGGAACTCCAGAAGGAGCTCAGTGTAAAAAATGTCCTCCTCGATGGTCATGAGCCTATCCCAGCCCCGTCAAGTAAATGAAGCATCCCCCTCAACCCAAGTGCGGTGCAAAAACGGCTCTATCGCACCCCAGAGCCCAGCATCCTTAAGGATATCCCTGTCTATGATCGTTGCCTCGAGAACCCGGCGACCTGTCAATGCATCCTCCTCGATCGGTACTCCACAGAGCTGGCTGGTCCCTTTGGAAACTAAAGAAACTCGTGGTCTAATCTGAACATCATCTGCACACACGAAATTTTTGTTTTTTGCAATATAAGTCCCTTTCTTCCTCGCCTCACCGCGGCGCGGCCCAAGAGCAAGGGCGCGGCGCGGCAAGTGGCTGTTTCCAAAATCCAAACCCCAAATCGAGTTTTAACTTGTTTAAAATCAATCCAAATACACCATAAGGTAGCCTAAGTGCCGACTAACTTATCTAGGGTCTCTATTTGGCAAAACAAACACCCTATGAGTCAGCATTGGTGATTTCTAAGTTTTGAAGTTTTTGGAGAAATCAACCAAATTAACCACCTAATCACTAGTTTTAACAAGTAAAAGCTAGTTAGAATGACATACAGTAGTAGTAGGAATGAAATGAGCAAGAAAAACACGAGAAATTTTTGTTGATCAGAGCTCCGATGCGTGGTGTGTGTGAATAGTGTCGCGGCTTACCTTAATATCGAAGGAAACCGACCGATCGATTCCCGCGTTGCGCAAATGAACAAACCGCGGCACGTGTTTCACCAAATCAACCCCTGCGCATCGGGTTGGTTTACGATCCCGTGTCGTGCATATGAACAAACCGCGGCGCGGTCATTAAAATTTCCAAATTCTTCACACAACCCCACACTTGCCTTGGACCACTAGTACCTGCAATTAATGATGATATTTTTCCTAATTACTTCTAAGAAATACAAAACCTATTCTATGACACGATGGGTTGCCTCCCAACAAGCGCTAAGTTTAACGTCTTCAGCCAGACGTGTTGCTCCTTCTACAGCTACGGTGGATCGTACGCCATTTGTTTCTGCTGCATTTCTACTTCCACCGTCCTTTCGCTGACCCACTGCCCCTTAAACTTTCGTGGGTCGAATGGCTTGCCGGTCCTACTGCTGCTGCCCGGTCGCTGCTTTTTGATTAACTTTCGTGAATTCTTGGAGATAGCTTTGAACCTCCAAGCTCGGTCCTTCCTTCTGCATCTCTTCAAGGTCAAAGGCTTGACATGAAGCGTGCCTGGTGCTGCTATCTTCAGTTTGCAATTTTGGCTTGCAATGCCAGTAGAGCTTTTTCCAATCGAATGGGATCGGAAGGCAACATATCGGGATGCTTCCATATGTCCTCATCGATAGTATTGATTACATCTAATTTTCCATTCATGAATGGATCATGAGTGGCAATAAAATCATGTTTATTATTTTCAAAAACCAACTCGTCAGCATTATCCTCTTGCTCAGCGTCCAACAGGTGGATCGGAACCAAGAGCGTGCGACTGGTTTGATCCGATGGTGGTACAAAGTCACCCATCACCAGATCCTTGCTTTCAAATTTCTTAAAATTTTCAAAAATCATAGGTTCAGGGGTAGTATTGTCATCTACACCCCCTTCCCCAATAGTATCAACAACTTCAACAATTTCAGGAGTCGTTGAGCTGGGGTCTGTACTGTCACTTACAGCCTCCTCCACAACATCCTCATCAATCAAATTGTCTGGTGATGGTACAAATTCACACATCACCAAATCAACATTATTAACATTTTCAAAAACATCAAAAGCTTCAAAGGTTGCTGAGTCAAAGGTAGCCACTACTAGAAAAAACACCTTTAATGACACGCATTGCGTGTCATCTAAGGGTACAGATGACACACAAATTTGTATCAAGGAAGCCCTGTCATAAATATTAGACGACACACATTTGCGTGTCATAAATTTTCAGTTTTTAAAATAAATATTTTTGATATATATTTTTTGTAGATTTAATAATTATCAAATTAAATTGTATTTAATACCGCATAATACAAAATAAAATATTATATATATATATATATATATATATATATATATATATATATATATATATATATATATATATATATATATATATATATATATATATATATATATATATATATATATATAATCTATTACGTACGATAACGTCGTCATGTCAATTGTACACTAAATTTAACAAATAAACATAAAATTATCCTTTCAATTCTAGTGGCTTCTTAATTTGATGGTGGTTCTTTATTAACGGAAGCTTCTTCATTGCCCATCACTTTATTACTCATAACCGACTTTGGAGATATCTCTAAAGTAGCATCTTTAGTCTCTTCTTTAACCACCTAGTTAATAATCATTATTTCAAATTGTTAGTAAATTTACTAAAACCCTCGAATATAAAATACTATTTAAAAATTGAAATACCAAATAGCATACCTGGTTCGTGTGATTTGATGATGCGGTTGTAAGCTTACTATGATCAGCCTACATCATGTCATATGTCATAATTTGAGCCTGTAAATATTTTCATTCATGGGAAATTGGAATTAAAAATAAATTTGAATAAAAATAGACAAAAAGAAAAACAGCAGCATGCATGTTGTGCCTGTTCTACAGATCCTTTTGTTGATTTGCTCTCATTGGCCTGAAATAGAGGAAAACATATAATAATAATAAAACAACTTGTAACTTTCCATTAAGTCTTTCTCTATTAAGTGAAAATACAAACAAAACAAAACAATCATAAGCACATTTCATTCTATTGTCATGAAATAGTTATCCAAACTTTTTTTTCCTAACATTGTAGAAACAGTTGGTATTCCTCTCACAATAACACTTGCACAAATTTTATAAAAGTATAACATTTGATCATATTATAGGGATAAATAAAATAACTGATATCTAGTTCATTTTATAATAAATTGCTGTATAGCAGATAATAAAGCTATATAAAACCCGACCTGTGTGTTGGTTCGGGCAGGAATCTTCACAACCTGCATACCGAGGAGCTCGATGTTCTCCTGCAAAATAATTATATATTAGATACAGATATCTTGAAACAAAATTACACAATGAACAATTTGTAGATGCAAATATGCGATAAGCATACACTTTAATCATGTTTGCTAGAAAATTGTCCTACGATACATGTACAACATGAAATTGATTTATTCCAAAATTTCCCTCCGCACAAAGCAACTCTGTAACATATTAAGACTATAAAGTAGAAATCATAAATGAGAATTTGTTCACACAAGTTTGATCCCGAACCAGCTGGCGTGATAAGTATGCACATGATGAGAAAGAGAATGAACCTGTTGGAGAAGTGGTTCCACCATGAACACGAACAACAACCTCTTGAGTCATACAACATTTTCTTCCGGTTAATATTGTATATAGTTATGTCAAAAGGAGAAAAGATTAAACCAGTGAACGAAGATGATACCTGATATTTATACAAGCGCTTGTTCTAGAAGCACAGTGTAGAGTCCAAGTAAGCAAACAAGAGAAGAAATATAACATTGCGTTTAATTCCTTTTCAAAAATTTTTGAATCTTAAGCAAAAAACATTGAAGAAACCATCCTTTCTGGAAAAATACTCAACAAATAATACTATCGAACTCGTTTTTAAGGTTAGGACATCTTAATCTGTTAAGGCGTAATGGATCGGTACCTTAATCTCGGAGCATGTCGTAAGAGGGCAGAAATTGAAGCGAATGGAACCCCAGCTCATTCAATCTTCGAGTCGTGGCTCCACCTTTTTCAATATCGAACTTGTTTGAAGCGATGGAACCCTAGACCAGTGGATTAGAGCAGAAATTGAAGCAATGGCGAACCTAGACGATGAGAAGAGCGTAAAGCGTGACTGTGAGGATCGAAATTGAATATGGATCGACTATATCGTGACTCTGATTTCTGAACCGATTTCAGTTTGCATAACCATCAACAAAAACAAGAGATTGTGGTGCGGTGGACGTGAGAGGGAAATCAACATGGGAAACAGCACACAAGTTGATTAGGGCGGAGAGATGGAACCCTAGACGATGGGACGAAGAGAGGGAAGATGGCTAACGAAGCGTGATGAATTTGAATCGAGAATTGAAAAGAATATATATCGATCGACTATCTTGGAAATAAATTGAGATGACACGCTTTTTTATAAAATGACACACAAGTGTCTTCCGTGTTTTTTTATTATTTGGAATTATGACATTAAAACATGACACGTATTTTTGCGTGTCATAAATTTTAGAAAAGATGACATCGGTTTACGACATACAATTATATATGTCGTAATTCCTTCAGCTTTTAAAAAATATGACATTTTTTTAATGACATACAATTTTTCATATCATAAAATTAGTGTGTGTCATAGTTTGTGTGTCATTAAAGCCTTATTTTCTACTAGTGAGCATTGTCACCTACAACCTCTTCCTCAACAACCGTTTCGACCATCTCAGTGGTCTCTTGACTTTCCCAAGGTGTATTCGCTTCCATCACATATTCAGGTGATGCAAGTTCACACACATTATCATTGGTATAAAAATCACTCGCCTCAGGTTCTAGCAAGGGTGATGAACATTTCCAGTTTCCCTCTAACTTATCTAATGAAACTTTCAATTTTTCAAGAGCTTCAGCCTTGTCCTTCTGCACTTGGTAGGTGTTATACATGAGTACCCATAGTTGGGCCCAAGTTGCAGAATTCTCAGGTTGAGATGGCTCCTCGGTCCGCCATCCATTGTCATCGAATGATCCATGGTAGTAATCATCCTCGTAATAGGTGTCGGCCGGATTTTCATAATATTCAGAATACTGATCCGGGTACATGTAATCTCCCATTATGAAGACGTACACATACCAAAAATCATAAAACAAAAATCAAACATCAAAAATCAGAAACTAAACCCTACAGATCACCTAATCTCAAGCTCACAACTCCCCGGCAACGGCGCCAAAATTTGATATCGCAGCGGTCGTCATGCGGTCAAAAATAAGAAAATACCTAACACACACACTTAGCAAAGTGGTAGTCAGGGTCAATCCGCAGGAGTTACGTGGTCAAGTCAGGTGACAGAATACCGACTATGGTTTCACGCTATAGTCAGAGGACTTAGTTCCTAAGCTTTTGACTACTAATCCCAGAAAACATAAACTGAAGCAATTCCAACCAAACATAAACTTAAACTAAACTCCAAACAAACCTAGTCACTTACTGAAATCAGAAGTACATCTCTAATTCAGAAGCAACAAAGGCAAACAATCAAACATAAACTAAGGCATAAACTAAACCAATAACTAAGGTCCAACTGAACAGTCACTGGCTAAAGTTCAACCCACAAGGCTAACCCTAGTTCGCTTGTTTTTTTGATCTAAAAGCCTCTATTTATAGTTGCAAAAATCTCGAGACCGCGCCGCGCTTTTATGGATCCCGCGTCGCGCGTAGGGGTTTATCCCCGTTTCTTCGGAATTTGAATGTTTTGCACTGCCTCATCACCGTGTCGCGCCTTGATGTTTTCCGCGGCGCGCGTACGTATTTTCCTGATTTTGCCTTGATCTTCAAACTTCGTCTAAATTGCACGCTTTTAGTCCCTGTTTTCATTATTTATTTTCAAACAAGTGCTGGCACGAAAAGTGAGTAATACCAGTAGATATGTGATATAATTTCACTAATAATAGAGCTCAACAACGACTAAAATATATGATATTACTAGGCGTTGTCAAACACCCCATACTTGTGCCTTGCTTGTCCCCAAGCAAGAGAGTTTTTAATAGATTTTAACTAAGATTCAAACAATTTTTGACTGTGTTCAGTTTCAAAGCTTATTGCCCTATGAGTTAGAGTGGAATAGTTCGTGAAAACATAATCGGAATGTTCTTTGGAATTCATGGGTTTCTAGAGAACCCTTGATTACAAATTTTCTGTCCACAATGAAGTGTACGTACTCATTCAGATTCTAAAGGCCATTAAAGAATTGTCCATGACTTTCAATGTTGTCCGTGTAGCAAGCTTTCAGAAATACCATCCCAGACCAGACGATCTTAGGTGGCAAGGTGCGTAAGGCCCACCCATTTTAGACCTACCGGCTCGAACAACAAAAGTCACTGATTGATAATTCCTTCCTAAATTCCAATCCTAAAACAGTCCAATTGTCACACCCTCAAACCGTATTGGCGGAATAGTTCGAGAGTGGATGACTTCATGAACAATATCATAACAAAGTTGAATAGTAGTGAATTCCAAGCACACAACCATCGTTTAAATCAATTACAAATGTTACAAAGTTTACTTATTTCAAGTCTCAAATACAATTGAGATGATATCAAGATAGATAAAAATGACGTCGTAACGTCATATCTTGCAGCGCTTGCATTTACCTTGTTAGTTTCCTGAGAATACAAATAGTTGAAAAAGTGTCAACAATTAAGTTGGTGAGTTCATAAGATTTTGTAATAGAAAAGCCCTTTGTTTGTAAACGGTAGTAATTGAGAACCAAGAAAATCCTATATTTTCTTATAAAAATAATCAAGTCTTTAACTCCAAAAGACTAAATTGTAATATGTTTAATTGTAGTGTAAATTCCTTTGAAGTATATAATTTTACGTAAATAATTTATAAAAGAAACTATTAAGTTGATATTTTTCCCTGTGAGATACCCTATAACCATACTGTGACTAGTTGGCCTGTTGCGACGTTCTTCAAGAGTCGAAATGGTAGACATTTGGACACCTCAGACCTGCCGGTCTAGCTGTAGCGAGCAGCTCAGGTGTGGGGTTGTCAAGCCCCGTATAGATCTATACTCAAATATCGCGCTCTCTTACCGAGACTCTGGTTATAAATGTACAGGACTTATAGTAGGTACTTATAAAAGTATTGTGAAGATTCATCTCACGAAATGTATGTATTTCAATCAACTTGTTTACGTACGATTTGTATATAAAAACTCTTGTAATCATCCATTATCATTTTTCCCATGATAATATAGTATTGTTTAATAATTATATAATTTTATATAATTATTTTTGTCATGTTTAAGCGTCAATATTACCTTATGTTCGTAAACTATTCCAATAATAGTCTATTTTTAGTAATTCCGTCGTAGCAATCATATTTTGCGAATAATAACGAAGTAACTTGTTCAAATGTTTATAAATATCATCTTTTAAGATATTTCTCACAAAAATAGTGTAATAACTTGGTTATAACCATTTTTGTTGGAAAATAATATTTTTGTTTATAAAAACGTAGTTTTTACTAATCTTCATTTTTATAACGTTTTTACCCAAGATCTAGTATTTTTGTACGCTTTATTTGTGGTTTTGTAATTTTTACATAACTTAATATGTCCAAGTGTTCATAATACATGGATCTATTCATATTTTATGTCAAGTTCATCTTTATAATATTTTGTCCAAGATCTAGTATTTTTGTATGGTTTATTTGTGGTTTTTGTAATTTTTGCCCAACTTAATATGTCATAGTGTTCATAATACATGGATCTATTCATATTTTATGTCAAGAGCATTTTTACACAAATATTAACTTTATAAACTTGTGTAAATCAACATGTATATCAATAAAACACATATAAACTTGAATAAAACAACATTTATAGTAAAAGAACTTGTATTCTCCCCCAAAAGGTTTGAAAAGATGAAAATGAGGGGTATGAACTCACCTTGAGTGGTAGATCTTAAGGTTTCTTGGTAGAAGGTTGAAGAGTTTGGTTCTAGGACTTGGATGACTCTTGGACAAAGCTAATATCCAATGGATTTTGATGGATATTAGTGTGTGTAAAAGGTGTAAAACTTGTGTTATGTTGTTTAGAATCAAAAGATGGATGAATCTTACCACTTAATCTTGTGAAATGAGCTTGGAATTGAAGCTTGAGGAAGATGATGATGGTGATGGTGTGAGCCGAGAGCAAGAAGAGAGGAAGAGAAAGGACAGGTTTGGTTGTATACAAATGAACTAGGCTAGTCTCTCTTGGAAGATTTAGTCTTAGATATTTCCTATTATAAAATTACTAGCTTCATAAGTGCCTAGATTTTAAATATTTACCACTAAGGTCATATTGGAGCACTTGCTTCAGCCAAATGAGTGTAGGGTGGGGGGTGGGGTAGGGTTGGTTTTTATAAAAATAGCAATGTACTTATAAAAATGGGTGATTTTTATAAAATCGTAAGTCGTTTTAGTAAATTTTTATGCGTTTTTAACGAAACAAAGTTCTAAATAATTATTTTGTATAAAAACATTGTCAAACATTTATTTTAATTGAAACATAACTCGTTGGATGTCGGAATACGCGTTTAAGCGCGGTATTCTTCCGATTTCGCGATTTTTGACGTTTTACCGT
The DNA here is from genome assembly GCA_023525715.1 of Cichorium intybus. NCBI lineage: Eukaryota > Viridiplantae > Streptophyta > Magnoliopsida > Asterales > Asteraceae > Cichorium > Cichorium intybus. The sequence goes on along the minus strand of CM042013.1, from coordinate 118,130,047 downwards.
AAATTGTATTTAGCTTTGGAATTAAATACTAGATACTATTACGTTACTTATCATATAAGTTTTTATTTCATATGTGATGTTTAAGGCACCACATTTTGGAATTTGAGTGGTTTAATCGTTATAACTTTCACATACGAACTCCGTTTTCGACGTTCTATATATCCACAGTTTCGTATTTACGAGTAGATCATTTTATGAATATTATTATTCTCAAAATAATAATTGTACGATTATCGAATTTTTACGCTACAGTAGTTTGCTGTCCGTATTTTCAACTTTTAATCGATATTTGTTTGATTTAGCATACGTAATACTATAATATTAATAATTCATTGCAAAAGTTATGGAAAATAACTTTTCAACATATAGATTAACAAACGCTTCGTTTGACTACAGTTGACTTTTGTTGACCAAAATTTACAATTGTCACATCATCCACCCGTTAGAAAGAATTTCGTCCCGGAATTTAGCTCTTGAGTGAATCCTCAAGGGTTTGGGAAGAGATGTGGGTAATTCTGCTTCATTTGGTCTTCGCGCTCCCAAGTAAACTCAGGTCCTCTCTTGGCACTCCAACGGACCTTAACTATTGGTATGCAGCTCTGTTTGGTTCTTTTGATTTCTCTATCCATGATTTCCATTGGTTCCTCTACGAAGTGTAGGTCTTCATTGACTTCGATTTCGTCAAGGGGAATGATCAGGGTTTCATCGGACAAGCACTTCTTGAGATTCGACACATGGAATGTGCTGTGTACTTGACACGCCTAGGTCGTCGTGCGGTCAAAAATAAATAAAAATACCTAACACACACTAGTACAGTGGTAGTCAGGGTCGATCCGCAGGAGTTACGTGGTTAGGACAAGACGACAGATTACCAACTGTAGTGTCACTCCACAGTCAGCGGTATTGTTTCTACTTTTCCAAAAACCAACTAAAAACACAATTCCAAGACCAATGCCAAAAACCAAATCAAACATGAACTAACTAAACCAAACCAAATCTTAGACTAATGTTACTTACTGAAATCAGAAACTAAGTCCAAAATCCAGAAGCAACAAACAGTTCCAAACACATTAACAGGCATTCAAACATCTAAAATACCGCAAATTGCAAATAAACCATAAACCGAATGATTAACTTTTATAAATCCAAATCAAACCAATATTCAAACAATCCCAATCAAATATCAGATCTAAACAACTGATTATTCTACTGAAATCAGAAACTATGAATCTAAACAAACATCAAGTAATCGATGGAAATCCCGATTGCGGAATACCTCGATACCGAGTTGATAAAATAAGAGAAAAACTAAATTACTAACCAAAATATTGATTCCCACTGAAAAACTAACGAAATAGTGCCTTTGGATCCCTACTTTGCGTCCCGGGATGAGTAAAAAGTCGGACGGGACTCCGGTATTTATAATGGTGCGAAATTAAGGTTTCCGCGTCGCGGCATTGTCTTTCCCGCGTCGCGCGTGTTGCCTTATCCCGACTTTTCGGAGTTTAAAAGTCAAAAACGGAGATTTTATGATTTTTTGACATTAGCGTCGCTAATGTGGAAATTAGCGTCGCTAATATGTGCTTCCAGAATATTCCTCGCGCGCGTTCGAATTTTGAATCTGAATTTTTCCCTCCTGCGAACATTAGCGTCGCTAACCATAAAAGTTAGCGACACTAATATCTGCTGACTTCTTTTTCTTGTTTGTTTTGCTTCGTAACTTCTCCAGAATTGCACTAAAACCCCTGCATTTACACTAAAAACATTTCCAAGCACTTTGGCACAAAAGTAAGTGATATTAGCCAATTAATAAGAATAAATTAACTAAAACACGGCTAAACAACGCCTAAAATACTTAATATTACTAGGTGTTGTCAAACACCCCACACTTGTGCCTTGCTTGTCCCCAAGCAAGAGAGTTTTTAAAGAACCATTGATTACAAAGCTTATTGCCTCAAGAGTTAGAATGAAATAGTTCGTGAAAACATAATTGGAATATTCTTTGGAATTCATGACTTTCTAAAGAACCATTGATTACAAATTTTCTGTTCACGACGAAGTGTACGTACTCATTCAGATTCTAAAGGCCATTATAGAACTGTCCATGACTTTCGATGTTGTCCGTGTAGCGAGCTTTCAGAAATACCATCCCAGACCAGACGATCTTAGGTGGTAAGGTGCGTAACGTCGACCCATTTTAGACCTACCGGCTCGAACAACAAAGGCCACTGAGTGACAGTTCCTTCCTAAATTCCAATCCTAAAACACTCCAATCGTCTAACTCATAAAACTTAACTTATTTGACTAAACTAATAGCATGATAACAACTAAACAGTATTTCTCGAAAAATACCAATGCTAAAACATTCAGAAACTATTCGTTTCAAAATTACAATCTAGTAAAAATTTTGAAAAAAATTGCTAAAAAATTTTAAATTTGGTCTTTTCCAACAAAAATTTCGAAAACACCCTTTCGACCGTCCACACCCCACACTTAAAACCGTACAACGTCCCCGTTGTACAAAAAATGCCAAAACAAGGGAGAAAGAGTTACCCCTTTTGGAACGGCGAATTGCTTGATTGTCGGGACCATTTGTAGCAGAGTTGATTGTGTTGGAAATCATAGTTCATGTAATTAGTTTCAAAAACATGAGTTTGCAACGGAAGCATAAAATCATGAACACAAATTCCATTTTCAAGAGGATCATGCTACATGCATGTAGAGATAAAATGAAGAACAACCATAGATTAAGTTCAAGATCATAACCTTTGTTCTTGGGTTTGGATTGGATGATTTTGATAGCTAGGAATCAAATTAGAATCCCTCTATAGTTGACCCATCACAAGCTTGAACACCCTTGAATGCTAGTTCCACAACTTGCAAGATGAAAAACCTTTTCTTCTCCTTTCTTCACTTAGCCAAAAAACGATTTTTGCTTGGAACTATATGGAGAGTTTATGGCTGATTTTATTAAATGAAAGATGCTCACACACACCTACAATGATCGGCCATTATCTCTTCAAATAAGAGAAAGCAAAAGCCACTAGTTGGAAAGGAAAGACCCATGTGATTTCAATATACAAAAGCTAGCATCTTCCACTAGTTTAACAACTCAATGCATGCTTTTATGTCTCCCATCATGGCTTAAATTATGGATGATCAAATGTAGTGCTAGTAGGTTTTATTATTTATAAAACTTATATAATTATAAGCTTATAAATAATACATCTTCTTATTTCTTAAATGGGATAACATTTAACGCATAATCTTATATATAAATAAATCATCTAAATATACAATCTTAATTGTATAATTATATATATATATATATATATATATATATATATATATATAACAATATATATATTTTATTTAATTTACCAATTAAATTAAATAAAAGGCTTATTTATAAATCAATTAAATCGTTTAACAATTTAAACAATTTAATTGTTACACTTAATTAATTCATCACATATGAATTACTAATCAACCTTTAATTTTGTAGTTATTATTATTTATCTCAAATAATAATAACCTACAAGATTAAATTGCAAGTTTAGTATCATTTGATGTTAAATCAAATTTAACGTTCTAAATGATCAATTGGTGTCAAACTTGTTGTTGGTGTGACCCTATAGGATCATGTATTATTAGTAATATCATTTTATGATCATCCTTGGGCATATAGAACTAACAATCTCCCACTTGCACAAGGTTGCATCATAGAATGATATCGACAGTGGAAAACATCTAGCAACATTTCACTGCCCCCAATAACACATGACTTTGTGCCATTCAACAACATTCAATTCTTCAGAAAACACGAGGCTCTAATTGATGTATAAGGTTATCTATCAATTATCCCTTTGTCACAGACATCTTGTTGAACATGAGACATGGATCTTAATCATTCTCATTTTATGTTCAACTTTCAAACAGGCGCCTTAGATGTCTAACTCTCAACACATAAGATGAACAAATCCCGTCTTGACTACATACGCCTCTCATATAGTTAGTACTATGCATGAGTATGGCCTTTATGGTTGTCTGTATTTCAAGAACAACAGTAAACCATATCAAAGCATAGTACACTCTACACTTGAGTCCCAAATATGTATCTCAGGTCAAAGGATACAATGATAATACCTTTATTCAAGAATCACTTATGATGATGATCCATGGAGTGATCTTGAAACGGGTCAAGTCCAATACTTGTTCACTGACAAGTACCTATGAATTTGGTTGCAACCTTTTGCTACTTTTACCCATAAAAGTCAACCAATCCAATTCATATTAGTCTTACTTCATAATTGTTCCCACAACTATGATCGACTATGGACGTTTAGAATAACTAAATTATTCAAGGATTAAACATGCTAATAAAACACAATAATTATGAATGAAACATCACGTCACATATATTACATAATTCTTGTCGTTTACATAAGTTCATATTCATAAAACATTAAACACAAATCAAATCCATTCATTAGAAAAACGGAGTCCTATACCCTTAGCATGACTTTCATGCTTAGTTTGAGGTAAAGGTTTCGTGAATGGGTCTGCCAAATTTTGATCTCTATGAACCTTGTGAATACTTATTTCACCATTTTTAACTTCATGTCTAATGTAGTTATACCTTCGGTGAATGTGTTTGGTTTTTTGATGCAATCTAGGTTCCTTTGCTTGAGCTATAGCACCTAGATTGTCACAAAAGATTTCTATAGGGTCCCAAATGGAAGGAACAACCCCTAGATCTTCTATGAACTTTCTCATCCAGACAGCTTCTTGAGCAGCTTCTGAAGCAGCAACATATTCTGATTCTGTAGTGGATTGTGCAATCACTTCTTGTTTGGAACTCTTCCAAGACATGGCTCCTCCATTAAAAATAAAGACATACCCAGATTGAGATTTCGAATCATCCCTATCTGTTTGGAAGCTTGCGTCAGTGTAACTCTTTACCTTTAAGCTTTCTTCCAAACCGCCGTAAACTAAGAACATATCTTTAGTTCTTCTCAAGTACTTAAGAATGTTCTTTACAGCAGTCCAGTGGGCTTCACCTGGGTTCTGTTGATACATACTAGTCATACTTAAGGCACATGAGATGTCGGGCCTAGTGCATAACATGGCATACATGATTGACCCAATTTCTGAAGCATATGGGACATGTTTCATCCTTTCAAGTTCAGTCCTAGAGTTTGGGCACTGAGACTTGCTTAGGATGGTGCCATGAGGCATTGGCAAGAATCCTCTTTTGGAGTCTTGCATCTTGAACCTTTTCAAGATTTTATCAATATATACACTTTGGCTAAGACCAATAAGTCTCTTAGATCTATCTCTATAGATCTTTATGCCTAATACATAAGCAGCTTCCCCTAGATCCTTCATTGAGAAACAACTCTCAAGGAACGCTTTGACACCTTTTAAGGTTGGGATGTCATTTCCAAATAAAAGTATGTCATCTACATACAATACTAGGATTATGACAATGCTCCCACTAGCTTTCTTGTAAACACAGGAGTCATCCTCATTTTTGATGAATCCAAAACTCGTAATCTTTTCATCAAAACGGATGTTCCATGTTCGAGACGCTTGCTTTAATCCATAGATAGATCTTTTAAGCTTGCACACTTTGTTTGGATGCTTGGGATCGACAAAACCTTCAGGTTGATCCATATAGACATCTTCCAATAAGTATCCATTAAGGAAAGCGGTCTTGACATCCATTTGCCATATCTCATAATCATAGTACGCGGCTATGGCAAAAAGTATCCTAATCGACTTGATCATTGCCACTGGAGAAAAGGTCTCATCATAGTCAATACCATGAGTCTGTGAGTATCCTTTAGCGACAAGTCTAGCCTTAAAAGTGTGAACATTTCCATCCATGTCGATTTTCTTCTTGAAAACCCATTTGTTCCCAACAGTCTTACAATTGGTGGGAAGATTAACCAAGTTCCAAACTTGATTATCGTGCATGGATTGCATCTCAGTGTTCATGGCCTCAAGCCATTTATCAGATTCAGGATCTGATATTGCACTCTGATAGTTGACGGGTTCATCAGAATCTATCGTATAACATTCCTCTTCCATCATAAGGTAACCATACCTTTCTGGTATAATTCAAACCCTATCAGATTTGCGAACACCTTGTGTTACAATTTGTTCCTGATCAACCGTTTGTTCAGGTTCAACAATTTCTTGTTGAATGCTAGATTCAACTTCTTGTGTATCAGGTTGTGGTTCCTGAAGTTCCTCAAGTTCCACAAACCTCCCACTAGCCTCTTCCATCAGAAACTTGTTTTCTAGGAATTCAGCTTTTCGAGAAATAAATATCTTATTCTCGATGGGATTGTAGAAATAGTATCCAAGACAATCTTTCGGATACCCTACAAAGATACATTTAGTTGAACGGGGTTCTAATTTGTTTGAAGCTTCTTGTCTAACATAAGCTTCACAACCCCATACCTTGAGATAGGATAAAGATGGAACCCTTCCATGCCATATCTCATAAGGCGTTTTATCTACCTTCTTAGTAGGTGCCATGTTTAGGAGACGAGCAGCTGTTTGTAAAGCATAACCCCAAAAAGATAAAGGTAGAGTACTTCTACTCATCATGGATCGAACCATATCCAATAGTGTTCGGTTCCGCCTCTCAGACACACCATTATGTTGTGGTGTTCCAGGTGGAGTAAGTTGTGAAACAATTCCACAAGTCTTACAATGATCCATAAAGTTTGTACTTAAGTACTCACCTCCTCTATCAGAACGAAGAACTTTAATTGTTTTGTTGAGTTGATTTTCCACTTCACTTTGAAACGTTTTGAACATTTCAAACGCCTCATGTTTATGTTTAATCAAATAAACATATCCAAAACGACTAAAGTCGTCAGTGAAGGTGATGAAATATCTTTCACCATATCTAGTCATTGGCTTGAAAGGACCACATACATCCGTATGTATGATTCCTAACAAGTCCTTTGCTCTCTCATTGGTTCCGGAGAAAGGAGCTTTAGTCATCTTGCCATGTAAACAAGATTCACATATATCAAATGAGTCATCCTCATTTGCCTTCAAAAGTCCACTCTTTTGAAGTTGGGATATGCGATTCTTGTTTATATGCCCAAGGCGACAATGCCATAGATAGGTTTGACTCAAATCAAATTTGGGTTTCTTGGTGAAAGTGTGGTATAAAGAGTCATGGTTAGTCTTTTCATCAAGTTTTACTTCATAAATTCCATTTAAAGGTCTAGCCTCAAAATAGAATACATTATTTTTGTAAACACAAATATCATCATTATTAAAGGAAAGATCAAATCCACATTGTCTTAATTTAGCAACCGAAATAATATTCCTAGTCAAGCTAGGAACATAGTAAACATTCAACAATGTCATACACAAGCCACTAGGTAGTAATAAATCAAAACTTCCAATTGAATCCACCGCAACCCTTGCATTGTTTCCAACCCGAAGTACTACCTCATTTGCCTTCAGTCGCCTACTCCTTTTGAACCCCTGCAACATATTACATATGTGAGTTCCACAACCAGTATCAAATACCCATGTGTTAGGAGATAAATTATAAAGTTCTAGGTCTATCACATAGATACCTGAAGTGCCTTCACCGGCCTTCTTTTTCTTCAACTCCGCAAGATAAGTAGGGCAATTTCTCTTCCAATGCCCAGCTTTGCCACATTCAAAACATGTGTCTTCTTTGGCAACCTTTGCCTTCTTCTTGGGCGGATGGGAAGGTTGGACAACTTTCTTGCCCTTACCTTTGAAAGCTTTTGCTTTCCCTTTGCCCTTGGAGTTGGTGGGGTGTTCTGGTCTAGTTCTCTTTGTTCCACCTTCCTTGATCATGAGAACTTGAGTGGTTTTCTTAGGCAGATTCTTTTCCCCGGTAATTAGCATCTCATGTAATTCCGGGATAGTCTTGTTTAAACCATTCATGTTATAATTCATGACAAAAGGATCAAAGGACTTTGTCAAGGAGTTAAGGATCATATTCGTTGCTAGTTCTTCGGGCATCACAACTCCAAGACGTGCCAAATGATCAATGTGACTCTTCATTTTGAGCACATAAGAGCTTACCGACTGCCCATCCTCCATATTGCAAGCATGGAAAGCCCGAACAATTTCGAACCTTTCCGTTCTTACAAGTTGTTGGAACATTTCCTTTAGTTGATGAATCATGTCATAGGCTGAATGATTCTCCAAATCCTTCTGAAGGTCGGGAATCATGGTTGCCAACATGAGGCATGATGCATCGATGGAATCATCCATCTTTTTAAGCCATGCATCGTGTGCGGGCTTAGGAATGGCAGGGGGCTCTTCTGGAAGTGGTTCATTGAGAACATATTCTTTCTTTTCTTGTTTGAGAACAATTCTCACACTACGGTACCAATCCAAGAAGTTGGTATGGTTAAGTTTTTCTCTTTCAAGGAGAGACCGTAGTGAGGTTTTGTTAGGAGCCGAGTGTGTGTTGTTTGGTGCCATCTACAAAATTTTAACAAGGTTCTATTTAGTAAATTATGATATTAAGTCCTTAATAATTAATACCCTTTCATGTTTCATAAACTTTAATTAATTAAGGTCTAGAATCCAAGTTGCATTACGAATAAGTGGTTAGGTATCCTTTATCCCACCTATTCGAATCAACAAGGTAGGTAACGGTTTACCAATTATATCCAAATATAATTTCTAGAGTTATGGGATCCCATTATAACATTTATAAGTTTGGCATGTTTGATCCCATCTATGCCTTGGATTTCTAATGCTTAGGTGACCTTTATCACAAGAGATTTCCAAACGAATCATCCTACTTAAACGGACGTGTAGTTTTGACAACTATTAATGGTTAGGTGTCCTTTATCCCATCAATATTGCAAAACTACTTCTTGTATCACAAGAAGATTCCAAGTGGTTAGGTATCCTTTATCCCACAAGGAAATACAAGTGATACATGAGTGTCTTTAAGAGGGACGGCATTGATTCGTATTTCATAAGGGATTTGAATGTTTTACAATTCTAATTTTGAAAAACATATGGTATCATGTAGATTGCATGCATCCAATGAACATGGTACCATTAAATCTTATTTTGTTAATTGGTTCCTTAATCATAAAATCTCCATTTTATTGATTCTTTGTTTGTGGTCAAGATTACAATTAATATCCAATATTAAGTTTGAGTTTGATCACATATATTAGAACCAATTTATAATCCTAAATAATTATCATTATTACTTAGGGTTGGAGTTTGTAAGAGTTTATAAAATCTCCATTTTATTTCTTGTTTCAATCATTTTCAAAACTTGACTTAATAGGTTTAAAACAAAACCCATTTTAATAAAACCAATTTTATCACATCTTATGTTTTAATTGTCAACTTTTGAAAATACAAACTCCTTGATGATTATGTTTAATTATCTAGGTTGTCTAGCATGCAAAATCTTATTTTCATACACAACATAACATAATAAAACATTCAATCATCACAAGCATGCATGGGTGCATAAACACAAGCCAACTAGTTTGATATTTCATGTGAGTCACACATGAAATATCAAGTCCAAACCTAGGGACAAAAAGGTGACAAAAATTCAACCAAATGATATTCGATTTGGCTACAATTTTGCCAAGCTTCTTATATCACCAAATGACACTTGAACCACCATTTCTTGACACCATTGAGTGACATGTGATTTTTTTGTGGACCCCTCAAAACTTGCGACAGGCAGGGGCAGCAGGAAGAGTTTTTTGTGGTTTTTGTTGCATTTTTCAATTCATTCTTGGCCATATTGATGCTAATACTTGTTGAAACTTAATGTATATACTAGATATTAAAGTTACCAACAATTATATCACCAAATGACCAAGATATGAATTTTTAAAACACTTCCAAAACAATTTTGAAATCTGGACAGCAGTTCTTCAGAAAGTGCTGCTGTTGGGTGCAATCTTCTCTTGGTCTTTTACTTCCTTCTCTTGTTACATTTTGTGAAATAAATAAAATACAACTATTCTAATATTTACAAAATGAATATTAAGAAGGAAATAACTAATTATTATTACAAACCATTTGAATAAATGAATAGATTACAACCATATCTAATACAAACACAAAACATGCATCATATGGTCCTTGGCTTGTTTATGCACCATTTTATCACATAAAATCATAAGAAAATCAACACTTTGTTTTTCTAAGGCAACATCTATGTAACCAAATGCATGCATACATAAAATATAATTGGTTACATAAAATCATAGATTATATATTTGCATGTTGCCAAAGAAGCCATGCATGAAACTTTCATTCAAGAAGATGAACATTCATGGCTTCCAAAAACCAAGTTTATCTAAATAAACTTATTATCTAAACATGCAATATAGCCATGGCTCTGATACCAATTGTTGGAAATCATAGTTCATGTAATTAGTTTCAAAAACATGAGTTTGCAATGGAAGCATAAAATCATGAACACAAATTCCATTTTCAAGAGGATCATGCTACATGCATGTAGAGATAAGATGAAGAACAACCATAGATTAAGTTCAAGATCATAACCTTTGTTCTTGGGTTTGGTTTGGATGATTTTGATAGCTAGGAATCAAATTAGAATCCCTCTATAGTTGATCCACCACAAGCTTGAACACCCTTGAATGCTAGTTCCACAACTTGCAAGATGAAAAACCTTTTCTTCTCCTTTCTTCACTTAGCCAAAAAAACGATTTTTGCTTGGAACTATATGGAGAGTTTATGGCTGATTTTATTAAATGAAAGATGCTCACACACACCTACAATGATCGGCCATTATCTCTTCAAATAAGAGAAAGCAAAAGCCACTAGTTGGAAAGGAAAGACCCATGTGATTTCAATATACAAAACCTAGCATCTTCCACTAGTTTAACAACTCAATGCATGCTTTTATGTCTCCCATCATGGCTTAAATTATGGATGATCAAATGTAGTGCTAGTAGGTTTTATTATTTATAAAACTTATATAATTATAAGCTTATAAATAATACATCTTCTTATTTCTTAAATGGGATAACATTTAACCCATAATCTTATATATAAATAAATCATCTAAATATACAATCTTAATTGTATAATTATATATATACATATATATATATATATATATATATATATATATATATATATATATATATATATATATATAACAATATATATATTTTATTTAATTTACCAATTAAATTAAATAAAAGGCTTATTTATAAATCAATTAAATCGTTTAACAATTTAAACAATTTAATTGTTACACTTAATTAATTCATCACATATGAATTACTAATCAACCTTTAATTTTGTAGTTATTATTATTTATCTCAAATAATAATAACCTACAAGATTAAATTGCAAGTTTAGTATCATTTGATGTTAAATCAAATTTAACGTTCTAAATGATCAATTGGTGTCAAACTTGTTGTTGGTGTGACCCTATAGGATCATGTATTATTAGTAATATCATTTTATGATCATCCTTGGGCATATAGAACTAACAGATTGTTCGTCGTCTCGATGAAATCCGGGAGTCGGGGTGCAGTAGTGAACACGTTGGCATAACACAAGTGCAAGGGTACAGTGACCCCACACTTGCGTTATGCAACTCCATCAGTTGGTGCAGCAATCACAGTTTGGCACGATACTAACAAACATAAAATTGCAAAATACACAAAAGAAAATTATACGTTGTGAGTTGTTGTCCTTGCTGATTCCCCGTCTCCGCGACGCTGAAGTTTCAAGGCTGCGACGCGTAGATACGATGAAATTCGGTGTCTGTCGATCAAGTTCGAATGTCCGCGGCGCGAGATGAAGATGACCGCGTCGCGAGTATGCACGAAAAGCCCCAGATTTTTTGATTTTTCAATTTTAGTCTGTTTTTCAAATTGATTGTACCAATATGTTCCTAAACTAAAGCCGAACAAAAGCCCTAAGTTTAATTTCAGAAAAACAAGCTAAAATTGCCCTAATTTCTCATTTCGGTCACAAACCCCAATTATGAACCCTAGAATTCTTGATTTTCGATTCCAACCTGTTTTTATCAAATTGAACATACCAATAGCATCCTATACTAACCATTAACAAAAGCCCTCTGTCAATTTTCAGAAAAACACGCAACAAATCCTCCAAATCGGGCAAAAACCCGAAGAACCCTAATTTTGAGCCCTAATTCACAAATTCCTTATTTCTGCATGTTTTCATCAAATTGAAGGCATCACTAGGTAGCTAGGGCAGCGATTAAGAAACCCTAGGTGTCAATTTTTCGAAAAAAAAAACCAGAAAACCATCGATTTGAGGTTGAAGGGTCCGGTTTTCCCAAAAACCCAAAAACGGCCCTAATTTTCGTTTTTCGATTTTTAACCTGTTAAAGCACAAATTGAAGCTTCCAATATCTTGCTATAGGTGCGATTAAGGAACCCTAGGCTTTGATTTCATGAAAAACGAGCAAAAAATGGCTCGATTTGAGGTTCACGGGTTCGGTAGCCGAAAACCCAAAAATCGGCTCAAAACTCGAATTCAGCCTTGATTTTGCATGAAACCGTGAAAGGGAAGGTTGAGATACATACCTTGGAGGCTTAATTGCAGATTGGTTGGATCAATTTCACGAAAAATCGAAAAAATTCGGGTTGTGTGGGTGTGCTCGGCTCAACAGATGCGAAAATGGAGAGGGGAGACTCAACATTAGCGCCGAGAAGGTGGAGGAGGGTTGACCACGTTTGACCAGAGGTTAGTGTCACTAACATTAAAATTAGTGGCGCTAACTTTGCAATTTTCCATTTTTTCGCGATTTTTCCGTATTTTTAAAACCCGTTCGACCACCCCACACTCGAGTTATGCCAGGACATTTTGAAAAAAAAATTTCCAAGTGATATTTTGACAAAACAAAAACTAAAACTTAAAAACAAAAATTAAAAATACTTACCGAAATGTCGGGTTGCCTCTCGAAAGCGCTTCTTTGTTCGGTCTTTTAGCTGGACCGTCTTTCTGCGGCTACGGTGGGTCGTACACCATTTGACTCCACTGAATTTCAGTCGCCACCGTCCCCTCGTTGATTCCAGACTCCGATTTCCCCGGGTCAAATGGTTTGCCGGTTCCTCTGCTACTGCCCGGTTGCCGTTTTCTGATTAATCTGCGGTAATGCTTAGAAGTAGCTTTAAACCTCCAAGCTCGATCTTTCCTTCGGTATCTCTTCAAGATTACCGGCTTGATGTGAAGCGTTCCCAGTGCTTCTCCCAGTAAGTGTTCCTCAAGTTGTTTGTTGCTCGCATCTCGCATGGTGTCTTCATTTTGCAATTTTGACTTGCAGTGCCAATAGAAAATTTCCAATTGATTGGGATCGGGAGGCATATTGTTGGTGTATTCCTGAATGTCCTCATCAATGGTGTTGATCACATCTAATTTTCCATTCATGAATGGATCATGAGTAGCGATAAAATCATGTTTCTTATTTTCAAAAACCAACTCGTCAGCATCATCTTCGTGATCATCGTCCAACAGGTGGATCGGGACCACGAGTGAGCGACTAGTTTGATCTGGCGGTGGTACAAAGTCACCCATCACCAGATCCTTACTTTCAAATTTCTCAAAATTTTCAAAAACTACAGGGTCGTGGGTAATATTGTCATCTACACCCCCTTCCCCAATAGTATCAACAACTTCAACAATTTTGGGGATCGTTGGGCTGGGGTCTGTACTGTCACTTACAGCCTCCTCCACAACATCCTCATCAATCAAATCGTCTGGTGATGGTATGGATTCACACATCAACAGATCAACATTTCCAAAAACATCAAAAACATCAGAGGTTGTTGAGTCAGAGGTAGCATTGTCACCTACAACCTCTTCCTCAACAACATTTTCAGCCCTCTCAGTGGTCTCTTGACTTTCCCACGGTGCATGCCCTTCCATCACATATTCAGGTGATGCAAGTTCACACACATTATCATTGGTATTAAAATCACTCACCTCAGGTTCTGGCGAAGGTGGTGAACATTTCCAACTTTCCTCTAACCTATCTAAAGAAGCTTGCACTTTTTCAAGAGCTTCAGCCTGGTCCTTCTGCTCGTGGTAGTTGTTATACATGAGTACCCAAAGTTGGGCCCAAGTAGCAGAATTCTTAGGCTGAGATAACTCCTCGGTCCGCCAACCATTGTCATCGGATGATCCATTGTAGCAATCATCGTCGTAATAGGTGTCGGCCGGATTTTCATAATATTCATAATACTGATCTGGGTACATGTTATCGCCCATTATGAAGACGTACACATACCAAAAATCAACAAACTAAAATCAAACATCAAACGAAACAACCCTACTGATCGTCTATCCTAAGCGCACAACTCCCCGGCAACGGCGCCAAAATTTGACACGCCTAGGTCGGTGTGCGGTCAAAAATAAAGAAAAATACCTAACACACACTAGTACAGTGGTAGTCAGGGTCGATCCGCAGGAGTTACGTGGTTAGGACAAGACGACAAATTACCAACTGTAGTGCCACTCTATAGTCAGCGGTATTGTTTCTACTTTTCCAAAAACCAACTAAAAACACAATTACAAGACCAATGCCAAAAACCAAATCAAACATGAACTAACTAAACCAAACCAAATCTTAGACTAATGTTACTTACTGAAATCAGAAACTAAGTCCAAAATCCAGAAGCAACAAACAGTTCCAAACACATTAACAAGCATTCAAACATCCAAAATACCGAAAATTGCAAATAAACCATAAACCGAATGATTAACTTTTATAAATCCAAATCAAACCAATATTCAAACAATCCCAATCAAATATCAGATCTAAACAACTGATTATTCTACTGAAATCAGAAACTATGAATTTAAACAAACATCAAGTAATCGATGGAAATCCCGATTGCGGAATACCCCGATACCGAGTTGATAAAATAAGAGAAAAACTAAATTAGTAACCAAAATATTGATTCCCACTGAAAAACTGACGAAATAGTGCCTTTGGATCCCTCCTTTGCGTCCCGGGATGAGTAAAAAGTCGGATGGGACTTCGGTATTTATAATGGTGCGAAATTAGGGTTTCCGCGTTGCGGCATTGTCTTTCCCGCGTCGCGCGTGTTGCCTTATCCCGACTTTTCGGAGTTTAAAAGTCAAAAACAGGGATTTTATGATTTTTTGACATTAGCGTCGCTAATGTGGAAATTAGCGTCGCTAATATGTGCTTCCAGAATATTCCGCGTGCGTTCGAATTTTGAATCTGAATTTTTCCCTCCTGCGAACATTAGCGATGCTAACCATAAAAGTTAGCGACACTAATATCTGCTGACTTCTTTTTCTTGTTTGTTTTGCTCCGTAACTTCTCCAGAATTGCACTAAAACCCCTGCATTTACACTAAAAACATTTCCAAGCACTTTGGCACAAAAGTAAGTGATATTAACCAATTAATAAGAATAAATTAACTAAAACACGGCTAAACAACGCCTAAAATACTTAATATTACTAGGCGTTGTCAGTACTTTGCTCAACTCCTGGGGTAGTTGAAGTTTGTAGGCTACAGGACCGATCCTTGCTAGGATTTTGAATGGTCCAATGTACCTTGGGTTAAGTTTTCCCCTCTTGCCGAAGCGTATCATCCCTTTCCAAGGGGAGACCTTCAACATGACAAGGTCACCCACTTGAAATTCTAACGGTTTACGCCTTCTGTCTGGATAAATTTTCTGTCGATCGCGAGAGGCCTTCATTCGTTCCCGGATTTGAATGATCTTTTCCGTGGTCTCTCGTATGATTTCTGGCCCGATGAGGTTGCTGTTTGTCACTTGACCTTTGACTAGCTGTGTGTCGCTGACCTCGGCCCAACACAAAGGTGATATGCACTTACGCCCGTGCAGTGCCTCGAATGGAGCTTCCTTGACGCTAGTGTAGTAACTGTTGTTGTAGGAGAATTCAATTAGTGGCAAGTGAACGTCCCACGCCTTGCCAAAGTCTATTACGCAGGCGCGAAGCATGTCTTCCAGTGTTTGAATGGTTCGTTCACTTTGGCCATCAGTCTGCGGATGGTAAGCTGTGCTCATATCGAGTCTGGTTCCCATAGCCTTTTGCAATGCTTGCCAAAAGTGCGAAGTGAATCGGCTATCTCTATCAGAGATGATTGATTTTGGCACGCTGTGCAATTTTACAATCTCTCTGAGGTAAACCCTCGCCAGTTTGTCCATCCTATCAGCCTCCTTGATTGGTAGGAAGTGTGCGGATTTGGTTAACCTATCGACGATTACCCATATAGTGTCTAACCTACCGGTTGTCTTTGGTAATTTGGTTATAAAGTCCATTGTTATTCGTTCCCACTTCCACTCGGGCATTGCTGGTTGAATTAGCAAACCCGAGGGCTTTTGATATTCTACCTTAACCCTGGCGCAAGTGAAACACTTGCCCACGTAGGTAGCAATTTCTGCCTTCATGTTTGGCCACCAATACAGTTTCTTGAGATCTAGATACATCTTGTCGGATCCGGGATGAACGGAGTATTTAGTCTTGTGAGCCTCATTCAAGATAATATCTCTGTATCCACCAAATCTCGGGGTCCAAATTCGGTTCATGAGGTAACGAGCTCCGTCATCATTAACTTCAAGGTTTTTATCCATCCCTCACAACGCTTCATTTGCGACATTCTCAGGTTTTAAGGCTTCTAGCTGTGCCTCCTTGATCTGAGTGGACAAATGGGAATGGATCGTTATTGACAGAGACTTTACTCGACGGCCCGAGTACTCTTTTCGACTGAGGGCATCAGCTACCACGTTGGCCTTCCCTGGGTGATAACGAATTTCACATTCATAGTCACTTAGTAGCTCTACCCATCGCAGTTGCCTCATGTTGAGCTCTTTTTGATTAAGGATATGCTGGAGACTCTTATGGTCAGTGAAGATTGTACACTTAGTGTCGTACACGTAGTGTCTCCAGATCTTCAATGCGAATACTACCGTCCCCAACTCGAGGTCATGTGTAGTGTAGTTGACCTCGTGAGTTTTAAGTTGTCTTGAAGCGTAGGCAATGACTTTTCCTGTTTGCATGAGTACGCTGCCCAGACCTTGGTTCGACGCATCGCAATAGACCACAAAGTCTTCTGTTCCTTCTGGAAGGGACAGAATAGGAGTGCTGCACAAGGCTTTCTTTAAGGTCTGGAAGGCGGCGTCTTGTTTATCTTCCCACTTGAATGTTACACCCTTCTGTGTCAGGGCAGTAAGTGGTTTTGCAATTTTGGAGAAATTCTGTATGAATCTTCGGTAATAGCCAGCAAGCCCCAAAAACTGACGGATTTCTGTCGGAGTTCTTGGTGCTTTCCAGCTTTCGATGGCTTTGATTTTGGAGGGATCCACATGTATCCCTTCTTTGCTGACTACGTGGCCTAGAAAGTCCACTTTTCGAAGCCAAAATTCGCATTTCGAAAATTTCGCATACAGCTTCTCTGCTCTTAATGTCTCCAAAACTTGTCGTAAGTGTTGGCTATGTTCCTCCTTACTTCGTGAATAGATAAGTATGTCGTCGATGAACACTATCACGAATTTGTCTAGGTAAGGTTGGCATACACGGTTTATTAGATCCATTAACACTGCAGGCGCATTGGTCAATCTGAAGGGCATCACAACGAATTCATAATGGCCATAGCGAGTTCTGAATGCCGTTTTAGGAACATCTTCCTCTTGAACCTTGAGTTGGTGATATCCCGACCTCAGATCGATTTTTGAGAAATAGCTCGCTCCTTGGAGTTGATCGAATAGATCGTCAATTCGGGGTAGCGGGTATCGGTTGTTGATGGTGAGCTTGTTCAACTCTCGATAGTCAATGCACATACGGAATGATCCATCCTTCTTCTTCACGAATAAGACCGGCGCTCCCCAAGGTGAGAAGCTCGGCCTGATGAACCCTTTGCTTAGTAGTTCGTTTAGTTGGCTGGATAATTCCTGCATTTCTGCCGGGGCTAATGGGTAAGGTGCTTTTGCTACCGGGGTGGCTCCTGGAATCAAATCGATTCTGAACTCGACTGGTCGTGCGGGTGGTACTCCTGGAAGGTCTTCTGGGAATACATCGGAAAAGTCACAGACTTCGGGGATCTCTTTGATGTTCTTTACTTCTTTCTTCTCGTCAACAACGTGGGCTAAGAAGGCATGATATCTTTTCTGTAGGTATTTTCGGGCTTTGATGCAAGACACGATTCGGAAGCTGGTACTGGGTTTATCACCGTAGACAACAAAGGTCTTGTCATCCGGCAGATGAAGTAGAATTCCTCGTTCGTAACACATGATGTCGGCATGATGGGGAATTAGCCAATCCATACCAAAAATCACGTCAAAACTTCCTATTTTAACAGGCATTAAATCGATTTGAAAGGAGTGATCGTCCAGAGTAAGTGTACAGCCTATGTATATGTTGTTTGTGCTTTCAGTTTTGCCATTTGCCATCTCTACTGTAAATGTTTCATTGAGTGGTTGTGGTTTTTGTTTTAATAAGTATTTAAACTAGTGGCTTACGAAACTCCTCTCCGCACCGCTATCGAATAGTACACAAGCATATGAGTTATTGACGAGGAACGTACCGGTAACCACGGTAGGATCCTCTACTGCTTCCGCGCGTCCCATGGCTAGGACTCTTCCATTTCTCCCCACGTTCTTTGTCTTTGGGCAATCATGCTTAAAATGCCCTGTCTCACCGCAACCATAGCAAGCTTGACTCACCCCAGCATTAGAGGCTTGGGTGGTTTGTGGAGCTGGCGCCTTGCAGAAATGGGTGGTATGCCCCTTTTTGTTACAGTTCGAGCAGTGCATCTCCCTACATGCTCCGGTGTGGTGGAAATTACACTTGTTGCACTTGGGTAGTGTCCCATTATACTGCTTGGTTGTTGTAGGGGTAGTCGGGACAGTGGCTGCACGGACTGCCACAATCTGTTGTCTCTTGACATTTTCTTGGTTAGGCTGACACCTCCCCCTGTTCCAGGGTTTCCTTTTGTGGTCCTTCTCCTTTGGTTGTTCAGTTCTTGGGGTCATGGTTCCCTGGCGAACCCCATGGTCAACTAGTCGTTGGGCTAGTCGTTTGGCTTTGTCGAAGGTAGCGGGGCTTGCTGATTCTACATTCCCCTGGATATGAGGAGATAGCCCCCAGATATAGCGCTCCACTTTCACAGATTCTGGCGTGACCATAGTAAGGCAGAGGGTTGCCAGGTCATTGAATCGGTTCGTGTAGGAGGTCAGATCTGAACCTTTCATAGTAAGGTTCCACAGTTCTTGTTCTAGTTTCTGGATCTCCCCTCTGGGACAGTACTCTTTCATCAGCATGGTCTTCGGTTCCTCCCAACTCATTGAGTTGGCCACAGGAAGTGTCAGAGCCTTAACATGGCCCTTCCACCAGGACATGGCCGTATCAACAAAGGTACCAGCGGCGAATTTGACTTTAGATTCCTCGGAGCATGCAGAGATTTCAAAGATTGATTTTGTTTTCTCAATCTATCTCGTGAGAGCAAGGACACCACCAGTACCGTGGAAAGCCACTGGTTTACAATTAACAAAGTCTTTGTATGTGAATACTCGCGATTGGTTTGATGTTTCTACATTTGTGGAGTCGTTGGTGGCATTTCTGCTTCTACTTCCATTCGTCCCATTGTTGTTAATCTGGGCAATAGCGGCTGTCATGGCGGCTGTGACGGCGGCTTGGAAAGTTGCTGAGTTCATCATGTGTGGATCGGGTGTCCCGGCTGGTGTGCTCCTAGTGTTTCTCCTTTTGGGTGGCATATTTCTGTTATAAGGATTTTAAGATTTAACGATGATAAGTCTTCGGAAGGATCGTTATAAATCTGGTGTCATTAAGATATGGCGTTTATGTTTTTAAGTTTTATCTTGTTCTAATCCTTTCATAAATTGTAATTATAATCCAGTATCAAACATACATGTCAAACACTTGTGCGACACTTATAAATAACATAAGTCATCACATTAATAATAATTGTAGCGTTACATGAATTTGAAATGGGAAATTCGACTTTCGCAAAGGTCTAAAGTGCAACAGAAATAAACAGCGTAACGACTTACAAAAAGTGTAATCACTTGATTGTAGAACCGCGCCTACATACAAGGGTGAGCAGCGTATAATGCGTGCTCAAAGGCTTCCTAATCTATAACAAACTTGAGTAGTATAAGTACTACTCATGGTGATCCGGATCTCCCAGCTCTGCGTATTGCATCCAACTGTGCCCTTAGGTCAGCAGCCTCTCGCTCGGCCTCCTCGGCCCTCCGCTCTACGTCTCGGATCCTCTGCTCAGAATCTGATATCCGCTCAAAGGCCTCCTGAAACATACCCATGGCTATCCGTCCATCCTCTTCGAGTTAGTCGACTCGTCCAGAGGTACGGCCATGGGTATCGTCCAAGCGTCGAAGGCGTGCTGCTGTGACTTAGGTGGTAGCTCCCACATCCATGACTTGGCTGGTGGTTGCCCTAATCCGCTCGTCCTGTCGGTTGCTGCGTCCGACCATGACTGGTAAAGATCGATCTGCAGGGCCCCCTCCAATGAGGTCGAAGCTCATACCATAAGGGGGGTACCAGGCCCTGTTCTCGGCTCCACAGGCGTATGTGCTCAGCCCATTCTGGCACCTGATCCTGAAGAGGTTCTTCTATTAGTAAAGGACGGTGAATGGGGAGTACCCTCTTCCGAGGGGTACGCATCCATAACGGGCCACCGGGGTGGCGGTATACCTGAAAGTCCGGCTCTAGGGATGGTGCGTGTATGTCGCGGATCGGGTAGCGTGGATCGATGACCTCAGACCCATCATCAGAATCTTCGTCCTCCCATTGGTCTTCTTCTTCCGAAGCTTCCTCTGGTTCCTCCTCTGGAACCTCTTCTGGTTCTTCTTCTGGTTCCTCCTCCGGAACCTCTTCTGGTTCTTCTTCTGGTTCCTCGTTAAGCCATCCCCCATTTCCCTCCTCGGGGAAATAAGGGTCTCCTGGCAAATGGAATCCTGCCATGGCGTCTGTACGAGAATTGGGGTGTAAGAAGTATATAGGGGGACCTTAATTACACATATATATAATTAAGTAATGTACACAAAATACTCCTATAGTATTTTAACTTTATGTTTAGTTCTATAGCGTTTTAAAATACTCCCATAGTATTTTAAATTTTATGTTTAGTTGTTTGATTATTGGTATGTGTTCGGACTTGTTGTTCACTACGACTATCCCTAAGTACCCGTTAATTATATCTTGGACCAATAGAGTTGATCAGGTTCTATTTATCCCAGACATAATTACTAAAGCACTTAGGTCTATCCGTAGTATTTCAACTCATCCTAATACTTTTGTATGTCTTCGTTATAATATCGTTCTAGTATGTATGTATGTATGTATTTATACTTTTATAAAAATTATCGTTATAATTTTAAAAGTATACTTGTACAAAAATGTTTTCGAGAGTTTTAGTCCCATTGTATTTATAGTTGTATATCTTAAATGGATTGATATACTTAGTTCACTATAAAAAATGCTCTGATACCAATCTGTCACACCCTCAAACCGTATTGGCGGAATAGTTCGAGAGTGGATGACTTCATGAACAATATCATAACAAAGTTGAATAGTAGTGAATTCCAAGCACACAACCATCGTTTAAATCAATTACAAATGCTACAAAGTTTACTTATTTCAAGTCTCAAATACAATTGAGATGATATCAAGATAGATAAAAATGACGTTGTAACGTCATATCTTGCAGCGCTTGCATTTACCTTGTTAGTTTCCTGAGAATACAAGTAGTTGAAAAAGTGTCAACAATTAAGTTGGTGAGTTCATAAGATTTTGTAATAGAAAAGCCCTTTGTTTGTAAACGGTAGTAATTGAGAACCAAGAAAATCCTATATTTTCTTATAAAAATGATCAAGTCTTTAACTCCAAAAGACTAAAATATAATATGTATAATTGTAATGTAAATTCCTTTGAAGTATATAATTTTACGTAAATAATTTATAAAAGAAACTATTAAGTTGATATTTTTCTCTGGGAGAGCAGCTCAGGTGTGGGGTTGTCAAGCCCCGTATAGATCTATACTCAAATATCGCGCTCTCTTACTGAGACTCTGGTTATAAATGTACAAGACTTATAGTAGGTACTTATAAAAGGATTGTGAAGATTCATCTCACGAAATGTATGTATTTCAATCAACTTGTTTACGTACGATTTGTATATAAAAACTCTTGTAATCATCCATTATCATTTTTCCCATGATAATATAGTATTGTTTAATAATTATATAATTTTATATAATTATTTTTGTCATGTTTAAGCGTCAATATTACCTTATGTTCGTAAACTATTCCAATAATAGTCTATTTTTAGTAATTCCGTCGTAACAATCATATTTTGCGAATAATAACGAAGTAACTTGTTCAAATGTTTATAAATATCATCTTTTAAGATATTTCTCACAAAAATGGTGTAATAACTTGGTTATAACCATTTTTGTTGGAAAATAATATTTTTATTTATAAAAACGTAGTTTTTACCAGTCTTCATTTTTATAACGTTTTTACCCAATATCTAGTATTTTTGTACGCTTTATTTGTGGTTTTGTAATTTTTACATAACTTAATATGTCCAAGTGTTCATAATACATGGATCTATTCATATTTTATGTCAAGTCCATCTTTATAATATTTTGTCCAAGATCTAGTATTTTTGTATGGTTTATTTGTGGTTTTTGTAATTTTTGCCCAACTTAATATGTCATAGTGTTCATAATACATGGATCTATTCATATTTTATGTCAAGAGCATTTTTACACAAATATTAACTTTATAAACTTGTGTAAATCAACATGTATATCAATAAAACACATATAAA
The DNA here is from genome assembly GCA_023525715.1 of Cichorium intybus. Taxonomy (NCBI): domain Eukaryota; kingdom Viridiplantae; phylum Streptophyta; class Magnoliopsida; order Asterales; family Asteraceae; genus Cichorium; species Cichorium intybus. The sequence continues at coordinate 118,107,171 of CM042013.1, read as the reverse complement.
CTTGAATAAAACAACATTTATAGTAAAAGAACTTGTATTCTCCCCCAAAAGGTTTGAAAAGATGAAAATGAGGGGTATGAACTCACCTTGAGTGGTAGATCTTAAGGTTTCTTGGTAGAAGGTTGAAGAGTTTGGTTCTAGGACTTGGATGACTCTTGGACAAAGCTAATATCCAATGGATTTTGATGGATATTAGTGTGTGTAAAAGGTGTAAAACTTGTGTTATGTTGTTTAGAATCAAAAGATGGATGAATCTTACCACTTAATCTTGTGAAATGAGCTTGGAATTGAAGCTTGAGGAAGATGATGATGGTGATGGTGTGAGCCGAGAGCAAGAAGAGAGGAAGAGAAAGGAGAGGTTTGGTTGGATACAAATGAACTAGGCTAGTCTCTCTTGGAAGATTTAGTCTTAGATATTTCCTATTATAAAATTACTAGCTTCATAAGTGCCTAGATTTTAAATATTTACCACTAAGGTCATATTGGAGCACTTGCTTCAGCCAAATGAGTGTAGGGTGGGGGGTGGGGTAGGGTTGGTTTTTATAAAAATAGCAATGTACTTATAAAAATGGGTGATTTTTATAAAATCGTAAGTCGTTTTAGTAAATTTTTATGCGTTTTTAACGAAACGAAGTTCTAAATAATTATTTTGTATAAAAACATTGTCAAACATTTATTTTGATTGAAACATAACTCGTTGGATGTCGGAATACGCGTTTAAGCGCGGTATTCTTCCGATTTCGCGATTTTTGACGTTTTACCGTAAATTGTATTTAGCTTTGGAATTAAATACTAGATACTATTACGTTACTTATCATATAAGTTTTTATTTCATATGGGATGTTTAAGGCACCACATTTTAGAATTTGAGTCCCAACCCTGTATACATTTATCCGTTCACAGCGGTTTAATCGTTATAACTTTCACATACGAACTCCGTTTTCGACGTTCTATATATCCACAGTTTCGTATTTACGAGTAGATCATTTTATGAATATTATTATTCTCAAAATAATAATTGTACGATTATCGAATTTTTACGCTACAGTAGTTTGCTGTCCGTATTTTCGACTTTTAATCGATATTTTTTGATTTAGCATACGTAATACTATAATATTAATAATTCATTGCAAAAGTTATGGAAAATAACTTTTCAACATATAGATTAACGTATGCTTCGTTTGACTACTGTTGACTTTTGTTGACCAAAATTTACAATTGTCACACCAATCTTCTAACTCCTAAAACTCAACTTATTTGACTCAACTAATAGCATGATCACAACTACATAGTATCTCTCGAAAAATACTAATTGCTATAAACAATCACAAACTATTCATTTCAAAATTATAATCTAATAAAATTTTTTAAAAAGTTTCTAAAATTTTGAAAAATCGGTCATTTCCCACAAAAATTTCAAAAAACTAACTACTATTTCGACCGTCCACACCCCACACTTAAAATCGTACAACGTCCCCGTTGTACAAAAATATATTCAAAACAAGGGAGAAAGAGTTACCCCTTTGGACGGTAGATCGCTCGATTTCGCGTTCTGGAGTTGTAGCGCAACAGTGAACACGCCGGTAGTCAAAGCAAGTGGAGGGGGCACGGTGACCCCATACTTGCTTGAAACAACTCCTCCCATTTTGGTAACTCATGCATGACTCAACAAAAACATCAAATGCAAACAGAATAAAATAACGGGAAACAAAAACAACAATTGTACAATAAACTAACTTTTATGTGTTGCGGATAGCCGCGGCGCGTGATTGAATAGGGCTCAACGACGGCTAAAATACTTGATGTTACTAGGAATCGTCAAACACCCCACACTTGTGCCTTGCTTGTTCCTCAATTAAAACTGAAACTTATGCAACCGAAGAGAGCAAAAATGCTTCAATTGATTTTCAGACTTGCTCTTCTGAGGCTAAAAAGGATTCTTCGGATGATGAATCTAGGTTTGCCCCTGTTCTGAATACTTCTGATGAATATACAAAACTCTCTGTTGATAAATCCAAAACCTTTGTTGAACTTGCATGCACGTATCCAAAGGTTGCTAACTTTAAAAACATGGTTTTCATTAAACAAGGAGTGAAACTAGAGGACAGTTGTGAGCTTGTCTCAATTATGAAAGAAGACAACGGTAAACTTACACCCGAAGGGTTTTTCTCAACTGATAAGATGCACCAAAATAATTTGAATGAAAATATGGAGATCAAAATGAAGATTAGAATACATGAAATGTATCAGTTGGAATATCACTTCGGACATAATACTCAGTATAAACATTTTTCAAATAACCAAAGAGAATCCGGTGAAATACCATCTTTTGTAAGGCATAAACGATTTTATGATAACAGACGAAGGAGAAATTACCGTGACTCTCAAAATAAAAAGAAGGCCTTTTCAAAATCAGCAGAAATCTTCTGTTATCAAGAAATCTTCGGATAACTGTCAAAAATTTGTTTTCGAACCAAATAAACTGATTTGTAAAAATCAAAAATTTTGAAAACTTTTCAAAGAAATTTTTTTCTAAGGGAAGCAACCTGGTTGACACGTTTCATCTATGCTTAGACAAAAACATGGATATTTTCAAGGATAAAAGTTTAACTATACAAGATTTCAAATTGGCCTACGAAGAATTTCTGTGCGAATCTACTCAATGTAGCTCTTTGTCTGGAAGGACTTCAATTTTAAAGAAAAAGTGGGTGCCAGTCAAACCAACTCCTTCACCAATCGTTAAACCAAAGGAATAAAAACCGAAGAGCATTTTACAATGGGTACCCAAATTCATTCTAACACATACATCATCCGATTTGTGTAATATTGCTTCTACTTCTGGAACCAAAAAGGATGACTTGATTGAATCATGGATCAATGACCCAAAACTTACCCTTTAGGACCCAAGGCATGTTGGTTACCTGAACCTTTCCTCTGATTTGTAGGTAGTGATTGATGATCAGTACGACAAGGAATAGTACATCGATAGTGGCTGCTCAAGACATATGATAGGGAGAATTCAATATCTAAGGGATTTTGGAAGCCTAGAAGACGGAGGAGACGTAAAATTTGGAAATAATGATACTTTTCCCATTAAAGGCTATGGGAAAATCACAAATGAAAAGTTTACAATCAATCGTGTAACATATGTAGAAGGTCTAAAACACATAGTTGGCTATGGCATTAGAGACTATCTCATCTGAACTTCAAGAACATCATCAAGCTCGTTGCTCTTGATTTAGTCTGAGGAATAACAGCACTAAAATTTGACAATCTCATCTAAGCTTCAAGAACATCATCAAGCTTGTTGCTCTTGATTTAGTCCGAGGAATACCAGCACTAAAATTTGACAATGAAACTCTGTGCGCTGCATGTGAACATGGGAAGCAAAAACGTTAACCACATCCGATTACCATTGACTCAAAGATCACTGAACCACTCGAATTACTTCACATTAATCTATGTGGTCCTTCCACAGTTGAGTCTCTTGGCGGCAAAAAGTACATCTTGGTAATTGTGGATGATTTTTCAAGATTCACATGGGTAATTTTCCTACGACAAAAATCAGATACTCCGGTTGAACTCACAGACTTCATCATTAATATCGAGCTACATTTCAAGAAACTAGTTAGAGCGATCCGAAGTGAAAACGACACTGAATTCTAAATCAGACCATTGACACGTTCCTGAAGGAGAAGGGCATCACTTAGAATTTCTCTGCCCCTATACTCCATAGCAAAATCGAGTTGCTGAACGAAGAAACAAGTCTCTATGCGAAGCGGCTAGAATTATGCTTGATTACGCAAATATACCGATGTATTTCTAGGCCGAAGCCGTTGCCACCGCCTGCTTCACTCAAAATTGATCTTTCATTCATAAGAGGAAACCAAATGTAAAAGTTTTCCATGTCTTCGAATGTAGATGCTTCATCATGAAACTTAAAGATGGCACCACAAAGTTTGCATCTAAGTCTGATGATGGCGTCTTTCTTGGCTACTCACACTCTGCGAAAGCATATCGCGTTCATAACAAAACAACAAGGAAGATAGAGGAAACGTTTAATCTGACATTCGACCATCACCACATAAAGAAATCAGTGACAATCTTTCCTCGTTCTTCAATTTTTCCAAACACCACAACCGAAGTTCTTCCTTTTGATTCGTTTAACGTTGATTTCTCATTTTTGTTTGATAGTCCTGATCGTGCAATAGATGTTGAATCCAATGCGAAGGACAACAACACACCAAAAATCAACAAGCTTCATGACGATCAATCAACTGCTGATACTTCAAGGGAAAAGACTCCTTCCGTTGAGGGGGAGCAAAGAATGACCAAATTAAACGATCCTTCGGTTGAGGGGGAGCCATCAAGTTCTTCCTCATCTAAGGATACCCCTGCTGCAATCGATGTGGAGCCAGCTAATACATCAGAAAATGAAACATCCGCTCCAGTCGAGGGGGAGCCACCAATACCTGACACTCTAAACAAAGACAACTGGTCCACTTCGGATTATCCATCTGATACGAAGAAGGTGCATGGAGAAACACTACCTGAGTACGATCCAGCATATCCAACTCTTGAGAAATGGACTTGTGATCATCCAAAAACACGGGTAATTGGTTATCCAGGTGAAAAGGTACTTACACGCTCACAACTAAAAACAAAGCAGCAAGAATTAAACAAACGATCGGATTTTTGCATGTTCAATGTTTTCATTTCCAAAGTCGAACATAAAACTGTGAAAGAAGCTTTTCTACACTCAGATTGGGTTGAGGCTATGTAGAGAGAGTTAGCCGAATTTGAAAAAAACAAAGTTTGGCGTTTAATTCCTAAACCAGCTAACTCCTTTGTAGTCGGAGTCAAATGTGTTTTTCGAAATAAACTTGATACTGAAGGTAAAATTATATGAAACAAAGCTAGACTTATTGTTAAATGATATTTTCAACAAGACGGAATCGATTATGATGAGACATTTTCTCTTGTTGCCAGACTTGAGTCCTTCCGAATATTTTTGGCATTTGCTGCCCATAAAACTTTGATGTCTATCAAATGGATGTCAAATGTGCTTTTTTAAACGGGGAACTCGAGGAATCAGTGTATGTGGAATAACCATCTGGTTTTGTAAATGAAAAGTTCCCAGATCGCTTTTGTATTCTTGACAAACCAGTCTACGGATTAAAGCAAGCACGCCACGCTTTATACGAAACTTTAACCTGGTTTTTAAAACAATCAAACTTCAAACAAGGATTTGTTGACCCCACCTTGTTCGAAGGAAAGTTGGTACTCATCTCATGCTAGTTCCAATCTACGTGGATGATATCATCTTCGGTTCAACAGATCCTGAACTTTCAAAAGAATTCGAAACCTTAATGAAAAGTAGATTTCAAATGAACATGATGGGGAATATACATATGTTTCATGGATTGCAAGTCACGCAAACCTCATAAGGTATTTTCATAAATCAAGAAAAATACACATGAAGCCTTCTAGAGAAATTTGGAATGGAAAATTGCTCCAATGCGAAGGTTCCCATGGCTGCTGGTACACGTCTCTCACATTCTCTTGACAAACCAGCTGTTGATCAGAAAGTCTACAAAAGCATGATTGTATCTCTACTATACCAAACCGCTAGTCGACCAGACATCATGTTTTCTGTATGCAACTGTGCAAGATATCAGGCGAATCTAAGAGAACCTCATTTAGCCGCAGTCAAGACAATCTTTCGGTATCTCCATCGCACACCCTCTCTTGGATTATGGTACCCTGCCAACTCAGGCTTCTTTCTTCAAGCCTATTCTGATGCTGACCTTGGAGGGTGTGCCCTTGACCAGAAAATCACTTCGGGTGGCTGCCAGTTTCTTGATGAAAAGCTCATTAGTTGGAAATCCAAGAAGCAAACATGTGTTTCCATCTCCACAGCCGATGATAAGTACACTGCTACTGCTGCTTGCACTTCCCAGATGATATGGATCCAAAGTCAACTTCGTGACTATGCCAAACATATGCGAAGGATCCCACTCTTTTGTGACTCACAAAGTGCCATACAAATTTTTCACAATCCAGTCCAACATTCGAAGAGCAAACATATTTCTCTCCGCTACCATTTCATTAAAAGTCAAGTAGAAGAAGGGAATATTGAGGTTCACTTCATCCATACGAATGACTTGTTGGCAGACATCTTCACCAAAGCCCTTGACGAGAAAGCCTTCACATGCATCGTTCATAAGTTAGGCATGCTTGAGTCATCCACAGTTGCATCAACTTAATCTGATAAGTGCTTTCAATCCTATACCTCTGTTATTTATTTTTTACTTTTTATCTATTTTTAATTATTTTTCTTAAATTATTTTTAAGTTTTTTTCTTTTCTTTTCAGTACAAAATTTGTTTCTCTAAGATTAGGAAAAGTTCTTTTTATCATAAGGGATATTGCTAATAAACGAACCTTCCGTTCTATTCGGATAACATCTTTCAAACAATGAAATGCAGAATACATATGTTACATTTTTTTCAACATTACTATTCACATCCGAACCTTCGGTTCCCTTCTGATCAAGTTTTTTTTTTACTGAGTTCTGGTTCTTCAATCACTCATGTTTCTTTCATCCGGATCCTCACCTGCAAAATCATAAACTACACCTTAAAGGACAAAACGATGATTTTAGAATTTGTGAAAACATATCCCATTGCACTGAGGGATATTTTGGATTCGACTTTGCATAAGTCTTCGGACAGATCTGGAAACTGCAAAGAAGACCATTGCAGAATACGAACCGAAGGTACATGAGTTTACTGCATACAAAGAGGCACACAAGATATCGGATCAATAGATTAAGATTCTTGTCTCTCAAACAACTGATTCTATCTGAAAGGATATAGCGCCTCTACTTAACTTGGTTAGTCGATTATTGGGTGATCCGATGTTCTTCCACACTGCGTCACAAAGGGGAGACTTACATCGACCAACTGGAAGAACCACCACCTTCGTACCAACGACAACTATCACACCAGTTACAACCTTTGCTCCAATCACTCAAACAATAACCACCACTGCTCCTACAACAACACCACCATTCTTCGGATTTACTTCAGCTCCATCCTCAACAACGGTTTCTACAACCACATCGGCTAGTACAACTCCTCTCACTTGGGGACTTTCATCTTCCACCCCAATTTCTTCTAAATCCACCTCAAGTATCATAAAAATATTCTCAAGTGGAATCAAAATTGGAGTATGTTATGCACCAACATCCACCTCAACAAAAAAACCACTTCCAAAGTTCCACCTGAAACCGGTTCTTCTGTTGACAAGGGCAAGAAGATTGCTCAGGAACTCTCCAAGTCAGAAAAAAAGCAACAAAAGGCAGAAGAATATGAGAAGTTAAGGCATTTGTATGCTGTTTCCTGAAGCCGCATGGCAAAGAAGGAAGAGTTAGGCCCAGTAAACAAAATCTAGACTTATGAAACAATCATGTCATTGGCTTTCACCAACGTGGAGATGTTTGATCGAGTGCCTCTTGTGTCATACGATGTTGAAAATAATGCAGAACTTCAGCTGGATATTCCGTTCAATCCGAAGCTCTATGCAGCTAATGTCTACGACATTGAGTTTGATTCGGCTGAAAAGAGAAAATTTCAAGAACAAAAAGCTAGGTTTCATGCTAACCTTGGTGTAGATCAAACTCATGTCTAGTCTTGTTTAAATATTATGGGGATAGACAGAATTGAGACAGGTGAATTGTTCAAAGAAGTGTATCAAAATTACACTTATCATGTCTGAAGAAGAGAACATAAAATTGAAAGTTCATTCACTGTTGCACACTTCCCCTTAATGAACCCGAATAATTTTATTGTCCTAGTTGAAAGATTTTACAGCTTGACTCAAACGAGGATATCCAAGCAAGTGGATCTCACACGTGGACAAAGAATTATTGGAAGGCTTATGGGTTTGTGTCTCCGAAATTTTTTGATGTACGATTACGAAGTGGCAAAATTGTTTAAAGTATCCGTTCCAGTTACGGATAAGGAGCTTACAGGAATAAACAAATTCAGTGATGGAAATATTTTACAAAAGCCATGGGGAGTCATGTATAGAAGAAAACTCACCAGAAAAGGAGCATTGAAGAAACTGTTTTTCGATATGAATGAGAAAGAGAAATTTCCAACAACTTTCTTGGAAGTAATGGTGACAAGGGAAACGGTGAAAATTCGGATGACGTAAAAAAAGAATTATGTGATCATCTAAAATGGTGGATTGCTGTTCGGAAGGAACTAATAAAAGCTTTCAATATGTTGTAGACTTCGGATACCTGACATCTTCACCACAAAGGGGGAGAATGTTAGGGTGCAGATTGTGTTGATATTTGATATCGGAAGTACAAGTGTTCCTGTACAAAGCTAGTGAAGTACACGAAGCTCAAGTCTGGTCCAAAGCAAATGCTAGCTGTCAGTCATATTTTGTGTTTATCTTTTAATTAGAGATAATGTCTAGGGTTTTTGTACTTACCTGTAATCGATGAGCTTTGTGTGTTTGGTCCTTTAGTTGTTTGTATTTAAACACAAGCAACGCTAGATAGTTGATACGTTCATTAGCATAGTCGTGATATTCATTGTAATGATCCTTATAGTTGCTCATCCTTTGAGATTTGTTGCACTATCTTATTTACAGTGATAAAAATCATTTGACTGGTTGAATATTCAAACCTTATTTGTTCTCGTTGTTTGCATTAAACGTATTTTGGTCTTACAAGTACATTGAGTCATCCAACTCTATATTAGAAGATTTGTAGGTAAGAATAGTTGTCGATGCCTCACATTCACCATTGGTGTTATAGCAAAGATCACTGGCATAGAGTCGTGAAATATCATCAACATTTGGTTTAAAATGTTGAATCGTCTATTTCTTAAACCAGAAGATAGAATGGGTGAGAATGAATTGGTGCGTGTGATAGACTACGGTATGTAATCTAACCATATGCTAAGAGTTTTTAACTCTCGACTATGAGTGGCTTAAATCAAAGTGTTTAGAAGTTGATCTTTTAGAAAACTTAAGGTTAGGTTAAGAAAAGTTGTTAGTGCTTCATACTCATTGTGGTGTACCAATGAGAATCATCGGCACAAGTTGTTTTACCTCAGAAGTGAGTGGTATAGCTCAGTGCATCATCGATTGATAGGGTAAGGTAATGTCTTAGTGAATCACGGGGAAAGTGAAAAACATCATTGACATGAGAGCTTTGGATCTGTGCTCCTGATTGGTCTAGATTAGGAGCATTGACAATCGTACAAATTTGTGTAGTTTTAAAAGGAAATTAACTAAGAAAATAAAAAAAAAATAAAAGACATAATTTTTTGAATTTTCATTAATTTTGAAAGAAAAAACTTAAAAGGAAAAACATATTTTTGGATTTAGAATTTTATAATTTTTTGTTATTTTTAATTCTCCCCCTAAATTTGTGCATAGAGGAGAGTGAACGAAAATGAAAAAATTTAACTAGAAAAAAATTACAAAAATGTACAAAATTTGATTTGTCAGTCATTGAAACGAATCATCATTAAAACTCCAACAAGCAAATCAAAACGAACTTTTGCAAAAGGTTTTATAAACAAATCCACCACATTGTTATCTGTGTGGATTTGTTCCAAGTGAATAAGTTTACACTCGCCGAAATCTCGAATAAAAGAACTTTAATGTCGATGTGCTTGGTTTTAGAATGCTGAGCAGGGTTTTTGACCATTTATATAGTTGCATCGTTATCACAAAAGATGAGAGTGTCAATAAAGTTCAAACCATAATCTAGCAGTTGATGTTGCATACAGATGACCTGAGAACAACAAGCTGATGCAGCAACGTTGTTGGGTAAAAATATCGAAACTGATGTCACGACATTTGATTTAATTATACGGCAGAAATAATGACGTGCGGATTCAGAAACGGACTGTTACACAGAAGCCCGCGGGCCCATTCCGTCGGGTTTTATCATTATGGGCTATTGTTTTACTTCATATAGTTTACGTCTATTTAGTATAAATACGTTTTTAATAGCCTTAACTAGGGTGACGAAAATACGTGTTAGCGTTTGAGTCGGTTTAGAGCTTATTAATGTTGCTCGTTGCGTTTTGTAATTAAGAGTACTATTCTTGTACTTAAACTCGATTAATCAATCATTTGGCACCATTACGATTCATATCTTTTGTCGTTTTATGTTTGATTCATAACATTTATTGTTCAGTTCGTCGGATTGAATCCTAACAAGTTGTATTAGAGCGGGTATTTTTCTAAATCTGAAGTTTTAATGCCAGATTCACAGCCAAAGACGAAGTATTTACATATCTGTTCTTATTTTCGATTCAGAAAGGTTAGTAGAAGAAGAAATTCGAAAATTGTTTTTTGATTTTCATTCCAGATCCGTTTTCTCTCTCTAAAACGCTTCTGATTTGCTTTCTCGTGTTTTTGTGTAATATGACATGGGCGAAAACGATTATGAAACATGATTAGTTGTAATCGATGATACGATGTATACAGTGAATTTGGAACAATTTATGGGTTTCGTATTGAAAGATCTGAGAATTACAAATGATACTCTAATATCTTCTGGTGTTAAAGATTGTACTGGAAAATTGTATTTTTTATCCTTTAAACCATGAAGTGAACAAATCTTTGTTTACCCGAATGCTTGAAATTTTTAAGAAAGTCGACAAGAAACAATGGAAAGAAAAAGAAAAATCTATCAGAAAGTTTGTTTCTCTTGTTGAAAACTCATGTATTCTTGAAGTTCATGATGTTGTTGAAGAATGTGTTCTTATTTCTGAAAACGATAAAGTAAGCTCCGAATCTGAGCTTGATTCCCCATCCGAAGAAAAACTTGTTTGTCAACGATGTGTTGAAAACTCATGTATTCTTGAAGTTCATGATGTTGTTGGAGACATTCGTTACCCGTCGACGACACACTGAACTATACCACTCACTGCTGAGACAAAACAACATGTGCTGATGATTATCATTAGGATACCACAAGTTTGAAGCACTAACAACTCTTTTCTTAACCAAATCCAAGTATTCTGAAACTCAACTTCTAGATACTTTGAGTTAAGCCAATCAGAGTCGAGAGTTACAAATTTTGTGTTGATGGTTAGATTGCATACCGTAGTCTATCACACGCACCAATTCATTCTTACCCGCTCTATCTTTTTGATGCAAGAAATAGAAGATTCATCATTTAAAACCAAATGTTGATGATACTTCGAAAATCTATGCATGTGATCTTTGATACACCACCAGTAGTAAATGTGAGGCATCGACAACCATTCTTACCTACAAATATTATAATTCTAGATTTCGATGGTTCAGTGTAATACACCGTACATTGATGACATTTCGAAAGTCTATCTGATGGGTATGTCTCGCACCAAGACATATTGCACGCTCACGCCACTCTTGACCCTTATCTTCTAATAAAAATGTTCGTGATTTAATGTGGCTTTACCTCGCATTGATGAAACATTGAAACTTTAGGTCAGTGATCATTGTTGAATATCACAATAGATGTGAGACCCCAACACTTCACCTGGAACCAAAATTGGCACCATGATGGTACACTCCACATAGTTTGGATACCATTGAACGTCTCGCCAAGAGCCAAGTTAAGTTTTCAACTTGTTAACTGCATTGAGATCTTTGATCAAGGATATATAGGGGCCAAAATCAAAACAACCTCGAGTAGTTCACCGATACTCAAACAATCACAGTGCGTTCCTCCGGGTTCACACAGATACTACGAGTAGTCTCTTTCTGAGCCAATGCTGTGTCCTTGAACAATTATGGCAAGAAGAGTCGTTATGACTCTATGACCCACAGGATTTTTGGTCATCGTTCGATTCATGAAGCGCCATTCAAAGACAAATTCAATGAAGATTTACAAGTAATGGAAGGTGATGTGAATTTAGAGTTTCAACACAACATTTTATCCCCGAATAAAGGTGAAGCGTAACTCTATGCGACAAGCTGCGTTGGATTCCTCCTCAAATAGTTTCCATAGCTACATTTGCACCTTATGTGATCAAGAAGTGAAGAAGAAGAATCATACTCCAAGTTCAAGTCAACGTCAAATACAAAGCTGGATGCGCTGATTCTAAGACCTATACAAGAAGTCGTCACACCAAAAGAACGTTCAAAGTCAAATCTAAAGATACTCCAACTGAACGTTGAAGCCATGTCATGATCGAGAAAAGAAATGAAAGTTTATATCTAAAGGGAACCTGAAAATATTAAAAATTAAAAAAGAGAAAACTCTGGGGTTTTCGGGTCCAAGATCTTTCGTTCAACAATAAACGAACATATATAAATAAATTAGGTGCTAAAATTTAAAGGAACGATGCGGAAATATAAATGACGTGAAACGTGAAGTTGCGGAATATTTAAATGAATTGTAAAGAACAAGTTCGTGCGGAAATTAAAAGACAATAATTAAACGATGTGATGTAATTCGTATTTTTCATTGATAATAAGAAATGTGTTACATATTGGAAGATAAGCTCAAACAGAATTTCTAGTCTATGTTGAATTACATAAAGATCTAGGAGGGAAGAATAGATAGAAAAGATAGAAATGATAGAAGGATAGAAGGGAAGATATGGAGAGTATAAAGGGTGTTCTGGATGTTCTTGAGGTGGCCGGAGAGAATTCTCCAGCGCCTCCTCGAATTCCTTTATACTACATTAGAGTGATAATTTCTCTCCAAGTCTCAAAAATCTCACTAAACTTCATCACCCAAACCTTCTATTTATAGGAGGAAAAGATATATTTTCAGATGCTAAAGTACAACAAATATTAATAAACTATAACAAAAGTACAATCCTACAACTAACCTAAATAATCTAAGTCTTGAACTTCCCGATCTGCACTCACTGTGTACTTTCGTTGCTGAACGGATCAACACTGGATGTTTCTAAACGCTGGAATTTCTGAATTATGAACCAAGAACTTTTGCTTCGGTATCGCTGGATTTCGGTACCTGATCCGAAAATCACACAATGTGGACTTTTGCTTCGGTATGGCTGGACTTCCTATGTTCTAATTATACAGCTGCTGGAAGTTCCTAAGTTCCTCAATCATTAAACATCTTCGGCATTTACATTAACAATATCCCCCTAAATGGTGATAGATGTTGAGTGTGATTATTGAACAGTCCTTGATTAATTTCTCAATCTCGTTGCTAAATAAACACTCAATATTTCAGAGCATTTACCCAACAATATCCCCCTAAATGATTTGAAATGTTAAGGGTTGGGATATCAAAATTTTGATGGAAAATTGGACTGTTGGCGGAGTTGTACTGGATCTTGGATTCTCCCCAAATGTTGATAGGGTGTTAGAAATTTTTGAGAAGGTCTTCTTGATCATTAAAATTTTAATAGAAAGAAGTGATTCATGCTAAGTGTTCAAAAAAATTGAAAAATTAGAGTTACTGAAAATTTAGAAAATTTCTTATTGCTGATATGTTGCTGCTGATAGAATGAGCTGTTGTTGCTTGGACTTCAAAAGATAGAAAATTTAAAGTGATCAGTTCTTCCCAAAACTTCTTGGTGCCACGAGATGTGCAAACCTTCTCCATAGAGTGCGTTCGAAATTCTAGAGCCTTGGCATTCGAATGCGACTTGGCACGCGCCTGCGTCGCCGCAAGAACTAAATCATTACAACCCCTACTAAGAAATTGTTTTCTTCAAGAAACGAACCCTTGACTTTAGTTCTGAATTCACCTGCTGGATCTGGATACTCTGCCATGTGCTGATACCAACTGTTGGGTCTTCATCAGCAATTTGTTTTCCTCAATTCAACTTCTCATCTTCATAATTTTCTAAAAGGCATTAGAAGTTGACTTTGTCTCTCTTACTTCTGGTTTTGGGTTTATTGTTAGTTATTTCTCCTTAAAATTTTCAGAATTGATTTTCTGATGTGAATTTTTGGAAATTTTTTTCGATGATAGATCTCAAAATTCTGATCAGAATTCTGAATTAGAAGGTTCTGGTGAGATTTTCAGAATTTTTTTTAAAAGTAATTCTCAGATCCGAAAATTCGGATAAAAGCTCCGGATCAGAAATTTCTGATGAAAATTTTCTTATTTTAGAACAGTGACAAACTTCTTGAGCAAAATATGAATTTTCTAAACTTAGATGTTACAAAGCATCTAAGTCTTGAAAAGGGGTTAGAAGTTGGATGTGAGGTTGGACATTGGTGTTATGAAGCACCAATGCTGAATTTACAAAATCTAACTTTTGATGGAAGGAAAGTAAGTGATGTCACTTATTCAAAGGGTGGTGATGTCAGTCCTGAAAAAGTGAGTGACATCACCAGACAATATGTTCTGGAAAGTTAAAGGTGATGTTGGAGAAGATGACAAAAGATGTTCCCAAAGTTTTGATTTTTGGTGGAAAGAGACAATGAATGATGTTGACCTGATTTTTTTTCATAAACATTTAATTTAAATCCCCCCAAATATTTAAAAATCCAAAAAATCAATGCGAATATAAATTAAAACAACATTTTTCAGCAAAAATTTAACACTTTTATACTAATTTTCGATAAATCATTTTTGAAAAAAGATAGCCAAAATGAATCACGATGGTAAATTTTGTTTTTAATCTCCAATAAAAACGATTTTTGTCTAGAAAAATATTAATGTTTAAACTACGAAAAATATTTTGTTTTACTTTTCTTTACATGTTTCAGTCATTTACGTCATTTACGATTTTGTTTTTCTTTTTGCGAAAATGAAATTGAGCATAGTAGCATAAAAACATTATAGCCAGCTACTATGGCTCTGATACCAATTGTTGAAAATTAAAAAAAGAGAAAACTCGGGGGTTTTTGGGTCCAAGATACTTCGCTCAACAATAAACCAAGATATATAAATAAATTACGTGCTAAAATGTAAATGAATGATGCGGAAATATAAATGACGTGAAACATAAAGTTGCAGAATATTTAAACAAATCGTAAAGAACAAGTGTGGAAATTAAAAGACAATAATTAAAGGATATGATGTAATTCGTATTTTTCATTGATAATAAGAAATGTGTTACATATTTAAAAGTTAAGCTCAAACACAATTTCTAATCTAAGTTGAACTACATAAAGATCTAGGAGGGAAGAATAGATAGAAAAGATAGAAGGATAGAAGGGAAGATATGGAGAGTATAAAGGGTGTTCATGATGTTCTTGAGGTGGCTGGAGAGAATTCTCCAGCCCCTCCTCCAATTCTTTTATACTACATTGTAGTGATAGTTTCTCTCCAAGTCTCACAAATCTCACTAAACTTCATGAGCCAAACCTCATATTTATAGGAAGAGAAGATATATTCGCGGATCCTAAATTACAACTAATATTAACAAACTATTACAAAAGTACAATCCTACAGCTGGCCTAAATAATTGAAGTCTTGAATTTCATGATCTGCACTCGCTGTGTACTTTCGTTGCTGAACGAATCAGCACTGGACGTTTCTGAACGCTAGAACTTCTGAATTATGAATCCTGAACTTTTGCTTCGGTATGGCTGGACTTCGGTACCTAATCCGAAAATTACACAATGTGATTTTCGGTATTGACTTTGGTATTGGTCAGTTTCGGAGCAGCCTTCGGTACTGCATGTTCTGATCCTCCATCGGTAGTCTGTGATTCGGTGTGGAGTTCGATACACAACCCATTTCGGTACAACTTGATGTTCGGAGCAGGTAAGTTCGGTACCGGGTTCGGTATTAAGCTGTTCGGGATCGAGCTGTTCGGTATCACCTTCTGAACTGCCTTCGGTACCTGAGTTGAGTTCGGTACCTTGTGATCTCTTCGGTACAGCAAGCAGACTTCGGTATAGGCTTGCTGATTTCGGAATGCATACCAACTTCGGTATGAGCTGATTTTGGTATTAGCATTTTCTGATGAATTCAGCAGTTAGTGATTTTTGGACTTGAAAATTTTGGACCCAAACTTGGTTTTACCAAGTTTGGTCCTCAAGTGCTGGAAGTTCATAAGTTTTGATTATATAGCTACTGGAAGTTCCTAAGTTCCGATTATACAACTATTGGAAGTTCCTAAGTTCTGAGTATACAGGTGCTGGAAGTTCCTAAGTTCCTCAATCACTCAACATCTTCGGCATTTACATTAACAATATCCCCCTAAATGGTGATAGATGTTGAGTGTGATTATTGAACAGTCTATGATTAATTTCTCAATCCCATTTCTAAATAAACACTCAATATTTTAGATCATTTACCCAACAGAAGATCAATGAAAGCATTAAGCCAAGAGGGTGATTGTAGGGTCATATATTTATGGTTTAATCTTTACATTTATTTAGGCTTAAATTGCGATTTGTTAGGCTGATTGGAGTTTTCTGTCAGTTACCGAAAACCCCTATTTCCCGTGGGAGCCTGGCTGAAATCACTTGTTTTCGGTGGGCTGGGCTGCTACATTTTTGGTTGGGCTAAGTCTTGTTGGGCTTACGTATTAGGTTATGTATACAACGCTTCTTTAGCCTTCATTTGTTGGTTAGCAGTTTTGTTGATCGTTTTGGGAGCATTCAAGAGAGAGTTTTTGTCAATCGATCAAGCAATCTTATGTAGCAGTCGTTTGTTTAATCCAAGTGTGTGAATTGAAGATTTATTCGCGTGTTCTTGATTATTTCGTTACTATTTCTTGATTGGATTCCGCACAATCAAGTAATCTTATTGATAACTTGCTAGATCTAGAAAGCTTGGGACTTACATATTATAAATTTCGTTTTTAAGGTAAAAAAACCTCTCTAACTAAGTTATCATTATGCTTGCGATATTTATTTATTTTATTTTCACAAACTAGATTGCATGGGGTTTCACAACCTCTTTGGTGCTAGGAACCATTGTTGACCAAAAATAAATTAACCAAAAGCCTTCAAAATTTTAAAATCGGTTGACCGAAAACTCCAACGGTCAAAGTTTGTTTCACCAAAAACTGACCGAGAACCCCGTTTGACCAAATATCTGACTGAGAACCCCTTTCACCGAGAACCCCGTTTGACCAAAGAAAACATACTCTTTGTCCGCGAAACTAAGCGCCATCTTGATATTTCGCATATAGTCGTTATAGTTGGGGCCATCTAATGTCACATTTGAACAGAGCGAAAGGATGGAAGAGAAGTTGGTGTTATGGTGGGGAGCGAATGGGGTACCAGAAGAATCAGGAGTAGACATCTATAAAAGAATGTAGTTTTGATTAGATAAGGACAATCCTTAATATATAACCCAATAATAAATATTAAGGCTAGGATCCAACTATGTTATTCACAACTTAGAAGAGGGATGTCGTAATCTAACTGTAAATCACATAAAGGTATGTAAATGACGATTAACAATTCCACCACGGAAGATAATCATATTAAGTGAAATTCCTAGATCTTTTGAGATTCATTTAACTGTTCAATGGCATGTTTAATCTCGGATAATGCTCTTTATTTGTGACTGGGATGCAGAGGATCACAAACAAGATGTGAATAACCATGGAAATTTCTTGGTAACCTCAATGTCATTTATCATCTCGATTGATGTGCCGATAAACCACATGCGCTCCATCAATAATGATAATTTATGAGATACCCATTACCACTCTTTATGAATCCTTATTAGTGTGCCGGTAAACCACACACGCTCCACTAATGATTCATAAAGTGTAATGTGCAATAGAAAATAAATCACAGCCCTGATACCACTGATGGGTTCTATACAAACAATAAACTTAAAAATCTTAAGTTCACTGTAAGACCCAAAATTACTAGATCTATCAAGGTATCAAACCAATCACTTGATTGTGCGGAATCCAATAAAGCAACAAATCCCAAACAATTAAGAATGCGGTATTAATCTTCAATGCACTTGAATGCTTCAATCAAACGACTGGTACATAAGTTCTTGATGATCAATTTCTCTATTTCTCTATTCTCGCTATGCTCTAATCGACCAACCTACAAATGACAAGGAAAATACTATTTATACCCAAGCCTATGACCTAATCCCATACGGAATAAAGACCAATAAGTACTCGAGCCCAAGCCCACCGAAATCCCATTTATTTCGGTCCAGTCATGTCCGAGAACTAGGGGATTTCGGTCATTGAGCGAAAACACCATTTTTAGCATCAAATACAAATTAAACCCTTTAACATGTAAAGCTTAAACCACTAAAATTATGACTTAACAATCTCCACCTTGGTTTAATGCTTTCATTGTTCTTCAAGCTCCCTTTGATATTGACTTTTAGCTCTTTGCTCGATAATGACTTGGCTGCGACATACAGTTGGACTTTCTTAAGATTTGACTTTGAACGCTCTTTAGGTGTAAAGGGTTATTGCAAAGGTCTTGAAATCAGGATATCCAGCTTTGAATTTGAATTTCACTGAAACTTGGAGTCTGATTCACTTTCTTCACTTCTTGATGACTTTAAGGTACAAATGTAGAAACAGAAGCTGTTTGAGGAGGATAATTGGCGTAAGTGTCTTTGACGATAATTGGCTTTTCATGAAACTAATGATGACCAAAAATCCTATTGGTCACAGAGTCATAACGACCCTTCTCGCCACAGTTGTTCAAGGACCCATCCTTGGCTCATGAGGAGGCTACTTGTAATATCTGTATGAACACAGAGGAACGCATTGCGATTGATTGAGTATTGGAGAACTACTCATGGCCGTTTTGATTTTGGCCCCTGTACATCCTTGATCAAAGATCTCAATACAGTTAACAAGTTAACTTGGCTCTTGGCGAGACGTTCAATAGTATCTTAATCTCTGCGGATTGTACCATCATGTCGCCAATTTTGGTTCCGGTGAAGTGTTGGGGTCTCACAGCTACTGTGGTAGACAACAGAAATCACTGACCTAGAGTTTCGATGTTTCATCAATGCGAGGTAAGGCCACATTGAATCGCGAACATCTTTATTAGAAGAAAAAAGGCTAAAGAATGGTATGAGCATGTAATATATCTTGGTGTGAGATATACCCATCGGCAAGACTTGTGAATTGTCATCAATGTATGGTACATTACACTGAATCATCCAACTCTTAAATTAGAAGATTTGTAGGTAAGAATGGTTGTCGACGCCTCACATTTACTATTGGTGTTATAGCAAAGATCATAGGCATAGAGTTTCGAAATATCATCAACATTTGGTTTTAAATGATGAATCGTCTATTTCTTGCATTAGAAAGATAGAGTGGGTAGGAATGGATTGGTGCATGTGATAGACTACGGTACATAATCTAACCATCGGCACCGAGTTTGTAACTCTCGACTCTGAGTGGCTTAACTCAAAGTGTTTAGACGTTGAGTTTTAGAATACTTAGATTACATTAAGAGAAAAGTTGTTAGTGCTTCAAACGCATTGTGGTGTACCAATAAGAATCATCAGCACATAGTATTTTGTCTCAGCAGTGAATGGTATAGCTCAGTGCATTGTTGACGGGTAAGGAATATCATAGAGAATTAAGGTCATAGTGAAACACATCATTGCTATAAGAGATTGAATATGTATTCCTGATTGGTATAAATCAGAAACATTGGCGATCGTGCAGATTTTTGCAAATTTTAAAGGAAACCAACTAAAGGAATTAAAAACATATTTTTGGATTTTTTTTTTATTTTGAAAGGAAAAACATAAAAGGAAAACATATATTTGGATTTTTGAATTTTATATATTTTTTTGTTTTTAATTCTCCCCCTAAATTTATACATGTAGAAGAATGAACGAAAATGAACAAATTTAACTAAAAACTTACAAGAACTTATTTGTTAGTATCAAAGCGAATCATCTTTAAAGATCCAACAAGCACATCAAACAGAGCTTTTACAAAAGGTTTCGTGAAGAAATCCTCCACATTGTTATCTGTGGATTTGCTCCAAATGGATAAGTTTACACTCATAGCAATCTCGAATAAAATGAACTTTAATGCCAATGTGCTTGGTTTTAGAATGATGAACAGGGTTTTTAACAATTTGAATAGCTGCATCATTGTCACAAAATATGGGAGTGTCAAGAAAGTGCAAACCATAATCAAGCAGTTGATGTTGCATCCAAATGACCTGAGAACAGCAAGCCGATGCAGGAACGTATTCCGCTTCAGCTATGGAAGTTGACACGGTCTACTGTTTCTTGCACTGCCGTGAGATCAGTCTATCTCCTAAAAATTGACATCCGGCACTTGTGGATTTCCTGCCAGTATCACATCCTCAATAATTGCTGTCAGAAAAGCATACAAATCAAATTCACGTTTCTTAGGATACCGGAGACACAAGTTCGGTCTCCCTTTAAGGTATCTAAAGATCTGTTTAACAGCAGTTAAGTGAGAAAGTTTAGGATTATTCTGATGACGTGCACATTGGCAGACTGCAAAGACAATATCAGGTCTGATGGACGTCAGATATACATGGTTTGGTCAAGAGGTTCGCCATCCGGATCTGATGTCAGCAGAGGTCTTTCAACCATTGGAGTAGCAACAACCTTTGCATCTTTAAACCCGAAGTTCTCGAGTGCCATCTACACATTCTTTGGCTTGATTTTCGATATGAAGCATGAGTAGAGACACTTGTTGACATAACCGCTCTGATTTCTAGTCTAGACCCCATCCGTCAGTGAACCTATAACATTTTCAACTGGGTGATCGCGTTGAATCCTGGAAGGAATAGCTTGCTCGAGCGATTCTGAAGAAAATGGCAGATGCGTAATATTTTCACCTCTGCCTGCGGCCTTATCAACTCTATCAGATGTTCTAAAGTCATACGATATGCTTGCCACATACTCATCGGTAATTTTTTCAGGAAAGAGAGAGTCCATAAGCGTAGAATTGAACAGATCTGCAGAACCATAGTTGATATCTCCTTCTTGATTGGCAGTTTCTTCAACAGTTGGTGTTTCGTCAACAGTCTTTGGAGATTCAGCAGGAGTATCATCATTCACCGCAGGAGGATCAGAAGAAACACCGTCGTTCGAAATTATCGGATTATCAATTATCAAGGACAGTTTGATCGGCTTAGTGAGAATTTTTTCATCATCGTCCTGGTTGGCTCCACTCGGGCCTGGCTGTGTGCGTGAAACATCATCAGGCAACAGATGAAACGGTTTAAATAATTTAGCATAGTTGAACAACCAGTCGGGACCGACTCAGTCATCCGTCTCATTTTTCTCCAGCCAACACGGATCAAAGGATTCCACTATCTGCTTGGCGACCTTATTGCACACCCGATAAGCAGTGTGACCAGCATACCTTACAAAATAAAAATCATCAGCCTTTGAATTAAACTTCCGAGTGGCTTCCAGATGAAGAAGGGTGCGTAGACATCCAAAAGTGCAGAAATGAGCAACTGTCGGTTTGTGGCCGTAGAGGATTTCATACGGAGTCTTCATATGATTCTTGTAAATAAGAACTCGATTTTTAACATAGCACGCAGTGTTAATGGATTCATCCCATAAGAACACTTGCAACTTGGAATCACATAGCATGGTTCGAGCAGCATCAATTAACGTTCGATTTCTACGCTCAGCAACACCTTTTTGTTGTGGTGTGCGAGCAGCACTGTATTGACGATGCACTCCTTTTTCAGCACATAATTGATCCAAGATAGCATTCTTGAACTCAGTCGGATTGTCGCATCTGATTCCCTTCATCTTCTGATTTGTCTAATTTTCAATAAGGATCAGGAATATCTTGACCTGTTCTGCAGTTTCACTCTTATGCTTCAAAAAGAAACCCAAGTAAAACGTGAGTAATCATCTATGATTGCCAAACAATAAGAGTTTTTATTGATACTTAGAATCTTGATTGGACCGAAGAGATCCATATGAAGCAGCGGAAGGATCGAGTCAATGGAGTTGACCAGTTTGGGCTTGTGCGGCTTCCGATTATGCTTCCCTTGTGCACAGGCGACATATTTCTCATATATGATGAAGTATTTGATTGGAAGACCCCGGACGAGATTGTTCTTGGAAACACGGTTTAGATTCTTAGCATTTGCATGACCGAGACGACGATGCCAGAGCATGGTATTCTATTTTGAGACTCTGGAGAACATGCAAGTAACGTTCTCAGAGATGTTGTGGTTCATATCTATGATGTAGGCGTTTCTTCGGCATTCAGACTTCACCAAATCCAATCTTCTGGTATGACAATACCAGGCTTTAGAATCAGACGTTCTTTGTTAGTGAAGTGCATTGAAAAGCCTCTCTCGCAGATCTGTGAAACGCTTAGCGGACTGTGTTTCAGTTCAGGAATGAAGTTGACATTTTCGAATTTCAACACACCGTTTATAACGGTCCCCATTTGTGTGATCTTCCCTTTCTCTCCACACGCAAAGGAAATATACCCTCCATTTATGTGTTGAATGTCGTGCAATTGAGAGATGTCTCCTGTCATGTGCTTGGAACAGCCACTATCAACATACCAAGGTCTGATGATATTCCTGTTGGATTAGGTGTCTAAGCCATGACTAATAATTAGTATTTACCTAAATAATAGAAGCACAGTCTATTTGGGTTGCCCTCATAGCTGGAGGTTTGGTAGAAAATTCGGTAGAGAGAAAGATTGATTTATTATGGGATTAATAAATCAACAGGAATTAAATATATGGTTTATTAATATATTAAAGTCATAATATATTAATTAGAAACTCTATTAATTAATTAGGAATTAATACATAATTAATTGGATTTAATTTGGGGATTAAATTAATTAATTAAAGGTACAGGGACTAAAACTGTAATTATTCAATAGTTGAGTAAGTGACGGTGTGGAGTGGCCAGTTGAAAGTCGAAATCTATATATGGATATATATAATTTCGAAATTGATGATTAGTAGATAAATAGGTTTTTGAATTGTAAGATAAAAGGTTTATCTTATTTTTTTTTTCATTTTATATTATTATTATTATTATTATTTTTGCATTGCCATGGTGTATCTAAATATCATGTCAAATAGACCGGCGATATAATACACACGATCCACAAAAAGACAATAAAAAAACGTATTACATAGAGACGTTGGGCAAACGGGCAACAAGCTGCGCCGCTAGCCCTTTTTGAATGGCAAAGCTAATACTCTTAAAAACAAAATCCAAAGATCTAAGGGACATGATGGTACTCTGCATAACCCGTTGAACCCTGTTAAGTAGCTCCACAGCTTCAGGTGCGAGAAAACCAAAGGTATCAAAAGCGAAAGGGATAAACACATGTTGATTCTCAGGACATGCCTTATCGTGTTTACCCACTTTGAATTCAAAAAGGTTTATCTCTAAGGCTTTTCAGTTAGTCATCTGGAAACTATAAATAGGGCTCCCTGGTCACCATATGATTTCGCCAATTCCCTCTGAACTCTCTCTGGATTTTCGATCCCCTCTCCTCTAGCTTAGGTGTGACTTTCATTTGAGGCAGGATACTTTTGCTGCTTAGCTTCTAGAAATTTCTAAAAGGTTGGTTTTTTCTAATTTTATTCTTTTAGTTAATTTTCTTATGGCCTTTAGGTTTTGTTATATGTTCAATTAGAAGAAAACATAGATCCTCATAGGTTGCATGTGAACTTAGGTTATTTAGTTCATGGTTTGCAGAAAACCTTTTAGTGGTATCAGAGCCTGTTTTGTTTTCTTGTTGAATTGATATAACTGTTTTAGGGTTTAAAGCCTATAAACCCTAATATATATGTGGATCGATTTCTAGGATTAGGGTTTTGGAAACCCTGATCCCCCCCCTTTTCTAATTTCGAAATCTGGCATTATTGTTTTAGGAGGTTTTCTATTTTTGGTAACTTTATTTGTTAATTAAATGGATAACCTTAAACCTTTTCTTGAAATCGAAATTTAGGGGTTTAAGGATAGGTTTTAATTAATTTGGATAAACCTATCTTCATTTGAATTAATTTAATTAATTGTTAATTAAAAGATAATTCAAAAGGGATTTAATTAATTTTAAATTATCGAAAATTAATAGAAAAATCCAGAAAAATATTTTAAAATGTTTAAAATATTTAGATCTAATTAATTTAATTTTTTGGTAATTAAAATTGATTAAATCGATTTTAAGGTTTAATTTAATTTAAAATTTAATTGTTAAATTTGGTAAAAGTAAAAGATAAACCTTGAATATTTTAAAGGGTTTTTAAAATACATCTTATATATGTTATTAATAGTTAATACTATATATATGAGATAAATTTGGTTAGTCAAATCAATAGTAGGCCTCATTCACGAAGCTGGTCTATAAAGTGGGTATAAGGAGACTGCCTATAAAATGGCAGTCTAATGGGTGAACACTCTCACCCACCGCTCGCCTGATCAGTGGAGGGTCGTTAGCCGAACGGGTTTGACAGAACCGCTTAATCATTAAAAGTATAATGATCAAAGTACTAGAACCATTTACAAAATCCCAATCTAGTTACTTTAGGAAAAATGTGAATTTGATGCTAACCCATGAAATTGCACATTGCACTTTATGAAACGTTGGTGGAGCATGTGTGGTTTACCGGCACACCAATGGGGGTTGATAAAGAGTTGCAATGGGTGTCTCGGGTGTTATCATTGTTGATGGAGCGTGTGTGGTTTACCGGCACATCAATTTGAGATGATAACGGACCCCGAGAGTACCAAGCTAATTTGCATGGTTATTCACACCCGGTATGTGATCCTCGGCATCCCAGTCACAAACGGTGGGGCATATCCGAGATTAAACATGTTATTGAACAGTTCAATAAATCTCAAAAGAAACTAGGAATTCCATTTATAATAAGATTATTTTTCCGCGGTGGAATCGGCTGAATCGTCATTCGCCTACCTTTATAAAATTTGCTTATAGATTACGGCATCCCTCTTCTATGTTGCAAATTGTTATAGTTGGATCCTAGCCTTATTTTATACTGGGTTATTATAAGGACCGACATGTATCTAATTAAACTTACCTTCTTTTATAGATGTCTTCTGCTGATCAATCCGCTCCCCACTCAAACTCAAGTGTTCCCTCTATCCTCTCACTGTGTTCCAAGGTTCAATTGAACGGGACAAACTACAATGACTGGATTAGAAATATCAAGATGGCTCTGAGGTACGAGAACAAAGAGTATGTCCTCGAGACCGAGCTTGTCGATATTGACCCTGAAACTGCTACTCCCGAGGAGATTGCCTCGTACCATAAACATTCTCATGATGCGACCAAAGTGGCCTGCATCATGATCGCCACAATGAATCCCGAATTGCAAAGGATATACGAAGACTACTGGCCCTTTGAGATACACAAGGATCTTGCGGAAAAGTTTCGCAAGCAAGAGCGCATCGAGAGGTGCGAGGTGGTCAAGGACTTCACGAACAGCAAACCTAAAGATGGAGAGTCCATCTGCGCTCATGTGCAAAGAATGCAAGGTTATGTGGAGCGGCTTAGAAAGCTTGCGATGTTTGTACCGGAGGAGTTGGCCGTTGACATAGTGCTTAACTCCCTACCGAGTTCAGGCTGGCTTATCATTTGAACAACAATCAGGCTAACCTGACTGAGTTGCATCGCATGCTTCGAGTTGCTGAGGACGGGATGAAGGGTAAAAGTGTACCCTCGGTTAATCAGCCCGTCCTAGCCATTTGAAGTGGCAAAGGAAAGAAGAGGAAGGGCCCTCCCAAGCAAAATTGGAGGGAAAAGATTCAGGTCGGGTCATCAAGCAATGGCTCGAGAACCAAGTCTTCCCAGATTCCTTGTGTGGCCAACCCCGATGAAGCCAACTGTTTTTACTGCAAAGAGAAGGGCCATTGGAAGAGAAGCTGCCCCAAATACTTGCAGGATGTCAAGGATGGGAAAGTAAAGCCATCGACAGCAGGTATATACACTATCTCTAAAAACTCACCATCTTCTAATTCTTGGGTCCTTGATACAGGATGTGGTTTTCACATTTGTTCTGATTTGCAGGGCCTAAAGGAAAGCAGGGAGGTGCAGCACGGTAGACTGAACTTGATCATGGGCAATAGGAGATCATCCCCTGTTACCAAGATCGGCGTTTACAGTTTAGTGCTTAGTAGTGATGTTACTATAGAGTTAATTAATTGTTGCTATTCGCCAGAAATGGCAAGAAACGTTATTTTATTTCACGCATTGTTCAGACAAGGATTTCAATTTTCTTTTGATAATAAAATTAGTTCGATTTCTGTTTTCAAAAATGGTTTTTTGATTTTTACTGCTTATCCTTGTGATGGTGTATATGAAAATGTTGAATGTGTTGACAATTTAGGACATAGTGTAAATTATATTTATTCTACAAGTGGTGTAGAAAAGGCATGTCTGTGGCATAGTCGGCTCGGGCACATCAGTAAGAAACGCATCGCCCAACTCCAAAAGGATGGAGTGTTGGAATCATTCGACCTCAGGTCGGATGATGTATGTGAATCTTGTCTGTTGGGCAAGATGACTAAATCACCGTTCAAAGGATCTTTTGAAAGAGGTGAGGGTCTGCTGAACATCATTCACACGGATGTGTGTGGTCCATTCAGATCAACCACAAAGGATGGCATGCGGTTCTACGTAACCTTTACTGACGATTTTAGTAGATACGGTTATATCTACTTAATCAAGCACAAGTCAGACACCTTTGAAAAGTTCAAAGAGTTTAAGAACGAGGTAGAGAATCAATTAGGCAGGAAGATAAAGATGCTCAGGTCCGACAGAGGCGGAGAGTATCTAAGTATCGAGTTCCTAGACTATCTAAAGGAATGCGGAATAGTTTCGCAGTTGACACCTCCCAGGACACCACAGTTGAATGGCGTTGCGGAGAGGCGCAACCGAACCCTGTTGGACATGGTTCGTTCCATGATGAGTCAAGCTTCACTTCCCATTCACTTCTGGGGGTATGCCTTAGAGACTGTCGCACATATCCTCAATCTTGTCCCTACTAAAAAGGTTGCTAAAACACCTCATGAAATGTGGATGGGAAAGTTCCCTCGTTGGCACATATCAAAGTTTGGGGTTGTGAGGCTTTCGTTAGACGAGAGACTCAAGACAAACTCGCAGAAAGAAGGGAAAGGTGTTTCTTCCTTGGTTATCCCAAACAGTCCTTTGGATATCTATTCTACAGACCGAGCGAGGACGTGGTCTTTTTAGCTAGACGAGCAGTCTTTCGAGAGAGAGAGCTCATATTCAAAGAGGACAGTGGGAGTAGCATTGATCTGGAAGAAATTCAAGAGTCATCAGATGACGCAACCTTAGGAGAAACTAGCAACCAACATGAGGAAGAAGTTCCTGTTGGTCCGACAGATGTATCCTTACCTCTTAGGCGTTCCGGTAGGGTTAGCATGCCACCCGAGTTTTATGGGTTCCATATAACTTCGGATGGGGACACGTTTGTCAGTGATATGACACTGATAAATTTGGATGAACCAGCTAACTACCAGGAAGCAGTGGCGGGCCCTGAGTCTGCCAAGTGGAAAGAGGCCATGGATAGCGAGATCAAGTCCATGTATGACAATCCAGTTTGGAACTTGGTTGACAACGTACCGGGTCGAAAGACAGTCGGGTGCAAATGGATCTTCAAGAAGAAGACCGACATGGACGAAAAGGTACACACTTTCAAGGCAAGACTGGTTGCGAAGGGCTTTACTGAAACCCCAGGGGTTGACTATGACGAGACCTTCTCACCAGTAGCCAAGATAAAGTTTATTAGGATTATGCTGGCCATAGCTGCATTTCATGACTATCAAATTTGGCAGATGGACGTCAAAACCGCTTTCCTTAATGGAAAGTTGACTGAGGATGTTTACATGAATCAGCCAGAGGGTTTTGTCGACGCAAAGTATCCCAATAAGGTGTGTAAGCTTGAGAGATCAGTCTACGGATTGAAGCAAGCTTCTCGCAACTGGAATCTTTGTTTCCATGAGAAAGTCAAAGAGTTTGGCTTCTCTAGGAGCGAGGATGAGTCCTGCGTATATGTCAAGGCTAGTGGGAGTATAGTCACCTTTCTGGTGCTGTATGTCGATGACACACTGCTCATGGGAAACCTTGCAAGATGTCAAGGCTTGGCTTGGGAAATATTTCGCCATGAAGGACCTAGGAGAGGCTGCCTATATTCTCGGGATAAGAATATTGAGAGATAGGAGAAGAGACTAATTGGACTTAGTCAGGGTACATACTTGGAAAAGGTACTGAAAAGGTTTAGTATGGAAAATTCCAAGAAGGGAGAGCTGCCTATCCAAAGTAATGCAAAATTGAGTAAGACTCAAAGTCCAAGTACAGACGAAGAAATAGCAGAAATGAGTCGGGTACCTTACGCTTCGGCTGTAGGATCGATCATGTATGCTATGATGTGTACTCGCCCTGACGTTGCTTTTGCTTTGAGCATGGTCAGTCGGTACCAGGGTAACCCTGTAAGGGCGCATTGGATAGCTGTGAAAAATATACTCAAGTATCTGAGAAGGCCAAAGAACATGGTGTTAGTCCTCGGTGGCAGTGATACCTTGAGAGTTGAAGGATATACAGATGCCAGCTTTCAGACGGATAGAGACAGTGGTTGGTCTCAGTCAGGCTGGGTATTCCTTTTGAACGGTGGAGCAGTTACTTGGAAAAGTTCCAAGCAAGAAACAGTCGCTGATTCTACGTGCGAATCAGAGTACATAGCAGCAAGTGAAGCGTCGAAGGAAGCGGCTTGGCTGAAGAACTTTATCGGTGACCTTGGAGTAGTCCCGAGTATTCAGGAGTTGGAACTGTTCTGCGATAATGAAGGTGCGGTCGCCTTGACAAAGGAACCGCGAGATCATGGAAAGTCCAAACATATCGACAGAAAGTACCACTATATCAGACATAGGGTAGAAGAAGGTCACCTCCTTGTAAAGAGGGTATCATCGGAAGATAATCCTGTAGATCCCTTGACAAAGGCTCTGAGTAGGATTAAGCATAATCAGCATGCTAGAAGCATTGGATTAAGAGAAGATATAAGTTTTTGTAATTAGATAGGTTTTTGAAACGTGTAACAATGTTATTGTATTTGACTTTTGTGATTTAATAATGAGTAATGGTTTACTAAATTTTGTCAATGATATATCATTGTGTTTCATTTTGCATGTTTTACTTCCTGAATAATTGGATTATTCAAATATCCACAGTCGCTCGTACTTTTAGGGAGTAAGTATGAAGCAAGGCTGTCATGAATTACTTGTAGATTGTCTAAGGAGTTAGACATTGCAATAAGGTTGCTGCAACATTCATGAGTACTTGGAAATAGAGATTTGAGTATTGGATAAACCCGCGCTCAATGGATTGCTTCATGGATTATATCACGAGCAATATTGAGACGATAATATCTTTTGATCTTTAAGCTAAGACATATGAGTTATGATTTACTAGACGGTTGTTCATTGATAATACGAAAACACATCGGTAACTCGGTGTTATAAAACGTGTTGTTGTGAGTAATTTGTCTGGTAAAAGACATAAGTATATGAGTCAAAGTTTATTGGTCCCTTGACCCTAACGGGGAACAGATATCTGTAGGCCTCTCGATGAATTTGAAGTTGACTAAAATGGTTGGCCAACCGAGACTAAATTGGTAATCTAAGAGTCATATGCAAATCGGAAATCGAGGAACAATGAATCAGACCAGATTGATTATATCCATGTCTTGAGTCTAAAAATATCTAGTTGGACGGAGGATCATCTGATCACTTATCTTTGGACAGAATTGACTAGGTCAGTGTTTCACAGTAGTTTCTAGGAAGCTTAAGGTGCTGGTTAATTAGAGGCTAAATTGGTAATTATAGTCATAGACTTATCCAAGTGGGAGACTGTTGGGTTAGGTGTCTAAGCCATGACTAATAATTAGTATTTACCTAATTAATAGAAGCACAGTCCATTTAGGTTGCCCTCATGGCTGGAGGTTTGGTAGAAAATTCGGTAGAGAGAAATATTGATTTATTATGGGATTAATAAATCAACAGGAATTAAATATATGGTTTATTAATATATTAAAGTCATAATATATTAATTAGAAACTATATTAATTAATTAGGAATTAATCCATAATTAATTGGATTTAATTTGGGGATTAAATTAATTAATTAAAGGTGCAGGGACTAAAACTGTAATTATTCAATAGTTGAGTAAGTGACGGTGTGGAGTGGCCAGTTGAAAGTCAAAATCTATATATGGATATATATAATTTCGAAATTGATGATTAGTAGATAAATAGGTTTTTGAATTGTAAGATAAAAGGTTTATCTTATTTGAATTCAAAAAGGTTTATCTCTAAGGCTTATCAGTTAGTCATCTGGAAACTATAAATAGGGCTCCCTGGTCACCATATGATTTCGCCAATTCCCTCTGAACTCTCTCTGGATTTCCGATCCCCTCTCCTCTAGCTTGGGTGTGACTTACATTTGAGGCAGGATACTTTTGCTGCTTAGCTTCCAGAAAATTCTAAAAGGTTGGTTTTTTCTAATTTTATTATTTTTGTTAATTTTCTTATGGCCTTTAGGTTTTGTTATATGTTCAATTAGAAGAAAACATAGATCCTCATAGGTTGCATGTGAACTTAGGTTATTTAGTTCATGGTTTGCAGAAAACCTTTCAATTCCTCCATAGCTGCTCCTGCACAAGATGCGAGATTAATTAGATTTGGGAACCCAGTCCATTCTGAAACTGGGTTGACCCTTACTATCAATACATGAAACTGATTCTAAACTCGTATCTTGTTTTTCAAATAATGATGAATTTACAGAACCATTTGAAATGCTGCCTTTGGGAACCCGTCTGTAATTAGATTTAAATCTTTTATCATTTGACCAGATGGGAACATCAACATTAGATTTAGAAACAAGACTACCCATTGATTTGGGTCTATTTTGCAAATGAGAACTTGAAGATGATCCTTGAGATGACTTTGACCTCACAGATTTTTGCTCGGCAGGGCCATCTCTAGAATCAGTCCTTTTATTCTTGGGGCCCTGATTCTTGGCCTTTGAAGCATTCCAATCACCGTTTCGTGAACATGACCTTGAAGGTTTTCTTTTGTAAGATATCCCTCTTAGAACATTCTGCCAATTTTGCTCATGGTGGGGACATAAAGGTGTTGTGGACAGTTTTTGGCAATGTGACCTGGAGTCCCACAGTTAAAGCATGTATGTCTTTTCAAGGAGCATGATTCAAACATGGTCTTGGTCCAGATTGTTTCAGAGATATTCCCCAAGCACACACACAAGCAATAGGCTATTTAACAAATTTTTTTGGTTTAAAATTCTTAACAGCAATATCACCACGAATTTTGGAAAGATGAACAGTTTTAACATCTTGTTTCATACAATTATTAAAAACAGAAGAAAATGAAATATTAGTCTTTGAACAGTTTTCATCAAAAATAGAGTCACTCTTGTCCTCCTCGTTTCCATCCTCCACTTTTATTTTATCTGCACATAAGGTAGAAGCATCAGTAGAGTTCACTTTCGCACTCTTAGTGGTGCCGGGTTGATCAGTCTGGACTCAACTGGTTATAGTGGGCTGCTCTGTTTCTTGGGGTCCAAGGGGAAGGGTATAGTTATCATTAAAAGTTGGTGGAACATTTTTATACCCTATACCCTCCCTATGTCTGTTCAACCATTTTAACTGATGTTCAATCATAGATTGAACAGTCGTACTTGATGCATTGAATTTTTAATATTAAAATCAACAACGTTATATTTGGCCTTCAATGCATCAAGTTCGGTAGTTAAATTGGCAATATTCTCTGTAGCAAACAGATGATGACAATAATTTTCACTGTATTCTTGTATAATTTTCTTTAAGTCCTCTGTTTGAGCGTCTACCTTTTTTATCAGTTGTTTCTGTTTCTTTTTGAGGTTATAAATTTCATTTTTTAGGTCGAAAACTTCTCTAACTAAATTATTATTGTGTTCACGATATTTAGATATTTTATCTACAAAATATTTGGAGCAAGAAACTTCACTAACCTATTTGGTGGCAGGAGTGGTAGAGACCATGAATGCGAACTGCAACTCCATCATCTTCTCTTAAGCCAGATTAGCATCCTCATCAGCTTCAATCTATGCCAGGTGAGCTCCTCCATCTTCAGTGAGCTCCTCCATCTTCAGTGAGGTTCAGTGCCTGTATCTGATCCTCCTAACAAAATTGTTGAGCCACCATAGCTCTCTTAGTGTTTTGGGGAGCTTCTCTGTTAGTTCCAGCTGGCACCAGGTTCCTTTCAGCATTGTTGTTTTCCACTCTTGGCTTGGTGCACTCACGAGCAAAATGCACTGGCTCGCGACAGTTGTAACACCTTAGCTTAATTTTGCTGAAGCCCGCCTTCTTGTCCCTGTTCAATCCCCAGTTGTTCCGTCCAGTTCGCTGAGTGAACTTCTTTTCTCTGAAGACTGCCATAGCTATTTGGCAAGAAATGTCCATCTCCTCAACATCTTCAGGATGGATCTGGTCAAGTTCTCCAATCATGACTGTAGGAACCAATTCACCAGCCACAAAGGCATTGTAGCAGTTCATAAAGCCAACCATTAGAACCATGTTTTCTTCATCTCCCTTAGCAGCAGTTGGAGCTAGAGAAGTTGATTTGGTAGTGAGGCTAGGAGCAAAAGAAGTTGGAGATGACATTAGTAGACCGGAGGGTGGAGGAACATGATGTGCAGGAAGAGCAGAAAATGCACTGTTGGTGGATGCACCCAAGTTGGCAGTTGAGTAAGAGTTGACATGGTTGATCTCGCGTTGCTTGTCATCTATGTCACAAGCCTTGATGACAGCTATTACTTCAGCTAGGGAGAGCCTGTTCAGGTCTTTAGTGTGCTTAATCACTCAGACATCTATATCCCAGTTCCTCGGGAGAGAGTTCAGGAACTTCTTGCTAATTTCAGAATGGAACAGCACAATTCCAGCAGCACTCATTTTAGTGTTGAGTGTGATAAAACGTTGCAGTTGAACTTCAAGAGCCTCGCCGAGGACGTGATTAAACATGTTGAATCTTTGACGGAGGAGATCCTGTCTGCTTTGCTTCATGTCCTCATTTCCTTCGTATATTTCAATCAGTGCTTCCCATAATGCTTTAGCATATTTGTACTCTCTGAAACCCTTAGCAATGTCAGGAGACAAGGCCATGGTAAGAGTGGCAAGAGCCTTTTCATCTTCCTCAACTTTTTCAAAATCTTCATCCGTGTAAGTTTTAATAGGTTTGTCTACCACAGTTTTTGCCTCATCTTCTAAATTGATGGTAAGTCTCACTGGACCTCGTAAGATGCTTCTCCATACTTTAATGTCCTTCATTTTCATGTATTTTTCAAATTAGTGCTTCCACTCACGAAACCCGTAAGCAGACAGCAGCAGGGAATTCGAGCAGTAGTCCCCATGATGGAGTCCAAATCAGAATGCATAGTCGTAATTGAAATGTTGTAGGAATCCATTAATGATCAAAAGGAGAAATGCACACTTCTGGACCAAAAACAGCAAAATTCGGACCGAAAGAACCCTAAAATTCGCGCAGTCTAGTAGAAAAGTCTTGGACCGAAAAATGAGTTGGACCAAAAACGAAGACCGAAAACAGGATCTGACCGAGAACACTAAAACCTAGCCGAAAACTTTAACAGCCAATGAAAACAGATAAACCCTAACCGAAATCTATTCCTTGTCGCCGAAAATAGATAAACCCTAACCGAAATCACGAGCTGCCGCCGAAAACTCACGAATCCCTAGCCGAAAACGCTAACAGCCACCGAAAACACCAGAATCAGATCTGAAAAACACGTTTTTGAACGTAATTTCGAAATCCAAGGATCAAAATAACCAATTTTTCAGAAAAATGAATGAACACGAAGTACACCAATAAGCAATTTCGATCAAATCAATCCAAAAACTTCCAATCAAGCAACGAATCCAAAACAATTAAGAACGCGGTATTAATCTTCAATGCATTCGAATGTATTAATCAAGCGACTGGTACATAAGATCTTGATGATCGATTTCTCTATCTCTCTATTCTCGCTATGCTCTAATTGATCAACCTACAAATGACAAGGAAAATACTAATTATACCTAAGCCTCTGACCTAAGCCCATACGTACTAAAGACCATCGAATACTCGAGCCCAAGCCCACCCAAATCCCATTGATTTCGGTCTATTCATGACCGAGAACTAGGGGATTTCGGTCCTTGACCGAAAACACCCTTTTTACCATTAAATACAAATTAAACCCTTTAACATGTAAAGCTTAAACCACTAAAATTATGACCCAACATTCACATGCAACCTAATAAGGATCTATGTTTTCTCTATTGAACATATAACTAAGAAAAATAGGGTTAATAACATAAAAGCCACTATAGTTTGACCAAAATTCTGGTTTAACCATTATATATTTTTTTGTTTCATAAAAACCACTCATACTTTCAAAAATTTCCATATTGACCATTATTCATTTTATTTTATTACTTTTAAGGATTATTTTCATCGAAACATTATGTAAAAAGTTCCATATCAA
The DNA here is from genome assembly GCA_023525715.1 of Cichorium intybus. Lineage (NCBI taxonomy): Eukaryota > Viridiplantae > Streptophyta > Magnoliopsida > Asterales > Asteraceae > Cichorium > Cichorium intybus. The sequence goes on along the minus strand of CM042013.1, from coordinate 118,072,689 downwards.
CATTTGAAGCAAATATGGAAACTCTATTGCGGTAAAAATGATACATAAAATTGTCTACATGTGATTTTGGTCTTCGTAAGTGCAGCTCTTCGGCCACGTTATGAATGCATAGGGTGTCCAATTGAATCCACTAAATTTTTCAATGTGAAGGGGGTAAGAAGTGTTCCAAGTTGACGTCATACAATCTTGACTTTTATTTGTTATAATGGTCCCAATGTATCTTTTTGAAAATATGAGTGGTTTTTACAAATTTTTTTCAAAATATGAGTGGTTTTTTTAGAACAAAAAAAAATATAGTGCTTAAAACGGATTTTCGTCAAACTACAGTGGTTTTTATGTTATTAGCCCAGAAAAATATGGTATAAATCAAAATTCATATAGATGATTACATACCTTTCTTGACCTTGGAAGCTAGCACCACAATTGTCGTGCCTCCAATGGCTTACACCCAGAACTTAGCAAGTAAGAAGAACTAGAGAGCAAGGAGAGATTCTTGTAGTTCGCATGAATATGAGGGTGCTGGGTCTCCCTATTTATAGCCCCAGAATGATAATGCATGAGGCATATAACTGCCTTATTTGAATTCTGATACGATAAGGCTTTTATCATATAATTCAATATGCTTATCATTGCCATAAATAGACATTGTACCCATATATAGGTTTCGAATTCCTTAAGGCCTAAGCCTTAGAATTCGTCCAACCCATCAGGCAAACCCTAACCCTAATTGTCTATTGCTCAACTATTGAACAATCACAATTCACCCCCTGCACTTTTAATTAATCTAATCAATCCCAAAATTAATTCTAATTAATTTATGATCAATTATTAATTAAATATAACTATTTCTAATTGATATATTATCCTCAAAATATATTAATTTTTCTCTTTATAAGTTATCTTGTCGTCTGTCAGTTATGAGGGCAACCCAAAAAGACTATGCTGCCATAAATTCAAGTATATTCCTAAATTATAATTATGGCTTAGACACCTAATACAACAGTATGATGAACCTTTTAATGCTCTGGTAGAATGTCTCAAACATTCTGTTCTGTCTCACGCCCTAACTGCTTGCCTGACTGTTCTGGCAAGTGTAGTATACCAAGCTTACCATACTTCTATCCTCACAAAAAATGTTGAAAACATCCCTGATACCATCACCTATGAAGTCATTGAAGTTGATAAATCCATCAGGAGTATTACCCTCAATCGTCGTCGTTTTGCTAGGGCCTTTCAGCTTCCCACCATTGAAAAACCTGTTGCTTCTTCCATATATGATGTTCTAAGCATGCTAAATGCCATGGGGGTACTCTGTTGAGATCAAGACAATTGGAAGCTTCAAAAAAACTTCTGAGCATATGGAGACTTTTCTTTGGGATCCTTCTCCGATGTCATTCTGCTAGAACTTCTGGTCTTCATTCTGCAAGCCATACCTTCATGAACTTGCTTTATGGTCTTTATTACGATGTGTCGTTTGACTATGCATCCATCCTGTGGACTGATTTCTACACATATGTCAATCACACAAGAATGGTACTGAGATTTTATCTTCTCGTTTCAGGGCCATTATAGTAGATGATGCCTACCGATGGGCTGACATAGCATACAAAGCCCAGTTTTCGAATGATTCTGTTTTCAAGTTCATTGCCGAGTTTCCTCGAGTGATGATATCAAAGGTAGCTTTTCCTTTGATGTCATTAATAAATACGCTTCTAGTCTTAAATTTCCATATCCCATTCATGTAACATCCCAAAATTTTAGGGTAAATTTAAAATAAATTTTAATACATTAATTTAAAGAAAACCACTTTATTTAATTTTCATAAACACCAAACAATTTATAAATCTATTATAAACATCCATAATTAACACGAGTTAACAGAAATCAAATATCAGCCGAAACATCAACTCAAAGTATAAGTCCCAAATGAAGCAGCACAGTGTATACGCATCACGGCTTGCCATCTCCCACATCTAAAGAAGCTGAAACGGTAAGTTAATAGGGAAAGGGTAAGCACATAACTTAGTGAATTTCAGCACATACATAATATATCAATCAAGCATCCCTTGCTAACAAACATAGATTACCACGTAACACACCCAGCAGTGGTATCGCCACATAATGCACCCAGCAATGGCATGACCACTCACATAATACACCCAGCAGTGGTATGGTCACATAATGCATCGAACAATGGTAATACTACATGATGCATCCAGCAGTAGTATCACCATAATATTCAGGGCAATACACACAGTATAGCACAATCCACACATATCACATATATCACAAAACACAGATAGAATATTAAACGCATATTCATAACACAACACAACAGGTAACGAATGACATCAATACAATGTAGTGAGAAACTCACTTGATAAGTAGAAATAGGTTGCACACGCAAGCCACGTGATACTCATGAACTCTCGTTCTTCCCCGGTCCTACATTCCACACGGTACTACTCAGAACGGATTAACATTTACATTTACTACTTATAATTATATAAGTATATACATACTTTTCCCGATACCCGACACGTACCGTATCCCACTATACCCTCCCTTTACCTTATATATACATCATCGGGATTATTAATTATCTTTATTAAGTTTATGAAGGTCCCGACATCCACTACAGACCATAAACCCACAACCAAGGTCAAAAATCACAAAAAGAAGGTTTGACAGAAAAGCTGACTTTTTGACCCATAACAAGATTTATAACTAATGGCCAAGGAAACGTCCAAGATAAAATCTACTAAAAATCAGAAAACAACTAGACCCAAGTTAAAGGTCACAGGGCCTGACCTCAGATCATTTTCATCTTCCAATTATAAATGACAAATCCCCGAAGTTGACCGATAAGAGCAGTGCATCCACTGAACCACCCCTCAGTGATAGAACCATAACACAAAAAGGAAAGAGATTTAGGTTCTGATATTTTGTAGGAAGAAACTAGACACATAGAATGAACTCTTCCTGCTGGTCTTGGTCCCTAAACGTTTTGGTACAATTTATGGTGACTTTTTTAAGGCAGAAGACCAAATCTGACAGCACTTGGACCAGTCAGCGGAAATCGACAATTCAACACAACTTAGGATCTGAATCAGTTCAGGCCATTTTTAGGGAACAAACTAGACTTAAGGACTAAACCAGGGACATAAGGCTCGACCCCAATGAGTTCATACACTATTTGTCATGATTTTTAAAAGATTAGGACAGAAAGCTGTCAGGTAATGTGTGTTTGGTTTAAGCATCATATCCCACCATTCATTAAGTACTTAATGCTTATTCTTTTAGACAAATGCACTTAACTTAAGAAGTAACTGTTCAGCGGTTAAACAAACTTTATACATCACTTAATGGATTAAGTCCACAATCCAAAACAAGGCATTATAACTAGGTTTTTATAGTTCATGATTTCATGTCAACATGTGAATGAGTTCCAAGCTTTCTACATCTATGGTTTCACCAACCTATGAACAGCCATAACCATGGCTTGGCCAGCGCTCCACCGCCACCAATGTGGTGGTTTGGAGGTGGTCTAGGTGGTGGTTAATTACGGAGGAAAGAACACAAGTACAAAATCAACAATTCTAACCTTAACATTAAGATTCACGTATCTAATCCCTTCATCCCCCACCTTCTTTGATGCTGCCAAGACGAGTTATTGCAGCCAAAATGCTTCACGACTTTGTTCCTCAAGATCCCGCAGGAAGAAGTGTCTCGCTTCTCTCCACACTTCACGGCAATCGCAAGGTAACGAGATGGAGTGGGTGTTTCACGCACAAGTCGCACACGACTAGAAGTGTTAGGGTTGGATGAAATACGCACCATTATTCCATGGACCTAGGACTTGGATTATTTTGGGTTGATAAGAACCGAAAGGCCCTGGCCTGATTTTTTCTATTCCGGCACAAAACATGCGACAGCCCTTAAGGGTCCATGCAAGTTTTATCTTATTGCACAATTAGTCCCTTTACTTTCCTCTTTTATTTTCTTTTAGCCAATGAACAAAATATCCAACATCTCAAGTTTCTAAAATGACACTATACCCCCACATATATAATTAGGGTTATAGAGTTATTATTATTATTATTATTATTATTATTATTATTATTATTATTATTATTATTATTATTATTATTCGCTAAAATAAATAATTCGCCAAAAACGAACATACCGAGAAACGGGGTGTTACACAGGATCTTGTTGCTGAGAAACAAGTTGAACAAACATCCGGTGTTTCCAAGCCGAATGGAAGGAAAAAGACTTCTGGTGGGCCTAGTGGTCAACCGAAGGAGAAAGTTGTTAAGAAGAGGAAGGTTATAGATCCACAACCCACAAGAACAAATCCTACACGAGAGAGGAAGTCACCCAAGAAAACTGTTGTGGACGAACCTTCGGATTCAAGCGAGAACCATCTATGATTCAGAGGCTGTGGCAGAACAACACCAATCCCCACCTCAGGATACATGTGTTCCTTCTCCTCCTCCTCTACAATGCCAAACCGAAACCGCACCTACTACAGACGCACTTACATTTACCATGGATACTCCTTTATTATCCGAACCTCTTGTTACCTCCACACCTTTAACCTCAACTTCGGATACCCCAATTTCCTCAATCACAATAACCTCTACACCCATCACATCAACTATAGATACATCCGAATCTCTAACCTACAAAGCCATCACCACCACTCAAACCATTATAACATATACACCTATATCATCCAACCCCCTTTTCATATATTTTTCAAGTTCGGATCCATTGGTCTCTTCTACATCCACCTCTGGTATTGATACCTCATTGCCAGAATTTGAGATTGATGAAGGATTTGGTATACCCCTGGCTTCTGCACGTCAATTACCACCAATATCTTAAGAGGCTGCTATAGTTTTTCACATCGATCTGATAAGTATGGATGATGTGGATGATAATCTATTAAATGATGATGATTTTGTCTTGCTCAAATAGTACATGACATACAACAACAAGTTGAATGTCCTTCTACAATGTCAAACTGGTTATGATCTCGAAGCTCCTACCCAACCAAACATTACACTCCTCGATGTCATGACTCACAGAGTCAAATGTAAAATCTATGATAGCTGAATCGGAGAAAAGGATCATGGTCAACCACACCATAGAGTCAAATGTAAAATTGATGATAGCTGACTTCAAAAAACGAATTCTTGACAATAAAGTCCGAATCTATGAAGTTAACATGGCCTCTACTGTTAGTAGAGTCGAGACCAAGTGTAAAACGCTTCAAGAGGAAACGAACAAGAAGGTTGATGAAGTTGTTGCAAGATTTGAGTCTTCGACTGCTGAACTGAAAAGGTCTATAGATGATCTTAGTACCGAAATTCACTCATTCAACACTTAGTACAATTCCCATTTCTTAAAGGAGCTTCAGGTAGCCGAAGCAAAAATCTCTGAACTCACCACTGCACAATCTGCTTTTTCTGTTAAGGATTTTGCAACACAACTTCAACAAACGAATGCTGCTATATTGGCCAACATTGTCAATGATTTGAAGGGTGCTCTTCAACCAATCCATCAAGTATATGATCGCATGCGACATACTCAAGATTCCCAATAAGGACCAAGAGCTTCTGCTCAGACTGCACCTCCGGTTCATCCTTCGTAAGGGGGAGGAATATCCAGCTTGTGGTCCTATACTTTAACAGATGCGATGAAAACGACAATAATAACAACAAGAAATCTTCTTATTCCTACAAGAACAGCAACAACAACTTTCTCCATTTTAACAACGATTCTTCCCATATACACATTCGGAGTGACAAGACCACCAACAAATCCAAATCCAAATATCCAAAGGGGGATAACCATCGGACCAGTAAGTTCTGGTCCAGCTTACTCAACCATCACTGCCACAACCGGTTAAAGAACTAGACCTTCGGGCTCCGGGCCTTCAGGTTCTTCTGATAGAGGCAAGGCTCTGATGGTTATTTTAAGTAATTAGGAGAAGAAGAAAAGGAGGGATGTTGATCAGGAGAAGATTAGACAGATCAACTCATTACTTTAAGGTCGGCTTGCGATTACCCAAGTTCTTGGTCTAATTGACAAGACTTGGAATGTTGAACATGTAGCAACCTACGGGTTTACTAATTATGAAGTCTTCACCGACTCCCACTCGTTATCTACTCAACAATCAATTCTGATAATGATCAAGTGGATATTCCACACAACCCAAAAACCTTCTCATATTATCAGTTTGTCAAGAAGGTTCAAGAGAACAGTATGGAAGCCTTCAAACAAAGAAAAATCTACTTCCATTCTCATCTCACACAGGAACCTTTGATTGTGTGGAGCTCGAAGAAGATAGTGCAAATAATGTCCATGACTGCATGAGAATTATTTGAAGGAAAATTTCAGAATATCCACTACTTCGTTATTCGAGGATCAGAAAAAGCTGAATCCAGATTCAAAGTTGCTGATTTTTCAATCATGTACCCTAATGAATTTATCTAAATGATGCAATTGTTGAAGTATCCTGCTCCTGGTCTCTCCCCAACTGAGGCCATATTCGATCACTCGAAGGGATATGTACATGGGTTTTTAGGATACTATATGAGACGTCTAGGAGAATAAGACATCAAAATTTCCAGAAAATTTGGAATGGTGTTGGCAGACCCTGAGTGCATCATTGATGATATTGGTGAATATGATGATGGTGAAATCGTCAATGAGCCTTGGGGAGTAGTATACGAAGGAAAATTGCAAGGTGGACAGACATCTGGGAAATAGTTCTTTGACATGGACTTCAAAGGACTCTTTCCCTCTGAACTACTAAGATACATCATTGCTCGCACCTTCTCATGTGAAAATAACACCACTGTGGACAGGGAAAGATTAAAGAACATTTAGATTGGTGGCTTGCTATCAGAAAATGCATGATAGAAGCCCACAAGCTTCTCTAAGCTTCGGATGTTGCACTTCAGACAGAGGGGGAGATTCATGAAGATATTTTGTTTGTGAAGAAGTGACGTAGTCCAGATCCGAAGACACCAGTCTGTGGATTTTGCTCCTGAAGATCCAAAGGCTTAGTATAGGGGTATCCAAAGGCTTTTCATAATAAATTAACCTTATATTACATGAGATTAGGAGAGATATTGGGAGGCAAACATTGGTGATATTTGGACCAAACATTGATGATCCTAGAGGAAAAGACTAAGGTCTGCTGGAATAACGAGATTGGCATAGGATAGGGTCTTGGGCGACATGATAAAGTTGGGAAGAACATGAAAGCTGGAAGAAGAAATATAGAGGCATTACCCTGATTAGTTTGTAAGACCCGTTCCCAAATTTTCTAAAAAACCAAGTTAGCGACGCTAACTTTCACCATTAGGTACGCCAATGGTGGTTAGTGACACTAACTTTCCCATTAGCGACGCTAATGGGCTATTGCAGAAAATCTGGGGTGACGTGATTTTGGGGCTGACTAAGCCTGGTCTTGCGGAGGACCAAGGTGAGCAACGCTAACCTTGGAGTTAGCGGTGCTAACTCCCTCGAGGTCTATAAATAGTGGCTCATTTTAGCCTAAAAATGGATTTGGAAGCCCTAATCAGTTCAAGCGACCCGGAGTGTGTTCAAGACGTTTTCTTGAAAGTTGAGGGTCGAGTCATGTATTTTAAGATCTGGGTTGCATGCCTTTGGTCTTGTATCAAAGTTTTAAGTATCTATTGTAGTGATTTCTGATTTGACTGTGAGACAGGTGAGTATCCTTACCTTACTATATGATGTTGCATGTTCGACAACTTGTGTGTTATTAACAATTGTATGATGCATGTGGCTATTATCTGTTGTTGGGCTCAATACTAAAGCGTGTTCACCCGTCGGTGTTGTATCGGGGGCTGGACTATCGCCTTGTCCCATCGATGTTGTATCATGGGCAGGGCCAAAACTGGGAACCCATAGGTGTTGTATCATGGGTAGAATCGTCCCGTGTCCGGTAGGTGGTGTATTATGGGCACCCATAGGTGTTGTATCACACCTAGGGTTGGGTCATTCTCGATGGCTGGTTATTGAATGTGTGGGCATGTATGGTAATTTTTGTGATTCCCAATAACCCATTCAAGTTTGTGCTATGTGATGATATGTGTTATGGTAGAAAGTAGGCATGGAACCTAGTCAGAAAATGCATGCTAGAATTTCTTGGATTAGGATGCCTTACTGCATGTTATATGTTACTATGTGCTGCTTTAGAATTTATGCTAACACTGTTAGGTTGCTTAGCGAATGCTATTAGGTTATCTACAATTAGGTTAAGATAGCCTAAGAATTCTTGGTCTGGCCTTAATGGCTGTTCCTTGTTTGGTTGTGACTTTAGGGTAAGATCATTTATTTAAACGTCTATCTTATTCTCGATTTCGTAAGACATTGTGTCCATGAGGCGACCCGACGGTGTTAACAGTAGTTCTTTTAGGCACGGGTGGGGTATGAGATCCTAAGTAGCCTAGGATGAGTGCTAGGCACTTTGGTGCGGGATCGTATGAACACAGATGTCTAATAGACGAGTGAGTGGCGATTTAGAGGATTGGGGGAAAAATTATGGAACAAGTATGAATAGGTGTAAAAGGTAGTAAAGGGCCTGAGTTAGGAAGAGTAACCTAAAATTCTAAGGAACCAGGTAGAGTAGAGAATTCGGTATGATTCACATTATCGATTAATGGCAAAAAGACAGTACATGTCTTCATCATGGTGATGTTCGATCAAGAATAATGGATTAGGAGTCGGTTCGGATGTGACCGATCGACATGGATCAGGATGGAACGTAAGGTGCCAAAATTAATCGTCGTTGAGCTATCAACGAGGGCTATGATTGACAACAATGGGTTAGGTGATGCATCCGGGTTTGCTAGACGATGTATCTGGGTTTTGGACGTGATGTTTCAAAGGTCAATGGATGTGAATTCCGATAAACCTTGTTCCTTTCCAATTGACTAAATCGGCATGCTATGACGATTGGATTGGTTACAAAGGTTCGAGGCGCTGATCGATCGAGATCAACACTAGATATTGGTGCAGACTCCAAGTACAGGAGAATTGCTGCTCTAAGATAAGAAATGAAGCTTAATGCAAGTATAGCTCAGCTACTGGAGCATGGAAGTAACTGCATTGCAAATTATCAAGCATCTGACTTGGGTTGCTTAGGTTATGATGACAGTGGGAAAAGCAATTGGCAGTTGGTTAGAAACCATGGCTTGGGAATCCGTAGATAGGTTCTAGAGGATTACCGAGTATTCCTTTAGGGAGATGGTTGAGGATCCGGATTGACTTAAGTGCTTACCTGTTAGTCAAGGCATCATGTCGCCTTGTGTCACTAGAGGAGCGAGAGTGTCCATCCAACCGTTGGACTATGGAGTTCCTGCGACCCAGCTGAAAATAGACTAATTGGGAACTACGTACAATGTATGGCGAAGATTGTGCGTAGTGTGTGACGTATGGGATAAAGACCCACAAAAGATGGCTTCTTGGACAGATTACAACAAGTAGAGGGGTTGAAGCGGAAAGGGAATAAGGGTTCCCAGTGTGACATTGTCGGCCATTAGGGATGGAAATCTTATGACGATAAAGGAGCCGACATGGGATCGTTGTCTGCGACCTGGCGAAGCAAGGAGCTCGATAGGTAGGGATAAAGGCCCTTGGGAGAGGGAAATTTATGGTAGCTTTGAGGAGGAAGATGGGAGTGCCATTGTGTGTGGTAACTGGTAAGCGGTTATTCATGCATCGAGTAGCTTTTCACCTTAGGGTAAAGGTGTTTGGAAAAACTTTGAGTGAAGGAAATTCTACGACTTCAAGGATGCGGTTGGTAGTTTGTATACATTGCGAAGAGGTAAGGATCTTGGCCACCCTAGGGAAGCATGGTCACCTCCTAAGGAGTTTTGACTATTCCCGTTAAGGTGTGGAGAACATTGGACGACTGTCTTTCCGTGTCGATTCAAGACCTTGATAGTAGTGAGGGGCGACAATCGCGGGTTTCGGTATAAATAGGGTAAGACAGGGAAGATAAGATGCCAGACTAAGGAGACAACATGACCTGTTGGTTTGACCACAAGAACGTGAAAGCTATGACAACTCGGAATACTAGGTTTTGCTTGCAATGTCTGATACTAGAAGGATTGACACATGAGACCAGGAATATGCTTTAGGCTTCAACAAGAGTTATACATGTGGTGTTAGTTCTATATGCCCAAGGATGATCATAAAATGATATTACTAATAATACATGATCCTATAGGGTCACACCAACAACAAGTTTGACACCAATTGATCATTTAGAACGTTAAATTTGATTTAACATCAAATGATACTAAACTTGCAATTTAATCTTGTAGGTTATTATTATTTGAGGTAAATAATAATAAATACAAAATTAAAGGTTGATTAGTAATTCATATGTGATGAATTAATTAAGTGTAACAATTAAATTGTTTAAATTGTTAAACGATTTAATTGATTTATAAGTAAGCCTTTTATTTAATTGAATTGGTAAATTAAATAAAATATATATATTGTTATATATATATATATATATATATATATATATATATATAATTATACAATTAAGATTGTATATTTAGATGGTTTATTTATGTATATGATTATGGGTTAAATGTTATCCCATTTAAGAAATAAGAAGATGTATTATTTATAAGCTTTTATTATCTAAGTTTTATAAATAATAACAACCAACTAGCACTTCATTTGTCATCATAAAATCAGCCATATTGGAAGGAAAAGAATGCATTAAGAACTTAAAAGAAAAGGAAGATGCCTTGTGTCTTCTAGCTTTTGATTATAGAAATCAAATGGGACTTTCTTTTAAGCTAGTTGCATGTGCTTTTCTTTTCCTTTGTGTGGTATATGATGGCAACGATTTTGAGGGTGTTTGTACATCATTCTTGCTTCAAGAAATCAGCCAAAAAATCTCCTTAAGTTCTTAGAAAAAATTGGTTTTTGGTTTCATAAGAAAAGGAGTCATATCTTGCAAGTTGTGGAACTAGCATTCAAGGGTGTTCAAGCTTGTGGTGGATCAACTATAGAGGGATTCTAATTTGATTCCTAGCTATCAAAATCATCCAAACCAAACCCAAGAACAAAGGTTATAATCTTGAACTTAAACTATGTTTGTTCTTCATCTTATCTCTACATGCATGTAGCATGATCCTCTTGAAAATGGAATTTGTGTTCATGATTTTATGCTTCCGTTGCAAACTCTTGTTTTTGAAACTATTACATGAACCTTGATTTCCAACATGTGGGTCAGGAGTCTTTGAAATAAGAAATCTATCATATATGACAGCACGTATCAGGAGCACTAATCAATAGTTTCAAAGGTAGGAAAGGATCACGACGCGAGAAGCCTTCCAAGGTAGGAAAGGCTGGGTGAAAGTTAGGAAGGAGTCGAAACGAGGTATTCTGAAAACGTTTGGTGAGATTGTGTATCATGCGGAAGGATCAACAAGGAAGCAACATATTAAGCAGTGACAAGATCAAGACATGACAAGGGTTATGTTAGTCGTAAATATAAAGGATTGTAGGGTCGAGGAAAAGTGTTGGTTAGGAATGAATAGAACTTAGTGGTATAGTGACCGAAGGAGGTTTCTACGACTTGAAGGATTCGTATCTCGCATGGGTATCGCTATACTGTGCCCTATTTACGATTCTTCTGTATCATGCCCCGGTGAGAGATAAGGGTGTTGACCGGATGGAGTGTACTATGCTCAGATGAGGTGATACTATGATGTGTTCCGATGAGTACTTTGTGCTGGTCGGGAGTGTCGGGTCCTTTATTGTAGCGATACTACATCGTGTTCCCACGAGTACGAGATACTGTTACAGCAGGCTGAATGGTCAGACCGGTTTTGGAGTGGATGACTTCCATGCTGGAAAAAATAATGGTTATACGGGTGCTAAGGTTTAGTACCTTTTGTTGTCCAGTGGGATGGGGGATGCTTGTTGACGTGCACGCAGAGGTCGTCATGCGGTCAAAAATAAGAGATAACCTAACATTCACTAGTATAGTGGAGTCAGGGTCGATCCACAGGAGCTACGTGGTTAGACTAGATGAGAGATTACCAACTAATAGTGTCACAGCTATAGTCGGAGGAACTAATTTCTATCTTACTACCTCAAAACAATATTCAAATACTCAAACCAAGCTTAGCCAATTGAAGGCATTCAAACTATCAAAAACCAAGCAAAGCATAAACTACCGCTAGTTAAAGTCCTATTGAACAATTACTAGCCAAGGCTTAATGCTTAACCCTAACCAAGTTAGCTACTGTTTTCAGCAAAGGAAAACAGTCCCAACCAAGTCCAAAACACAATCCAAACACAAACCAACAATCAAAACACCAACAAGCATCCGAAATACCGAAAAACCAATATTAAACGTAACCGAATGATTGCAGTCACCAAAACCAATATCCAAACATCAATTCAGTAACTAAATACTACTAAAAACAGAACTCTAAGCCTGAGATCAATGGTTGTCACACCCAAAGACTCAACTCAAAGCTTACAAATGTTTAACTAAAATGAAATAAAATCTAAAAACATGAAAATACAAAATATGAGCTTGCTGAAATGAATCCTCGAGTCAAAGAGCTTCTAGGTCGATGTTTACACTCGGTCTTTGCTAGGGTTTTCGGCTGGAAATGCCTCTATTTATAGTTGCAAATTTCCCGTGTCCGCGCCGCGTAGAAGTGAAATCCGCGGCGCGCGTACTTATCCGTTCCCCGTTTTTTCGTCATTCAAATGTGTTCCACCGCCTTACGCCCGCGTCGCGCAGAAGGGAATTCCGCGGCGCGCGTACTTGTTTCTTTGATTTTGCATTCTTTCCAAACTTCTTTTCTTTTTGTACACTTTTAGTCCCTGTTTCTGTTCTTTTTCTCCAGACAAGTCCTGACACGAAAAGTGAGAATACCCATGCATATTTGATATAATTTTACCAAGAACAGGGCTCAACAACGCCTAAAATACTTAATATCACTAGGCGTTGTCACTTGTGTACTTCTCCACATTCATATGTGCCAGATTAATTTGATGTGGATACACCTTAGTTTTGTTGATGGCTGCTTAGCTGGTAGGAATCAAATCCAATGGCGGATCGGTGCGACTCGAAGGCCAGGCGGATCGGATTTAAGATAAGGGTTTAGATGGGAAGTTGTCAAAGCGAACACCTTAAGGTGAGATAGTTTGGGTAAATAAAGGTAGTGGAGTTTGGTTAGCAGAGGTTGGCTAACTCATTATGGTCAATTTGGATATCAAAGATGGACAGGGCTCTTTGAGCGGTAATAAATGAAGAGTTTGTGTCAAGTTTTCTATTCGCCCGGGGGTGATGTGGATGTGCATGATACTTGAGAGAAATATTGGTGATCTGGCCGGTATAGGAATGTGGATTGTTATGTGGAGAGATGTTCGATCGGTGGGAAGGTTAAGCCCAATCACCAACAGGCTTATAGCAAATTTGGTCTCCGAAGATTTTTGAGGTAGAATTTGGAAGCATGTGTATGTGGATTTATCGTGTAAGTACTAGGGAACCCCTCAACATGTTGTTACCATCTGGGAGGTTGCAGACTATTGGAGCAATACTGCTCACTTTAGGTCTATTATAGTGACCTTGTATGTGAAGAGTGGATGATGTTAAGGCTCGGGAGGTGGTACACTGATATGGTACTCCGGATAGATGATATCAGATGGGGAGGTTTAATTCCCCTAGGAGTTTAGGAGAAGGTTCGAAAAGTTTTCGACACTCAACTTTGTTTCAGTGTTGTATATCACCCTCAGATAGATGGTTGGATCAAGGGATCAATGTACACGCTTGAAGGAGTTTCTTCAGGATTGCATTCTTAGATTGGTGGGAACTACAGTTTCCTATGCAACGTTAGTAAAGTTGAGGACGATGGTGTTTTGAGAAAGAAGTCGTGTAGGAGAATGTGTTAGGTCTTTTGTTGTGTGTAAGAAGAATTGGCAAAATGTTTGGAGTCAAAAGAAAAATCTTGAAGACATGTAGTGTTAGGACCTGAGTGTACAGGTCAGAGTTTGTCGTTAAGGTATCGCGTTAAGGGCAATATGGACCTCGGGTATACCGGGTCATCATTAGTGTAGAAAAGGGAATCTAGGGTTTAGTCAGACTCGTAGCAACTTCTAGATTTTTTAGCTGAGACTGTGCAACGCGACGCGTCCTATAGCATGTGATTAGGAGAGATATCGCAAGGCGAACGTCGGTGATATTTGGAGCAAACATTGATGATGCTAGAGGACATAACTATGGTCTGGTGGAATTAAGATATTGGCATAGGATAGGGTCTTGGGCGACACGATAAAGTTAGGAGGAACATGAAAGCTGGAAGAAGAAATGCAGACGCATTACCTGATCAGTATGTTGACGGGGATTTTGGGACAAAATCCTGACAAGTGGGGGATATTTGTAATACACGTTCCCAAACTTGGCAAAAGACCAAGTTAGCGACGCTAATGTTGGTTAGCAACACTAACTTTCACATTAGCGATGCTAATGGGCTGTTGCGGAAAATCTGGGCTGACGCGATTTCGGGGCTGACCAAGCCTGGTCTGGCGGAGGACCTAGGTTAACGACTCTAACCTTGGAGTTAACGGCTCTAACTTCCTCCAGGTCTATTAATAGTGGCACATTTCAGCCTAAAAGGGATCCGGAAACCCTAATCAGTTCCAACGAGCCGGAGAGTGTTGAAGAAGTTTTCGTGAAGGTTTTGAGGGAGTCACGTTTTTCAGGATCCCGGTTGCATGCCTTTGGTTGTGTATCGAAGTTTTAAGTATCGATTGTAGCGATTTCTGGTTTGACTGTGAGACAAGTGAGTATCCTCACCTTACTATATGATGTTGCATGTTAGACAACTTGTGTGTTATTAATAGTTATATGATTTGTTCTATAATTATGGTTATTATCTGTTGTTGTGCTTAGTACTGATGCGTGTTCAACCATCGGTGTTGTATCACGGGCTGGACTATCGCCTTATCCCATCGGTGTAGTATCATGGGCAGGGCCAAAACTGGGAACCCATAGGTGTTGTATCATGGGTGCCTGTAGGTGTTGTATCACGGGTAGGGTCGGGTCGTTCTCGATGGCTGGTTGTTGAATGTGTGGGCACGTATGGTAATTTGTGGAACTCACTAAAGTTTGTCCTTACCCGTTGCTTTTAAAACATTTTCAGATACTACAGTTGATAATGGGGTGAACTCGGTGTGACGGCGGTTCATCGCATGTTTATGATTTGCGGCTATTTTATTAAATGAGATTTTTATAATTACACGACGGATATACTCAATGATTTGATGATCACGGTTTAACATTCTAATAAGATTAGTTGTGTTTTTACTTCCCAAAATTAGGGTTCATGCTCTAATTCAATTCATGAAGATTTAACTCAAACTAATTGGATAGAAATGTTCTTACCTCACTAGGTGTGTTTTTCCATAAAAAGCCCTTTGATTGCTCTTTGTTAATGCCTTCATTTGAATTACACACACTCAAACACAAAGAACACACATAGTTGTTCTTATGAGAGAATTCTAGAGAAATGAGAGTAAAAATGGCCGAATGTGCTTTAGAGAAGTGTTATGGATCAACTTTTACTGGTTTACCGGATGACACAGGATTTCTGTCCATATTATCATCATCATTCTCATTTCCAAATCAGTTATCCTTATACGGTGGAATACAAATTGTCTTGATGTTTTGTTGGTATTTGCTAAACAACTCAATAGTTTCTTCGGCAATATTTTCCTCAGCAGTTCATCCTTCCGGTTTATTTTTGTTTCTTATATCCCTTTTAATAACCTTCATAAACCTTTCAAAGGGATACATCCACCTAAAGCATATTGCCCCACATACTTTGACCTCCTTAGTAAGGTGTACAATTAAATGCACCATAATATCAAAAAACCTAGGGCCAGACTGGGAAGGTTGCCTACCCTTGTCGTATTGGTATCTAGAGGGAATCTGTTGAACCCTTTGAATTGCCCTTTTTCTCTCGGATTCAAAAAAACGGAAGACGATGTGTTTTCGCATTTCTCGAAAACTATGCAGGTTGTTGCACGAGATAAAGCTTGGTGCATTGAGTTCCCAGCAATTCAAACATCTTTGGAGGAGACGCTCGATATTATCAACTCAGTGTCTAAATTGAACAGGAAAAGAGACATGTGGCTAGGTATATTGGAATTAGTTGCTAATAGTTTTGTTTGTTACAGTTAGTTTTATGATTTGTTATTAACGTCCGTCTGTTTGGTTAGACTTCCGTTATGTATCTGTTATGTATTTGACCTTGTATATATATGCAGTCTTTGTACTCTTTCAAAAAATTAATGAGAACAAGATATTTCTCTTATCACTCGTACTTTCTCTCTCTCTCTCTCTCTCTCTCTCTCTCTCTCTCTCTCTCTCTCTTTGATTGTTATTCTTTCAATCCAAAATGGTATCAGAGAAGTAACGATCGTTACTTCTTCATCTGTTCTTCTGATTCGTCTTTCACTTCTCATTTCTTGATCAATAGTTCACTTGATTCATTCTTTTATTCTTCTTAATGGTGACAAACAACGCGAATCCTGCTCCAATAGAAGTTTCTAGCCCTTATTTTCTTGATCTTTTGATAATCGGAGCACGATTCTTGTGCCTCAAGTTTTTTATGGAACTTGTATCATTGTCTGGATGATATATATGATGCTTGCTCAGTTTGCTAAGAACAAGTTCGAGTTCGTTGACGGTACCCTTCTTCCACCAGACGCCGGATCTGACCTCTATCACAGCTGGATTAGAGTTAACTCTATGGTGATTAGTTGGATCCCTAATTCCATGAGCAAAAGCATCGTTGAAAGTGTCCTGTCTCATAGATCTACACAAGAGATTAGGGAAGAACTCATTCAGTGTTACGATCAGTCCAATGATGAAAAGATTTGCCAAATTCAGCAGCAGTTGTATTCTATCTCTCAAGGATATGATGACTTTTTATCTTATTTCACAAAGATAAAACAAAATTGGGATGAGTTGAGCATGGTTCATGAAGTTCCTCCATGTATGCGTAGTTTAGTTGCAGGACTCGCCAAATACATTGAAGATCAGAAAGTCATTCAACTTCTCATGGGGCTAAATGACTCTTACAGAGCCATTAGAGGTCAGATCTTAATGATGAAGCCCTTACCTAACATTTCTGCTGTTCAATCTTTAATCATACATGAGAAAAAACAAAGAGAAATCAATTCTAATGCTAATGCGAACCTAGATGTTATGGCTATGAATGTTATCAGTAGCAATAATAACAACAATCAGATTTCTAAGAAAACCATGAATTGCTCTTACTGTAAGAAAGTCGGCCATGTCAAGTCTTAATGATATAGATTGATTGGGTTCCACCAAGATTTAAGACCACAAAGCATAACAACAAGAATGATACAGCTAGGGTTAATAATGTCACTATGGAGAATCCACAAATTTCTCCTGAGGAATATAAGCAGATCATTGATCTTCTCAACATCAACAAGCTTGATAATTCCACTTCTTGTCTACAATTATTTTATTACTCAATGATCAATGAATGAATCAGGTAAATATATTGATTCTAAAGGTAATCACATTTCTTATACTTTCAGTGTCATTCACAAACCGTCAAATAAGGTATATTCGTGGATAATCGATTCTCGTGCAAGTTACCACATGTGTTTTGATAAGTCCTTATTCTTATGTTTCTTCAAATTTTCTAAGCCTCATCTAGTTGGACTGCCTAATGGTCAGCGTATTCGTGTTTCACTCATTGGGAAAGTCAAGCTTCATGATAACATCATTATTAACAATATGCTATACATTCCTGCATCCAAACACAACCTTGTGTCTGTTGCAAAGATAACCTCACAACCTAAAGTTTGGGTTATTTTTACTGATCAACTATGTGCATTGTTGGATACACAGGCCCCTTGGTCGAAGAACATCATCATTGAAAACAGAACTCATTGCCTCTACATTCATAATGATCAAGAACATAAAAGTCTTACTAAACATACTACTTTTCTTTGTAATTATGTAAGTAAGCAAAATAATATGACATTTGGCATAAAATATTTGGCCATCTCCCTTATAATAAGATGCGGATATTGAATTTGGTAACGAACGATCATCAAAATGTAAATTTTGATGATTGTGTTGTTTGTTCTAAAGCAAGACATTGACACGCCTAGGTCGTTATGCGGTTAAAAATAAGCAAATAAAACCTCACTCACACTAGTACAGTGGTAGTCAGGGTCGATCCACAGGAGTTTCGTGGTTAGGACAAGACTATAGCTTACCAACTTTAGTGTCACGCTAAAGCCAGAGGGACTAATATTTATTTTCCCAAAATAATCCAAAAACACAAATTCCAAACAATTGCTGATAACCAAATCTAACATAAACTAAGCTAAACTAAATCAATTTCTAAACTAAGTTTGCTTACTGGAATCAGAAACAAATCTTAGAATCAGAACCAAACAAGAGCAATCCAAAAAGCATTCAAAGAAATAAATCATAAATAAAGGTAAATAATGCAAACCAACATGAACTGAATGATTAACTTGATTAAACTCCAATCCAGAAGGTTCAAAATAGTAACATACGAAAATAAGAAGCTATAACCTACTGCTACTGGTTATCACTATCCAGAAACACCAAGCTACAAGCTTAAAACTAAACTAATATTGAAAACAAAGGGAAAACATAAAAATAACACAATGGGTTGCTGAAATCTCGAAACTTGAGTCAAAGTCACCGTAAGTCCACCTTAGGGTCTGATCTTTGCCTCCAAAATTCGACCTAAAAGCCTCTATTTATAGTTGTGGAGAATTAGAAGCCGCGGCGCGCATAGTGCTTTATCCCCGTTTTCTCGTGGTTTGAATTTCTTCCATTACCTTATCTTTTTTACGTGGCTCGCGAACGCATGCATACCCGCAACGCGCGTGTCCAGTCGACTTTTATTGACTTTATCTTCAAACTTCTTCATTTTATACGCGTTTAGCCCCTGATTATAACATTTCTTTGCAAACAAGCACTAGCACAAAAAGTGAGAATACCAATGTATAAATGATATAATTTCACCAAGAATAGGGCTTAACAACGACTAAAATACTTGATATTACTAGGCGTTGTCAAACACCCCACACTTGTGCCTTGCTTGTCCCCAAGCAAGAAAGTTTTTAACAGACTTTAGCTAAGACTCAAACAATTTTTGAACGTGTTCCATTTCAAAGCTTATTGTCCTTAGAGTTAGAGTGAAATAGTTTTTGCAAACATAACCAGAATATCCTTTGGAATTCATGACTTTCTAAAGAACCCTTGATTACAAATTTTCTCTCCACAAAGAAGTATACGTACTCCTTCAGATTCTAAAGGCCATAAAAGAATTGTCCATGACTTTCGATGTTGTCAGTGTAACGAGCTTTCAGAAATACCATCCCAGACCAAACGATCTTAGGTGGCAATGTGCATAAGTCCCACCCATTTTAGACCTCCCGGCTCGAACAACAAAGGTCACTGATTGACAGTCCCTTCCTAAATTCCAAACTTAAAAATACTCCAATCTTCTAACTTATTTAACTAAACAGATAGCATGATCACAACTAAACAATATTTCTTGAAAAATATCAATGCTATAACATTCACAAACTATTTGTTTCAAAATTACAATCTAAAAAAAAATAATTTTGAAAAATTGCTAATAATTTTGGAAATTGATCATTTCCTACAAAAATTTCAAAAATAAACTTTTTCGACCGTCCACACCCCACACTTAAAACCGTATAGCATCCCCGTTGTATGAAATTATTTCAAAACAAGGGAGAAAGAGTTACCTCTTAGACGGTAGATTGCTTGATGGTGCTCGATTGTCACAAGTTACAAAAAACATGAACTGCTTACGCTTCAAATTCAGATTTCCAGGAGTTGTAGCGCAACGGTAAAACATGCCAGTGATCATAGCAAGTGAAAGGGGGACGGTGAACCCACATTTGCGTGAAACAACTCCTCCACAGATCCCCCATTTGGTATTCACATGCATCACTCACAAACACATTAAATGATATTGCCTACCGGCCATGGAGCTGCTACCAGACACACCCGATGCTCGAGTGGACAAGGAGATCGCCAGTGCGTAAGGCAAATGAAGGACTCTGGTGGGATCGAGAAGCGCCCACATAAAAGTCATGTCCTCCCCGAACACCTTCTCACCTCCTTGCTTCTCCATGACAGAAGTGGAAATGATACGGTGCATAAGGAGTTGTAAGGGGTTGCGGAGCTGGAACTCCTCGGCCGACCCCGCCTGGAACAAAACATCGGACATCGTGGCCTAAATAACCGGTTTGGCATGTTGCTCAGGCTCTCCCTGAATGCATGCCTGAAGAAATTGCGTGAAATGGCGGCTCTGTAGCTCCTCCGCAGTGTAAATCTCTGTGCATCTCCCAAACTCCCGGAGATTGCACTCCCGGCTCTCTCGGACCAACCTGAATCTGATTATCCAGGATTGTACCTCTCGTGAGGTTGGTGTGTAACGAACAGTGGACAAAAACTCCAGCAGAAGCTCCGTGTCGACCTCATCATCCCCATTGGCCATCAGCCTCTCCCAGCCGTGGCACGTGAATGTAAATCCTCTTGTAGACCAGGTACGGTGGAGTAATTGCTCGATCTCAGCCCAAAGTCCGGCCTACGTCAAAATATCACGGTCGAATATGATCGCCTCGAGCACCCGGCGTGTACTCAGCTCATCTCTCCGTGCCACATACTCTGGTGTACTCTCTAAAATCTCAAAAAACTGGAAGAATGGGTGATCACGCCTGAAAGCCATCTGCACAAACAAAACCACATACGAATTTTTTTTGCAAAATTAGCCCTTTTCTTCCCTAGACAGGCGCAGCGCGGCCAAAGAACGAGGCACGACGCTCTGTAGTCTGTCACGAACTCAAAACCCCAAATCGTTGATTTAGACCTGTTAACTCGATCCAACACCACTACAAGGTAGTCTAACCACCAACTAGCCCCTCTAGGGTGACTATTTTGCAAACAAAATACTCTACGAGCCGGCATTGCCGATTTCTATGTTTTCTAGTTTTTTGAAGAAATCACTCAATTTCACGGGCTAAATGCTTGTAATAGCTAGTACAAATGAGTTAGAACGACATACCTCGATCGTAGTAATCAAAAGCACGAGAAAAACACGAGAAAAATCTTGGTCGATCGATGCTCTGTAGCGCGGCATGGTAATGTGTGTGCGATGAGGAAGAGACGTACCTTATAAAGGGTTTCTGACCGATCGACTTCCGCGACGCGCATAGAAACGATCCGCGGTGCGCGTGTCCCAATTCAACCCCTGCGTATCGGGTTGGATTGCGATCCCGCGTCACGCCATACTCTCTGCCGCGTCGTAGGCTTCTAGATCTCGAAAGTCCTTCGTGTGACCCCACACTTGCCTCGAACCAATAATACCTGCAAAGATGACGATAATATTCTCCTAATTGTTCCTAAGAAACACTATACCTAACCTATAAAGGATGGGTTGCCTCCCAACAAGCGCTAAGTTTAACGTCTTCAGCCAAATGTGGTGCTCCGTATTCCTCTTTCCAATCTTCCCGTGGCATCATCCTTTTCATTTCTGGTGCAGAGTCATGGACCAATGTTGCCAGCAATGTCGTAACTTGTGCTATTCGATCACTGACTTGACTAATCCACTGTTGTTGTGCATCCAGGAGCTGGAAGACCTTTGCCTCCCTGCACCGTGCATCCTTTTCGTATTGCTGATGTTTTAATTCCATCATTTCCAACATGTCAAGCAACTGCACCTTATCCACTATTGATAGCGGATGCTCTTTTGTCTCCCTCAGGATCTCTTCTTTTCCACCTTCACCTTCTCGTATCCATATCTTTCCTTTATCCCTGGTCCCTGGTGCCATCAGCGGACTGCTGTTCCAATACCTATCATCCTACCCTTGTGGTAGAGATATGGGACACCCGAACATGTGGAGTCTACGCTTCCTTGTCTTGAAGGAGATATGCAAGACTCCAGTCTTACAATCCATTATAGCACCGGCTGTAGCCAAAAATGGACGTCTCAAGATCAGCGCGGGCGCGTCCTCCAAACTCTCGTATTCCATTACCAGGAAATCCACGGGGTAAAAGAAATCACTAACTTTTACTATCACATCCGTTAACTTTCCCTGGGAAACCTTCGTTGTCTGATCAGCTAACTACAGAACTGTTTTTACTGGTTCCAGTTCTTCATTCTTATATTTGTCATACAAGTATCGTGGCAACACATTAACACTCGCTCCTAAATCTAGCAAGATGTTCCTAATAACAACGTCTTCCACCGTAACAGTAATCAACGGCGATCCAGGATCTCTTTCTTTCTTCGGAAGTGTCCCTAACAAAGCCTCGCTCGCCTTAACCATCAACCTCACCATGTCAGGTGCAGGAGTCTTGGATTTTCCATTCTTTTCACACATCTCCTGCAGAACCCTTGTATCTTCAGGAGCATTCTTCAGCTCATCATATAAAGGTTGATTCATCGATGGCCCAGTCGGCTTACTAGGCTCCTCATGCTTCTTCTTTACTTTCCTATCCTTCTTTTTCTTAATACCATCCACTATTGGTTGTTCCTCCTCACTCTGGACTTCCTTGTCCTCTGTAACTTGAGTCGCCTTCTCAATTTGAGCATCTTCCTCATTCTTATTCTCACCTTCTTCAGTCTTAGCCTCTTCTTCATTGTTAACTTCATCCTCATAACCTAACAAATCTTCTTTAGTGACTTGTCTCCATTCTGCCTCAACTGCGTTCACATGCTCCTTACCTGCCCGTTGAGTATGATTTGGGTTGATTTCTATAGTACTGGGCAATTTGCCACTATCCCTTTTCCTTTGGTCCTCGGCCATGTAGGGTATTGTACAATCTATGAACTACAAAATTCCGAAGTTCACATGTGTTGGGCTGTTAAACATCAGCTGATCATCAGCATCAGCAGATCAGTTAACAGCATGTTTTGAATCTGATGATTATCAAAAGGAGAATTATTCACTGCTATTGATAAAGCTCTTCTTTACTTAAACAATAGCATTAGATTGTAATACTTATCGTATTTTTGTAGTTTATCTAGTTTCCTTTGTTATCGCATTTATAGTTAGAAGTTCCCTGAATTGTAGGGATACTCCAAATATACGTAGCCTAATAGTTGTATAAATACGTAGCTAGGGTTTCTGTAAAACTCAACTTGGCTATTATCAAAAAAAGGATCTCTGTGTGAGATCAAAGGTTTTCTGTGTTGAATCTATTGCCTTGTTCTTACTATTATTCTTGTTTGATCGATCCTTGTATTCCAACAACTGGTATCAGAGCGGTTTCTTTATCATTCAAGAATGTCTTCCTCGTTCTCTTCTACTTCTGGCAACAAGATTCCACCTTTCGATGCCAATAACTATGGCATGTGGAAGACCAAAGCTCTCATGGTTCTTGAAACCATGGACTATCACATGCTAGATATTTTGAAAAACGAAACTTATATTCTGCACTTTACCGTCACTAAAGATGGAGTTCCTGGTGAAAAAAAGCCACTCCTTCTCATGAATTCATTGAAGAAGAAAAGCGTCTTATTAACCTTGATGCTCGAGCCAGAGTTGCTATCGGTAATTCTCTTCCATATGAGATCTACCATCTGGTTCAAAACTGTCTTACTGCCAAAGAGATGTTGAGCACTCTCACTGTTGCCTTCGAAGGCACTGCTGAAGTGCTAGCTGCCAGGAGAATATTCTGAATCGAAAGTACGAACATTTTTTTGCGTACAAAAATGAAACCATCACCCAGACTTTCAATCGCTTTAATTGTCTGGTTAATGATATGAGAAGATTCAACATTGTCAAACTTGACTTTGTCCTTGTCCTCAAATTCCTTGATTCCTTGGATGATAAGTGGGAGCATCATGTAGATGTTTTAAAGAACAGTGAAAAAATTCGTACCATGGATCTTCAAAGTTTGTTTAGCAATCTCCGTAGTCATGAGGAAATCAAGGCACAGAGGAAAGAGATCATGAGAGATAGTCAGCGTGAAAGATCCGTTGCCTTATTCTCAAAGAATCAGGAGAAAACTGACTCTGTGGATGCTGCTGATGAAGATTTAGACGCTGAAGATGAAGAATTCAAGCACATGGCAGATCTTGCATCACAAGCGGCAATGATTGTGAAGCAGTTAGTCAGTACAAGGATAGCAGACGAAATGGAGCTCCACGATCCTCTAGTGGATCGAAACCAAATTTCTCCTCCTTCAAGAAGTCCATCAGCGACAGTACTAAATCTACTGGCGAAAAGAGGAGTGATGGTAAATGCTTCAACTGTTGAAGCACTGAGCACTTTGATAAGGAGTGTAATGTGAAGAAAGGAGATCCAAAGGATGAGTCATATGAAGTAAAATATAAGCGACTCGCTGCCTCTCTCAAAAGGCAAAACCTTGGATCTAAAGTGCTGATCGCAGAAGAGGAAAAAGAAAAGTGGGAAGAAGAGGCTGATTCCTCTAATGATGATAATCAAAATGTGTGTCTGATGTCTGTGACCGACGGACCTACTGAAGAGTCAAGAAGTAGTACCAGTTCCACTGATGCTGGCATGGCAAAAGATTGTGACTCATCTATGTATCAGGGCCAGGAAAACATTTGGTATCTTGACAGTGGATGCTCTCGTCATATGACTGGATACAAGTCCCTGTTGGAAGACTTTGTGAAGAAAAATGGTCAAGTGGTTACTTATGGTGACAATAGTCATGGTCAAACCAAGGGTTATGGCAACATTCGTTGTAAATCTGTACAGTTCTCAAATGTTTCGTATGTTAAAGGTCTTAAACATAATCTTATCTCTATAACTCAGCTGTGTGATGCAGACTATGATGTCTGTTTCAACAAAAAGGAAGGAAATATCATAAACTGCCAAAGAAGTGGTTCTCTCTGCCAAACGCTGTGATGGTATCTACATATTGGATATGTTTTCTGTTGATCAATCTCTAAAGAGGTGTTTTTTCTCACGAGCACCATCTCACATAAACTGGTTGTGGCACAAGCGATTGTCACACTTGAACTTCAAGAACATCTCAAAGATCTCCAAAAACCAATTAGTTTGAGGCATTCCTAAGATGAACTTTGTGAAAGATAAAGTGTGCTCTGCATGTGAAAAAGGTAAACAGATCAAAGTATCTTTTAAATCTAAACAGTGTTCCTCCATTGTGTCTCCTTTCAGCTTGATGCATATGGATCTCTTTGGACCTGTTCCTGTGGCATCTCTAGCTGGCAAAAAATATTCACTGGTAATTGTAGATGAATTTTCTCACTTCACCTGGGTTATGTTTCTAAGAAATAAAAGTGATGCTGCTGCTGAGATTATCAATCTAATCAAGCAATAAGAAGTTATGTTCGATCTAAAGGTTAAACAACTGAGAAGTGATCATGGCATAGAGTTTCGAAATCAAACTCTGGAAGACTTCTGTGAAGAAAATGGAATCCTACAAAACTTCTTTGCTGTAACAACTCCTGAACAAAATGGTGTTGCTGAATGAAGAAATCGAACTCTGATTGAAGCTGGGAGAATAATAGTTGTGGATGCTGGTATTCCTCTGTCTTTCTGGGCAGAAGCTATTAACACCGCCTGCTATACTCAAAACATATCCATTTTTGTCAAAAGACATGGAAACACTGCATACGAAGTGTTGAAAGGTCGATCTCCTGACATCTCTTATTTCCATGCTTTTGGTTGTGCATGTTTTATCTTGAAACAGGGGGAGCAGCAGTCAAAGTTTGATGCCAAGTCAGACGATGGAATCTTCTTGGGATACTCTACTATTTCCAAAGCCTTCAGAATTTTCAATGTGAACAAAAGAAAAGCAATCGAGTCTATTCATGTACGCTTCGACGAATCAACCTTTCCTCATCAGCATGAAGTTCACGAGCACTCGGTTCTTGAAAATCTTCTAAGTCCCATCTCATCTGTTCTACTTGATCAAATTCGTGTTCCCTCTGCAATACCTCTCTCTGATGATCGATCCTCTCCCTCTCATGAGCCTCATTCTCCTGATGATCAAACTCCTGGATCCTTTGCATCTCCTGAAGCTACACCTGTTGATGCTGATCCACCATTTAATGTTGAAAGCGAAGAGACCTTACACTCACAGTCTCTTCCAGCTATTAAAGATCATCCTATCTCTCAGGTCATTGGAGATGTCACATCAGGAGTTCATACCAGAAGACAAGTTTCCAGCAATTTCTGTCTTTATGTGAACTTTGTCTCATTAATTGAACCAAAGAAAGTAGATGATGCGCTTCGCGATGCTGACTGGATTAAAGCTATGCAGGATGAACTGCATGAATTTGAAAGACACAAAGTATGGACTCTGGTTCCTCCACCTCAAGGAAAGACAATCATTGGCACTCGCTGGGTATTCAAAAATAAGATGGATGAAGATGGAATTGTTATCAGGAACAAACCTCGTCTGGTGGCTCAGGGTTTCACTCAAATGGAAGGATTAGACTACGATGAGAGTTTTGCTCCTATTGCACGTTTGGAAGCTATCAGACTGTTCCTTGCCTTTGCATCCTTCATGAAATTCAAAGTATTTCAAATGGATGTGAAAACTGCCTTTCTGCATGGTGATCTCCCTCAAGAAGTTTATTTGAAACAACCCCCAGGCTTCTAAAATGACTCCTTTCCAAACCATGTGTATCGACTAGACAAAGCAGTTTATGGTCTTAAGCAAGCTCCCATGGCCTGGTATGACACTCTGGCATCATATCTACTTGGGAAAGGTTATCACCGGGGAGCTATTGACAATACTTTGTTCATCAAAAGGTCAGGTGACGACATCATTCTTGCTCATGTCTATGTCGATGACATTATCTTTAGATCTACCAATGATAAGCTAAGTGATGAATTTGCTACTGTTATGTCGTCAAAGTTTGAAATGAGCATGATGGGTGAGTTGTCTTTTTTCTTGGGTCTTCAAGTCAAGCAATCGTCTGATGGTATCTTCATCAGCCAGAGCAAATATCTACAAGACATGTTAAAGAAATTCTCTTTCTCTGAATGCAAGCCAGCCAAGACCCCTATGAGTACTTCTGTGTCTCTGTCTGCTGATCCCTCTGGTGTTGATGTAAATGCTTCCTTCTACAGAGGCATGATTGGATCTCTTTTGTATCTTACTGCTAGTCGTCCTGACATTGTCTTTGCCACCAGCATGTGTTCTCGATTTCAAGCCATGCCAAAAGAATCTCATCTCAATGCTGTCAAGAGAATCTTTTGCTATCTAAAGCACACACCAAACCTAGGTCTCTGGTATCCATGTGAGTCCTCCGTCGACGTAGTTGGATTCACTGATTCTGATTTTGCAGGATGTGCTTTGGATCGTAAAAGCACCTCTAGAGGATGCCAACTACTGGGAAATCGTCTTATCAGCTGGTCCAGCAAGAAGCAATCATCAGTTGCTTGCTCAACTGCTGAAGCTGAATATGTAGCTGCTGGCAGATGCTGTGCTCAAGTACTGTGGATTCAAAACCAGCTGATGGATTATGGATTCAAATTCTCAAAGACTCCCATCTGCTGCGATTATACCAGTGCTATTCTCATCTCGCAAAATCCAGTTCAACACTTAAAGACAAAACATATCGATGTCAGACATCATTTCATCAGAGACATTATTCAGAAAGAAAAAATCGAGCTTTTATATGTTCCTACTGAGCAACAACTTGCAGACATTTTCACCAAACCTCTCGATGAACTGAAGATGTTATTCTTCATTGGTGAATTAGGAATCATCTCTCAGTAAAATGTATTTGTTGTTTCCTTTGTTCTTTGTTCATTTTTTTACACAAAAATTAAAAGACAAAACAAACAGCTTTCATTTCCTTAAAAGTTCAGTCCTCACATTTTTTTACATTACATTTTTTTAGAACGATTGAAGTACTGCCATAAGGAAGGATTTCCCATCGTGTACAGCTGATGCACACTAAGCTCATATTCATCCACAAAAAGCTGAAGTTCGTCTGTGACCCTCACCACATACTGCTTCTGGTCTGTCACTCTCAAAACAGTCGCTGGCCACCAACCTCTCTTATGCCAAACCTCTACCAAGTCGAAGGGCTTAAAGTCTACCAGTATTCTTGGTGGCACTGGCTGAAGCGCACCCCAACCACATGAAACCCTCATGGGTCTCCCTGTCACGTTATCCTTCAAAGTGGTTAACTTTATCTCATACCTATGCAGCCAGATACCCTCGATTACCCCTCCATAAGTTCCACCCTGAAACTCCCCTTCCTCCAGCATTTTCACCTCCACCTTGTCCCAGCGCCTGAAAGGACTCTCAGCCATTTTCGTATACTCAAGTGTTGTTCTATATATATTTTTTTGTTGTTCTTGTGTGATTTTGAGTTTCTACTTCTTGTTTCCTTTTATAGCCAAATGCAGCAATCTCGAGACTTCCGTTTTGAGCGATTCACCTCTCCTGGAATAAATGCTAGATGTGACAAATCACCTTTTAATCTTCTCAAGGTGATACTGTCAGAGATTTTTGATTTAATGGTGATCATTGATCTAGTCTGCAACTCTGACACCTACGTCCCTAGAAGCATGCTGATGTATGTGTCTTAAGTCTCCTTTCTCAGTTGCAAGACTAGCACTGAGATGTAATAGAGCCACTCACTCTCATCAGTGTTCTAGCACAGTCTATCCACTGATGGGAGATTGCCCTGTCCCTTTGATAAAAAAATTTTATTTGGGTATAAGTGTTATTTTTCTCTTTGCTTCTTCCAAACTCTGTCCCTGGAAACATGCTGCCGCATGTCAAGTCTTATGTCCTGATGAGATAGTAAGCCCTGACCCGCCTCATCAGCTGATCACTGTATCACCTGATAAATGTATTGTCTGGTCCTGCAAAGACAAAGGGTTTTTTCTATTGAAATATCTTACCAGACTATGTCCCTAGAAGATGCTGCTGTATGCACGCCCTGCAAGGCAATTGATCCCTCCATGTGTTGATGCAACGTCATTAGTGTATGAAGTACTGGCAGGTCCTCTTAGCCAAGGGATCGTTTGGTCATTTGTCGCTGAGATTAACCGTTCACGCTTCCACCTTTAGCTCTCGTATCTCAGCCACAGATGTTGACCTTTGATGATTGCTACCTGTCCCTGACATTTCGGCTCCACAATCATCATGAGATCTCCTCCCGATATTTTTGCCTCCCATCTCGCCCTCTCTTAAAATCAAAAATTACATTCCTTAAATATTTTCCAAACACACACCTTTCAAATTCCTTAAACCCTCTCTCCCTCGCAAACATCTCCTTCACCATAAACCCTAATTAGCCTCTCTGCAACATCAACAAAATGTCTCGACTGTTCGAGTTTGTTCCCTCATCTGATCTCACTAAAGCTGTTGCATCTTCCGCCTCAAATGTGCTCATTCTTTCAACCAATGCGGCAGGCACCTTCGATATTCCTTCAAAGTTCAAGAATCAGGGTTTCGAGCAGTTTGTCAACTTCTTGAAAGGGCATCCTCTCAATTTCGCTATATCGGGTATGCCAGATGTTTTTAAACCCTCCTTTGTTGCTGATTTTTGGTACACGTGCAACTTTATCGCTGATTCCGACTCAATCCAAGGAACAATCAGCCATGGTCGAACTCAGGTCTCTCTTTCGGTTGACACACTCAGACGATGTATTCGTCTACCCTTCTCTGCTCCTTTCTCTGAACTTCCATCTTAAGAAGATGCAAAGTCCGTTGTGCATTTTCTAGGGTATGACTCTGGCCTTGCTGGGAAGCGAGATGCAGCGAAAACTATTCTTCGTCAATGCTTTCCTGCGAGATGGAGGTTTTTTACCGGGGTTATTGGAAGATGTCTAGGGTACAAGCAAAGCAGTCTGGATCAACTCAATACATATGAACTACGTCTTCTGTATGGAATGGTCCTCAACAAGAATTTCTACTATGCACGCCTAATCTTCGATCAGTTGGCAAGTCTTATGTCTTGCAAGACTCGAACAAGCTAGGTTGCCTTTCCAAGATTCCTGGCACAGGCTCTGAATTTTGAGTCACTTGAATACGATTCAGCTGTTGACTCCGCATGCTCTCTTCCATCACTATCTCCAAAGATTTTTGGTACATCTGCTCTGGCTGCCACTTATCCTTCCATGCTTGCTTGCATGACTGTGTGGATTTCTACACCACATCAGGGGGAATGTCTTTCCAGGACCACTCATCATGTCCTTCCGACAGTCACTCTTGCTAACCCTAAAGACTATACCACCTCTGGGTCTTAACCTCCAGCTGCACAAAATACTCCGGCTGGTCCAACCTCCCAGCCTTCTCAAATCCCAGAAAGCCGTTCAGACAATGAAACAACTCAGTCTGATTCTTCTTCTGAATCTTCCAGTTCCTCCTCCGTTCCTCCGTCTGACTCCACTGACTCTGACAGTGATCCAATGATTGTATCTGAGATTGTGAACCTCTCTCAGACCCTCTTGCCATTCAGAATGATTCCATCCCCTGACAGAGGAACCAGACATATTCGCTTTGCATCACCTGAACCTGTATCTGCACAAGAATCTGACCCAGACCCAGCGACCACTCTTGCTCCTCAAGATCTCCCAACATCCCTTCCAACACATACCTATTTTTCTTCTCCTGAACCTGGTCCATCAACTGGCCCAGCTCCATCAACTGGTCCTGCACCTGCTTCCAGTTCCTCTCAGCTAGATGTCCTACAAGCTTCCCTTAAGACCCTTATTGAGATGTCTCAAACTCAATCCTCCAGACTTCAACAACTCGAAACTGACGTTGCATACCTGAAGGAATTGTTCTACTAGTCTCTGGTCGACATTATGCCTGAAGATGCCACTGCCAATGATCTACCTCCTTCCCCTCCTCCAGGACCAGATGGCTCTGATCATCTCCCTATGCCACCTCCATCTACTGCAGCACCACCTCCTCCACCGCTACCACCTCCTTCACAACCCCCTGCCTCTTCTCCTGTTGATGATGCCAAAAAGGGGGAAACTAGCTCTGGACCTCACAATCCTCTTCAAGAAGGGGATACTATTAACTCCTTGTTAAACCGAGACCTTCACATGGCTGATGCTCAGGGGGAGACCGTTTCAATAACCACATCAGCTGAGGGGGAGCAACCCTCCGGGTCACAACTATCACTTGTTCCCAATACTAAGGGGGAGCAACTGTCTCAAGAAAGCTCTGAGGAAAAGGTAGAAGGAACACCTGAGGAGGAGCCCGAGGTAGCCCATGCCTCTGATATTAATGATGAAGAAGGATTCTTTGATATGCCCTATCATGGTACTCCTATCGCTGTTCTATATCCAGGTCAACCCTTCCCTATGGAAGGCACAACTGCTTCTGTTGTAGTTGGTTCCTCCATTCCAACAGCTGATCACCTTTCAGGTGATGCGTCTGAAGATGAGGTTTCTTTGGTGTTCAAACGAAAGCGTTCCACTAAGTCCTCTTCTGCTTCTGAGTCATCAAAACGTCAGAAGACATCCTCTAAAGTGCTCCAGCTGGCTAAAGAATGGTGCATGTCCCCTGATCAAGTTGAGGAACTTGCTGCTGAACAAAATTTGGTTATAACTAACCGAATCATCTGTTCAAAAGACGTTAAAGTGGCCAAGAAATTGGTTCAAAAAGAAGCAGGAATGAATCAGAAGATAGATCTGATGAGCCATTTTGACTCAATGACCATGGAACAAAAGAAGATCGCCTCCAGGACTGAAAGTGCAAATACAAGAATCGACTTTGCAAAGTTGAAAGATGTTTTCTCTAGAAGGCGGTCTATGCTCCCAATTGTCAAAGTGGGATATTCTAAGAACAAAGGGGAACGTGTTCTAAAACTGCATCTCTAAAGAAAAGACAAAGATGACCTTGTCCCTGAACAGGTTTTTATTCATGAAGTCTCAAGTTTTAGGTTCTCTGAATGGGAGGAAATGCTCTTTGCTTCAAGAAGACATAAGGGGCTGTACGCTGAAGAGCTTCGTGCTGCTCTTAAAGTCTAGATTGATAAGGTTTATGATCTTAACCTTATTCCTGCCTCTGCTCGTTCAGATAAGCCTTGCTCGTCTGGTCCCAAGAAAAGAAAAAGGAAGACTCAGGAGGTCTATCATCTGGCTCTCTATGGAACTAAGGAATTCAATAACATCCCTCCTCCTGGTGTTCCTACTGAAGCTTACACTCTGGTCAGGACTCCTGTTCATGGATTGACCTATGAAGATGAAAATGGAAAGAAGTGCTTCATGTGCACTACTGATTTAAAGAAGGCCTTTACTGAACATCTTTTCAATCTTTGTCTTGAGTGTTACAAGGCCAAGTCAGCAGAGGGTTTTCATATGCTGATATCTCATGAACTGAGGAAAAGAGAGCCTCAGCTTCATGCTCCTGAGTACAAATGGGTCAAGCCTGAGATCCTCTCTGAGGCTGAATATATTGAGTCTCTTGGACAATCCTCCTTCAGTTGAAAACAGTTTTGACATCATCAGATTGGGAGAGATTGTTGGGCT
Organism: Cichorium intybus; assembly: GCA_023525715.1. Classification (NCBI taxonomy): domain Eukaryota; kingdom Viridiplantae; phylum Streptophyta; class Magnoliopsida; order Asterales; family Asteraceae; genus Cichorium; species Cichorium intybus. Next base: position 118,040,085 of record CM042013.1, on the reverse strand, counting down.
GTTAAACATCAACTGATCATCAGCATCAACAGATCAGTTAACGGCATGTTTTGAATCTAATGATTATCAAAAGGAGAATTATTCACTGATATTGATAAAGCTCTTCTTTACTTAAACAATAGCAGTAGATTGTAATACTTATTGTATTTTTGTAGTTTATCTAGTTTCCTTTGTTATCACATTTATAGTTAGAAGTTCCCTGAATTGTAGGGATACTCCCAATATACGTAGCCTAATAGTTGTATAAATACGTAGCTAGGGTTTCTGTAAAACTCAACTTGGCTATTATCAAAAAAGGGATCTCTGTGTGAGATCAAAGGTTTTCTGTGTTGAATATATTGCCTTGTTCTTACTATTATTCTTGTTTGATCGCTCCTTGTACTCCAACAACATGCAACCCTAAAAGAGATCTATGTTTTCTTCTATGAACATGTAACATAAAACCTGAGGCCAACATTTATTTCTAAAGATCAAAACAAGAATTACCAACCTTTTGATCTTGTTCTTGAAGCTAACAGCAAAGAGATCCTACCTCAAATGAAGTCACACCCAAAGCAAGGAGGAGAGAAAGCAGCAGAGTCTCTGGAGAGGATGAAGTTGGCGCATGTTTTTGGGGTGCCAGGAGGCTCCTTTTATAGCTGAAACCCTAGAGGAGCCTCCTTAGTGGGCAAGCCTGTCGACCACTTGGACCAGATCTACTAAACCCTAATTCGGGTTTCGCCATCTATGAGGGAGCCTTCTCATTTGGTGCCACTTTTGGTCCCTGGCATCTGGCTTGCCAGTTATTCAACTATTGAATAAATACAAACTAGTCCCTGCACTTTTTATTAATTAATTTAATCACTGAATTAAATCCAATTAATTCCAGATTAATTTCTAATTAATTATTATAGTTTCTAATTAATATATAAACACTTAAATATAGTAATAAACTATTTATTTATTTCTATTTATTTATTAAACAATTAATAAATCAACCTTTCTCTCTACTGAACTCTACACTAATCCTCCAGCTATGAGGGCAACCCAAATGGACTTTGCTTCAATTAACAAGATAAATACAATTATAAGTCATGGCTTAGACACCAAATCCAACAGGCTATCTGAGCAATTGGCCTCTCCATATTGGCAATGGCCTTGGCAGTTGCTTGAGTCTGCTGCTGAATGGCGTTAAACAAATCATACATCTTAGTAATCATACTTTCTTGACTTTCTGGAGCGTTGTTGCTATTGGTAGTTGACCCCCTGCTGTTGTTGCTGCTGCTCCCACTCGGGCTGCTATTGTTCACAGGTTGAAATTACCTGGGTTGATTCGATGGTTTCCCTTGGTAATTATTCTGCCTATTACTGTAGGACTGGTTATTGAAATTTTGGGTACCCTGATTGTATGGTCTGTAAGATCATCCGTTATTGTACTGTTCTTGACCTTGACCAAAAACTTGATTCACATCCTAGGTCCTTTGTCCTTGTTGCCCACTTTGTTGCTGATTCTGGGGCCCATTCTGCAAGGTACACATTAACCTATCGAACTTCTTATTCAACTCACCAATCTCCTTCTTATTCAACTCACCAATCTCCTTCTTATTCAACTCACCAATCTCCTTCTTAACTTCTTCTTCCAGTCTGCGTCTGCTCCTACTGCTGCTACTGTGCTTACAGGCTTTCTGGTGGAAAAGTTTGCTTTTGCTCCGTTGATGTGTTGTTCCAGAAATCGCCAAGCATCGTCAGGATCATGTATCCTAATGGTCCCACTGGATGATGCATTGATCATCGCTTAATTCGTCAGATCCATACCCTCAAAGAATAGCTTTACCAGCTGCCACTTTGGAATATCATGATATGGGCATGACCTCATTAACTCCTTCAACCTCTCAAAAGCCTCGTGAAATGCCTCTCCCGGCTTCTGTTGAAAATCTTGAATTGCCCGTCGGATCTCGCTGATCTTACTAGCTGGGTAGAATTCTTGCAAAAACTTGGCCTTTAGTTGCTCCTTAGTGGTGATACTATTAGACTGAAGAGAAGTGAACCAATATTTGGCTTTGTCTTTCAGGGTAAAAGGGAACAGTCTCAACCTAAAGATATTCTTGTTCGTGTTCCTAGGGGTGTTGGCATTGGCTATGGCTATGAACTCATATAAGTGATTATATGGATTATCTTGTTTGTAACCCCTAAACTCAAGTAATATTCCTAAAAGTTGTGGCCTAATTTCTATTTGAGCATCTATATTATCAGGAGTATAAATGGACGACGCATAGTCATACTCCCGAGGTTGGAAGTGTGACGCAACCGATTGCCCTCTCGGTTAAGCAAAATACAATAGTGGAACAATATTACCGTTATGATGATCATTGTTGTAGTACTATTGCCCTTGTGATTGTTGTGGTTGTTGCATTCTTCTTGAAGGTCCCCGACCTCGGTTCCATTGTTGTTGCTGCTGAGGAATCCATCCTTTATCCTCCTCATCATATCCTTGCTCTCCTAGTATTGATACTGTAGTGGTGGAGGTTGTAGTGATTGCACATGCTAGGTTTGTTGTGGTAAGGTTTGGAAAATAGGTTGTGGTTTGAATATTGGTGGTTGGTACTGAGGTTGTAATGGTTGGGGTTGTTGCGGTTGAGAAATGGTTGCTTGCTGGCGTGGCGGTGGGTTGCCATCTCGGGTCGGTGCTCCCCAAGCCAACGCAGCGGAAAAAGGGTTGGTTGATGTTTGTTGTAAAGGTGGAATTGATGGTGGAGTGCATGCAGGGATTGATACGGGGGCTGAAACCGCACCACCAGTAGCACTCATGCTACCAAAATGAAATTCTGACACTAGGGGTATAAATGGAATTCCCCCCGTTACGTCGCCCAAGGGATCATATGTAACATCCTCTACACTAACACTACTGGGACTCATTCTATCTAGACGCCTACGCACACGATTCTTGCGCGCGGTTCGTTTGATTTCAGAGTCAAAAAGCAAGGGTGATGTTTGTCCACCCCGACGGGTACGCATGCACTAGTGCAAAACGCCCTCAAAAACAAAAAACAAAAATACTAACCAAACTCAATTCTCAAAACTAGAACTATTCAGAAAACACCTCCCTACAGATCGTCCTATTCTAAGCTCACAACTCCCCGGCAACGGCGCCAAAATTTGACACGCCTAGGTCGTTATGCAGTCAAAAATAAGAAAACAAAACCTCACTCGCACTAGTACAGTGGTAGTCAGGGTCGATCCACATGAGTTTCGTGGTTACGACAAGACGATAGCTTACCAACTGTAGTGTCACGCTACAGCCAGAGGGACTGATTTCTATTTTCCCAAAACAATCCAAAAACAAAAATTCTAAACAATTGCTGGTAACCAAATCTAACATAAACTAAGCTAAACTAAATCAATTTCTAAACTAAGTTTTCTTACTGGAATCAGAAACAAATCTGAGAATCAGAACCAAACAAGAGCAATATAAAAAGCATTCAAAGCAATAAATCATAAATAAAGGTAAATAATGCAAACCAACATGAACTGAATAATTAACTTGATTAAACTCCAATCCAGAAGGTTCAAAACAGTAACATACGAAAATAAGAAGCTATAACCTACTGCTACTGGTTGTCACTATCCGGAAACACCAAGCTACAAGCTGAAAACTACTAACTAATATTGAAAACAAAGGGAAAACATAAAAATACCACTATGGGTTGTTGAAATCTCGCAACTTGAGTCAAAGTCGTCGTAAGTCCACCTTAAGGTCTGATCTTCGCCTCCAAAATTCGACCTAAAAGCCTCTATTTATAGGTGTGTAAAATTAGACCCGCGCTGTAACACCAAATACTTGTGATAATTATTGGAAAGTTAATTATAGCAAAAAGGGGTAAATTGGTCATTTTACCTTAGAAGGGTAATTTGTCTTTTGGACAGAAAAGGATTTGGTTAGTAATAACATTTTGAGTTTTGGACTTAAAATGTTATAAAAACTGGTTTTTGTCATAAAATTTGATAAATGTGGCAAAAGTTCAAGTAATGGAACTCCAGGGGTTAAATGGTAATTTCTGGAAGTATAAATAGGAGAGAAGCTTCTCCACATAGGCAGAAGCTGGAGAAGATACGGGAAAGGGTTTTGGCTAAAATCTTTGGCAAGTTTTTGAAGAATTGAAGCTGAAAATCGAATTGGTACTTGGAATTGGAAGTTTCAAGTGATTAAAGGTTAGTAATTGTATCTCTAACCCATGTTCTTGAGTATTCTTCATGAGATGAATTTGATGACTGAAATTTCAATCAAGAATTATGAGTTTTAATGGTTTTAAACTTCCACTAAGTCATGTTTTAAGAACATAACTTGGAAATATGGAAGTAAGTTGCTATTGTTGAAGATTTGTAACTTTGGTCAAGAACCCTAGATTATGAGTTCTTGTGAGTAAAATGATTTTAATGGTTAATAATGACTTCTAGATGTTATTTTAGTTGAACTAAATCATTAGAAGTGATTATAACTTAGTAATTTCGGTTTTGGACCAAAATTGTGAAAAACGGGAATTATTGGAAATGCCTTTGAATTACCGTTTCCATGGTTTAAAACTTGAAGTAAATGAAGGGTTTTGATCCTGGAACAAACCCCTATTGATTAAGTCGTGTATTAAGGGCTTAATATGAGAAAATGGGATTTTGTAGCATAAAAATCGGAGTTTCTGGCGTGCTATTCAGCGATCGCGACCCGACCACATGGTGGATCGCGACGCGATGGTGCGGCAGAAAAGAAGTTCTTCTCTGTTAAATTTTTGAAGTATGAATTCGATGCTAGGCTTGTCCGTTTGACCTAAAACTTTGAACATAGGTCTAATATGGTGTGAAACCTCATATAAAATTATTAAAAAGAGAATACGACTTCCCGAAAGTACTGTAGTAGAATACGCGTATTTCGGGAAGTGTATTAAATTTTTATAATGATGGTTATTGCTCGAAAATGGTCCCCAATTGTATTATAAAGGACTCTTATGTAGTAGAGTCAACTAAAATGGTAATTAACGTATGATCATTTGGTATATAAATGAATATATAGGTATGGGACAAATGGTTGTGGTGCATGCAAAGGCAAGAAACAACCGGGATTTAAATGCAGCTAGTATCCAGGTGAGTAATCTCACTTATATCATATATGATATGTGTTGATTGAACTGTTACATGTTGAAACAGTTTTGGGGACGAATTGGACAGCCTTAATGAGGAATTAAAAAGACAATGCCAGATAAGCCGTGAGTCTGAAAAAGACAAGAACGGAGCTGTGTGTCTAGGCAAAAGCGAGGCAAACTCGTGAGCCATATATGATTATGAAATGAAATGTTATTAAATGGTGCGGCCACTTGTGGCTATGTTATTGGATGTTATATCCAACTGGTGCGGCCTATATGGCTATGATATTATTATATGGAAATGGTGCGGCCTTATGGCTATGATATTGGATGTTTACATCCAAATGGTGCGGCCTTATAGCTATGATACCGGGTTGTTGAACCCAAACTGGTGCGGCCATTGGGCTATGAAATATATGATGAAACTGCTGGTGCGGCCTTCGGGCTATGATTTATATGTTGAAAATGTTTTGGTGCGGCTTGTATAGCCATGACATCTGATGCGACTTATATAGTCATGATATATGGTGCAGTCAATTGTGACTAAGAAACATGAGACAGAAATGGTTAGATATTATTAAATGTGCAAATAACTGACGTGGTTTGATAAATACAGGTTATTATGGTTCAGCCTAAAAGGCTATGAAGTAGGATGTGAAATCCTAAGAGATATACGATCGGCCAGTAAGACTAGGAGTTTGGATCTGATATCCAAACATATATACGGTTAGCCGTAAGAGGCTATAAAACGAGACTTGATATTGAAAAGAGGAATAAAAAGATATATATCATATATAGTGAACTATATATGAATGTATTTCTTATACATGTTATTTGCAGATACGATTACTCACTGAGCTTTATAGCTCATGTTATTTGTTAAATGTCCCTGCAGGTTAGCATGATCCCGATAAGGGAAAAGATACAGTCTGTGACTAAAGAAGTGGGACTTGTAGATGCTGTCAGTAGCAGCCCGGCTTCAAAGGAGATTATGGTATTTTATATTCTCCTTGATACACTTGTACCCGTTTTTAATAAAATATACCCCTTTTGTTATGATTTTATGTATTGAAACCTTTGTTTTAAATGAAAAATTTTCAGGGGTGTTTTTGTTTTAAAAGTTGGGTGTTACACGCGCCACGCAGATCTGATACCCGCGGCGCGCGTAGTGCTTTATCCCCGTTTTCTCGCGGTTTGAATTTTTTCCACCGTCTTATCTATTTGACGTGGCACGTCACGCACGCAATGATGCCCACGGCACATGTGTCCAGTCAACTCGTTTTGACTTTATCTTCAAACTTCTTTATTTGGTACGTGTTTAGCCCCTGATTATAACATTTCTTTGCAAACAAGCACTAGCACAAAAAGTGAGAATACCAATGTATAAATGATATAATTTCACCAAGAATAGGGCTTAACAACGACTAAAATACTTGATATTACTAGGCGTTGTCAGACATCATAGACTTTCCTTTGGGTCTGTTAAAACGAGTTCTACAAAAATATTTGAATTAATCCATATCGATGTGTGGGACCTTATAAAGTTCCAACACATGATGCATATCAATATTTCCTAACCATTGTCGATGACTACAGTCGCAATACCTGGGTACATCTGCTTAAAACCAAAACTGATTCTTTGACAATGATAAAAGCCTTCATTACCTTGATTAAAAGACAATTTTCAATTGATATCAAAACAATTCGAAGTGACAATGCGTTCGAGTTAGGATCAAGTAATGAAGGACTCAAATATTCTATAACTATTGGTATTATCCATCAAAAATCTTATCCATAAACTCCTGAGCCAAATCGAATAGGTGAACGAAAAAACAAACACATTTTGGAAGTTGCACGAGCTTTATATTTTCAATATGGTATTGGCAAACCATACTGGGGTGCTTGTGTTCTTACTGCTATTCACATTATCAATAGATCCCCATCTCGTGTTATGAATCATAAGTCCCCTTTTGAGATGCTTTATGGACATCCACCTGATTTTTCATATTTCAAATCGTTTGTCTCTTTATCTTTTGCATCTACATTTCTTATCAAACGAGATAAATTTATGCCAAGAGCTTTCTCTTGTGTATTCATTGGTCCGTATGGACAAAACGGCTATAAGCTTCTAAATCTTGAAACAACGGATATTATTGTTTCTCGAAATGTTCGCTTTGTTGAAAACAATTTTCCATTACATTGTTACTCTATCGGGAATTCTCATATACTTCTTATGCCTATTGTGGAAGGTGATAATATTGATCATTCATCAGGGAATAACTCAAATTTGCCTCTTGATTTTCATGATGGTGATAATGAATTACCTGATGTTCCTCAAAATGTTTTTTCTGAAATACGACTATCTACTCTACATAAGCAGCCCCCATTGTATCTCAATGATTTTGTCTGCAACAATGCTAATATCAGTCCCTCTGAATGCAATCACACCATAATTGATTTTTGTATTTGTCACCACAATCAAGTTTGCATTACTGATGTCTCAACCCATAGTTACACTTTGAATGCTATATTTCTATTACTAAAGTCCCAGAACCATTATTCTATAATCAAGCAAAAGGCAATCCACTATGGGAGGAAGCTATGCAAAAAGAGCTTGATGCTTTAAATCAAAATCACACTTGGGAATTAGTCAAATTGCCCAAAGGGAAGAAAATGATTGCTTGTAAGTAGGTTTATAAAGTTAAATACAAAACTGATGGGTCAATAGAAAGGTATAAAGCTCGTCTTAATGCTCAGGGTTTTACTCAAAAAGAGGGCATCGATTATCATGAAACATTTTCTCTTGATATTAAGTTTAACACTGTCAGATGTCTTATTGCTCTTGCAGTAAAAAGGAATTGGTGTGTTAATCAATTCAATGTCAACAATGCATTTCTACACGGTAACCTTAACGAAGAAGTGTATATGAAACCTCCTCCCGTTTATCTATATCATCTCCTTCTTTGGTTTGTAAACTTAAGAAGTCTTTGTATGGCTTAAAACAAGCATCAAGATAATGGTATGATTAACTCTCTACAACTCTTATTTCAAAAGGATATTTTAGATCTTCCAATGATTATTGCCTCTTTATAAAGCATGTCAAGGGAAAGCTTATTGTTGTGGCAGTATACGTTGATGATGTTCTTATAACGGGAAATGATGATAATGAAATATTGGTTTCAAGCGTTTTTTGGATGATCAGTTCTAGATAAAAGATTTGGGCTTTATCAATTTTTTCCTTGGTCTTGAATTTGTCAAAACCACTAATGGAATGATTGTTCATCAACATAAATTTATCTGGAATTACTTTCTGAATATTCCATTAATATTTCTTATGAGTTTAAAGCCCCTTTACCAAGTAACTTGATTCATTACATAAAACCCATGAACCATTATATGATCCTACTTAATACAAACAACTTGTAGGTAAACTAAATTTTTTATTACATATGCGACTAGATCTATCTTTTGCTACACAATATCTCAGTCAGTTCAATAGTAAAACGTTTAAAGCTCATTTTGATGATGCCATTTACATTTTGAAATATCTCCATGGCACCGCTCTTCATGGAATCTTTCTTAATGCATCTGATGATTACCGTGTGGAGGCTTTCTGTGATTCTGATTGGGTTGCATGCCCCTTGCTACGATGTTCTGTTAGCGGTTTTTACATTACTCTTGGAGGTTCATCGATTTCTTGGAAGTCCACGAAACAAGTCACGGTTTCACTATCTTCAGCAGAGGCTGAATACCGTTCCACGTCGTGTATGCTCTGAACACTCTTGGTGGAATAGCCTTTTATCTGAACTTCAAGTTTGCAATATTACTCCCATCCCTTTAAAATGTGATAAGCAAGCTGCTATATATATTGCGAAAACCCCAGTTTTGCATGAACGTACCAAGCACATAGAACTTGGTTGCCATTTTGTAAGGGAAAAGCTAAACAGTGAATTAGTTTTTGTAACATTAATTCCTACTTTTGCTCAACCATTTGATGTGTTTACCAAACCTCTTTCAGGACTTGCTCATCCTCAAGCTGTTTCCAAGTTGAGTCTTGTTCCGTATCCTCCAGCTTGATGGGAGGAGGGGAGCATTGGAATTCGTTACTAACAGTTTTGTTTGTAATAGTTAGTTTTATGATTTGTTATTAACGTCCGTCAGTTTGGTTAGACTTTTGTTATGTATTTGACCTTGTATATATATGTAGTCTTTGTACTCTTTCACAAAATTAATGAGAACAAGATATTTCTCTCATCACTCGTACTTTCTCTCTCTCTCTCTCTCTCTCTCTCTCTCTCTATATATATATATATATATATATATATATATATATATATATATATATATATATATATATATATATATATATATATATATATATATATATATATATATATATATATATATATATATATCTTTAATTGTTATTCCTTCAATCCAACAAGGTACATGGCTTTTATTTGGACCATATGGAATCATATGAACAACATTGTTTTTAGAGGTCGGATTTCCAACTTTGTAAGTTTGGTTATGAGATTAAAGTCTTGTCTTTCCAATGGATCGGGTGTAGAGATAAATATTTTAAGAGAAAATATATTTCTTCCTACCTTTTATTCCTACTCATATTACTACTCATATTATGACATGTGTTTTCAAATATTATTTACTTTTATTAAATATGACATTTGTCACGATTTAATATTGGCAGGAATATATGTAGTACTTTAATTAAATATGATATTTATCACGATTTAATATTGGTAGGATTATATATAGGAACAAAAGTTAAAAAAAAAAAATTACTCATATCTTAAATGTATTCGGTGGGATAGTTGGAACGTTAAACACGCTGCTTTCATGTACTTTTGTTTCTTCTCACTACTCCTTGCTAGTGTTGGATTAATATACTTGACGTTAATAAAGATCTGTTATTATTTTTTGGAAAGTGATTTGTACACAAATACTTTCTATCTATACGTAACAATTTATATTTATATTAAAAGTACTGTCCCATATAAACTAAAAACAATTTTTTTTTATTTAGGGATAAAAATTGTTGCTGACAAATTGCTTAACTTTTTTTCGTTTAACATTGATTCTATTTCTGTCCTTTTGCTACTTACTTCTCACAACGGCAACTAGCCTTTTGTTTAATAGTTTTATATGAAAGAGCAACTACTTTTGTGTAATCTCATGATTCGTGTAGTATTATAGAGTTGTAGATATGGGATCCATACTTACCCACTTTATTGATTTTAAAGGGTTATAAAAAAATCTTTCTCTTACACCCATGTGCCCTTAATGATATGAGCAAGGCGACTAGGCTTTTGTTTAATAAATTTATTTGAAAGAGCAACGTTTGTCCTAATCACATCGTTAGCATGTGTACCACGATTCTGTGTAGATACAACATCCACACCTACCCTATTTTTTAAAAAGGTAATAAACAAAATCTTTTATTTCGAATATGTGTACTTTTATTTAAATGGATTTTGTGATTAAAGTTTTTAAATTTTTAGAAAACTTTTTATTTTATTCTTATATGGATTTTATTTTCACAAAAACCAAAATTTTACAAACTTTTTTTTTCATCTTTACCTTGAAAACTTGCTCTAACATGTTTTCAAGTTACCATGAAATTAATTTCATGTAAAAGTCTTTAAGTTTGTAATTATATATATATATATATATATATATATATATATATATATATATATATATATATATATATATATGAAATAATGATCAAATAAAAAGTAAAATTATGTTAAGAAGGTAATAATTTTTTATTTACTTGGTTTTTTGACGATTCACAAAAACGAATCATTAGATGACTAAAAAATAACATTAGTCATAGAAATTTTTTTTTGAAACAACATATAAATTAATCAATTTTTTAGAAATAATCATTTGTAACAAAAATATCTAATTTATATTGTTTAAAACTTAGAAATTAACAAATACAAAAGTTATTACACAGAGCGAAAAGGTAAAAATTTTAAAATATTAAATTTATATTCTTTAAAACTTAATAATTAACAAATACAAAAGTTATTACACAGAGAGAAAGATAAAAATTTTAAAAATATCTAATTTATATTATTTAAAACTTAACAAATACAAAAGTTATTATACAGAGAGAAAAAATAAAAATTTTAAAAATATGTAATTTATATTGTTTAAAACTTAAAAATTAACAAATAGAAAAGTGAAAGAAAATATAAATCTAATTTATATTGTTTAAAACCTACTCAAAGTTTTTCTGCTCGAACGATTCACACCTAACTCAATCTTGACTTCGATCTTGTCCACAATCTCATCCTCGTATTGTTCTGAAGTTAGCAAATATAAAATTATGTTAATTTTATAGAACGCACTGTGTTTGGCGCAAATAAGTTAGCTTATAAGCTAACTTATTTTTTGAGCTTATTGTATTTTGGAGTTTGGTAAACCCATCAAAGTAGCTTATCGTAGCTTGAAAATAGCTTATAAGCTAGCTTTTCAATAAGCTACTCGAAAGTAGCTTATTGAAAAGCTAGCTTATAAGGTAAAAAGCTAGCTTTTCAGCTAACACGTCAAACACAACCCAATTATCATGTCTAATATATTAAAAAAGTAGCACCAAATAATAAACCGATTCATGTGACATTAATTTAAATAAGTCGCATTGTCTGATTCAAGCATACGCTTAAAATAAATTTTTTTTGTAAAACAATTATTGAATCATAAACATGAAAGGTTTTCTGCAATCTACTATTGAACATATAACAAAAACCTAAAGGCCAACAATTTATTTCTAAATAATTAATTAAGAAAAACCAACCTTTGATTTTCTTCTTAAAGTCAGCAGAACAAATGTCTTGCCTCAAATGAGATCACACCAAATCCATGAGGAGAAGCACAGAATTCCAGAGAGACAGAGTAGCAAAATGGCGTTGGCTTTAGGGTTCCCAGGAGGCTCTATTTATAGCCTACAGGTGGCTACAGTCAGAACCCTAGAGGAGCCCAACTTTGACAAGTCTTTTATCAAATGGACCAAGCCTCCTTTAAACCCTAATTAGGGTTTCAAAATTATGGACGCTCCCTCCATAATCTCGCCACCTTTAAGGCTTCCACTGGCCAGTCATTTATTCAACTATTGAATAATTACAAAACCAGTCCTTCCACTTTTAATTAATTAATTTAATCACTAAATTAAATCCAATTAATTCTAGATTAATTTCTAATTAATTAATATAGTTTCTAATTAATATTTCATCACCTTAATATTTTAATAAACTATTTATTTTATTTCTATTAATTTATTAAACATTTAATAAATCAACATTTTTCTTTACTGAACCCTATACCAAACCTCTAGCTATGAGGGCAACCCAAATGGACTTTGATTCTATTAATAAGATAAAAACAATTTATAAGTCATGGCTTAGACACCTAATCCAACAAAACGTTGATTGGAGTAATAAAATGTCAAGCAAGCAAAACACACACACACACACACACACACACACACATATATATATATATATATATATATATATATATATATATATATATGTATATATATATACATATATACACATATATATATATATATATATATATATATATATATATATATATATATATATATATATATATATATATATATATATATATATATATATAGGGCTAGGTTATATTAAGAGCCAGAATTATTATGTGGACGTAAGAACAAATCTGGTGCGTAGAATTATAATCATCATTGGTTGTAATTAATAACAGAATATTGATTTTTTTTAATTAAAAAATATCAACTTTCCATTTATATCATTGTAATGGGTAATATGGACTTTTTATATTTTTCAGTTATGGAATGTGAGATATTTATGGTATCAATTTTCGGATTTAAATTTTAATTTCATATTCGAATTCTATTTTATTTGTCAATTCATATTTTGGATCTGTTACAATTCTAATAAAATTATATAATTAATTTCAGTTTGTATTCTAAATTCTTAATCATGTACATTCTATTAGAATAAACCACAAAAGCATACATTAGAATGACTAGTATTCTTAAAGAATGTTACTGCATATTTTGAAAGTAAGTTAAACATTATGGTAGAATGAATTACAATATCATGTTTATATGAATTACAAAATCACACAGAATCAGATTTACATTGTATTGCATAACATCAAAATTACAAGAATAATATACTAGAATCTAATATACAAAACAAAATGACATTCAATAAGAATTACATTCTGTGAGAATGACATTCTATCATAATGACTTCCTTGAATCCAAACTTTAGGGCTTCTTCTTGATTTCTCGTGTGTTTTGAATGCACAAAGAATTACCCTGCAACATCATAATGATATTCTTAAAGAATACAAAATATAATACATTTCATTCTTTCATAATTCACTAGCATTCTTAAAGAATATACCATCATTCTTTCAGAATGTTGTAAATCTTGACTTCAATTCTTTCAATCTCACTTTATCAACTTCATCAATTTGAGCATTCATGGTTCTAACTTCCTCAAGACTAGGTTAAAGGGGATGTTGCTCTTCAATCCCACTACAAATTGTAGTCAAACACAGTTAATCAAATCAGAGTTATACATATAATCGAAAATAATATCAAAACGCTGAATTAGAACTCGAAATTAAAGTTTAAATAGCTTATAATCTCACTACAAATTAGAGTTTATGCAGTCTATAATGAAACAAAATATTAAATCAAAATCTATATTATCAGAAATTAGAAATCAGAATTGATGGCAAAATCAGAATCGATGTCGATATATCAAATATTAAAAACTCAGATAATCAGAAATTAGAAATCAAAACCGATGGCAAAAATTAGAAATTAGAAATCAGAAAGTTACAAGAAATCAATTGTAACCAAGAATCGATAATTACCGAATCAGAAGGTGAACAGGGCACCCTTCAATTCTTGACCAACTCGTCAATTATCGATCATCTGTTTAGAAAATTTGAAAATTGATACAGAAAATTTGAAGAAGACCTAAACCTAACAAAAAATTAAATATTTAAAGGAAAACTATCTAATGAGGGGATGATATTAGATAGCGATGTAGGAACCTAATGAAGGAAACAGATCGATGGAAGAACTAGATGAAGTGATGGTTTGTATACGTTTACCTGATGAAGGATTCCGATCAGAGGAGTGTGCGATTTCCTTTTTTTTTATCAAAGAACATTAGTTGTTGACATGGGATGGTCAACTTCAGAACCCTCGATCGATGGTGGGTTATCCTCCGACTCCATCGCGTTTGTGGTGGTGGTGATAAGAAGATGATTGTGGTACGGATTGGTTAGTGATTATTAGTGATGGTTGTATGGTGATCGGCGGTGGCAAGCTAGGGTGATCATGGTGCATGATAAGAATCAACGCCAACTTCTAATAAGGAGGGATTGAATTCAGTTACCATAATTGTAGGTCAATTTACCATAGATATAGGTAAATTTACCATAATTATAGGTTTTAATTTAAATTTAATTAATCAAATTATAAACTAATTTACCAAGGTAACTTGGTTAATTCTAGGTTGTGAGTGGGTCTTACGTCCACACAATAACTATAGTTTTAATATATCCTAACTCTCTCCCTCTATATATATATATATATATATATATATATATATATATATATATATATATATATATATATATATATATATATATATATATATATATATATATATATATATATATATATACATACTTGTAAAAATTGTTTTCCATTTTGTTTTTTAACTCTTACAAAGACTATGAGAATATAATTTTTAAGGCCACCTTGTATATAGGTTGGTGATTTTAGGAATTCGTTACTTTCAAGTTATAAATAGGTTGTAATTTTGCCGGTAACTTAGGAACATGTTAATTTATAAAAAGTACGTGGGAGAAAATTTGTAATATAAAGATAGTTTCAGTTCTTAATTATTATAAAAACTTATTATTTAAACATGATTGTTGTAACAAGAAATTTTTGATAGTCTTTAAAAAATAAGCAACATAAGCCAGATTAGAATTTTTAAAACTAAAAGTTCGAATAAATTTGTTACATCTAATTGTTAAGTATTGAGTTAATTATATTGCATATTATAATCAAATTAGAAGTTGTTACATATCTTCTAATAATGGTTGCTAATAAGCAACAAAGTTATGAAATATAATTAACTTGTAATGACAATTAATTTTTTTGTCAACGGCAAATATATCTCACTTCTACTCCTATAATATATGTTAGTTGTACATTTTCTCAAACCGTTGTTACTGAGTAGCAACAAACATGTCATTATTCAAATTGCCGGAAATTATCAAAATAAGCAACATATTGAAAAGCATTATGATTTTAGAAAAGAGTATTTTTCCGAAATTTTACTATTTGCTAATACATTGTATGGTTTTGGAATATGACATGTTCTCGGATATAGATAACTTATCAAAAAGAAACTATTTTTGTTCTGTGGTATTGCACGGGTACTATTTAAGGATACCATCAATTTCATCCAGTAAAGCATAAACCTTAAACTCAAACCGTCAAAATGGAATTGTTCACTGAAAAGAAACTATTATCATCCCCCACATTCACTGACCATTGCAATACGCAAGTTTAAATCAGATTAATTGAAATATATGTGGAAAATTTATTTGAAAAAGATAATATTCATTTATGATCCGGTTCTATATACAAAAACACAAAGTTCAACAATTAAATAGGTTCTTTATTTATATTAATCTAATGGTTCAATCAAAGTAGAGAGCTTATTCGGCTAACTACACATACACAAAAAGTATATATTGTTTTTTGTAAAATGATAAATGTAGACATTTATTAAAATAATTAACAAGTCTCCTAATAAATAATAAGAAATTCAAGGTTTGGAATAACAAGGTCCACACAAACCTTTAAACCGTAAACATTACATAAACACTACAAATACTAACAAACTTTTACTATTTTTACCAAAATAAGTCAAATTAAAGTTAACCATGTCAAATTAGAGTTAACCAATTTTTTAAATTTAATTTACCATCATAGTTTTATATTTAAACAGAAGCAACTACATAGTTTTATATCTAACACAAAGTAATACCATATTTTTATTTTTAACATAAAACTACATACTTTAAGTTTTAATTGAAAACATCAACGTACTAATGTCATCACATTACATGGGTATACACCTAGCAATGAAGTAATATCACTGGGTAATCGTGTTATAGAAATAGAGATTATATCTGGAAATAATATTGGAGACGTACATTTATTCCAAAAATGTGTTTGACGCCTTCAGATAAAAGAATTTCTTTCAAATTTCAAAGAAAACAATTTCCATTAACTGTATGTTTTGCAATGACAATAAATAAGAGTCAACGGCAATCGCTATCAAAGGTGGGTTTGGTTTTGAGACAACCAATCTTCACACACGACCAGTTGTATGTTATATTTTCGAGAGTTAAAAGTAAGATAGATTAAAAATGTTAATTTTAGACGACAGTAAACTTAGCAATAGAACCACAAATGTCGTATTCAAAGAAGTCTCTCAAAGTTTGTCATTTCTTATAATTGTTCAAAGTTTTCTTGGATTAGGTGTCTAAGCCATGACTATGAATTGTATTTATCTTATTAATTGAAGAAAAGTCCATTTGGGTTGTCGTTATAGCTGGAGGATTGGTGTAGAGTTAAGTAATGAGAAAGGTTGATTTATTAATTCTTTAATAAATCAATAGAAATTAAATAAATATTTATTAATATATTTAAGTGTTAATATATTAATTAGAAACTATAATAATTAATTAGAAATTAATCTAGAATTAATTGGATTTAATTTAGTGATTAATTTAATTAATTAAAAGTACAGGGACTGGTTTGTATTTATTCAATAGTTGAATAACTGGCTGGCCAGTGGCAGGGGCCAAAGTTGGCGCCAATATGGAGGGAACCTCCATACTTGGAGAAACCCTAATGGGGTTTAGAAGCCTTGGTCCAAACTATAATAATTAATTAGAAATTAATCTAGAATTAATTGGATTTAATTTAGTGATTAATTTAATTAATTAAAAGTACAGGGACTGGTTTGTATTTATTCAATAGTTGAATAACTGGCTGGCCAGTGGCAGGGGCCAAAGTTGGCGCCAATATGGAGGGAACCTCCATACTTGGAGAAACCCTAATGGGGTTTAGAAGCCTTGGTCCAAATGGTCAACAGGCTTGCCCATTAAGGAGGCTCCACTAGGGTTTTGACTGTAACCCTTGGAGGCTATAAAAGGAACATCCTGTCCACCCCAAAACCTGCGCCACCTTCACCATCTCACTGGAACTCTGATGTTTTCTCTCCTCCTGCTTGGGTGTGACTCCATTTGAGGCAGGAAACTTTTACTGCTAGCTTCTGGATCAAGAATCAAAGGTTGGTTTTCTTGATTTTAATCTTTAGAAATTATTGTTTTGCCTTAGGTTTTGTTATATGTTCATAAGATAGAAAAACATAGATCCTCCATTAGGTTGCATGTGAACTTAGGGTTTCTAGTTCTTTGGTTGTGCAAAACCTTTCAGTGGTATCAGAGTCTTGACTGTTTTTCTATGTGAATTGCTATAACTTGTTTCTTGCTTAAGTGTTATTTGCGGAAAGTATAACCCTTTGGAGGCCATGGATCGACTTTTGTGGCTGGGGTTTTGAAAACCCTAGCCTCCTTCCCCTTTTGCGATTTTGCTATGCTAGGAAAGTAGGTTGTTATTTTTGGTAATTTGATTAATTAAATAACTGGAACCCTTAAACCCTTGCATGCAATTTTCGATCCACTAGGGGTTTAAGATAGGTAATTAATTTGATTAATTTGTGATACCTATCTTCTGATTTAATTAATAGTTTAATTAAAGGATAAATTAAATCACTTAAAGATTTAAATTTAATTTTTAAAATGATATGATGATTTGCGAAATTTAAAAGATTAAATCTTAAAGATTTTAATAAGATTAAAATACATCTTATACATAGCATAATTAAAAGTTAATATTATTTATATAAGAATAGATTGGTTAGTCTTACCGTTAGTAGGTCTCATTCACAAAACTGTCCTATAAAGAGGGTATAATGTGACTGCCTATAAAATGGTAGTCTAATGGGTGTCCACTCTCACCCACCGCTCTCCTGGTCAGTCGAGTGTCGTTAGCCGAACCGGTTTGATAGAACCGCTTAAGCCTCTTAAAAGTATAATGCTATAATTGAAAGTACTAAAACCATTAACAAAATCCTAATCTAGTTACTTTAGGTTAAAAATGTGAATTGATGCTAATCTATGGAATTGCACATTGCACTTTATGAAACATTGGTGGAACGTGTGTGGTTTAGTGGCACTCCAATTGGGGTTCATAAAGAGTTGCAATGGGTTTCTCGGTCTTACCATTATTGATGGAGCGTGTGTGGTTAACCGGCACGTCAATTTGAGATGGTAATTGACTTCGAGAGTACCAAGCTAATTTGCATGGTTATTCACACCCGGTTTGTGATCCTCGGTATCCCAGTCACAAACAGTGGGGCATTCCCGAGATCAAAACATGCTATTGAACAGTTCAATAAATCTCAAAAGAAACTAGGAATTCCATTATAATATGATTATGTTTCCGCGGTGGAATTGGCTGAATCGTCATTCGCCTACCTTATAAGATTACAATAAAGATTACGGCATCCCTCTTCGATATTGTGAATTGTTATTGTTGGGTCCTAGCCTTATATTTATTCTTGGGTGAATATAAGCGTTATTTATATGTATCTAATTAAAACTACCTTCTTTTATAGATGTCTTCCGTTGACCGAACCGTTCCCCACTCAAACTCCATTAATGTCACTTCAATCTTGTCATTGTGTTCCAAAGTGACGTTGGACGGCAGTAACTACAATGACTGGATCCGTAACATCAAGATGGCTCTAAGGTTTAAGCGCAAAGAGTATTTTCTCGAAACCGAGCTAGTTGATGTTGACCCAGATACCGCTACTCCCGAGGAAATTTCCTCGTACCAAAAACACTCGGATGATGCGACCAAAGTGGCCTGCATCATGATTGCTACCATGAACCCTAAACTACAAAGAATCTATGAAGACTACTGGCCCTACGAGATGCACAAGGAGCTTTCGAAAAAGTTTCGTAAGCAAGAGTGCATCGAGAGGTGCGAGGTGGTCAAAGATTTTACGAACAGCAATCCTAGGGATGGAGAGTCCATCTGCACTCACGTGCAAAGGACGCAAGGTTACATGGATCGGCTTAGGAAGCTTGTGATGCCTGTACATGAGGAGTTGGCCATTGACATAGTGCTTAACTCCTTACTGAGTTCTTATGACCAGTTCAGACTGGTGTATCATTTGAACAATAATCAGACCACTTTGGCTGAATTGCATCGCATGCTTCGCAATGCTGAGAACAGGATGAAGGGTAAAAGTGTACCCTCAGTTAGTCAGCCTGTCTTGGCAATTGAACTGTCAAGGGAAAGAAAAGGAAGGGCCCTCCTAAACAAAATTGGAGGGAAAAGGTTCATGTCGGGTCATCTAGTAGTGACCCAAGAGCCAATTCTTCCGTCATTCCGAATGTCACAAATCCCAAGGAAGCCAAAAGTTTTTATTGCAAAGAGAAGGGTTAATGGAAGAGAAGCTGCCCCAAGTACTTGTAGGATATTAAGGATGGCAAAGTAAAGCCATCACAAGCAGGTACTTATACAATATCTAATAACTCATCTTCTTAATGTTCTTGGGTCCTTGACACAGGATGTGGTTTTCATATCTGTTCTGATTTGCAGGGCCTAAATGAAAGTAAGGAGCTGGAGCACTGGTAGATTAAACTTGGTCATGGGCAATAAGAGAACGTCACCTGTTACCAATATCGGTGTCTATAGATTAGTGCTTAGTAGTGGAGATAGTTTAGATTTACATAATTGATGCTATTCACCAGATATGGCTAGAAACATAATTTCTTTTCATGCATTGTTCAGACAAGGTTTTTATTACACTTTTGATAAATTGAATGGTTCAATTTCAGTTTTTAAAAATGATGTTTTTTTCTTTAATGCTTTTCCTTGTGATGGAGTGTATGAAACTATTATGTGTATTGACAATTGTGGTAATAATGTTTTAAATATTGATTCTTCAAGTGGTATAGAAAAGGCGTGTTTGTGGCCCTGTCGCCTTGGCCATATTAATAAGGAACGGATCGCCCAACTCCAAAAGGATGGAGTGTTGGAATTGTTCGACCTCAAATCGGACGATGTATGCGAGTCTTGTTTATTTGGCAAGATGACAAAATCACCATTAAAATGGTCCTTTGAAAGAGGTGAAGGTCTGTTAGATATCATACATACTGATGTGTGTGGTCCCTTCAGAACAACCACAAAAGATGTCATGCTGTTCTATGTGACATTTACTGACGATTTTAGTAGATATAGATATATCTACTTAATCAAGCACAAGTCAGACACCTTTGAAAAGTTCGAAGAGTTTAAAAATGAAGTAGAAAATCAATTGGGCAGAAAGATAAAGATACTTAGATCCGACAGAGGCAGTGAGTATCTTAGTATCGAGTTTCTCGATTATCTAAAGGAATGTGGAATAGTTTCACATTTGTCACCTCCTTTAACACCTCAGTTGAACGGTGTTGCTGAGAGGTGAAACCCAACCCTGTCGGACATGGTTCGTTACATGATGAATCGAGCTTCGCTTCCAATCCATTTCTGGGGTATGCCTTAGAGACTGCCGCCTATATCCTTAACCTTGTCCCAACCAAGAAGGTTGCTAAAACACCTCACAAGATGTGGACGAGGAAAGTTCCCTCGTTGGCACACATCAAAGTATGGGGTTGTGAGGCTTTCGTGAGACGAGAGACTCAAGACAAACTCGCAGAAAGAAGTGAGAGGTGTTTTTCATCAGACACCCAAAGCAGTCATTTGAATACTTGTTCTACAGACAAAGCGAGGATGTGGTCTTTGTAGCTAGACGAAGAGTCTTTCGAGAGAGAGAGCTCATTTCCAAAGAGGACAATGGGAGCACTATTGATCTTGAACACCCGATGAAATAACCTTAGAAGAAACTAGCTAGCAACATGAGGAAGAGGTTCTTGTTGGACCAACTAAGATTTCATTACCTCGTAGGAATTCGGGTAGATTTAGCATGCCACCAGAGTTTTATGGTTTCCATATAACTACGGATGGTGACACGTTTGTCAGTGATCATACATTGACAAATTTGGATGAATCAGCTAACTACCGTGAAGCGGTGACGGGCCCTGAGTCTGCCAAGTGGAAAGAGGCAATGGACAGCGAGATCAAGTCCATGTATGACAATCAAGTTTGGAACTTGGTTGACAATGTGCCAGGTCGAAAGACAGTCAGGTGCAAGTGGATCTTCAAGAAGAAGACCGACATTGATGGAAAGGTACACACCTTTAAAGCTCGGCTGGTTGCGAAGGGATTCACTCAAACCCTAGGGGTTGATTATGATGAAACCTTCTCATTAGTAGCCAAGATTAAGTCGATTATGATAATGCTTGCCATAGCTGCATTTCATGATTATGAAATTTGGCAGATGGATGTCAAAACCGTTTTCCTTAACGGGAAGTTGACTGAGGATGTTTACATGAATTAGCAAGAGGGTTTTGTAGACACGAAGCATCCTAACAAGGTGTGTAAGCTTGAGAAATCAATCTACGGATTGAAACCAACGTCTTGTAGTTGGAATCTCTGCTTCCATGAGAAAGTCAAAGAGTTTGGTTTCTCCAGGAGTGAAGATGAGTCCTGTGTATTTTCAAGGCCAGTGGGAGTATAGTCACTTTTCTGGTACTGTATGTTAATGACATACTGCTCATGGGAAACGACGTTTCGACCTTGCAAGATGTCAAGTCTTGGCTCGGGAAGTCTTTTTCCATGAAAGACCTTGGAGAAGCTGCCTATATTCTCGGGATAAGAATATTAACAGATAGAAAGAAAAGACTTATAGGTCTTAGTCAGTGTACATATTTGGAAAAGGTACTAAAGAGGTTTAGTATGGAAAATTCCAAGAAAGAGAGCTACCTATCCAAAGTAATGCCAAGTTGAGTAAGACTCAAAGTCCGAGTACCGATGAGGAAATAGCTGAGATGAGTCGAGTACCTTATGTTTCGGCTGTAGGATTAATCATGTATGCTATGACATGTACTTGTCCCGACGTATCCTTTGCCTTGAGCAGGGTTAGTCGGTACCAGGGCAATCTTGGCAGGACACACAGGATAGCGGTAAAGAACATACTTAAGTATCTGCGTAAAACGAAGAACATGGTGTTAGTCCTTGGTGGCAGTGATGACTTAAAAGTGAGTGGATATACAGATGCCATCTTCTAGACAGATAGAGACAATGGTCGGTCTCAGTCGGGCTGGGTGTTTCTCTTAAACGGGGGAGCGGTCACTTGGAAAAGTTCCAAGCAAGAGACGATGGCTGATTCAACGTGCGAATCAGAGTAGATTGCAGCGGGTGAAGCGTCTAAGGAAGCGGCTTGGCTGAAGAACTTTATCGGTGACCTTGGAGTTGTCCCGAGCGTTCAAGTGCCGATGGAACTATTCTGCTATAATGAAGGAGCGGTCGCTTTGAAAAAGGAACCGTGGGATCATGGAAAGTCCAGGCATATCGACAGAAAGTACCACTACATTCGACATCGGATAGAAGAAGGTCACCTCTTGGTTAAGAGGGTATCATCAAAAGAAAATCCTGCAGATCCTTTGACTAAGGCTCTGAGTAGGATCAACCACAATCAGCATGCTCGGAGCATTGGACCGAGGGATGATATTAGTTTTAGTAATTAGATAGTTTTGAAACTTGTAACAGTATAAATGTAATTGACTTGGTGATTTAATAATAGAAATTTATTAATGAGTATTGTCTACTACCTTTGTCAATTTTTTATTATTGTGTTTCATTTTTGCATGTTTAACTTCCTGAATAATTTGATTATTCAAAGTTCCAAAGTCACTCATACCTTTAGGAAGTTAGTATGAACGAAGACTATCATGAACTGGTTTGTAGATTGTCTAAGGAGTTAGACATTGCAGTAAGACTACTACAACGTTCATGAGTACTTAGAAATAGAGATTTGACTATTGGATAAACCCGCACTCAACAGATTGCTTCATGGATTATATCATAAGAAATGTTGAGACGATAATATCTTATGATCTTAAAGTGGAGAGATACGAGTTATAATTTAAAAGACAGACACGTATTGATAATGCGAAAACGCATCGGTAACTCGGTGTTATAAAACGCATTGTTGTGAGTAATCTAACTATAAATGGTATAACCGTATGATTCGAAACTTATTGGTCCCTTGACCTAACGGGAAACAGATATTTGTAGGCCTCTCGATGATTTTGAAGTTGACTAAAAGGGTTGCCAACCAGGACTAAGTTGATGTATTCAATAAGTAGTCTTAAAGTCATAAGCAAAATTGGAAATCGAGAAACAGAGTATCGGAACGAGGTTGATCTTAATCCATGTCTTGAGTCTGAAAAACATCTTGTTGGATGGAGGATCATATGATCACTTATCTTTGGACAGAACTGACTGGGTCAGAGTTCGGGAACAGTTTCTAGGAAACTGACATTAATCAGAAGATAAATGAACAATTAAAGTCATAGACTTATCCAAGTGGGAGACTGTTGGATTAGGTGTCTAAGCCATGACTATGAATTGTATTTATCTTATTAATTGAAGCAAAGTCTATTTGGGTTGCCCTTATAGCTGGAGGATTGGTGTAGAGTTAAGTAGTGAGAAAGATTGATTTATTAATTCTTTAATAAATTAATAGAAATTAAATAAATAGTTTATTAATCTATTTAAGTGTTAATATATTAATTAGAAACTATAATAATTAATTAGAAATTAATCTAGAATTAATTGGATTTAATTTAGTGATTAATTTAATTAATTAAAAGTGCAAGGACTGGTTTGTATTTATTCAATAGTTGAATAACTGGCTGGCCAGTGGCAGGGGCCAAAGTTGGCACCAATATGGAGGGAACCTCCATACTTGGCGAAACCCTAATGAGGTTTAGAAGCCTTGGTCCAAATGGTCAACAGGCTTGTACATTAAGGAGGCTCCTCTAGCGTTTTGACTGTAACCCTTGGAGGCTATAAAAGGAACCTCCTGGCCACCCAAAAACTTGCGCCACCTTCACCATCTCACTGGAACTCTGCTGACTTCTCTCCTCCTGCTTGGGTGTTACTCCATTTGAGGCAGGAAACTTTTGCTGCTAGCTTCTGGATCAAGAATCAAAGGTTGGTGTTCTTGATTTTAACCTTTAGAAATTATTATTTGGCCTTAGGTTTTGTTATATGTTCATAAGATACAAAAACATAGATCCTCCATTAGGTTGCATGTGAACTTAGGGTTTCTAGTTCATTGTTTGTGCAAAACCTTTCAAGTTTATCAACAATTATGTTGTAGTGTTTAATTTGATAATGTATATATCCAAAAATTTTATTATTTATTGTCGAGAATTTGTTATGCATAATTATTAGTATTTAGGTTTTTTTGTTTAACAATTATTTGGTATCATCCTGTGTAATACATGGGTCTCACAACTAGTATATATATATATATATATATATATATATATATATATATATATATATATATATATATATATATATATATATATATATATATATATATATATATATATATATATATATATATGAATGGGTTCAAATGAGAACCACTAAAAGGTTTAGTACCATCAGAACCGATATTCACACATTAAGAATCATGTTATTTTTTGTTTATTTTTTTGTTTTTTGACACTTGTTTCTTATGTGAAAATACATCAAACTTAATAACTTTTCTATTTTTTAATACGTTTTACAATATTCACAATGTAATATAATTTCTAGTTATTGACAACGCCCAGTGCTATTACATATTTTAGTCGTTGTTGAGCCCTATTCTTAGTGAAATTATATCATATATATCGTGGTATTCTCACTTTTCATGTCAGTATTTGTTTGGAAGAAAATAATGAAAACATGGACCAAAAACGTGCAAATTGGAGGAAGTTTGGAGAAGAAGGTAAAATCAGGAAAATACGTACGTGCGCCGCGGGAATCAAGAAGGCGCGACGCGGATCTAAGGCGGTGGAAAAAAATTCAAAGTCCGAAGAAACGGGGATAAAACCCTACGCATGCCGCGGAAACCATAAATGCGCGGCGCGGTTGCGTAAAATTTGCAACTATAAATAAAGGTGTTTTCAGCCGAAAACCCGAGCAAAACCCTGGTGAAAAATCGACCGTAGAGGCTATTTGACTCCAAGAACTCGTTTCCAGCAACTTCCTTTTGGTATTTCAGGTTTTTATGTTTAATTTCTTTTTAGTTTAATAGTTAGCATTAGTGGCTAGGGTTTTTGGGAGTGACAACCACTGACCTTGAGCACTTTAGTTTCTGTTTTTTAGTTCTTGTTACTGTATTGGATTATTGGAACTTGTTATGGGTTTATAATAATCATTTGGTTACAAGTAATATTGGTTTTTCGGTGTTTGATGCTTGATATTGGATTGTGTGTGTTTGTTTGATGTTTGGATGTGTTTATGACCTTGTTGGGACTGTTTTCCCTTGCTGATTTCAGTAGCCAATTAGGTTAGCTTTTAGGTTTGGACTCTAGCCAGTGACTGTCATTTGGACTTTTAGTTATTCGTTCAGTTCATACCTTGTAATTATTTCGTTTGGTTGTTTGCCTTTGTTGCTTCTGAAACAGAGATGTACTTCTGATTTCGGAAAGTAACTAGGTTTGAGTTGAAGCTTAGCTTAGTCTATGCTTGTTTTGAGATTGTTTAGTTTTAGGTTTTCTGGGATCAGTAGTCAAAAGTGTAGGAACTAAGTCCTCTGACTATAGCGTGACATTATAGTTGGTAATCTATCACCTGACATGACTATGTAACTCCTGCGGATCGACCCTGACTTCCACTGTGCTAAGTGTGTGTGTGTGTTAGGTTTTCTTATTTTTGACTGCATGACGACCGCTGCGATGTCAGTTATCAAACTGTGAATACTATAACGTAAATTTTTTTCTTTAAAACACATCAATATTGATATCTAATAGCAAATAAATGGTAATTATATATTTTTGTGTGTTTGATAATTTTATTTTGATAAAAACATGTGTTAAAATTAATAAATACAACATTATTAAACTGTGAATTAGTATATCTCACGGGTCGTAATCTTTTAATGGTTCTCATTTGAACCCTTCCATATATATATATATATATATATATATATATATATATATATATATATATATATATATATATATATATATATATATATATATATATATATATGGAAAAGTTCAACAATGGACTAACCTCATCCACACGATTATACACCTTACGGTAGACATGCATCTACCGGATTATAAAAATACATTTCGTTTTTCTTTAATTTTAGGGCTTATTTTTTATCGAAAAAAATGGAATATATAAAAATTTATAAGTTTTAATCCTCTACAAATAGACATCCATATTGATATACAGAAAATGTTAAATTTTTTCGAAATTTCCGCTTGTTTAGATTCAAATGTGAATCTGAACTGTTATTTTGTTATTCACTGTTGACATTCACAATGGCATACGATATTGTCATGTGAATATGAATAAATTTTTGTGTGAATGTGAATGAAATTAACTTATGAATCATAATAAATTCATTATAAATTATTAAAATGTTGAAGTGTTAAAATTCTAAGTAAATTAATCATATCCATACTTATTAATTTATTTAAAATAGCATATGATATTGATAAGTGAATCTGAGTAAATTGTTGTGTAAATCAGAGTAAAGTCATTATAAATGGTAAATTGTTGAAGTACTAAAAATCTTCTAAGTAAATTCTCAATACTATATGATATCGATATGTGAATATGAGTACATTCTCCTATAAATATAAGTAAATCAACTTGTGAATCTAGTATGTTACTTATAAATGGTTATAATATTAAAGTAGTAAAAGTGTAAAAATAAAATAATTACTCATATTCAAATTTTTACACTTTAAATTCACATTATTAATCTAGACGAGTTGTACTTATAAAAAAATTAGTTTTATACATCAATATGAATCTCTATTTGTAGAGCAAAAAAATTATGAATGTTGGTATATTCAATTTTTTTTCTAAAAAAGACGAATGTCAAAAAATTTAAAAACAATTGTAGTGGTTTATTGTTATAATACTCTACATGTGCATCGATGTAAGAAATTTACAACATATATATATATATATATATATATATATATATATATATATATATATATATATATATATATATATATATATATATATATATATATATATAATAAAGCTCTATTAAGAACCTTTAGGAACCTAAGAACCCATTTTATAAACGTTTTTATACACAATATTTTTTCAAAAATATATATATATATCAAAAAATTTCATTTCACGCGTCTAGAAGATTTTAAAAATAAATTCAAAAAAAAAAATCATATTTTTTGTCTTTTTTTTCATATGCATGTGCATATAATTTGCATATGAAAAAAAAAGAAAAAAATATTTTTTTGATTTTTTTTTTAAAATTCCTTAGACTGTCTGAAACCGTCATTTTGGAAAAAAAAATTTGAAAAAAAGTTTATATATATATATATATATATATATATATATATATATATATATATATATATATATATATATATATATATATATATATATATATATATATATATATATATATATATATATATATATATGAATCGTCCAAAACTGGCCTCGCGACCTCAACTTTTTCGTTGCCTCAATTGATCCTCCCCACATACATACATACATACATACATACATACGTACGTACGTACGTACGTACGTACGTACGTACGTACGTACGTACGTACATACGTATGTATGTATGTATGTATATATATATATATATATATATATATATATATATATATATATATATATATATATATATATATATATATATATATATATATATATATATATATATATATATATATATATATATATATATATATATATATATATATACTTCTCAGACGCCTTGTCTACTTGAAAGTAAACTCTTGTAATGGAATCAAAACACATTGTTGTTTCCCTTTTGATCATCTTTGTAGGTTTCATAAATGCATCAAACTCAAGGTCAATCGTCAAGAGAGTTCCTGGTTTTGATGGTGATCTTCCTTTCAGTCTCGAAACCGGGTATGTGTTTGTGTCTGTTTATAATGTTTTATATGGTTTCGGATGACTCATAAAGAAAACTTGTTTACTCAAAAGATACATTGGAGTGGGAGAAGATGAAGCAGTGCAGATCTTTTACTATTTCGTTGAGTCTGAAAGGAACCCATCGGAAGACCCTCTTCTGCTTTACCTCACCGGTGGCCCTGGCACTTCTGTACTTTATTCCATGATGTATCAAATAGGTAACACTATAAGTGTTATTGTTTTTATCTATCGAATGCTATTTTTAATATATATATATATATATATATATATATATATATATATATATATATATATATATATATATATATATATATATATATATATATATATATATATAAAAGTTACTTTGAAAACATAAATATTGGTAATAAATTAAGTTTTTCACATTTCTTCAAACGCATTCAAAACTCAATATTTCCATACAAATCATGCCATTGAGTTCGCAAAATCACATCATGATTAAAACCGCTTTTTACTAAGCACAATGGAAGAATTTCCCCGATTTAGAAATCACAAAATTTCATACCATAATATAAAAGTTGATGTATTTCCCATATCAGAAACTCTACTAATGTAAACTAAATCTAAATAAACCCGGATGCGAATCTGCAAATCAGAAAAATACAGTTTCAAAAACCATTTTGAAACCATAATTCAAAAGCAAAAGCAAAAACAACACCATCGAATAATTATGCCAGGAAGCTGTGGAAACCAAAGACAAACCTTCCGAACGTTGCACTCTTTTCTTAGTGTTTTGTTGTTAGGTCTGTTCGAATCTTCAACGACGTCGTTCTGGTGAGACCCAGAGGAAACCAAAGAGAAACCTTGAAACACTAATTAACCATCATCTTTTGCAGGTCCGCTTAATTTCAATTTGGAAACTTCAACGGAAGATAACATTACGTTGAAGTTGAATCCATATCCATGGTCAAAGGTTTACTTTCTCACACTCAAACATGGTTCTAAAAATCAATATTCTAAATCATCGATTTTATCTGCTACACGAAAGTTAACGACATATAATCGTGTAATCTTTTAGGTTGCTAATATGTTATACATAGATGCGCCAGCCGGTGCAGGGTTTTCGTATGCTACAACATACGAAGGAACGATTTGCAGTGATACGCTTCTAGCTTCATATGCCTATGATTTCCTACGAAAGGTTTGGTAAACTTTATTAATTCATGTATGGTCTTCTTGTATATTGTGTAGATGATTTTATTGTACATGTGATACAGTGGTTTATGGAGCATCCTAGGTTTCTCAGAAATCCGTTGTACATATCTGGGATTTCGTACATGGGCATTATCTTACCGAACGTTGCTTTAAATGTATACCAAGGTAATATCAAACTCGAGATCCTACCTAGGATCGTTTTTTGTTTTGCAAAATCGGGATCGTAGGATCGGATCGAATCGTAAGATTCTACCAAAAGCACAAAAAATGAAGAAATGTATATTGTACCATAAGTTCACATGTTACAAAAAAAAAAAAAATTTCGAAGATTCAAAATAGCTAATAGACATATCCAATATAATTTAATCTAAAATAACAAACGAATCATCCATCATATCATTTCTCTCTTCTACATCCATACTTTCTTCTCCCAAGTTAAGTCCACCAACTACAATTACATAAAACTAAATTAGTCTGGATTCTGGAGTATAATGAAAGACGGAAAGAAATTTAGGGTTACAAGTCTTATAAGTTAGAATTTAATTTTTCAGTCAAAATGTCAAATAAAGTCAAAAGTCAGATTTTTATTAAACTTAGTAGACTCGGACCGTATACGGAATCGGGATCGTTTTTGGAATCTGGGATCGTAAACTCGTAAGAGTTAAGAATAAACTCGGGAGTTTGATAACCTTGGCTCTAACTATGATTTTCAATCTTTACGCAATCCTCGTCTTCATCTTGTCAATGACTTTGTACGATTAATCTCATCACCAAGTACTAAACACCAAAATCTCTTAGATCGTTAATAAGCATAAAATTTAATAGTTGACCTTTCGTTGGGCCACTCAATGATGAAAGTATTGATATTCTAACTGAATAGTGTGGACATATCGAAAAGGTATCACGTTGGGATGAAAAAATCAGATAAGTTTTTAATATAAAATTAATTTCATTTAATAAATAAAAGTTTTTTCTTGTATACGGTCGAAATAGACCAATCAAAAGATGTAATAATGTGATTTGTTTATTCTAAACATCAACGTGACGGACCTCTTATTAGCTCAATCACTCATGTTGACATTTTTAATGTTTGTAAATTGATGTGAACTAACATAAATAAGTTAGGGGATCCTATTTCAGTTACATAAGTATTATGTATGGTTTAGTTACGTGTCATTAAGTTCGTAGTTGTTAGTTGCTAAAAGCCTTGATTTTTCTAACATCCTATTTGTGATATCTTGTACTTTGTAGGCAATGAACGTGGAAATCAACCACAACTAAATATTAAAGTAATATGCAAACTTTATAACACTATTTACAAATATTGTTTTGTAAAAGGAAGTATAAAACATATTAACTAATGTTTTCTGCATTATATAGGGAGTCATTAGTGTTTCCCCTTTAACTGATAAGTTCGGTGATTTTAATTCAAGAATTGAGTTTGCTCGTCGGGTATCATTAATAACAGACGATATTTATGAGGTAATGAAAAATATCTATACCAAAATTTTGACCATTAGCCCTGAAGGCAACCACAATTTATTTTGTTATTTTATTATATTTGTTTCATATTTCAGTCTACAAGACAAACATGTAAGGGTAACTATGTATCCAATGAGTTGAATAATATCCCGTGTTCAAAGAATCTCCAATGGGTGGATGAGGTAACACATATAATTTTAGTAAGATCTTTTAGAATTTTATGTCACATTAATTACTTTAATTAAAATTTTCAATTGCAGGCCACAAGCAAGATTAACTTAGAGAATATACTAGATCCATTGTGTGATACAACATATACGGACCCAACTTGCAGAGTATTTTTTTTCTTTTTGAATACACAGATCAACACATAGTTTTTCCTAGTATGCTTCTTTTACGACCTCACTGTTGGTTCTGTTTTGTTTAGGAAGCTAGGTATATATTTGTAAGAATTTGGGCAAACAATAAAGATGTTCAGAAAGCTCTGAATGTTCGTGAGGTATGTCATAGATATAATCGTATGTGTGTGTATGTATTTTATTATTTGTATATATGGCGCACACCAAACACTTCATAATATGCTTAAGAATTCTTGAATGCTTTTGGTTTTCATTATCAGGGAACAATAGAAACGTGGGAGATTAAAAACACAAGTATTCATTATGATTTAGGGAAAAAGGACACAACATGTTACTCATACGATGTGTTCAGCACTATCCCCATCCACAAACAACTTCTTGCTAAGAAGTGTCGATATTTGATCATGTGGTAATACTAACACTCTTAAGAGAGAAGATTCTCGTTTCATTATTACAAGAAAGTCACTTTTACAATATCTATTTTATTATTTGTATTTAAGTCAAATACCAATGCTCGTATAATTTTGATTCCCAAGTTGCCATCTAAGGCTGGAGGGAGTGGTTAGCATGTTCAGCATGTGCTAAACTATGCCACGTCAGCATTCAGCGAGTTTAGCACATGCTGACCAAAAATGGTGGTAGTGGTCAGCACATGCTGAACTTCATGCTAAACTATTTTATTAAATTTTTTTTTAAATTATTTATATATTATTAAACATAAATTAAAAACATAAATTAAAATTAAAATGCATTACATTAAAATTAAAAACATAAATTAAAATTAAAATGCATTACATTAAAATTAAAAACATAAATTAAAAACATAAATAAAAAACATAAATTAAAAACATAAATTAAAAACATAAATTAAACTACAAACTACTCATCGAAATGGTATCCCAACTGCCTCGCTGCATCCTTCTTCATTTCCATCGCGATTTGGTACTCGAACCCCGTCTTCCCCGATATGTCTTCTTGTAGGATTTTCCGTAGCTGCATACTCTGTTTGAGCTTCAAGTTAGCTTGCTTGATCAATTGAGCTTCCTTGAACGTGTCAACATTGCCGGTCAAAGCCACTATATCTTCATGCACACTACTATTTGTGCTAGTGCTAGTGGCTTGACTTTTGCCTCTTGTCTTTCTCTTTGCTTCATCACGTCCCATGGGACGTGGCGGATCATTATTGAGGTTGAATTCGGAGGAAGGGGATTGTGTGGATTCGGATGCTTTGTGCCTCTTTGATAAGTGGATGACAAATTGGTCAAAGGACTCTAGCTCTCTCCACTTCTCGTAGTCTTTGACCGCACGCCAAAAGACCTCGTGGTTAAAGTTAGTGCCATATTGGGCATGGTACAAGACCCTTGCTTGAGCCATAACATCGTCACCATTGGCTCCACTTTGTCTTTGTCTCTCAACTTCGGCATGGCACCCTTGGAACTCCATTGCACTTTTGTTGCAAGTGCGCCACTTTGAGTACAATGAATTGGGATTGCGGTAGCTGGAACCCATGCGTCGACACCAACTATTCCACACCTTCACTTTGAAGGCGTTTGTAGTTTGGTTGATTCCTGTCTCGGCTTCTTGCGAACAATCCACCCAAGCTTCGCCCAAAGCTCGGACCTCGTCATCAAGCCAGTTGATCCTAGGGGCTTTGCCTTTATTAGTTGGCCCGGTGTCTTCTTCTTCTTCCTCTTCTTCTTCTTCAGCTTGTTCGGGTTCTTCATCTTCATCGTCTGAGTTGTCTTGTTCTAGGCGGCGGGGTGTATTTCTTAAAAATTGGGAGTTGGGAGTGAATTGGGAAAGTGATTCTAGCGGTGGAGACATTTGTTGTGAAAACATTTGTTGTGGTGGAGACATTTGTTGTGAAGAACTTTGTTGTAACCAATTGTTGACATATTGATGTTGCATACCCCAATATTGACCATATCCCATCGAAGGGTCAACCGGTTGAGGTACATAGCATCCGGCCGGAGGGGTTGCAATTGAAGTAGGGGCGGATTTCTTTTTGCTAGCTTTGGATGGTTTGGATGATTTGGATGATTTGGTGTTTTTGTTTTGGCTTGAAGACATGTTGAATGAACTTTGAGAGTGATTTTGGAAGAAGAGAGGGGATGATTGTGTGAATAAAAGAGTAGAAGGGTTGTGTTTATATAGGGGAAGATGTAACGGCTAGTTTTTTTTAAAAAAAAACGGCTAGTTTTTTTTATAAAAATTTTTGAATTTTATAAAGGTTTTTGTAAAGGTTTTAAAAGATTTTGGTTTGGAAAATGGAAAATGGAAAATGGAAATTGAAAAGTAGCCGTTGTGGCTTTAGCGAGCTCGTCGATGTTTCGGCGAGAGGTCTTCAGCGAGGGCGAGAGCGAGCCCTCTCGGTGTGGCTCAGCGAGGGATGGCGAGGATGAAGGCGAGAGGGATGGCGAGGCCACTCCCTCAAGCCTAATGAATCATGTCTTATTATTTTTAATTTATTAAAGATAAAAGAAACATGATTCATCTAGAAATAAATGATTTTGGATTATGATAAACGAATTTTGGGATGTATGTCAATATTTTTCCCCATTTTGTGGAGGAAAAAATATGATTTTTGATACATTTTTTTTTTAGTAAAAAAATTTTAATTTATAATCAGATAATTTTATAAAAAAAAAAGAAACTAAACAACCACCAAATGACATTTAGAGTATGACCTTGCAACAATGCACAACTTTAGGATGTTTAAGGTTACAATAATACCCATAAAATTAAAGCAAGCCCACATATATATATATATATATATATATATATATATATATATATATATATATATATATATATATATATATATATATATATATATATATATATATATGTGTGTGTGTGTGTGTGTGTGTGTGTGTGTGTGTGTGTGTGTGTGTGTGTGTGTGTGTGTGTGTGTGTGTGTTTTGCAGAAATTGGCATTGGCTGTCGATTAATTGGCGATTAGTCGTTTGACGGTCTTCAACCGATTACGATTTGGCCTAATAGGTCAGTTTGACGGTTTGTTGCAAAAATCGGCCTTAGCGGCCGATTAATCGGTCCTGGCGATCATTTTTTCACTTTTTTCAATTTTTTTAATTTATTAATTATTTTTTAATTTTTAAATGATGACACAAATACTCTTTAATAACTCAAGAAAACTAAAAAAATCAATATTAAAGAATAAAAATAAACAAATGTGTAATATTTTATGTGTATTTCGGAATAAGATGAATCAAACTTTGCTATTTTTTATATTTTTATATTTTTTAAATGAATTCCTTTATAATTTAGGGTCTCCGATTAATCCACGTTTAATCCTCGGTTAATCACTTAACCCACTCAACCGCCAAGCTACCGTCAAGCGATTTTTAAAACCTATATATATATATATATATATATATATATATATATATATATATATATATATATATATATATATATATATATATATATATATGTATATATATGTATATATATATATATATATATATATATATATATATATATATATATATATATATGTATATATATATATATATGTATATATATATATATATATATATATATATATATATATATATATATATATATATATATATATATATATATATAATCAGGATCGGGTGAGGACTCTTCTTAAAATGAGGATTCGCGAGGACACCTTAAAAAATTGAAAACAAATTAAAAAAAATATAAATAATAAAATGGATCGTAGTACTATATCGGAGAAAAAAAGATTCAAAAAAAAAACTTTTGTATCATTATTATTTTTATAATAAAATAATGATGGAAAATAAAAGCAAAAAAAATTAGATCATTATGTTTTTCAATGATGCAAAAATTTTTTTCATAATGATATAGTAATACTCTAGATTTTATGATTTGTATTTTTTTTTTATATTTTTTTCAATTTTTCTAAGGTGTCATTGCAAGTCCTCACCGAAAAAAAAGGTCCTCACCGGAACCGGACCCTATATATATATATATATATATATATATATATATATATATATAATTTTAATATCTTATATGTTTCTTTATTGAAATTTTGAATTTGCAGCGGTGACCATGACATGACATTTCCACATGTGGGAACGGAGAGGTGGATAAGAAGTCTCAATCTTCCGGTTGAGAAGCGGTGGGAACCATGGTTCGTTAATGACCAGATTGCAGGGTGAGTTCAAAATTTTGGAATCTTTTAAATAAAATACCCTCGTAATATTTTCATTCCATTTGTCATATTTTAGAATCCATTCGTGAATTGATACATTTTTGGGAACTAACCATGCAAAGTGATCATTCAATGTTTTTGTAGATATCAAATGACATATGCACGGAGTGAATATACATTAAAATATGCAACTATCAAGGTAAGAAACATGGCATATAATTTTGCTCTATTGATATGCATTTGATAAGTCAGTTTACAACATCTTTATGTAAGATTCAAACTATGGAGCCCTCATTCTATTTGAAGCCCATGTTAGTCACTTAGGCTGGGGGGAGTGGTTAGCATGTGCTGAACATGCTAAACTATGCCACATCAGCTTAGCACATGCTGACCAAATTTGGTGGGAGTAGTCAGCATGTGTTAACCATGCTAAAAGGTACAAGTCTCATGCTAAAAGGTACAAGTCATGTTGCTAATGGTTGCTATAGCGAGTTCGCTGATATATTGGCGAGGCTTCTTCAGCGAGAGCGAGGGTGAGGGCGAGCTCGGCCGGTGTGGGCTAACGAGACATGGCGAGAGAGATGGCGAGGGGGATGGCGAGGCCACTCCCCCAAGCCTTACAAAATCACAATTTTATAAAAAAAATGTTTTTTAGTAATTTGTCCCCACTAAATATTGAAGGTTTTTAGGTTAATCATTAACAGCATACATACATAATGCATGGATATACAATTTATCTATGAATAATAACAATCAATAAGTTCTCTAAATGGTTTTTGTGTAATTTTTTTTAGATCGCTACATAAAAGCAACCCACTGTAATAGATTTTTTTTCTCTCTGCAATTGAAATTTTTTTGGGTTTGCTCTTATGTAGGGTGCAGGCCACGGTGTGGCATTATATAAGCCTGAAGAAGCTTTGACTATGGTGGATGGGTGGCTTGTTTCTCATGCTTATTCAAGTGACTCTTAGAGCAGAGTATTTGTATAAGTATATTGCCACTTTCAATTCTTCAATGATGCCTTGTTATATTGCATTTAGAAAATGTGTTCCAAAGTAACCTTATGATTTTGCATTTAAAAGTTGGGCTTCCAAAGTATTAAAATAATGCCTTCACATTTTATAATTATTGTAGAGATCTTTAATGTTTGAGGTGAAGCTTTCATAGAATTTTTATTTCCTTACTAGGGTTCTTTATATCAATCACTATTTTATTCTCACGACAACGAACATTAGCAAGAATGATCATAATGAGTAAAATCTGAAAGATTCGTGTGCAAAAGCTATTTCCTTTTGTGAGATAAACACTAGGGGAACCGGTTTTGCCATTGATGACCTAGTTCTCAAAACAACCATTTTGGACTTAAGGGAAAGTGATTAAGAAAATCTTGCATCAGCGCCACTATTTCATAGCCAATAGTGCCACTAATGGGGACAAAATCGGTGCGTGGGAAGGTTGCACTTAGCAACGCTACGTGCTAAAGTTAGCGCCACTAAGCGTCGCAACTGCAAAACACTAAAATCCCAGTCCTTGTGCCCTATTTAAGTGCACAAAACCCTAGCTTGATATCTTTGTAGCCTCCATTCGTCTCTTAGACCCCATATCCACAAGTTTTGAGCCCTTATAGAGATTTTTTACTTGGAAGGTTGCTAGGAAAGATTGCTCAGAGAAAAAGGTGTATATAGGTGAAGTATAAGGAGCACCATCAGCCCTAGAACTTGTGGAATCTTCATTTTTTGGACATTTGTAAGTCTTTGATCCTCTGTTCTTCATTTAAGGGATCCCTCTTGTAGTTGGTGTTGAATATCGGCATCATGGCTTTGTTATATTGTTCTTAGAGTGCGGGGAAAACTCCAGACAACTTAGTCCCTTCTTTGATGCCTTCTAGACCTCTGAATTAGAGTTGTGGATAAGTTATAGAACATACAAGCCTTGTGTGAGGAATTAAGTCCCTTTTGACCTAGGTTTAGGATTTCACATGCACTGGACATGCATGTCTAGAAAGTTCCCTTTTATGAGTC
This sequence comes from Cichorium intybus, assembly GCA_023525715.1. Classification (NCBI taxonomy): domain Eukaryota; kingdom Viridiplantae; phylum Streptophyta; class Magnoliopsida; order Asterales; family Asteraceae; genus Cichorium; species Cichorium intybus. The sequence continues at coordinate 118,002,490 of CM042013.1, read as the reverse complement.
AACAGACCTGATGGATGAGATGTGGAAGTTGGTAGACTTTGTGTTAACGTACCTGGGCGACACCCATTTCTAGGATAGGGCTTAGCGACGTTACGGGTATATGGTAGCGGCGCTAAGCATTGACTTTGACCTTGACCGCTGACCATTGACCTTGACATTTGACTTTAACTAGTCGACCTTTGGTCAACTTTGACAGATCAAGGATTTGACTGAAGGGATCAGTCTTAGGTACTTTGGGTTGTTGAGTTACGCTTATGATAACCTCGGAGGTTCTTGTTGATTGGCGGTTCTGGACGTGTGTGCGAGTGTATTTCGACAAACAGATTCAAGTGAGTGTTCTCGTTGTGCTATGTACGATGTTGCATGACTAGGAAGTAAGGTGTTTGCTAGGGTAGGAGTCTATGCATGAATAGGCGAGTCTCACTTGTTGTTGTAGTCGCAGGATGTGTTCTTACGATTGTCAGGGGTTGGCTGAACGAGGTTGCATGTGAGCCAGATGTGATCATTAGGGGTAGATGTATAGGAGTTAGTCAGACGAGCAGTTCTCAGGAGTCGGCAGATCGAAATGAGACCGTGAGCCATTATTTGTTATGGTATCTTTGGGAACTTACTAAGCTTTGTGCTTACCCACTCACATTAAATATTTTCAGGTACTTTTCAGAAAAGGAGTGGGCACGACGGGACTGTATCACATTTGACACTAATGTTTTCCATGTCTTCCGTTATTATATCTATTTTTGTTTTGGCTTCGGATATTATGGATTTTAAATACACTGTCTTTTCTAATTATCGATTGAATGATTTTTAAAACTAATATGGTCTTATATTTATAAATCTGATTTCAAAAGTGAAAAATAATTGGTTAGAAAGTTGGGACATTACATGACCTTTGGCTGCTAAAAGTTATTTATTTATCTTTTCTTTTTTGGAAAAATCGAAATTGTGACATTCAACGATGACATGTTGTCGAGATAGGGTAGGCGGGAAAATTTGCAATCAAAATTATTTTGGTTCCAATTTATAATAACATTCAGGAACTGCACGGCATCGTAATACTATAGTTTTCTATGATGAAATGATTCCTTAAAAATAATAATTTTTATTTATATTTACAACATTCAATTAGAGAAAACATGTTGTTGGTAAAAACTTATGTTTGACATAATTCAAATATGTGCTCCTTGATATCTCCATTATCACAACAAACACAAACACATCAATAACTCTCTTCCCTCTCATCAGTGTTGACACTCTTATCTTTGGCGAGTCTCTCCCTCTCCTCTTTAACTACTCTCTCTCTCTCTCTCTCTCATCACCTCACATCTCCTCGATCTCTCTATTATCTCACCCTCATGGATTGCCTCTCGCCTCTCCTTCTAACTCTCAAATGAGCTAGATCTTTGCATACAACATATATCACAAATTTGATAATGGCAAATAAGATTTGATAAAGAGTGTATTCTAGGATGGGTACAAGGGTCAATTTTGTTAGGATTATGGATCTTGGCAGAAGCACTTGCTACATGATTTAATCAAAGGTAATGAGAACAACAAGAAGAATTGAACAGCCAAATAAAGAAGATAATGATTTAAGTAGTTCACTCGATCTACACTGATAAAGCTACGTCTACTGTACGAACTAGGGAGTTGCTGAGATGATTGCTAAATAATATATACAATATTTCATGCACTCTTTTCTCTAAATAAGAATGACGCTCTTGACATTCTCATTATTACAAATCAAGATCACATATATATATATATATATATATATATATATATATATATATATATATATATATATATATATATATATATATATATATATATATATATATATATATATATATATATATATATCGGGAAAAGAGATCTTCTGAGACGATGACAAATCGTCTAGCACCATTATTTCTGCAATAGGCCAGCTGAGGTGACAGGTCATGTACCATACAAGTAAGAACAACATTCTAACAGTAACAGTCCTGTTAACTTGTGCCTAGAAGAAACTTTGCTGAATTAGTTTCTCTTGTGCATCTCCAAGACTTTGCACACATTGCCCAAACTGATGTCACGACTGCTAATCCAGACCGGAGCAAGGCTTGTCTCGGTCCTGCTGATCTACGAGACTTCGGTTTCAACCAAATTGCTGATCTACTAAAGTAGTTTGACAAAATGGGATAAATGTCTCAAACTCATGATACTACTTTAAATCTGTCGATTCACATCGTTTTTCCCAACGAAAACGAAGAACCTCTTTCAGACGATGACAAGGATCCGACCAAAACATAACCATCAATCGTACTTGTAGGTTTGCCTCAGTTCCTGGTAGCTTCGATCAACTGATCTTCATCAGCTGTAAGGACTTCCTTGGTTCAGATTAGACTCCACATACTTAACATCTCACACATGAAGACTAACCAAGACTTGATACTTTTGTCACCCATGTTGTAGCAACGAGACTCTCCTACCTAGCTCCTTGTCTTCACATACTTTTGTGGAAGTCCAGTTGAAGTCATGCACAACTTCAACTTTTTCTATTGTGGCCGCCTTGGTGAGTATATCTACAAAGTTCTTTGCTTCAAGGAGTTTCTTCAAGAAGAGAGTACCAACTGTAATCAACTCTCGAATGAAATAGTACCTCATATTGATGTTATTTCAAGCCCAACTCTGATAGGAAGTTCTTCAACCAAACAAGCTCCTTACTAGCTTCTTCCAGATTCATATACTTAACCATAGTTGTAAGAGAGAAACACTCTTTTGTAGTCTTGACAGCAAACTGATTATGGTTCCCCTTACTTGTGAACGCATAACCGTTAGTGCTTTTTCCTAAATCTGCACAACCCCCCAAGTCAGTATCGGCATAACCTTCGATGACGACCTTTACCTTTTTAAAACTTAAGGCTATGTATGAGGTTCCCTTCAAGTAGCAAGGTAGCCACTTGACTCTTTCCCAATGCTCCTTTCCCGGATTTGTCATGAACCTGCTAACTACTCCTACTTCATGTGCAATATCTAGTCTGGATGGTTTCTGGTGCAAACCATTGCATACATCAAGCTACCTACTGCGGATTCATATGGGATCTCGCCTATAGATCCCTTGTCTTCTTTTGTCTTTTGGGATTGCATCTTTGAGAGTTGTATGTGACTCGCAAGGGTTGTACTCATGGTCTTTGCATCAGACATATGAAACTTCGCTAAAACTTTCTAGACGTACTTCTCACAAGAATGTTTTAGAATTCCTGAAGTTCTATCTCGATGGATGCTTATTCCGAAAATTTGCTTAGTTGCTCCTATGTCCTTCATCTAGAACTCTCTAGCCACCAACATGTCAGCATATAAAGTAAGACGATGATGAATAAGGACTTGAGTTCTTTTCGTAAAAGCAGTGATCACTCTCACTTTAGTTGTAACCATTCCTCCTTATGAAACTATCAAACTTTAAGTACTATTGTCTTGGAGCTTGCTTCAATCCATACAGGCTTTTCTTCAAGTTGCACACCATGTTTTTTCCAACAACTTGAAAACCTTCGGGTTGTGCCATGTAGATATCTTCATCAGGGTCTCTGTGCAACAATGCAGTCTTTACATCAAGTTGTTAAATACATAAATCTTTAGATGTCATGAAACGATGACAGTTCTGATTGTGGTCATCTTCACAACCAGAGAGAAAATTTCATTGCAGTCGATCCCCTCCTTCTATTGGAAACCCTTCACTACCAATCTAGCCTTGAATTTCTTACTTCCATCAGCTTCGTCCTTGACCGTGACTATCCACCTGTTGGTCAATGTTGTCTTCTTTGTTTGTAACTTGACAAGAGACCAAGTCTCGTTCTTGTCAAGTGAGTGCAACTCATCCTCCATCGCCTTCTTCCACTGTATTGATTCTTTCATACTCAAAGCTTCTGGATAAGTTTTTGGTTCTCCATTTTCAATCAGTAGCAAGTAAGTCAATGATGGGTATCAAACTAGATCCTTCATCTTTTTCGTATTAGGAATCCCTATCCGAGGCTAAACTGCCCATCAACTCACTCCCACTCAAACCGGAGTTTATAGATGTCTTTGCACTCCAACTTCCTTCTGTTCATCCTCCTTGTCCTACGGTACCGAGGTGATCTGAAAGATCGTATTCAGATATAGCATCCTCTATTTGGACTTTCTTCAGTTTGAATTGTGTGACATGTTAGATCTATATGCTCAAGAATCATTTTAGACTGATGTTTGCCAATAACATATGATCCTACAGGGTCAGACCTTAGGCAAGTTGGCACATATTGAATATTTATTATTAATATGATTTTTAATAAAATCAACTCTTGTATTTAGTTAGAGAATAATGATTGTTTTATGAAAATAATAATTAAAGGGGAATAAGCTAGTTATTTTATCATATAATTTGATTTAATAAGTCATGTACAAGTTTTTGGACACTTTTCCATTCAACTTCCTAGTTACATGAGACATCTAGTTTGTGAAACTAAATTATTTTTCGTCCTTCTCCGTAATGGCATAAAATCATATGATGGGAAGGAAGGTTGGATATCAACCTTCCTCTTAGACAACACATACTTCTTACATGCCATCACTTTGCATTTATTGGATGTATGGGTCTTAGATCTCATGTGTGAGTACATAAAAGAGTGTAAGACCAAAACCTAAGTTAGTTTTTCTCTCCTTTCTCATTGAAGCCAAAGCTTCCATTCTCTCTTCTTCTTGCCTTTTTTTTAAGCTAGTTGCAAGTATAAGTGGTGTAGAACTGCTTCTACTTTAGTGCTTAATTGTGTTAAACACTTAAAGGCTTAAGAAGTCACAAATACAAAAGGGAACTAGCATTCCTTTATCACTTACTATTGTTGTGGATACATTATAAAGAAACTCTTTTCTTGAGTTTTTGCCATCATCATCAAAGACTTCAAAGGTTGCTATATATCATCCTAACAAGTTTTAAGTAATGCTTATGTGTTATAGCCCCTATATTTTGTGTTCTAGATTTGGAATCTTGGCTCGCCTGAACCTAGCTTCGTAGTTGTTGTATATCTCAAAGGAGTGAGTTATGTGGATTATTTTAATTTGAGAGATAAACCTTATCTAATTACTAGATCAAACGATCACACTACTAAGGTTTGTACTTATAAATTTTATGTGCTTTTGTGGGATTATCAAACCAAAAGTTGTGTCTAGACTTTAGAAGGTCACACACATAATGTTTATGTTTTATGCTTCTATCCCGAGCTCCCAACAATTATTACACATTTTTATGAAGATGACACAGTATGAAGGTTGTTGAATAATGTTTTTTATGTTTTTATGTGACCATCACTGAAATAAGTCGAAATGTTTCTTAACAAATATTATCAGTTTATTTCAGGTTACGTAAATTCGAGATCAACCAAACCTGAGGAAGTAATGCTACGAATCAAAGAGCAAAATACAAAAACGTCACACTGATACAGCAATCGCGACGCGACAGAAGCCATGGTCGCGACGTAAAGAAGAGCAAAGACAGAAGTCCAGATCGCTACAGCGATCGCGACGCGACGGCAAGGGTGGTCGCGACGCGAAGCCTTCAATGCGACACCACCAACTTTTCAATCGCGAGGCTACCAACACAGCGCACTAACCAGTGGCCGACAAAAGCAACACGATCACGCACCCTCGCGACGCGACGGACCCTTTGGTCGCGACGCGAAGCCTGTTCTCAGCAACTATAAATAAGAAGCTCACCTCTTGCCATTCGAGTGCAAAAAATCTTACACCACACCATACCCATTCAAGCACCAATACATCAAGATTACCCCACGTCCAAAGAGCAAAAAACCTGCCAAAACTCTCTAGAAAACTCTTTTCAACCAAAGAAAATCCACGTCCAAACAAACACCAAACAAAACCGCTACACCCATACTCTACCCGACACCAAACAAAACCTCTACCCAACACCATACAAAACCTCTACCCGACACCAAACTTCAAACTTCTAAACAACCTCAACCCGAATACCAAACTACAAAACCTACACACCCTCTACCAAATACATACACCACGAAAACTAAACCACAAAAACCCCGTGCATCTCAATTAAACCGACACCAAAAACCCATTTCACCAAACACCAAAAACTACCAAACCTCATCCTACCGTAAAGAACAAGAATCGACGCTTCAAAGAAAACGCCATCTTCCTCAGCTATCGATAAGTTCTTTTGAAATTATCTGTGTCGTTATTGATTTATTTAAACTGTTATAAATCAACTGTACCAGATATCCAATACATCCGAATTGAACCTTGACAACGAAAACATATGTGGACTGTATTTAACCGAGACATCTAACTTCTAACTTCTAACCTTTTTATTTATTGTAAAAAACACTTTATCGTTGATAATGACGTTTATTACATCTAACTTCTAACTTCTAACTTCTAACCTTTTTATTTATTGTAAAAACACTTTATCGTTGATAATGGCATTTATTACATATAACCTCTAATTTCTAACTTTTACTTTACTTACCGCTTTTTGTCTATTTATTTATAGTTTTCAGCAAATTAACTTTATTCCGCAACTCTTATTTATTCCGCATATTATAGATAAAATACATATCTGTCACACAGTAATCGGCTTAAAAAACCTTATTTGTGGAGATCAGTTATCGTATTTTCAAAAATTGGTATCAGAGCTTGTGTGATTTACTTTGAAATTTTTGTTGAGAACTTTTGTGTAGCGTTTTTATAAACCACCAATAAGTTTTCTTTAAAAATTTCATCTTAATATCACTTGTTCAAAAAAAATATATTTAAAAAAAAAAAACAAAAACAAAAACAAAACCCAAAAAAATGTCTTCCACAACCTACTCAAGAGCTCCATATGTCATCGATCAGGTATGGTCTATGATCTCAGAAATCGGTCTTTCAAAAACACCATTTGAGTCCCACATGACTAAGATTGAGAACAGTTTGAAAGCTGATCTCAAACTATATCATGACACAATAGTCAAATCTGATATCTGCAAATCTGAATTACAAACCTTGCAACTCAGATTTGGAGAATCAACAATGACTAGAGACAAACTTGAAAGAGACGTCAAACGAAAATCAGAAGAATATAATCACGTCTTAGATCAATTAAATGAAACTCTAAAACAAAAAAGGGACTTAGAAATAAAAAATCAATCTGTTTTTCCATCTGAAATAAAAGATGCCTTAGAAATAGAAGTCCTTCAGTTAAAACTAAAAATTCAAGATTTAACTGACAAAAACACTAGTTTGATTCTAAAACTAGATGATTCTTCAAAACAAATCAAACTTCTTGAATACGAGAATCAAAGATTTCAAGGAAAACTGGATTCTATCAGTCTTGCTAGAAAGCTAAGTGATGATATTTTCATCAAAGCAACATCCTTAGGATCTGGCAAAATCGATACGAATTACAGACCTGGATTAGGAAGAGAATCCTTCGAAATCAAACAAGCCAAACAAGAAACCAGGACTAACAGTGAAAACTCTGAATCAACTCTAACATATCTATCCACATCTGTTAATGAGGAAAATTCAGACGACGAAACAGTTATCAACTGTAACCCAGATGATACTGATTTCACTGTTTCCAAAAGATCTTTCACTAATAGGTCTTCAACCCACCAAATCCAAATTACCAACCAAAACTCCAAACTTAAAGAATTTTTGAATAGAGCAAACTCCTTTTACAAGAAAGACAGTACCTCTAAACCAATTGCTCTTCAAAAGGAACAAGGCAAACCCAAAGTTTTCAAACAAACCCAAAAGAAACCTTTGAAACCAGCCTCTTTGCCACAAAAACAAAAAAAATTTCAAAACCATCCTCATCCCAAAAACAAAGAAAGGTTATCAGACAAGTCATTACATAAAGGATACCTTTCACACAATCAGAAATCTTTCCAAATGACATGTTTTCAAAAACAAATCTTAAATTGGGAAAATCTGATAAGTCAAATCAAGCCTCAACCACTTCGTCCAATTAACAGAAACCATAATGATTTCAAATCACCGAAAACCATTAACAAATCAGGACCCACCATGGTTTGGGTACCTAAACTTTATGTCTAATTGCAGGTACTTTGTGCTGGAGAGCCCAAGGATGATACATGGTATATCGATAGTGGCCGTTCCAAGCATATGACAACAAACCATAGCCTTCTACAAGATTTCAAACCCACACTACCTTCGATGTAGAAACTTCACAATCAAACCAAAATGATGCGGATCCAGTCGAGGGGGAACCACCAAAACCAGAACCCTCCTAAAACATCCCAATCCACCTGTCCAAATGATCCCAATGCATCATTTATGAGAGAACCACCAAAACCAAATTCCTCTCTAAAACAATCCCAATCTACCTATCCAAAATGATCCCAGTGCATCATTTATGGGGGAACTCTCGTTACCCAATTCTCACCCCCATAACCAAAATTTACCAAAAACATTCAAATAACCAAATTTTTCAAAAACATCCACATAATCAAAAATCACAAAAAATGAATAAAGTTTTATCCTTTTTAAAAGTTTTTATAAAACCATGTGATTAACATCTTCTTGACTAAAATTTCAGATACTTATGCTCGATGAATGTTCTCAGTTATATTGATTCTTAATTAAAGAGAAGGTTCAAATCTCAAAATATTCGTTATGTACATTCTCCTATTCCCTTTGAATTTATTTCAATTATAACGATTTTATCTATTAAGGGACATAAGATCAGGAGATTCAGATGAAAACCAAACCCATGTGAGAATTTGTGCCTCGTCTTCAACTGCTAAGTGGAATTCATTTCTGTAGCAAAGGTGTTTTCATTATGACTTATAGGATTTATACTCTTATACCGTGATGCTAGTCTCATTTTTGCTTAGATATCAAAATGACCAGGGACGATACAATCATTTCCTTATATATTAGACAAACTGTCTATTATATCACCTATCTCTATCCTCAATCAAACCACTTCAAAGAAAAGATTCATCATCTGGCATAACGAATCCGACAATTGAAGAAACGACAAAGTCATATCCAACAAATGATGTCAACAAATCACAATTGGTAACCACATCAGATATCTTTTACACAAAAGGTATTCGCACAAATCAAGAAAAGATAAAGACAAAGGTGAACACTTCACCAAAGAAAAGGAAGATTTACAACAACAATCCATCAAGACAGACATCTCTCAAAATTTTCCAAACAAATAAATTCTCAAAAGCTTTATCAAATATAACTGTCAAAACCGAAGATTTACCGGGATACTGTAGCCTTCAAAATTGAATATTCTTAGTTGCAAACTGCACTATGAATATTTCTAAACCCCTCTACATGTATTTCCCGACGGAGAGAGAGTGAACATCAATGGCATAAATGAAGAAACCCTCTGAGTAATGCCGAAACCAGTCTTATGTGATTGATTATCTAATATGAAGACCAAGTGACTAAAGTATATAGGTATAAATCCACATTAAGCATAAGTCAACACCTTCAAACTGAGAGATATCACTCATCTTTAGTGATTATACACCAGTTCTGCACCCAGAACAACCAAAACACCTCAGTCAAGTGTGAGCTATACCTATGAGAGTTCATCTGAATCGACCTATTAAGATCACTTGTCGTCTTTATAAATGTTATAAAATCTTAAGGAATATTATGAAAGTACATATACAAAAACCATTTGATTATTGAACATGAAACCTTGATTCAGAAACAAATATTCTTGACAAACATTTTTCAAAACATAAGTAAAATCAAGTCACACTTTTTCAAAACAAGTAATATGGTTTTATAAATGTCTTATCCAAATTTCAAGAATTTCAATCAAACATTTTTCTCCTCATTTCATTAATGATCACATAGGGGGAAATTGTTGAATAATGTTTTTTATGTTTTTATGTGACCATCACTGAAATAAGTCGAAATGTTTCTTAACAAATATTATCAGTTTATTTCAGGTTGCGTAAATTCGAGATCAACCAAACCTGAGGAAGTAATGCTACGAATCAAAGAGCAAAATACAAAAACGTCACACTGATACAGCAATCGCGACGCGACAGAAGCCATGGTCGCGACGTAAAGAAGAGCAAAGACAGAAGTCCAGATCGCTACAGCGATCGCGACGCGACGGCAAGGGTGGTCGCGACGCGAAGCCTTCAACGCGACACCACCAACTTTTCAATCGCGAGGCTACCAACACGGCGCACTAACCAGTGGCCGACAAAAGCAACACGATCACGCACCCTCGCGACGCGACGGACCCTTTGGTCGCGACGCGAAGCCTGTTCTCAGCAACTATAAATAAGAAGCTCACCTCTTGCCATTCGAGTGCAAAAAATCTTACACCACACCATACCCATTCAAGCACCAATACATCAAGATTACCCCACGTCCAAAGAGCAAAAAACCTGCCAAAACTCTCTAGAAAACTCTTTTCAACCAAAGAAAATCCACGTCCAAACAAACACCAAACAAAACCGCTACACCCATACTCTACCCGACACCAAACAAAACCTCTACCCAACACCATACAAAACCTCTACCCGACACCAAACAAAACCTCTACCCGACACCAAACTTCAAACCTCTAAACAACCTTAACCCGAATACCAAACTACAAAACCTACACACCCTCTACCAAATACATACACCACGAAAACTAAACCACAAAAACCCCGTGCATCTCAATTAAACCGACACCAAAAACCCATTTCACCAAACACCAAAAACTACCAAACCTCATCCTACCGTAAAGAACAAGAATCGACGCTTCAAAGAAAACGCCATCTTCCTCAGCTATCGATAAGTTCTTTTGAAATTATCTGTGTGGTTATTGATTTATTTAAACTGTTATAAATCAACTGTACCAGATATCCAATACATCTGAATTGAACATTGACAACGAAAACATATGTGGACTGTATTTAACCGAGACATCTAACTTCTAACTTCTAACCTTTTTATTTATTGTAAAAAACACTTTATCGTTGATAATGACGTTTATTACATCTAACTTCTAACTTCTAACTTCTAACCTTTTTATTTATTGTAAAAACACTTTATCGTTGATAATGGCGTTTATTACATATAACCTCTAATTTCTAACTTTTACTTTATTTACCGCTTTTTGTCTATTTATTTATAGCTTTCAGCAAATTAACTTTATTCCGCAACTCTTATTTATTCCGCATATTATAGATAAAATACATATCTGTCACACAGTAATCGGCTTAAAAAACCTTATTTGTGGAGATCAATTATCGTATTTTCAACAAAGGTGTTGCTACTCCAGTTGATGTCTCAATGTCTCTTCGGCTAAGTAGTCAAGCAATAGTTCTTGACAGCAATGAGTAAACAATAATAGAATAGAGGTGATATATAGTTTTGTTTGGATTATTCACTTAGAAACCTTTTAATTAGCTTATGAATATTGTGACAATAATTTTTCATTCAATGCAATATGATATATTTTAACTTTTTATTCGTTATATTTTGGTTGAAGTTGTATGTATGTTGATTTGAATTATTTTTACTCATATGACATTAATTTGATTCATTCTTGTTATACAATAGAAAAATGTAAAGTTTAAAGTTATTAGTTGTATTTCATGGGTATAAGTTTCTAGAATAGAATATGATTGGCTTTTGTTGGTCATAAGAATAAAATGGAAATTAGAAAAGGAAGGTATTTTGCTATTTAGCGTGAAATATAGAAACTAATGTGCATTCTTTGCACCATGTCACAAACAATAGAAAATTTGCATGGAAAAGAAAACTAGCTTAACTTTTTCTACATCAGGTCACAAAAATAAATAAAGTAAGTATGTTGCTATTTAGAGAAAAAAAAAAGAAAACTAATTTTTTTTTTTTTATTTTGCATGATGACACAAAAAACAGGAAATGAAAAGTATGATGCTATTTAGTAAAAAAAACTAAATTATTTTTTGCACCGAGTCACAAAAATAGAAATATATATATATATATATATATATATATATATATATATATATATATATATATACACACACACACACACACACACACACACACACACACACACACACACACACACACACACACACACACACACACACACACACACACACACACGTTGTTGTTTAGTGCGAAAAAAAGAAACTAACTTGCCAAATAGTTTTTTGCATTAATTTACAAAATATAGACAAAAGAAACTAGCTTGTTCTTTTCTACATAAGGGTGGGGGAGTAATGGGTTTTGAACCCACTTATCTCATGCATTACGTCAGCTTTTCTCTCTCCTCCCACTTCAATCTTTTCCCATCTTTCGCAATCATTCACCCATGGAACTAGTACACACTGAACTCACTGAACCCATAATGCCACATCAGATTTTCGATTATTAAATTAATTTATCAATTAAAAAAATTATTTCAAATAATATTAAATACATATTAATTAAAATTAAAAAGTCAAATATCATTTAATTAAAAAAACACACCATTACAAAACAAATAAAAAACAACGTAAATATTGAAAATTAAATCTGGGAAATTAAAACCTACATACGTTGTGTGTGTGTGTGTGTGTATATATATATATATATATATATATATATATATATATATATATATATATATATATATATATATATATATATACCCGCATGGGAGGGGGCAGTGGTACCGATGGTACTGGCGGTACCACCGAGCCCACGCTTGATCTTTCTTGATCCGCTCCATCTTTCTCACTACACTATGCACCCTAAGTCACAAAAAAAAAAAAAAAAAAAAAAAAGTCCAGTGCTCTTAAGCAACAAAAGATACTAGCTTGCTCTTATCTGCTCAAATCACAAAAATATAGGAAAAAAATACAGTGCTATTTAATGAAAAGAACAAAACTAAGTTTCCGTAAAATGGAAAAAAGAAAGTAGGTTGCTTTTTCAGAGCGAAATAAAATTAACTTGTCCTTTTTGCAACAAGTCATCAAAATATACAAAAAGAAAAATAAATTGCTATTTAGTATGAAAAAATAAACTAACTTGCATTTTTTTTACCCGGTCATCAAAATATAGAAAAGAAAATTACATTGCTATTTAGGATGAAAAATTAACCTAACTTGCCCTATTCAAAAAACCGCATGAGGATCATTTACGTTAAACACTTATTTTTTGTCGACCCTCCCAACCACCGGACGATATTACGCTATTTAAAAAAGCCTATGAAACCTACACCGCAAATACCGAAAAACATCGAAGCTCTCGAAATCATCATAGATTGTCGGATTCATCATCTTGGTACTTTGAAAGAATAACATACTAATGCAAAATCACGAGGCAAAATTAAAAAATTGACAGTAACAATATTATTAATCCAATATGGTGCTTAAGGTTCACTTATATAAGCATGCAAAATCACTAGGCACAATAAAATTGAGAGTTGCAATATATCTAATTTAGTATCGTGCTCAAATGTCGCTTAAATAAGCATGCGAATCAAGCCACCTATCCACCATGGTCAAAGCTTCTTCCGGCTTGTACAATGCAATTCCATGACCTGCACCCTGTAGAAAAAGAAACCAAAGATTTTTTTGAATTTGAGGCAAACAAATATTTAATGCAATTCAATGACTTTGCATTATTTAATTGGAACCACAAACAAAAATTTATGGCGGTGGGTATGTCGCCTGTAGAGTTTGCAGGTATTTAATTGGAAACAAACACAAAAATTTATGGCATTGGTTTGCTCTCCCTTGCAGTATTTAATTGGAGACAAAATGCAAAATTTATGGTATTGCGTTACGTGCACGTAGCTTGCATGATATATCTACGATGCTGTTCATATATATATATATATTTATATATATATATATATATATATATATATATATATATATATATATATATATATATATATATATATATATATATATATATATATTTGAAAGGCTTTTCAAATATATATATATATATATATATATATATATATATATATATATATATATAGGGTAAAGTTCAATTGAGAACCTAAAAAAGCCTAGGAACTTAAGAACCCACTTTATGAACTTTTTTTCTACACAATATTTTTCAAAAAAAAATATACCAAAATTTTTGTTATGATTCATCTAGAAGATATCAAAAAAAAAAAATTCAAAAAAAATCATTTTTTTAATTTTTTTTCATATGGGTTTAGGGTTTAGGGTTTAGGGTTTAGGTATAGGGTTTAGGGTTTAGGGTTTAGTTTTAGGGTTTAGGGTTTAGGTTTAGGGTTTAGAAATCTCTTAGACACTTTAAATAAAAAATTGGATGCAAAGAAATCATTTTTTTTATTTTTTTTCATATGGGTTTAGGGTTTAGGGTTTAGGTTTAGGTTTAGGGTTTAGGGTTTAGGGTTTAGGGTTTAGAGTTTAGGGTTTAAAAATCTCTTAGACGCTTTAAATAAAAAAATTGGATGCAATTTTTTTTTAAAAATATTGTGTAGAAAAAAAGTTCCTAGGTTCCTAGGTTTTTTTAGGTTCTCTCATGATCTCGACCCTATATATATATATATATATATATATATATATATATATATATATATATATATATATATATATATATATATATATATATATATATATATATATATATATTAATTTTATAAAAGTCAATTATAGTTTTGGTGTTTTGTCGTTTAATCACTGAAATAAATTTTTTTTTAAGTTGAATTATTGAAAATTTAGTTTTATTTTCAAAAAAACTATTGCGAGTCTGTTTTATTTTTAAAATAACTATTATACATATTTTTTCCGGTAATAAGTCAAAAATCATTTGAAAATATAATTTTGTTGGATATGAGATGGTTTTTTCGGAAAAAAAAATTCAATGTTTCAATGGTTTGATCATAAAATTTAATTGTTTAAGTGGTTAAACTGCAAAAAAAAAAAAAATAAATAAATAAATAAAAAATTCAAATAGTAATGGTTTTTATAGAATCCATGTTTTATGCAATGGTTTTTTTGAAAAATTAAACTAATTCTCAGTGGTTAAACTAGAAAAAAATTATTTCAATTGTTAAATCGAAAAAACCAACCTACATCGATTTTTATGAAATTAACCCAAAAAATATGTTATAATTGATTAAATCAAAAGCTTTTATATTTTGTGTGACACATTTCCAAAAAAAAAAAAAAAACAAGTTAACCAAATGCTGACACTACCCAAGTGTTTCTTCAAAATTAGGCTTTTTTAAGTATTTGAATTGACTTCTATAAAGATCGAGAGCTCTATTTGTTTGTATCTTACATCAATTTATTGTCATGTTTCGTACCTTAATAGTTGCATACGTTAACGAGTATTCACTTTGTGCATATGTCATCTGATATCTACAAAAATATTGAATGCCCACTTTGCGTGATTAGTTCTCAATAATGTATCATTTCATCAAACAAAATAGAATGAAAATAATTAAGACGGTTGTTTTATTGAAAGATTCAAAAGTTTGAGCTTACCCTGAGATCTGGTCATTAATGAACCATGGTTCCCATCTATTGACAACTGGAAGATTGAGATTTCTTATCCACTTCTCTGTGCCCACATGTGGAAAGACCATGTCATGATCACCGCTACAAATTGATATTTTTTTTTCAAAAAAGAAACATATAAACTATTATTATGACAAAATACTATAAATGTAAAAATAATTTCACATATACACATACACATACATACATATATATATATATATATATATATATATATATATATATATATATATATATATATATATATATATATATATATATATAATCCAAAAAAATAAGTAATAAAAAGTAACAGACAAACGATCATGGCCAATTAATTCATTCAAGTCAATGGTCAGTAAAGAGCAATTATGTCAAGATTCAATGGTCACTAAGAGCATCCACAATGGTGGAGCTTTTTATAAGAGTTTTTTCAAAAAAATTTATGACATGTCATTGCCACATAATTATATTAAAAAGCTTATAAATCTTCCACTATAGTAAAAGCTTTTTCATTAAGCTTTTTCATAAATCTTGATACATTTAATTATTTTGTATAAATACAAATATCAATAAAATAATAATAAATATTAAAAAGCTTGAATGATAGAGCTTTTTAATGACAAAGTTATATAAAAAAGCTTTGCTAACAAAAAGCTTCCACTATGGTTGTTAAAGCTTTTTTAATTGAAAAAGCTCTAAAAAAAGCTTTGAAAAAACACCATAGTGGATGCTATAAGGCAATGGTCTCAAGTAACATACCACATGTCAGTTGATTGTCGGTTGGTTTGTATTAATTTTTAACAAAAACCTATCTAAATATAAATTAGACTTTCTTTTTATCAATAAACAAAATATAACCAAATCGGTATTTTTTATTTATAAATAGAGATCAATATTTTATATGCAATCCCATAATGACAATGATTGGTTTATCTTTAAACAAATCATGTTTCATTTATTTTAAATAATTCATGAATAAAAGATATCATATTAAACTGTTAAAATGAATATACTCGTTATTAGAATGAATATACTTATTATTCATTGAACTTTTAGATGGAATATATTCGTTAGCCATTAAAAATTAATAAATTAAATACAACTCATGCTTAAACAGAAACGATTTTGGGATTGCATATGAAAGTCGATATTTGCCTCTATTTTTAGGGGAAAAAAAATTATAAATTATGGTCTATTTCGATTTTTTTTTGATAAAGTCTACATTATACCTGGATCGGTTTTGTTACAAAAAGAAACAACCAATCATGAAGTGACAGGTAGCATGTGACATGGACTAAAACACAATTATGAGAAAATCAAATCCGTTACTAAAAAATCTCTCAAAGAAATGGACGATCATGCGCTTTTTTAGCTGATAGTCAAGATTGTTTCTCCCTCTTACAGCAAAATTTAACTTCTTATATGATGACCTTTGATCATTAAAAATAGCAACTTGGGAATCAAATTTATGGGAGTGTTGGAATTCGACATAATAATAAATAAATATAGCAAGATTAACTTTTTTCTGTAACAATGAAACCAGGATCTTATATCTAAGAGTATTAGTATTACCATATGATCAAATATTGGCATTTCTTGGCAAGGAGTTGTTTGTGGATGGGGATAGTGCTGAACACATCGTAGGCGTAAATCACCGTGTCATTTTTCCCTAAATCGTAATGAATAGTCGAGTTTTGCCACTCCCACTCTCCTATTGTTCCCTATAAATGAAAAAAAGGCATTCAAGAGTTCAACTTTATATGAACATAGAAATTATGATGCGAGGACACAATTTTTGTTGAAGTGTAGCATGTTTTGTGTGCATTGAGTTGTAAAACAAAGATAAATCGTAAAAGTTTGTAATTACATGTGATGTCAAGGTGTCCAATTTCATACTGTGGTAAATCAAATGCACAATGGCCGGCTAGTTGGCTGACATAAGAGCCTAATGTGCACAAGAAGCCAAATCCACATTGGAATTGAAACTCCCACACTGTGCTTGCGAAAACCGGTATCCTTCACTATGTTTGCAAGTATACCACCCGAGAATCAAGTGTGCTGCACCTTGGGGCGTATACATATATGCATGCATTATTCACACATACACCTATATATATTTTTAGAACAACTAACTCACACACTCCGTAAGTTACTCCCAAATCTACAAATTTCCATACCAAGTGGGACTTCAACACTCAACCTATTGGCTAAAAAGCACCTTTCCATCAACTCTTGATAGTGCTAGGCCGTAGCCTTTGGTAAACATACGACAATATGTAGCATACCTCACGAATATGGAGAGCCTCCCGAACATCTTCTTTGTTGGCCCAAGCTACTACAAGTCCAAAAGTAGCTTCCTAAACAAAATAGAACAAACAATGAAATCCATAAAAGAATCATGCTAGGAAAAAGTATGCGATGATCTATGTATAAAAGAAAAATTACTCGACAAGCTGGGTCGGTTGGATCACACAATGGTTCCAATATATTCTCCAAGTTAATCTTGTTTGTACACTACAATTGGGAATTTTGGGTTAAAGTCATGCTACATAAAATTGTATAAGATCTTAGAAAAATGATGTGTATATATAGTACATATATATATACCTCATCCACCCATTGGAGATTATTCGAACAAAGGATGTTGTCTGAATGATTGTACATAGATATATAGTTACCATTGCATGCTTGTTTTGTAGCCTGAAATATAGAACAAAATTTTTTTAATTTTAGTATAAATTACGGTCGCATTGAGCACTAAATGGTGATAATTCTGCTATTAATATTTTTCATTACCTGATAAACATCGTCTGATATTAATGATACCCTATGAGCAAACTCAAATCTTGAATTGAAATCACCGAATTTATCAGTTAAAGGAGAAACACTAATGACTCCCTGTTGTTTAATGGATAACACATTGGTTAATATGATGTTCTATACTTCATTTTATTCAACGGTATTTATGATAGTGTTATAGAGTTTACATAGTAAGATATTTACTTTAATGTTCATTTGTGGTTCATTTCCGCCTTCATTGCCTAAAAATATAAGAAATCACAAATATAATGTTAGAAAAATTAAGCCTTTTAGCGACTAACAACTATGACTTAATGACATTATCTGATGGACAATAACAGTACTTGTAATTAACTACAAGTATTATGGTTGTAACATATTTTATATCTCTTGATGCTATATTAATTTCCTACACCAAAGTGCGAGGCGATTAGAGAGAGAGAGAGAGAGAGAGAGAGAGAGAGAGAGAGAGAGAGAGAGAGAGAGAGAGAGATGAACAAAACATATAGTGTTGGTGATTTTAGTGTCACCAACTACATTTGGTGTAATGGACTTAATAAGTGTATCAAGGGTGACAATTTTAGTTTCTGATGCAAGTTAAGAGGTGCGGGAGTGCACACTTGTATCAACTAAATGTCGCTGGTACGCAGACTTAACGGGGGTTTCAAGGGGGCTTGCCCCCTTGAGCATGGGTTCAAAGGGGGCTGCGCCCCTTTGCGGGGTCCAAGGGGCAGTGCACCTGACGGGGTCCAAGGGGCAGCGCCCCTGGCAAGGGTCCCACTGCCCGGTCAGTGGGCAGGGGTCAAGGGGGCATCGCCCCGAAACCTAAATGAAATTGACATTTGGTACTATTGGGTTATTAGTAATTCTATGAAGTCCAAGGTATATTTCGTCAATTTTATAACCTGTAAACTGCCCTAATTTTGAATGTACGCGCCTGATACACAGAGAACACGAGTTCTTCCTCTCTCTTCATCTTCTACAGTCAGATTTCTCTCTTGTGCCTAAGATTGAAATTGTTCCTTCAGGAAATATCCTAAGTTTGGAATTCGTGAATCCAAGGCATTAAGGTCGAATTATCAAACAAGGAAAATGTTACAAACGTTTCCTGAGTCAATCCAGATTTAACAATTCCCCAACATATAGATCATACATCATCATATGGTACGTAATGGATTTAGACATTTTTACAAGTTAAGTAATATTTCTTCATCTTGTGGATTAAAGTCATCTTTATTCATCTTGTGAATTAAACCATCATATACATGATAATGAACTTAGTCCTACAAGTGATCTTTATTACGCGATCATATACATAATAAAAATTTATGTAGTTAAATACATCAATACATGGAAACATGACTGAATGGAAAAGCAGTGCATTAAAGTTCATGTTTTATGGAAAGACAACAATACTTGTATGATTACATTTGTTTCGGGCTTCCGATTGACGTCAATAATAAGGATTGTGTACATAGATATATCGACAGTTACGTATATGGTATTGTTTTACAAACTTTTAAAAGGTCAAATTGAGTGTTTAAGCTAATGAAGGTCACGTTACATTCTTGTTTAAAATAATTGAATCATATTACTACACTTTTGATGAGTCAAAGTTTGTTTCAACCCTTTACAAAAGAAAATACTATGACTTATCAAATAAAAATCATTTTACGTTAAAAACAAATCTATTTTTTAGTGCCCAAAGTGATACATTTCGAATATGTCGACATTGTTTAGTTAGAATGTCAATAATATTATCATTGACCCGTCCAATAAAGGGCCAACTTTTAAATCTTATACTTACTAATGATCTACTATATGTGTTCCTATTGCTCCTTTAGTAAACATTTTTAGTTTGTAATAGTAATCAATTGTACACACTTGAATATGCCTTTGCTTTATATTACCCCTAATTTTTTTAAACCGCAAAGAATTACTATTTGAAAACCATGCTGAATACATAATAGTCAGAACTCTTACCTTGGTATACATGTAAAGCAACATTTGGTAAAATAATGCCCATGTATGAAATCCCAGCTATGTACAACGGGTTGCTGAGAAAGCTAGGGTGCTCCATAAACCACTATAGAACATGTACAATAAAATCATCTACACAATATACAAGAAGACTATAGATGAATGGGAAGTGATTTGTACAAAACAATTTTTATTTATACACAACAATTTGATGTCTTTTATGCATAATGTATAACACTGTTAAAACACAGATTGTTGTGTACAGAGAAAACTTGCTGTGTACAAATCACTTCCCTAGATGAATTAATAAAAATTAACAAACCTTTCGTAGGAAATCATAAGCATCCGAAGCTAGAAGGGAATCACTGCTTCTAGATGCTTCGTATGTTGTAGCATATGCAAACCCTGCACCAGCTGGTGCATCTATGTATATCACATTAGCCATCTACAAAGTTACACGAATATATGTCATGAAATTAAAATCCATAGAATTAGAGTATTAATGTTTAGAACCATGTTATAGAGTGAGATTGTGAACCTTTGACCATGAATATGGATTTAACTTCAGTGTAATATTGTTACCCGCATATGAAGCGTCCACGTCGAAATTAAGTGGACCTACAAAAAGACGATAGGTAATTAATATTGATAAATTTGTGAGAAAATATATACTAGGGGATTTTTGTAATTGTTTCTTTCTTTTAAGTGTTGTATGTAAAGTACTCAATGTATAATGATGTCTATTAATTAAATGTTGTTTTATTTAAGTGGATGAATTCTTACGATACGAATAAATGACTGTTTACTCTCTGATTAAAAGTGATATTAAAATTATAAATTTTATAATGCAATTTTAAGAAAGATTGTATTATATTTATAATATATAGTAAAACTAATTTATCAATGAGAAGGTAAGGAAATAAATTAATCAAATATAAAATTTGTAATAACTTTCCTAAATAAGTAAATGAATAAATTAATCAAATAAAAAAATTTGTAATAACTTTCCTAGAAAAGTAAATGAATAAATTAATTCCTAGAAAAGTAAATGAATAAATTAATCAAATATAAAATTTGTAATAACTTTCCTAGAAAAGTAAATGAATAAATTAATCGAATATAAAATTTGTAATAACTTTCCTAGAAAAGTAAACGAATAAATTAACAGATAAAAGAATTTGTAATAATTTTTCTAGAAAAGTAATCGAATAAACTAATCAGATAAAAAAACTTGTAATAACTTTCCTAGAAAAGTAAACGAATAAATTAATCAGATAAAAAAATTGTAATAAGTTTCCTAGAAAAGTAAATGAATAAAGTAATCAAATAAAAAATATGAGTGAATATATTAATCAAATTCAAACTTGCTGTAATAATTTTTCTAGAAAAGTAATCGAATAAATTAATCAGATAAAAAAACTTGTAATAACTTTCCTAGAAAAGGAAACGAATAAATTAATCAGATAAAAAAGTGTAATAAGTTTCCTAGAAAAGTAAATGAATAAATTAATCAAATAAAAAATATGAGTGAATATATTAATCAAATTCAAACTTGCAACTATGATTAGATATCTTTAACATATGAGAAGCTTTCGAAGTGCGGAATAAAGTGTTATCATCTACCGAAATGTTTCTAGGGGCCAACTCTATGCAATAAAATGTATTATATTACCAATAATTTAACATGTAATTGAATACAGTAAATAGTTGGCTATCATTTTCTAAATGTTGGCTAACGACTTCTATATATATTTAATATGCTATCATTAACATCTTAAGGCAAGAATCTTATAAACGAAAATTGTGTAATACATACACTAATATTTATTAAAAAAACATTAAAAAGTTGCACAATACATCTTAAACGAGAAATAGATGAAAACTTTATCATAAGATTATTTATATTTATAAAAAAATTAAATGAAAATGTATAAAATTTATCATAAGTTTATTTTCTGTCATTCACCCCTTTCTGAATTACTGGCACTCTCACTCTCTATTAAACCATTATTCTCCATTAGTTTTGTTTGTATCCTCTTTTTACCTACCTGTCCTACCATACATCTTTTCCTCACAATTTTTCTCCATATTTAGTTCTCTTTCTACTTAGATCCTAACATGGGTTTTGTTTGTATCCTCTTGTTACCTACCTGTCCTACCATACATCTTTTCCTCACAATTTTTCTCCATATTTAGTTCTCTTTCTACTTAGATCCTAACATGGGCTTTTAAATATTATATTTGTGGCCCTATAATAGCACCAGATGCTTCAAATCCTCATCTTATTTCCCATGTTTTTTCAATTTATTTAAGGTTTAAGAGCAAGAAATTGAAGAGCTTTGTCTAATCGTTGGTATTATGGATGATTTAAGAATGAAGAAATGGTTACAAAAGCTGAACCCGGTGGAAATACAATCTTTGTAGGTTCAATCATTTGTAAGAGCTAAAATAACAAATTTTCTTCTTCCAGTTATGTTTCTTTTCGTGACGAATTACCAAGCACCTTAAAGAATTAGTTTTTAAACACATTTTTTTATTCTTAAGGAGGGATTCCCACATTACCCTCACTCAGCCTAAATATTTACAAGAATGTAGATAAGAATATTAATTACCAATTTGATACATCATGGAATAAAGTACGGAAGTTCCAGGGCCGCCGGTGAGGTAAATAAGAAGAGGGTCTTCCGATGGGTTTCTTTCAGACTCAACGAAGTAGTAAAAGATCTGCACCGCTTCATCTTCTCCCACTCCAATGTACCTTTTGAAAAACAAGTTTACTTTTTTGAGTTGTTCGAAAGAACAGAAACGATGAAATTGAAACAAATACATACCCGGTTTCAAGACTGAAGGGAAGATCACCATCAAAACCTGGGAGTCTCTTGATGATTGACCTTGAGTTTGATGCACTTATGAAACGTGCAAAGATGATCAAAAGGGAAACCAGAATGAGTTTTGACTCCATTAGAAAAGTTTTGTTTCGATAAGAAAAGAATGTAGGAAGTAGGTGTAATATAAATGATTTGTATATATGTGATGTGGTCAGGAATGCACTAAGAGGAGAGATGGGGCCTTTGAAACGTTTATGGATTTGAATCAAGAGGGCTCCACTGAAGGGTAAAAGTAAAAGAACTCCAAAGACAATGGTAAAAGCACTCAAAATATAATATAGAGTAAATTACACTTTTACATGGTTTGGTTTTGGTTCCTAAGAGATTTGAAAAGACCAATTTACATTTTTTATTTGTTTTTTCATTTTTCTTATAGCTATCTTAATATTTTTCTAATTAAAAATAAAGGAAATACTCCCACTCTCTGTATGTCTACGATCACCACCCACATATACTGTCATCTTTTTCATATCCAAAAAACCCAATTTGATACAAATCACAAACACAAAGAAAACGAACACGATCAAAATCATATCTGGCTGCTTTTCCAAGATGAAATCAAGAAGAGGAAGAAGACAATAAAGACATTAATGGAATCGATCTTCTGATGAAATCGAACAACAGCGAAATTGAGAGATTTACGAGCCATCAAACTATAAAAATCAAAGATTTACAACAAAAATCAGAAAGCCCTTCAATGGAATTGAACAACAAAAACTTTTCAAACCTCTGTCGGACCTGAGTTCTGAAAGGTTTTCTGCAAATCTATGAACTAAATCCCTAAGTTCACATGCAACCTAATTTGGATCTATGTTTTCTAACTTTGAACATATAAATAATTCCTAAAGACCAACCGAAAAATTAATAAAGAAATATATCGGAAAAACTAACCTTTAGTTGTTTCTCGCAAGCTAAGCAACGAAAATTCCTTGCCTCAAATGAAGTCACACCTAGGGAGCTAGGAAGGTCACGAAAATTCCAGAGAGCTTAGGTCAAAATGGCGCAGAAAAATAGTGGTTTGGGGCTCCTTATTTATAGTTTTCCACGTGGTTGCAGATAAGTCTTTAGAGATAACCTTTTTGAATTCAAACAAGATAAACCTTATCTCATCAATTCAAACCTATTTATCTCTTCTTATTAATTTCGGTTATGAGGATAATTCCATCCTCAAAATCGCCAATTAATATTCCACCTGGACAGTCACTACTCAACTATTGAGTATTTACAAAACTGTCCTTGCACCTTTAATTAATCAAATTAATCACTAAATTAAATCCAATTAAATCCAGATTAATTTCTAATTAATTAATATAGTTTCTAATTAATATATTATCACTTTAATATATTAATAAACTATTTATTTTATTTCTATTGATTTATTAATCATATAATAAATCAATCTTTCTCTCTCCTAGAATTTCTGCCAAACCTCTAGCTATGAGGGCAACCCAAATGGACTTTGCTTCTATTGATTAAGTAAATACAAATTATTAGTCATGGCTTAGACACCTAATCCAACAGTATTCCACTTGGATAAGTCTATGACTATAATTACTAATTTAACCTCTAATTAATTACCAAACTGTAGCTTCTAGAAACTACTGCTGAACTCTGACTCAGTCAGTTCTATCCATAGATAAGTGATTATATGATCCTCCGTCCAACAAGGTATTTCTCAGACTCAAGACATGGATTAATATCAATCTCGGTCTGATTCTCTGTTTCCCGATTTCTGATTTGCATATGACTTTAAGACTACTAATTGAACACATCAGTTTAGTCCTGGTTGGCTAACACTTTCAGTTAACTTCAAAATCATCTAGAGGCCTACAGATATTTGTTTCCCGTCAGGGTCAAGGAACGAATAAGCTTCGAATCATATGCTTTATATCTTTTGCGAGTCAAATCACTCACAACAACACGTTTTATAACATCGAGTTAACGATGCGTTTTTGCATTATCAATGAACAACTTCCTTGCAAATTATAACTCATATGTCTCCGCTTCAAGATCATAAGATGTTATCGTCTCAACATTGCTCGTGATATAATCGATGAAGCAATCCATTGAGCGTGGGTTTATCCAATACTCAAATCTCCATTTTATAAGTACTCATGAACGTTGTAGCAATGCTGTTGCTATGTATAACTCTTTTGACAATCTACAAACCAATTCATGATAGTCTTCATTCATACTTACTCCCAAAAAGGATGAGCGACTGTGGATATTCGAATAATCATATTACTTAGGAAGTAAACATGCAAAATGAAACACAATGATAAAAAATTGACAAATAGCAGTAAACAATACTCATTAATAAATCTCTATTATTAAATCACCAAAGTCAATTACATTTACATTGTTACAAGTTTTAAAAATCCTATCTAATTACAAGAACTAATATCATCTCTCAATCCTATGCTGCTAGCATGCTGATTGTGCTTGATCCTACTCAGAGCCTTTGTCAAGGGATCTGCAGGATTATCTTCAGATGATACCCTCTTTACAAGGAGGTGACCTTCTTCTACTCTATGTCTGATGTAGTGGTACTTTCTGTCGATGTGCATGGACTTTCCATGGTCTCTCGGTTCCTTTGTCAAAGCAACCGCTCCTTCGTTATCGCAGAATAGTTCCATGGGATCCTGAATACTCGGGACTACTCCAAGGTCACCGATAATGTTCTTCAGCCAAGCCACTTCGTTTGACGCTTCACTCGCTGCTATGTACTCTGATTCGCACGTAGAATTAGCCACCGTCTCTTCCTTGTAACTCTTCCAAGTAACCGCTCCTCCATTCAAAAGAAATACCAGCCCGACTGAGACCGACCGTTGTCTCTATCTGTCTGGAAGCTGACATCTGTGTACCCGCTAACTCTCAAAGTATCACTGCCACCAAGGACTAACACCATGTTCTTTGTCCTTCACAGATACTTGAGTATATTCTTAACAGCTATCCAATGCGCTCTACCAGGGTTCCCATGGTAACGACTGATGACAACGCCTAGTAATATCACATATTTTAGTCGTTGTTGAGTCCTATTCTTAGTGAAATTATATCATATACATCGTGGTATTCTCACTTTTCGTGCCAGCACTTGTTTGAAAGAAATAATGAAAACAGGGACCAAAAGCGTGCAATTTGGAAGAAGTTTGAGGATCAAGGCAAAATCAGGAAAAGACGTACGCGCGCCGCGGAATTCATCATTGCGCGACGCGGTGGAAAGAATTCAAATTCTGATAAAACGGGGATAAACCCCTAGGGGCGACGTGAGATCTACCTATGCGCGGTGCGGCTTCGAGATTTTTGCAACTATAAATAGGGGCTTTTAGGGCGAAAAAACGAGCGAAGACCTGGTGTGAAATCGACCCCCAAGGCTCTTTGACTCCGAGATTTAGCTTCAGAAACCATCTCTTGGTATTTTCATGTTTTTATCTTTAATTTTTAATTAGTTAAATAGTTAGTGATAATGGCTATTGTCTTTGGGAGTGACAACCATTGACATTGAGTCTTTGTTTCTGTTTTTGGATCTTTTGGTTACTGTTTGTGTCATTGGATCTGAGTTTTGAGTTAATGAATCATTTGGTTACAAGTAATTGCTTCTTTTCGATGTTTTATGCTTGTGAATGAATTGTTGGATGTTTGGATTGTGTTTGATGTTTGATTTGCCTTTGTTTGCTTCTGATTTGGAGATATAATTCTGATTTCAGTAAGTAACAAGGTTTGGTTGGTAGTTTAGTTTAGTTGATGCTTGCTTGGAATTGTTTTCTTTTATGCTTTTTGGGATTAGTTGTCAAAAGTTAGGAACTAGGTCCTCTGACTGTAGCGTGACACTGCAGTTGGTAATCTGTCACCTGTCTCGACCACGTAACTCCTGTGGATCGACCCTGACTTCCACTGTCCTAAGTGTGTGTGTTAGGTATTTTCTTATTTTTGACCGCATGACGACCGCTGCGATGTCAAAATTTGACGCCGTTGCCGGGGAGTTGTGAGCTTGAGAATAGGTGATTTGTAGGACTTTTTTTGTTTTTGATTTTTTGGGCATGTTGCATTAGTGCATGCATACCCGTAGGGTGAGCAATTATCCCCTTTGCATTATGACTCAGAGATTGAGCGAACTGCGTGCAAGATCCGTGCACGTAGCGTTTAAATACAATGAGTTTTAGTAATGTCAGTAGTAGTATAGTGAGTGTTGCCCAGGAACCCTCGGGTGAGGCAACGGGGATGTCATTTATTCCCCCGGTTTCAGAATTCCACATTGGGAGCACGAGTGCTACTGGTGATGCAGCTTCAGCCCCTGCACTTATACCTTCATGCACTCTGCTGTCAATTCCACCATTTCAACCTTTATCCCAACCTCAATCCACAAACCCATTTACATCTGCCATGTCTTGAGGAGCGCCGACCCGTGATGGCACCCTAGTATCTAGACAACAGACACCCATTTCACAACCAGCACCCGTACTTTATAAACCACAAACCACATTCCAACCTATACCACCGCAGCAACAATATCAACAGCAACCACCTCAGCAGCAGTACCAGTATCAAGAGACTAAGGAGAGGTATGATGAAGAAGAAGACGAAGGATGGGTTCCACCAGCACCACATCAACCATGGGACTGAGGTCAGGGACCTCCAAGAAAAGCACAGCAACATCAACAACTACAAGGTCAGCAGAGATATAATGATCATCACTTTTACGGTAATCCTGCTCAACCCTTGTATTTTGTACAACCGAGGGGACAATCGGTTGCATCGCACTTCCGGCCACGGGAGTACGATGACTCGTCACCCATTTACATTCCTGATGATATAGAATCTCAAGTAGAAATTAGGCCCCAGTTGTTAGGAATATTAACTCAATGTAGAGGTTATAAGACTGATGATCCATACAATCAGCTGTATGAGTTCATAGCTATCGCAAATGCTAATACTCCTAGACATACCAATAAGGATACTTTTAGGTTAAGGTTATTTCCTTTCGGATTAAAGGATAAGGCCAAATACTGGTTCACATCTCTTCCATCTAATAGTATCACTAGTTGGGACCAACTTAAGGCAAAAATTTTACAAGATTCTATCCAGTTAGTAAAACCACAAAAGTTAGACGCGCAATTCAAAACTTTCAGCAGAAACCCGGAGAGGCTTTTCATGAAGCGTTTGATCAATTAAAGGAGTTACTGCGTTCATGTCCGCACCACGCGTTCCTAAATGGCAGTTAGGGAAATTGTTCTTTGAAGGAGTAAATGAGACGCATCAAGCAATGATAAATGCCTCATCAAGTGGGACATTTATGTGGCAAGAGCCAGAGGATGCCTGGAAGTTCTTAGAGCAGTTGAGTTTAGGATCTAAGGTCAGTGGATCCATGAAGGATAATACAGTCTACGTAGCAAACATTGAAGCAGAAAACAAGTGGAAGACAGAAATGCAGAAGGAGCTTAGTGCTGTGACTAAGAAGTTTAATCAAATGCTCGTGAGGTTTCAACAAGAGAAAGGAGCATATGTATTGAATGGACAAGTTATATGTAATACATATGGTGAAATAGGACATAATCACAATGAATGCTCGATGACTCATGAGGAAATTAGTCAAGTGCATGGGTGTGGTCAATTCCATAATGCACCACGACCATTCCGAAACAATCAGCAGCGGGAGGTGAGACAACCACCAATAAGGCAGCAGCAGATGCAACCTACGCCTCCAGTAGGAAGTATGAACATTGGCATTTAGGAAATTTTTGGAATGTTAGTTAAGCTTCAGGAAGTGGAGGATGCCAATTCAAAAGCAATTCTGAAGCTAGGGGAGTTGATCATTAAGATGGAGGAAGATAGAGCACAAGAGAAGGCACAACCTGCGAAAGTACAAGTGAATGAGGTTATCACACTCAGGAGTGGGAAGAAAGTGGATAACAAGGTTACAGCTCCACCAGCAGAAGAGGATAGTGATGTAGAAATAATTTTTGATGAGAAAGAAGAGCTGGAAAAGGAAAAGAAAAAGGGGAAGGAGGAACAAGCAAAGCAGAAAAAACAAACAAGCACATGCGAGAAGGGGGAAACGAGTGGGACAGTTCCTTTCCCCACGGCTTTGGAAAAGCCGGAGAAAAGACCATATGGAAAGAAGGGACCGTAGGCGGAAGATATGTGGGAATTGTTTAGTCAAATCAAGGTTAACATTCCATTAGTTAAACTTATCAAGGAAGTCCCTGCTTATGCAAAGTTTCTCAAAAATATGTGCATTCACAAGAAGCATATCTTATCCCATTTGCCTAAAATGATCAGTTTGTCTGAGAATGTAAGTTCTATTTTAATGGATGCATTGCCTCCCAAGATGAAGGATCCTGGGGTTCCTCTGATCTCTGTTGACTTAGGCGATGTGCACATTAAGAAAGCTCTGTTAGATTTAGGCGCGAGTGTGAACATTTTACCGGGACAACTTTTTGAAAAGTATGACTTCGGTACTCTAAGATCTAAAGATGTAATTCTTCAGCTTGCTGATAAGTCTACAAAGATTCCCAGGGGAATGTTGTCAGATGTTATCATTAAGGTGAGAGATTTCTATTACCCAGCAGATTTCTTAGTTCTGGATACCCGTCAGGCAGCCAATGGAGAGCAACCGACAATCATCTTAGGGCGACCTTTCTTAGCCACGGCTAATGCAAACATCGACTGTCGTACGGGGGAGATGGGGATCTCCTTTGGACATCGGCAAACTAAGATCAACATTTTTAATGCCAAAGGTAATACCATGGAGGATGAAGAATGCTACCAAGTGGACATCATAGATGAGTTAGTACAGCAGTATACGCCAGAAGTGTTGCAGCAAGAGGTGATGGAAACTCAAAAAGAGGGAGAGGCTGAGTAGGAAAAGCAAGAAGAAGCAGCAGATAAGGACAGAGGCACGAAGTATGGGGAATGCGCGCACATAGAGATGCTACCGACAGAGATTCCCAAGACGTTAAAACCATTATTGCAGGAACCACCAAAACTAGAATTGAAACCATTACCAGCCCATCTAAAGTATGCCTTTATAGGAGAAAAGGATACTTTGCCAGTGATTTTAGCAACAAACTTGACAGAGGAACAAGAAAAGGAATTACTCAATATATTTTCCAAGCACAAGGAGGCTATTGGTTGGACAATCGCAGATTTAAAAGGAATTAGCCCAACCACATGTATGCATCGAATCATCACAGAAGAAGGAGCTAAACCTGCCAGAGACATGCAGAGAAGATTGAATCCAAATCTAAAGAAAGTTATGAAAAAGTAAGTTCTAAAGTGGCTGGATGCAGGGATCATATATCCAATCTCTGATAGTGAATGGCTCAGCCCGACACAGACAGTTCCAAAGAAATCTGGAATAACTGTTGTAGATACTAAAGATGGTGACAAAGTTTCCACAAGACCTGTGACTGGATGGAGAGTATGTATCGATTACCGGAAACTCAATGCTGCTACATTTAAGGATCATTTTCCATTACCGTTCATCGATCAGATCGTGGAAAAGTTAGCTGGACAGAAGTATTACTGTTTCTTGGACGGCTATTCTAGGTACAATCAGATTGCCATTCACCCGGATGATCAAGCAAAGACCACATTCACATGTCCATATGGTACTTTTGCGTTTCGCAGAATGCCATTTGGGTTGTGCAATGCCCCTGCTACATTTCAACGATGTATGATGGCGATATTCTCCGACATGATTGGTGACGCTTTGGAAATCTTCATGGACGATTTCTCGATTTTTGGATCAACATTTGAAGCTTGCTTGAATCAATTGGAAAAGGTGTTACAAAGATGTGTTGAGTCTAATCTGGTGCTTTCTTGGGAGAAAAGCCATTTCATGGTTAGAGAAGGAATAGTTTTAGGTCATGTGGTCTCTGAGAGAGGATTTGAGGTAGATCGTGCTAAGGTTAAGGTTATTTCCACATTGCCACCCTCAACATCCGTGAAAGGGGTTAGATCTTTTCTAGGTCATGCTGGTTTTTATCGTAGATTTATTAAGGATTTTAGTACCATCTCCAAACCTCTTTGTGGCCTTCTGTTAAAGGACGCACCATTTATTTTTTATGAAGAATGTGTAAAAGCATTTAACATTTTAAAAAATAAATTGGTCGAGGCCCCTATTCTAAAACCTCCTGATTGGACCCAACCTTTTGAAATTATGTGTGATGCTAGTGATTAAGCTGCTGGTGCAGTATTAGGTCAAAAGATTGATAGGAAGCCAGTAGTCATATGTTATGCTAGTAAAACTTTTTCCGATGCTCAATTAAATTACACAACCACCGAAAAAGAGTTACTTGTTGTAGTATTTGCGCTAGACAAGTTTCGATCACTGACCACAGCGCTGTTCGACACCTGCTGGCGAAAAAGGAGTCTAAACCAAGATTGATCAGGTGGATACTTCTGTTGCAAGAGTTCGATGTGGAGATCAAAGACAAGAAGGGAGCAGAGAATGTAGTGGCAGATCATCTTTCTTGGCTGCCAGCAGAAGGATTGGAAGCAGGAATTAAGGATTTGTTCCCAGATGAGCAGTTACTGGAGCTTCATGGTACGCGAATTATGTGAATTTTCTGGCCACGGGAGCAATACCAAAACATTGGACTAAACAAAGGCAAAAGAAGTTCCGCACATATACAAAGAGATTTATTTGGGACGACCCTGACCTTTTTAAGGTAGGTGAGGATCAAATAATTCGCCGATGTGTGCCTGACAGTGAAATTGAGGAGGTATTGGAACACTACCACGCGTCAGCATGTGGAGGGCATTTCAGCGGTAAGAAAACAGGATATAAGGTTCTAGAATCTGGATTGTACTGGCCAACCATCTTCAGAGACGCACATAAAACTGCTAAGGAATGCCTCAACTGCCAACAGCTAGGAAACATATCGAAAAGGGATCAAATGCCTTTAAACCCAATTTTGTAGTGGACATTTTCGATGTCTGGGGAATTGACTTTATGGGTCCATTTCCCACGTCACATGGTTATGTTTACATTCTGGTAGCAGTGGATTATGTGTCTAAATGGATCGAGGCAGAGGCAACCCGCACGAATGACCACCATGTGGTGTGTAAATTCGTCAAGAAAAACATTTTCACCGGGCATGGAGTTCCATGAGTGATCATAAGTGACGGAGGGTCTCATTTCAAGAATTTTAAATTTGGAAGGCTGCTAAAGCACTACGGGGTGAATCATCGGATTGCAACACCTTATCATCCTCAGACGAGCGGCCAAGTGGAAGTGTCCAATAGGCAGATAAAAGAAATTCTTCAAAAGACTGTCAAAACCGATAAGAAAGATTGGTCACTAAGGTTAGATCATGCGTTGTGGGCATACCGAACTGCTTATAAGACACCGATCGGAACCACACCGTATCAGTTGATTTACGGAAAAGACCGTCACTTGCCTGTGGAACTCGCCAACCGAGCCTTATGGGCAATCAAGCAAGTGAATATGGACTACACTAAAGCTGGAAAAGAACGGAAATTACAGCTGTCCGAGTTGGAGGAGCTACGAGATGAAGAATACGAGAATGCGGCTACATACAAATCGAAAATGAAGCGGTATCACGACGCTAAGCTCAGGTTGAAAACTTTTGAAGTTGGATAAAAAGTGTGGGTGTACAACTCGCGGTTGAAGATGTTTCCCGGGAAACTGAGGAGTAAGTGGAATGGCCCTTACGAAGTGGTTAGTGTCATAGATTATGGTGCAATAGAGATTTGGGATTTCAAAGGCGGACAACCGTTCAAAGTCAATGGACACAGGCTCAAACCCTATGTCATTGCAGGCACATTTCAGAAATTCGAAGTAGAGACGGTGGAATTCGTGACAGACAACCCTGTGTACATGGCATAAGTCAGGTAAGTGTGTGTCCGGCTGAAGACGTTAAACTTAGCGCTTGTCGGGAGGCAACTCGATCATCATTTGTATAATTACATCTTCTTAATAATAACAATTACACTCAATTGGTCACGGTAAGAAAAGAGCAGGTGTGGGGTCATTTTGGTAATTTTGCAACACCGCGATGCGGGATCCTAGGATCCGTGCCGCGCGTGTTTAGTTTTCGCGATTATAATTAAAATCAGATTTTTATACGCGACGTGGATAGAAGCTTCCCGCGCTGCGGTCTTATCTTAATTTGAATTTAGAGATAATCACCAAAAACAGAGTTTGAACTCCATTCCAAAACCTCCACACCTGTATATAAGCCAAACTGATTAATTCGTTGCATTCTTTACCGTGACAAATCTTTAGTGCAATCTACTCATCTGCGTCGTCGTATTCTTCTGAACAGAATCAAGTAAGTATACTCTTTCTTCTCTTTTCTTTTGAAGTCTTGGACTATGACAAAAAGCCTGTGTAAATCGTAATGTAGGAATTATCTGTTAAAATTGATAGTGAAATTAGGCTTAGGCTGCTGTACTCCGTAAAACCCAATTCTTAGATTCAAGATAACTGGTTTACAATAGACATAATTGTTGATTTTTGGGTGAAATCGTTCGCCGCGTCGCGGACTGTTACAGACCACGACGCAAAATACAAATGTTCATATGACGCGTCGCGGTATGTCTTATGCGCGCCGCGTCGAATGCTGGACAGTGCATTCATTATCAATTTTTTTGCATTCTGCAGGCATTATGTCTTCATGCGGCAGTTCTGAATCGATTGATTGGAATTCCTTGACTACACAAACCGATTAGCTTTCTCAATCGCCGGGGCGTGTCTCGACATAAACGTATACTGCCATCCTGCACGGTCAACTGGGAGTTGACCAGGGAATCAGGGATTCTGGATCACCTAAAGGACTGGCTAGTCCAGGGAGGCTACGAAGCAGGGGAGCTAACTTACACCTGCAGGGCACTTGAAAACGCAATGCAACTGAACGAACCCGTATACCGCGAAGTCCTCCTACAATTCCTTGCCAACTATCATTTTGATCACAAGCAGACTAGTATGGATGCTTTGGAGACGGTTCGATTTCGTCTGGGAAATTACGATCGTAGTTGTACCTTACGGGAATTTGGGTACCGCATTGGGTGATATACAGAAAAGGAGTTGCAGACACCGGTGTTTGGGACGTTTCACAGACGAGCCAGCCGTACCATGGGTGATTCTTTCTCACCAGCTGAGTATTGGAGCACGATATCTTCCACTCGGTATCATGAAAATACTGTCCGGGAGTGTTACATGCATCTGCCAGCACACCGTATGTTACACCGGCTCATAACAACCATGATGTGGCCTCGCGCAGATGAGGAGAAAGTGTTGCCCCAAGAGTTGCATTTAATATGGGCAGCAACGAGGATGCTTGAGACTTGTAACATCTCGTATTTCGTTGCCGATTACTTCAAACAAGTAACCAATGCGCCTATGAAATATACCACATTGGGACAGGGGCACTTTATCACACGATTGGGGGACTCGTATGGGTTATTATCTGCACACACGACTGATGGATTGGAGGTTATACCTCCGATCTCATTTGCCTGCCTGTGACTACCTCGCGGGAGGTTATCTATGTGGAAGATGGACTCACATCTGTCGATCGCATGCCCTTCCCGGCGCTCCGGTCCGAGCTATCTACATCCAGAAAGAGGTTGAAGTCGGCCACCAGTCTACCTCGTGGTCTATCACCAACTACCATGGAGTCCCGATTCCTCGTGGACAAAGTAAAAGCATTCCAGAGGAGTATGGAATCACACATGCGGGAGCATCAGGTTCAATCCTTTGCAATGCATGAGGTGGACAGGAGATCGGAGAACACACAGACACAGCTTCTTTGGTTAGCGTATTGTGTTGTTGCACTTCTTGAAAAGAACAATTGTGCCCTACCGAGACCTCAGCCGCCATTCAGAGGGGAGGAGGAGGAAGAACCCATGGAAGAAACGGATCCAGAAGAAGGAGAATATGATGATACTGCCCATGACTAAAAAAGATTGATGTAATTGTTTCTGAATTTTTGGTACATTTGTTTTCCATTTTTAGGTTAGGAATAGTTGAACAATTTGTTAATAGTTCTAGGAAAATTTGTTTAGGGTTAAAATAATAATAATAATAATAAGCTTTCTGTGGCATTATGAAGTAATAAAAGCTAGTTGATTTTGTGTTGAATCTTTTATTGTGAGTGTTTGAAATTGGGCGAATCTGCTTAAATTACCGCGCCATGGCACCCTTATAAGGCGTGACGCGGTCATTTCCCATTTGACGGTAGTTTCAACTCTCGTAATTACCGCGACGCGCACACTTCAATCACGCGACGCGGCTATCCGCAACACATAATGTTGGTTTGTTGTACATTTTTTATTTTTATTTTGTTTCCTTTTAGCTTGTTCTGTTTGTGTTTAATCTTTGTGTGAGTCATGCATGTGATACCAAATTGGAAGAGTTGTTTCAAGCAAGTGTGGGGTCACCGTGCCCCCTCCACTTGTCTTGACTACCGGCGTGTTCATTGTTGCGCTACAACTCCAGAAGGCGAAATTAATGACCTGTTTGTTCGTATTTGTACCTGTGATACCGAGCACCAACCAAGCGATTTACCGTCCATAGGGGTAACTCTTTCTCCCTTGTTCTAAATAACTTTTGTACAACGGAGACCTTGTACGATTTTAAGTGTGGGGTGTAGACGGTCGAAAGAGTAATTTTTGAAATTTTTGCAGGAAATGAACGATTTTCAAAATTTTAGCAACTTTTTCAAAATTTTTACTAGATTATAATTTTGAAATGAATAGTTTGTGATTGTTTATAGCATTAGTATTTTTCGAGAAATACTATGGAGTTGTAATCATGCTATTAGTTTAGTCAAATAAGTTGAGTTTTATGAGTCTAGAAGATTGGACTGTTTTAGGATTGGAATTTAGGAAGGAACTGTCACTCAGTGACCTTTGTTGTTCGAGCCGGTAGGTCGAAAATGGGTGGGCCTTATGCACCTTGCCACCTAAGATCGTCTGGTTTGGGATGGTATTTCTGACAACATCGAAAGTCATGGACAATTCTTTAATAGCCTTTAGAATTCGAATGAGTACGTACATTTCATTGTGGACAGAAAATTTGTAATAAAGGGTTCTCTAGAAAGCCATGAATTCCAAAGAACATTCCGATTATGTTTTCACGAACTATTTCACTCTAACTCATAAGGTAATAAGTGTGGGGTGTTTGACAACGCCTAGAAATATCACATATTTTAGTCGTTCTTGAGCCCTATTCTTAGTGAAATTATATCATATACATCGTGGTATTCTCACTTTTCGTGCCAGCACTTGTTTGGAAAGAAATAATGAAAACAGTGACCAAAACCGTGCAATTGGAAGAAGTTTGAGGATCAAGGCAAAATAAGGAAAAGACGTACGCGCGCCGCGGAATTCATCAATGCGCGACGCGGGTATGAGGCGGTGGAAAGAATTCAAATTCCGATAAAACGGGGATAAACCCCTACGCGCGACGTGGGATCTACCTATGCGCGGCGCGGGATCTACTTATGCGCGGCGCGACATCAAGATTTTTGCAACTATAAATATAGGATTTTAGGGCAAAAAAAGAGCGAAGACCTGGTGTGAAATCGACCCCCAAGGCTCTTTGACTCTGAGATTTAGCTTCAGAAACCATCTCTTGGTATTTTCATGTTTTTATCTTTAATTTTTAATTAGTTAAATAGTTAGTGATAATGGCTATTGTCTTTGGGAGTGACAACCATTGACATTGAGTCTTTGTTTCTGTTTTTGGATCTTTTGGTTACTGTTTGTGTCATTGGATCTGAGTTTTGAGTTAATGAATCATTTGGTTACAAGTAATTGCTTCTTTTCGATGTTTTATGCTTGTGAATGAATTGTTGGATGTTTGGATTGTGTTTGATGTTTGATTTGCCTTTGTTTGCTTCTGATTTGGAGATGTACTTCTGATTTCAGTAAGTAACGAGGTTTGGTTGGTAGTTTAGTTTAGTTGATGCTTGCTTGGAATTGTTTTATTTATGCTTTTTGGGATTAGTTGTCAAAAGTTAGGAACTAGGTCCTCTGACTGTAGCGTGACACTGCAGTTGGTAATCTGTCACCTGTCTCGACCACGTAACTCCTGTGGATCGACCCTGACTTCCACTGTGCTAAGTGTGTGTGTTAGGTATTTTCTTATTTTTGACCGCATGACGACCGCTGCGATGTCAAAATTTGACGCCGTTGCCGGGGAGTTGTGAGCTTGAGAATAGGTGATTTGTAGGACTTTTTTTGTTTTTGATTTTTGGTTAGTTAGTAATTTTTGTTTTTGATTTTTCGGGCATGTTGCATTAGTGCATGCGTACCCATAGGGGTGAGCAATTATCCCCTTTGCATTTTGACTCAGAGATTGAGCGAACTACGCGCAAGATCCGTGCACGTAGGCGTTTAAATACTATGAGTTTTAGTAATGTCAGTAGTAGTATAGTGAGTGTTGCCCAGGAACCCTCGGGTGAGGCAACGGGGATGTCATTTATTCCCCCGGTTTCAGAATTCCACATTGGGAGCACGAGTGCTACTGGTGGTGCAGCTTCAGCCCCTGCACCTATACCTTCATGCACTCCGCTGTCGATTCCACCATTTCAACCTTTATCCCAACCTCAATCCACAAACCCATTTACATCTGCCATGTCTTGGGGAGCGCCGACCAGTGATGGCACCCTTTGATTCTAGTATATGCTTACTTTCAAAACATTATTACTAACGTAAGCATCATAGGGGCGTTGACCAACTCAATGCCCACCTCTCACGTGTTTCCTGCTGTTTTGTAGACTAGAATACTAAGATCCTACTATGGATCCCCCTCGGATCCCCTCGGAATATGCAACAAGATCCTACCAAGGATTCTCCTCAAGATCTTTACTAAGATCTCCCACATAGAGGCTGATCACCTCTCTTCCGTTTAGGGTGACTTAATCCCTTCTAAGGTTTAAGGATCTTCACCCTTCATAAGAATCGGGTTTTGACACTCTGCTTGCGCATGTTATCTAGTGGTGGATACAGAGCAAGTGGACCAATATGCTGAAAGGTGTATTGACATTCTCCTTGTGATTAGCCACACACCCTAGATCTAAGGGCATAACATTTTCATGTTATTCATCCGTTTGGGTCTAACCCCAGTGAAAGATCATAGGCTTGTCCCCAGTAAGTATCTGGGCTTGTGCCCAACAAGGATCTGTGCTTCTCCCCAATTAAGGATCCTAGGTCTATCCCCATTTCGTATCTTAGTTATGTCCTCAGAAAGAATCATGGGCTTGTCCCCAGTTAAGATCCTACGCTTGGCCCCACTAAGGATCGTGATGTTATCACCGACAAGGATCCTAGTCCTATAACCTGTCAGTATCCTGGTTCTGTTGCCTATTAGGATCCTAGTTCTATCATGGTTAGGATCCTAGTTGCACCATTAGTAAGGATCTTGGGCTTGTCCATACAAATAATCTAGGGATATCCCGAGTTGAGATCCTAGGTTTACCCCCGATGACATCTAAACTTCATCCCCGACAATACCTCGTATCGAAATCTCTGAAAGGTTAAGAAATGATTTTCTACTAAGATGTTCAGACTCCATGATTCTTTTGAAAAAGTTATCTAGGACGTTTGAAATAAGGATATTGGTTAGGATCCTTCTTAGGATCCTTAATCCATCAACAGTAAGGATTCTAACTTCTGCATTAGTTGGAATCCCAACCTTGTATTCCATAAATGTCCTTGACTTATCTTCTATAAGGGTATAGATGTTACTTCAGAATCTACTTCTAAATATCCCTTCAGCGAATATCCTAAGATGCATTCAAAAATCAACACAGGTTCTATCCAACCTTAACAATTATTACATCCCTTTATCCAAAATTGGTAAAACTTCGATCTTTCAATTTGAAAATTTCCAAGTTTTGTATCAATATGAAAGTTGCCCGAAATGTTCTAAAATGAAAAATTTTACACTCCAAAAGGAATTAAGATATTTTTTCAAAATTTTACACTCTTAAACTCATGTAGGTATAAAATCTTCAAACCCTTTTAAAAACATTTCTATGAAGCAAAACTATTCATATGCAAGATTACCTTCATGCAACTAAGAAAGATGCATGTATGCAAGCACAAGAAGTATATTAAAGCAAATATAAACATTAAAAGCCCAAACTGGGCACCATCCAATTAATATGGAAGAGGATAAAAATTTTTTAAGACCCTGAAGGGTAACCACCAGCCAAACAAAATAATAAAAATGTTTAACAAAAGCCCACGAGGGGGAACCCAAACCCAAAATTGAAGAAATTTAAGGAGAAGCACCATCCTTCTTCTCCCAGGTAACCGTTGTGCCTTCGTCTCCAACACCCGTTGTATTCCCTGAAGGATCCTTAGGAACATCCTCGAACAACGCTTCGTGCCCTCTGCTCTTGTTCTTCACCATCTTCTTCTTCTTCTTTGTACCTGTCTCACCACCGCCTATCTCAGCTAAATCTGCAAGAAGCTTGTTCAAGGATCCTTGGCAAGCCTCAACATCCAAATCTCATGTACGGCCTGAACCGGACTCCTCAGCCATCTGGATACGTGCCTATAGGATTGCAACAGCAGTAGAAAGCTAGCCCTATTCATTATTTTTAGCCTCCTCCTCGAACTTCAACTCCCGATCAGCAGCTTCTCTCTTTAGGATAAGGTTCTCGGCCTGCAGTTGCGTAAAAGCTTTCCCTTTCTCTTTTGGCAACCCCTCTCCTCCTCAATAGCAGAAGCGAAATAAGAGGTAAGATGCAGAATAAGAAACACAGACTGTAAGGATCATGGGAAAAACTAATTAGTACCAAACAATTAAACCTCACCGATTACATCATGGAATCTACCCTCTTTTTCATGTCAGCCGGATTCATGCCATCGAATATCTTGATGACTTCAGAATCAGGCTTCCACTTCCTAACCCTGATAGTAAGCACACCAAAAGATTGCTTCTTGTTAGGTAAAGATGTGTTTTCCTTCTTGACCTTCAATAGGGCATCAACATCCGAAAGACCGTAGTGCTTGGTGGATCTTGAAACTATAAACAAAAACAACAAAACATGATAATCACAGCCGGAAAAAACAAAAATCAAAATAAAGAATCTACCAGTGGACATCCTAGAAGTACTAGAGCCAAAGAGTCTGTATCTTCCTCAGGATCCCAAGCACCAGCCGAAATCTTGAATGTTGGTCCACCATGGGGATCTCTAAAAACTTTTGAATCTTGAACGTACAGCTCGCGTCAGCAGGAAACACAATTTCGAACTTAGGAACTACAAGAAGAAAGAAAAGGTCAACTTAGTTAGTATTAAAATACTGCAGGAAAAAGAACTACAAGTAACTACCCTTGGTAACACATTCTCGAGTAATCAAGTTGGCATATGGAACAGTCTCCTTCCTAACAAAGAATAAGCAACTTTTCCAATTGACATCGTGTTTAGTGGCCCTATAAATCAAATAGTTTTGACAAGGTTTAATATTGAACAACACTCGGTGAGAGCCAAGTGTTTGCAGATCATAAATCGAAGCAATCTTAGGTAGGTTCAACCTTTGACCCTTAGCACGATTAAGAGATTCGATGCAGGACAAGATCCTCCAAACTACTGGCATCACCTGAGTATAAGCAATTCCAGTAGCTTGAATGAATTCAAAAATCAAATGTGGAAATGGAAAATTAAGACCCACGAGGAATGGTAGCCGGGAAAACAAACCCAATTCAGAGTGATTCAGTATTCATCGAAGACAGGGACTTGGAAGCAAGTCGAGCAATGTACTGCTCTGAGAAAGAGTTTTGTTCTTCTGCGGGTTTAGCTAGAAGGCCTTAATTGAAGAATTCATCGAAGACAGGGACTTGGAAGCTTTCTTCCCCATAGCCAAAAAGAATAGTGAAAGTAAAGGAAACACGTACGTACTACTTTGAGATATTGACGAAGAAGAAGACCCTCTTCAATGAAAAGTCATCAATATTTATATTAAGCGAGCCCCTATAGTTTTCAGGATAATAAACAAGCAAGGAAACATCATTTAATGAAGCCGGAAGAGTCAAACGGCTAGTTATCCACTCCTTACCTGCGAAAAATTCAAATTTCAAAGTTTGATATTTAATTTTTAATCCTAATTTTGTCCGTCAAACTCAGGTTTAAAAAGGGGGCAATTATTACGTGTAAAAATTTTCACAAGGATCCTCGACAAGATCCTGACTAAGGATCTTGGCCAGGATCCTGATTAAAACTAACTATTATCTTTCCATGTTTGTACAGTGACTTATCCCATTCAGGTCAAGATTGAGTCAGTTGGACCCCATCATTTTTAGATAACACCAAGTAACTCGGAGAAAACGTTCCCATCCAATATATTCAACAGCTAAACAACTAGATCAACGAGGATCCCGAATGAGAAGTTTATGCCAAGATTCTAGGGATTCAGTTAGCAAGCTTTATTATAAATAAGCACTTCTACTCATTTCATACAAAGGACACGCTACTATGCCTACACTCTGCTATTTTTTACTCACATTGTAACAACCAATTGTACTTATTTCCTTTTTTAATAAAAGCAACATAAGGAAACCGAGCATTTCTGGTTTCCGAGGTTTTGTGCCGGAGTTCCTTAACTAGGTCAAGGGCTTTCCTCATAATATCCCATGTCAACATTCTAAGATCCTCTTAAGGATCCTAATCCTAACACCACAACACTAACTGATTTGCTTAAAGCACATTTTTACCAAAATAATAACTTACTTGGGTCATATCCATCATTATGTGAGGATACTATGACAGACAACTCACAAGTCCTTGTCTTATATGAATCATAATATGCTAAGGACAATTTGGATTGTTCTAACATGCTTAAATGCAATCCTTTCGTCCCCGTACATGACACGAGAACCAAGCTTAGCACCTCTATCATGCCACTTTAAGTTGATGGTACTATTTATTATACCTTGGTTGGGAGTGTACAATGCTTCACGTTTACATGTTCTGATATCCCTTACATAGTTCAATAGGTTCATTTGTTTATGCATTAACGTTTCAGCCACGTTTATAGTTTCGAAAATGCATTTTACGCTAAAATATAGGAATCGTCGATTCTAGTGTAGACCTTACAATTGGATTTCCATGTGATTGATTATTATTTAAGAATAAGTATAACACATATATACATGTACAGTCGGCTAAAAATGAATATGGGATAGATACACAAGAGCCCATAACTAACTATATACACACATACGTCTAACAATGAATATGGGATAGATACACAGGAGCCCATAACTAACTATACACACACATACGTCTAACACCCCCTCCCCCTGCAGTTTGATTGGGAGGTGTGCAAGCGCTCAAATAGTCTCTGAAATCTACGAAGAGAGACGCCGGTAATACCTTTGTGAAGATATATGCATACTGAGAATTAGAAGGGACATGAAGAACTCAAACATGGCCTATAGCAACTTTTTCGAGAACAAATTGGATATCTATCTCAATATGCTTCGTACGGTGATGTTGAACTAGATTGGCAGTCATATATATGGCACTGACATTGTCAAAGTAAATGATAGTCGCCCCGTTGAGTGGTGACCGAAGTTCCTAAAGAAGGTTGCGGGTCTAACTGGCTTTTGCAACGACATTTGCAACTTCTCGATATTCCGCCTCTATATTGGATCATGAGGTAGTGTTGTCTCGCTTGGAAAACCAGGAATTTAGATTTTCTCCCAAGAAAACAAAGTAACTGGATGTGGAATGTCGTGTGACCAGACATTTCCCCAGTCAACGTCATAGTAAGAATTGAGATCGGATGAGGACCCGTTTAAGTACATGAAAATGAGGCTCTCATGGGTCATGCATGTATAAGCATATCTGCTATGATACGTGTCAGACAGTCGGTTACGTAAAGTAAAAGGTAGGAAGTGGCACCCTGAGAGTGGTATATAAATACAGATGAATGCGTTCTGCTTTGTTGAAAACCAATATGAATTGTATATCTGGTGAATCAATTAAACCAGGACTGAGGGGTCTACTTGAGCCCATATAGAGATCGCTGAAGATGACAAACATAATTAGGAATCTGAGAATCCCTGAAGCTTGGAGGCTAGTGCATGTAAATAGTCCCCTGAAGGTGACCGTGAGTTAAAGCATTCTTCACATCAAATTGATGAATATGCTAGTGACGAGAGATTGCGATGTTGAGTACAATACAAATAGTAGCCGATTTGATCATAAGGCTAAAACTCTCATCACAGTCAATGCCATGTTGCTGACTTTTACCATGTGCTACAATTTGAGCTTTGTAGTGGGTAAGCAATCCACTGACATGGAATTTGTGATGAAATATCCATATAGAACGAACCACATTGACCCCGGGTGGTCGTGGAACAAGAGTCCAAGTGTCATTAGACATACAAGCCTGATATTCCTCAAGCATGGCTTGTTGCGAGTGAGGGTCCTACATAGCCTGTAGATGAGACCTAGGGACTGGGGATGGGGTGGATTTATGAATTTAAGGTGGTCTATAGGTTTGACAATACCACTGTGGGAGCGGGTGGTCATGGGGTGAGTTCGCTGTGTGGTGGAGGGGTCGATGACATGAGAGATAATGGTCTATGTGGACTCAAGTATGTTGTGGAGTATAGGAGAGGGTTCATATGTGTCATTCAGGAAGGCGTAGGAAGGTGGCTCAGTGGGTGTGATAGACCCAAAAGGAAATACTACAGACTAATCAAATATGACATGTCGGGATATAATGATATGTCTAGAGGAGAGATCTAGGAAGTGATATCCCTTATGATGAGATGGGTATCCTAGAAACACAGGGTACCAGGGTCGTTCCATTGTTTTTTCATGCCCAGGGCGAGATAATAAAAATAGTGCCCCAATGAAGCAAAACACATATATAGAAAATGCAATAAATTTAATAATCAAGGCATCCATCAGTTCTTTTGTTACATAGAAGAACTTAGTTATGTTGCTCAAGACACCAAATTTGACATTCACTCCATATTTTTAATGCAACCATTAATCAATTTTTCACATGATATTATAACATAACGACTTTTCATAGGATATTATAAACATAATGATTTTTGATGCACCCATTAATCAAGTTAGAGAATTTTATATTCAAATATGGAAGCACAATGGAATATGATTCATGATTCCACTCCTTCAGATTTTTTTTCCATCCTACCAAACACACTGTGAATTTATATGGATTTCAAGGATGTCGGATTGTTAGTTTGTTTCTCACATGTGGATTGTGGGGTTGCTAATTGCTGCATTATCACAATAACAAAAGTTAGCTTTAAAAGTCGATAAATAACATGATCAATAGGTACTATGAGATAAACATAACGTACTTGTTTTAATTGTTTTCTTTCTTTTAACAATAATGTCTCATCCTCCTTAAGTTCAGACAATGTCAACAAACCAAGATAAGAACACCATTGATGAAACATATAGGATCACGATGAGTACCGTATGTAATCAGGACCTAGGGTTGTTTCTTTGTCTAACCTGAAAATCAAAAACAATTTCAGAAATCATATTCATAAAAGATTTCATAAATTTAAAAATTAGAAAGTTCAAGAACATATCTAATCAAAA
The DNA here is from genome assembly GCA_023525715.1 of Cichorium intybus. NCBI lineage: Eukaryota > Viridiplantae > Streptophyta > Magnoliopsida > Asterales > Asteraceae > Cichorium > Cichorium intybus. The sequence goes on along the minus strand of CM042013.1, from coordinate 117,957,769 downwards.
CTTGGGAATTCAAAAGTCCAAAAAGCAGCTAATCAAAAGATGGATACTCATGAAGCTAATCAGTAACAGGTTCAAAATCGCACAGTTGCAGAATCAAAAGTTTGAGTATTTAAGAATGCTCCAGAACTAGAAAGGCTTCACTTCAGAAATCAGAAAGCTTGACCTTCACGACTTCACTTCTGACTTTACCTTGGTTCTTCAATTCATGACTTCTATTCTGGGCCGTCTAATCGCTACATCAGTGCTATTATCACTCTATTTGATTGAAAGAAACAATGACTCAATCAGAAACCTTTAACAAATCAGAAATCGGGAGAATAAATAGTTGAATAGGACTACAGGAGATTGATTTATCGATTTAGGTGGAGTGGGAAAAACTTTTAGAAATCTGAAATGATAAAAGACATCCAGAATGCCTCATGTTCTGCAAAACAATTAATACGCATGAGCACTGGTACTTAGGAGACCGAGAAGGAAAAGCATGATTCATCGATATTAAGGCAGCGGTATGCGAATTAAGGCAGCGGTATGCGAATGTGGGTGTGACCGTGCTCTGCACCCAGATGGTTATACGTTTAAAATTTTCAAAACTTTCTGGGGAACAATTAGTGTCGACGTCATGAGCTTTAACCGGTTGCCATGCACAGCGGTCGTCATGCGGTCAAAAATAAGAAAACCTCACTCTCACTTAGCATAGTGGAAGTCAGGGTCGATCCACAGGAGTTACGTGGTCGAGACAGGTGACAGATTACCAACTGCAGTGTCACAGCTACAGTCAGAGGACCTAGTTCCTAGCTTTTGACTATCAATCCCAAAGCGCCTAAACTAAACTAAAACTACTAACCAAACCTAGTCACTTGCTAAAATCAGAAGTACATCTCTAATTCAGAAGCAAACAAAGGCAATTCAACATCAACCAAACAAAGCATAAACTAAACCAATGACTAAAGTCCAAATGAACAGTCACTGGCTAAGCCCAAACCAACAAACTAACCCTAGTTGGTCACTGAAATCAGCAAGGGAAATCAGTCCAATCAAGGTTATTCAAGCATCCAAACATAAAACAAACATCCACAATCCAATAACAAGCATAAATACCGAAAAACCAACACTTAACATAAACCGAATGATTATTATCAACCAAAACAGATTCCAAGGTTCCAAAACAGTAGCAAAAGAATCCAAAACAAAAACTAGAACTAAATATCAATGGTTGTCACTCCTAAAGATACTAGCCAATATTACTAACTATTGAACTAAATGAAAATTAAATGTAAAAACATAGAAATACCAAAAGATGGTTCTTGAAGCTGAATCTTGGAGTCAAAGAGCCTTGGGGGTCGATTCTACACAAGGTCTTCACTAGTTTTTCGACCTAAAAGCCTCTATTTATAGTTGCAAAAATCTCGAGACCATGCCGCGCATTTATGGATCCCGCGTCGCGCGTAAGGTTTTATCTCCGTTTCTTCAGAATTTGAATGTGTTCCACCGCCTCATCACCGCTTCGCGCCTTGATTTTTTCCGCGGCGCGTGTACGTATTTTCTGATTTTGCCTTGATCTTCAAACTTCTTCCAAATTGCACGCTTTTAGTCCCTGTTTTCATTATTTCTTTCCAAACAAGTGCTGGCACGAAAAGTGAGTAATACCAGTAGATATATGATATAATTTCACTAAAATAGGGCTCAACAACGACTAAAATATATGATATTACTAGGCATTGTCACCGGTTCTTTGAGTAGTACGAGCATCTCTCAAAGGGCTATAATTCGTCTTATATTACGTTGGTACGTAAGGTTAAAGACCCGACGTCACTGTCTGATTACCGCCCTATAAGCCTAATCGGAAGCATGTATAAAATTATTGCAAAAGCTCTAGCCCTACATCTAAAGCGTGTGATAAGGGAAGTTATCGGAGAGGTCCAATTTGCTTACGTTGAGGGTAGGAATATCTAGGTGGATCTCTTATGACCAACGAAATTTACTCGTGGTTGAAGAAATCAAAGAGAACGACCCTTATGTTTAAAGTTGACTTTGATAAGGCGTTCGATTCGATCAAATGGGGCTATTTGGATTATGTCCTTTCTCAAATGGGATTCGGTGACTAACGATTATTTACGCTGTTCTAGAGGATCGATGTTAGTCAATGGAGCCTTACGGATGAGTTTGAAATCTCAAGGGGGTTAGACAAGGGGACCCACTCTACCCATTCCTTTTTATAATCGACATGTAAGGTCTTAACGTTGCCCTCTCATTGGGTTGTGAAAAGGGGATCTGTAAAGGCCTCTCCATCCAAAACGGTAGCCCTCTCATTTGTCAACTCTTTTATGCGGATGATTCAATCTTTATTGGGGAATGGTCAGAATTAAACAATAGAAATCTCGTTAGAATCCTCAAATGTTTCCATGCGGTGTTCGGGCTAAAGGTTAATTTTGCTAAATCTAAAGTCTATGGCATAGGCATCTCAAGTAATGATATCAATAGATATGCAACCTTCATAGGATGTGAAGCGGGGTCATTCCCGTTTAAGTATCTCGGAGATCCGGTGGGTGTAAACATGGTCTAAAAAAGAATTGGAAACAAATTATCAATCGTTTCGTTTCTAAGTTATCATCGTGGAAGGCCAAGACCTTTTCACTTGATGGAAGAGTCACCCTCATCAAAGTCATCCTTGGTAATTTACCCACATACTATTTCTCATTATTTAAGGCCCTGTAGAGTGTATTAGAGCAGTTAGAGAAGATAAGGAGAAGATTTTTATGGGGCAGAAATGAAGAAAAAAGATAATTTTTTTGGGTCTATTTGGATAAAGTAGTAGCCGATAAAACGAAGAACGGGTTAGGGTTGGGCTCATTAAGGCTATTAATATCATATTGTTGGTCAAGTGGTGGTGGAGGTTACGGCAAAATCCATAGGCTCTTTGGAGCCTAATCGTCACAGGAATTCACAACCTCGCTGGAAAGCCTCCGGATTGGCTCTCTAAAAAAGTCTCTCGGGGGGTTTGAAATAACATTGCTAGGACGGGTAAGGTGTTAAGCCAACAACGTATTCGATTCAATGACTTACTCATAAAAGCCGAAGGATCCAATGTTTGGAAATATGGATTATCTTCAGACGGTTCTTATTTTGTTCACATGATAAGTAATTTCTTGGATAATAAACAAATCGGGGACCAACTCGGTTGCAACATGCAGTGGTTGAAAGAAATTCCATTGGAAGTCTCATGTTTCATATGGAGACCTTCCTTGATAAGTGGCCCACGAAAGAGATGTTAATAAGGCGAGGACTTCACATTCCATTCCTGAGATGTGAGGTACGTAATATTGACAAAGAAAATCGTGATCATATCCTGATCATATCCTGGTAGGCTGTAGATTGGCAATTGGAATATGGGAACTTATTTTGATGTGGTGCCGCCTTCAAATGATTGGGTTTCAAAAGCTAGAAGATCTCTTAGGTAAGTTTGATTCATGGGGAAGGAGTCCAAAAACATATGGTGGTAATATGTATTATATATGGATCATTGTGGTGTATATGGAAAGCGAGGTATGAGAAGGTGTTTGGTAAATATGTTCAAGCTCCTCAGATGATAGTAGATCTGATGAAAGTGGATGTCTATAATTGGCTTAAATATAGAGGCGCTCTTAGAAACCTAAACTGGATTCGGTGGAATTTAATCCCTCTTGCGTGTGTATAACTATTTTTTGGTGTTAATGTGTAATCGAATTCGGTAACTCGTTGGTCCAATCTGTAGGTGACAAGTCTGTATGGTGGTGACTTTGTTTTTATTTTCATATTTATAAATTCATTTGTTGTTTCCAAAAAAGAAAAATAGTTTCCAATTTGCCGCCATATGTGTTAAGTTGGAACTGAGTAGTCAATATTGCTCGCCTGCCCCTCGTTAAGTTACTATAATCCAAAATCCCTTGGCCCAAATGTATAACTATTACACTACAACCCAAATATTTTGATGCCCTTTTATCCTCTACTACCCTGGGTTGTGGCCTAGCTCGCTCTAGGCCTGGTTCATGCTTCTAGTTTTTAACAAAGACACCTACAAATGCAAAGATGATCATAGGTTAGGTGTTTATGAAATAAGTGATAGTGTGGGGTATCATTCTGTATGATTGTAGATGGAAGAATATTGAGAAGGTGAGTGGCCATCTAAAGGGCTTCTACCTAGTATGTAGGTGGACCTTGAGAGTGAAAGAACAGGGTTCATATACAATTATTAAAGGTGTGCAACATGCGTTCAGATTTACCATTCTGTTAAGAGGTGTGTGGACATGAGAATCTAAACTGAATACCATGCATGGAAAAGAATGTGTGAAATTGGTGGTTATCATATTCACCACGATTATCACACTGCAAAGACCTAATGGAAATGTGAAATTGAGTTTTCATAAGAGCAAACAATTCAAAAAATTTGGCAAACAGGTCAAATTTGTTTTCAACGAAGCCACTCAAAGATAATGGGTGTAGTTATCCAGAAAAATAGCACAATATCAAAAACTACCCACACTAACGACATGGTATGGCCAAATATCAGAGTGGATAACGGCAAAAGCATGGGAAACATCATAGGCAGGGGTACCAAAAGGAAGTTTAGTGTGCTTCCCAAACTTACACGATGAACAAAGTCTAACCAATTTGTTACTATTACAAGAAATGAAATTAATAGAAACTGAAAACTTTCTGACTTGATCGCTAGGGTGACGCAATCTTTGGTAATTTTGATGGCTGTTTGTGTGATTTTGTCAACGAGCGTCAATAGAAGATCGAATAAAAACCCATGTTCCCGCTGTGTGTCCAGTGGCAGGCAAGCTTCCGGGAGGGAGGACCGATAATATGGCAGCTATGGTCGGCTGCTATTTCCGAGGAGGCCGACGGTGATGGTTTTGCTACTGTCGGCTGTTTACACGGTGACCGTTGGAACATTTTTGTCTGATTTGGTCGGCATTACCGATGTGAAGAATATGTGGAGAAGATGATCTATCGGAGCTAGTACCGGGTGTGAGAGAGCGTAAATCAGAAAGACGTTGTTCTTCCATGAGGAGCATGGATCGGGTCTCAATATATGTGGGGAGAGGCAAGCAATACCAAATGATTTTGCAAAGGATTCGAACTTCCCAAACAACCGATTTATCGTATAAAGTACTAAGTGTTTGTCAGGGACATCATATTCGACATGGAGTTTGGCGAGAAGGTCCGTGAGTGACTTGATTTTCGTGGAGTATGCGGTGACAGAGAGGTTACCCATGGTGATGTTTCGTAGCTCCCTGTCAATTTGCATGTCCTTAGCATATTTGTTTTCCTAAAATAATGACTCGAGATTGTTCCATACTTGGACTGTTGTGGCATTTTTCTTAAGAACCATGTGAAGTAGAGAATAAGAAATAGAACTGTATAACCATATTTTGACGATGGAATCTACCTTTCGCCACTCGGTGTCATTAGGTTTCGGGTTGTGTCATCAATGTGAACGATGACATCAAACCCGATACAATGTGTGGTGAAAAGTTCCTTCCATGCGTCATAATTGAGGCATTCAAGATCGAGGACCAATGGCATATACGTCTTGATGTTGGTCACGTCGAAGGCTTTGAAAGCGGGAACCGTGGGAGCAGCCATAAATGACGAGAATGAGGAGATGTAGTCGACAATAATTGGGAGACAATATATGTATGAAAGGCAGCCGATGGTAAGAAACTGTAAGGAAGAGAATGTAGGAGAGTAAGTTAGAGAGAATGCTTTGATACCATACTGGATTTCACTATGATTGACTATTATTCAAGAATATGTATAACACATATATACATGTATAGTGGGCTAACAATGAATATCGGCTAGATACGCAAGAGCTACATTGTGACAATTGTAAATTTTGGTCAACAAAAGTCAACTGTAGTAAAATGAAGCGTACATTAATCCATATGTTTAAAAGTAAAATTTCCATAATTTTACAATGTATTATTAGATATTATAATACTAGGTACGCCAATTCAAAACAATTATCGAGTAAACGCCGAAAATACGGATAGTGAACTACTGTAGCGTAAAAATTCGATAATCATACAATTCTTATTTTGAGAATAATAATATTCATAAAACGACGTATTGGTAAATACGAACCTGTGGATATATAGGACGTCGAAAACGGAGTTCGTATGTGAAAGTTGCAACGATTAAACCGATGTGAACGGATAAATGTACACAGGGTTTGGGGTCAAAATACAAAACGTGGTGCCTTAAACATCAAATATGGAATAATAAATCATATATTATGGAACGTAATACTATCTAGTAATTAATTTCAAAGCCAAATACAATTTTTGGTAAAATGCCGAAAATCGTGTAATCGAAAAAATACTGCGCTTAAACACGTATTTCATCGTTTAATGAGCTATGATTTAATCTATATAAATATTTAACAATGTTTTTATACAATATATTTATTTAGAACATTATTTCTTCAAAAACTCATAAAATTACGCTAAAACGATTTACGATTTTATAAAAACTACTTATTTTTATATAAAAGAGTGACATTTTTATAAAACCAACTCACCCCACCCCCACCCCCTCCCTTTGGCCAACCATGAGCCATCATGGGACACACATGTCTTGTTTTTAAGAGGTATGTCTTCTTTTTAAATCATATGGTACATAAAATAAAAAAGAAATGAATTAAAAACCCATAAACACTAACTTTTCCTCTCATTTGAACTTACACCAACACCCAACATCTTCTCCAATCTCTCTCCCTCTCTCACAAATGTGATCATCCTCCTTCCTCTTCATCCTCTTCGTCCACCACCACTCCACCACCGCCGACCACCACCTTCCACCACCACCGTTCTTCGTTTTCAAGTGTTTTTCAAATCTTTTTGGTAAGTTAGCTTACTCTAGTGATTTTAAACATTATTATACAAGTTTTATTCCATTTACACACACTAACATCAACGTAAAACTATTGGGTAATAGTTTTGTCTAAGGGTCCTTTGAGCTACAAAGCTAAGATCTTGCTTCCTACCGTTAAACCCGCGAGAACAACCTTGTTTCTAACTAAAGCACACGTCAATGGTGAGTTCATACCCCTCATTTTCATCTTTTACAAACTTTTAGGGGAAGAATACAAGTTTATATGCTATATACAAATTTATACACAAGTTTATATACTATAAATAACGATTTACACAAGTTTATAAACTACTTGTTGTGTAAAAACGTTTTTGACATGAAATATGTTTAGATCTATGTATTGTGAACATTATGAAGTATACTTTTTGTGTAAAAGTCACAAAACTATAAACATATTGTGTAAAAATGCTAGATCTTAAAAAATAAAAGACACAAGAACGAAAACTAGAATAAACTACTTTTTTGTGACCGGAAATACGACTTTTCTAGCAAAAATTGTTATAACCACGTTATTACACAATTTTTGTGGGAAATATATTAAAAGATGTTGTTTATAACCATTTAAATAAGTTATTTCACCTATATTCGTAAATATATATGCTTTTTACGACCTAATACTAAAAATAAACTATTATAGGAATAGTTTGTGGATACAAATGTTACTATAACATTTTGAACAAGACAAAATAATTATATAAAAATATATAATTATTATACATTACTATATTATCATGGGAAAAATGATAATTGGCAAATTTTACGTAAACATGTTGATTGAATACATACATCTTTGTGAGACGGATCTTCACAGTACATTTATAAGTACCTACTATAAGTCCTGAATTTATAACCAGAGTCTCAGTAAGAGAGCCTGATATTTGTGTATAGATCTCTACGGGATTGACAACCACGCACCTGAGCTGCTAGCTACAGCTAGACCGACGGGTCTGAGGTTACAAATGTCTAACATTTCGACGCCTGAAGAACGTCGTAACAAGCCTACAAGGTCACAATATGGTTATAGGGTGTCTCACATGGGAAATCAACTATACATTTTGTTTATGTGGACAATATACACTTCAAATAGTTTTATACTATATTACAACTTACGTTATACATTTTTAGTCTTTGGACCTTTTAAGACTACAACACGTTTATAAGAAAATATTGGTTTTTCTGGGTTACGATACTCTATTTTACAAGGAAATGAATTTCTCATACAAGTTTTATGGAATTAAAACTACATATTAATAAATTACAAATATAAGTATGATTTTACTTATACACACTGGTTTTATGGAAATTAAAACTACATTATATTAAGATATAAACATGAGTACGGATTACATATACGTACGAGTTTTTTGGTATTAAAACTACATTATAACAAGTTACAAATATAAGTATGGTTTTACTTATTCATACAAGTTTTATGAAAATTAAAACTACATTTTATCAATATATAAATACAAGTACGATTTACTTATACGTGCGAGTTTTATAGAATTAAAACTACAATTCAGTAAGATACAAATAAAAGTACGATTTTACTTACGCAAAGGTTTTACGGAATTAGATCTAGAATTAATCCACGAATAAACATGTATTTAAATGGTTTTATACAAGAATAAGACTACGTAATACTATTTTCAAGTATAGAAACACGTATACATTTTCGGTCTTTGGGTTTTAAGACAACGACTCACTTATAAGAAAATATGGATTTTCTGGTTTCAAACACTATCTCTTTACAAGGAAAAAGGACTATGAATTTTCTCATACAAAAATCTTATGAACTCACCAACGTAATGTTGACACTCTTTCAAATTACTTGTATTCTCAGGTAACAATTAGTCACGTCCGACTAACCGGACCTAACCTTTTGGAATGGGACGTGAAGACATGTCTTTTCCTTATTTCGTTATCATACTGTAATTGGGTTGAAACAATACCGTTTGAACAATGTAACTTTCCAATTATAATGTATGATGGTTGTTATCTACTTATGTTTCGATGTATGCAATGGTTGTGATACTATGTCCCGTTTCGCCCTCAGACGATTCCGCCATCGTGGTTTGGGGGTGTGACATACCTACACAAGAGCCCATAAATAACTATATACATACACACGTCTATCACTTGCAACAAATTAAACTCTTTAGCTAACTATTTAAACTAACATCGATCTGGAAGGGTGCCCCAATTAGAGTCAAGCAACTCTAAACTATTGTGTGTTTCTTAACAATAATCTCATCTCATGGTCCATGATATGGCGAGGCACTATCTCTTACTCTAGCGATAGAGCGAATATTGACTAGTAGCAAATGCAGTTGCCGGAACTAGTTGGGTTTGTAATGTCATTCTTTGGCGTTATATTCTAATTCACAATGAAACTTTGGTTTATTGTGAGAACTTTTGAACAATCTACTTGTCCTAAAACCCAATCCACATGACGTACTATGCCTGTGGAATTGGTATATAATGTTGTTCGGGATAAAGTTCGAGTTGGTCCCATTGGTGTTTTATATGTTCCACATGAATATCAATATGCAACAATCTTTTACTAAAGGTTTACCACAATATCTCTTGCGAAGTTTATTCCAGTTTGACTGTCTACAAATCTCTGATCCAAAATTTGGGTGAACATTAGCTATGTAAATGTTATATAATTATGTAATTGTATACATATTAGAGTACATTTCCTTGATTTGTATTAGTGTTAGAGCAGGATAGTTATTTTTAGATAATTATACAATTATTTGTATTATAAATATTCATATCGAGAATCAATGAAATCAGAAGATTGATTCCATCCTTTAGATAATGGACCTAATCTGTTACAGCCTCCATGTTTTGATGAAGTCGGATGGCGAATATTCTTGATGTTTTTCATGAAGCAAGGAATGCGATTTTCTAGTAGATTTTAAATAAATTTATAGGTTTGGTCTTTCTACATGCTATAGATTCGGTGTGGTAATTCCCGACAAGACACGAAACACGACGTGAAAGTAAACGAGTTTGAGTTAAATATTCAACCGTTTAATTAAACGGGTTGACACGACACAACACGAAAATTAAATGGGTTGGGTTTGAGTCCAACCTTTTAACTCGATAATGACTCGTTTATTTATATGCAAGTTATTTTAATTCTTTAGATAAATTGGGCATGCCTGAAATCAAAGTTAAATGTCAAACAAAACTCCAGGTTGAACTTTTTTGTAATATAGAAACCACTAATTAGTTTGCCCAAGTCAAAGACATAAATTTAGTTTTTCACTATTTAATTAGTATCTCATTCTCTACGACCGCACTCGACCACTTTTCCCTCACTAGCGACTTCATTCCTTTAAACTTATTATGAATTTCGTACATCTGACTCCCAAACTATTACTCTTTCCGGTTATTCACTTGTTAATTTTCCACCTCCCCAACTCTTAGGGGCTGTTTGTGTTTTCCTAGATTAGCTTTTTTGCCACCTTTGTTCGTAGACGGACAAACATTTTCTCTACAGACTATTTGTTTTCTAAAAGACTGTAGATCTAAAAAAGTCTGCGCGTCTTATTTTTGGAAAACACATGGTACTTGTTCTTTTTGGGTCTTCAAAACTCTTCTCGTGCGTGTTTGTGTAGGATGCCCAATAAAAGTTAGCATATCTTTTTTTTCATGCCTCCACTTCTTTCTTTCTTCCCCGTTTTTCCTCCCTCTCTTCTTCTAGCCGATCTGCTCCCTTCATTATTCCTACCGGCGGACACCACTCCCCTGCGTCGACCATCGCCGTCACACAGTCCGGTCGTCGTCGCCCCTGCACTTGCAGATCACTGTTGCCGCTGCCCTACCGATCAGACTGCACCACAGCCTCTTGCCCCGACGGACCCTCGCCCACCCCCACTGTACTACCATTCTATCGTCGGACAACCTTTGAACTTGTTGAAAATGTCATATTTTGTGTGAAGTTGCTGAATATTTAAACGAATGATTTCAAATGTTTTTATGCAATCTCATGTTGATGAAACACTAGAATATTTTGTATTAACTATTGCTTAGAAATGAGATTTGTGTATGCAATATTGCTGAGAAATCAAATTAAGCAATGTTCTAATAGTGCTTATTTGTGAAGTATTATATGAATTATTGCTGATTTTTGAAGCATTGTTGAAATCAAAATTTTGAAGTAATGTATGAAATATTGCTGATTTGCCGAAGGCAAAAAAAAAGGGGGGAGATAGAGAATAGGAGATTCAGAAGAGTCAGTGCTGATTTTAGAGCTGGAAATGTGAATTTTTGTTTCTCTAATAGTGCTGATTTCATATTTTTGTCTAATTTGCGTATAGTATTGCTGATTTTAGAGCTAAAAATATGAATTTTGTGTCTCTATTTATGCAGCGGACTGAGAGTATATGTTAATTTGCGGGATGAAATCGTCGAGCATTTCAATGTTTTAAAACAAGAATTGTTAATTTATTTAAATTACAGTGTTGAAAAATCAAATTATTTATTCTCAATTTATATTAAATGTCTGGACTTAAAAAACAGTCTTTTTCGTGCAGACAACACACATTTGGTCCATCCATTCTTTTGCAAATGTGGTCCGTAGACTGCATACGTTTTACCTCTTAAAAAATAAACACCTTACTCTTTCAACCTTATTCAGTGTTTCAATCTACCATGCTACGATACATTTACAGAGTAAACGGGTTGACACGCCAACCCGTCAACCTGAAACAAAAATAAACCGGTTGACACGACACGATAATTAAACAAGTCATGTTTGGTTCAAGCTATTTCAATTCAGAAACCCGCCAACCTGACACGAACACGACACGATTGTCAGACCTACTACAGATGGGGCTTACGCAGATCAACTATACCAATTTTCTGAACTTCGAGATGAGATTTATCTAAATCGAATATAAAATTTCTGAGGTTTGCGCTTTCTTGAGGTTGGGTGTGGTGAATTTGGCGGCTAAAACAAAAGTTTAGGTGTGGGGGAACATAATTTCACAATAAGTTTTTTCCCACAATGTTAATAATTTTACATTTTCTTTTAACGATTGGTTTTCCCAGACTCAACAATTGTTTACCTACCTACGGAGGTATAGTCCACAGGACCACGTTAGATAAAGTATAAATGTCAAACTTAGCATGTTTAGACAATCACATTAGATAGCATAAATGTCAAGCATGTGGTTAGTAGCACAAAAAGGTGGCCGAGTGTGGGTCGTTCAAGTCTCCTGCAGCTATAAATACGATAACACACAAGTTGGTTTTTTCTTTTTTCTTTTTTTCTTTTTGGTCATTCTATAAGTTGGCTGAATGTTGGTGACCTGCCCACACACTTAATTACAACACTGGTACAAATGTTAATCGTGTGAACTTGATGACTTGACGTTGATGCAATTATGAAACGTGCAGAAAACCACAATCTGAGGAGTAGGTATTATATGTGTTTGATGTGTGGACATGTGATCGTCGTCAGGATTGATGGGGTCGCAATAATGAGCATTTAAAACGTTTTTACTCCGAATACAATCGCTTATACGCTTTAGATTATTGGTATGCTTTACTTTTTCACGGCATCAAAAATATGTTACACATCGCCGCATCATCTTTATTTTATTATATAACCAGGGTTGTGTAGGAACGAAAATTATATAATCAAAATATTAATAAATATATTTTGAATAATAATTAATTTATCATTGTTAACTAATACTTTTATAATAAAAAAAAAGTTGATATTAATTATTGACATTATAGTTTACAATAAGAAAAAATAGACATATATTAAAAAGTTTAAAATTAAAAAATTTAAAGTTGTTATAATAATAGAGAGAAATTAACAAATAATATTCAAATTAATATGTTTCAAAATAGATATTCAATTATTTTACATCATAATTATGCATCTATTTTGCAGTAACAAATATCATTTACAGCCTCATTATAGCATCTTCATTCCGAGGATTGGTTGCTTCATATATAATTGCACTTAAATAATCCAATCACCTTTTAATATATTAAGCTCAGTTATCTTAGTATATGTCATCAAAATGGTGAAACTGCGAGTATAAATAAAGTATTTTTATGTGGTTACAATTAACTATTTATATTAAACCACATATATAACGAAAATTAATTGATTACATTAAATAGTTATTTTAATGTCAAAACTCTTTAATTCTAAAATTCGAAATCGTTATTAACCTTAAGATAGTTAATTGATACCTACGGTTTTTATGATGATGAAAGATACTAATATTAAATATAAAAAAAATGATGTACTTTTAACTTCAACTAAATTGGTTGTTGAAGGTTGATATAAAAATTGTTAATTTTTTAAAATATTAATTTTTATTGAATCTAACTCAAAAGATTTCAATTGATAAATTAAATACAATAAGTTAAAGGCTTTTTCAAATGAAGTAGTTAAAGATACAAATTTGTAATAAAACATTCATGAGTTGTTATCTAAAAAAGACTGTATACTAAAGTTTTAGAAAAAAACTAATTTGTTTGTATATAATAATAATAATAATAATAATAATAATAATATACCTATTGATCAGGTTAGAGGTTTTACCGATTCAACAAATTTTACACATTACATATACAATAACATTAATAACATATTTTGTCGTCAAATTTAAAAAGTAAAAACTAATGTTTAATTAAAATAAATTAGCATAATTAATATCATAACATAATAATATCATAATATCATAATATCATAATATCATATAACTTTATCACAACATTTATGATTATCAATTAATAACATTAATATTGAATTCAAACAATTATCTCACCTTAATAAAACAGTTAATAATTATAATTAAAAGACATTTGCAAAGTTATTGGACTTTTAAAACAATGTGGTTGATGATAAATTAATATAATATAACAAATATATAGATATACAAATATAGATATTAGAGTAAATTACAATTTTGGTCCCTATGGTTGACCCAAAATCACACTTATAGTCATCCGTTTCATTTTCAACTCTCGTTGTCCCTGTAGTGAGCATTTGGTTACAGCTTTGGTCCCTGTGGTAGCCAAAAGATAACATGGTCTATTTGAAAAATACCAAAATGCCCTTTTCAATTTGTTTTTCGATTTTTTTTAATTTATCCTAATTTTAAGCAATTAAAATTAAAAGAAAAAAAATACCCCACCCCCTCCTACCCATCTTACTCCATCCCTTACCTCGTCTTCTCCGGCGACACACCTTAATCACCACTTTCTCGCTCGGTGGATCAGACCTTAATCCCTCACTAATTTGCTACCTCCGGTAGCCGAGCTCCGCCTCTATTTCTCTCACAACTAAAATCAAAAGAGGCAAAGACGTAAATGGATTTCTTAACAGACTCCTTTCGTGCCTCCAGTCGTTGGCCTCCACCATGGATGATGAAGAAATAGGGCCAAGGCGAAGCAAGAAAAGGAAGAGTTAATCTCTTTCTATCTCTCTCTCTCTCAATTCTAGATCATCAGGTAGGTTTCTATGTATCAATTTCTATATTCTATTAGTGGTTCAACACTTTCATGTTTTATTTTCTTTCTTTAATACCCAAACTAACAAAAAGAAAAAAAAATCTTTTTGTGGCAGAAAGCGGTATAAAGGAGATCATTTTCATGTTTTCTTTTCTTTTGTGAATAAAGAAGTTTGTTTTTCCGAAATTCTTTTTTAAATAAGGATATTGCCTGTTTCTGTATAGAGAAGCTTTTGATGCACTCATACCCAACTGAAAAACAAGTAACAAAATGGTACTCTTTTTGGAATTCTAATCCGTTCCTAGTTTCAATATTTTCGTTAAGTACGTAAATCGAAGATAAGATCTTATGTTTGATTGTACAGTGCTTACTCAAGTGCTTGAGAAGATAGTTTTACTCATCGATAACAACCATGGATTCTGACGGTAAATTAGTTCCAAGGTAAATGAGCTCCGACGGTAAATGAGGTGGAGACGCCACGATCCCTACCAACTCAAATGGTTAAAGCAAAACCTTCTTTATCTCCACCGGAATTCATGGAGGAAGATGGGGAGGAAGAGATGCCACGAGCTCCGATCATGTCTCCGTCAAGCTCAATCCCGCATCAATAGTATGAACCCTGATTTATGGGAACTAACGCCGCCATGGGTCGGGGTTACTTTCTAGTCTCTAGTTATAGTGATTATTGTAGTACAACCACGAGAACCGTAGCCATGGAAGTAGATCCTCACAAGATGAAGAAACCCAGACGGTGGTGAAGAAACCCAAACGGTGGTGAGAGAGAGGGGGTGGGGGTAGGGGTGGGGTATTTTTTATTTTATTTCTAATTACTAGAAGCATAATGGATTAAAAGAGAATTGAAAAAATAAATTAAAAAGGGTATATTGGTCTTTTTACCTAGCTAAGGGACCAAAATTGCAAGATTTTGGCCACCACATGACCATCAGCATGAAATTTGAAAATGATGACTAATACCGCAATTTTGGGACAACCACATGGACCAAACTTTTAATTTACTCTAGATATTAAAGCTCTTCAAATTTCAATCAAAAAGTTAATTATTGTTAAACTATTATAACTTAAATGACTTTGTTAACTTATAAATTCAATTGATACATATGGCATTTGTTATCGATATTAACAAATATTATGTCTTAATAGATGAGAAATATAATAATTTGATATCTAAAACAATTAGTCGTCTTGAATAAAATCTACCTAAATATTAAATTTTAGGATGTTGATTTGGCTTAATATTTCTAATTTGATATTTAGATTTATAAATTAAAGTAATATGAATGGTTTTTGTGATTATTGATTTAATATCTTAATAAATAAAAAATGAAAAATATTTGTTAATCATAATTTTAAATCATTGATCATGTTCGATTGATGGTGTATCGACCGTTATAAGTTGTGTGAATGTTTGTGTGTGTGTGCATGCGCATGTATATGTATGTATGTATATAATGAATAACAAATATATTAATTTTTATACATAACAAATAACAAATAATATTAAAGAAATTTAATACTAAAACTACTAATAACATAAATATTGTAAAAAAATCTATTATAACATTTGCATTAAAAAACAACATTTTAAACATTAATAAATTATACAAAAAGAATATACAAAAATCAATATACATTTGATGTATTTGGTTCATTGAGAAAATTTATCAAACTCTGGTTTTATTTCATTTTCCCTTAAAAAGTAGTTATCAATATTTTAGATTTACTTCTCATCCCAAACTATATTATCCTAAGAAATTCCACATTATGACCATTGATACTTCAAAACTCATTTCCTCAACTCTTCAAATTGCATCACAAACTCTTCAAAATATGAATGTTTTTTTGTGAGAAAACCTGATTTATATACTACTAATATACTCACTACATATTAATGAGAGGAAGATGAAAAAGCATTTAGTTAAAACATATTGAATTTAATAAAAATAAGATGTAAGTTAGAAAACTATTGAGTGGTAGTGATTAATTGTTTGAAAGTTGAAAAGTTGTGGAGGTTTCAAATGAATATGATGCAATAATGAGACTTATCTTGAACTATATTCATTTGGATGACCTTTATTATAAGAGTTACTAAGCGAATCCCTACGCGTTGCGCACGAATAAAGCTTAGTTAAAATAAAAAAATATTTAAAATTTTCATTGGCATTGTCTTTAACTATGAAATAACAAGTTTTATATACAAAATCAAAATATTGATGTAAATCATTATTATTAACTTGAACCACATGATAAAAAAGTCTTAAGTTTTGAGGTGCAAAATTTTAATTGTTATAATGATTGAAGTTGATGATACTAAATAAAATCTATAATTTTTTTTTACTTATGATATATCATTATGATGATATTATAGATATATAAGAAAGTTAACGATTATTTAGCATTATGACAACGCCTAGTAATATCAAATACTGTAGTCGTTGTTGAGCCCTATTCTTAGTGAAAGTATATCATATATCTACTGGTATTACTCACTTTTGTGCTAGTGCTATTGTGCAAGAAAAAGATGAAAACAGGGACCAAAGACGTACAATTTGGAAGAATTCTGATGATCAAGGCAATATCAGGCGAACTCGCACGTGCGCCGTGGGATTCACAAAGGCACGACGCGGTGATGAGGCGGTAAAAAATATTCAAATGCCGAAAAAACGGGGATAAGACCATACGCGCGCCGCGGAATTCATTTGTGCGCGGCGCGGTCGCTTAAATTTTGCAACTATAAATAGAGGGTTCTAGGTCGAAAAAATTAGCAGAGGCTTGGCATAAAATCGACTCCCAAGACCCTTTGACTCCAAGTTTTAGCTTCAGCAACCATCATTTGGTATTTTTTATGTTTTCTCTTTAATTTTCAATTAGATTCATAGTTAGGAATATTTGGATAGTGTCTTTTGGAGTGACAACCATTGATACTAAGTCTTAGTTTCTGTTTTTTGGATGTTTGGTTACTGTTTTGAACCTTTGGGATCTGAGTTTTGTTGATGAAGCATTTGGTTAGTAGTAATTGTTCTCTTTTCGGTATTTCATGCTTTTGAATGATTGTGTGGATGTTTGGATTGTGTTTGATGCTTGGTTGACCTTTTGTTGCTTCTGATTTTTAGATATAATTCTAATTTCAGTTGAGTACTTAGGTTAGTAATTGGACTTTAGTTTAGTGAATGTTTGACTGGAATTATTTGAGTTTATGATCTTTGGGAATTTTGTTAGCAAAAGTTAGGAACTAGATCCTTTGACTGTAGCGTGACACTGCAGTTGGTAATCTGTTACCTGTCTCGACCACGTAACTCCTGTGGATCGACCCTGACTACCACTATACTAGTGTGTGTTAGGTATTTTCTTATTTTTGACCGCACAACAACCTAGGCGGGTCAAATTTTGGCGCCGTTGCCGGGGAGTTGTGAGCTTGAGAATAGGTGATATGTAGGACTTTTTTTAGTTTCTGATTTTTTTAGTTAGTTAGTAATTTTGCTTTTGGTTTCTCGTGCGTGTGCATTAGTGCATGCGTACCCGTAGGGGTGAGCAATTATCCCCTTTGCGTTTTGACTCAGAGATTGGGCGAACTGCGCGCAAGAACCGTGCACGTAGGCGTTTAAATACAATGAGTTTTAGTAATACTACTAGTAGTATAGTAAGTGTTGCCCAGGAACCCTCGGGTGAGGCAACGGGGATGTCATTTATTCCCCCGATTTCAGAATTTCACATTGGGAGCACGAGTGCTATTGGTGGTGCGGTTTCAGCCCCTGCACCTATACCATCATGCACTCCGTCGTCGATTCCGCCATTTCAACCTTTATCCCAACCATAATCCACAAACCCATTTACATCTGCCATGTCTTGGGGAGGGCCGACCCGTGATGGCACCCCAGTATTTAGACAGCAGACACCCATTTCTCAACCCATTTCACAACCACCACCGGTACCTTTTAAACCACAAACCACATTCCAACCTATACCACCGCAGCAACATTACCAACAACAATCACCTCAGCAGCAGTACCAGTATCAAGAGGCTGAGGAGAGGTATGAGGATGAAGACGAAGGATGGGTTCCACCAGCACCACAACAACCATGGAACCGAGGTCGGGGACCTCCAAGAAGACCACAACAGCATTAACCTCTACAAGGTCAGCAGAGATATAATGATCATCACTTTTACGGTAATCCTGCTCAACCCTTGTATTTTGCACAACCGAGGGGGCAATCGGTTGCATCGCACTTCCAGCCACGGGAGTACGATGACTCGTTGCATATTTACATTTCTGATGATATAGAATCTCAAGTAGAAATTAGGCCTCAGTTGTTAGGGATACTACGGGAATTTAGGGAGTACAAACAGGATGACCCATACAACCACTTGTATGAATTTATAGCAATAACCAACGCTAACACCCCTAGGAATACCAATAAGAACATCTTTAGATTAAGATTGTTCCCATTCACTCTGAAAGACAAAGCCAAATATTGGTTCACGTCTTTGCCATCAAATATCATCACTACATGGGACCAACTCAAAGCTAAGTTCTTACAAAAATTTTATCTGGCAAGCAAGACGACAGAAATCAGGAGGGCTATTCAGGATTTCCAGCAGAAGCTTGGAGAAGCTTTTCATGAAGCATGGGACCGTCTAAAGGAATTGATGAGGTCGTGCCCTCACGACAATATTCCAAAGTGGCAACTGGTGAAAGTATTCTTTTAAAGAGCAAGTGAGACGAATCAAGCTATGATTAACGCATCATCTAGTGGCACTATTATGATGCTGGACCCGGAGGAGGCCTGGCAGTTTTTGGAACAATTATGTAATGGCTCTAAGCCAAATTTCTCCACAAGAAAGACGGTAGGCACAGCGGCAGCAGTGGGAGCCGATGCCGATTGGAAAAAGGATGTAAAGAAAGAGATAAGCGAGCTTAATAAGAAATTTGATAAACTCATGTCTACTTTGCAAAATGGACCTCAGAGTCAGCCACAAGGAGGTCAAGGAGGACCAAAGACTCAAGAAGCAAATCAGGTCTATGGTCAGGGTCAAGGTCAATATAACAATGGACGACCCTATAGACCATATAATCAAGGTCAACAGAATTTCAATAACCATAGACAGAGCAACTACCAAGGGCAATCATCCAACCCACCCAGGCAGTATCAACCGGCAAAAAATAATGGTAATGCCAATGGAAGCTGTAGCAGCAACAATAGGGGGCCCAACAACTCTATCAACAACGCCTCAGGAATTCAGGAGGATTTAGTCGCGAAAATGTATGAGATGTTCAACACAATGCAGCAGCAATCGCAGGCCAATGCGAAAGCCATCGTCAATATGGAGAGGCAAATCGCCGCCTCGGGAATTCAGGAGGATTTAGTCACGAAATGTATGAGATGTTCAACACAATGTAGCACCAATCGCAGGCCAATGCGAAAGCCATCGTCAATATGGAGAGGAAAATCGCCCAAATGGCTGAAGACCAACAAAAAGAGACAATGGGAAGCTGCCCGGTACCACAGAAGTCAATCCAAACCATACTCAGCGAGCGGGGAAGGAGCAGGTCAATGCTGTCGATGCAGAATGGAGAAAAGTGACCATGGAAGATCTGCTAGGTCACGAAAGTGGGATTGAAGGACCAGGCAGAAAAGAGGAAGCTGAGAATGAAAATGAAAGCAAGGAAAATGTTAATATTGAGGTCGAAAAAGTTGAATTTGAAAAGGAGGTAAAGGGAATCCCAGTTAAGAAGAAGCCTCAACCAAGGGAGGACAAGGATGTCCAGCCAACAATAGCAGGAATTAAACAGAAGAAGAAGGGAAAGAAAGAGCAAAAAAAGCATGAAGTGCCCAACAAAGTGACTGGGCCCTCAATTAACCAGCCTTTGTGGGAAGAGCTTAGGAATACTCCGGAGGATACAAGAATTCTTCAGGAGATGTGTGAGAAAAATGGGAAAAGAAAGACTCCCACACCTAACACTGTGAGGTTGACCATCAAGGCTAGTGAAGCATTGCTGGGAACATTGCCCAAAAAGGAGAAGGATCCTGGATCACCACTGATTACTGCTACCATAGGAGATGTGGTCATTAGGAATACCTTACTGGAATTGGGAGCAAGCGTGAATGTGCTACCGGGATATTTGTATTATAAATACAAGAATGAAGAATTAGAGCCAGCAAAAACCGTATTACAGTTGGCTGACCAGTCAACCAAAGTGTCCCGAGGTAAGCTGACCAATGTCATAGTGAAGGTTGGGGATTTCTTTTACCCAGTGGACTTTTTAGTTATGGAATACGAGAGTCAGGAAGATGCGCCCGCGTTAATACTAGGACGTCCATTTTTGGCTATAGCTGGCGCTATTGTTGATTGCAAAACAGGAGATTTGGATATCTTCTTTGGGTCGAGGAAAAAAAGGTTGAATATGTTCGGGAATCCCATATCTCTACCTCAAGGGTGTGATGACAAGAATCTGAACATCAACTTGCTAATGAAACTAGGGAATATGGACAAAAGCAAAATATGGACGCGAACAGGAGAAGGAGGAAAAGAGGATGTTTTAAAGGAAATGAAGGAGCATCCGTTGTCTACCATTGACAAAGAGCAGCTGCTGGACATGATGGAAATGTTGGAGGCGAGACACCAGCAATACGAGAAAGATGCAAGGGAAAGAGAAGCAAAGGTCTTTCAACTTCTAGAAGCCCAACAACAATGGATTAGCAGAGTTAGTGACAGAATGACTCAACTCACTTCATTGTTGTCAATGATGGCTCACAATTTTGCACCAAATCACAAGATGAAGACACCAGCAATTCAAGAAGAGTAGGGATAAGAACAACATGTCCGGCTAAAGACGTTAAACTTAGCGCTTGTTGGGAGGCAACCCATCTTTCATAGGTAGGTACTGTATTTCTTAGTATTAGGAATATTATATCATCGTCATCGTAGGTATTATTGGTCCAAGGCAAGTGTGGGGCTGAATTGAAGAGAAATTGAATTTTTGATGACCGCGTCGCGGTCAGGAGTTTTGCGCGCCGCGGGATCGTAAACCAACCCGATACGCAGGGTTTGATTTCGGAACACGCGCGTCGCGGTCTGCTCATATCCGCGTCGTGGGAGTCGATCAGTCGGTTCCCTCCGTTAAAAGGTAAGCCGCGACACTATTCACAAACACACACACATGTCGCAGAGCTCCGATCACCAAAAATTTTCTCGAGTTTTTCTTGCCCATTGCATTCCCGCTACTAAGGTACGTCGTTCTAATTAGTTTTTACTTGTTAAAACTAGCTATTAGGCAACTGATTTGGTCGATTTATAAAAAAACTCAAAAACTTAGAAATCGCCAATGCTGACTCGTAGGGTGTTTATTTTGCCAAATAATGACCATAGATGAGTTAGTCGGTGCTTAGGCTACCTTGTAGTGTGTTTGGATCAAGTTAACAGGCGAAAATCAACGAGTTTTGGTTTCGAATTCGAACCAGCCGCTCGCCGCGTCGCGCCCTGGTTCTTGGGCCGCGTCGCGGTACGGTGGGGAAGAAAAGGACTTAATTTGCAAAAATATTTTGTCTGGTTATTTTTTTGTGCAGATGTCTTTCAGGCTTGATCATCCATTTCATCAGTTCCCCGCTGAGCTGGACAGTTCAGTATAGTATATTTCGCGGAGGGATGCCCTCATTAGTCGCTGGGTTCTAGAGGCGACGATCATTGGCCGAGATATCCTCAGAGACGCATGACTTTGGGGCGAGATCGAGCCATTTCTCCACCGCACTTGGGTCGATGGGGAGGCTACCTTTACATGCCGAGGTTGGGACAAGCTCATGGCCACCCAGGACGACACTGTATACACGGAGCTTTTACTGGAGTTTCTTGCCACAATTCGTTATGCACCGGGTTCTCAGGAGGCTCGATCCACTCATCTGATTCATATTGGGGGGTGTCCCCAGGGAGTGCATCCTCCGGGATTTTGGGAGGCGCACGGGTATCTATACGGAGGCGGACCTCCAGTACCGCCATTTCACGCAGTTCTTTCAGGCGTGCGTTCAAGGGCAGCCCGCCAGGGAGGCCAATGCTAGACGTTTGGGCACCTTTGTCCAACGTATTCTATGAGACGGGGTCGGCCAGGGAGAGCCAGCTCTGCGATCCGCTTCACCGGCTCATGCACCAGATCGTCTCCACCTTCATCATGCACAGGGAGGGGGGAGAGAAGGTGTCCGGTGAGATCATGACGTATCTCTGGGTGCTCCTTGACCCCTCCAGGTTGCTCCACCTCCCGTTTGCCCTAGCTGTCTCTCTTTCCACCCGTGCGACGGGTGCATCAGCCAGCAGTCCTCTAGCCCACGGGCATTACATGACCCGCCTGGCCCGTTCATACCGGATCCTTACTACCGCGACTGTGGCCTCTTTGACTGCTCTACCTCCAGTTCGCACTACGACGCGAGCTTTGGAGAACATGGGGCTAATTGAGCAGCAGCGCCCGGGCCAGTACGTGAGGGTGGCGACCGAGGCCGCCCAGGACCCCCAGCCAGCATACGCCCAGCCGGGTAGGGGACGCCGGAGACCGGCAGCACCAGCACCAGCAGAGCCAGCGCCACAGCAACAGCAACAGCAGGAGGATCCATCGGCCATCCACCGATTGGAGGTCAGGGTCGCGAGGATGGAGGATTAGTTGGAGTGGATCGGGGAGGTACTTTTGCAGATCGCTTCAGCACAGGGACAGCGCCCCCGACCATTCCCAGCCCGAGCCCATGATCATGAGGCTGGACCTTCCAGGCCACCAGGTGGCGATTGATGTATTTTTCTTATTTTCTTTTGGATATATGTACTGTACTATGACACTTTCTATATTTTGTCTGTCTATATTTTATTGGTGTTTTTTTGCATTTGATGTTTTTGTTGAGTCTTGCATGTGATACCAAAAATTGGGGGGAGTTGTTTCAAGCAAGTGTAGGGTCACCGTGCCCCCTCCACTTGCTTTGATCACTAGCGTGTTCACTGTTGTGCTACAACTCCAGAACGCTAAATCAATGACCTTTTTGTGCGTATTTATACCTGTGACACCGAGTACCAATCAAGCAGTTCAACCGTCTAAAGGGGTAACTCTTTCTCCCTTGTTTTGACATTTTTATGTACAACGGGGACGTTGTACGGTTTTAAGTGCCGGGTGTGGACGGTCGAAAGAGTAGTTTTTTGAAATTTTTGCGGAAAATGACCGATTTTCAAAATTTTTAGCAACTTTTTCAATTTTTAATAGATTGTAATTTTGAAACGAATAGTTTATGATTGTTTATAGCGTTGGTATTTTTCGAGAAATACTGTTTAGTTGTGATCATGCTATATGTTTAGTCAAATAAGCCGAGTTTTAAGAGTTAGATGATTGGAGAGGTTTTAGGATTGGAATTTAGGAAGGAATTGTCAATCTATGGCCTTTGTTGTTCGAGCCGGTAGGTCCGAAAAGGGTGGCCCGAAAAAGGCGTTTATGCACCTTACCACCTAATATCGTTTTGTCTGGGATGGTATTTCTGAAAGCTCGATACACGGACAACATCGAAAGTCATGGACAATTCTTTAATAACCTTTAGAATCTGAATGAGTACGTACACTTCATTGTGGACAGAAAATTTGTAATCAAGGGTTCTTTAGAAAGCCATGAATTCCAAAGAACATTCCGATTATGTTTTCACGAACTATTTCACTATAATTCGTAAGGCAATAAGCTTTGAAATTGAACACAGTCAAAAATTGTTTGAGTCTTTATTAGAATTTGTTAAAAACTCTCTTGCTTGGGGACAAGAAGGGAACAAGTGTGGGGTGTTTGACAACGCCTAGTAATATCAAATATTTTAGTCGTTGTTGAGCCCTATTCTTAATGAAATTATATCATATATCTACTGGTATTACTCACTTTTGTGCTAGTGCTATTGTGCAAGAAAAAGATGAAAACAGGGACCAAAGACATACAATTTGGAAGAATTGTGTGAAGGGTTTTCTAGCAAACAATGAACACAAAAATTCCTATGGTTCACATGCAACCCTAAGATGATCTATGTTTTCTTCTATGAAGACAATAAACTAGAATCCTAAAGCCAACAATTATTTCTAAAGATTAAAACAAGAATTACCAACCTTTGAATCTTGTTCTTGAAGCTAGCAGCACAAGTGTCCTACCTCAAATGCAAGTCACACCCAAGCAATGGAGAAGACAGTTCAGCAGAGTTCTCTTAGTGAGAGTTGGCGTAGAAAAAAGGGGAGCCAGGAGGTTCCTTTTATAGCCTCCAAGGGTTATAGCTGAAACCCTAGAGGAGCCTCCTTAATGGGCAAGCATGTTGACCATTTGGACCAGGAATTCTAAACCCTAATTAGGGTTTTCACCAACTATGGAGTTCCCTCCATATTGGCGCCAACTTTGGCCCCTGGCTACTGGCTTGCTAGTTATTCAACTATTGAATAAATACAAACCAGTCCCTGCACTTTTAATTAATTAATTTAATCACTAAATTAATTCTAATTAATTCTAGATTAAATCTCAATTAATTATTATAGTTTCTAATTAATATATTAACACTTAAATATATTAATAAACCATTTAATTAATTCTATTGATTTATTAAACAATTAATAAATCAACCTTTTACTCTACTGAACTCTATCCTAACCTCCAGCTACGAGGGCAACCCAAATGGACTTTGCTTCAATTAACAAGATAAATATAAATATAAAGTCATGACTTAGACACCTAATCCAACAGTCTCCCACTTGGATAAGTCTATGATTTTAATTTATCTTCTGATTAATAAACAACCTGTAGCTTCCAAGAAACTGCTGCCGAACTCTGACCCAGTCAGTTCTGTCCATAGATAAGTAATCATATGACCCTTCGTCCAACAAGATATTTTCAGACACGAGACATGGATTGAGATAAATATCTGTCCAATACTTTGTTTCCTGATTTCCGATTCTGCTTATGACTTTCGGACTTCTAATTGAACACATCAATTTAGTCCCGACTGGCCAGCACTTTAGTCAACTTCAAAATCATCGAGAGGCCTACAGATATCTGTTTCCCTATCAGGGTCAAGGAACGAATAAGCTTTGACTCATATGATTGTGTCTTTTACTTATCAAATCGTACACAACAATGCTTTTTGTAACATCGAGTTACTGATGCATTTCGCTCATCAATGCACAACCGACTCGCAAATTTCAACTCATATGTCTCCACTTCAAGATCATACGATATTATCGTCTCAACATTGCTCGTGATGTAATCCATGAAGCAATCTATTGAGCGTGGGTTTATCCAATACTTAAATCTCTATTTCTAAGTACTCATGAACGTTGTAGCAGTCTTACTGCAATGTCTAACTCCTTAGACAATCTACAAACCAATTCACGACAGTCTTCGTTCATACTTACTCCCGAAAAGTATGAGCGACTGTGGACTTTTGAATAATCAAATTATTCGGGAAGTGAAACATGCAAAATTGAAACATAAAATCTGACCGGTGGCTACTCTTGCCTAATTACCAAGTCTCTACGAGGTAATCACCAAGTCGGATTTTACATAAAACTATTATCGGCTTCTAGATTCCTTTTAAACTATTTAATTCGTGTTATGTATCTATGTCTACTTGACCTTTCACTCTTTCTATGTATTCAAATGTCATACATTTATACACTTTATCCGATCGGATATCCTTCCGATGATATTTCAATTTTGGTCATACCATTATTCTCACTAACAACTCCATTCTATGTACTGTGACTTTCCATGGTTCTCGGGATCTTTAGTCCACATGACTGCACCCTAAGACTATTTCGAGGTGTTACGATGTACCGGTGAGCCACACGTGCTCTATCGGAATGCCAACGAAATTCTTTAACATTAAGTCTTTATTTGGAAAACTCTTTCCAAATTGTTATCAACATTCACCCCTAATAATTTTCCAATGATTTCTCACGTATGTACAAAATCCATTAAGTATTCCCAGCCAGGTCATATCCTGAATCTGACTCAGTATGCTCTAAGCATTAAGTCGTCAAGACATGTTCATGACACTTATGATCGATCCAAGAAACTTGTTGGATTCGATCTAGTCCTATTCCAAACCCTTTTGGAATCTTAGGATTACTCATAATCCTTGTGTCATGACCTTTAATAACTATATCCTTTCGGAGACTTTTTCTCATGCATCTTGAATCTTATCAAGATCATGCTTATTATGGCCAGTTCTATACTGATGACAACATCTATCTGATATATGTCAATGGATTATGTGAGTACGTTGCACCTTTCATACCTCTCATGCCAAATCATCACGCTTTGCAATGACAGGAAACTCCTTTCCTGAGCTATGCATCTTGAGTCTCATCAAGAACATCTTGGCAGAGTTTCGATCTATTTCATAGACGTTTGTAACCACCCGAGCATGCCGTATCTTTATTAAGTCTTTCATAGTGATCCGTCTCTTAACACCAAGTCATTACACTTTGTAATGAAAAGAGACGTTTCCTAGAAACACTATGTAACACACATATGGAGATAGATAACAGCAACACTCCCACTGGCTTCAACACGGTTATGGACTATTCACAAAATCTAGAGCTTATGACACATTTTGAGAATCCAAACCTTTCTGACATCTTAATGGAAATCTTTCA
This sequence comes from Cichorium intybus, assembly GCA_023525715.1. Classification (NCBI taxonomy): domain Eukaryota; kingdom Viridiplantae; phylum Streptophyta; class Magnoliopsida; order Asterales; family Asteraceae; genus Cichorium; species Cichorium intybus. The sequence goes on along the minus strand of CM042013.1, from coordinate 117,930,705 downwards.
GCCCATTCTCAAAATCCAATCCTTTGGCATATTTCGAGAATCTGAATATCCTTTCTTGCGAGATGCCCGCAGGGAAATCCCGGGCCCATGTACCTTTATACTGGCATATTCTTTGTGAGTCCCTATTAGTGTGCCGGTGATCCACACGTGCTCCACTAACGACTTACAATATGCATCATCCTTTCAGATTTCATCTTCTATTGAGAGTGCTTCTCTCGGAGTCAATTTCTTGACTCTGAGTATCGTCTCAGTCAACTAGATGTTTTGAAGGTACGTTTCTGTCCATGTTGGTTTCTTTTGATGATTACTCCCACTGGTTTTAAGACCAGTTGTAAAATCAATCAAACTGTCACATAGACTCTGTCTCGTCCTAAGGTTCTCTTAATTGGCAGCAACCGGGCTCACCAATGCTTCCAAGTAGTCGGATTGAAAATCCGTACCAACTATAGTGATTTACCACTATTCGGTATGTCACCCCGATCATAATTACTTATGACGGTGATCATCAATACTACTGGTCAAGAGAAGACTATGTCAGTATTAAAACAGAAATCTGATTTCTGCTCTAAGCCTAGTGATGACTTAAAGGTTCTTTCACTTGGCTAATCCTGAACTCATTCAGGACTGTCCCAACTCCCACTGTTTCCTTAGAACATGAGTTCTATCTAAAAGAGCTCTTTCTCTTCCAGGTACAACGGGATAGCCAGTGAAACGACATTTCTGATTAGGTTCGGGCTGGTCATGAGGTTCGGACGAACACTACAAGACCATGGACCTTTAATGTACAAGTGGGACAATCCCAGCTTTACATTTTAGACAGTGTCTGCAAAACCTACTTAGTCGAAGGATGTGGTTGGAATATGGTTTATATGGTCTGACTGGTATAGAATTCAATTTATTGGAAACTAATTGACAATGTATCTCATACATTGAGGATCGAACTGTTTCGACCAATGCTCCATCATCTTCCCTAAGACACATTATAACTATTAATGTTCTTGGAAGAGAATGACTGTGAAACATTTTCCCAGTTCATGTTGTCACTCAGGTTCTGAGGGTCTCATACTTCCTTTGAAGTCCTTGAACTGTTCAAGGATTCAATCCAATCGCTTATTCTGATAAGCGAAGTGATATTCGTCATACCGACTGACAAATATTGTGAAGTACAAACAATTGTGTTCTATTTGGAGATTCGAGCAATACATAGCAACTGATGTGTCCGTTGCTCCTAATCTCAGTGTCTTTTACATCTCTATGTAAACTTATGACTTTGTTAATTTTATTCAAGACTTGCAATCTTCAGTTGACTCTAGGTCAACTGATTCCAAAATCCTATCCTCATGATCTTGGGGTGATTCATTTCTTGCCACATGTCCTTTATAAAGAACTTAATCATCATCTGACTCTAAGTCAAATGATTACAAAGTCCTGTCCAACTGGATCTTTGGTTGATTCACTTCTTGACACATTAAGAGCTCAACTCATCAAGTGACCCTAAGTCAAGTGATTCCAAAGTCCTGTCCAACTGGACCTTTGGTTGAATTGATTCTTATAACATTTAACAATCATAAGGGACACAATTCCTAAAATCCAAACACTTTGGATGTATTCAACATTCAGGTTATTACTAATTTTGCATTCAACACAATCATACAACATTTCAAGGATATTTCAAACAACATGTGTTAAAAGAAAATCGACAATTTTATGAAAACAAAATCCTTGAACAATGTATAATATGATAGACAATGTCATACGCATCTAATAAGCTAATAACATTATTTCAATATCTAACTAAACTTCAAAACCGCATGAGCCTGAAATACAATCCAAATGTGCTCCTATGCGCCAATGTCCAGTACCTTACTCATTCCCTGCATACAAACCAAAATGTGACTATCACATTATGCATCAAGGAATTATAGAACAGGAGTTTTAAGGTTTTTAGATATACCTGAGCTTTCAAAAGTTTTTGACCTTGGAGCGTCTTCCAATCTTTCCGCGACTGTATCCGATTCTGTGGATTCCCAGCTTAAGACATATCCAGACGATCTGGATCGTTTCTTGCTGCGTCTTTCCACTGAACTTAATCCAGAAGTAGCTGAACCATTGGAGCTATGACTGTCCAAGAGTGACTCGTATAAAATCAACAGTGAACGCATTTCCATTAAGGTCTTCCTTTCTATATTTCTGAATGAACATATCGTACTTACTGGTCAGTGAAGTGAGTAGAGTGTTAACACTCGACTCCTGACTCATGGAGTAACCAAGTTTGTACAATTCTCCTATGTACACTTCAATATGAAGAACATGTGAATCGATGCTACTTCCTTCTTTTAACTTACACTCTGCAAGTCTTTTGAAGATCCTAGCTCGTTCCTCTTCGACTGGTTTTTGGAACTTTTCCTCAACCGATTGCATTAACTCATATGGCCCCAAGGATTCAAAATCCTTGCAGAAATCGGGAACAATGGTCAATAGCATGAGGTCACGAATCTTTTCGGATTCATCAACTAATAAGTCATGCTTATCATAAAGGCTCTTTATGATGACTTGTTCCGGTGGATCCGAGATCAGATACTCGGTGAGATAAAGCTTGCCAGCAATGACGAGAACCCGTCTCCAATTGCGAAGCCAATCCTTACAGTTAAGGCCAGTCAGCCTTTCAATATTTAGCAGGTGCTTTCTAATGCTCTCAGAAATGGGTGAAGGAGGAGAGGGAGGAGAATAGACACTTGATTCAGACATCTACAATAAACAGAATTTTATTAGTTTAATTAATCCTTTTAAATAATTACCCAATATATTATTTATTAAGGCTAACACCCAAAATACCCCAACTATGGTGTGAAGAGGGATGCCGTAATCACAACATAATGGTCATTAAGGTAGATAATACACTTATCAATTTCATCTTATGAAATTTCTAGATCTGTTGAGACACATTGAACTATTCAATGGCATGTTTAGTCTCGGATGTGCCCCACTGTTTGTGACTGGGATGCTGAGGATCACAAACCGGGTGTGAATAACCATGCAAATTCGCTCGGTACTCTCGAAGTCAATTGTCATCTCTAATTAACGTGCCGGTTAACCACACATGCTCCGTTAATAATGACAAAATCGAGAAACCCATTACGACTCTTTGCGGACCCCAGTTGGCGTGCCGGTAAACCACACACGCTCCACCAACGTTTCACAAAGTGCAATGTGCAATTCCATGGATTAGCACCAATTCACATTTTTTAACCTTAAAGTAACTAGATTGGGTTTTGTTCAAGGTTCTAGTACTTTCAACTATAGCATTATACTTTTAAGAGGCTTAGTGGTTCTATCAAACTTGTTCGGCTAACGACACTCGACTGACCAGGAGAGCGGTGGGTAAGAGTGGATACCCATTAGACTAACATTTTATAGTCAGTCGCCTTATACCCTCTTTATAGGACAGTTTTGTGAATGAGGCCTACTTGCGGTAAGACTAACCAATTTTATTATATATAAATAATTAACTTTTAATCATAAATATATAATATATATTTTAATCTTATTAAAATATTTTAGAATTAATTATCTCATAATTTTCGCAAATTTTAAACTATTTTTCGAAAATTTAAATTAATTCTTTAAGCTAATTTAATTGGTCTTTTAATTAACAATTAATTAAACTAATTAAATCTAAGATAGATTTCATAAAATTAATCAAATTAATTTTTCTATCTTGGTCCCTATATGGTTCGAAATTTACATGCCAAAATTAAAGGAGGTTCTAGTTATTTAATTAATCCAATTACCAAAATAACAACACACTAAATAAGGCAAGTAAATCAAGCAAATCAAGGGGGGACCAAGGGTGGCGGCTAGGGTTAGGAAACTCTAGCCTAGGCCATGAAATTAGGGCCACCCAAGGGTTTATTTTCGAAAACTCTTTGAACAAACAAGCAGTTTATATCAATTCACAAGAAAACAGCCTATGCTCTGATACCACTGAAGGGTTTTCTAGCAAACAATGAACACAAAATTCCTATGGTTCACATGCAACCCTAAGATGATCTATGTTTTCTTGTATGAAGATAATAAACTAGAATCCTAAAGCCAACAATTATTTCTAAAGATCAAAACAAGAATTACCAACCTTTGAATCTTGTTCTTGAAGCTAGCAGCACAAGTGTCCTGCCTCAAATGCAAGTCACACCCAAGCAATGGAGAAGACAGTTCAGCAGAGTTCTCTTAGTGAGAGTTGGCGCAGAAAAAAGGGGAGCCAAGAGGTTCCTTTTATAGCCTCCAAGGGTTACAGCTGAAACCCTAGAGGAGCCTCCTTAATGGGCAAGCCTGTTGACCATTTGGACCAAGGCTTCTAAACCCTAATTAGGGTTTTCGCCAACTATGGAGTTCCCTCCATATTGCGCCAACTTTGGCCCCTAGCTACTGGCTTGCCAGTTATTCAACTATTGAATAAATACAAACCAGTCCCTGCAGTTTTAATTAATTAATTTAATCACTAAATTAAATCCAATTAATTCTAGATTAAATCTCAATTAATTATTATAGTTTCTAATTAATATATTAACACTTAAATGTATTAATAAACCATTTAATTAATTCTATTGATTTATTAAACAATTAATAAATCAACCTTTTACTCTACTGAACTCTATCCTAACCTCCAGCTATGAGGGCAACCCAAATGGACTTTGCTTCAATTAACAAGATAAATATCAATATAGTCATGGCTTAGACACCTAATCTAACATTGTGATGATCAAGGCAATATCAGGCAAACTCACACGCGCGCCGCGAGATTCACAAAGGCGCGACGCGGTGATGAGGCGGTGGAAAACATTCAAATGCCGAAAAAACGGGGATAAGCCCATACGCACGCCGCGGAATTCATCTGTGCGCGGCGCGGTCGCTTAAATTTTGCAACTATAAATAGAGTGTTCTAGGTCGAAAAAATTAGCAGAGGCTTGGCATAAAATCGACTCCCAAGACCCTTTGACTCCGAGTTTTAGCTTCAGCAACCATCATTTGGTATTTTTTATGTTTTCTCTTTAATTTTCAATTAGATTCATAGTTAGGAGTATTTGGCTAGTGTCTTTGGGAGTGACAACCATTGATACAACGTCTTAGTTTCTGTTTTTTGGATGTTTGGTTAGTGTTTTTAACCTTTGGGATCTGAGTTTTGTTGATGAAGCATTTGGTTAGTAGTAATTGTTCTCTTTTCGGTATTTCATGCTTTTGAATGATTGTGTGGATGTTTGGATTGTGTTTGATGCTTGGTTGACCTTTTGTTGCTTCTGATTTTTAGATATAATTCTGATTTCAGTTGAGTACTTAGGTTAGTAATTGGACTTTAGTTTAGCGAATGTTTGATTGAAATTATTTGAGTTCATGATGTTTGGGATTTTTGTTAGCAAAAATTAGGAACTAGATCCTCTGACTGTAGCGTGACACTGCAGTTGGTAATCTGTCACCTGTCTCGACCACGTAACTCCTGTGGATTGACCCTGACTACCACTATACTAGTGTGTGTTAGGTATTTTCTTATTTTTGACCGCACGACGACCTAAGCGGATCACATTAAATCATTACAACTCAAAAGGTTTTCTTACTTATGATACTTAGTTGATACTTATGAGTCTTAATTAAATATAATTAAACTTACTGAATTTTCTTTAATCAAATAATTAAATAATATTATCGTCTAATATCTAGATAAAAAATCCTCAAACCCACTAATAAAACTTTAATGATAAGCGTCTAATATTTTTTATGTATTATTTATATAAAATAAGTCGAAAGATTATGAGTTTTTTTTTTGGAACCAGCGAATAGATATGGGTTTTTTTTTTTTTTTTGGAGCCAGCGAAAGATTATGAGTTAATATAGAAAACCATTACGTTTAAATCCAAACATAAATAAAAGTTTTGATTTGCTATTAATTCAACTATATCAATAACTAAATGACATTTAAAACTAAGACAGTGGTTTAAATATTTATTTCACAAATCATTGATATGTTTTTTTCTTTTGCATTTTACTTGAATGTTTTTCATTTTTTTTTTGAAATCGCAATACTAACGTGTCAAAACTCAAATTTATATTTAACCAGATTTTTAATAAAACCATATATAAATACTAATATGTTATTATATTGATGTTTTATTTTAATATTACAACTCTTCAAATTTCAACGAAGAGTTATTTAACATTAAATCACTACAACTCAAAAGTTTTCTTAGTTATGTTACTTAAATGATATTTATGAGTCTTAAGTAAATATGATTAAAATAATTAAATTTGTTTTAATCAATTAAATGATTAATATGATAATCTAATATCTAGATAAAAAAATCATGCCAAAACCATCTAAATCCACTATTAAAAACTTAATTATAAATGTCTAATATTTCTTGTGTGTTATTTATATTAAATAAATTGTATACGAACATGAGATATTATATAAAACACTAATTCTAAGCCTAAAAATAAATAGAAGTTTTGATTTGCTATTACCTCCACTTTGATAATAGTTAAATGACTTATTTATAACTAAAAATGTTGTTTTAATCAATTTACTTTATAACCCATAGTTATGTTTTTTCTTTTGTATTTTATTAGAATGTATTTTCAATTTTTTTTTTCAAAAATGTCAAACTAATGTGCCAATATATTAATATTTATTAAACAAATCTTCTATTAAAACCAAATACAAATACCAATGTATAGCTCAAAATATTTTTACTTATGATACTTATTGATACTTATAAGAGTTAAATAAATATGATTGAAATAGTTCAATCGTGTTAAAGTCAATTAGGTGAATAATATTATCATCTAATCTTCCAATCAAAAATTATGTCAAAACGCTCCAAACATACTATCAAAAACATAATTATAAGCATTTAATATTTTATATGTACTATTTATATAAAATGAACAGTAAAAGACTATGAATTATTCTATTAAAGTAGTCTTTTTACTTATATGGCCTCTTATAGGATTATATATAAGTTTAATATTTAGATAAATAATATAAAATATGATGACTGATCTTTGTGGTGAAAAATTTCATATGTTAATAAATAAACAATAAACGATGATGATTGTGGTGAAAATTCTCATTTTTAACTTCTTATTAAGAAAAATATCTTGAATTATGACATCCAATCCAACAAACTCAAAACATGAAACACTAAAACATCTACTATAACATTTGTAGTGAAAATTATAAAGAAATTCAAAGTTTGGTTTTTACATTATTTGATAAAATTTTCTTTTTTACATCTTATCTAAAACACTATTCTTCCAAGAAAACTTGACATTATAAGTTTCATTGATGCGACACAATCTGTTTCTCTAACTTTTCATAATTGAATTATAAACCCTTCAAACACATGAATGTTTTGTGTGAGAAAATCTTACATATGTATACTATTAATATAGCTATGACATGTATAAATAAGAGGAAACTAAAAAGACATTGGTAAATTTCATTAATGTTAGGAACATGAATGGGTGTAGGAGTTTCAAATGAATGTGGTGCAAGTATATGAGATATCTTGAACCACATTGATTTGAATGACTTCATTATGTATTAAAAACTTCGTCATTCACATTATCTATGAAATAATAACTCTTCCACTAAGTTGATATATAAACTTGTAACTACATTGAACAATAAACATTTATTACAATCACAATACTCAATGATCGTTACCCGCGATTTGCGCTTGAATAATATTAAATATAATTCTCAATCTAGTGTTAATTTTACTATTGTGATTATTAATTATTTTACCATCTTTCTATTTCTATCATAAATATTATTTAAAATAACAATGCTTCTGTAAGTTAATATAATATAATTTATGAATTTGCGTTACTATATATTATTATTATCGTCAATTAAGTTTAAAAATAAGTTATTAGTATTAAGTAGTTGTATAAGACTTTTTAAAAACCACTTATTAGTATTAAAAAATTTTAAAATTTTAAATTCTAGATATAAAGTTTTATTTTATTTTGTAATCATATTACATTAACAAATGAATTCTGATTCGTTACTAAAAGAACATTTAAAAAATTGTGTCGAGTTTAAATCAATATGAGGTACATCTTTAATAAATTGTTAGTTACATCCACAATGATGAAACATAATCAAACAATCATATATGATATTTCAAAATAATAGCATGCATATTTAATAAATTGTTTGTTAAATGTATTGAAGTTTTATCAATATTACAACCCTTCAAATTCCAAATAAGAGTTATTTAGCATTAAACTACTACAATGAAGATTTTTTTCTACTTATGGTATTTAATTGATACTTATGGTACTCAATTAAAGAGAATTGAAATATTTAGATTGTATTTAGTCAACTACATGAATAATATGATCCTCTAATGTGTAGTATTATATTATATTTGAACGTGAATAATATGATCCTCTAATTTTTTCAATAACTGTTAATCATTTAATAACAACTCATGTAAATCTAAATACATTTTTAGATTTAGATGTGAATTCAAGTAAATTTATTTATATTTTGACTATTTCAACCGTTTGATATCATATATAATTGATGTGGTTTTTCTGATTTTGATGTGTCTGTGGTTAAATTTCTAGTTGAGGTTCTTGGTTCTACTCTTCTTGTCAAAGTTCTTATACACACACCTATTGAGAAGTTCATGTGTTCCTTATGTTATGTGTGGTTCTAATGGTCATATCCTACTCCAATATTTCTATTTTTAGAACGTTTTGGACTAACTCAGACCTTATAGGTCTTAACCCATGTCTTAATGGGTTTAGGAGTTGAAACCCTAGACCCTAATGTCAATTTTTGGATTTTAAAACATATTGAATCTAATAAAAATAAGATATAAGTTAGAAAACTATTGAGTAGTAGTGGTTAATTGTTTGAAAGTTGAAAAGTTGTGGAGGTTTCAAATAAATATGATGCAAGAATGAGACTTATCTTGAACCATATTCATTTTGATTGCTTCTATTATAAGAGTTACTAGGCGAATCCTTACGCGTTGTGCAGGAATAAAGCTTAGTTAAAATAAAAACAAATAATTAAAATTGTCATTGGCATTGCCTTTAACTATGAAATAACAAGTTTTATGTACAAAATCAAAATATTGATGTAAATCATTAGTATTAACTTGAACCACATGATAAAAAAGTCGTAAGTTTTGAGGTGCAAAATTATAATTGTTATAATGATTGAAGTTGATGATATTTAATAAAATCTATATATTTTTATACCTATGATATATTATTATGATGATATTATAGATAAATAAGAAAGTTAAGGATTATTTAGTATTAAATCATTACAACTCAAAAGGTTTTCTTACTTATGATACTTAGTTGATACTTATGGGTCTTAATTAAGTATAATTAAACTTATTGAATTTTCTTTAATCAAATAAATAAATAATATGATCGTCTAATATCTAGATAAAAAATCCTCAAACCCACTATTAAAATTTTAATGATGCGCGTCTAATATTGTTTGTGTATTATTTATATAAAATAAGTCCAAAGATTAGAGTTAATATAGAAAACCATTACGTTTAAATCCAAACATAAATAAAAGTTTTGATTTGCTATTAATTCAACTATATCAATAATTAAATGACATATTTAAAACTAAGACAGTGGTTAAAATATTTATTTCACAACTCATTGCCATGTTTTTTGCCTTTGCATTTTACTTGAATGTTTTTCATTTTTTTTCCGAAATTTCAATACTAACATGTCAAAACTCAAATTCATATTTAACCAGATTTTCAAAAAAACCATATATAAATACTGATATGTTGTTAAATTGAAGTTTTATTTTAATATTACAACTCTTCAAATTTCAACTAAGAGTTATTTAACATTAAATCATTGCAACTCAAAAGTTTTCTTACTTATGTTACTTATATGATATTTATGAGTCTTAAGTAAATATGATTAAAATAATTAAATTTGTTTTTATCAATTAAATTATTAATATATTATCTAATATCTAGATAAAAAATCATGCCAAAACCATCTAAATCCACTATTAAAAACTTAATTATAAATGTCTAATATTTCTTGTGTGTTATTTATATAAAATAAATTGTATACGACTATGAGATATTATATAAAACACTCATTTTAAGCCTAAAAATAAATAGAAGTTTTGATTTGCTTCTACTCAACTTTGTTAATAGTTAAATGACTTATTTATAACTAAAAATGTTGTTTAAGACAATTTACTTTATAACCCATAGTTATGTTTTTTCTTTTTGTATTTTATTCGAATGTATTTTCAATTTTTTTTCAAAAATGTCAAACTAATGTGCCAATACATGAATATCTATTAAACAAATCTTCTATTAAAACCAAATACAAATACCAATGTGTAGCTCAAAATATTTTTACTTATGATACTTATTGATACTTATGAGAGTTAAATAAATATGATTGAAATATTTCAATCGTGTTAAAGTCAATTAGGTGAATAATATTATCATCTAATCTCCCAATCAAAAATTATGTCAAAACCCTCCAAACATACTATTAAAAACTTAATTATAAGCGTTTAATATTTTATATGTACAATTTATATAAAATGAACTATATAGGACTATGAATTATTCTATAAAAATAGTTCTTTTACTTATATGGCCTCTTATAAGATTATATAAATTTAATATTTAGATAAATAATATAAAATAATATGAATGATCAAAAATTTCATATGTTAATAAATAAACAATAAACGATGATGATAGTGGTGAAAATTCTCCTGTTTAACTTCTTATTAAGAAAAATATCTTGAATTATTATATCCAATCCAAAAAACTCAGAATATGAATAGATTTTTTGTTAACTATTTATATATATATATATATATATATATATATATATATATATATATATATATATATATATATATATATATATGTATATATATATATATATATATATATATATATATATATACATATATTTGTATATATATATTTATATATACATATATATATATATGTATATATATATATATATATATATATATACTAGGAGCGTACCCGCGCAATGCGGCGGCGGCAAATAGTTTTGTTTCGGCAATTGATTTTTAGGTTTTAGGTTGCAGATGGGGGAGTTGACCAATGTTAGAGTGATTAATTTCTTTTCGGGCGATTGATTACCTTTCCAACGATATAAGGGGCGGTAAATACCCGAGAGTGTGCGTGGGGAAGGGCGTCGTTGAATAGTTTTGCTTTTTTGTGATACATTCCGTTGGATAAGAAAACTGATTTGTTTTTTTTTTTTTCAATGTGGTTAATAGAGTGACGTTTTAGGTTAAAGTAGAAGTACGTTATTGTTTAGATTAAAAATAAATAAATATTTGTTTTTTTTGTTTAAAAACACAAATACGTTGTTTTTCCTTAAAAATTAAAGTATGTACGGTTTCGCTTCCGTGTTTGGTTTTCTATGACGAATAATTTTATTTCAAATATAAGTTTTTTTTGGGGACGATAATTGTATTCTTATTAGCATCCTCTTTTGACAGCGGTCTTGAGTGCTGTGATCTTGTGGACAACGAAGACCCATCGTATGGTAGTTTTAATAACATACTTCTAAAAAATGTTTTTAGTAAAATAATTTTTTTGATTTCTATTAGGCGTAACATACTTTATGAAATGGCAGTTTTTATAACACCAGATATCATTGTTTTCACAAGAGAGTATTAATGAATGTGATGGCGAAGGAGGCAACAATCAGCAATTTAGAACAAATACTGTCAGGTTAGAGGTAATGAGTAGACGGTTAACTGTTTTATTTGGTCATTTTCATTCGAAAAAGAAGTTGGTTCATTGGATTTGTATTAGCATATTTGCAATTAATCTTTAAAATAATAATGATTATCAAATACATTTGTCCCTCTAAAAAGTACATAACATTTTCCAATTATTTTGATAGATTACATTCCTTCCAAAAACATTCTACAAACCAGACGATAAATTACAAAAGTAACATTGTTATCAGCGTCACCTAGTTCCTCATTATTAATGCTTTTAGCACATGTTAAAGCTTAACCGTGTATTCCAAATGTGATGACGTTATCGGCAAGTGGGGACGTTATCCGCAAGTAGGAAGTTATCGGCGAATGGGAAGTTATCACCGAGTGGGGGAACTAATCCGCAAAGTGAAATCCGATTCTGTGTTTATGAGATTTTGCATTAGCTACTTGTACCTCTTAAATTCTTATTGCTTAAAGGTAGTGAAGAAGAAGAAGAAGAATATGGATTATCTATATTTAACCCAAACTTACCTAAAGTAAAACATACATTCTAACCTCTTTCCTCTACCCCAAGATCCACCAGTCAAAAGTCAAAAGTCTTACAATTGTAACCATAAATTGAGCATTAAACATGAAGGTTACAAAATGCTTTAAAACCAAAAGATAAGTTCAAAAATGCAAATCAAATTAATTACATTCCGTGTTTGATATGCAGTAACTATTTATGCTACAAAATCATAATTAAAGAAATTAATTATACATGAAAAATGATATGTAACAACTATTTATCTTGACCACCCATTGACCCCATCCAGTTAAGTTCTAAAGAAAAAAAACAATTTTTATCTATGTAGTTGTTATATTATTTTTATTTTGTAATCTTTAGATGTTTCGACTTAATCACATCAATTTAGGCTAGAATATGTCTTTAGACATGATAAATTTTTATTGCATAAAACATTTGAAAATAAAAATATAAAAGCATAAAACATCTAAAGTATTGTTTTAGTTAATTTGACTAATATCATCGTTAAGTCAATAACATTTTATAAATTGAGTTATCATGTTTCAAGCTTCCAAGTTTCCGATAACATGTCTATTTCCAATAAATGTTTTACCTGTTGCAATAGAAATTGTACAATGACCAATAACAACCCCAAATTCCTTGTTTCAATAGAAATTGTACAATGACCAATAACAACCCCAAATTCCTTTTTAAATACATGTTTCCACTCCCAAAACACACACATACACATTTCCAAACACAATACTCAATTTCTAAAAACGTTTGTAGTGATCAAGATTACATCGTCCATGTGGGTTTTTAATTTGGAGCAATGTACAACTTTGACTGCACATGGTATATGCACCGACTGTTACATACAATAGAAGATTGCAGTGATCCAGGTAATGTAAAGTCAAGGTACAAAGTTTTTAAGCTATATATATAGATGGATATTAGTAAGTAAAGCGAGGACATGATATATTTATGCATTCAAACCTTCCTAGTTCCCACCAAAGATAGCAATTGGTTATTCCATGATATGCTCTGTTTTAGTGGCTAGCACTTTTTTAGGTTTTCTCTGCTTTGATCATTGAGTCCCAAACTCTGATTGCCTTCACCTTAGAATCCGGTTATAATATTTGCATTTATATAATTAGGCTTCCCTTTTATTTGTTTGCTGATGTGCTTGACCAATAAATCAAACCCAGATTGGTCACCTACAAAGAAGTAATCCTGATATGTGTTAAACGAATTTTCAGAAATATGAATAGGAAAGTAAAAGAAGTTGAAAGTACAATGCTATAATTCATTATAAACTCCAAAGTATAATGCCATCTAAGAAAAAACATAAGTAAGATGATTTAAGAAAAGAAACTAAAGTGAGATTATTGAAAGTAAGTTGATAACCGGTCATGGACAAACAACTTGTAATAGTGTTGGATATTAGCACAAAGTAATAGTGAAACTTATATGGGTATTATCTCAAGGTATTTAAATGAGATTAAAGGATCAATATGTATATAGAGCCCATGATCAACGACTCAATAGTCAAAATAACAAGATAAATTTATGTATTTTAAAATGAAAAAAGCTAGCAATCTAGAGTAAATTACCGGTTTAGTTGATGTGTTTGGCTAGATTGACCTTGGGCATAATGATTCTTGAACTTCCTAGATATGTGGGCGTGAACCAAGACATACATGGCTTGACCTGTTTTCCAGATCCAAATGCCCACTGTTTAGGACGCTCTTCCTAGGGTTCCTATAGTCTATTAGTGTTTGACTATGTTCAGGCGCTACCCCTTTTGACACCACACTCACTTCGAATATATGTGTTACAGAGGCAGGTTTGAAGTTGCATGTATGTTCTTCATATTACCTAAACAACAATTGTGGATTTGTAGTTGTCGACTAAATTCTATATTGATAAAATAGATAAACAATCAAAAGAAATGAATCCAAACATTACTTAATAGTTCTCTTCATCTACTTACCCAAATCATACTTTCCTCCAAAATTAGCCCCATATATGGCTGCGAGAACTACTATAGCTATTCCAAGGCTGTATCTTCTTTGAATACCCACAAAATCTCCACTTCTAGTCATTCTTCTTGCCATATACAACCTAACTCTCTTAGGACCAAAAAATCTCCCAGCACCACATCTTAGTTTAAGGATCTAAAAGTTCAATATTTTAGTCAAATTTGGTATTCAGCAAAAAAAATCAAAACTTTTTGTTAGATTTGGCATTCATATAAAAAAATAATGGATGAAAGTTATAATCCATATATAGAAGAAAGACAGAAATCGATAATTACAATCATTCATAGAGAAAACTTACAGACTAATTGAGATCAGAGAGAGATGACCTTTAGTCAACAATAGTAGTCTTAACCTCTCTGGTCTTGAGCTTGGACAAACCTGCACATTGATATAACATAATCATAAAACCAAGTACAAGTCTCAAAGCCCATGATTCATTAAACAATTTCACCCTCAATAGTTCATCTTCTAGGTCACGTCTTCATATTGAGGGAAGAGGAGTCACAGAAGAAGATATAAACAGTCGTGGCAATCTCATAGTCTGTAAATGGTCATTACAATTTCATTAGTAAAATAAAATTTAAAAAGAAAGAGAGGGAGAAACAGAGACCTGGATTTCATTATCGGCATATCATCGAACACCTAGAGTGCAATCTCATAGTCTGTAAATGGTCATTACAATTTCAGAAAAACATACATGAAATAGAATGAGTATTAGTCTCCAGTGAGCAAAGCAGTAGTAATGAACCCTGTGAAACCCATTCACTCATATTAGTAATGAATCACAAAAGAGTAATAGCTGAAATAGGTAAGGTAAAGATAAAATAAAACCAACGATGCGTGGTGGTTATGTTGGACGCTAAATTCGTCAGTTCCTTTTCCTGCTGGAACAGTTTCTTGGTCGGTGATGATGGGTTTCCAGGTGGTACTGTCTCAAGTCAGTGGCGGTGATAATCTAGTGAGTTGTAAAAGTGTGTCTGTAAACAGAAAAAGAAAAGCAGGCTTGGTGGTCGTAGTGGAAGTGGAGGCGGCCGGAAGCAGAAAAGATATCCACCTGCATTGTTGAGTTTAATCATGAGCCGGTTCTTAAAAACCCCACAATCGCTAAACATACAAAAAACGTACCCGATTTTGAAGGATCTGCTTTGAATCTTCGAGAAACAACGACGATAGTGAGGGGGTAGCGATGGTGGCGGTCTTCATCTCCATGTGAGTGTGGTGCTGGTTGAATCTATGATCGATAGAAGGAAAAGAAAGGGATCCTAAAGATAGAGAGGAAGGAGCGGAGCATCATGTTGTTGGTGGGAATTGGATTAGACATTCAACTTTAATGGGGATGACAATGAAAGATGCTAGAAAAAGTAACCTGGTTATGTCTTTAAAAGCAGAGCATTTATGGGAGACCACGCCAAGATCTTTATTTATGGGGAGCAATGCCAGATTACAAAATTTACGGAAGTTCAAAATTTTCAGCCTATCCAGAAAATTCGAAAAAGTATTTCAAAATTTTCACCCGCTTAAAACCTTAATGCATCAAATAGTTGTACTATCTTAAAAATTAAGACATTTGTGCTTAAAAGACTTGTAATTTATATATGGTTTATAGTATAGATATATATATATATATATACATATATATGTATATATATATATATATATATATATATATATATAGATGTAGGTTCAAATGCATTTGCTAAATACTGTGAGATTGTAGGACTAATTGTGGTCCATTCATTTACAAGGGGTATTATGGTAATATTATCTCTCTCTCTCATCTTCTCCCCTTCTTAAATGCGAACATCTATCAAACCCTAATTAACATCATCGATCGACCCAATATGCCTTCTCCGACAACCTGCACCCATTGTCTTCGTCGGAATCCAACACCGGCAACAAAATCGCGACCACAGGGACCAACTCCACCACCGTTGGGACGACGGCGCTGCCTCACGAAGCCCTTCCTTGTGCTGGTCGGGACGACGGTGCTGCGGCACTACCGGTCGTCGACGATGGTGCGATCGAGACTAAATTCCGGAGACTCATCACTCTAGGAAAGAATCGATTGAAGCAAATTGAAGCACGATCAAGTCCATTTTGAAGCAATCGGTCTAATTTGCAGGTTTTAAAAAAATTGATCTCCGCCTTTTTTTTTTTCTTCTGGGTTATGGAAAGTCATTCTCAAAGAATGGGGATTAATGCCTATGAGAATGCAGTAGCGTTCTTTCAGAGAATAGTTCACGTTCATTCTCAGAGAATGAGGCATTCTCAGAGAATGGGGCTTTCCTTATATCAGTTCCCAGTCCTCTGTAACATATATAATCACTCCATTCTCCTAGAATGGCATAAATATTCTTACGTAACTATTTTTTTTTACGTCAACAACCATTTTACAAACCATTCTCTGAGAATAGACTTTGAAAACTCTTACGTAACTATTTTTTTACGTCAACAACAATTTTATAAGTTCATTCTCTGATAATGCAGGTATGCAAAACTTGAATTCGTGCTCGTTGAATCGGAATGTACAACTATTCTCGGATGATGATTCAACCCAGCTTCTCATAATTCTACCCATATTCTATGAGAATAAGTGTGTCAAAAGGCTAAACTAAAAATACGTAAATTGTACATTCTCGAAGAATAAGAAAAAACAGCAGCATATACATAACATTCTCATAGAATAGGAAAAAATAACAACTGCACGTTTTGAGAACGGTAGTCTGTGGATGTTATGGTACGTAATTTAGCATTCTTTGAGAATGGGTGTATTCTTTTGAGAACGGTAATCTGTGGATGTAATGTTACGTAACTGATATCCGTAAAACACGCAACTTCCTAACATCCTTAAAATACGCCATTTAAATTAAAACCAAAAAGTCTGATTTACCCTTCTGGCCATTTTAATTTAGAAAGTAATTACTTTTTTTCCTTTTAATTACCATCATGCCATTGTTGATCATAACCCTCCATTTTTTTGATCTAATGGCCACAAATTAGTCATACGGTCTCACAATACTTAGAAAATGTATTTAATACTAACTCTATATATATATATATATATATATATATATATATATATATATATATATATATATATATATATATATATATATATATATATATATATATATATATATATATATATAGGAATAGGTTCAAATGAGAACCACTAAAAGGTTAAGAACCGTGAGAACCGATATTCACACATTAAGAATTATGTTTTTTTTCGTTTTTTTTGTTTTTTCACACTTGTTTATTATGTGAAAATACATCAAAGTTAATAAATTTCCTTATTTTTTAATACGTTTTACAATATTCACAATATAATAAAATATATAGTTATTAAACTGTGAATATTATAACGTCACTTTTTTATTAAACTGTGAATTAGTGGTTCTCACGGTTCTCAACCTTTTAATGGTAGGGTTCAAATGAGAACCAGTAAAAGGTTGAGAACCGTAAGAACCACTAATTCACAGTTTAATAATATTGTATTTTTATTACGTTATAGTATTCACAGTTTAATAACTATAAATTTTATTATATTGTGAATATTGTAAAACGTATTAAAAAATAAGAGAAATTATTAAGTTTGATGTATTTTCACATAATAAACAAGTGTAAAAAAAACGAAAAAAAAACATGATTCTTAATGTGTGAATATCGGTTCTCACGGTTCTTAACCTTTTAGTGGTTCTCATTTGAACCTATTATATATATATATATATATATATATATATATATATATATATATATATATATATTTATATGTATATATATATATATATATATATATATATATATATATATATATATATATAGAGAGAGAGAGAGAGAGAGAGAATGAATGAATAACAAATATTATAAAACGTAAAGACTGTTACTTTTAATAACATAGAACCACTAAAACATCTACTATAACATTCATAGTGAAAATAATAAAGAAATGCATAGTATGGTTTTTACATTTGATAAAATTTTCTTTTTTACATCTTATCTAAAACACTACTCTTCCAAGAAAACTTGACATTGTAAGATTCATTGATACGACACAATCTGTTTCTCTAACTCTTCATATTAGAATTATAAACCCTTCAAACACATGAATGTTTTTTGTGAGAAAATCTTACATATGTATACTACTAATATAGCTATGTGTAACACCCGGTTTCTCATATTCAGGATACACTGATAATTTAATCAAAATAACTATCATTTAGGTGTAGTCCTCAAAGATGAGTAACAAGTTTTACAAGATACAATCAAAAACATAGTTTAAGTGCTTATTTACATACAACAAGTTTCATACTAGTTTTCTCAAAAACCGAATGTTTACAAAAGACCTAGTCTAACACAAGAAAGTAAGTTCGAGTCCAAAGTCCATATCCTTTCCAGCTAACCCTCCGCGATGCGTTTCCCACGATCTGCACTTCCAGAACCTAACACAATTAACATTAATAAACAATATATGAGCTTTGGGAGCTCTATGAGTAATTAAAGTTTAACTGGACAGTAATTGTCCATCATCTCATTCACATCTTTCTCAATAAACCATCTTGATCCTCAATATATATACTCATAATGAGGTTTATCTATCCAAACACTCATAATTGGTATACTCAACCTGTAACACCCCAAATCTTTCAAACTTTTTATATTACATATAAAACATATTTTACAGAATTCGGTCCATCAAAAACCATAAAATCTGTTTAAAGGGTATTACAAACGTGTATCAAACAACCATAAGTTTAAAGAAAAGGATCAATCATTACCAATACAGGATAGCTGTAACCAGCTCCACTCTTTCGCAACCTAGGATTTATTTTACAACTTCCAATTTTCTCACAACTTCGTACTTGAACCTGGAATACATGGCATAAAAACATAAAATACGTAAGACAAAAATGTCTCGTGAGTTACATGATTTTTAGACTCAAACTTTAAATTTCTTTTCCAAACTTTTATAAAATTTCATAACATAAATCATTGTCAAAACTACATAATATACTCATACTAAACCTTTTTACTTTTCAAAATCACCATATGTTAGACTTTGTAAAAATAATGTCTTTTATACTTTCTTTGACTGGTTTTATAAACTTGCTGGGATTTTTATACTTAGGGCGTTAATCACTATAAGTGATACCCCAAGTCTCTACAATTAGAAAGAACGGATCAATACTAACGGTAGAATTGCTAAGGCAGTCTACTTCGCGAAGGGGGTTGTCCCCAGTAGACTCCTTACCTAACCCGGGTAGGTTGGAACATAGTTCCCTTACTAACAATGCTAGCTACAATACCAGTCAAACATAAAAATATTCTTCTGAAATCAAAACATTACTTGCACAAGAAATGGCTAAATGCCAAGCTATTGACTCACACATATCTTTATCATAATTTAGGCTGTCGTCAAGAATCATACTTTCAAATATAGCAGCTAACTTTCTATTTTAAACTAGAAAGGGGACCATTTTTGCAAATATTTTTCACATATAAAAGTAATGTATGAAATCTGAAAAAATACTTACTTACTTGCCATGTATCCCAAAATGGGTAAAAATGCTACATGTACTCACCGAATAATTCTTGAAATGTCGTTTAGACGTCCCTCGGTTCTTTACCCTTTCGGTGTCCGATTATTTGACTTGCACCTATATATAGTATATGATACATTAATTTACATTTTAATTGACTCTATGACATGTTAGAGTCGTTATTATACCATCAATGGTCCAAACAAGTGTATAACTCAACTTTAGTTAAATTGTATTTTATACGTAATTTACTACAGTACCCTCGGAGGGTCGTATTTCAACTCCGATAATTCTTTATGAAGTTTTGGACCATATTAGACCTATGTTTAAAATTTGAGGTCAATTGGATAAGTTTTGATCCATTTCTAAAAATTGAGGATCACTTGGCAGGGGACTCTTGAACCAAACTGCATTTTTGTTCCAGGCGTAGGGCGCACCGCGCCCAGGGTAGGGGCGCACCGCGCCTGTCGAGCAGCAGCCCAGTTTTTCCCCGATTTTATGCTACAATTTCCCAATTTCTCCTATTAAGTGCTGAATACTCCACTTAATCGATAGGGGTTTGTTCCAAGACTAAAACCCTTCAATTTCTTCAAGTTTTAAACCATTAAAATCAGATTAATCACAAGAACTCAAATTCTAGGGTTCTTGATCAAAATCCCAATTCTTGAAAAATAGCATCCTACTTCCATTTTATTGGATTAAGTACTTTTAACATGGCTTAATGGAAGTGTTGAACCATACAACTAAGTGGTTATTGACTGCAATTTCAGTCACTAAATTCCTCTCTTGAGGGTCACACAAAAACTTAAGTTAAAAGCATAATTACTAACCTTTGATCTTGTAAACTTCAATTCAAGGACTAAAATCAAGTTTCTAACTTTGATCTTCACGAGGACTTCCAAGTTTCTGCAGAAATCGTATCTCCCACTCCTCTCCCGTACTCTAGAACTCTCTTCTGAATTTGTGAGAAATTATGAGATATTTTCTCATTTTTATATTTTCTATATTTTCAGTTTTGGTCCCTAAAGTTGACTTTCTTGAACTTTGGCCACCAAAACCAATTATCTTTCCATGGAATCATTTCTTTTACATTTTTAGTCCTAAACTATAATAAATTTTTATAATATTTTCTGCATGTGGTCAAATGACCAATTTACCCTTTTTAGGGTAAAATGACTAAATTACCCTTACAACCAAAATTTCTCATAATTTTACATATAACGCTTAAATTACACACATTTTAGTTTACATATATATATATATATATATATATATATATATATATATATATATATATATATATATATATATATATATATATATATATATTACAAATTTTCGGTCGTTTCAACTACCTCCCCCTAATTAGGATTCCGTCCTCGGAATCGCTTCATAATCTGTAAAATTAGGGTATCTTTTCTTCATGCTTTCCAATGTTTCCCAAGTCAAGTCTGAGCCCAGTGAATGCTTCCATTTAACCAACACTAGATCAATCTCTCTGTTCCTTAACTTCTTGGTTTTCACCTCTAACATCGCCTCAGGTTCTTCCACTAGTCTGTTGGGTGTTTCCACCCTTATTTCTTCTAAAGGAATGGTTAACTCCTTCTTTCCAAAGTATTTCTTGAGATAGCATACATGGAATGTGTCATGTATTCCCCTGAGTTCTGGTGGTAGCTCCAACTTAAATGCTTGTAAACCAATTCTTTTCAGAATTTTGAAGGGTCCAATATATCTTGGACTCAACTTACCTTTCTTGCCAAATCTTATTACCCCCTTCCAAGGTGATACTTTTATCATCACCAAATCGCCTTCTTTTAGATCATAGGGTCTTTTCTTCAAATTTGAGTAACTTCTTTGGCGATCTTGTGCTGCTTTCATATTGGTCTGTATCACCCCAATCTTTTCATTTGTCATTCTTACAATTTCTGGACCAGTGAGTTTTGCTTCGCCAGCTTCTAACCAACATACTGGAGTTCTACACTTTCTACCATATAAGGCTTCAAATGGCGGCATCTTGATGCTTGAGTGGTAACTGTTGTTATATGAGAACTCTACTAATGGTAGGTGCTGGTCCCAATTACCACCAAAATCAATTGCACATGATCTCAACATATCCTCCAAAGTCTGAATAGTACGTTCGCTTTGCCCATCTGTTTGAGGGTGGTAGGCTGTACTCATCTTGATTCGAGTTCCCATCTTTTCTTGTAGAGAATCCCAAAAGTTAGACGTGAATCGAGGATCTCTATCTGAGACTATGGACAAAGGTGCTCCATAACGTCTGATCACTTCATCGATGTACAACTGAGCTAATTCTCCAAGTGAGGCAGTTTCTTTATATGCGAGAAATAGGGCACTTTTGGTCAATCTGTCAACAATGACCCATATACTATCGTGTCCTCTTCGAGTTCTCGGCAACCCCATGACAAAATCCATGGTCAATTCTTCCCATTTCCCTGCTGGTATCTGCAACGACTGCGCACTACCATACGGCACCTGATGCTCTGCTTTCACTTGTGCACAGGTATCACAGTGGGATATGTACTTTGCTATTCTCTTTTTCATCCCCGGCCACCAGTAATGTTGTTTTAAATCTTGATATGTTTTCGTACTTCCAGGATGTATAGAATACTTGGATTTGTGAGAATCATCCAAGACTATCTTTCTGGTTGCTCCGTATTTAGGAACCCAAATACGTCCCTTAAAAGTGCGCAACCCTTGAGTATTCACTTCAAACACCACCTTCTTCCCAAGCTTTTCTTTCTTCATATTCTCTCCGGTTAAGGCACTGTCTTGAGCTTCTTTAATCTTTTGAATTAAAGTAGAGACCACTTCAATTCGCATGGATCTTCCTTTAACAACTTTTTCACGAACCTTTCGGCTTAAGGCATCGGCTACTACATTAGCTTTTCCTTCGTGATATATTATTTCACAATCATAATCATTCACGAGCTCAATCCAGCGTGTTTGTCTTAAATTCAATTCTTTTTGAGTAAAAAGATATTGTAGACTTTTATGATCTATATATATCTTGCATTTCGTCCCATAAAGATAGTGCCTCCAAATCTTCAATGCAAATACAATTGCAGCCAATTCTAGATCATGAGTAGTATAACGTGTCTCTGCATCCTTTAACTGTCTAGAGGCATAGGCAATAACTTTGCCCCGTTGCATAAGCACGCAACCGAGACCTCTATTAGATGCATCGCTGTATACTACAAACTCTTCTGTGCCTTCTGGTAAAGATAGTACTGGGGCTTCACAAAGCTTCTTCTTTAATATTTCAAAGGCTTCTTGCTGTTTTTCTCCCCAGACAAATTTCACTTCCTTCCGCGTTAGCTGCGTCAATGGCACTGCTATTTTAGAAAAATCTTGGATAAACCGTCGGTAATAACCAGCTAACCCAAGGAAACTCCTAACTTCTGTAGGTGTCTTCGGTGCATCCCATTTCATCACCGCTTCTATTTTAGCTGGGTCCACTTTAATACCTTCAGCTGAAACAACATGACCCAAAAATTGAACTTCTCGCAACCAAAAGTCACACTTTGACAACTTCGCATACAACTGTTCATTCTTCAAAGTACGCAGCACTTCACGAAGGTGCACTTCATGTTCCGCTTCACTTTTTGAATAGACTAAAATATCATCGATGAAAACGATGACAAATCTATCAAGAAAAGGTTTACAGACTCTGTTCATGAGGTCCATAAACACTGCTGGGGCATTAGTGAGACCGAATGGCATCACTAAAAATTCATAGTGACCATATCGAGTTCGGAATGCAGTCTTACATACATCTTCCTCCTTCACCCGTACTTGATGATATCCGGAACGAAGATCAATTTTTGAGAAATAACTAGCTCCCTGCAACTGATCGAATAAATCATCAATTCGTGGCAAAGGGTATCGATTCTTGATGGTCACCTTATTGAGCTCGCGATAGTCTATACACATGCGCATAGTACCGTCCTTCTTCTTGACAAACAACACTGGTGCTCCCCAAGGAGAAGAGCTGGGACGAATAAACCCCTTGTCAAGAAGTTCCTGCAACTGAGACATAAGTTCCCTCATCTGTGTAGGAGCAAGACGGTACGGCGCACGAGCAATGGGACTTGCTCCAGGAACAAGGTCAATGCGAAACTCGACTTGCCTAATGGGTGGTAACCCAGGTAAGTCATCAGGAAAAACTTCAGGGAATTCATTGACCACTTTTATATCTTCCATCTTCTGCTTCTCCTTCTTTCCATTCATCACATAAGCGATAAATGATTCACACCCTTTATGGATGCATTTTCGGGCCTTAATAGCAGTAATGAGACTTTGCATGTTCTTCCGACGTTCCCCGTATATATAAACTTTATTACCATCAGGCATTTTGATCGATACTATCCGTTTCCCACAGAGAATTTTTGCATTATGAGCTCCGAGCCAATCCATCCCGATAACAATATCAAATCCTTTAATCCCGATAGGTAGCAAGTTTGCCTTTAAAATTCGCCCATTAATCTCCACCGGACATTCCTCATACACATGACGGACCGTAACTAACTCCCCATTCGCGACTTCTATTACACAGGTGTCATCTAATGGTTTCATTGACATGTTCAGACGCTTGGTAAAGTCATGGGACACAAAAGAGAAATGTGCTCCAGAATCAAAAAGAACATAAGCAGGTTGTGAGTTTACAATAAGTGTACCTGCAACCACATCTTGGTCTTCTTTAGCCTCATCAAGGGTCATCTGAAACGCTCTTCCCTTCGTCTTTGCTGGTTCTGTCTTCTTGTTACTCGCAGTGGAAACTAATGTATCATTCTTCTTCTTGGGACAGTTAGTGCTGTAATGACCCTTTTCATGACAATTAAAACATTCCACCTCGCTAATATCTTTCACCTTGCAGTCTTTAGCTTGGTGGCCTGGAAGACCACATTTATAGCACCCACTAGTGCCCTTCCTGCATTCTCCACTATGCTTCTTTCTACACTTCTTGCATTCTTTAACCTCTCCTTGCCTAGAAAACCCCGATGAAACACGACTTTTCTTGTTTGCTCCAGAGATTCCTGAAGACTTTCGCTTTTCTGCAAATGCTTGTCGTTCTTTGGCCTTTTTCTCAATCATACTTTCAACCCGAGCCGTGGATTCAATGGCTTCGTCAAGAGTAGTAGCCTTGCTAACTTCTAGCGAGTAGTCTGCCGGCAGTCCATTAACATACCGGTTTATCCTTCCGGCCTCGGTCGGTAGTGTATCTTCCAGAAATGGCAGCATCTCACAGAACTTTTTAGTATACTCATCAACGGTTTGTTTTTCCTTTGCAAGGGCAAAGAATTCATTAACCAAATTCTCTCGATGCCTAGCTGAACAGAACTTGTTTTTCAATCGTTGAACGAACTCGTCCCAAGTTAACGCATCCACAAAATCACTCCCCTTGATTCGGCGGAGAGTGTTCCACCAAGTAAGAGCTTCAGCCTTTAACATCTGAGAAGCAAACCCGACCTTCATATCCTCGTCACAACGACAGATGCGAAGAACTTGTTCCATTTCGGTCAACCACCGTATCGTTATTCGCGGATCCATCTCCCCATTAAACTCCTTTGGCCGACAGGACATAAAGTCCTTGAAAGTACAGGCTCCTTTAGTCTTGAACTGAGGCTGTGATTTGGAAGAAGAATCTCCCTGAGAAGAAGTCTGTCTTGGATTAGTGCCTTCAGGAGCCACACTTTTCTCGCTATCGTCAGGTTGTGACTTAGATCTTTCGCCCAGTCGCTCATCCAAAAGACGAGTCATTTCCTGTCTGTTTTGTACTTGCGAGTCATGTAATAATTTCTGAATTGCCTCCAAGGTCAATGGAGGTGGATTAGCCTCACCCCTAGAATTGCCATCATCAACGGCGTGGGGCGGTCGGGGAGGCATAGGAGGTCTTGCATTAGGATCTGGGTTTTCCGCGTACGATCCTTGACCACTTCGAGTTCGCATCTTGCTATAAAATTTCAAGTACTTTAGTATTTCATAATATATCATAATATTAGTTTATTACATTTCCACCAATTTCCCAGTATTCCCTCGCGGTACACTAGGCTCAATACGCGTCCTGTGATTATGATAATACGGGCCCATATTACCATAATCACCTACACCTATTATTCCCAATGTTTCCACTTGGTTCTACTGTTCTCTGGTATGAATTACCTACTTTTAACTCATAAATATACTCATATAATTCCATTAACAAATAATGTCTTAATTTATTAATACATGACAAATTATGTAAGTAACTTTAACTGACTATATTACTAGTCTAAGCCTAGGAGTGGAATGATCCAATCCTAATTCGCTTAAACTATGGCTCTGATACCAACTTGTAACACCCCAAATCTTTCAAACTTTTTATATTACATATAAAACATATTTTACAGAATTCGGTCCATCAAAAACCATAAAATCTGTTTAAAGGGTATTACAAACGTGTATCAAACAACCATAAGTTTAAAGAAAAGGATCAATCAATACCAATACAGGATAGCTGTAACCAGCTCCACTCTTTCGCAACCTAGGATTTATTTTACAACTTCCAATTTTCTCACAACTTCGTACTTGAACCTGGAATACATGGCATAAAAACATAAAATACGTAAGACAAAAATGTCTCGTGAGTTACATGAGTTTGAGACTCAAACTTTAAATTTCTTTTCCAAACTTTTATAAAATTTCATAACATAAATCATTGTCAAAACTACATAATATACTCATACTAAACCTTTTTACTTTTCAAAATCACCATATGTTAGACTTTGTAAAAATAATGTCTTTTATACTTTCTTTGACTGGTTTTATAAACTTGCTGGGATTTTTATACTTAGGGCGTTAGTCACTATAAGTGATACCCCAAGTCTCTACAATTAGAAAGAACGGATCAATACTAACGGTAGAATTGCTGAGGCAGTCTACTTCGCGAAGGGGGTTGTCCCCAGTAGACTCCTTACCTAACCCGGGTAGGTTGGAACATAGTTCCCTTACTAACAATGCTAGCTACAATACCAGTCAAACATAAAAATATTCTTCTGAAATCAAAACATTACTTGCACAAGAAATGGCTAAATGCCAAGCTTTTGACTCACACATATCTTTATCATAAGTTAGGCTGTCGTCAAGAATCATACTTTCAAATATAGCAGCTAACTTTCTATTTTAAACTAGAAAGGGGACCATTTTTGCAAATATTTTTCACATATAAAAGTAATGTATGAAATCTGAAAAAATACTTACTTACTTTCCATGTATCCCAAAATGGGTAAAAATGCTACATGTACTCACCGAATAATTCTTGAAATGTCGTTTAGACGTCCCTCGGTTCTTTACCCTTTCGGTGTCTGATTATTTGACTTACACCTATATATAGTATATGATACATTAATTTACATTTTAATTGACTCTATGACATGTTAGAGTCGTTATTATACCATCAATGGTCCAAACAAGTGTATAACTCAACTTTAGTTAAATTGTATTTTATACGTATTTTACTACAGTACCCTCGGAGGGTCGTATTTCAACTCCGATAATTCTTTATGAAGTTTTGGACCATATTAGACCTATGTTTAAAATTTGAGGTCAATTGGATAAGTTTTGATCCATTTCTAAAAATTGAGGATCACTTGGCAGGGGACTCTTGAACCAAACTGCATTTTTGTTCCAGGCGTAGGGCGCACCGCGCCCAGGGTAGGGGCGCACCGCGCCTGTCGAGCAGCAGCCCAGTTTTTCCCCGATTTTATGCTACAATTTCCCAATTTCTCCTATTAAGTGCTGAATACTCCACTTAATCGATAGGGGTTTGTTCCAAGACTAAAACCCTTCAATTTCTTCAAGTTTTAAACCATTAAAATCAGATTAATCACAAGAACTCAAATTCTAGGGTTCTTGATCAAAATCTCAATTCTTGAAAAATAGCATCCTACTTCCATTTTATTGGATTAAGTACTTTTAACATGGCTTAATGGAAGTGTTGAACCATACAACTAAGTGGTTATTGACTGCAATTTCAGTCACTAAATTCCTCTCTTGAGGGTCACACAAAAACTTAAGTTAAAAGCATAATTACTAACCTTTGATCTTGTAAACTTCAATTCAAGGACTAAAATCAAGTTTCTAACTTTGATCTTCACGAGGACTTCCAAGTTTCTGCAGAAATCGTATCTCCCACTCCTCTCCCGTACTCTAGAACTCTCTTCTGAATTTGTGAGGAATTATGAGATATTTTCTCATTTTTATATTTTCTATATTTTCAGTTTTGGTCCCTAAAGTTGACTTTCTTGAACTTTGGCCACCAAAACCAATTATCTTTCCATGGAATCATTTCTTTTACATTTTTAGTCCTAAACTATAATAAATTTTTATAATAATTTCTGCATGTGGTCAAATGACCAATTTACCCTTTTTAGGGTAAAATGACTAAATTACCCTTACAACCAAAATTTCTCATAATTTTACATATAACGCTTAAATTACACACATTTTAGTTTACATATTTATATATATATATATATATATATATATATATATATATATATATATATATATATATATATATATATATATATGTATGTATTACAAATTTTCGGTCGTTTCACAACCAATTTCAAAACAATTCAAATCATACTCCTTTCTGCAATAAACATCAAAACCAACACATAAGTAATCTATTAATAACTACTCACCTGATGTGGGATTGATATGTGGAACTCCTGCACCTCGTATATGCTCCTGCCTAGCTTTAGCTGTATCACAACAGCTCAATTTCATTACTCAAGTTGAGAACAATCTTAATCACACTCAATATTCATCATAATCAAGAAAATTGTATCATTGAAATAAGTTACAATCAAAAGATAGCAACAACATCTAAATTGAAATCTGCAATTTCACCATTTTACACACATATAACCCTAGAAACGCAATACAAACACTTCACTAGCTTGGGTCTCGAATTAGAACTCTAATACACACACTAATCCAAATAAACTTACTCTAATTCGTGCTAGTTGTAGGTGGTTCATCAAAACCACCTGGAACCATCTCAAATCAAGCAACTCAACCGTTAAGATGAAGCCAAAATTGAAGAGGATTACCGTCCAACCGTAAAGTATCAAGCCTTAGCTTAATTTCTTGAATTACAAGCCTCAATTTCGAGTTTAGAGGTTGGAGATTTATTTCCTAGGGTTTTAGAGAGGTTTTGATCGAAGTGGTTATTTCCCAAAATGAAAAGAAATCAGCCTTTAAAAAGTAAATATGCGCGTAACACGGCCCGTGTTAAAGTTCACGGTATAAAATTGGAGTTTGGTCTGCAGAGCTACACGACCCGTGTCCATATTATACGACCCGTGCTGCATGTTTTACACGACCCATCTTTAACTTACACGACCCGTATGACTATCGATATGCTCAACAAATCCAAAGAGATTTCCCAAACGACCCGTGTAACTCCTACACGACCAGTGTAACCTGCTTTTAGCATTTTTAAATCTCAAACTTCATCCAAATGAAATTCTAACTACCCAAACTCATGCAATATCCTAATTAATCTTAATTACACTAAGATTAACTCAAAATCTCAAAAAGTTAATAACACGGTATTACAAGTTCTTACCCCCTTCAAAAGATTCCGTCCTCGGAATCTCTTGAAACAAAAAAGGATGTTTTGACCGCATCTCCTCTTCAGCTTCCAAAGTGACATTCGTACCTCTATGATGTCACCACTGTACTTTTACAATTCCAATCTCTTTATTTTGTAATTTCTTGACTTTTTTATCCAGAATTTGTTCCGGCATCTCTTGGTATCTCAATTTCTTGTCTAATTGGACTCCAGCCAAAAGTGCTCTAGTGTATTGATCATGCAATGTTTTTCTGAGGTGTGACACGTCGAAAACATTATGGATACCCTGCAACTCGTCTGGAAGCTCAAGCTTATATGCAACTGCCCCAATTCTCTCTAAAACTCGAAACGGTCCAATGAATCGTGGACTCAACTTACCTCTTTTGCCAAATCGAATTATTCCCTTCCATGGGGACACCTTCAACATTACCATGTCCCAGACATGGAACTCTATTGGCTTCATTCTCTTATCTGCATATTGCTTTTGGCGGTTTTGAGCTACTCGCATATGTTCACTGATGTTTTGTATATTCTCTTCAGTCTCGGCTATAATCTCCGGTCCTGCCAATGGTTTTTCTCCAGTCTCTGTCCAACATGTTGGGGTTCGACACGGTGCACCATACAATGCCTCGAAAGGTGCCATCTGTATACTGGAATGGTATGTGTTTTTGTAGGCAAACTCTACTAAAGGAAGATGATCTTCCCAGCTGCCCCCAAAATCAATTATGCAAGCTCTGAGCATATCTTCAAGTGTCTGTATCGTCGTTTCCGACTGTCCGTCTGTTTGAGGATGATAAGCAGTACTCAGCAAAGCTTTAGTGCCAAAATGTTTCTGAAAACTCTGCCAGAAATGTGAAGTGACGCGACTATCTCTATCCGAGATAATTGAAGTCGGCACTCCGTGTCGTCTCACCACTTCCCTAGTACAGATCTCGGCCAGCTTTGACACTTGATAATCTTCTCGAATTGGAATAAAATGAGCAGACTTCGTTAACCTATCAACAATCACCCATACCGAATCATGTCCTCGTGGAGTTCGAGGCAACTTTGTGATGAAATCCATAGTGATTTCATACCACTTCTTCTTTGGCACCGGTAATGGTTACACTGCTCCATATGGATTTTGATGATTGGCTTTTACTTGAAGACACGTCAAGTAGTTCTCCACAAAGCGTCCTACATCTCGCTTCATACCCGGCCACCAGTAGTATGGCTTTAAAGTATGATACATCCGTGTACTACCAGGGTGAACCGTATATCTAGTACAATGAGCATCATTTAGCAATAACTGTCTCACCTCGCCATGCCTCGGAACCCAAACTCGCCCTTGGAAAGTCTTGATTCCTTGTGCATTTTCAACCAATTTCTATATATAAACAACCATTCTCTCTTTCTTTAAATCATTAGCCTCACTCTGGCATTTGCTTACCATCTCTGGCAATCGACTCACAACTCCCATTTGAGCCGATACGACTCGAATATGCGACTCTTTTCGACTCAATGCATCTGCCACCACATTGGCTTTACCGGGATGGTAAAGTATTTCACAATCATAATCTTTTAGCAGATCCATCCACCGTCTTTGCCTCATGTTTAACTCCTTCTGTTCGAACAAGTACTTCAGACTTTTGTGATCGCTGTATATTTGGAACCGCACACCATACAGATAGTGTCGCCACATCTTCAATGCGAATATTATTGCTGCTAACTCTAAATCATGCACGAGGTAAACTTTTTCATGTGGTTTAAGTTGTCGAGAGGCATAGGCAATCACACGCCCTTTTTGCATTAGCACACATCCGAGACCACTTAAGGAAGCATCGCTGTAAAGGACAAATTCTTCCCCTCCTTGCGGTAAGGGCAACATCGGAGCTTTACACAAACTATATCTCAATTGTTCAAAAGCTGACTATTGCACATCAGTCCAACTAAATTTCTCCGTCTTCTTGGTCAACTTGGTTAAGGGTGTGGCTATATGAGAAAAGTTTTCAACGAATCATCGGTAATAGCCTGCTAACCCCAAGAAACTACGAACCTCCATCGGACTCTTTGGCGGGTCCCAACTCATTACGACTTTGATCTTTGCCGGATCCACCTTTATGCTATCATTATTAATCACATGGCCGAGAAACTGAATTTCCCGTAACCAAAACTCGCATTTTGAAAATTTTGCATATAACTTCTCATCTCGGAGAAGATCTAGCATTTGTTGCAAATGAAATCTGTACTCATCTCGACTCTTTAAATAAATCAGGATGTTGTCGATAAACACAATTACGAATTTATCAAGAAAGGGACGACAAACCCGATTCATCAAATCCATAAAAGCGGATGGGGCATTAGTCAAACCAAATGGCATGACTAAAAACTCGTAATGACAATACCTCGTGCGAAAGGCTATCTTCGGGATATCAACTTCTTGTACTCTCAATTGATGATAACCATATCTCAAATCAATCTTCGAGAAATACATGGCTCCGTGTAGCTGATCAAATAAGTCATCAATCCGCGGTAACGGATAACGATTCTTTATCGTGATCTTGTTGAGCTCTCGGTAATCTATACACATTCTCATGGAGCCGTCTTTCTTTTTCACAAAAAAATATAGGTGCACCCCAAGGAGACGAGCTCGGACCAATAAACCCAAGTTCTAACAACTCTTGCAACTGTCTCTTGAGTTCTTCCATCTCAGAAGGTGCCAATCGATAAGGTGGTTGTGCCATCAGCTTCGTCCCTGGTATCACATCGATCACAAACTCAACTTGTCTACTTGGTGGTAAGCCTGGAAGATCATCGGAAAATACATCGGGATAATCACAAACCACTTCTGCTTCTTCTATTTTGGAATGTTTTGACTCGGAACTAATCATATGTGCCATAATCAATTCACCCCCTCTTTTAATATATCTCCTAGCCGTTACAAGTGACACTATCGGTACTTTTCGGGAACGTCGTTCACCTCGTATCAAAATTTGGGAACCACTCGGTCTCTTTATGGAAAGTGTTTTCTCATGACAATCCATTTGACCTATATTATCATCCATCCAATCCATCCCGACTATCACATCAAACTCATGATTAGTGATCGGCTTCATATTAATAAGGTACGTAACCCCATAGATCTCAAGCCGACACTGCTCATAATGACTCTTTACAAAAACACATCTCCCATCTGCTACATCTACTATCACTTTCTCATATAAATCGACTAACAGAATATTCAGTTTAGAAGCAAAGGACTCCGATGTAAAAGACACGGAAGCGCCGGAATGAAAAAGTACTCGTGCTTGAGAAGAGTTCAAACTAAATATACCTGTAATAACATCAGTTTGGTCTCGAGCCTCATCGACGGTTAATTGAAAAGCTCTCGTTTTCACGTGACCGCCGCTTCTGTCTCCTCGATCATCTCGATCTCGGCCTCCTCCTCGTCCGGTCCTTTGAAAATCTTTTTGAGACTCGGACTTCATCTTTGGGCAATCGGGGCGAATATGCCCACTTTCTCCACAGTTGAAACAAACAGGGCGACTCTCGGTACACTGGCGAGCCATATGTCCTGTCTTTCCACATTGAAAACAAACTGAGGGTGGGGTTCGGGAATCACATTCCCCAGTGTGCTTTCGCCTGCACTTCTTGCACCATCTTTCCTCCTTCTTTTTGGGTTCACCATGTAATTGAGAACCCGTGGTAACAGATATCTGAGAAGTATCTATAGCTTTACCTTCCCATTTTCTCTTTGATCCTCCTGTATCTCTTTCAATTATTCTTTCCTCCTCCTGTCTTTGTAACTCCCTTTCTCTTGATCTTGCTGCCTCGGCAACTTGTTGAAAGGTAGTATACCTGGAACTCGAAAAAAACTCTCGTATCTGGGTTTTTAAACCCCACAAGTAATGATCCATCTTGCGCTCCTCTGTATGAACTTGATGTTGCGCAAACCTCTCTTTCTCATTGAAATCCAACGTATATTGTTGCACTGTTCTCGACCCTTGCTGTAACTTCAAAAATTCTTCTTCTATTCCTTTCATAGCATTATTGGAACAATAATATTCAATGAACTTCAACTTGAATTGTTCCCAACTCAATGATACGCCAAGCTCTCTCCTATCTCCATACACATATTCTCCCACCAGAACTGCACATCCTCCTTTAACAAGTTTGTTGCAAACTCAACTTTATTTGCCTCGTCGCATTTACTAGTGTGGAACATCTTTTCAACATGTGTTAACCAATTCTTGGCTGCTATGGGATCATCCTTCCCATAGAAATCGTATGGTTTGCACTTTTGAAAAACATCGTAAGTGCACTTTCTCATTTTCTCGGGTATTCCAGCTCTACCTGCCTCAATAAAGACCTCTTCACAATCCTCTCTCTGCTCAGGTTGGACCAGGGTTGGTCCTGAAGTACCTCCAGTTGAAGCCTCCACTTGAGGCTTCAAGTAAGTTGGTAATATATCCTTGATCGCTTTTGCTACTTCGGCTGCAATCATTTCCTGCATGTTACTTTGTATCTAGGGAGATCGCTCTCCATCGGGTTGACGCTCTTTTCCCGAATCTCGTGATCCCAATTTATCTCTTGGTGGATCACCTCGCTCTTTTTCTTTTCCAGCGCTCATTTCAACTAAAAAGAAAATCAACTCATTTAGTAATCGCCACCATAATGCTCAATATGGTGTATAATCAACTCAATTTGTATATCACCATAATACTAAATATGGTATATAATCAACTCAATTTGTACATCACCATAATACTCAATATGGTGTATAATCAACTCAATTTGTATATCACCATAATACTCAATATGGTGTATAATCAACTCAATTTGTGATACACCGCGGAGGATAGCTATTCGGGACTCTTAGGAACATCTCTATCTCATTGGTTTAAGTCTAAACTCATCTCAAGGTTTAATTCCCTTAAACCACAGCTCTGATACCAACTTGTAACACCCGGTTTCTCATATTCAGGATACATTGATAATTTAATCAAAATAACTATCATTTAGGTGTACTCCTCAAAGATGAGTAACAAGTTTTACAATATACTATCAAAAACATAGTTTAAGTGCTTATTTACATACAACAAGTTTCATACTAGTTTTCTCAAAAACCGAATGTTTACAAAAGACCTAGTCTAACACAAGAAAGTAAGTCCGAGTCCAAAGCCCATATCCTTTCCAGCTAAACCACCGTGATGCGTTTCCCACGATCTGCACTTCCAGAACCTAACACAATTAACATTAATAAACAATATATGAGCTTTGGGAGCTCTGTGAGTAATTAAAGTTTAACTAGACAGTAATTGTCCATCATCTCATTCACATCTTTCTCAATAAACCAACTTGATCCTCAATATATATACTCATAATGAGGTTTATCTATCCAAACACTCATAATTGGTATACTCAACCAATTTGAAAACAATTCAAATCATACTCCTTTCTGCAATAAACATCAAAACCAACACATAAGTAATCTATTAATAACTACTCACCCGATGTGGGATTGATATGTGGAACTCTTGCACCTCGTATATGCTCTTGCCTAGCTTTAGCTGTATCACAACATCTCAATTTCATTACTCAAGTTGAGAACAATCTTAATCACACTTAATATTCATCATAATCAAGAAAATTGTATCATTGAAACAAGTTACAATCAAAATATAGCAACAACATCTAAATTGAAATAAGCATTTTCACCATTTTACACACATATAACCCTAGAAACGCAATACAAACACTTCACTAGCTTGAGTCTCAAATTAGAACTCCTATACACACACTAATCCAAATAAACTTACTCTAATTCGTGCTAGATGTAGGTGGTTCATCAAAACCACCTGGAACCATCTCAAATCAAGCAACTCAACCGTTAAGATGAAGCCAAAATTGAAGAGGATTACCGTCCAACCGTAAAGTATCAAGCCTTAGCTTAATTTCTTGAATTACAAGCCTCAATTTCGAGTTTAGAGGTTGGAGATTTATTTCCTAGGGTTTTAGAGAGGTTTTGATCGAAGTGGTTATTTCCCAAAATGAAAAGAAATCAGCCTTTAAAAAGTAAATCTGCGCGTAACACGGCCCGTGTTAAAGTTACACGGCCAGTGTAACTCACAATATGAAATTGGAGTTTGGTCTACAGAGCTACACGACTCATGTCCATATTACACGACCCGTGCTGCATGTTTTACACGACCCGTGTTTAACTTACACGACCCGTGTAACTATCGGTATGCTCAACAAATCCAAAGAGATTTCCCGCACGACCCGTGTAACTCCTACACGACCCGTGTAACCTGCTTTTAGCATTTTTAAATCTCAAACTTCATCCAAATGAAATTCTAACTACCCAAACTCATGCAATATCCTAATTAATCTTACTTACACTAAGATTAACTCAAAATCTCAAAAATTTAGTAACACGGTATTACACTATGACATGTATAAATAAGAGGAAACTAAAAAGACATTGGTAAATTTCATTAATGTGAGGAACATGAAAGGGTGTAGGAGTTTCAAATGAATGTGGTGCAAGTATATGAGATATCTTGAACCACATTGATTCCAATTACATCATTTATAATAGAAAACTATACGAAATCCCGTGCGTTGCGCATGTTAAAATTATGAATGAAAAACTTCGTCATTCATATTATTAATAACTCTTCCACTAAGTTGATATATAAACTTGTAACTACATTGAACAATAAACATTTATTACAATCACAATACTCAATGATCGTTACCCGCGATTTGCACTTGAATAATATTAAATATAATTCTCAATCTAGTGTTAATTTTACTATTGTGATTATAACTAATTTGATTATTAATTATTTTACCATCTTCTTATTTCTATCATAATGATTATTTAAAATAACAATGCTTCTTTAAGTTAATGTAATATAATTTATGAATTTGCGTTACTATATATTGTTATTATTGTCAATTAAGTTTAAAAACAAGTTATTAGTATTAAGTAGTTGTATAAGACTTTTAAAAACCACTTATTAGTATTAAAAATTTATAAAATTTTAAAGTCTGGATAGAAAGTTTTATTTTATTTGTAATCATATTACATTAACAAATGAATTTTGAATCGTTACTAAAAGAACATTTAAAAAATTGTGTCGAGTTCAAATCAATATGATGTACATCTTTAATAAATTGTTAGTTACGTCCACAATGATGAAACATAATCAAACAATCATATATGATATTGCAAAATAATAGAATACATCTTTAATAAATTGTTAGTTAAATGTATTGAAGTTTTCTTAATATTACTACCCTTCAAATTCCAAATAAGAGTTATTTAGCATTAAACTACTACAATGAAGAGTTTTTTTTATAACTTATGGTATTTAATTGATACTTATGGCACTCAATTAAAGAGAATTGAAATATTTAAATTGTATTTAGTCAACTACATGAATAATATTATCCACTAATGTGTAGTATTATATTATATTTGAACATGAATATTGAACTATTTCTATTGCAAATAAAGCTAATAATATGTTAGTTCTCTATTTTTTGAGTTTTTTTCGTATAACTTATTTTTGAATATTTTGTTTGAAAGCAAAGTTTCAAACAATGTGTTCTAGAATATGATTAGCGAATGAGTGTGTGCGAAGTTATTTGACGATAAGGAATTTGTAGATGCTTAATGTATTTCATGGTAGGAAATGTGTTTATTTTTTATTCATTAGTAGTATGTAATAAATAAACAGTTAAAAAATATCATATCAATTTTAAAAAAATATAACACTAATTGATTAAAAAACCCTACAAACTCATTACTATAAACTTAACTATAATATTTATAAGTGTACATGTATCTGTTTATTGATTTATATTAACCGATTCATGAAAACTTTGAATTTTTTATGAGTCAAAATACTTGAGAAAGAAAAATAAGTTCTTCTCTAGTTGTTACATTTTCATGATTGTAGGTTGTTGTATGTATACATTCACTTTTTATATTGTTGCACACTGTTTTTTGAGCTTAAGCTCTTGTATTTGTGTTTTTTATAGTATATGATTTTTGACATTGTAGTTAATTTGACTATTTCATTTTCTACATAAAAGTTATCATTAACATATATATGTTTGAGATATATCGTTATCAACAAATGCTTAGAATGTAATAGAAAAAACCACAAACTATTAATGATGATTTAAAAATTACAATCTATTTTTATTTTCCAATAATTCCTTTATATTATATTGAAATTTGACATATTTTCATGTTGTAATTATATTAGTTACATAACCGACAACGGAACTCAATCAAACAATCATATATGATATTACAAAATAAGAGCATACATCTTCAACATATTGTAACAAATAAAGTGAAAAATAATAAATTTCTCTTTGATATAAATATAGAACATAAACGTTTTCTAGAAATCTGAAGAAAGAAGAAGGGAAAAAGAAGTGAATACAAATTGAACCAAAAATAACTAAAATATCCTAGCATTTTAAAATTTTGATAGTCATGCCCGCCTTTATCTTAGACATTTTTTTCCCATTTTCTTGAATTTAACAACAATAACAAAAACAGAAGAGAAGAAAATGCACGCATATATTAGTTACATAACCGATGACGGAACTCAATCAAATAATCATATAAGATATTACAAAATAAGAACATACATTTTCAACATATTGTAACAAATAAATTGAAAAAGAATAAATTTCTCTTTGATCTAAATGTACTACATAAATGTTTTCTTGAAATCTAAAGAAAGTAGAAGGAAAAGAGAAGTTAATACAAATTGAACCAAAAATAACTAAAATAGCTTCTAGCATTTTAAATTTGATAGTCATACCCACCTTTATCTTGCACCTTTTTCTCCATCTTCTTGAATTTAGACAATAATAACAAAAAGAGAAGAGAAGAGAATGCATACAACCAAGTATGAATATAATGTTCTTATATAGGAAAAATATTTCATTTAACTAAGTCATTAATTGGAAGAAGTTGAAAAGATGGGAGTTTCAAATAAATATGGTGCAAGTATTTGAGTTATCTTGATCCACATTCATGAATGACCTCTATTATAAGAGTTATATAGATATATATATATATATATATATATATATATATATATATATATATATATATATATATATAGATATAAATATAGATATAGATATAGATATAGATATAGATATAGATATAGATATAGATATAGATATAGATATAGATATAGATATAGGTTCAAATTACATAATTTTTTTAAAGTTCATTAAACCCAATTTAAAAATAAAAATTACATAAAGTAAAAATTAAAATTACATAAACTAAAAATTAAAAATTATGTAATTCAAAACTAAAAGTGACTCCTTGTCGTCGTTATCGTTCCGATTTTCGTATAGAGGTTTTGTCAAATCGTGACGAAGATTGTCGTGCGTTTCAGCGTTATGTATTTACATAACTCTTGCGAAGTATTGGGAAGTATCATGTAGAAAATTGTTTGTATGGATGTGTCACATCGTACGGATTATACATACAAATTGCCAACATTTTTCTTATGTTATCGTATTATATAATATGGTACACACGTACATCAAGATGACTATTTTATCATTATTACATATGCATGCGGGATATTTCATTATATGAAATCTTTTATTTAGAATACTGAAAGCCCACTCAACATCCTTCCTTGCCGATTCTTCTGTCATTTTAAACAGTTTTCGTTTTTCATTGATCAGATATTGGTATGCTTGAAAGGTTTTTAGCAATCTATGAACTAGAAATCCTAAGTTCACATGCAACCTAAGATGAGGATCTATGTTTTTCTATCAATGAACATATAACAAAATCCTAAGGCCAACAATTTATTTCTAAAGAATAAAGTATAAGAAAACCAACCTTTGAATTTTCTTCTTAAAGCTTGCAGCAAAAATATCCTGCCTCAAATGAAGTCAGACCCAAGAAAGAGAGGAGAAAACAGAATTCTAGAGAGACAGGGTAAAAGTGGCGCACAATTAGGGTTTCCCTGGAGGCTCTATTTATAGCCTCCAAGGGTGACAGTCAAAACCCTAGAAGAGCCCAACTTTTGACAAGCCATTTGTCAAATGGACTAAGCCTTCTTAAACCCCAATTAGGGTTTCGAAATCATGGAGGCTCCTCCATAATTTTGTCCACCCTTAAGGCTCCACTGGCCAACCATTTATTCAACTATTGAATAATTACAAAACCAGTCCCTACGTTTTTAATTAATTAAATTAATCACTAAATTAATTTCAATTAATTCTAGATTAATTAACATAGTTTCTAATTAATATATTATCAATCTAATATATTAATAAACTATTTATTTTATTTCTATTGATTTATTAAACATTTAATAAATCAACCTTTCTCTCTATTGAACTTTTTACCAAACCTCCAACTATGAGGGCAACCCAAATGGATTTGCTTCAATTAATAAGATAAATACAATTTATAAGTCATGGCTTAGACACCTAATCCTACTGTCTGCCACTTGGATAAGTCTATGACTTTAATTGTCCATTTATCTTCAAATTAATCAATAATCTCAGTTTCCTAGAAACTATTCCCGAACTCTGACCTAGTTAGTTCTGTACATAGATAAGTGATCATATGATCCTCCATCCGACAAGATATTTTTCAGACTTAAGACATGGATTAAGATCAATCGCGGTTCGATACTCTGTTTCTCGATTTCTGATTTTGCTTATGACTTTAAGATTACTAATTGAACACATCAATTTAGTCTTGGTTGGCCAACACTTTCAGTCAACTTCAAAATCATCGAGAGGCCTACAAATATCTATTTCTCGTCAGGGTCAAGGGACGAATAAGTTTCGACTCATATGCTTATATCTTTTACAAGACAAAATCACTCACAACAATACATTTTATAACATCGAGTTACCAATGCGTTTTCGTATTATCAATGAGCAACCGCCTTGCAAATTACAACTCATATGTCTCTACTTTAAGATCATAAGATGTTATTGTCTCAATATTGCTTATGATATAATCCATGAAGCAATCTATTGAGGGCGGGTTTATCCAATACTCAAATCTCCATTTCTAAGTACTCATGAACGTTGTAGCAGTCTTACTGCAATGTCTAACACCTTAGACAATCTACAAACCAGTTCAGGACAGCCTTCGTTCATACTTACTCCCTAAAAGTATAAGCGACTGTGGAACTTTTAATAATCAAATTATTCAGGAAGTAAACATGTAAAATGAAACACAACAATAAACAATTGACAAAAGCAGTAAACAATACTCGTTTATAAATCTGTATTATAAAATCGCCAAAGTCAATTACATTTATATTTTTACAAGTTTCAACCTATCTAATTACTAAAACTAATATCATCTCTCAGTCCAATGCTCCTAGCATGTTGATTGTGCTTGATCCTACTCAGAACCTTTGTCAAAGGTTCTGCAGGATTGTCTTCAGATGATACCCTCTTTACATGGAGGTGACCTTCTTCTACCCGATGTCGAATGTAATGGTACTTTCTGTCGA
The DNA here is from genome assembly GCA_023525715.1 of Cichorium intybus. NCBI lineage: Eukaryota > Viridiplantae > Streptophyta > Magnoliopsida > Asterales > Asteraceae > Cichorium > Cichorium intybus. The sequence continues at coordinate 117,889,668 of CM042013.1, read as the reverse complement.
TATGTCTGGACTTTCCATGATCTCGCGGTTCCTTTGTCAAGGCGACCACTCGTCATTATCACAGAACAGTTCCATGGGCTTCTGAATACTCGGGACAACTCCAAGGCCACTGATAAAGATCTTCAGCCAAGCCGCTTCCTTAGACGCTTCACTCGCTGCTATGTACTCTGATTCACACGTTGAATCAGCCACCTTTTCTTGCTTGGAACTCTTCCAAGTGACCGCTCCACCATTCAAGAGAAACACCCAGCCCGACTGAGACCGACCATTGTCTCTTTATGTCTGGAAACTGGCGTCTGTGTATCCACTCACTTTCAAAGTATCACTGCCACCAAGGACTAACACGATGTTCTTTGTCCTTCGCAGATATTTATGTATGTTCTTTAGAGTTATCCAATGTGCTCTACCAGGGTTTCCCTGGTACTGACTAACCATGCTCAAAGCAAAGGATACGTCGGGGAAATACAGGTCAGTACATGATCGACCCTACTGCTGAAGCATAAGGTACCCGATTCATCTCAGGTATTTCCTCATCGGTACTCGAGCTTTGAGTCTTACTCAACTTCGCATAACTTTGGATAGGCAGCTTGTAACACCCCACATTCTATATATACATTTTTACCCAACTTAGATATACAAAACATGGGTTTAACAAAAAAAAACTTTGAGCATAATTACAAAATATTGTCATGTTGGGGTATTACAAGTCTAATACATCACCATGGTAAAGCTACTACTAATGATATTCCAAAAGAAAAGCTTCAATTCTTCTATAGACTTCTAGTACTTAATCTCCTTCACCTGAGTACATAGTCATTTAAAAAAAATATACGTGAGACATAAAGTCTCGTGAGTAAAATGGGTTTTAGACCCAAACAATTTTAATTTAAAACAAACTATCAAACATTTTTAATATAGTCAAACATAATACAAAAGTTTCATTAATAAAACATAGACCAATTCTAATTCATGATTCACTTATTTAATATTTGGTTTCATACGGGTTTTCCCCGTATCCTCCCTCCCCGGAAAAGAACTAATCTTTCCGTGAGCGCGTGCTAATTTTTCTTCCTTTCATGGAATAGAACAAATCTATCCATAAGGGCGTGCTAATTTTTCTTCCCTTCATGGAATAGAACAAATCTATCCATAAGGGCGTGCTAAGACAACTACTTCGCGAAGGGAGGTACCATCCCAGTAGTGTCTATTGACCTCCCCTCATTAGGGTGAGATCCATGTCTGGACATATATTCCTTTTCTTATGTTTAATTCCAATTTAATTCATTAGCATCAGTTCATTTCAAATTGGTCATAACATCATAGTCTTTCATCATATAGAAATCATAAACTTTCAGCACAAAACAACTTGAGATAAACTTTTCTCTTAAAATCGTTTATTCAAAACAAAGTTTATAAAACAATACTATTTGCTATGTACTCATAAAAATCCACATGTTACTCACCTTGTAGAAGAAGTGACTAGCTAAGTTCCCAAGGCCTCCTTGCCCTTACCTTGCTCCCCAATGATTTGATCACCTCCTATTAAACATATATACAATTCATACTCAATAACAATAATACACATTTATATATTTCAGATTATGCAAGAAATATCTAAGTGTTTGATTCCCCTTTTTTCTTTTCCTCGATTATCTATTACTTGACCCGCACTTATATACATTGTTGGAATCATGTTATGAACTTGTATTTCAATGTTTTCATATCATATTAAACTTATACTAATGATTGGGGAAATCAAACTACCCAATTAATGTCATATTAGAAGTGAATTATAAGTGCCCAAGTCATTCGGGTCATGTAGGAATCATACGGGACCATACAAATCTTCCAATTTTTCTGTAGACACTGACACGGGCCGTGTTAGGGGAAACACGGGTCGTGTTCCACCTTCTGATCACCTTCTATTTACCTGCACAAGTAACATGGGCCGTGTCAGGGGAAACACGGGCCGTTTTTCGCCTACAGACCCTCTTATTTTTCATGCACAGTTTTTAGTCTTTAGTCTGCGTGGTTTCAACTCAAATCCGGTTCAATAGAAGGTCAAAACATTATATTTAGAGTATTTCTAAGCTTCCTAAACAACACTTATTACTTCATAAACACTAGAATCAAACCAATCTTCACAAACCCCAAATTCTAGGGTTTTTGAACCAAATTCTCAATTCCTTTTGCTTCTATTTGTATCCAAGGGTGGAATCCAGTTTCAAATGATGTTTTGAACATCATTCAAGGCTTAGAAACTTAAAACAAACCTCACATAATCTCTGAATTTCGTTTTCATCCATTCAAACAAACCCAAAATGGATTAAATAGCTTGTAAAGATGGAATTCTTACCTGGGATGACTTGGAAATCACAACTTCTAGCTTGATTTCTTTAATTTCAGCTCTAATTCTTCAAGCTCTTCAAGTCTCGACCTCTCTCTATCTGCTGAAGATGCTTCACGACACAAATGGAGAGGACTAGAAGTCTCTTTCCTAATTTATACCTCCATACTTCACCTAAATGACACTTTGGCCCTTCTAATCTAGTTTTGTTCACTTTTGGTCCAAACTCTTAACATATCATTTAAGATTTTCTTTTCTTACACTTTTGCCACAAACACAAAAATATTATTACACAATAAGTCCTTCATATGGTCAAAAGACCAAATTACCCTTTTGCAACATCTTACTATAAAAATTCAAACATAACACATATTGGCAAAATAGTTGGTTATTACAATTATCTCCCCCTAATTAGGATTCTGTCCTCGGAATCAAATCATAATTAGTAAAGCTGGGGTACTTCCTCTTCATTTCCTCCAAAGTTTCCCAAGTTAAATTCGATCCCAAAGAGTGCTTGCATTTGACCAATACAATATCAATCTCTTTGTTCCTTAGCTTTTTAGTCTTTATCTCTAACATTGCTTCCGGTTCTTCAATTAGCTTGCTTGGAGTCTCTACCTTTAAATCTTCTAAGGGAATAGTCAATTCTTCATTCCAAAATACTTCTTTAGATAGCATACATGAAAGGTATCATGTATCCCTCTCAATTCTTGAGGCAATTCTAACTTGAATGCTTGAACTCCAATTTTCTTCAAAATTTTAAACGGACGAATATACCTTAGACTTAATTTTCCTCTCTTGCCAAATCTCACAACGCCTTTCCATGGTGATACTTTAAGCATCACCAAATCGCCTTCCTTTAAATCATACGGTCTCTTTTTCAAACTTGCATAACTTCTTTCTCGATCCTGTGCTGCTTTCATATTTTCTTGATTATACTAATTTTCTCATTTGTCATTCTAATGATTTCAGGACCAGTGAGCCTAGTCTCACCCGCTTCCAACAAACATAAGGGCGTTCTACACTTCCTACCATATAATGCCTCGAAGGGTGGCATTCCAATGCTTGAATGGTAACTGTTATTGTAAGCAAATTCTACTAGTGGTAGATGTTCGTCCCAACTGCCGCCAAAGTCAATAGCGCAAGACCTCAACATATCCTCAACGGTTTGAATAGTACGCTCACTTTGTCCATCCGTTTGAGGATGGTAAGCCGTACTCATTTTGATTCTTGATCCAAATTTTTCTTGTAGAGTTTCCTAAAATTTTGAAGTAAATCTTGCGTCTCTATCCGATACTATGGAAAACGGTGCTCCATGGAGTCTAATTACTTCGTCAATGTAAAGTTGAGCTAGCTTTTCAAGTTGTGTAGTCTCTTTTATAGCAAGAAATAGAGCACTCTTGGTCAGTCTATCAACTATGACCCAAATACTATCATGCCCCTTTCGGGTCCTCAGTAAGCCAACGATAAAGTCCATAGTCACATCTTCCCATTTCCCTGCCGGTATCTGTAACGATTGAGCACTACCAAAAGGTACTTGATGCTCCGCCTTGACCCGAGCACACGTAGCACACCTTGAAATGTACTTTGCTATTCTTTTCTTCATTTTCGGCCACCAATATTGTCGTTTTAAGTCTTGATAAGTTTTTGAGCTACCCGGGTGAATGGAATACTTAGACTTATGAGAATCTTCAAGTATTATCTTTCTAAGTCCACCAAATTTTGCTACCAAATTCGATTTTTAAAAGTCTTCAATCCTTGACTATTTTCTTCAAACTCTTGTTTCTTACCCAATCTTTCATTCTTCAAGTTATCATTTGACAAAGCTTCTCGTTGGGTTTCTTTGATTCTTGCAATTATACTAGACACTAAGTTTATCCTCATCGATCTTCCTTTAATCTTTTTCTCGTGAATCTTCCGACTTAGGGCATCCGCCACAACATTGGCCTTCCCCGGGTGATATATGATTTCACAATCATAATCACTAATAAGCTCAAGCCATCTACTTTGTCTCAAGTTGACTTTTTTTTGCGTGAATACGTATTGAAGGCTTTTGTGATCGGTATATAACTTCCATTTAGTTCCATACAAGTAGTGTCTCCAAATTTTTAATGCAAAAACTATAGCTTCGAGTTCCAAATCATGAGTAGTGTATCTCGTCTCGGGATCCTTCAATTGACGAGAAGCATATGCAATCACCTTTCCTCATTGCATCAATACACAACCTAGCCCCTTACTTGAAGCATCACTATACACAAAAAAATCTTCAGTTCCCTCGGGGAAAGCAAGCATCGGGGCATTACATAGTTTCTCCTTCAATTTTATAAACGCCTTCTCTTGATCCAATCCCCATTCGAATTTCACTCCTTTTCTAGTTAGCTTAGTGAGTGGCACCGCAATACGAGAGAAATCTTGAATGAATCTTCGACAATACCCGGTGAGTCCAAGAAAACTTCTTACTTATGTAGGAGTCGTTGGAGCCTCCCATTTCATTACCGCTTCCACTTTCGCCGGATCTACTTTAATACCTTGCGTAGAGACCATGTGGCCAAGGAATTGCACTTCCCTTAACCATAATTCGCACTTAGAAAACTGCGCATATAATTGTTCTTTCTTCAACACTTCTAGAATCATTTGGAGATGACGCTGATGATCTTCCTCACTCTTCGAATATATGAGGATATCGTCGATAAAAACGATGACAAAATCATCAAGGAATGGTTTGCAAACTCAATTCATTAGATCGATAAAGACAGCAGGAGCATTAGTAAGACCGAATGGCATTACAAGAAATTCATAATGACCATATCGGGTGCGAAACGCTGCTTCTCAACATCACAATCTTTCACTCGAACTTGGTGATACCTGGACCGCAAATCGATTTTTGAGAAGAAATCAGCACCTTGTAGCTGATCAAAAAGATCATCTATTCTAGACAACGGGTAACGATTTTTAATGGTAATTTTATTAAGCTCTCGATAGTCGATACACATACGCATTGAACCATCCTTCTTTTGACGAATAACACTGGTGCACCCCATGGAGAAGAACTTGGCCTAATAAAACCCTTATAAAGCAATTATTGTAACTGAGACATTAGTTCGCGAATTTTGGTAGGAGCTAGACGATATGGAGCACGAGCAATAGGAGTTGCTCCCGGAATAAGATCGATACGAAATTCAACTTGCCTTTTGGGCGGCAAACCGGGTAGGTCGTCGGGAAATACTTCCAGGCAATCACGCACCACTTCAATGTCATGAATAGATTTCTTTTCTTTTTCATTAGTCATGACGTAATCAAGAAAGGAACAACACCCTTTCAAAAGACATTTTCGAGTCTAAATTGCACTAATGAGACTAGGTACATGGTTGCGCTTATCACCATAAACGTACACCTTACTCCCATCGGGAATCTTAATCGACACCATCTTCTTCCCACAAGAAATTTTTGCATCATTCGCCCCAAACCAATCCATGCCAATCACAATATCGAAAGATTTTACTCCAATTGGAAGAAGATTCAATGAAAATTTCCTATCATTTATGCTGAGTTCACAATTTCAGTACATATGCCCTACCTCCATAAACTTACCACTTGCTGTCTCTACTTCATATAACGTATTTAACGATTCTAGGGGTACATTGAGTTTGTGTCCAAACTCATGAGATACAAACGAATACGAAGCACCAGAATCGAATAAAACGTATGCAGGTAACGAGTTGACAAGTAATGTACCTGAGACCACATCATGCATTTCTTTCGCTTCCTCTCGGGTAAGTTGAAAGGCGCGAGACTTCACTTTTTGTGGCTCCGTCTTCTTTTAAGCCGTAGACATGAGAGTTTCTCCACCCTTCTTTGGACAATTAAAACTATAATGGCCCTTCTCATGACATGAATAGCATTCAACTTCACTTCCAGGCTTCGATTTACACTCTTTTGATTTGTGACCGAATCGACCACAATTATAACATGCTCCCGATCCGCTACGACAATCTCCTATATGATCTTTTCCACACGTATCACACTTCTTTGAACCTCCTTGCTTTGATTGATTAGAACTAGACTTCCCCTTTTTATTTGAACCACCTCCACCACCACTAAACTTGAATTTATCACCAAAAGGTTGTCTTTCTAATGCCCGTCTCTTTCCCACGTCTTCAACATTCCAAGCCACAATAATTGAATCATCAAGTGTTTCAGCTCTCTTAACTTCAAGTTCATATTCTGCCGGTAAGCCCCTAGCGTATCGATTAATTCGCGAACGGGCAGTAGGGTAAGATTCCCCCACGAATGGTAACATATCACATAACTTCTTTTTATACTCATCGACGTATGAGTTGTCCTTCTTTAAGCTTATAAAGTCTTCTTGAAGCTTCTCTATATCCCTCACAGGACAGCTTATTATTGAGACGTGAAATAAACTCGTCCCAAGACCCCTTGTATACCACATTCGTTTTTAGAGTTTCATACAATGTGTTCCACCAAACCAACGCATCATCTTTTAGAAGGCGAGAAGCATAATACACCTTATCGTTTTCATGACATTTACTAACCTCCAAGACTTGCTCAGTTTCTCAGATCCACCTCATTGTAATCTTCGGTTCGAAACTACCGAGATATTCAGTAGGTTTGCATGCAAGAAAAGACTTAAAAGAACACCCCTTTTTAGGTTTCGATCCCACGCTTCTGTCATCCTTTGAAGAATCTCCACTCGTCGGCTTCCACGAAACATCTTGTGAGGAATGAGTGTGTTGCCCTCCAAGTCGATTATCTATTATTTTATTAACGTCCTCCTTCATTTCATCCCTCAAATTATTGATGAGGTTTTGAATTGCTTTGATTGTTACAGGTTGCTGTGGCGGTTGTGGGTTCGGCTCAATTTCCGCATTAACCGCATTATTGGCGGGTACACTTCCATGGGAGGAAGTGTGGCTAGCTTCTTGCCCGTCAACTGGAGGATTTTGACCAACTCCATCCATTTACTATATAAGATAAATGGAATTTTTGTTTAATACACAATATTTTCATTATGTAACGAAAGCGGTAGCATGTTATCTCCTTAAGTAATCTTCCTAGTACAAGGCTCATCTAGACCTACACTTCCTAAATTACAAGTATGATCTTATAGTGTAAGTATACCAATAAATTTCTAAGGCATACCTAATTCCTATCTTAATAGTTTAAGCATAGGATGGATTTCCAACCTAATTCGCTTAAACCATGGCTCTGATACCAAATTTGTAACACCCCACATTCTATATATACATTCTTACCCAACTTAGATATACAAAACATGGGTTTAACAAAAAACTTTGAGCATAATTACAAAATATTGTCATGTTGGGGTATTACAAGTCTAATACATCACCATGGTAAAGCTACTACTAATGATATTCCAAAAGAAAAGCTTCAATTCTTTTAAAGACTTCTAGTACTTAATCTCCTTCACCTGAGTACATAGTCATTTAAAAACAAATATACGTGAGACATAAAGTCTCGTGAGTAACATGGGTTTTAGACCCAAACAATTTTAATTCAAAACAAACTATCAAACATTTTTAATATAGTCAAACATAATACAAAAGTTTCCTTAATAAAACATAGACCAGTTGTAATTCATGATTCATTTATTTAATATTTGGTTTCATACGGTTTTTCCCCGTATTTTCCCTCAACGGAAAAGAACTAATCTTTTCGTGAGCGGATGCTAATTTTTCTTCCCTTCATGGAATAGAACAAATCTATCCATAAGGGCGTGCTAATTTTTATTCCCTTCATGGAATAGAACAAATGTATCCATAAGGGCGTGCTAAGACAACTACTTCGCGAAGGGAGGTACCATCCTAGTAGTGTCTTTTGACCTCCCCTCATTAGGGTGAGATCCATGTCCGGACATATATTGCTTTTCGTATGTTTAATTCCAATTTAATTCATTAGCATCAGTTCATTACAAATTGGTCATAACATCATAGTCTTTCATCATATAGAAAGCATAAACTTTGAATACAAAACAACTTAAGAGAAACTTTTCTCTTAAAATCTTTTATTCAAAACAAAGTTTATAAAACAATACTATTTGCTATGTACTCATAAAAATCCACATGTTACTCACCTTGTAGAAGAAGTGACTAGCTAAGTTCCCAACGCCTCCTTGCCCTTACCTTGCTCCCCAATGATTTGATCACCTCCTATTAAACATATATACAATTCATACTCAATAACACTAATACACATTTATATATTTCAGATTATGCAAGAAATATCTAAGTGTTTGATTTCCCTTTTTTCTTTTCCTCGATTATCTATTACTTGACCAACATTTATATACATTGTTGGAATCATGTTATGAACTTCTATTTCCATGTTTTCATATCATATTAAACTTATACTAATGATTGGGGAAATCAAGCTACCCAATTAATGTCATATTAGAAGTGAATTATAAGTGCCCAAGTCATTCGGGTCATGTAGGAATCATACGGGACCATACAAATCTTCCAATTTTTCTGCAAACACTGACACGGGCCGTGTTAGGCGAAACACGGGCCGTGTTCCACCTTCTGATCACCTTCTGTTTACCTATACAAGAAACATGGGCCGTGTCAGGGGAAACACGGGCCGTGTTTCGCCTACGGACCCTCTTATTTTTCCTGCACAGTTTTTAGTCTTTAGTCTGCGTGGCTTCAACTCAAATCCGGTTCAATAGAAGGTCAAAACATTATATTTAGAGTATTTCTATGCTTCCTAAACAACACTTATTACTTTATAAACACTAGAATCAAACGAATCTTCACAAACCCCAAATTCTAGGGTTTTTGAACCAAATTCTCAATTCCTTTTGCTTCTAGTTGTATCCAAGGGTTGAATCGAGTTTCAAATGATGCTTAGAACATGATTCAAGGCTTAAAAACTTAAAAAAAACCTCACATAATCTCTGAATTTCGTTTTCATCCATTCAAACAAACCCAAAATGGATTAAATAGCTTGTAAAGATGGAATTCTTACCTGGGATGACTTGGAGATCACAACTTCTAGCTTGATTTCTTTAATTTTAGCTCCAATTCTTCAAGCTCTTCAAGTGTCGACGTCTCTCTATCTGCTGAAGATGCTTCATGACACAAATGTAGAGGACTAGAAGTCTCTCTCCTAATTTATACCTCCATACTTCACCTAAATGACACTTTAGCCCTTCTAATCTAGTTTTGTTCACTTTTGGTCCAAACTCTTAACATATCATTTAAGATTTTCTTTTCTTACACTTTTGCCACAAACATAAAAATATTATTACACAATAAGTCCTTCATATGGTCAAAAGACCAAATTACCCTTTTTGCAACAACTTACTATAAAAATTCAAACATAACACACATTGGCAAAATAGTTGGTTATTACACAGCTCTCCCTTCTTGGAATTTTCCATACTAAACCTCTTTAGTACCTTTTCCAAGTATGTACACTAACTAAGTCCTATTAGTCTTTTCTTTCTATTTCTCAATATTCTTATCCCGAGAATATAGGCAGCTTCTCCTAGGTCTTTCATGACGAAACACTTCGCAAGCCAAGACTTGACATCTTGCAACGTTGGAATGTCCTTTCCCATGAGCAGTATGTCATTGACATACAGCACTAGAAAAATGACTATACTCCCACTAGCCTTGACATATACACAGGACTCATCTTCACTCTTAGAGAAACCAAACTCTTTGACTTTCTCATGGAAGCAAAGATTCCAACTGCGAGAAGCTTGTTTCAATCCATATATTGAGTTCTCAAGCTTACACACCTTATTAGGATGCTTTGTGTCTACAAAACCCTCTGGCTGATTCATGTAAACATCTTCAGTAAATTTCCCATTAAGGAAAGCGGTTTTGACATCCATCTGCCAAATTTCATAGTCATGAAACGTAGCTATGGCAAGCATTATCCTAATCGACTTGATCTTGGCTACTGGTGAGAAGGTTTCATCATGATCAATCCCCTGGGGTTTGAGTGGATCCCTTCGCGACCAGCCAAGCTTTAAAGGTGTGTACCTTTCCATCCGCGTCGGTCTTCTTTTTGAAGATGCACTTGCACCTGATTGTCTTTCGACCCGGTACATTGTCAACCAAGTTCCAAACTTGATTGTCATACATGGACTTGATTTCGCTGTCCATCGCCTCTTTCCATTTGGCAGCCTCAGGGCCCACCACTGCGTCCTGGTAGTTAGCTGGTTCATCCAAATTTGTTAATGTCCTGTCACTGAGAAATGTGTCATCCGTAGTTATATGGAAACCATAAAACTCAGGTGGCTTTCTAACTCTACCTGAACGCCTGAGAGGTAACGAAACGTCTGTCGGACCAACATGAACCTCTTCTTCTTATTGGTTGCCAGTTTCTCCTAAGGCTACTTCATCGGATGTCTCCTAAATTTCTTCAAGGTCAACGGTACTCCCACTATCCTCTTTCAATATGAGCTCTCTCTCTCTCTTCCGAAAGACTCCTCATCTTGCTACAAAGACCACATCCTCGCTTTTGTCTGTAGAACAAGTATCCAAAAGACTGTTTGGGATATTCGATGAATACACACCTCTCACTTCTTTTTGCGAGTTTGTCTTGAGTCTCTCGTCTCATGAAAGCCTTACAACCCTAGACCTTGATATGTGTTAACGAGGGAACTTTCCTTGTCCATATCTCATGAGGTGTTTTGGCAACCTTCTTGGTTGGGACAATATTAAGGATATGGGAGGCAGTCTCTAAGGCATACCCCCAGAAATGGATTGGAAGCAAAGCTCGACTCATCATGGAACGAACCATGTCCAATAGGGTTCGGTTTCGCCTCTCAGCAACACCGTTTAACTGTGGTGTTCTAGGAGGTGACAACTGTGAAACTATTCCACATTCCTTCAGATAGTCAAGGAACTCGATACTAAGATACTCACCGCCTCTGTTGGATCTAAGCAACTTTATATTCCTGCCCAATTGATTTTCTACTTCATTTTTAAACTCTTTGAACTTTTCAAAGGTATCTGACTTGTGCTTGATTAAGTAGATATACCCATATCTACTATAATCGTCAGTAAAGGTCACATAGAACCACGTGCCATCTTTTGTGGTTGTTCTGAAAGGACCACACACATCTGTGTGTATAATGTCCAACAGACCTTCACCTCTTCAAAGTACCCTTTGAATGGTGATTTTGTCATCTTACCAAATAAACAAGATTCGCATACATCATCGGATTTAAGGTCGAATGATTCCAACACTCCATCCTTTTGGAGTTGGGTGATGCGTTTCTTATTTATATGGACAAGGAGACAGTGCCACAAAATACACCTTTTCCACACCATAGAAGAATCAATATTAAACACATTATTACCAAAATTGTCAACACACATTACAGTTTCATACACTCCATCACAAGGCAAGTCATCAAAAATAAAAACATCATTTTCAAAAACAGAAATTGAACTATTCAATTTATCAAAAGTATAATAATAACCTTCTCTGAACAATGCATGAAAAGAAATTATGTTTCTAGCCATATCAGGCGAATAGCAACAATTTTGTAACTCTAAACTAACATCATTACTAAGCACTAAACTATAGACACCGATTTTGGTAATATGTGACGTTCGCCTATTGCCCATGATCATGTTCAATCTACCGTGCTCCACCTCCCTACATTCGTTTAAGCCCTGCAAATCAGAACAAATGTGAAAACCACATCCGGTGTCAAGGACCCAAGAACAGGAAGATGATGAGTTTTTAGATGTAGTGTAAATACCTGCTTGTGACGGCTTCAATTTGCCATCCTTAATGTCTTGCAAGTACTTTCGGCAAATTCTTTTTCCAGTGACCCTTCTCATTGCAATAAAAAGCAGTCGGCATCTTTGGGATTCGTGACGTGAGGAATGCCGGAAGACTTAGCTGTTGGGCCATTGCTGGATGACCCGACTTGAACCTTTTCCCTCCAATTCTGCTTAGGAGGGCCCTTCCGTTTCTTTCCCTTTCCACTGCCAATTGTCAAGACGGGCTAGTTCACAGAGGGTACACTTTTACCCTTCAGCTCATTTTCAGCTGTTTGTAGCATGTCATGCAACTCAGCCAAGGAAGTCTGAGTGTTGTTCAAATGATAAGCCAGTGTGAACTGGTCATACGAACTTTGTAAGGAGTTAAGAATTATGTCAACGACCAACTCCTCATCAACAAGCATACCCAGCTTTCTAAGCCTATCCACGTAACATTACATCCTTTGCACATGAGTGCAGACAGACTGTCCGTCCTTAGGCTTGCCATTCGTGAAGGCTTTGACCACTTCGCACCTTTCGACACGCGCTTGCTTAAAGAACTTTTCCGCAAGATCCTTATGCATCTCAAAGGTCCAATAGTCTTCATATATTCTTTGCAATTCGGGTTTCATGGTAGCAATCATGATGCAGGCCACTTTGGTCGCATCATCAATGTGTTTTTGGTACGAGGCAATTTCCTCGGGAGTAGCTATATCTGGGTCAACTTTAACTAGCTCAGTGTCGAGAACATACTTATTGTTCTCAAACCTCAAAGCCATCTTGATGTTTCTGATCCAGTCATTGTAGTTTGTGCCATCCAATGTCACTTTGGAACACAATGACAGGATTGAAGTGACGCTACTGTTGTTTGAGTGGGGAACAGATTGGTCAACGGAAGACATCTATAAAAGAAGGTAGTTTTAATTAGATATATATATATATATATATATATATATATATATATATATATATATATATATATATGATCCTTAAAATTAAGCCAATATAATAATAAGGCTAGGATCCAACTATAACAATTCACAATATAGAAGAGGGATGCCGTAATCTAATTGTAAATTTTATAAAGATAGGCGAATGACGATTCAGCTAATTCCACCGCGGAAAATAATCATATTATAATGGAATTCCTACTTTCTTCTAAGATTTATTGAGCTGTTCAATAGCATGTTTAATCTCGGATATGCCCTACTGTTTGTGACTAGGATACCGAGGATCACAAACCGGGTGTGATTAACCGTGCAAATTAGCTTGGTACTCTCGAAGTCAATTACCATCTCAAATTGACGTGCCAGTTAACCACACACGCTCCATCAACAATGGTAAGATCGAGAAACCCATTGCCACTCTTTGTGAACCCCTATTGGTGTGCCGGTAACCCACACACGCTCCACCAATGTTTCACAAAGTGCGAAGTGCAATTGCATGGATTAGCATCAATTCACATTTTTCCTAACGTAACTAGATTGAGATTTTTATGAATTGTTCTAGTACTTTCAATAATAGCATTATACTTTTAAGAGTCTTAAGTGGTCCTATCAAACCCGTTCGACTAACAACACTCGACTAACCATGAGAGTGGTGGGTGAGAGTGGACACCCATTAGACTACCATTTTATAGACAGTCGCCTTATACCCTCTTTATAGGACAGTTTTGTGAATGAGCCTTGTACCCTCTTTATAGGACAGACGGTCGCCTTATACAATTTTATCTTATATAAAATATTAACTATTAATCATAAAATATATAAGATGTATTTTAAACTTTTTAAAATATTTTAGATTTAATCTTTTAATTATTTTCGCTAATTAACAATTAATTTCAAAAATTAAATTTAAATCTTAAAGTGATTCAATTTATCTTTTAATTAAACAATTTAATTAAATTAATTAAATCAAGAGAGGCATCACAAAATTAATCATATTAATTTACCTATCTCAATCCCCTAATTTTCAAAAATAGCATGTAAAGGTATTAAGGTTTCAAGTGATTTAATTAATCACAATTACCAAAAATAACAAACCTATAAACTGTAACACCCGATTTTTAATAAAACATCTTCATTTAAATAAATATCAATTTATTCAATAATTAACATTTTGAAGATATTTAGAAATCATTTTAAATATCAATTCACCGCATGAATCCCCAATTAAGCCGCATCAGTGTGTACTCGTCATGCCTTGCCGTCATTTCCACCTGTACAACCTGAAATGGTAATTTAATAGGGAAGGATAAGCACACGGCTTAGTGAGTTCCAACAACTACACAGCATATCAGTTACACATACTTTACCCCTAACAGGAAAAATACAACCACACGTCTCATAATCTGCTCTACCCAGTATATTGGATTATAACCTCCTATACGTATCTGCTTAGTAAATCTAATTCCCCTGCGCAGCACTTAAAGTCGTGCATACCCTGTACGTCGAGTCATGCGTATCTGCTCAGTGTATTTTGCACGTTTCTCTATATTACTCAGTACGTCGAGCCCACACACACCATAACCCAACCCATACAATTATAACAGAAAGGTATATATATCAATAATATACGCACAACTTGGTACCATTCAACATCTTATAAACATCTTATAAGCACACAAAAATACGGTAAAGGACATATAACGTCCACACAATATAGTGAGAAACTCACCTGATTATAGTCGACTACATCGTTTATCTCTGCTTCGTATTCCCTCTTTAACTGTTAATACCGTAAGACATTTATCACTCTTTACTCCTTAACTATACCATAGTTGCTTCACTAGACCCTTCCATAATTCCAACATGATACATCGTAATTTATCAAGTAAAGGATAGCCAGGTAGAAGATTAGTTGGGGTGGCAGGATCCTTTCAGCATTTTAGCCTTTCGGAAAATCCAACAACCAGATCCCAAGTAATCGGCCTAGACACTATCCTCGTAAGTAAATCACTCGGTATTAATTTTGGAATTACGAATAGTATAGCCTCTACATATTATAGTTTAGCACTTATAAAGTACTTGAGAAATATGATAGTGATTACTCACTTAAGATTGGCGTTTTCGCAAAGCCTTGGCACGTTTCCCGTTCCGCTCTTCCAACACTTCCCGAGCACCTCGTTACCAGATACCGCTCGCTCCTAACTCCTCCCGACCTATTTTTCTCACCAGAACACTCCTCGATATCGTAAGGTTGTTTGGTGTTTGTTGTGGGTTGAAATGAAGAAGTTGAGCCTCTATTTATAGGGCTTGAAAACACTAGTCACGACGTCAGCACGACGTCATCACGACATCATCGTCGATGTCATCACGACGTCATCACGACATCATCGTCGATGTCATCACGAGGTAAGCGCTTACTTCATTTCTCGGGTACTATTCACGCCGGAGTACTATTCACGCCGGAGTTACTATTCACACCGGAGTTACTATTCACAACGTTTTTTTTTTGTTTTTTTTTTTGGAAAAACGGTCGTTACGTAAACCCTAGCACACAAAAATCGCCAAAGGGGGAAGGAGGCTAGGGTTTCTAAAACCCTAGCCACCAAAATCGACAAGGCCTTCCAAAGGGTTTATTTTTTGAAATTAACCCTCAAGCAATCTATGTTTTTTGAAATTAACCCTCAAGCACATAAGCAGTTATAGCAATTCACAAGAAAAACAAGAAAGGCTTTAATACCACTGAAAGGTTTTTAGCAATCTATGAACTAGAAATCCTAAGTTCACATGCAACCTAATATGAGGATCTATGTTTTTCTATCAATGAACATATAACAAAATCCTAAGGCCAACAATTTATTTCTAAATAATAAAGTATAAGAAAACCAACCTTTGAATTTTCTTCTTAAAGCTTGCAGCAAAAATATCCTGCCTCAAATGAAGTCACACCCAAGCAAGAGAGGAGAAAACAGAATTCTAGAGAGACAGGGTAAAAGTGACGCAGGATTATGGTTCCCCTCGAGGGTCTATTTTTAGCCTCCAAGGGTGTAACATCCCAATTTTTAGAAATATTATTATTGTCTATATTTTAAGGTTAAATGACACTTTCCACGTTTCTCAGTTACGGAAATGTGTTGTTGATGATACCATGTTGGTACCATGAGAGGATATGCAGATTGATGAGCGTGTCAACTATGTTGAACAACCAGTTGCGATTTTAGATCAGGAAACGAAGACCCTTCGAACAAAACTATAAATTTGGTTAAGGTTCAGTGGCGACATAGACGGGGTTCAGAATGGACGTGGGAACCGGAAGACGAGATGAGGACTCATTACCTTGATTTATTTGTGGGCGATGACTTCGAGGACGAAGTCTGTTCCTAGTGGGGGAGAGTTGTAACGCCCGGTTTTTTCATGGTACGTTTATTTATTTTATTTAATTAATTATGTGATCTTATATTAATTTACTTAATTAAGATCTGATTAATTAAAACATTGGGCTTATAATTATTGCCATCTTTTAATCGTATAATTAAGTTCATGGGTTTTATAGCCAAACCCAATTAGAGCTTAAGTATTTTCTAGCCCAAAGGCTTAAGTGCTTAGCCCATTTAACCTAGTATATTAGGGCTCAAAACCCTAATTTCCTTCATTTCACTCCCTCCCTCTCCCTCACGGCTCTCTCTCTCCCTCTGTATCTCACTTTATTCCCGGATTTGAGAACACAGCCGTAGTGTTTGGACGATTCCCGGAGATTGAAAGGTTGGATTGTCACGAAACTTTAACCGAAGGTTCCCAAGACATATATGAAGGTTCTGACCGGAGGTATTTTGATTTCAAGATATAGATATTGAGTTATGAATTTTGCAACATAACCTAGAGTTTCTGTCATATTTCACTGCTGAGTCTCCCTTCTTGTAAAAATCATATCTCGAGTTCTAGGACTCAAATGGACCCACTACCAGTGCCCAAAGTTCAAAAATGGAGTTGAATAACTTTCTTAAGAATACCACTCTCGCTGAAAAGGAGTTATCTATGGGCAACAACAGCTTCTTTGCTGTTAGGTCTAATCCGGGTCTGCTGTGATATGTCATTTTGTTTTTATCATTTCTAGGGCTTGGGAAATGATCCAGAGTGATTCCAAGTTCCCACATGTACATTACATATTGAATTAAAGATATGGAAAATATGGGATGTTAATTATCATTATAACTTAGTTAGAATGGATCCACACTCCAGATCAGTGGACAGTCACCAGCTTATACTGGTTTTGTGATTGTCCACAATGTGAATTTTATATCCAGAGCTTGGGAAACCCTTTTTAATCAATTCCAACTCTGAGACTTGTATTTATGTGTCTTTTGTTCCTCTAATATTTTGTTTGGGCTAATTCCACCCACAAGTTGAGTAGTGTTGGCCAACATCACCTGACTGTTCGTTTGAAGACAACAGAGATATGTCTTTTTGTAAATTTTATATATCTTTCATCCTTTGGAGTTAGGGGAGTTCTTTATGGTTCTGGAAACCTATTTCATTGTAGTTTCTTATATAAATTATTTAAGCCTATGCTTATGTTTTATATTTTGGAGTAATTCAGTCTTGAGCAGGATTTCTGTTTTAGAGACCTTGCTGTGATTACTCCATTCTAATTCCTTAGCTTCACAATTTCATCCTTCTAACCTTTAGTCTTAATTAGGTGAAGTATTGAAGTTTGCACAAGCTTGGTAGCCATATATTGACTTCTATCTGTTATATCACTCACTCAAGGTGAGTTCTCTCACACCGTTGTATTAATGTTTATGTTTGCTAGTTAGCTCGTGTGTGATTGTTTAGATTTAATATTTAAAGCATGCTATATTATTATTATAAAATCGTACATGTGCACTGTATTTAATTGATTATTACTATGAGGGGTAGTTAGGTAAGATCACCAACTTTATACTCTTTAGGAGGTGCGGGGATCGGGGGCAAAGGATACGGGATTTACCCGGTGCGGCTCAAACCTACAAGTCTGCCCTATTTTATATAAGCACTGATTCGTTCTTTGCTTAGTTTTTATAATTATAATTGGAAATGGATTAGGGCTGGTAAATGTGATTATTAATATGATGTTTGTGTTTGAATTCACTAAGCTTTTGCTTACGGTTTCCCTAAACATTTTTCAGGTGTTAAGATCAAGGAGGTTGTGGCTTGATTGGAGCACCGGGATTGCCACTACTAGGAGTTTTATCTATTTGGGACTATGTCATGTTATGCTTCCGTACTTTACTTTAGTATTTTGCCATGTTTTGGGTTTGAGCTACTTATTTATTTTGGAAACTTATAACTATTTTTATAAAAGATATCTTTGAAAGTTAAAATATTTTGCGAAAAAATTTTCAGGTGTTACAAGTTGGTATCAGAGCTCACGTTTGAGGGAACTAGGCATTCTTAGGGATGTTCTAGACTCAAATTTGAGGCTCTGAAAATTTTATTTTCTTTAAAATATTTTCTTTAAAAGATTTCTGTAAAACCTTTGAAGACTAGTAGTGGAAGATCTCGCGGTGTGCCAGTCAACCAGCCTTGTAAGCTTTGTTTCATATGTTTCTTACTTTGTTGAATTGTTAATTTGGATTGTTTCAACTGGCCTTAAAATGTTAGGATTATATACTTTGTTAGTATTATCATGTGAGAGAGTTGTATAAATAAACAGCTAGAGCAAACTGGAACTTTTGAAACTAGACGCGAATGCGAGATTGGAACTTGTGTGGAAGGTAGTAGAAGGGCCCCTACTATTTGAAACACCGGTGCCGATTTCGGGTCGGGGCAAGGTTGAAAAATTTCCGGTGAGTTGAGTGTTCGTCTTCCTAGAAATATCTTAGGCTGAATTGTCTCTAATATCTTTCTTTTTCCTGGATGCGGATACCGCCTAAGTCTTCCTCTATTTCTGCTAGACATGTTTCTAATATATTCCCCTTAGGCTTTCATGTTCATAAGTTGTTATAAACTGTTGAAGCAGACACGTACTTGGTTAGTTTTAAGCCCGCTGTTGTTATGTTCGATAGCGGTGCTACTCATTTGTTCGTTTCTCGCTCTTTTTCTAATCGTCTGGGACGAGATGTTGGTAGACTATCTCGTCCAATGGTTGTCCGGGTTGCAGACAACCGGACTCTTTATACCGAGGTATATAGCGGTTGTACTCCAGAGATCTCTGGCTTAGAGTTTTCTATTGATTTGATCCCCATTGCTATGAGGGAAGTATGTGTCACCGTGGACATGGATTGGCTGGATACTTTTGAAGCTGAGATTTCATGTCATCGTAAGCAGGTGCGGGTTCAAATCTAAGTGGGGGAGAATTGGTCATTATGGGGGGATACACCTCGCCTATCTGTAGCTTCTTGTTTAGTGACCGTGGTGGTTAGTGATGTTGCGATTGTTCTCGAGTTAGTGACGTATTCATGGAGGAACTAACTGGAATGCCGCTGGTTCGGCAAGTAGGGTTTCTTATCAACTTGGTGCCAGGCGCAGCTCCGGTAGCTAAGGCTTCTTATCATCTGACACCACCAGAGATGAAAGAACTTCATAGTCATCTTCAGGAACTGAGTAATAAGGGTTTTATTTACGCCGAGTACTTTTCTTTCCCCTCTTGCACTATAACTTTGTTCTATTTCGAATGGCATTCACGATTATTACAAAAATTATATATAATTGTGAATAAGGCACGTATTTGCTAGATTCTGAGCCCGCTGCTGTTATGTTTGATAGCGGTGCCACTCATTCTTTCGTTCCGTACTTTTATTAATTGTTTGGGCCGGAGTATCGGAAAATTTGCTCGCCCAATGATAATCGAGGTTGCTGACAACCGAACTATATATGTCACCGATGTTTATCGGGGTTACACACTCGAGTTTTATAGGGTTGAATTCTTCATTGATCTTATTCCTATTGCGACACAGGAGCTTTGCATTATTGTAGGCATGGATTGGCTTGACGAGTTTGATGCGGAAATCCATTGTCGGAACAAACAGATTCGTGTTCGAAACCCTAGAGGTGGAGAACTTATTATTACGGGGGATATTCCATGTCTGGCCTTGGCTTCTTGCTCATCTGCAGTAACACTTGTCGATGTCCCTATTGTTTCCGACATTAGCGATGTCTTTGCGGAAGAACTCCCTAGTTTGTCACCTATTCGACAAGTGGAGTTTCACCTTGATTTGGTACCGGATGCGACTCTGGTAGCTAAATGTTTTTATCGTTTAACATAAAATTACAATAAACTTGACGGGGAATTAGAGGACGTGTTCCAGACGAGTGGTTTTCAGATAACCCGTAGGTTCGATACGTGGTTAATTGTTACGTGGATGTGTTATGTGTCGGTGATCAAGAGTTTGATGATGCTACGCGGAGCATTACTTTTGTTTCCTTAGAATTATTTTTCTAGTAGTAATACTTAATCGTTCGTTCCTTGTACTTTTAACGAGTTACTTGGGAGTACCTTTGGACACGTAGGTTACCCTATTGTGGTGAAAGTCTCATACGATAAGAAGTAATAAATGCTCGTATTAGTGATTAGTGGTGAGAAGCTACCGAATGATGTGATCACGAGAGTGATGTGTGGACTATGTGTGATCATGAGGATAGAGTAGTGAGTCGTGTTCGAAGTGAAGTTCTTTGTTGTTGCAAACTGATATGAGTTCAAAACCAAGCAGGGGAGAACTCTTACTACAGAGTGAATTCGTTATGTGGGGTGCGGTGTTGGGTTCAGCTGTGAGTAATCAAAAAGATATGCTATAGTGTAGCATTGTCGAGTGTTAAGCATACATGGCAGTATACACGATGGCGTGAGAGATGAAGATGGTTGAAGACATGTTCATTAACAGAGAGTTTGTTGATGTGTTTCAAGATGACCCAAGGATGGATGCTTTGTTGGAAACCTTCTGGGAACACCATGGTTCTCAAGGTTTGATCTGAAGCAAGTTACCACAAGTAACGAACTAGGAGTTTATACTCGAAGGATAGAACGTTGGCACATGTTACAGTAACTGTGAGTTTATGGTGATACCTCTTAGGTTCACTAATACATCAACAGCATGCAGGAAACAAGAGTGTAGGACGAGGTTGTACTGCTCGACGAATGAGTGAATTGAAGATTTTCGGGTGGAATCGAAGACGCAGGACGAGCGTCATGGATGTCATGAAAAGGCGTTAGTTAGTACACTAGTCGAGTGTATCACTTGCAAGAAGGAAACACGACTGAACAAGAAACTCTTTCATGGTAGGTTTTAGTCTTAAATCGTAGGGAGGTTTAGAGGTGGAGTTAGAAAGCGCTGCTGTGAGTTGTTGTTCTGTTACGAAAGTATTATCTTTAAGGTATTAAGTGTAGCATATATATTGATCGCAAGAGTTGTAGATCCATGATAGATCAGTAGAGTCTAATCATGCATGAAGAAGAAGTGGCTTGTTATGGTCAGAGACTATGACTATGAGATGCTTTCCCATTACGGTAAGGCGAAACTAATTGCTGATACTTATTTACCAGTGTCCAATTCTTTACCAGTGTCCGACTGGTAAGTCCCTTGAGGAGTTGTGCTTGTGAGAAGTCGTACTTATTTTAGTGTTGTAGATCGTAGTAAGTCGCCGGAAGAGGCCGTTCTGTTCGAGAATGCCAATTGCGAGACAATTACGAGTGATTTTCGACTATTGCTGAAACATCTAGGTTTAGTGTCACGTTACACTCGAGCGTAAGGTCCCCGTTCAACAGGAGACTAGATTTGTTTTGCTATACACCGCCAAATTTAAGGGATATTAATGTGCTGGTAGATTTGTGTTGATAGTGTGTGGGTATATTTTTTTTGGTACCAATTAGTGTGTGTAGGTAAGGTTGTAGTGCCAGATTATTATATATTCACAGTTTCTGTACAATGTCAGTACATAGTATTTGTATATAGGTGCGGTGTCTGCACTAGTCTTTACGGATAATAAGTTCCGTATGCCTATTTTCGGGGACAATATCAGTCATCAAGTATTATGGAGTACGGGTATTGTGCTCAACACGACACTAATGTTACAATTGGTATATATTTGCTATGTTACCACAGGTGGTTATCGTGGTATTTACATTATTACGAGGTGTTTGGACATCGATTTCCAGTTGAGGTCTGCAGATTGTTGTGTGTTTCGCCAAAAATACGAGTGATTTGGATTCGTAAGAGGGAACGTTGATGGCCAGGGTGAAAAACTTTGCACGGGTATTACACGAATGGGTAAAGTAGGGTATCGTTTAGAGTTACTAGATGGGTTGAGCATGATCCATCACCATTTCCCATGTGACTCAGTTGTGAACGTGTTTTGGGAGATGGAATAACTGTGGTCTCTTTCGAGAATCATTGGGTAGACGTACAGTTAGTTACATGAAATGATGATCCCCATCAACGAGAAGAAGACACAGACCTTGTGTAACAAGGTGGTTTGAACGTTAAAAGTCTAGTGGCAGCAACGAAAGGGTTCAGAATGAATCTGAGTGCCAAAAGTGGAGAGGCGTGCATACGGTTCATGTTTGATCACTAGCAGTGACTTCGAGGACGAAGTCGTTTTCAATTGGGTGAGAGTTGTAACATCCCAATTTTTAGAAATATTATTATTGTCAATATTTTAATTATTGGTTAAATGACACTTTCCACATTTCTCAGTTACGGAAATGTGTTGTTGATGATACCATGGTGGTACCATGAGAGGATATCCAGATTGATGAGCGTCTCAACTATGTTGAGCAACCAGTTGCGATTTTAGATCAGGAAACGAAGACCCTTCGGAACAAAACTATAAATTTGGTTAAGGTTCAGTGGCGACATAGACGGGGTTCGGAATGGACGTGGGAACCGGAAGACGAGATGACGACTCATTACCTTGATTTATTTGTGGGCGATGACTTCGAGGACAAACTCTGTTCCTAGTGGGAGAGAGTTGTAATGCCCGGTTTTTTCATTGTGCGTTTATTTATTTTATTTAATTAATTATGTGATCTTATATTAATTTACTTAATTAAGATCTGATGAATTAAAACATTGGGCTTATAATTATTGCCATCTTTTAATCGTATAATTAAGTTCATGGGTTTTATAGCCAAACCCAATTAGAGCTTAAGTATTTTCTAGCCCAAAGGCTTAAGTGCTTAGCCCATTTAACCTAGTATATTAGGGCTCAAAACCCTAATTTCCTTCATTTCACTCCCTCCCTCTCCCTCACGGCTCTCTCTCCCCCTCTGTATCTCACTTTATTCCCGGATTTGAGAACACAGCCACAGTGTTTGGACGATTCCCGTAGATTGAAATGTTGGATCGCCACGAAACTTTAACCGAAGGTTCCCAAGACATATATGAAGGTTGTGACCAGAGGTATTTTGATTTCAAGGAATAGATATTGAGTTATGAATTTTGCAACATAACCTAGGGTTTCTGTCAGATTTCACCGCTGAGTCTCCCTTCTTGTAAAAATCATATCTCGAGTTCTAGGACTCAAATGGACCAACAACCAGTGCCCAAAGTTCACATATGGAGTTGAGTAACTTTCTTAAGAATACCACTCTTGCTGAAAAGGAGTTATCTATGGGCAACAACAGCTTCTTTGATGTTAGGTCTAATCCGGGTCTGCTGTGATATGTCATTTTAGTTTTATCATTTCTAGGGCTTGGGAAATGATCCAGAGTGATTCCAAGTTCCCACATGTACATTACCTATTGGGTTAAAGATCTGGAAAATATGGGATGTTAATTATCATTATGACTTAGTTAGAATGGATCCACACTCCAGATTAGTGGACAGTCACTAGCTTATACTGCATCTGTGATTGTCCAAAATGTGAATTTTATATCCAGAGCTTGGGAAACCCTTTTTAATAGATTCCAACTCTGAGACTTGTATTTATGCGTCTTTAGTTCCTCTAATATTTGGTTTGGGCTAATTCCACCCACAAGTTGGGTAGCGTTGGCCAACATCACCTGACTATCTGTTTGAAGACAGCAGAGATATGTCTTTTTGTAAATTTTATATCTCTTTCATCCTTTGGAGTTAGGGGAGTTCTTTATGGTTCTGGAAACCTATTTCATTATAGTTTCTTATAAAAATTATTTAAGCCTATGCTTATGTTTTATATTTTGGAGTAATTCAGTCTTGAGCAGGAGGTCTGTTTTAGAGACCTTGCTGTGATTACTCCTTTCTCATTCCTTAGCTTCACAATTTCATCCTTCTAACCTTTAGTCTTAATTAGGTGAAGTATTGAAGTTTGCACAAGCTTGGTAGCCATATATTGACTTCTATCTGTTATATCACTCACTCAAGGTGAGTTCTCTCACACCGTTGTATTAATGTTTATGTTTGCTAGTTAGCTCGTGTGTGATTGTTTAGATTTAATACTTAAAGCATGCTATATTATTATTATAAAATCGTACATGTGCACTGTGTGTAATTGATTATTACTATGAGGGGTAGTTAGGTAAGATCACCAACGTTATACTCTTTATGAGGTGCGGGGATCGGGGCCAAAGGATACGGGATTTACCCGGTGCGGCTCAAACCTACAAGTCCGCCCTATTTTATATAAGCACTGATTCGTTCTTTGCTTAGTTTTTATAATTATAATTGGAAATGGATTAGGGCTGGTAAATGTGATTATTAATATGATGTTTGTGTTTTAATTCACTAAGCTTTTGCTTACGGTTTCCCTAAACATTTTTCAGGTGTTAAGATCAAGGAGGTTGTGGCTTGATTGGAGCACCGGGATTGCCACTACTAGGAGTTTTATCTATTTGGGACTATGTCATGTTATGCTTCCGCACTTTACTTTAGTATTTTGCCATGTTTTGGGTTTGAGCTACTTATTTATTTTGGAAACTTATAACTATTTTTATAAAAGATATCTTTGAAAGTTAAAATATTTTGCAAAAAAATTTTCGGGTGTTACAAAGGGTGACAGTCAAAACCCTAGAAGAGCCCAACTTTTGACAAGCCTTTTGTCAAATGGACTAAGCCTTCTTAAACCCTAATTAGGGTTTCGAAATCATGGAGGCTCCTCCATAATTTCGTCTAACCTAAGGCTCCACTGGCCAGCCATTTATTCAACTACTGAATAATTACAAAACCAGTCCCTGTACTTTTAATTAATTAAATTAATCATTAAACTAATTCCAATTAATTCTAGATTAATTAACATAGTTTCTAATTAATATATTATCACTCTAATATATTAATAAACTATTTATTTTATTTCTATTGATTTATTAAACATTTTATAAATCAACCTTTCTCTCTATTGAACTTTCTGCCAAACCTCCAGCTATGAGGGCAACCCAAATGGACTTTGCTTCAATTAATAAGATAAATACAATTTATAAGTCATGGCTTAGACACCTAATCTAACAATGCTTTGACAAACGTGGAGTACCCAGGGTATATCTCATCTAACAAGATAATTACCATGTTTATATTCATTCCTCATGATGTATTATAGGATACGACCCGACAAAGCTCTCGTGGTCCAGAGCAACAGGCGCTGCCCCGCCATTCTGGACCAATGCCCTCCGACCAGCCAAAGCTACCCCGCAACACTGACTCTCGACCCTGTAGCGCCGGATCGCTGCAGGACGACCGCGACAGAATCATTACCTCGCAGGACTGTGCAGGCAAAAACCTGCAAGCAATATGACATAGACTGGCGACAAAAGGTGCACACGGCGCACTACCTGTGCTCCCTCTGTGCCAAGATCGTGCGCTAGACGATCACCCAATGACCAATGGATGCGCTGCCGGACTGGCATCCCTGTCCCGAAAAGTGAGTCCGGTCTCTGGTATAAAAAGTCATTGAGCCTTCAGGTAAATCAAGGTTTTTACCACTCTCACTCTTACAGTATGTTCTTCATCCAGAACTACACCATATACTTTGCTGACTTGACCATCGGTGCACCTTCCCGAGATCACCTTCTGGAGCACGGCTTACGGCCTTTTCCTCTTTGTTGTAGCCTTAGGCTTCTCGGACCTCCACAGCCGCGGCCCTCCAGCAGTCCTGAGTGTGAAGTTACATCATTTGGCGCCATCCGTTGTGTGACCATCACAATAACCCTATACACAAGCTAACGGCCATGGACCATGGAGAAAGCAATGGAGTTGCGCCAAGTCCAATCAGACCCATGAACCCATTGGCCAACCCCGAAACCCCTACAATATCCACCGCTATAACCACGGTGACGCCACCGACCACAATACCATTCCTACCATGGCAGTTACCAGTGTTCAACACACCCACGTCGCAACGAATATACCTACCACCTCCTTATGTCACAATGCCATTCCCAACTTCAACAAGCAACTAATGACACTGGTACCGGCGGTCAACACTAGCACTCTCCTGACGTCCCTCGCAAACACTTCTCAAACACTGGTGACTCCCCTCATACCACCATATACAGTCTTGCACCCACCTTTTACACCAATAACCTTGCCTTCACAACCTTATCTAGCAGTTCGACCACTAAACCACCCGTTCACACCCCCATGCGTGATGCCCCGACACTTTCTCTACTTCGCATTGCAACCACCACAGCAAGATTTTATACCACAAAAAGGAGCCATGCCACGAAGCGGCCAATCCCCGTTTATAAAAGAGCTGCTATAATATGAAATACCGAGCATGACTAAACTACCAACTCTCAAGGTTTACAACGACACCACGTGCCCTGACAATCAAATAGACACTTATGAATATCATATGAAGTCGCTAAAACTGGACGAACGGTTTTGGTGTACATACTTCCTGAACACCCTTGATGGTAATGTAGGGGTATGGTTCAAAAGCCTGGCTCCGAACAACATCCACAACTTCGAACAACTTAAGCAAATTTTTCTCTCCAATTTCATGCAGTTGAGGAAGTACAGAGGCGACAACCACACCATTATGGGATGCAAACAAAGCGAAGGAGAGTCCTAAAAAGACTACTTCCAATAGTTCAACAAGGAAACACTCGACGTCTCGGGGCATGATGACATACTTATCACGGACGCCTTTACGTGGGGCTTGCTCCCGGGACCGCTCTTGAGGAAATTCTTGGGAAGACCTCCACAATCCAGGCATGAAATAAAAGAAAGGGTGGAAGGGTTTCTGTGACAGGAAGAAGGAACCACCGAAAAGCAAGCGTACTTGAAAGCCGCAACAGAGAAATGGACCGACAAATTCCACAGCTACCCGTACAATGCTGAAAACCAGCAATACCCACACTCGAACAACCACTCGCTCCGGAAACACAATACGCACTATAGTGAGAAGGGGCGCAACCGGCGCAGAGATATATATACAGTTCGCGACGGCCCTAACCGGCAGAACCCAGGAGATGGAGGAAGATTCTGTGAAAACCATCAGAGTAAATTGACAATGCCTAGTAATATCAAGTATTTTAGTCCTTGTTAGGCCCTATTCTTGGTGAAATTATATCATATATGTATTGGTATTTCTTACTTTTTATGCTAATGCTTGTATGCAAGAAAATGTTATAAACGGGGACTAAATGCGGACAAAATGGAAGAAGTTTGAGGATAAGGCCAAAACAGTCGAATGGACACGCACGCCGCGGGAATGAAGGCATGTGCGTCACGCCACGTCAACGATGAGGCGGTGAAGAGAAATTCAAATAGCGAAAAAACGGGGATAAGGCAGTACGCGCGACGCGGCTAGAGGTTTGCGCGCCGCGGATTCTTAATTTCCACAAGTATAAATAGAGGTCTTTAGGTCGAAATCAGCAGGCAAGGAACGACCTCTAAGGTGGACTTAAGGCTTCTTTGACTCCAAGTTTTGGATTTCAGCAATATCTTTTGGTATTTCTTATGTTTTCACTTTAAATTCATTATTAGTTTAGTTTAATTAGCTTTTAGCTTAGTATTTCTGGATTGTTTCAATCAGTAGCAGTACGTTAAAGTTTTTATTTTCGTATCTCAGTACGTTGGGTCTTTGACTCGCCTAGGTCGTCGTGTGGTCAAAAATAAGAAAATACCTAACACACACTAGTATAGCGGAAGTCAGGGTCGATCCACTGGAGTTACGTGGTCGAGACAGGTGACAGATTACCAACTGCAGTGTCACGCTACAGTCAGAGGATCTAGTTCCTAACTTTTGATAACAAAATCCCAAAGATCATAAACTCAAATAATTCCAATCAAACATTCACTAAACTAAAGTCCAACTACTAACCTAAGTACTCAACTGAAATCATAATTATATCTAAAGATCAGAAGCAACAAAAGGTCAACCAAGCATCAAACACAATCCAAACATCCACACAATCATTCAAAAGCATGAAATATCGAAAAGAGAACAATTACTACTAACCAAATGCTTCATTAACAAAACTCAGATCCCAAAGGTTCAAAATAGTAACCAAACATCCAAAAATCAGAAACTAAGACTTAGTATCAATGGTTGTCACTCCCAAAGACACTAGCCAAATATTCCTAACTATGAATCTAATTGAAAATTAAAGAGAAAACATAAAAAATACCAAATGATGGCTGCTGAAGCTAAAACTCGGAGTCAAAGGGTCTTGGGAGTCGATTTTATGCCAAGCCTCTGCTAATTTTTTCGACCTAGAACCCTCTATTTATAGTTGCAAAATTTAAGCGACCGCACCGCGCACAGATGAATTCCGCGACACGCATATGGGCTTATCCCTGTTTTTTTGGCATTTGAATGTTTTCCACCACGTCGCGCCTTTGTGAATCCCGCGGCACGCGTGCGAATTCGCCTGATATTGCCTTGATTGTCACAATTCTTCCAAATTGTATGCCTTTGGTCCATGTTTTCATCTTTTTCTTATACAATAGAACTAGCACAAAAGTGAGTAATACTAGTAGATATATGATATAATTTCACTAAGAATAGTGCTCAACAACGACTAAAATATTTGATATTACTAGGCGTTGTCAGTCTTCTGGTTTTAGTTTTAATACAAGTAATCATTCGGTTTATGTTCTTATTGCATTTTTTGTTATTTATTGTGTTTGAATGCTTGTTGAATGCAATTGGTTTGTGTGTATGCTTCTGGATCTTAAACTTTGTTTCTGATTTCAGTAAGTAAACTTAGGTTAGAACTTGGTTTAGTTTAGCTTAGATTATGTTTGACTTGTATTTTGGACTTTGCTTTGAGATTGTGTTTTTGGCGTGCTTTTGGGCAAGTAGAGTTAGTCCCTCTGGTTGTAGCGTGACACTACAGTTGGTAAGCAATCGTCTTGTCTTGACCACCAAATCCCGTAGATCGACCCTTACTACCATTGTACTAGTGTGTGTGAGGTATTTTACTTATTTTTGACCGTATAACGACCTCTGCGCGTGTCAAATTTTGGCGTCGTTGACTGGGAGTTGTAAGCTTAGAATAAGACGATTTGTAGGGAGTTGTTTTTTGAGTTTTGGATTCAGTTTTGGTGATTGAGTTAGTAATTTCATTTTTGGTCTTGGCGGTCGTTTTGCATTAGTGCATGCGTACCAGTCGGGGGGGGGGGGGGGATACATCACCCTTTCTTTTTTACTCTGAAATTGAGTGAACCGTGCCCAATAATCTTGTGTGTAGGCGTTATATTAATATGAGTCCTAGTAGTGTAGTCAAAGAGGATGTTACCAATGAGCTTGTGGGTGAGTTAACGGGGGTTGCACCAAATATAACCCCAGTTTCTAAATTTCTCATCGGTAGCAGGAGTGCTAGTGGTGGTGCGGTTTCAGCCCCCGCACCAGTACCATCATGCACTCAGCCTTTAGTCCAACCTTTAGGTCAACATGTTACTAATCCTTTCTCCCCTGCGATGGCCTGGAGAGCACCGACCCGTGATGGCAACCCACTGCCTCGACAGCAAGCACCGAATTCTCAACCACAAGTCGTACCACAACAACCCATTTTTAAACCACAACCTGCATTTCAACCTCTACCACCACAAACCCAAACCCAACCTCAAATACAACCTCAGTAGCCACAGTAATAGTACCAGGAGGTAGACCCAGTCTACGATGAGGAAGACGAGGTAGACCCAGTCTACGATGAGGAAGACGAGGGATGGATGCCATACCATCCAGCACAGCAGCCGCAACAATGGAACCGAGGTTGGGGACCTCCAAGGAGATTTCAACAACTACAGCAGCAACAAGGGCAGCAGTACTACAACAACGAGCATTATAACGGTAACTTTGTTCCACCTCTATATTTTGCTCAACCGAGAGGGCAATCCGTTGCATCACACTTCCAACCCAGGGAGTATGATGATGCATCGCCCATATATTTCCCTGAGAATGTTGAAAATCAAGTAGAAATTAGACCACGACTTTTAGGCATATTACCTGAATTTAGGGGCTACAAACAAGATGATCCTTATAATCACCTCTACGAATTTTTAGCCATAGCCAACGCAAACACTCTTACTCTTAGGAATACAAATAGGAATACTTTTAAGTTAAGATTGTTTCCCTTTACTTTAAAGGAAAAAGCCAAATATTGGTTTACTTCGCTTCAACCTAATAGTATTACTACTTGGGAGCAACTGAAAGCCAAGTTTCTGCAAGAATTTTATCCGGCTAGTAAAACCATGGAGATTAGGTGAGCCATCCAGGACTTCCAACAGAAGCCAGGTGAAGCATTCCATGATGCTTTTGATAGATTAAAGGAGCTTCTGATATCTTGCCCACACCATGATGTGCCGCGGTGGCAGTTGGTGAAGATATATTTCGACGGGGTGGATCTAACAAACCAGGTCTTGATTAATGCATCAGATCAAAAGCAAATTTCTCTGCCAGGAAGCCTGTGAGTAAGGTCACAGTAGTAGGTGTAGATGTTGACTGGAAGAAGGAGATCGGGGAGTTAAATAGGAAATTTGATAGGTCGATGTCGACTTTGCAGAATGGACCATAGAATCCGCAACAAGGCAATCATTATGGTCAAAGGACACAGGAAGTTAATCAAGTTCACGGTCAAGGTCAATGACAGTATAATAACGGACGACCTTACATGCCTTACAACTAAGGAACTCAAAATATCAACAACGAGTCCTACAACAACATACAAAACAATTACCAAGGACACTCCTCCAATCAACCTAGGCAATTTCAAGCTGGGAATAATGGTGGTCCCAGTGGGAGTAACAATAGTAATAGGGGACCAGCTAACACTAGCAACAATGCCCTAGAAAGCCAGGAAATCATGATTGCCAAATGTACGAGCTGGTGAATGCCAGTCAGCAACAAATTCAAACGAATACCAAAGCCAGTTGCCAATATGGAAAGGCAAATAGCAGTACAAAAATGAACCCCAACCGTACACAAGGGGCAGGAAAAGAATATGATAATGTTGTTGACACTGAATGGAGAAAAGTCACGGAGGAAGATTTAGTAGAAAAAGAGGGTGGAAGTGAGACCCAAGAGAGTAAGAGTAAGACTGGGGGAGGTGATCAAGTTAAGGAGGACAAGGAAGTTCAAAAGGATGGGCAACCAGTGGTAGCTGGTATTAAGCAAAAAAAGAAGGATAAGAAGATGGAAAAGAAGTCGGAAGCACCTAGCATGCCAAGTGGGCCATCGATCAACCAGCCTCTATGGGACGACCTGAAGAATGCGTTGGAGGATACAAAAATTCTTTAGGAAATGTGTAAGAAGAATAAGGTGCCAACACCAAACATGGTAAGGTTGACCGTCAAAGCAAGCGAGACTATGTTGGGGACATTGCCAAAGAAAGAAAGGGACCCTGGTTCACCGTTGATCACTATTACGGTGGGTGATGTTATCATTAGGAATACCTTGCTGGATCTGGGAGCAAGTGTCATTGTGCTGCCAGGATACCTTTATGATAAGTATAAAAATGAGGAACTGGAACTCGCAAAAATGATTCTGCAGTTGGCAGATCAGTCAACAAAGGTCTCTCGGGGTAAGCTAACAAACGTGATCGTCAAGGTCGGCGACTTCTTTTATCCTATAGATTTTCTAGTGATGGAGTATGAAAGTTTAGAAGACGTGCCTACGTTGATTTTGGGACGCCCCTTTTTAGCTACAGTTGGGGCTATCATGGACTGTAAGACTGGAGAGATGAACATCTCCTCGGAACAAGGAAACGCAGGCTGAACATGTTTGCCCGATATTGTTGCCACCGGGGTATGACGGCAAGCATTTGAACAACAGCATGCTTATGACACCAAAGGAAAAGTATAAAAGTAAGAATGAAGTTCAAAGGAATGGAAGTGATGAGGAAGAATCTTTATGGGAGGCGAAAAGACATCCATTAGCAACAGTGGAAAAGATGCAGTTGTTAGATATGCTCCAAATGATGGAGTTAAAGCACCAGTAGTATGAAAAGGACATACGGTGTAGGAGGCAAAAGTCCTTCAAATTTTGGATGCTCAACAACAATGGATTAGCCAAGTTAGCAATCGTATGACACAGCTCACCACATTGCTTGCAACATTGGTCCATGACTTTGCACCTGAGATGAAAAGGATGATGCCACCAAAAGAAAGGGGAGATTAAGGGTGGCACGTCTGGCTGAACACGTTAAACTTAGCGCTTGTTGGGAGGCAACCCATCTTTAAATAGGTTAGGTTTAGTTCTTTTAAAAGTAATTAGGAAGTATCATCAACATCATTGCAGGTATTAGTGGTACGAGGCAAGTGTGGGGTCAAACGAAGAACTTTGGAAGATTTAGAAGGCACGACGCGACATGGAGTACGGCACGACGCGGGATCGCAAGTTAATCCCATGCACAGGGGTTGATTTGGGGACACGTGTGATGCGGATTACATCTACGCTTGTTGCGGAATCTGATCAGACGGAAACCGCCTTTATAAGGTATGTCTCTCTCATCGCACAACATACAACCACATACGAGTCGTAGAGACGGAGCACCCCCGATCACTCGATTTTCTCTCGCTTTTTCTTACATTCTAGTTTTCTACTACTACGGTATGTCTTCTGGAACTCGTTATTTCAAGTTATTACGTGCATTTGGAGTGTGAAATTGATTGAAAGGGTGAAAACTAGAAAACTTAGAAAATCGGAAATGCTGGCTCGTAGGGTGTTGTGTTTCCAAAATCCTCACCCTAGAGGGGCTAGTCGATAGTTAGGCTACCTTGTAGATGCTTGGATTGAGTTTAAACAAGTGAAATCTTGGAGTCTTCGGATTTTTTTTTGCACCAGACGTACGACGCGACGCGCCAAGTTCTTGGGCCGCGTCGCGCGTGTCTGTGCAAGAAGAAGGACTACTTTTACAAAAACATTTGGTGCATAACCTTTTGTATAGATGGCATACAGGGAGGATCACCCATTTCTTCAGTTCCCACAGATGTTAGATGAGACTCCACGATACGAGGCATGCCTCGAGGAGCTTAGTTCCAGACCAGTCCTTGGTGCCATTCAGCTGGACCGAGCGATTCTAGACCAGGTGAGGCTCTGGGCCGAGATTTTGCCATACCTACACCGTACATGGACTGACGGGTATCATACTTTCACTTGTCAGGGCTGGGATAGGCTCGTAGCTACTACTGAGGATGTAGTGTACAAGGAGCTCGTGCTCGAGTTGCTCTCGACTTGTCGCTACACGCCAGCATCACAGGAGGCGCGATCCCAGCTGGTTCGATTTAGGCTGGGAGGTGAGTGCCGGGAGTGCAGCCTCCGCGAGTTTGCCAGACGCATAGAGATTTACACGGATCAGGAGGTGAGGAGCCGTCAATTTGCACCCTTTCTCTGTGCCTGCACCAGGGGACAGCCTCAGCGGGAGGCTAATGCGGTTATTTGGGATGTGAGAAGGTGTCTGGGGAGGACATCACCTACTTGTCGGCCAAGGAAAGCCAGCTCCGCGACCCACTGCACTGGTTGATGCACCGAATCATATCCACCTCCATCATGCAGCGGAGGGGATGTGAGAAGGTGTCTGGGGAGGACATGACCTACATGTGGGTCCTCTCCGATCGCGACAGGTTCCTCAACCTGCCGTACGCACTAGCGGTTTCTCTAACGACCCGGGCAGCGGGCGTATCCGACAGCAGCCCCATGGCCGGCGGGCACTTCATTACCTGCCTGGCCCGATCCTATATCATTCTGACGGCCGAGACCGTGGCAGGTCTGATAGCAACACCACCCTCCAGGACATCAATCTGATACCTGGAGTACATGAGGCTTATCCACCAGCCGCGCACGAGTGTTATTTTGAGGATGCCGACAGAGGTACCAGAGGGTCCCCGGGCAGAGGAGGAGGTACCAGAGGGTCCCCGGGCAGAGGAGGAGGTACCAGAGGGTCCTCGGGCAGAGGAGGAGGTACCAGAGAGGCGACAGAGACGGAGGGTGGACCCAGCAGCTGAGCCACCAGTTCAGGCCTAGCCACCGCGACAACTTGCAGACGTGATGGCTGCGGTGTAGGATTTGAGAGAGAGGATGACGATGCTGGAGGAGCAACAGGTATGGATAGGGGAGGCATTCCTAAAGGTTCTCTCTCAGTCTGGACGGCACCCGCGACCTTTCCGCTATAGTGCCCATGATGATGAGGTTGGTCTATCCGGGACGCAACATGATGATTGATGTACT
The DNA here is from genome assembly GCA_023525715.1 of Cichorium intybus. Classification (NCBI taxonomy): domain Eukaryota; kingdom Viridiplantae; phylum Streptophyta; class Magnoliopsida; order Asterales; family Asteraceae; genus Cichorium; species Cichorium intybus. The sequence goes on along the minus strand of CM042013.1, from coordinate 117,855,052 downwards.
TTTCTTTTATCTTTTGAGACACTGTATATGACTTATTATTATCTTTTGTTTCCTTTGCTTACATATTTTATGTTATTTGTGTTTGTATATTTAATGTGTTTGTGAGTGTTGCATGTGAGTACCAAATGTGAGTGTTTGGAGGAGTTGTTTCACGTATGTGTGGGGTCATTGTACCCCCACACTTGCCATTTCACCGGCGTGTTTATTGTTGTGCTACAACTCCTGAAATTCTGAATCATGAGCAGTTTGTGTTTTATTATCCTGTGACAATCGAGTTCCAACAACCAGTCAATCATCTAAAGGGGTAACTCTTTCTCCATAGTTTTGAATCTATTTTATGTACAACACGGACGTTGTACGGTTTTAAGTGTGGGGTGTGGACGGTCAAAAGAGTTGTTTTTGAAATTTTTGCGGAAACTAGTAATTTTCTAAATTTTTAGCAATTTTTCAAAATTTTTAATAGATTATAATTTTGAAACGAATAGCTCTTCAGTGTTAGCATTGATATTTTTCAAGAGATACTGTTTAGTTGTTATCATGCTATCTGTTTAGTCAAATAAGTTGAGTTTTAGGAGTTAGAAAAATTTAAGATTTGGAGTATTTTAGGATTGGAATTTAGGAAGGAACTGTCAATCAGTGGCCTTTGTTGTTTGAGCCAGTAGGTCTGAAACGGGTGGCCTCGAAAAAGGCAGTTATGCACCTTACCACCTAAGATCGTCTGGTTTGGGATGGTATTTCTGAAAGCTCGTTACACGGACAACATCGAAAGTGATGGACAATTCTTTAATGGCCTTTAGAATCTGAATGAGTACGTACACTTCATTGTGGACAGAAAATTTGCAATCAAGGGTTCTTTAGAAGTCATGAATTCCAAATAATATTCTGGTCAGTTTTTCAAAATGTTTTTCATCTAACTCTGGGAACAATAAGGTTTTGAACACGTTCAAAAATGTTTGATTCTTAGTTAAAATTTGTTAAAAACTCTCGTGCTTGGGGACAAGCAAGGCACAAGTGTGGGTGTTGGACAACGCCTAGTACTACCAAGTATTTTAATCGTTGTTAGGCCCTATTCTTGGTAAAATTATACCATACCCTATTCTTGGTAAAATTATACGATATATGTATTGGTATTTCTCACAAAATGGAAGAAGTCTGAGGATAAGACCAAAACAGTCGAATGAACATGCACGCTGTGGGAATGAAGGCATGCACGTCGTGCCACGTCAACGATGAGGCGGTGAAGAGAAATTCAAATAGCGAAAAAAAAGTGGATAAGGCAGTACGCGCGACGCGGCTGGAGGTTTTGCGTGCCGCGGATTCTTAATTTCCACAAGTATAAATGGAGGCCTTCAGGTCGAAATCAACAGGCAAGGAACGACCCCTAAGGTGGACTTAAGGTTTCTTTGACTCCAAGTTTCGGATTTCAACAACATCTTTTGGTATTTCTTATGTTTTCACTTTAAATTCATTATTAGTTTAGTTTAATTAGCTTTTATCTTAGTGTTTTTGGATTGTTTCAATCAGTGGCAGTAGGTTAAAGTTGTTACTTTCGTATCTCAGTACCTTGGATCTTTTGGTTTTAGTTTTATTAAAAGTAATCATTCGGTTTATGCTCTTATTGCACTTTTTGGTATTAATTGTGTTTGAATGCTTGTTGAATGCAATTGGTTTGTGTGTTTTCTTCTGGATCTTGAACTTTGTTTCTGATTTCAGTAAGTAAACTTAGGTTAGAACTTGGTTTAGTTTAGCTTAGTTTATGTTTGACTTGGATTTTGTACTTTGCTTTGAGATTGTGTTTTTGGCGTGCTTTTGGGAAAGTAGAGTTAGTCCTTCTGGCTGTAGCGTGACATTACAGTTGGTAAGCTATCGTCTTGTCTTGACCACCAAACTCCCGTGGATCGACCCTTACTACCATTGTACTAGTTTTTGTGAGGTATTTTACTTATTTTTGACCGCATAACGACCTCTTCGCGTGTCATAAATCCTACAACACAGCTAACTGTACAATTCTTCGAAGAGAAATAGCCGACAAAAAATTAAAGGGAAAACTAGTGGAGATCGGAAGGAACCCTCGTGACAGAAATGCAAAAGACCAGCAAGCCCCCAAACCAGCAAGAAACGAACACTAGGAAAGAGCGTCGGAAAGGGAAATCCTCGCCATCCAATCGTTTTAGCACAGACACCGCCGCGATAAAAACCTGGCAAGCCGGCCCTGACAGAATGCGCTAAACGTGGAATTCTCGAACGATGATCCCGGACCCACCCAATGGAAGAGGGATGACCCCCTCGTGATCACTGGATACGTCGGGCAAACCAAGATACATCGAGTATACGTGGATGGAGGAAGTTGCGGTGGACATTCTTTCCGAAATCTGCTTCACACAACTGCCACAGGTGATCAAGGACGGTCTTAAACCCGCAAGAGGAAGATTAGTAGGTTTCACAGGGCACAACATATGGCCCCAGGGGACACTCCCCATACCTTTCATGCTGTGAAGCTTCGACAACAAATTCAAGAAGACCGTCCTCATCGAATTCGTAGTTGTCAGAACATCGTGTGAGCATAATATACTACTCAGAAGGCCAGGTCTATTGAAGTTGGGGGGCTATTGCATCAACAGTACATGGGACGCTGATATTTCAAACCCTGGAAGGCCCCGCAACAATCGTGGCCAGCGTATCCAGGCCCTTGGAACACTGTCAGGTAATCCAGCCATCAGAACTCATGTGGGACTCAAAACGACCAAGATTAGAAGCAGCATATGCCAGCGTGGTCATTAACGTAGAACACCCGGACTAGCCTGTAAAAATAGGAACAACTCTCCCAAGAGAGACACAAGAAGCGCTGGTGACTCTCCTAAAACAATATACGCACGTCTTTGCTTGGAAACCTACAGACATGGTGGGAGTTCAATGGGAAATCATCGAACACGGACTGAACGTCCAACTAGGAAGCAATCAAATAAAACAAAAGAAGAGAGGACAAGCGGGGGAGCGCAATGAGGCCATCAACAGAGAAGTAACGAAACTAGTGTAGGCAGGAATACTGAGAGAAGCGATATTCCCCACATGGGTTGCAAATCCTGTGATTGTCAAGAAATCCAATGGCAGTTGGCATTTGTGCATAGACTACAAAGATCTCAATAAAGCCTGCCCCAAGGATAGCTAGCCGCTGCCAGAAATTAACCATAAAATATAATCCCTACACGGGTTCCGCTGGAAGTGCTTCCTGGACGCTTACAAAGGATACCACCAGATACTGATGAAAAAAGAAGATGAGGAGAAAACAACATTCTAGACCAACCATGGGACCTTCTCCCCAAATCGGACACAACGTCTATGTATACGTGGACGACATGGTAATCAAACGCAGAAATGGAACAGACCTGCTGGACGACGTGAGGGAAACTCTAACAACCCTAGAGAGAACCAAGATGAAGCTGAATCCAGCCAACTGCAATTTTGTTGTAGAAGTGGGACATTTTCATGGCTATTACATCACCAACAGTGGGATCCAGCCTAATCCTAACAAGGTACAAGACCTGATAGAGACGACAACTCCAGCGACACTGAAGTACATGAAGGGATTAAATGGGAAATTAATGGCGTTAGGGAGATTCGTAGCCAAGTCGGCTGAGAAAGCGATACCACTCTTCAATACCCTAAAATGAGACTTCAGCAAAAATGTTTTCAAGTGGACTGCAAGTGTTGAAGAAGCATGGCAGAAGTTGAAGAAAGTCTTCACCACCCTACCGACACTATCCAGCCCCACCCCTGGGGAAACACTAATCATGTATCTATTGTCCTCCAATGAAGCCATCTCGGCAGTGCTCGTGGTCGAACGGGACGGAAACAATCACCGGTGTATTTTGTGAGTAGGGCGTTGCAAGGCCCCGAAACCAACTACCCAATCCTAGAGAAGCTAGTCCTCGCACTAATACATGCAGCAAGACGCCTACGACGATACTTCCAAGCTTATCAAACCGAAGACAGAACTAGCCAGCCGCTTAAGAAAACAATGATGAAGCCAGAAACGTCTGGTAGGCTGGCAAAATGGGCCATTGATCTTGGAGAGCATCACATAGAATACCACCCTCAGGTAAGCATTAAGGGAAAGGCGTTAGCTGACTTCCTGTTAGAAGTCCCGGAGACGGAGGGATGACGGTACGAAACCACAGCCACACCGAAAAAAGATAACATGACCTGGACATTACAAACTGACGGCGCAGCGGAGAAAGAAGGCTGTGGTGCAGGACTAATCCTCCAAAGCCCCAAGGAAGAAGAAATAACATACAAGTTGAGGTTCGAATTTCAAACCTCTAATAACGAAGCAGAGTATGAGGCACTTCTTGCAGGCCTACGATTAGCAATGGAAAACGGAGTCAAGGATATAAAATTTCTTAGAGATTTTATGTTGGTAACAAACCAGCTCAATGGCGTATACGAAGTACGAGACCCCATAATGAAATGATATGTAGAAGCGGTAAACAACGTGGCCAAACTCTTTGATCAATTCTCCATCAAACAGATACCTTGGTCAGAAAATAGACGAGCAGACGCGCTATGTAAGCTAGCGTTGACGTCTTTTGATCATCCGACAAAGAAGGTATTGGTAGAGTGTAACACCCAAAATTTTTCGCAAAATATTTGAACTTTTAAAACAACTTTTATAAAAAAGATATTATAAGTTTCCAAAAGATAAATATATCAAAACCAACTTATGGAAAAATAAACATAGTACAGTGCGGAAGCATAAAATAATAATGTCCCAAAATAGAAATTCTTCTAGTAGTGGCATCTTGGTGCTCCAAGTCACGCCTTAGCCTCTTTGGTCTTAACACCTGAAAAATGTTAGGGGAAACCGTAAGCACAAAGCTTAGTGAATTCAAACACAGACATCATATTAATATTCACATTTACCAGCCCTAATCCATTTCCAATTATAATTATAAAAACTAAGCAAAGAATGAATCAGTGCTTATATAAAATAGGGCGGACTTGTAGGTTTGAGCCGCACCGGGTAAATCCCGTATCCTTTGGCCCCGATCCCCGCACCTCATAAAGAGTATAATGTTTGTGATCTTACCTAACTACCCCTCATAGTAATAATCAATTACATACAGTGCACATGTACGATTTATAATAATAATATAGCATGCTTTAAATAATAAATCTAAACAATCACACACGAGCTAACTAGCAAACACAAACATCAATACAACGGTGTGAGAGAACTCACCTTGAATGAGTGATATAACAGATAGAAGTCAATATATGGTTACCAAGCTTGTGCAAACTTCAACACTTCACGTATTTAAGACTAAAGGTTAGAAGGATGAAGTTGTGAAGCTAAGGAATGAGAAAGGAGTAATCACAGCAAGGTCTCTAAAACAGACCTGCTGTTCAAAACTGAATTACTCCAAAATATAAAACAGAAGCATAAGCTTAAATAATTTTTTCAAGAAACTACAATGACTTAGGTTTCCAGAACCATAAATAACTCCTCCTAACTCCAAAGGGTGAGAAAGATATAAAATCTACAAAAAGACATGTCACAGCTGTCTTCAGACGGACAGTCAGGTGGTGTTGGCCAATTCTACCCAACTTGTGGGTGGAATTAGCCCCAACTAAAAATCAGAGGAACCAAAGACACATAAATACAAGCCTCAGAGTTGGAATCGATATAGAAGCATTTCCCAAGCTCTGGATATAAAATTCACATTGTGGACAATCACAGCACCAGTAAAAGCTGGTGACTGTCCACCGATCTGGAGTGTGGATCCATTCTAACCAAGTTATAATTAGAATTAAAATCCCATCTTCTCCAGATCTTTAATTCAATATGTAAGGAAAATGTAGGAACTTGGAATCACCCTGGATCATTTCTCAATCCATGGAAATGATAAAAACAAAATGATATATCACAACAGACCTGGATTAGACCTAACAGCAACGAAGCTGTTTTTGCCCATAGATAAAGCCTTTTCAGCAAGAGTGGTCTTCTTAATAAAGTTACTCAACTCAAATTGTGAACTTTGGGCACTGGTTGTGGGTCCATTTGAGTCCTAGAACTCGAGATATGGTTTTTACAAGAAGAGAGACTCAGCAGTGAAATCTGACAGAAACCCTAGGTTATGTTGCGAAATTCATAACTCAATATCCGTACCTTGAAATCAAAATCCCTCTGGTTAGAGCCTTCATATATGTCTTGGGAACCTTCGGTTAAAGTTTCGTGGCGATCCAGCCTTTTGAATCTCCGGGAATCGTCCAAACAATGCGGCTGTATTCTCAAACCCGGAATAAAGAGAGATAAGAGGGAGAGAGAGAGAGTGCCGTGAGGGGAGGGAGGGAGTGAAATGAAGGAAATTAGGGTTTTGAGTCCTAAATATACTAGGTTAAATGGGCTAAGCACTTAAGCCTTTGGTCTAGAAAATACTTAAGCTCTAATTGGGTTTGGCTATAAAACTCATGGACTTAATTATATGATTAAAAGATGACAATAATTATAATTCCAATCTTTTAATTAATCAAATCTTAATTAAGTAAATTAATATAAGTTCACATAATTAATTAAATAAAATAAATAAACGTATCGGGAAAAACCGGGCGTTAAAACTCTCCCCCACTAGGAACAGACTTCGTCCTCGAAGTCATCACCCACAAATAAATCCGGGTAATGAGTCCTCATCTCGTCTTCCGGTTCCCACGTCAATTCTGAAACCCGTCTATGTCGCCACTGAACCTTAACCAAATTTATAGTTTTATTCTGAAGGGTCTTCGTTTCCCGATTTAAAATCACAACTGGTTGCTCAACATAGTTGAGACGCTCATCAATCTGGATATCCTCCAATTGTACCACCATGGTATCATCAACAACACATTTCTATAACTGAGAAACGTGGAAAGCGTCATGGATCAGGCTAAGCTCATCAGGTAACTCCAAAAGATAGTCCACCTCCCCAACACGAGCAATAACCTTGTAAGGCTCAATGAATCATGGTCCAAGCTTTCTCCGCTTTCGGAAGCGAATCACACCTTTCCAGGGAGATACCTTTAACAAAACGGAATCTCCCACCTGCAATTCAAGGTCGGAGCTTCTTTTGTTGGCATAGCTCTTCCGACGACTCCTCGCCGTGACCAAATGGTCTCGTATCACCTGTATATTCTCCGTAGTTTGTAGCACGATTTCGGTACTCCCAAGTACCTTCTGCCCTACCTCGCCCCAATAAACAGGCGTTCTACACTTCCTTCCATACAAAGCTTCATACGGGGGCCTTTTAATGCTTGAGTGATAACTGTTGTTATAGGAGAACTCGGCTAGATGCAGGTGATCATTCAACTACCCCCAAAATCGATCGCACATGCCCGAAGTATGTCTTCCAGTGTCTGAATCGTCCACTCACTATGCCCGTCCGTCTGCAGGTGGAAGGCTGTGCGAAAGTGTAAGCATGTACCTATCTCCTCCTGAAATTTCTGCCAAAACCGAGAGGTAAATCGAGTGTCACGGTCGGAGAAAATAGAAACGGGCACACCATGTAATGAGACAATCTCTCGAGCAAAGATCTCAGCCAGCTTTCCCGCAGATGAGCTCTCTTTTATGGCTAAAAAGTGAGCGCTCTTCGTCAGACGGCCGACAATCACCCAAATAGTATTAGCTCCACGGGCAGTCCTAGGAAGCTTAATGATGAAATCCATGGTCAAATGCTCTCATTTCCATTCAGGAATCTCCAATGGTTGCAACTTCCCATGCGGTTTCTGGTGCTCTTCCTTGACCTTCCGGCAGGTCATACATTCTTCCACATATCGGGCTACATCATTCTTCATCCCATGCCACCAATAACCCTCTCGAAGATCTAGATACATTTTGGTAGCACTCGGATGTATGGAGAATTTAGACTTGTGAGCTTCATCCAATAGGGTTTTCCGGTTGCCTCCTGTATATGGAACCCAAACTCTACCATGGCGAGTCAGCAAACCCCGCCCATCTTGTTCCATCTTAGGCAGTTCATTCCTGGTTTTCTCCCGCTTGATGTTTATTGTCGTCTTTTGAGCGTCACGGATCAGGCCTAGCAAAGACGAAACCATCGTCATACGAAGACACTTGGCTCGAATAGGCTTGGCAGATGGTTTGCGACTGAGAGCATCAGCCACCACTTAGCTTTACCGGGGTGGTAGTGAATTTCGCAGTCAGTCTTTCACCACATCCAACCATCTAGTCTGCCTCCTGTTTAAATCCTGCTGATCGAATAAATACTTCAATCTCTTATGGTCGGTATATACAATAAACTTCTCCCCATAGAGGTAATGTCTCCAAATCTTGAGGGCGAAAACAACAGCCCCTATCTCCAAGTCATGAGTGGGGTAGTTTCGTTCGTGGGGTTTTAGTTGTCGGGAGGCGTAGGATATAACCCTGTCTCGCTGCATCAACACTGCACCAAAGCCCAGAAGTGGTGCGTCACAGTAAACTACTATATCCTCCACACCATCCATTAGGGCCAAGATCGGTGCATCACTCAATCGTGATCTCAACTCATCCAACACCGCTTGTTGCTCCGGACCCCACACAAACTTCGTTGATTTCTTGGTCAGTCGGGTAAGTGGTAAAGCAATCTTTGAGAAATTTTCTATGAATTTACGGTAATAACCGGTCAAACCAAAAAAGCTACAAATTTCGGAAAGCGCTTTTGGGATCTCCGTCTGTTTAACTGCATCAACTTTGGCTTGATCGACCTTGATACCTTCTTTGTTCACCACATTCCCCAAAAACTTAACCTCATCTAACCATAATTCACACTTCGAGAATTTAGCATAAAGCTTTTCTCTCGTAAGAGTCTCTAAAACTTCCCGAAGATGTCGCTCATGCTCATCCTTGGTCTTAGAGTAGACCAATATGTCATCAATGAACACAATAACAACATGGTCAAGCATCGGACTACACACCCGATTCGTGAGATCCATGAAAGCGGCGGGTGCGTTGGTGAGCCCAAAAGGCATCACCACGAACTCATAATGCCCATAGGGAGTACGAAATACGGTCTTCTCAATGTCTTCCTCCCAAACTCGTATCTGGTGGTAACCAGACCGAAAATCAATCTTAGCAAACCAAGATGCTCTCTGTAGCTGATCAAAAAGATCGTCAATACGTGGTAGTGGGTATCTGTTCTTTATCGTGCGCTTGCTCAGCTCCCTGTAATCGATACACATATGCTGGGTGCCATCTTTCTTTTTGACAAATAGAATAGGAGAACCTCATGGTGAAGAGCTAGGCCATATAAACCCTTTATCACGTAATTCAAGAAGTTGTTCCTGGAGTTCTTTCATTTGGGGTGGCGCCAACCGGTATGGAGCCTTAGCTATCGGAGTTGCACCCGACAATAAATCAATGCGAAACTCCACTTGCCGAATAGGGGGCAAACCAGGGAGTTCTTCTGGAAAAACATCGCTGAAATCTGAAACGACCGGAACATCATTAAGTACTTTGGCAGAAGAACAAGAAGCAATAGCCAAACGAGGAGTATCTCCCTAAATGATAAGTTCTCCAGCCTTAGGGTTTTGAACACGAATTTGTTTCTTACAACAATGGATCTCCGCATCAAACGCGTCCAACCAATCCATGCCCACGATAATTAATTAAATAAAATAAATAAATGTATCGGGAAAAACTAGGCATTACATAGAGGTGTTAAAAGAGCGAAGTATCGATGAAACGCAAATCAAGGAAGTAACGAGTGGAGAAACGGCATGTATGACATCGTATTATGAGTATATCCGACATAGAATCCTGCTGGAAGACGAAGGAGAGCCTAGAAAAATCAAGATTAAGGCACCTCAATACTCCATCATCAACGGAAAGCTATACAGGAAGGGATACTTAGTCCCATGGCTAAAATGCATCACTAGCCGGGAAGGACAAGAAATGCTGCAAGAAACACACGCAGGGGATGCTGGTGCGCTCGAAGGAGTGAGGGCTCTAATCAGAAAAATATTACGCATGGGTGTGCACCGGCTGGAAACACACCGGGACGCGACAGAACTAACTAAGAAATGTATTTAATGACAGACGCTCGCACCAACACAGAGCCTGCAGACCACCCCACTAACAAGCATGACGAGTCCATGGCCATTCCATCAGTGGGGGTAGACATTGTAGGGCCTTTCCCAGAAGCACCTGGAAGGGTTAAATTCTTAATTGTGGCGGTAGACTACTTTACGAAATGGATTGAGGTGGAACCATTGGCCAACATCTCGGGAAGGTCGGTCATCAAGTTCATGTGGAAGTCCATGCTAGCGAGATTCAACATGCCAAGGACCCTAGTCAGCGGTAATGGACTCCAATTTGATGAGAACCTCCTCAAGGGATGGTGCGCTGACAGGCAGATCCATCAACGGTTTACCTCCGTGGCCCACCCGCAGGCCAATGGGCAAACGGAAGTATCGAACAGAATGATAGTGAACAGAATAAAAAAAATGGCTAGGCAAAGCCAAAGGAAATTAGGTCGAAGAACTTCCCAACGTCTTGTGGTCCTATAGGACCACCCCTAAAACTAGCACCTCTGAAACACCCTTCAGCCTCGTATATGGGGCAGAGGCAGTCCTTCCCCCAGAATTCATGGTGGCGTCCCTCCGAACCGCCAACTTCTCCCCAGAACAAACCGACGCTAACTTATGGTAGAACCTAGACCAGATGGAGGAGAAGAAACAGGTGACAATGCCTAGTAATATCAAGTATTTTAGTCGTTGTGAGGCCCTATTCGTGGTGAAAGTATATCATAGATATACTGGTATTTCTCACTTTTTGTGCTAGTCTTTGTGTGCAATAAAATGTTAAAAATAGGGACCAAAAGCGGAAAAAATGGAAGAAGTTTGGATCAAGTCAATATCAGTCGAATAAACATGCGCGCCATGGCAATGAAGACTGCGCGTCGCGCCACATCATAGATCAGGCGATTCAAAAAGCAAAAAAACGGGGATAAGGCAGCACGCGCGTCGCGACATCAAGCTTTACGCGCCGCAACAGATTTCTCAAGTATAAATAGAGTTCTTTAGGTCGAAATCAGGAGCCGAAGGTCAAACCCTAAGGTGGACTTACGGCTTCTTTGACTCATGTTTCCGAATTTCAGCAACCATTCTTGGTATTTTTCATGTTTTCCATTTTAGTTTAATGTTTCTTAGTTTGAATTAGCTTCTAGCCTAGTGTTTCTGGATGTTCAGACCAGTAGCCTTAGTCTAGGGTTATTTATTTTCGATTTTCAGTACATTGGATCTTCTGTTTTGGTTTATAATTCAAGGAATCATTAAGTTTATGTTTTTATTGCACTATTTAGCTTTAATTGTGTTTGGATGTGTTTTGAATGTTATTGGATTGATTATTTACTCCTGGTTTCTGGATTTGGTTTCTGATTTCAGTAAGCAACATTAGTCTAGGATTGGATTTAGTTTAATATAGTTGATGATTGAATTAGATTTTGTTTCTTGCTTTGGAATTGTGTTTTTGTGTGATTTTTGGAAAAGTAGAGTTAGTCCCTCTGGCTGTAGCATGACACTGCAGTTGGTAAGCTATCGTCTTGTCTTGAAAACCAAACTCCCATGGATCGACCCTTGCTACCGCTATACTAGTGTGTGTGAGGTTTATTTATTTATTTTTGACCGCATAACGACCCCTGAATTGTGCGCTTAGGATAGACAATCAGTAGGTTTGTTTTTGATTTTTTATGTTCAATTTTAGTCTTTTGATTGATGGTATGTGTACTGCCTCATAATGGGCGATTAAATATACCCGGATTAATACGAGTATTATGAAAATCCGCGACAACTATTACGAGGATGATTGCAACAATGGATCATTCGATGACAATGGATGGCGAACCTAGGAGTCATCTCAACCTGAAAATTCTATAATTTGGGCCCAATTCTTGGAACTCATGGTTAATACCTACCAAATGTAGAAGGATCAGGCCGATGCTCTTGTAAGATTGCAAGGCTCCTTAGATCAGTTGAAGGAAAATATGGTATCTTCACCACCATCGCCAAAACCCGAGGTAAGTGATTTTAATACCAATGATAATGTGTGTGAACCTGCATCACCTGAACATATGATGGAAGATCATACACCTTGGGAAAGTCAAAAGACCACTGAGAGGGTTGGAAATGTTGTTGAGGAAGAGGTTGTAGGTAGGGGTGGCAAATCGGGCAGTCGTTTCGTGTATTCGAGTAACACGACACGACACGAATTTGTTTTTCTTAACCCGAACACGACACGACATGATGTCGTGTTTCTTTTTGCTAACACGAACACGACTAAATTAAAACACGAAAAACCCGAAAACACGACAAAAAACATAAAATAACCATTTGCATAATGTCATCCATAAATTAATAAACGAAAAACACGAAAACACGATGAAAAACACGACAACACGATAAGCATGACATAAAATGGTACTAAAATGCATCAAAATAATAACATTTATTTTTTATTTAATTTAAAATTTTTAGGTTAATATTTATTATTTATCATTTAATAATGTCTATAATTTCGAATTAATATCATGTTATTATGGGTTTAATTTCGTGACATTATCGTTTTACTATCGTGTTATTATCGTGTGTGATTTTGAACACAAAAACGACACGACACGAAGTCGGATTTTTTTTCGTGACACGAACACGACACGAACACGAATTCCAATTTCGATTTCGTCCCAATTTCGTTTCGTGTCGTGTATTTTTATCGTGTCGTGTCACCTTTTGCCACCCCTAGTTGTAGGTGACAATGCTACCCCTGACTCAACAGCTTTTGATGTTTTTGAAAATATTAATAATGTTGATCTGGTGATGAGTGAATCTATACCATAACCAGAAAATTTGGTCAAAGAGGAGGTTGAGGAGGGGGCTGTAAGTGACAGTACAGACCCCAGCCCAACAGCTGACAATGCTACCCCTGACTCAACAGCTTTTGATGTTTTTGAAAATATTAATAATGTTGATCTGGTGATGAGTGAATCTATACCATCACCAGACAATTTGGTCAAAGAGGAAGTTGAGGAGGGGGCTGTAAGTGACAGTACAGACCCCAGCCCAACAATCCCGAAATTGTTGAGATTGTCGATGCTTTTGAGGGAGGGGGCGTAGATGACACTATTACCCCCGACCCAACAGTTTTTGAAAATTTTGAAACTAAAGATCTGGTGATGAGTGAATCTGTACCATCACCAGATAAAACCAGTCGCTCACTCTTGGTACCGATCCACCTGTTGGAAGATGACCAAGAAGATGATGACAACGATGTGGTCTTTGAAAACAATAAACATGATTTCTTTGACACTCATGATCCATTCATGAATGGAAAGCTAGATGTGATTAATACTATCGATGAGGACATACAGAAGCATCCCGATATTTTGCTTTCCAATCCCATTCGATTGGAAAATCTTTATTGGTATTGCAAGCCAAAATTGCAAACTCAAGATAGTACGCGAGACACAAGCAAAATGAAATCTGCAAAACAATTATTGGCAGCAGCACTGGGCGTGCTCCACATCAAGCCTATGATTTTGAACAGACACCGAAGGAAGGATCGAGCTTGGAGATTTAAAGCTACTTCTAGGCATTCGCACGAAATAATCGGAAGATGGCAACCGGGCAGCATCAGAAGAACTGGCAAGCCATTTGATCCAGGAAAGTTGGGGGAGTATCGGGTCAATGAAGGAATGGTGGCTGAAATGCAGTGGAGAAAAATGGCGTACGATCCACCGTAGCTCTAGAAAGAACGTCTGGCTAAAGACGTTAAACTTAGCGCTTCTTGGGAGGCAACACAGCTATATTAGGTTAGGTGTCGTGTTTTTAGAAATAATTAGGAAACATCATCATCATCATTGCAGGTATTCGTAGTACGAGGCAAGTGTGGGGTCAAACGCAGAACTTTGGAAGATTTAGGAGGCACGACACAGCATGGAGTAATGCGCGACGTGCGTTCGCACGTTAACTCGATGCGCAAGGGTTGAATTGGACATGCGCGACACGGAATACTCCTATACGCATCGCGGAATTTGATCGGACAGAAACCGCCTTATAAGTTGCTACTATCGAGCCACTACCCCAGCTCACAAACGTGCAGGCTGCTGTGAGGGCTCTGGACGGGAGGATGACACGTGCCGAGGCTCCCCATCGTTGGATGGCTGAGATGCAGAGGTTGATCATGCTCCAGTTGCGTATCGAGGACTTCCCAGACTACCCTTCGAGTGACCACGATGATGAAGGTGGTCCATCTGGGACCCAGCACGATGACTGGTCGTTTTTGTTGTTAGCTTTTATCTTTTGAAACATTGTACAGAACTTACTACTATATTTTGTTGTTAGCTTTTATCGTTTATATGTTTGTTCTGTTGCATTTAATTTGTTTGTGAGTGTTTGCATGTGAATACCAATGGGAGTCTATGGAGGAGTTGTTTCAAGCAAGTGTGGGGTCATAATACCCCTACACTTGCCATTTCACCAACGTGTTTACTGTTGCGCCACAACTCCTGAAATTCTGAATCGAGAGGTTTGTGTTTTTGTATCCTGTGACAATCGAGTTCCAACAAGCAGTCAACCGTCTAAAGGGGTAACTCTTTCTCCCTTATTTTGAAATAATTTCATGTATAACGGGGACGTTGTATGGTTTTAAGTGTAGGGTGTGGACGGCCGAAAGAGTTGTTTTTGAATTTTTGCGGGAAACGAGTAATTTACAAAAAAAATTTAGCAATTTTTCAAAATTTTTAATCGATTATAATTTTGAAACGAATAGCTTTTGAATGTATAACATCCGTATTTTTCAAGAGATGCTGTTTAGTTGTTGCCATGCTATCTGTTTAGTAAAATAAGTTGAGTTGTAACGCCCCAAAACCACAATTATAAAATTTTATTTATTATCAAGGTTCCAACAAAATCTTTATTAAAAAAGTAAAACTGTTTCAACATTGTTATCAAACCAATAACTAAAGTATTTAAAAACCATGACATAAAACATTAAATTAAGGACCCGTGGATGTGATGTGCTGCCGTCAAACCTTGCCCTTCCCTTTGTCAGTTGAAGTACCTTAAATGTTTTAAAATCACCGGGTAAGCACAAAGCTTAGTGAGTCCACAAATTACCATACATGCCCACACATTAAACAACCCGTCCTCGAGAACGACCCGACCCTACCCGCCATACAACAGCTTTGGGCGTCCATCATACAACAGCTATGGACACGGGGTGGTTCTACCCATCATACAACAGCTATGGGTTCCCGGTTTTGGCCCAGCCCATCATACAATAGCTATAAGACAAGGCGATAGTCCAACTCGTCATACAACAACTACGAGTGAACACGCATCAGTACTGAGCCCAACAAAAAATAACCAAAATTATAGAACAAATCATATAATTGTTATTAACACACAAGATGCCTAACATGCAACATCACATAGTAAGGTGAGGATAGTCACCGGATTCGTAACCGAGCGGATATACTCTAATATCCCAACAAATGTCGTCTAATCACCTAAATCCCACATACACAGCATATTAATCACTGACCGAACTCCTATAGACTTGCCTAAAGGTCAGACCCAACATTTGCCACAAAATCAAGGGTCGAAAGTAAATTCCTGGTCAAACAGTCAGTCTCCGCGGTGCAACTTCTCCCTTTCCGCGTCCTGGACTACCGTCGCATACAGACGGGGTTTACCCAAATCCGCGTCGCTGACATAAGCAGTCCACGTCGCGGACTTGTAATAGTATGAAATCCATTTTAGCCCTTAACCAGTACAACCATCGATTAGGGTTCCTCTCTACACCCTTCATGGGATCAGAACTACCCTAAGGTCACTTTCTTATAGACATGCAAGTCCATGCATGTCCATCGTCCAAAACCCTAAGTGATACAAGTCATTTAAGACTACTAACCAAGGGATAACACTACATGATGGGATGAAATGGAAAGTCAGAAGAGTAGATATTCTTACCTTAATTATGCAAAATGGAGTGATGCACACGATCCGTTACAAGCCTTGAAACAGAAGAGCCTCTACGGAAATCAGTCGTCTCTGCCCCATAAAACCTCCAAAAACACGAACCCTAGGGCTAGGTCCCTTTATATAGGCGTTTAAATCTGAATTAGGGTTTTTCACATTTGTGGCATCCCGCGCCGCGTTCCATTAAGATGCGCTGCACGCATATCAGTCATTTGCAAATCCAGATCCTTCCCGAGCCACACCGCGGTGGAACGGGTCTTACAATTCTCCCCCATTTGACTGGATTTCGTCCCCGAAATTCGTGCCTGTAAACAACTTTGGGTAATGCCTCCTCATTTTTTCATCGGGTTCCCAAGTCCATTCAGACCCCTTACGATGCTGCCACTGCACCTTAACTACCCTATTGTCTTATTTCGTAAAGTCTTTATTTTCCTTTCAATGATAGCAACCGGTCGCTCCACATAATTCAGACGTTCGTCTACTTGAATATCCTCCAAAGACACTATGGTAGTTTCATTAGTAATGCACTTACTGAGTTGCAAAACGTGGAACGTGTCATGAAGGCGGCTCTAACCGGTAAGCTACCTTACCTACTCGCGCGATGATTCAATATAGTCCAATGTACCTAGGACCAAGCTTTCCTCGGTTCCTAAAACGAATAACTTCCTTCCAAGGAGACACTTTTAGAAGAACAAAATGCCCAACCTGAAACTCGAGATCGGACCATTGCCTCTCACTTTCCCTCCCAATTGCACGCTAGAGAATGCGTGTGTTGCACAACGTCAACTAAAGAATCTAGAAGTTGATATGAGCCTGAATAAACCATAGATTCCATTTACTACACTAACAATGATCCGGTATATCCGGGGTCCAACTTTCCAGTACATCAGTACCTTAACGACAAAACTCCGACCGATAAGCTCAGGTCCTAACACTGCATATTATCATGATTCTGCTTTCGGCTCAAAACGGTCTACAATCTCTTCCTGAACGAACACACAGAAGTCCTGACACGTTCTCCCGCACAACTTCTTGCACTAGAGACCATTTCTCGTGTGCTAACCATTATCATAAAGGACTCTACCAACGTTACATAGGAGACTAAAACTCCCACCAAACTAAGAACGTAATCCCGAAAAAACTCCTTCAAGTGTCTACATTGATCTCTCCTTTCAGCCATCCTTCTAAGGGTGATGCACAATACTCAAACAAAGTTGAGTGTCGAAAACTTTACGAACCTTCTCCTAAACTCCTAAGTGAGCTGCACCTCATTACCTGATATCACCATCGAGCACACAATATCGGGGTACCTTCTCCCGAGCCTTAACATCATCCACCTTTCGTAGACCAACATACTATAATAGACTAAAAGCGAGCACTCCTGCTCCATCGGTCTACGACATCCTAGATTTCATCAACACACTGAGGGGTTCCTTAGTACTTCCGTGATGAACCCATATAGGCATACCTCCAAATTCCACCTCAGGAATCTTCAGAGACTAAATTAGCTACAAGTGTTTTGGTGATTGGCCTTGACCTTCCCACCGATCAAACACCTCTCAACTTAACCAATCTCACTTCCTTACCGGCCAGATCACCAATAATCATTTCAAATATCATACACATCAATGTCACCCTCGGGCAGATGAAAAACTTGACACGAACTCTTCATTCATTACTGCACAAAATCCCCCGCCCATACTTGACATCTAAAGCGACCATAATGGATTAGCCAACCTCCGCTAACCTCACCCCACAACCTTCATTTACCCAAACTATCTCACCTTAAGGCGTTACCTTCTATAGTTCCCCATCTAAACCCTTTTCTTGAATCCGATTCGTCTGGCCTTCGGGTCATCCTGATCCGCCCCTAGATTTCATTCTTACCAGCTAAATAGCCATCAGCAAAATCAAGGTAGTCTTTATATCAACTAGTCTGGAAAATGTGATCATGGAGGGGTCCATAATCATCTCCCATCCTACTGAATAATCTAACGGTAGTAATCCTCGGCACCTAAAGAACCATTATCTCTTCCCGTATTGAAATCATCTGCCCCACAAACCAATCTGACCAATCAGCCCGCTGTAACCGTATCTCGTACTTGTGGGAAGATGGCGCAGTATTGCTACAATAAAGGACCCGACACTCCCGACCAGCACGAAGTACTCACCAGAATACAACACAGTACCACCTCAACATAGCACACTCCATCCGACAACACCCTATCTTGCACTGGGGCACTATGCGGCACAACCTTGAACAGGGCACAGTACCCCGGTACCCACGTGAGATACCAATCCTCCAAGACGTAGAATCCTTAATCAATCACTAAACCAATAAGACCTAATGCTCCCGGCCAACACTTATCCTTGTTCATAGCATCCGTTATATTCTCCGAATAACATAACGCTTGTCATGTCTTGATCTCATCGGATCTTAATATGTTGCTTCCATGCTGATCCTTCCCGATTGAAACACAATCTCACCAAAACGTTTCCTTAAAACCTTGCTCCGACCCCTTCCTTACTTCCGCCCAGCCTTTCCTGCCTTGGAAAGCTTCTCGACTCGTGATCATTTCCTTCCTTGAAACTATTGACTAGCGCTCTTGAGATGAGTTGTCACATATGACACATTCCTTATTTCAAAGGCTTTTGTCCTACACCTATAACTATTGTTGAAGCCTGAAGTAGATTCCCGGTCTATATATAATTCCTCTGCGTCAATCCTCCTGAGTATCAGTCCATGCAAGCAGAACCCTTGAGTCCCAAGTCACCATAGCTTTCACAATCTTGCGGTCAAACCAACAGGTCGCGTTGTCTTCTCAGTCTGGAGTCTCACCTTCCATGCTCTGCCCTTTTTATACCAAAACTCGACTCTCTCGCTCTCACTATTTTCAAGGTCTTGAATTGCAACGAAATGCAATTGCCCGACATTCTCCATGCCTTGACTAGAATAATCAAAACTCCTAAAGAGGTGACCATGCTTCCCTAGCGTGGCCAAGATCCATGCCTTTTAGTCATTTATACTACTAATCGCATCCTTGAAGTCACGAAATTTCCTTTACTGAAAGCTGTCCCAAACATCTTTATCCCAAGTTTAAAAGCTACTCGATGCATCAATAACCACTTCGAGCGAGCTCTCTGCCTACCAGGTCGCAGGTATCCCTTCCCACGCAGTCTCCCTCATCGACATGACACTTCTATCCTCAATGGCCGATTATGTCACACTGGGAACCCTTCTTCCCTTTCCGCTTCAAGCCTCTACTCGTGGTTATCTGTCAAAGAAGCCACCTTTTGTGGGTCTTCATCCCATACGTCACACACTACACGCATTCTTCACCATACATTGGACGTAGTCTCCAACTACTCTATCTTCAACTGGGTAACAGGAACTCTAAGGTCCATCAACTTCAGCAGCTGGACAGGCCCTTCCTGCTCTTCGAGTGACACAAGTCGACATAATGTCAGATCTTATATCAATTCGGATTCTCGTCCATCTCCCAAAAGGAGTACACGGTAATCCTCTGGAACCTATCTGCAGATTCCCAAGCCACGGTTTCTAATTAGCTGCCAATCCCTTCTCCCTCTATCATCATAAACCAAGTTAACCCAAGTCCAATGCTTGGTAATTCGTAATGCAGGTACTTCCATAATCCAGTAGCTGACCTATACTTGCATCAAACTTCATTTCTTCTCATAGAACATCAACTCTCCCCCACTTGGAGTCTGAACCAACACCTAGTGCTGATCGAGATCGATCAGCGCCTCGAGCCTTTGCAACCAATCAAATCCTCATACCATGCCGTTTTAGTCCATTGAAAAGGAATATGGTCTATCGGGATTCACATCCAAAGACCTTCGAAACATCGACATGCAAAACCCAGATGCATCGAGTAGCAACCCGGATGCATAACAACGCCTAGTAATATCATATATTTTAGTCGTTGTTGAGCCCTATTCTTAGTGAAATTATATCATATACATCGTGGTATTCTCACTTTTTGTGCCAGCACTTGTTTGGAAAGAAATAATGAAAACAAGGACTAAAAGCGTGCAATTTGGAAGAAGTTTGATGATCAAGGCAAAATCAGGAAAATACGTACGCGTGCCGCGGAAATCATCAAGGCGTGACGCGGTGGAAAACATTCAAATTCCGAAGAAACGGGGATAAGCCAGCATGCGCAACGCGGGATCCATAAAAGCGCGGCGCGGTCTCGAGATTTTTGCAACTACAAATAGAGGCTTTTAGGTCGAAAAAACTAGCGAAGACCTGGTGTAAAATCGACCCCCAAGGCTCTTTGACTCCGAGATTTAGCTTCTGAAACCATAAATTGGTAATTTTATGTTTTTAGTTTTAATTTTCATTTAGTAAATAATTAGTGATAATTGGCTAATGTCCTTGGGAGTGACAACCAGTGGCATTAAGTCTTTGTTACTGATTTTAGATAGTTGTTTACTACTTTCAAACCTTTGGATCTGATTTGGTTTTTGGTTTATCAAAGTAATCATTTGGTTCAAGTATATTGCACTTTTTCGGTATTGTTAATGTTGAATGCTTGTGTGGATGTTTTGGGATTGTAATTGCTTCTGATTTCTCTGGAATGTACTTGTGGAATCAGTAAGTAAACTTGGTTTTGTTTAGCTTAGTTCATATTTGAGTTGGTTTATGTTATTTGCTTTATTTTCGATGTTTTATGCTTGTGATTGAATTGTTGGATATTTAGATTGTGTTTGATGTGGAATTAATCTTGATTGGACTGAGTTTCATTTCTGATTTCAGTGACCAATTAGGGTTAGTTATTGATTTGGTTGATAGTTTAGTTCATGCTTGTTTGGATTATTGGATTTTATGCTCTTTAGGGTTTAGTTGTCAAAAGTTAGGAATTAGGTCATCTGACTGTAGCGTGACACTGCAGTTGGTAATCTATCACCTGTCTCGACCACGTAACTCCTGTGGATCGACCCTGACTTCCACTGTGCTAAGTGAGAGTGAGGTTTATTTTCTTATTTTTGACCGCATGACGACCGCTGCGATGTCAATGCATCGCCTAACCCATTGTTGTCAATGATCACCCACGTTGATACCTTAACGGCAATAAATTTCTGCACCTTATGATCCATCCCGATCTACCTCAATCGGTCACACCCGAAACTACTCCTGATCCACTCTTGATTACCGAACATTGCCACGATGAAGACGTGTACTTTCCTTTCGCCACTAATCCATAATGTGAATCATACCTGATTCTCTACTCAACCCGGTTCTTTAGAATTTTGGGTAACTCTTCCTGACTCTAGTATGAATCTTGTGCTTTCGGTAGTACGGGCCCTGTACTACCTTCCACACTTATTCGTACTTGTTCCAGAATTTTTCCCCCAATACTCTAATTCACCACTCACTCATCTATTCGACATTGGTATTCATACGGTCTCGCACCCAAGTGCCTAACACTCATCCTAGTCTACCTAGGATCTCACACCCCACCCGTGCTTAAAAGAACTTCTGCTAACACTAGTGGATCGCCTCACGGACACACAGTCATACGCAATCAAGAATAAGATAGATGTTTAAATAAATTATCTTACCTTAAAGTCACAACCAAACAAGGAACAACCAGTAAGGCCAGACCAAGAATTCTTAGGCTATCTTATCATTATTGTATATAACCTAATAGCGTTCACTAAGCAACCTAACAGTGTTAGCATGGATTCTAAAGCAGCACATAGTAACATATAACAGGCAGTAGGGCATCCTAATACAAGCAATTCTAGCATGCATTTCCTGACTAGGTTCCATGCCTACTTTCTAGCATAACACATATCATCACATAACACAAACTTGGCATCGGTAATTGGGAATCACAAAACTTACTTGAGCTCGGTTGACGGTTCGCATCACATCACCTTTTATTTTATGAATTTTTTAAAAATCGTTTTCTTAACGAAAATCTCTTAGTCCTACGTTTGAGTTTGAATTCCCACTACAGTTAATCCAAATCCATCAAACCAAGGCTCTGATACCAACTTGTAACGCCCCCAAACCACAATTATAAAATTTCATTTATTACCAAGGTTCCAACAAAATCTTTATTCAAAAAGTAAAACTGTTTCAACATTGTTATCAACCCAAAAACTAAAGTATTTAAAAACCATGACATAAAACATTAAATTAAGGTCCTGTGGATGCGATGTGCTGCCATCAAACCTTGCCCTTCCCTTTGTCAATTGAAGTACCTAAAACATTTTAAAATCAACGGGTAAGCACAAAGCTTAGTGAGTCCACAAATTACCATACATGCCCACACATTAAATAACCCGTCCTCGAGAACGACCCGACCCTACCCGCCATACAACAACTATAGGCGTCCATCATACAACAGCTATGGACACGGCGGTTCTACCCATCATACAACATTTATGGGTTCCCAGTTTTGGCTCGGCCCATTATACAACAATTATGGGCAAGGCGATAGTCTAACTCGTCATACAACAGCTACGAGTGAACATGCATCAGTACTCAGCCCAACAACAAATAAACACAATTATAAAACAAATCATATAACTAGAAATAACACACAAGATGCCTAACATGCAACATCACATTGTAAGGTGAGGATACTCACCTGATTCGTAACCGAGCGGATATACTCTAATATCCCAACTAAGGTAGTCCAATCACCTAAATCCCACATACACAACATAATAATCACTGACCGAACTCCTATAGACTTGCCTAAAGGTCAGACCCAACATTTGACACAAAAACAAGGGTCGAAAGTAAATTCCTGGTCAAACGACTTCTCCCTTTACGCGTCACGGACTACCGTCGTATACATACAGGGTTTACCCAAATCCGCGTTGCTGACATAAGCAGTCCACGTCGTGGACTCATAATAGTCTGAAATCCCTTTTAGCCGTTAACCGGTACAACCATTAAGTAGGGTTCCTCTCTACACCCTTCCTGGGATCAGAAACTGCCCTAAGGTCACTTTCTTATAGACATGCAAGTCCATGCATGTCCATGGTCCAAAACCCTAAGTGATTCAAGTCATCTAAGAATACTAACCAAGGGATAACACTACATGACGGAATGAAATGGAAAGTCAGAAGAGTAGCTCTTCTTACCTTAATTCTGAAAAACAGAGTGATGCACACGATCCGTTACAAGCCTTCCCTCACATCGTATCTCCTTCTTCCAATCTCTCTAAAACCTTCCAAGCCTTGAAACAGAAGAGCCTCTGCCGAAACCAGTCGTCTCTACCCCAGAAAACCTCTAAAAACACGAACCCTAGGCCGGGTCCCTTTATATAGGCATTTAAATACGAATTAGGGTTTTTAACATCTGCGGCGCCCCGCGCCGCGGTCCATTAAGATGCGTTGCCGTCGTATCAGTCATTCGTGAATCCAGATCCTTCCCGAGCCGTGTCGTGGATCCTTCTCGAGCCGCACTGCAGTGGAACGGGTCTTACAGTTGAGTTTTAGAAGTTAGAAAGATTTTAGATTTGGGATATTTTAGGATTGGAATTTTGGAAGGAACTGTCAATAGTGGCCTTTGTTGTTCGAGCCGGTAGGTATTAAACAGGTGGCCTCGAAAAAGGCACTTATGCACTTTACCACCTAAGATCGTCTAGTTTGGGATGGTATTTCTGAAAGCTTGTTACATGGACAACATCGAAAGTCATGGACAATTCTTTAATGTCATTTAGAATCCGAATGAGTACCTACACTTCGTTGTGGACAGAAAATTTGTAATCAGTGGTTCTTTAGAAATTCGTGAATTCCAAAGAATATTCTAGTCAATTTTATCAAAATGTTTTTCATCTAATTATGGAAACAATAAGCTTTGAAATTGAACACATTCAAAAATGTTTGAGTCTTAGTTGAAATCAATCTCTCTTGCTTGGGGACAAGCAAGGCACAAGTGTGGGGTGTTTGAGAACACCTACTAATATCAAGTATTTTAGTCGTTGTTAGGCACTATTTTTGGTGAGAGTATATCATAGATATACTAGTATTTATCTCTTTTTGTGCTAGTGTTTGTGTGCAAGAAAATGTTAAAAACAGGGACCAAAAGCAGAAAAAATGGAAGAAGTTTGGATCAAGTCACTATCAGTCGAATAAACACGCACGCCATGGGAATGAAGACTGCGCGTCACGCCACGTTATAGATCAGGCGATTCAAAAAGCAAAAAAAACGGGGATATGGCAGTATGCGCGTCGCGACATCAAGCTTTACGCGCCACGAATTGACAGATTTCTCAAGTATAAATAGAGTTCTTTAGGTCGAAATCAGGAGGCGGAAATCGAACCCTAAGGTGGACTTACAGCTTCTTTGACTCAAGTTTCGGAATTTCAACAACTGTTCTTGGTATTTTTCAAGTTTTCTATTTTAGTTTAATGTTTCTTAGTTTGAATTAGCTTCTAGCCTAGTGTTTCTGGATTGTTCAGACCAGTAGCCTTAGTCTAGGGTTATTTATTTTCGATTTTCAGTCATTGGATCTTCTGTTTTGGTTTATAATTCAAGGAATCATTCAGTTTATGTTTTTATTGCACTTTTTAGCTTTAATTGTGTTTGGATGTGTTTTGAATGTTATTGGATTGATTGTTTACTTCTGGTTTCTGGCTTTGGTTTCTAATTTCAGTAAGCAACATAAGTCTAGGATTGGATTTGGTTTAATATAGTTGATGATTGAATTGGATTTTGGATCTTTCTTTGGAATTGTGTTTTTGTGTGATTTTTGGAAAAGTAGAGTTAGTCCCTCTGGCTGTAGCGTGACACTACAGTTGGTAAGCTATCGTCTTACTACCGCTATACTAGTTTGTGTGAGGTTTATTTATTTATTTTTTGACCGCATAACGACTTCTGCGCGTGTCAAGAGGCAGCCAATTTATGAGAAGCAATCTTCGAAAATAGAACCGAGAAATACTATAATCGAAGGGCGAAGGGAAGAGCCTTCAAAGTAAATGATTGGGTTCTAAGGAAGAATGAAGTAAGTCATGAAAAACCACAAGGAAAACTAGGACCTACATGGGAGGGATCGTATAAATTAGTTGAGGCACATCGCAACAGTTCATATGTCCTAGAAACGGTGAAGGGGGCAACAATACCCAGAACATGGAATGTGCAAAACCTAAAGAAATTTCATTTCTAAGAAACCAACACTCAAAACCAACACGGCAACAACACCGTGGCTTTGTTATTTCCTCTTCTTTACTATACTTACAAGTCCAAATGTACTAAGTTATCTTTTCAATGAAATCCAGAGGTTTCGACAAGAGTGATCACCTTGCCGGAAGCCCTCTTTTTTGCGAAAAATAAATTCAGACGTTGCATCTTTTACTTTGCGCATGCATGCTTCGAGTGGACTAGTGCCCTCGAGAGGCCCTTGTGCCTTCAAGCGGTCCAGTGCCCATATACAGGACTTTGTGCCTCCAGCGGCCTAGTGCCATATACAGGACTTTGTGCCTCCAGCAGCCCAGTGCCCATTAACAGGCCCTTGTGCCTTCAAACGGCTCAGTGCCCATTAACAGGCCCTTGTGCCTTCAAGCAGCCCAGCACCCATTAACAGGCTCTTGTGCTTTCAAGCGGCCCAGCACCCATTAATAGGCCCTTGTGCCTTCAAGCGGCCTTAAGAGGCCCTTGTGCCTTCAAGCAGCCAAGTGCCCATTAACAAGCCTTTGTGCCTTCAAGAGACCCAATGCCCATTAACAGGCCCATGTGCCTCCAATGGCCCAACGACATCAACGGACTCTCACACCTACAATAGGATCACACAGACAACAATTGAGGCAATAAGAATTGAAAAACAACCAACCAAAGGCAAAGACATATACCAAAAGAGTCAGGCCAACTAGATTAACCGTCAAAAGGGCAAAGAATCGCCCACATCAACTACCAAACAGTGGCCGCGTCCACCATAGTCAACAAAAAAAAGGAAACACACAAGGAACAAAACGAAAACATTGTCCAAGTTGTTACAACCATATCGAATATTGTTCAAAGACAACCACCAGACACCAAACAAGTAGATCACCCCTCTTCTTCATCCACCTTCAATACTTCCTTCAACTCACCAACTCCAGCCCAACCAAAGTTCAATAGAGATGCACAGTCTAGCGAAATGAAATCCTCAATAGCACGATCCATCTTAGCATTGTAGTCGGACATGGAGCTGCTACCTACAACATCAGACAATCAAGTAAAGGGTTGTCACGAAGACTACTCTGCATAGCCTGCTCCCCCGCAACATACCAAGCTCATTTGATCTGACCGACACCATGTATAAACTATGGACGCTACAGCACCTTCTCTATTACACGCACCATCCCCTCCTACAAAACCCAAGCCATGTCTTTCTTCACTTCTACCAGCTCAGTGTTTTTCAACTCCAACATCTTCTCCCTCTCACTAGCGTCGCAAACGTGATTTTCGTTCTGGATGGAGAGACCTTTCGTTAGCTGCTGAACCTTGTCTAATTCGTCCTCACAAGATGCAAGACTTTCCTCAATAATTATCTTCTCCGAAACAGCTAACTTCATCTTCTGATCATGCTTTCTGACGACCTTCTCCAGTACCCCCACATGTCGCTTTAGCTCCTTTCCAATGCCTGAAGGGCATAACCATCACGCTCGACCGATAGAAATCGCTCGATGCGATGCCCTTTGTGGCAAACATGAAGGCGCTCTGGGCCGAAGCAAATTGCAGAGCAGAGGCAAGGGTATCATCGGTGTAGTTCTCCATATCGTCTTCGGTGGCCGGGGGGAAACATGTTTTGCAAAACCGTACGCAACGGACAGCACAAACAGACGCGATCCATTGACCAAAATCTAGTGGGGTTGAAAAGGGAGGGTGGAGAAGTCGCAGACTCAACAAACCCAGCCCCTCCAACAACGGAATCACCCCAAGCCACCGGCGTAGGCTCCTCAACAAATTTCTGCTTCCCTAAATCCAGCATAGGCCAACCCTCATTATCACCCCAACACTAGCACTAACTGTTTCAGCAAGCTTGTCACCTCAACTAGCATCATCATCAGGAATTTGTATAGCCTCCTCTTTCTCCGCAACAACACCCGCACTTCTCAAACCGGACAACAAGCGATGTCGGCTGAGATGCCGGACAAGAACCAGGTCAGTCGAGGGATCGACATGCCCAGTAGCACTCCATTCGACCCTGTGCTTCCTGGGCACCTTAACCACGACCTCGAGGATTCCCTCCTTGCTGTCTTTGACGGACTCCTCGAAAACGGTCGGACCTTGACGAAACGTCATGCCCACACGCGCATCTACAGTAGCAGACCCTTTAACTCTACCACTCTCTTCACCTCCGCCACTAACTATAGCGACCTAATCAGCCAAAACGTTGACAAAACCGTGAAATGAAAAAGGGTCATGCACCTTGTCCACCAGCTCTACCTCGCGACGCTCTAACTGATCGTCCCACTTCTAGGTGAGAACATTATGGAAACAACTAACTCGACCAACACCTAAGAATAACAGGACGAAAGAACCACTCAAAACCAGAAAAAATATAAAGAAAATAGGGGGGAGAAAGGACAGAGAAGTGTTTGAGAAAAACATACCGTTCACCACGGAAAAGAACTCCGACATCTTACCCCGAGCTCTCCAAAAAGGACTTAGTTCACCACCAGCAAGAATATATTCAGGAAACTCATCGGGGACCATATAGTACCCGTTCAACATAGTCACGACCAAGTGGTTATGAGGGAATAATGTTGGAGCAAGGTCATGAACACCACCACGTCGAACGAACATCTTGCCCACTGGACTCTCGTTCACCCATAAGATGAGTAGAACGCCCACGAGAGTAAAAAGTATAGCTCTCG
This sequence comes from Cichorium intybus, assembly GCA_023525715.1. NCBI lineage: Eukaryota > Viridiplantae > Streptophyta > Magnoliopsida > Asterales > Asteraceae > Cichorium > Cichorium intybus. The sequence continues at coordinate 117,827,212 of CM042013.1, read as the reverse complement.
CTGGCCTAGGCAAAAAGAAAATAGTGTTTAAAAACAAAATGACCATGCAAGATCCCCAACGAGCGACAAAGCAACTCGAAGGCCACCACCTTGTTCACGGCGTTAGGGGTAAGCTGGGTTATCCCAACCTTGTTTCGATGATGGATCTCGTCCATAAAGTTGCTCATTGGAAGATGGAAGCCTGAATCGATGGTTTTTAGGAAGATGCATGTCTTCCCCGGCGGAGGATGCTAAAAGCCGGCCTCCTTACTAGGATACAACACCCTGTCATCAATGCAGAACCCATACCTCTCTGTGTGATGGGCCCAGTGCTCGTCAGTTGGAGCAACCCCAACATCCAAAGCCATCGAAAGAGAAGAAGACGAAGAGAAACTAAAAAGAAGATACAGAGAAAAAGGAAAAACGAAGTCGCAGAAAACTGAACGAGAATAATGGCGAGAAACGGGAAAGAGTTTGAAAATAATGAAGAGTTAAAAGGGTTTCCAAGGATATCGAAAAGACGGGCGGGAAAATCGAAAATATTCGTAATAATGAAAGTCGACGCTGGTCTTATCACGACAGCGGTAAAGCTGACCACGCGATCCCCAGCCCTACACGTGTCCTTCCTATAAGTCTAGAACGTTGCAACTTGGTCGGGCCCACGCCGCAACTACCAGACAGGGGGCACTTGATGACGTATTATAGGATACAACTCGACAATGCTCCCGCGGTCCAGAGCAACAGGCGCTGCCCCGCCACGGTGGACCGATACCCTCCGACCAGCCAAAGCTGCCCCGCAGCACTGACTCTCAAACTTGTTGCGCCGGCTCGCTGTAGGACGACCGCGGCAGAAACATTGCCTCGCAGGACTGTGCAGACAACAACCTGCGAGCAATATGACACAGACAGACGACAAAAGGTCCACACGACGCACTAGCTGTGCTCCCTCTGTGCCAAGATTGTGATCCAGACGATTGCCCAATGACCTCCCGGACGCGCTGCCGGACAGACATCCCTATCCCCAAAAGCGAGTCCAGTCCCAGGTATACAAAGCCATTGAGCGTTTCAGGTAAATGAAGGTTTTTACCACTCTCACTCTTACAATACGTTCTTCATCCAAAACTACCCCATATACTTTATTGACTTGACCGTCAGAACGTCCTCTCGGGATCTCCTCCCGGAGCACGGGCGCTCTGACGGTCAATTTGAAATTAGAAAAAAAACTTTAAAAAAGCAAGGATGGCTTAAGAATCAAAATTATAAGTGTGTTAATTCAACAATAAATAAATAAGTGTTGCAAAACGACATTTCCTTTGTAATAATGACAATAAATAAATAGAATATTATATCTAAGACTATTAATATTACCACATATCAAATGTTGGCATTTCTTTTCAAGAAGTTGTTTGTGAATGGGGATAGTACTGGACAGATCGTATGAGTAACATGTTGTTTCCTTTTTCCCTAAATCGTAATGAATAGTCTCGTTTGTAATCTCCCAATTTTCTATTATTCCCTGTACAAGAAAGATATAAATACGGTCATATCCGAAATAAATTCCTAAAATAAGTATAGAATTTTGCAAGACATATACATATATAAATGAGAAATCTTATATCCTCAACGAATATATATATATATATATATATATATATATATATATATATATATATATATATATATATATATATATATATATATATATATATATATATATATATATATATATATATATATATATATATACTAGCTGCGTACCCGCGCAATGCAGCGGCGGCAAATAGTTTTGTTTCGGCAAATACTTTTTAGGTTTTAGGTTGCAGATGGGAGGGACAGTCGGCGAATATGAGAGTGATTAATTTATTTTCGGGCGATTGATTACATTTTCAACGATATAGGAGACGGTAAATACCCGAGAGTGTGGGACCAAAAATTGAAAAAACTTTTAGAAATCGGTTTGGAACATATATCATTAGTACTTGCACAAAATTGTATTTTACATATCACGTAAAACTTCACGATACACCATGTTTGATGTATATACTGCAACTTGATTAAAATCTTTGGCAGGCTTCACTAAAATTTTCGGGGCGATGCGGCGGTGATGTATAATTTGTCTGAACGTCTAATTTCTGGGTAAACGTTAGCTTTGTATGTCATCTATTTTGCTTAATAATAAAATAACGTGACTGTCATATTACAAAGAAAACGCAATGCATCGACAGAGTATATATATATATATATATATATATATATATATATATATATATATATATATATATATATATATATATATATATATATATATATATATATATATATATATATATGCAAAAGTTCAACAAGGGACTAATATAAACCATGGTACCAAGGGACTAATCTCATCCACACGATTGTACACTTTACGGTGGACGTGCATCTACCGGATTATAAAAAAACCCACTTCGTTTTTTTTTTTTGTTTTTTTAGTTTTTAGGGCTTATTTTTTATCAAAAAAAAAATATGAATATATAGAAATTTATAACTTTTTATCCTCTACAAATAGAGATCCATATTGATATACAAAAAATGATTTTTTTTTCGAAATTTCTGCTAGTTGAGATTCACATGTGAATCTGAACTGTTATTATGTTCATTTTTGACATTTACAATGGCATATGATATTGTCATCTGAATCTGAATAAATTTTTATGTGAATGTGAATGGAATTAACTTTATGAATCATAGAATATTCATTATAAATAATTAAAATATTGAATTGTTAAAATTTTTCTAAATAAATTAATCATATTCATATTTCGAAGTATATTTAAAATACCATATGATATTGATATGTGAATCTGAATAAATTGTTGTGTGAATGTAAATTATTTATAGTGTGAATCAGAGTAAAATCATTATAAATGGTTAAAATGTTGAAGTAGTAAAAAACTTCTAAGTAAATTCTCAATATTATATGATTTTGATATGTGAATATGAATAATTTTTCATGTAAATATGAGTAAATCCACTTGTGAATAAAGTATATTACTTATAAATGGTTATAATATTGAAGTAATAAAAGTTTTAAAAGTAAAATAATTACTCATATTCAAATTTTTACACTTCAGATTCAAATTTTCCGCTAGTTGAGATTCACATGTGAATCTGAACTGTTATTCTGTTATTCACTGTTGGCATTCACAATGACATATAATATTGTCATGTGAATATAAATAGTTTTTTGTGTGAATGTAAATGAAATTACCTTATGAATCATAGTAAATTCATTATAAATGATTAAAATATTGAAGTATTAAAAATTTTCTAAGTAAATTAATCAAATTCATATTTCAGAGTATATTTAAAATACCATATGATATTCATATGTGAATCTGAGTAAATTTTTTGTGTGAATGTAAGTAAATTCAATTGTGAATCAGAGTAAATTCATTATAAATTGTTAAAATGTTGAAATAGTAAAAAACTTTTAAGTAAATTCTCAATACTATATGATATTGATATGTGAATATGAGTAAATTTTCGTGTAAATATGAGTAAATCCACTTGTGAATCAAGTAAATTACTTATAAATTATTATAATATTGAAGTAGTAAGAGTTTTAAAAGTAAAATAATTACTAATATTCAAATTTTTACAGTTCAGATTCACATTATGAATCTAGACTAGCTGTACTTATGAAAAAAAAATTAATTTTTGTATATTAATATGGATGTCTATTTGTAGAGGACAAAAAATTATGAATTTTGGTATATTCGGTTTTTATTTTTGAAAAAGAATATTGTTGAAAAATTAAAAAAACTAAAAAAATGAAGTGGGTTTTTGTTATAATCCTCTACGAGCTGTACTTATGAAAAAAAAATTATTTTTTGTATATCAATATGGATGTCTATTTGTAGAGGACAAAAAATTATGAATTTTGGTATATTCGGTTTTTATTTTTGAAAAAGAATATTTTTGAAAATTTAAAAAAACTAAAAAAATGAAGTGGGTTTTTTGTTATAATCCTCTACATGTGCGTCGATATAAAAAATTTACAACCTAATTTTTAGTCGTTGATGATTTTGATTCCGACGATCGAGATTAGTCCCTTGGTACCATGGATAATTTTAGTCCCTTGTTGAACCCAACCCTATATATATATATATATATATATATATATATATATATATATATATATATATATATATATATGTATGTATGTATGTATGTATGTATGTATGTATGTATGTATGTATGTATGTATGTATGTATGTATGTATGTATGTATTCTTGCTTGCATGCATGCATTCATTCATGTATGTATGTATTTTATATATAGATTTTAAGAGAAACATATTGTACTAATACATTTCTACATATCTTACCTCTTTTTTGTTACAATAATTTTATAGATTATATTATAATTTAAAATATTATATTTCAAATATTTTACCTTCTATAACTTATGTAGTGTTCTATAATATAATATAATACATATAAATTTAGTATAGAGTAAGTTAAATTCTTGGTCCTTATGGTTTGCACGATTTGTCACTTTCATTCCAAGTTTCAAAATTTTCACAGTTTTGGTCTTGTGGTTAACATTTTATTGCATTGTTGGTCCATGGTTCATATAAAAAGATTAGTTTATACTTTCTAATTTCTTTTTCCTTTTCCTTTTAAACTATTATTTATTCTGTTAATTAAAAAATCCCACCTAACCCCACCCCACCACTTCCGCTACTCGCGTCTCTCTCTTTCTTGACCAATATCATCAAAGATATCCTTAAGTATACCCCCGTCCATCCCTCCAATTCATTCATGAAACTCCCTGAACCCAACTTGATTCCCAAGCTCAACGACATATTCGATTTTGTGTTGCGAGTGCTGGTTTCGATGAACTGTTTTCGGGCATCCGAAAATATTTCGTTTCGATGAATAGTATGTTTCAATGAATAACAATGAGGCGAAGTAAATATCGGGGCGGAGGGTGGGGGAGAATAGTTTTATTTCAATAATTAGTTTTTTATTCGAGAGGTGGTGAATAGTTTTATTTCGATAAATAATTTTGTTGGTTAATGTTTCATGTTACAAATAATACGCATCAAATAGACAAATAGATACCTCTAAAATAAATAAAACGTATGGACTCGTACAAAGTGACGACGATTGCAATTGTTTTCATTCCGATAAAAAGTATGTGCTTTAGGTTACAAATCAAAATAAAAATACATTTTAGTTTTGTGTTAAAGTATGTTGCTAATTTGTATTAAAAATAAAAATACATTTTAGTTTTGTGTTAAAAATAAAAAGTATGTGCTTTAGGTTACAAATCAAAATATGTATCGATTTTGCATTAATTATAAAAGTATGTTGTTCTTTTATGTTAAATGATGTGCACGTTGAATACCGGAGGGCAACCACACAATACGACAAGCGGCAAATAATTTTATTCGACAAATAGTATGCTTCTTTTTTGTTTTAAACATAATTTCCTTTTCCAGTTATATTTATATTTTTGTAGAATTATCGCTAATTAATTTCTGTTTATTATTCATTGCAATGGTTTTCATTAAAAGAGTTATTCGGTACTTTTAATCAAGTTTTAGTTTAATCTTTTTTGATAATTTTAAATTAAACAATAACCACTGTTAGAAAAACAAAACAAGCACACAAACACAACCCAAACCTAATATATATCAATAGTGTAAAGTAATAACAGACCACCATTGCAACTAATAGACACCACCACCTCATGTGACTCGATACAGTTAGGCACACAAATAGATAGAGGAAAGAGGGTCAACAGGAGTGGTATTTTGAAAGGAGATTGAGAAGAAACTCATATGTGGAACATATTAAACAAAAATGAAAATTTTGGAACATATTAATTAAACAAAAAATGACAAATTCACATAAATGAAAACTCAACGATGTGCAAAAAAGTGAAACAAAAAAATCATTAATCAAACAAAAATGACAAATTTGGAACATATTAAACAAAAATTAAAAATTCACATAAATATATGCCTGCATATTTGAAAAACTAAAGAAGATGAAAACTTAAAAAAAAAAATAGGTACATGAGTTCATCCAACGAAGGCTACAAGAGGATGAATTAACTGAAAGTACCAAATTACCCTCCTCAAAGACAAACGACCCGGCTTTTTTTCTGTGAACAAGATTTTATTTCAAAGTTTGAAGAGAACCACGTTTCTCATATGTTCCAGCCCATTTTTTAATAGACTTTTAGAGGAACCCTAATCCTCATTTCCCATTGCACTTGAGAGAACCCTAGCCGTCACTCTCTTCCTCTCTCCCTCTCAGCGAATCCGGCGCCCATCCTCACCGGCCGATCACCGCAATGCAACTACCCCGTCCGACCACCGCAAACACACCATCCGACAAGACCACCGGCTCACCTACGCCTACGCCTCCCCTCTGCGCCGCCTTCATCCGATCTGCAACCACCGCCTTCATCCGATCTGCGCCGGTGCAGCGATGAGGGCTTGTGTTGATGCAGCTCCGGTGATCGACGCCAGGAGGGCCAATTGCAATCTTGCTTCTTTGCAACATCTTACCGATCAACATCACACATCAGATCGGGATTCCGGTTCCAACAACTCCCCGTCCGGCTCTCACTTCTGACTGCAACATCAAGGTGTCGTCTCCTCCAGAGTACACCACCGTTACCTGCAGTTGGTTTCTTCTCACATCACACATCAGATCGGGATTCCGACCCTAAATTCATGAAACAGATTGGATCTGATTTCTGTTTCTGTTTTATTTTCAGATTTTGGACCTCAATGAAACCGATTGGATCCGATTCAAGGTTTCGAACTCCTTCTCCGGGTGAACGGTGGTGTGCGGCGGGTCCGATTATGGTTAGTGTGTGGTTGGGGAGCGATGGTGGCGCCTTGGAGTTTCCAGAGAGAAGGGGAAAGTACCACCACACCGAAAGACCTCCGTCTCCAACCTCCCTAGATCTCCCCAAGCTTCACCTCGAATCTGGATCTGGATCTTGATTGTTCTTCCCTTTTCTGTTTGTTCTTTGTTTCTTGTCACTTCAGATCTGTAAAACCCGCAATCCCTTTTCTGCTTTTTTTCATTTTGTTTTAACTGCAAAATATGAGTAAAGAAGAGTTCGTAAAGATTCAGGTACATACATAGCCTTGTTAATTTCTTAGTGTGTGAAGGAAAAGGTGTATCTCTCTATTGCCTCTGCATCTCTCGATCTGTATCTCTCTATTGCCTCTGCATCTCTCGATCTGTATTTCTTAGTGTGTGAAGGAAAAGGCATATCTCTTTATGTTTGTAGATCTGAGTTTATAGTTTCGTTATATGTATTTTCATTATCAGGTTTCAAATTTATGTTTGTAGATCTGAGTTTGTAATGCTTTTGAATGTTCCAAAAAAATGTCAAATTGTTAGATGATATCCGATTTTCTATGAAATGGTATCATAATTTTGTTTGCTTCTCTTTTTCTTGCTGGCACTTTTTCTGGTTTTTGTTCACTCAATTTTTTGGTAGATCTAGATCTTGATTTGGATCTAATAAAGATGCAATTCCGATGGACAAATTGATTTGCAAATTTTGATACATGTGTTCAATTCCGATGGACAAATTGATTCGAAAATCTTGATTTAGATCTGGATTTTCTGGTTTTTGTTCACCCTGTTATATTAGAATCAGATGTCAAATTCAAAGTTTTTAAAATTATCTTTCTGTTTAACAAAATAACTTGATTTGAAAATTTTGATACAGGGCACATTCGGGATCTGGTTAGTACACCAAAAAGGCTTGATAATTGAGCTTTTGACATACTGATGCTTTTTGTAGGTAAGTATTTTTCATTGCTGAATAGTTATTTTATCAGTTGTTTGTTTATTATAACAGCTAACTTTCATTTCTACAACTTACATAAAATGACAAAATTGTATGCTTTACAGGCTGACTCCTTCCACCGGATCCATCCATCCAAATAAATGACAAAATTGTATGCTAAACCAAAACATTCATTCATGAGATTGATAACAAAATCAAAATAAATGATAAAATTGTATGCTTTTGGAATATTACAGGACTGAAATGTGTAAACTTTGGCCACCAGCAGCATCGATAATGCTGCGTTATATTGGTAGGTACCTTCAAACACCAACAACATCAATTGTTTTTCAAATGACCTGTAGAAAAAGAAATTTTCTAAATAATTGTGTTCATGTGCAGAAATTGAAACATGTGCAGAAAGCAGATGTAGAAAGATAAAATGGAGTAAATATTTGCAGAAAGCTGATGGAGAAAGAAAAGATGTAGTAAAAATTGTGTATGTAGCTTCATATTTTATAGAGTAATTTTTGGAGGGATTTGATGATTTGAATTAGCTATCCATGTGAAGTTGTCAGATTTATTGTAAGCCATTGATTGATTTAGAATCATCTATGGTCCAGATTTTTTAGATTAAAAGTTTTTATTAAATAGGAAAATCAGGTTGGTTGCTTTATTTAGTTGTACATTTTTAAGACATTAAGACTTTTGTGCATAAAAGTCTTGTAATTTATATATGGTTTATAGTATAGTATAGAAGTATATATATATATCCTATCCTAATAAATAAGTAACTCAAAGCCACATGTCATCTCCTCCTTGATTTTGCCACATGTCATTTTCTCATAATTTTGAAATTTTTTTAAAAAAATTGTTTGAATTGAATGTATTTAATGTATGTATTCAATAATTCATAACTAAAGCAATAAATTAGGAATCTTTATTTATGTAGCCATATATGTAGAGTTACTTTTTAAATAGTTCACCATTTACATTTTAAATAAATATATAGTTTATGTTGACGACAAAAAAATAAATATATCAATAATCACATTAATATAAAAAAACTAGCTTTTTATATGCATTTGCATAGCAAACCAAATGCGTATGTATATTGGAAAAAACTCAAAACTTTGTTTTAGATCATTTTTATAAAACTATTAATTGTTGCTTTTAAAAATATGGGTGTGTTTTTTAGTAATGTATAACAAATATTTTTATGTTATTAACATAACTTAAGTTTTTATTCAGAAGTTGAATATCGGAGAATATGATACGATATAAAAGATGAATATATAAACTTGAATATTATCTTATCCTAATAAATAAAGATCTAGAGGACACTTGTCATCACGACATTGATTTGGCCACATGTCATTTTCTCATAGTTTTGAAATTCTTAAAAAAAGTAATTTGTTTGACAGTTAAGGGTGACTCCAAAAAGATCGGTTTCAGTTTGTTATGCGTTGTGTGCTGGCTTGATTTACTCTTTCAGTTATGATTAGTATAAAAGTTTCAGTTTCTTTTCAAATTTATTACAATTTATTGAATTACTAAAATTACGAATTTTGAACTTATTAGAATCTATTAGAATTACAAAAATTAAGGTATGAGAATTCGGATTGTTGTTTTTAATATCTAAAATTACGGGTATGAGTATTCGAATTGTTGTTTCAACATATTTCTCATATCTTATGAAAATTTGATTTTTAAAATAAATAATATTTATATTTTCGTTAAATACGTTTTATTTATGTCATCCCGTGTAATACACGGGTGTTACAACTAGTATATATATATATATATATATACACACACACACACATGGTCGTTTTTGCTTTTGTTCTTCAAAATAAATAAATTATTATGCACAAATAAATAATCAAACATGATTGTTAATAAGTAATAATGATTGTTAATTTGAACATCTAATAATATAATGTGTTTAACCAGGTGCCATGCATTTTCAATTGGACTTTGCAAAATATTAATAAGAAACAATTCCTAACTACCAATTTAAATTTACTCAAGGGCACCAAATGCATGATCATTGACCCATGAGGTTGGTTGCATAATGTCGACTCTACGAATTAACAATGGGCTGGTAGTGAAGCATAGGGTGGTGGTCCGTAGGTAGGCTGGAGGGGCAAACCAAATCAAGATTTCGAAAAAAAAATTATTTATAAATCATTTGCAATGATTTTACGACTATAATATTCATATCGTTAATCAGACTACAAATATTTTGGATCATGGCCATCGATAGAATATTAAAGGATTTATCTTTAATCTATTATATTGTTACTATAATAATTTATAGTTGTAGTAAAGCGATAAAAAGAAATGCTTCAATCGGAAGTTAGCATGATCACTTTGGGAATAGTTCACACATTGCTGTGAGTGTAGACTTGGATGTAGCGTTGCTATATATGAGATAAAGTGTTTCATTTTTACTGAATAGAAACCTATAGTTTGATTATTGGTTTTTTACCATAAATTATTTTAAGAAGAATGTTTTCTATATTTTTATAATTACGTTTATATTCTTCTAAAATCAAATTACATATATATCATTGTAATGTTGTAAAATCCGGTCAATTCAGACGAGTATTCAGACTCGGTCTTTTACTAAGACGAGTTAAGTCAACTCAGTCAAACAACTCGGAAATCGGTCTGCATCGGTCTTTTACAAAGGCGAGTTAAGTCAATAATTTTTACTTTTTTAGAAAAAAATAATTGTAACCGTTAAGTAATTTTTTTTTTTTTGAAATACTTTAATAGTTTACCATTTGAACATGTATGATGTATCATTGTTATTGAGATTTATATATTTGTTATGAATTTTAATGAAGTTATGATATCTTCCTATTCTAATAAAAGAGTAAATATAATGCCACGTGTCCTTCCCTAATGCTGTCTCCATATTGTTTTCCCGCTCAATGCATTCCGGTTTCTATGTCTATCAGTTACGCATATGATATAACTTATTTTGGTCATCAAATCTTCATTCCTTAATTACCTCACGTCAATTGAAACTCCCTTAACCAATGGGATTGATTTCAATTGCACGAATCTTCCTCCTGCCACATGTCTTTCTCTTATTGACACCCAACCTTATTCTCCCTTCAATTCTTCTTTCACCGGATCTCTTTATCTCTTTCACGATTACAGATGATTGCTGATTTTTAGCTATTGATAACAATTCTTATCGGTTTATTTTGGCAACATTCTTGAATTGATATGGAAGATCCCAAGATTTCAGCAACTAGATGGATTCTATAAGTAATCGTGAATATCATATTTTATACGATCGCAATTCCGCCTCCTCTATTCACAGCGATTACTACTGATATTTAACATCGACCATGACGATTCCTGATGTTGGTTAGTTGTTCAATTTTTGCGTTTTTTTTTTGTTTTTTTTTTGTTTTTTGAAGTAGAATCATCATATTTGAAGTAGATTGATATGGGTAATGTGATAATAGACGAGTTTTTTCAAAGAGAAACTGGAGGTGAAAATCAAAAAGGAGGTTCAGATTCAATACCTCATCGAGGTTTTAAGGGAGAAGAATAAATGAGTAATGGAAGCTCAACACACCGCCTTATTATTCTTATTCATATTATTGTTATGATTATTTTAATTGCAATTGAATCGTGCTGCCTTATTGTTTCCCTAATTGAATTCAAATTTTTGTTTCAGTTTTTTTAATGAACTAAATGTACAAATTTTGATTAAATAATTCTTTTGGAGGAATCATCCACAGTTTGGCTTTAGGAATTACTGAGTTTTATGTGCCTACACTACACTATTTGAATTTCTTGAAGACTAAGTTCATCACAGGTTTAATTATGCTGCTTTGAAAAGAGCAAACACTTTTACATTCATTGACAATATGATTATCCATTGCTTCAACTATTTTTTTAAGTAATTCCATGTTTAGGGTCTAGGATTCGCATAGGTTTGGATTTTGAGTAAATTTTCTAGATAATGAAGGTATATAGTTACTTACCTTCTGATAGTGTTTTTTTGTTCAAGGGTCATTTTTGTAAATTCTAGAAAGTTACTTACCCATTTATGACATTAACACGAGCTATATTACTACTTCTATATAAAAAATAAAAAGTATTTATTATAAATATATTCATAAATTCTTTAGCTGTAAGTTGGTTTTTACTGCCATAAGCAAAAATATTTTAAATAAATTAAATGAGAAACTAAAAAAACTATCAACATTTTTACCCAACTAACAATTACCACTTTCTTTACTCCAGAAGTATATGTTGCTGATACAGAAACATCTGCATTGTTGTGCAGGCAGATTTCTATTGCGTTTTTCACACCAGGATGATGATTATGTGGGATGACTTGACCCACGACCCATAACCCATCATATATAAAAATTAATGGAGAAAATAGAGGTGAATTATATTGAGACCATAGTGTTCTAGAAACTTCATTTCACCGGTTCAAACTTGTTGTAACATGCCCAAAAGTATATGGTCGAAGCAAGATTGGGACATAACCCTGCTGCCAGCCTCACAATCTTTTAAAGTCTGTTTGTTGAGACCTATTAAATAAGTGACAATGGTTATGTTTTTGGTTTTACTCTTATTTGTGTTGTGCACATGTGTATTTGGTATTTTGTTTGGGCGTTTTGTTCATATTAATTGGTGGGTGTTAAGCCAAAAGGACCGGATGGGTATGCTAATTTTATTAGTTGGACATTTTCTTCAATATTCAACATGTTATTATGCATCTTGGTCAAAAAACGCAGTACTGTCATAAATTCGGTTAATTTTGCCCTCATCTTGATGGTTGGTTGTGTTATAATGATAGGAATACAAAACAAAAAAAATCCAAGATGGCCGGGCTGGAATTCTGTATTTACATGGCATTTATCGATCTATATATTTATTCATCTATCTATGTATGGAAGTTTTCTTTTGATAATTTTTTTAAGTTATCAACCCGTGTTTAACACGGGCTTATAACCTAGTATATATATATATATATATATATATATATATATATATATATATATATATATATATATATATATATATATATATAACAAACCTCACGAACATGGAGAGCTTTCTGAACATCTTTATTGTTTTCCCATATTCCGATCAAAAAATACCTAGCTTCCTAAATAAATCAGAACGAACGGTGAAGTCAGAAAAAACACCATATATATTCTGTGAAAAACTATGTTTATCAAAATATTTTTATAGAAAAATTACTCAGCAAGTTGGGTCTGTATATGTTGTGTCACACAACGGATCCAATATATTCTACAAGTTAATCCTACCTGTGCACTGCAATTGGGAATCTGGATTAAAATTATGCTGCATAAATATTCTACAAAATATTACTAAAATAATGTGTATACCTACCTCATTTATCCATTGGAGATTATTCGAACAAAGGACGTTGGCTATATCATTGTTTACATAGTTACCGTTACATGCTTGTTTTGTGGACTTAAATACAAAATAAATATAATCAAATGACAAAATAAATACCGTCTGATATTAACGATAACTGATGCGCAAACTCAAATCTTGAGTTAAAATCATCAAACTTATCGGTTAAAGGGGAAACACTAATGACTCCCTATTCAATGGAGAAAACATTTGTTAATATGTTGTTTTATAATTAGATTTCCACGTTCATGTAACTAATTATATATTATGGTTACAAGTTGGGGCTAACCCACTTGGCTAACAAGGAGTGTTACTAACAAGGAGGTCCAGGGTTCAAATCCTGACACTAACATAACAATGAGTAATTTAGGAGTAGGATAGATTTGCCATTCAAAAAAAAAAAACTTTATATTATGGTTGTCAGTTCATGACATTATGGCTTCATGGTGTTCTATTCTCCTACGTCGAAGTTTTTAAGATTGCAATTAGAGAATAAGAAAACACATCGTTTAAATTACACATCTTTAATTATGGGGTACGTAATGGATTCAAATATTCCTCCAAGTTCATATTGTGGATTAATTAATTGAACATATATATATATATATATATATATATATATATATATATATATATATATATATATATATATATATATATATATATATATATATATATATATATATATATATATATATATATATATATATATATATATATATATATATATATAACACATCTTTAATTATGGGGTACGTAATGGATTCAAATATTCCTCCAAGTTCATATTGTGGATTAATTAATTGAACCAATATATATATATATATATATATATATATATATATATATATATATATATATATATATATATATATATATAGTCCGTTTCAATGAAGAACCAATATTTTCCTAGGAACCGTAGGAACTTTTTGACTGAAATTTTTTTTTCAAAAAAAATGTCATAATATATGTAGTCGCTTATATTTAAGACTTTTTGTCAAAAAAAATTTGAAAAATAGTATGTATACACGAAATGTGCATATATGCATTTTTTTCGCACATGTGTATATGATCACGTTTCGTGCATATGTGCACATTTCGTGTATATATATATTTTTTTCAAATTTTTTTTACAAAATGTCTTAAATATAAGCGATTAGATTTATTATGTCATTTTTTTTTGAAAAAACATTTTCAGTAAAAAAGTTCCTACGGTTCCTAGGAAAATATTGGTTCCCATTTGATATTTAGTATATATATATATATATATATATATATATATATATATATATATATATATATATATATATATATATATATATATATATATATATATATATATATATATATATATATATGGTGTTCTATTCTCCTACGTCGAAGTTTTTAAGATTGCAATTAGAGAATAAGAAAACACATCGTTTAAATTACACATCTTTAATTATGGGGTACGTAATGGATTCAAATATTCCTCCAACTTCATATTGTGGATTAATTAATTGAACATATATATATATATATATATATATATATATATATATATATATATATATATATATATATATATATATATATATATATATATATATATATATATATATATATATATATATATATATATATATATAGTCCGTTTCAAGGAAGAACCAATATTTTCCTAGGAACCGTAGGAACTTTTTGACTGAAATTTTTTTTTCAAAAAAAATGTCATAATATATGTAGTCGCTTATATTTAAGACTTTTTGTCAAAAAAAATTTGAAAGATAGTATGTATACACGAAATGTGCATATATGCATTTTTTTCGCACATGTGTATATGATCACGTTTCGTGCATATGTGCACATTTCGTGTATATATATATTTTTTTCAAATTTTTTTTACAAAATGTCTTAAATATAAGCGATTAGATTTATTATGTCATTTTTTTTGAAAAAACATTTTCAGTAAAAAAGTTCCTACGGTTCGTAGGAAAATATTGGTTCCCATTTGATATTTAGTATATATATATATATATATATATATATATATATATATATATATATATATATATATATATATATATATATATATATATATATATATATATATATATATATATATATATATATATATATATATATGGTGTTCTATTCTCCTACGTCGAAGTTTTTAAGATTGCAATTAGAGAATAAGAAAACACATCGTTTAAATTACACATCTTTAATTATGGGGTACGTAATGGATTCAAATATTCCTCCAACTTCATATTGTGGATTAATTAATTGAACATATATATATATATATATATATATATATATATATATATATATATATATATATATATATATATATATATATATATATATATATATATATATATATATATATATATATATATATATATATATATAGTCTGTTTCAAGGAAGAACCAATATTTTCCTAGGAACCGTAGGAACTTTTTAACTGAAATTATTTTTCAAAAAAAATGTCATAATATATGTAGTCGCTTATATTTAAGACATTTTGTCAAAAAAAATTTGAAAAATAGTATGTATACACGAAATGTGCATATATGCATTTTTTTCGCACATGTGTATATGATCACGTTTCGTGCATATGTGCACATTTCGTGTATATATATTTTTTTTTCAAATTTTTTTTACAAAATGTCTTAAATATAAGCGATTAGGTGTATTATGTCATTTGTTTTGAAAAAAAATTTTCAGTAAAAAAGTTCCTACGGTTCCTAGGAAAATATTGGTTCCCATTTGATATTTAGTATATATATATATATATATATATATATATATATATATATATATATATATATATATATATATATATATATATATATATATATATATATATATATATATATATATATATATATATATATATATATATATATATATATATATATGGTGTTCCATTCTCCTACGTCGAAGTTTTTAAGATTGCAATTAGAGAATAAGAAAACACATCGTTTAAATTACACATCTTTAATTATGGGGTACGTAATGGATTCAAATATTCCTCCAACTTCATATTGTGGATTAATTAATTGAACCAATATATATATATATATATATATATATATATATATATATATATATATATATATATATATATATATATATATATATATATATATATATATATATATATATATATATATATATATATATATATATATATATATATATGCAAAAGTTCAACAAGGGACTAATATAAACCATGGTACAAAGGGACTAATCTCATCCACACGATTATACACTTTACGGTGGACGTGCATCTACCGGATTATAAAAAAACCCACTTCGTTTTTTTAATTTTTAGGGCTTATTTTTTATCGAAAAAAAAAATCTGAATATATAGAAATTTATAACTTTTTATCCTCTACAAATAGAGATCCATATTGATATACAAAAAATGACTTTTTTTTTCGAAATTTCCACTAGTTGAGATTCACATGTGAATCTGAACTGTTATTTTGTTCACTGTTGATACACACAATTGCATATGATATTGTCATATGAAATTGAATAAATTTTTGTGTGAATGTGAATAGAATTAACTTATGAATCATAGTATATTTATTATAAATGATTAAAATATTGAATTGTTAAAAATTTTCTAACTAAATTAATCATATTCATATTTCGGAGTATATTTAAAATATCATATGATATTGATATGTGAATCTGAGTAAATTGTTGTGTGAATGTAAATAATTTATATTGTGAATGAGAGTAAAATCATTATAAATTGTTAAAATGTTGAAGTAGTAAAAAATTGTTAAGTAACTTCTCAATACTATATGATTTTGATATGTGAATATGAATAAGTTTTCGTGTAAATACGAGTAAATCCATTTGTGAATCAAGTGTATTACTTATAAATGGTTAGAATATTGAAATAGTAAAATTTTTAAAAGTAAAATAATTACTCATATTCAAATTTTTACAGTTTAGATTCACATGTGAATCTGACATGTTATTATGTTATTCTCTGTTGGCATTCACAATGACATATGATATTGTCAAGTGAATCTGAATAATTTTTTGTGTGAATGTGAATGAAATTAACTTATGAATCATAGTAAATTCATTATAAATGATTAAAATGTTAAAGTGTTAAAAATTTCCTAAGTAGATTAATCATATTCATATTACAAAATATATTTAAAATATCATATGATATTGATATGTGCATCTGAATAAATTGTTGTATGAATGTAAGTAAATTCAATTGTGAATCAGAGTAAATTCATTATAAATGGTTAAAATGTTGAAGTAGTAAAAAACTTATTATTAAGTTCTCAATAGTATATGATATTGATATGTGAATATAAGTAAATTTCCGTGTAAATATTAGTAAATCTACTTGTGAATCAAGTACATTACTTATAAATGGTTATAATATTGAAGTAGTAAAAGTTTTAAAAATAAAATAATTACTCATATTCAAATTTTTACAGTTCAGATTCACATGTGAATCTAGACGAGCTGTACTTATAAAAAATAATTTATTTTTTATATATCAATATGGATGTCTATTTGTAGAGGACAAAAAATTATGAATTTTGGTATATTCGGTTTTTATTTTTGAAAAAGAATAATGTCGAAAAATAAAAAAAACCAAAAAAATTAAGTGAGTTTTTTATTATAATCCTCTACATGTGCGTCGACGTAAGAAATTTACAACCTATTTTTTGGCCGTTGATGATTTTGATTCCGACGATCGAGATTAGTCCCTTGGTACCATGGATAATTTTAGTCCCTTATTGAACCCAACCCTATATATATATATAACCCTATATATATATATAGGCAAAAGTTCAACAAGGGACTAATATAAACCATGGTACCAAGGGACTAATCTCAGCCACATGATTATACACTTTACGGTGGACGTGCATTTACCGGATTATAAAAAACCCACATCGTATTTTTTGTTTTTTTAATTTTTTGGGCTTATTTTTTATCGAAAAAAAAATCTGAATATATAGAAATTTATAATTTTTTATCCTCTACAAATAGAGATCCATATTGATATACAAAAAATGAATTTTTTTTTGAAATTTTCGTTAGTTGAGATTCACATGTGAATCTGAACTGTTATTCTGTTCACTGTTGACATACACAATGACATATGATATTGTCATGTGAATTGAATAAATTTTTGTGTGAATGTGAATGGAATTAACTTATAAATCATAGTATATTTATTATAAATGATTAAAATGTTGAATTGTTAAAAAATTTCTAACTAAATTAATCATATTTATATTTCGGAGTATATTTAAAATACCATTTGATATTGATATATGAATCTGAGTAAATTGTTGTGTGAACGTAAATAATTTATATTGTGAATGCGAGTAAAATGATTATAAATGGTTAAAATATTGAAGTAGTAAAAAACTGTTAAGTAACTTCTCAATACTATGTGATTTTGATATGTGAATATGAATAAGTTTTCGTGTAAATATGAGTATATCCATTTGTGAATCAAGTATATTACTTATAAATGGTTATAATATTGAAATAGTAAAAGTTTTAAAAGCAAAATAATTACTCATATTTGAATTTTTACAGTTCAGATTCACATGTGAATCTGAACTGTTATTATGTTATTATATGTTGGCATTCACAATGACATATGATATTGTCAAGTGAATCTGAATAAGTTTTTATGTGAATGTGAATGAAATTAACTTATGAATCATAGTAAATTCATTATAAATGATTAAAATATTGAAGTGTTAAAAATTTCTTAAGTAAATTAATCATACTCATATTACAAATTATATATAAAATACCATATGATATTGATATGTGCATAGGAGTAAATTGTTGTGTGAATGTAAGTAAATTCAATTGTGAAACAGAGTAAATTCATTATAAATGGTTAAAATGTTGAAGTAGTAAAAAACGTATAACTAAATTCTCAATAGTATATCATATTGATATGTGAATATAAGTAAATTTTCATGTAAATATGAGTAAATCCACTTGTGAATCAAGTACATTACTTATAAATGGTTATAATATTGAAGTAGTAAATGTTTTAAAAATACAATAATTACCCATATTTAAATTTTTACAGTTCAGATTCAGATTATGAATCTAGACGAGCTATACTTATAAAAAAAAATTTATTTTTTATATATCAATATGGATGTCTATTTGTAGAGGACAAAAAATTATGAATTTTGGTATATTCGGTTTTTATTTTTGAAAAAGAATAATGTCGAAAAATAAAAAAAAACAAAAAAAATGAAGTGGGTTTTTTATTATAATCATCTACATGTGCGTCGACGTAAGAAATTTACAACCTATTTTTTGGCCGTTGATGATTTTGATTCCGACGATCGAGATTAGTCCCTTTGTACCATGGATAAATTTAGTCCCTTATTGAACCCAACCCTATATATATATATATATATATATATATATATATATATATATATATATATATATATATATATATATATATATATATATATATATATATATATATATATATATATATATATATATATATATATACAAAAGGTTAAAAATGAACTAATATAAACCATGGTACCAAGAGACTGATCACATCCACATGATTATACGTTTTACGGTGGACGTGCATCTACCGGGTTATAAAAAAACACAACTCATTTTTTTCGTTTTTTTAATTTTTAGGCCTTATTTTTTATCAAAAAAAAAAAAACTGAATATATAGAAATTTATAACTTTTTATCCTTTACAAATAGAGATCCATATTGATATACAAAAAATGATTTTTTTTTTTTTTTGAAATTTCTGCTAGTTGAGATTCACATGTGAATCTGAGCTGTTATTCTGTTCACTTTTGACATACACAATGACATATGATATTGTCATGTGAATTTGAATAAATTTTTGTGTGAATGTGAATGGAATTAACTTATGAATAATAGTATATGTATTATAAATGATTAAAATGTTGAATTGTTAAAAATTTTCTAACTAAATTAATCATATTCATATTTCACAGTATATTTAAAATACGATATGATATTGATATGTGAATCTGAGTAAATAGTTGTGTGAATGTAATTAATTTATATTGTGAATGAGAGTAAAATCATTATAAATGGTTAAAATGTTGAAGTACTAAAAATCTGTTAAGTAACTTCTCAATACTATATGATTTTGATATGTGAATATGAATAAGTTTTCGTGTAAATATGAGTAAATCCATTTGTGAATCAAGTATATTACTTCTAAATTGTTATAATATTGAAATAGTAAAAGTTTTAAAAGTAAAATAATTACTCATATTCAAATTTTTACAGTTCAGATTCACATGTGAATCTGAACTGTTATTATATTATTCTCTATTGACATTCACAATGACATATGATATTGTCAAATGAATCTGAATAATTTTTTGTGTGAATGTGAATGAAATTAACTTATGAATCATAGTAAATTCATTATAAATGATTAAAATATTGAAGTGTTAAATATTTCCTAAGTAAATTAATCATATTCATATTACAAATTATATTTAAGATACCATATGATATTGATATGTGCATCTGAGTAAATTGTTGTGTGAATATAAGTAAATTCAATTGTGAATCAGAGTAAATTCATTATAAAAGGTTAAAATATTGAAGTAGTAAAAAACTTTTATGAAAAGATTATTATTGAATTAAATGTTCATTGAACTATTTCCGTTATCAGAAGATATATATATATATATATATATATATATATATATATATATATATATATATATATATATATATATTAAAATAAATTTCTTTTTGTTACCCTATCCTCATCGGAGTCAAGCCGCGAATTTGGAAAATATATCACTTAGGGTAGTGAAAAGATTACACATACTGTAGATATTTTGAATTTCGGTAATAAGAACGTGGGTTGTCCTTTCAGTTCCAGCTGTAAGATAATGTATAAACGGGTATGTAGTATCATCCATATCTACATCTTTTGCTACTACCAGTTTATTCTTATATAATCTCGGATTTCCAAATCGAGGTATGGAAAATAGATCTCCTATGGAAAATTTGTCAGACACTAAGCTGAATTTCTTAAGGGAAGAAGGTACCTCCCTATCATTTAATCAGATACCTCCACTGGGGTTTGGTAATTATAGTATCCTAAACTCCTTTTATTTCTTATTCCTTTTTCTATTGTTTTGATTTTTGTTTTAAACTATGTGGGGTATAGATTTTCTAGATATATTACCGCTGGATCAACCTCAAGATGATCTTGAAGTTTTTCCTCTGATGAGTATTCTCCCTAAAGATCCACTGCCTTTAAATCAAGACATCGCTGTTGGCCAATCTCAATATATACTTCCAGGTTAAGTCATTTTGTTACGCTTTATGTTTATTTTGCTTAATTATCTAACATACATTATACACAGATCCATTTGTAGATGATCTTACTAATGATAATCTAAGCATGAACGTGCCCATACTGCATAGTGGAGTAGATCTAACAAATCAGGGGTTTCAAACTGACATTCAAAATCAGGATCAAATACAGTCGATCCATGATCACACTATCGGGCTCGCTTCAGCGAATCCTGAGTCCGTGGGTGGTTTTCAATATCAGGATCATTTTTAATTGATCCAATGTAACTTGGAAAGTTTCAAGAATCGGAATTCTGGGTTTATGGTTGATTTTGGAAATAAAGAACTATTACCCATAATAGGTAACAATGAAAGTGTTAGTGATCAGGATCATACACAATTGATCCAAAATGAAAACGTTTCAACCTCGATTCCAAGAACCTTTGAAATTTGTAGAAAAAGGGGTTCTAGACATGTGTTGAGTAAGGTAACAATATCCATGCATTTTG
This sequence comes from Cichorium intybus, assembly GCA_023525715.1. Taxonomy (NCBI): domain Eukaryota; kingdom Viridiplantae; phylum Streptophyta; class Magnoliopsida; order Asterales; family Asteraceae; genus Cichorium; species Cichorium intybus. Next base: position 117,805,153 of record CM042013.1, on the reverse strand, counting down.
ATAAGCCCATTTTGGAAGCTGCAAGGGAACTCAATGTTGGATCAACACAGTTGAAGCAATGCTGTAGGAAGTTAGGCATCAAAAGTTGGCCTCGACGACAGATTAAGAGTCTACAAACTCTTATTAACCATACTCAGGTTAAGAATTGTATTTCTTTCTCCACAATTTCAATGCCATGAGGTTGTAATGACTGAAAGTATTTATACAACAGAAATTGGATAATAATCCTCATAGAGCAGACATAATATTTGGTCTAGAGAACGAGAAAAGAGCAATAGTCGAGCGTTCCAGTTCGAAGATAACTGATACCACAAAGAGATTGAGGCAAGGTGCCTTTAAGGCTGTTTACAAGAAAAGAAAGGTTCAGAAGAGGGAGGAAGCTTCATCAGGGACCCATACACAGCAACAGTCTCTGCCTTCTGTTTCTGCTATGAGTGGTTTTAACCATGATTTTCTCAAGATCACAAGTGAAGATAAACCAGAAGACTTGGTAGGTGACATAGCCTGCCTTCGGCTTTCAGATTGAATTTATACCGATATTAGTTTAATGGAACTGTTGGTAGGGATGATGGTAGGTTTTCGATAATAGTTATTGGTCAGGTATTATCGAATTGTTAGGTCTACTATGTAAGGATAGGGGTATAAGAGGTACATAAAGTGTCTAGATGTATGGTTCTATAGTATTATAAAATACTCCTGTAGTATTTTAGCTTTATATTTTTTTTAGAGTTTCTTTGTATATGGTTCTTGGTAAGTTTTTAGACTTGTTGTTCACTACGACTATTTCTAAGTACATGTTAGTCATATCTTGGACAAATATAGTTGATCAGGCTCTATCTGTCCTAGGTATGATTACATAACTACCTAGGCCTACTCGTAGTGTTCAACTCATCTTATTACTCTTGTATTGTTCTGGATATGACACTATTCTAGTATGTATGTACTTGTACTTATACTTTATAATAATATCATTGTATTTTAAAGTATACTTTGTACAGATTGTTTTAGAGAGTTTTAGTCCCATTGTATTTATAGTTGTATATCTTAAATGGATTGATATACTTAGTTCACTATAAACAATGCTCTGATACCAATCTGTCAGACCCCCAAACCACGATGGCAGAAACGTCTGAGAGTGGATGACTTCATGAACAGTATCACAACAACGTTTGTACAATAGTGATCAAAGCAAACACATCCATCATATACGTAATTGTAAATGTTACAAGAGTTCAAAAGATTGTATGTTTTAAATACAATTACAATATGATATCAAAATACATAGTATGACGCCATAGCGACCCATCGTCAAAGGTTGTAGTTACCTTATCAATTTCCTGAGAATACAAGTAGTTTGAAAGAGTGTCAACATTACGTTGGTGAGTTCATACCTTTTCTTTTTTATCTTTATTCAAGTTTTAAGGGGGAGAAAACAAGTTAAACTATAAAAATAGCTATTTATACTCATTTGTAACAGTAGTAAACAAAATGTGAATTTTGTAAACATCATTATGACAACAATTCAATTATAGTTCCAAAATATAATATCGAATGATCTACTTACGAGAGCGGTGTCTAGGCCGATCATTTGAGCTAGGTTGCTGGATTTCCGAAAGGCTTATACGCTGAAAGAGTCCTGCCTCCCCATTTGATCTTCTACCTGGCCGTTCTTTATTTGATAGTCATGAAATATTATATTTGAATTAATAAAGAGTATAACCAAGTTATTACACCACTATTATGGAAAATATCTTGAAAGATGTTGTTTATAACCATTTAAATAAGTTATTTCACATATATTCGTAAATATATGCTTTTCACGACAAGAATACTAAAAATAAACTATTATATGAATAATTGGTGGTTATAGATGTTACTATAACCGTTAGAACAAGATAATTAATTATATACACATATATAATTATTATACATTACAATATTATCATGGGAAAAATGATAATGGGCAAATACAAGGGTTTTTCATATACAAACTTTACATAAACAAGTTGATTGATACATACATTTTTGTCATCACAGTGCTTATTTAAGTACATACTATAAGTCCTAAAATTTATAACCAGAGTCTCGGTAAGAGAACGTGATATTTGTGTATAGATCTATACGGGATTGACAACCCCGCACCTGAGCTGCTAGCTACAGCTAGACCGACGGGTCTGAGGTGACAAATGTCATAAGAGTCCGACGCCTGAAGAACGTCGAAACAGGCCTACATGGTCACAATATGGTTATAGGGCGTCTTGCATGGGAAATCAACTTTATAAATTGTTTACGTAGAAATATATATTTTCAATGCCTTTATACTACAAACTACGCTATACATTTTAGTCTTTGGGTTTTTAAGACTTGGATACATTCATAAGAAAATATTGGATTTTCTTGTATTACAATACTACCTTTTACAAGGAAAGAGACTCCTCATACATGTTTTATGGTATTAAAACTACACTTTAACAAGTTACAACTATAAGTATGATTTTTACTTATACACACTGGTTCTATGGAAATTAAAACTATGTTTTATCAATTATATAAATATAAGTATGGTTTACTTATACATATGAGTTTTACAGAATTAAATCTACGATTGGTCTACGAGTAAACACCTATTTACACTGTTTCATACAAGAATAAAACTATGTAATACTATTTTCAAGTATAGAAATACTTATACATTCTCGGTCTTTGGGTTTTAAGACTACGACTCATTTATTAGAAAATATTGGATTTTTTGGTTTCAAACACTATCCTTTTACGAGGAAAAATGATTATGGATTTTCTCATACAAAAATCTTATGAACTCACCAACGTAATGTTGACACTCTTTCAAACTACTTGTATTCTCAGGAAATTGATAAGATAACTACAACCTTTGACGATGGGTCGTTATGGCGTCATACTATGTATTTTGATATCATATTGTAATTGTATTTAAAACATACAATCTTTTGAACTCTTGTAACATTTACAATTACATATATGATGGATGTGTTTGCTTTGATCACTATTGTACAAACGTTGTTGTGATACTGTTCATGAAGTCATCCACTCTCAGACGTTTCCGCCATCGTGGTTTGGGGGTCTAACATATAGTGAGTTATAATCTCTTATTAAATTAATAGAGATTTGAAGGATGCTTGGAAGCAACTAAAGGATGGAGTTATGTGGATTAGTGTAGCTAGACGTACCTAGCTACCAATGTGAGTACATGTGGCTTTTTCCCACTATGGGGTACTTGGCAAAATGTCTATATAGTTTTTTTTATGTGATTTTCAAATATGAAATGATATGCAAGTTTATCTATCTATGACATTACTATGAAAGTCTTATACTATGTTTGAAAGTATGATTTGGCATTAAGTCCACTATGTTTTGAAAGTATGATTTGACATTAAGTTGAATAATGTTATGAAATTATGTTTTTAGCGTTTAGCCTACTATGTTTGACAAGTATGTTTTGGCATCAAGCCATAATGATTTGAAAGTATGTTTTCGCATTAAGCCATAATGAATTGAAAGTATGTTTTGGCATTAAGCCATAATGAATTGAAAGTATGTTTTGGCATTGTAAGAACAAATTAACAATCAATGCTAACAATGAGAATGAACTTTCAATCAGTCGAATGATTTTATTCACTGTAAAAGAATAAGTGCTCCAAGTCTTTTTAACGACGAGCAACTATAAGAGCGTTACAATGAATATTCGACTGTTAAGGAGTACGTGCTAAACATCTAGGGTTAAGAGTGTTTTTATACTAGGGTCTAATTGGATAAACACATAATCCAACTAGTTACCGATAAGCATAAAATCATAAACATTATCTACTATAAAAGATAAGTACAAAAAGTCTTCAGATAAGCACGTTGACTTCGCATCAGTAGTCTCCAACTTTGCATCAACCTTTCACTTCGCATATCAATCTCAGGACAGGAACATATGTACTTCGGATGTCAAATCTCAACACAATCCGAATCCTAACATTCTCCCCCTTTGTGGTGAAGATGCCAGGTATCCAAAGTCTATATCATATGAAATGCTTTTGTCAGTTCCTTCCTTATAGCTATCCACCATTTCAGATGAGCAATCACTTCTTTCTTCGCTTCTTCTGAATTCTCATTGTTCACTTCAACTCTTGTTATCATTCCTTCAATGAACGTTGTTGGAAATTTCTCCTTTTCATCCATATCAAAGAACAATTTCTTTAAAGCTCCCTTCTTCGTTAATCTTCCCTTGTAAACTACACCCCATGGACTTTGCAAACTCTTTCCATCACTGTATTTGCTAATTCCAATGAGCTTTTTGTTGGCAGCAGCTACTTTTTCATTGAATAGCTTCGCAATCTCAAAATCATAGTTGGAGAAATTTTTGAGATAAGCACCCAAGAATCTTCCCATCAGCTTTTGACCTCGTGTGAGTGCTATTTGCTTGGATATCTTCGTTTGATTTAAGCTGTAGAAGCGTTCCACCAAAACAATGAAGTCATTTGAGTTCATTAAAGGAAAGTCTGCAACTGTGAACTTGCTTTCAACTTTTTGTTCACCCCTTCGTACATGGTAGGTAAAGTTTTGATACACATCTTTGAAGAGTGTACCCATTTCAATCCGATCCAATCCAACAATCTTTAAGGAAGACCTACCTCAGTTTGATCAGCAGCCAAGTTCGCATGGAATCTTGCTTTTTGCTCTTGAAATTTTCTTTTGTCTTTATAATCAAACTCAAGATCAAATATGTTTATGGCGAACAATTTCGGATTGAATGGTACGTCTAATTGCAGTTCCGTTGAGTTTTCAGTTTCGTAGTATACAAGGGGCACTCTATCAAACATTTCTATTGCCAGGAAGGAAAGTGTCATTATCGTTTCAAACGTCCAGATTTTATTAACTGGACCCAGGATGGCATTCTTTCCCATTCGATCTCTTGATATTGAATACAAATGTCTTAGCTTTTCGTATTCCTCAAACTTCTGTTTCTTCTGTTCTGCTTTTGATAGCTCTTGCACAATCTTCTTTCCCTTATCAACCATAGGACCTGTCTCTGGAGGTACTTGAGAACTTGTAGTTATTGTTGATGAAGCAAAAGGTGCAGAGCTCTGTCCGATTTTAATTCCACTGGTGAATTGTTTGATCAGGCTGGAAGTGGATCTGGTGGTAATCGGAGTTGTTGTAGAGACGGTTGTGTATAATGGAGCTGAGGTGAAGCCAAAAAGTGGCTTTGTTGCTTGTGCTGTTGTGATGGTTGAAGTTTGAGTTAGTGGTGCGAGGGTTGTAATTGTCGCTGTTGGTACGAAGGTGGTAATTGTTGCTGTTGGTACGAAGGTGGTAGTGGTTTGTCTTCTGGTTGGTCGGGAACCTTCTCCCCCTTGTGACAAAGGCACGGAGGGCCTCGGAGCACCAGGTAACCGACTGCCCAGTGAGAGTAAAGGTGCAATATCCTTTCGGATAGAGTCAGTGCTTTGAGACACCAAGATCTTCATCTATTGTTGAGTGATGTTGTTTGCTTCTTTGTATGCGTGGAACTCATGCACCGTCAGTTCGTACTCAACGATTATCTTTTTCGCAGCATTGAGATCCATCCGAAGGCTTGTTAATTGAACATCAAACTCCTCAGCGCTTCGTTTGGATAGATTATCAACCGAAGTGGTCAATGCAGCTAGCTTGGCTTGGACTTTAGTGTGTGCAGAATCGAGCTTGGTGAGGACGTCTTTAAGGCTTGCATTGTGCCGATCCTGCAGATGCTGAGTTTTGTCTTCCAACAGCTTTTCAACAGATTTGCATCTTAGGTCTATTTTCTGCAGGACATTTCTAGTCATCTGTTTGACATCGGTTTCGACTAGCTTGACCGCTTTATCAATTTTGGTTTGAACTTTCCCAGTGATTGATTCCTCAAAGGAGGTTAGAGAAGTCACCAGAGCCTCACTGGTAACCGCCGACGCTTTGTTCGAAGAGTAGGTGGTCTGGGCTTGGATCAGAATGTTGAGTTTCGCATTGAGTTGACGAAAGTGTTTCATGGAGACTAGGCTGGTGTCTGGTTCATCATCATCTTCATCTTGGATATTAATTGGGCCGTCTCGAAGTAATCTTCCTCTAGTTTATCACTTTCATGGGAGGAACGTGAGTCGGCAAGATCATCCATGAAAAATGAATGTAATGGAGGAGGGATCGCGGTTGTTGTGAAGATGGATGTTGTTTTCGTTGGCGGTGAAGTTGGAGTATCTTTGCCGAACTGATCATCCGATGTGAGATGTGCGTCCACATTAGATGTGTTCACAGAGGTCTCAACATGACTTGTCTCCACATTAGATGTTTCGACAGAGGTCGTATGTGTAGTCACCATCGGAGTTTCAGTTGTAGTAAGAAGTGGAGTTTCAGGCGGTATCGTAGTAGTTGTCGTTCCGGTTGGGGATGGTGGTGTGATGGTATCAGCCGGATTCGTGTTGTCTTCCTCTTCCTCTTCTTCTTCATCTTCGGATCGAGGAGTGGATGGTCTGGAAGTCTGCATTTGTTTCTTCTTCGATGGTTTAACTGCCTGAGTCTTCTTACTGGTTATTGTCTACTTGGCTGGGACTTCGGATGGTTCAGCTTGTCCCGTGCGTTTGCCACCCTTGGCCTTAGGAAGTTCGGATTCTGTAACCTTTGTGAAGACTCGGAGGGGTGCAGGTGTGGTGGTGTCTTGCGGTAGTCGATCAAGGTTTGATTATCATCAGGAACCTTGCACAACATCGCCTCTGGAATTTAGGCGATGAAGTCCATCCTTTCATCCGAATTTGCACCAGATGGGACTTGGACAGTACTAAAATCATGAACGGGCAGATCCAAAGGGACTGGTACTTTTTCATGGGCATACGCAGCTTGGACGATAAGTGCCCAGAAACATGTTGAAGCGATGTCTGTGGCTCGCTTCGCATGATTCAAGTAGGTTGTGAAGTCTGTCCATAGGATCGAAGCATAATCAACATGAACATTGTAGTAGATACCATAGTAAAGTTGCAGGAAAGTGTAGGCTGCAGAATCAAGACCCGAAGTCCTTCCTGAGATACTTCGTAGAATAACACTGAAAAAATATCCCCAGATTGAAGGAAGTCTGTTTTTCTTGAAGGAACTCATTGATCGAGTTATTGGGGTATGACCCATCTCATTCAGCATGTTCAGGATTTCAGACTGAGAGGCCATCTGTAACCTTCCAGACACTGGTAGATGAAGGATTTTTGCAAATTGGTCTTTCGTTACAGTAATCGTCTTCTTGTTGTCGTTGGTGGTGAGAATGTCAAAGGATATCGATTGACCATCGGCATTAAGGCGTGCTGTATGGTGTGCCCTGTTGACCCATAGCTTTGGAACTTGAGAAGTTGCTGTCATGGCGTATGAAAGTGGTGAATGTTGAAGACATAGCACCAGCATTGACATCGGCAAAGAGTAAGCCTCAGGGTCAAGGTTTACAATATGGTTTGCAGACATGGGGTTCAGATCAGGGACGGAATCGACATCGCCGGCGGTGAAAGAAATTTCATCGGTGGCCATTTTAACGATTTTGAGGTGGGAGACTTGGGAGTATTTAGGAGTATTTTGATTGTAGTTGCAGAGAGTAAGAAAGCGGAAGGGATGAATGAGGGTATTGTCTGGGTTATATACGAGAGTGATGAGTGGAGAGAGAATGAGCATTTAATGCGCGTGTTTGAATGGTCGAATAGGGTGTCGCCACGTCATCCGTAAGTTGAGGGGACATTCCCTTTTTATCGTTGTGACAGCTGCATCCCCCCAAGTAACCGTTGTGGTTGATGCTTATTGGTTCCTGCATATCCCAACGTAAAACAAGAATCAAATATATCCCTTAAATCTCGCTGAATCCCAACTGATATTATGACGACCAGTTACCGTAATTAATAAAAAGAAAAGAAAAAGAAAAATAAAAAGAAAAATAAAAATATGATTGATGTTTTGAAATATGATATTGTACAAACCGAAGTCTGCTCATTATGCATTGGTGTCAACCATCCGAAGTTCTAAGACAAGGATCCATGAAGTTGTGAAATTAAGATTTTTGGTTCAATTCGTAGGATGAGAGCTGTTATCCTAGGCAGTCCGTTTGACACATTGATACTCGAACAGGAGTAATGTAAGGTGCATTCATATGGTTAGTTGTACCCAGTGTGATTATTCTACCATCGCCATGTTAGTAGCATAGTTTTCTGGTTAAAAGATTCGAAGTATTACGTAGAGTAACCTTAGACGACACATCCCAATACGAAGAGTTATTATTCTCAATTTTGAATTTTTAAAGTTTGATGGGGTTGATTAAAAAAATTTATCTTGTTTCACCAGATGGAGTATTTGGACACGCTTTTCGGATGACAAGCCTTTGAAAATTGTGCACTACTCCACCTTTGTCCTGGTGGACGGGTTACTGAGATGTTCATACCTCCAACCTAGTTCTCAACTGTGTCACAGGAGATCCTGATTGTTGCATTGAAGACAGGAGGTACGCCTTGAGTACTTCGTATTGTGCTAATTTTAGTCGTTATCGTATCCGAAGATAGACTTAAGGTATTGTTGAAGTGCTTGTCTGGCTTTTTCTTTTGATTTTTGTCAACTCTTTTATGCGTATCGCAAGTATTTCACTTTATGAGTTTTTCATATGCAATTCAGCAAGTTGTATCGCAAATTTGTTAATAAATCCCACCAGTTAAATGGATTATAATTTTCTTGTCTTCGCATTAGGAATTGTCAAATAATGTAATCCACGCAATACCTGAAATATATCCTGAAAAAGACTAGGTCTTTCTGATTAGTTATTTGTTGATGCGAGGATAGAACCACTGGGTGCAAGTAAGATATGAGGTATACATGAAGGCTTGTATGAAGTATAGATATGTCACAAGGTCTTTTACCATAATCAGATCATCCGAAGTGTTACCAATGTTGCAATGCGAGTCACAAATACCTCTTAGTGCTATGAGGTATGCTCAACAGACTCTAAAAACCCCGTTTTGTCCTTTAAATGTGTAGTAGTTATTTTGCAAAGTTTGGTTTCAGATGAGAGTGACGTCAAGGATGTTGTGAGCAGAAGTCAGTATGTACGTGTCATCAGAAGTGAACCGAAGCGTCGGAAGTAAATAGTGATTATTGTCAGCGTATACGAATGGAACCAAAGATTCGTATAGGAACAGTTTCACTTTTGATGACAGGGATAGTTAAATAAAACTTAAGTGTAAAAGGAGAAAAATTATAAAACCAAAAAAAACTTAAAAAAACTTAAAAAAAACAGAAGTAAAGAAAGAAATGTGGGACAAAGTTGGGGGACAGAAGGTACTTAGTTGATTATGTATTAGGGACTGCGGATGATTCAAGCATGCCTAATCCATGGATGATTCTTGAAAAAGCTTTCTCATCAAGAGCTTTGGTAAAGATGTCTGCCAGCTGATCATTCGTATGAACGAAATGAACTTCGATGTTTCCTTCTTCTACATGACTTTTAATGAAGTGATATCTGAGGGAAATGTGTTTTGTCTTCGAGTGTTGAACCGGATTGTGACAAATTCGTATAGCACTTTGTGAGTCACAAAACAAACAAATTTTCTGAAGGTGAATTGCATAATCACGCAGTTGGCTTTGGATCCAAATCATCTGAGAAGTACATGCAGCTGCAACTATGTATTCAGCTTCGGCTGTGGAGATGGAGACACAGGTCTGTTTCTTCGATTGCCAGCTGATGAGCTTGCCGTCTAGAAACTGACAACCCCCAGAAGTGCTTTTGTGATCGAGGGCACATCCTCCTAAATCAGCATCAGAGTAGTCTTGTAGAAAGAAGCCTGAGTTGGCAGGGTACCATAGTCCAAGAGAAGGTGTGTAATGTAAATAGCGAAAAATGGTCTTTACGGCTGTTAAGTGGGGTTCTCGAGGATTCGCCTGGTATCTTGCGCAATTGCAGACTGAAAACATGATGTCTGGTCGACTAGCAGTCAAGTAGAGTAGAGATCCAATCATGCTTCTATAGACTTTCTGGTCAACGACAGGTTTGTCAAGCGAAGGGGTGAGGCGTGTACCAGCAGCCATCAGAACCTTCACATTTGAGCAGTTTTCCATTCCAAATTTCTCTAACAGGCTTCGTGTGTATTTTTATTGGTTTATAAAAATGCCTTCGGAGGTTTGCTTAACTTGTAATCCGAGAAATAAATTTATCTTCCCCATCATACTCATTTGAAATTTACTTTTCATTAAGGTTTCAAATTCTTTTGAAAGAGCAGGGTCTGTGGATCCGAAGATGATATCGTCCATGTAGATTTGCACTAACATGAGATGATTACCTACTTTCTTTCGAAAGAGAGTAGGATCAACAGAACCTTTTTTGAAGTTTGATTGTTTTAGAAACCGAGTTAAAGTTTCGTACCAAGCTCTTGGTGCTTGCTTTAACCCATAGACTGCTTTGTCAAGGATATAACAGTGATTTGGAAATTTGTCATTTACAAAACCAAGTGGTTGTTCCACATATACGGTTTCCTTGAGTTCGCTGTTTAAAAATGCGCATTTGACATCCATTTGAAAAACATCAAAGTTTTTATGAGATGCAAAGGCTAAAAAGATTCGGACGGACTCGAGTCTGGCAACAGGTGCGAAGGTTTCATCATAATCGATTCCTTCCTATTGACAATACCCTTTGACAACAAGTCTAGCCTTGTTTCGTACAATGTTACCTTCTGTATCAAGTTTATTTCTAAAAACCCATTTTAGACCAACTACAGAGGAGTTAGCAGGTTTAGGAATTAGGAGCCACACTTTATTTCTTTCAAATTCGGCTAACTCGCTCTGCATGGCCTCCACCCAATCAGAGTGTTGAAAAGCTTCGTTCACATTTTTTGGTTCAATTTTGGAAATAAAAACATTGAACATGCAAAAATCAGAACGTTTATGCAGTTCATACTGTTTTGCTTTGAGTTGGGATCTAGTAAGTACCTTTTCATCCGGATTGTCAATTACCTGAGTCTTCGGATGATCGCGTGTCCACTTTTCAAGAGGGCATGATCATATTCTGGTAATGGTTCTCCGTGCAACTCTTTAGTGTCAGATGGATAATCCGAAGATGATTGATTGTCTTCAGGTATGTTGCCTTTTGTTGCTCCCCCTCAACCGAAGCGGCCTTGATAGATGACTCCCCCTCAATCGAAGCGGCCTTGATAGATGACTCCCCCTCAATAGAAGATGTCTTGTCAGTTGACTCCCCCTCAAAATGAGATTCAGGTGATTCTTTGGAGTGATCGAGATTCAGATTTAAAGGAATGGCCTTAGATGAGGTTGGGTCTTCTGAAGGTTCCTTTGGGTTGCAGTTCTCACACTCCCCCTCAACCGAAGGATACTTGTCGTTGGTAGGCTGTACCTGATCATTGGTAGAAGGAGTTTGTTCGGATGAAGTTGTAGTGGATTGATCATCATTGAGTTTAATGACTTCAGGTAGGTTATTGTCATAAGCATTAGATTCAGCATGGATTGCACGATCAGGCTCATCGAATAAGAATGTAAAATCAAGATTGAATGCCTCCAGTGGAGTAATATCAGTTGGTGTTTCTGGAAAGATGGGGGATCGAGGAAATTGGGTATCTGATTTCTTGATATAGTAATCATCAAACGTTAGATTAACCGTTTGTTCAATCTTTCTATTTGATTTGTTTAAAACGTGATAGGCTTTCGCAGAGTGAGAGTAGCCCAGGAAAACCCCATTATCGGATTTAGATTCAAATTTCGTAGTTCCAGGTTTGAGTTTCATGATAAAGCATCGGCATCCGAAAACATGGAAGAATTTAACGTTTGGTTTCCTTTTGTTTATAACTTCGTATGGAGTTATATTGAATCGACGGTGAATGAATGATCGATTCTGAGTGAAGCATGCGGTTGCAACTGCTTCAGCCCAGAAGTACATCGGCAGATTCGCATACTGAAGCATGGTACAAGCGGCTTCGCATAAGGATCTGTTCCTTCGCTCAACTACACCATTTTGCTGAGGGGTGTAAGGGGCAGAAAAGTTATGAGTGATGCCCTTTTCCTTGAGATACGAGTCAATTGTTTGAGTTTTGAATTCAGTGCCATTATCACTTCGTATTGTGCATACTGGTTTCTTGAGATGTAGTTCGATTTGCTTGATGAAGGCTATAAGCTATGCTGGTGTGTCTGACTTTTGTCGTAGAAAGATTACCCAAGTGAAGCGTGAAAAATCATCCACAATAACTAAGATGTATTTCTTTCCTCCAAGTGATTCAACCGAAGATGGACCACAAAGGTCAATGTGTAGAAGCTCAAGTGGTTCGGTTATCTTAGAGTCTTTGGTTATCGGATGTGCTTGACGTTTCTGCTTACCATGCTCGCATGCAGCACACAAAGTATCATTATCAAATTTCAACATAGGCATTCCTCTGACTAAATCGAGTGCAACCAGCTTGTTGATATTTTTGAACTTCAGGTGAGATAAACGTCTGTTCCATAACCAGCTCATATCCGAAGAAGATTTTGAAAGTAAGCATATTGAAGGGGCTCCTACGATGGGCTTCATATCAAGTGGGAATATTTCGCCTTTTCTCCTTGATTTTAGTATAACCTCCTTGGTCTTTTTCTTTTTGATGATGCTGCCATTTTCATCGAATTTTACTTTCAGTCCTGTACCCACCACGAGTTAAGAAGCACTAACCAGATTGTGCTTAAGTCCTTCTACATATGCAACGCGGTTGATAGTAAACTTTCCATTTGTTATTTTCCCATAACCTTTGATTAGACAAGTTTCGTTGTTTCCAAACTTAACATCTCCTCCATCTTCCAAGCTTCTGAAGTCCCTTAAGTATTCTATTCTCCCTGTCATGTGTCATGAGCAGCTACTATCGATATACCATTCTTTGTCGTACTGCTCATCAACCATCACCTACAATTTAGAGAGAGAGTTCAGGTACCCAACATGGCTTGGGTCCTTGAGGGTAAGTATTCAGATTATAGATCCAAGAGGCGATCATATCATCCTTTTTGGTGCCAGAAGTTGATGCAATATTGTACTCACTAGAGGGTTCATTTATGTAAGTCTTAGTGACTTTTGGGACCCATTTCATAATTTTCTTTGAATTTTGCCTTTTAGGACTCAAGGTTGAAAGTGAGTTTGGTTTCACAGAAACCCATTTTTGATTTGAAAGGAGAGATTTTCCAGACGAAGTACTGCATTGAGTAGATTCGCATAGAAACTCTTCATAAGCAAGTTTGAAATCTTGAATTGTGAGGCTTTTGTCTTTAAACAGATCCATATTCTTGTCAATCCAAACATGAAACGTGTCAACTAAGTTGCTTCTCTTGGTAAAAGTTTTCTTTGTTGCTTTTTCATACTTATTGTTTGAACAAATAGGTTTCACAGGTTCCAAAACAAATTTATGAGGTTTTATGGAAGAGTTTTTGACAGAAGATGATTTTTGTTGATTTTGAAATGCTTTCTTTTTATTTTGAGAATCACGATAGTTTCTCCTTCGTCTATTATCGTAAAATCGTTTGTGTTGTTCAACAAAAGATGGTTGATTGTTTGTTTGATTTCGATTAACTGAAAAACTTCTATTATTTGTGAAGTTTTGATTATTTGAGAAAGCATTATTGTTTGAAAATTTTCGCTTATTTGAAAAATTTTGATTATTACGTCGTATGAAGGTGGTTTTTATCTGATGGATTTCTTGTTTTCGTTTATTGATTTTGAACTCCATTTCAGCATTTAGCGTATTTTCAAGCATTTTATCAGATGAGAAAAAACCTTCGGATGTGACATTTGCATTGTCCTCTTTTATAAGGAAATTAAATTCGCAGCTGTCTTCCAGTGACACACCTTGTTTAATAAAAACATTGTTTTTGAAGTTAGCAACCTTAGGATACGTGCATGCAAGTTCGACAAGCCTTTTGCTCTTGTCAGCACTGTACATTGAGTAGCTATCCGAAGTATTCAAAATTTGAAAAGATTTATTATCTGAAGATTCCTGTTGGACTTCAGAAGTCCTTATGTTTTCTTTGTTAGTTGCACAAGATTCAGAATTACTTAAAGAACAGACTGTTGAGGTAGTTTGTTTTATTAAATCACTGTAGTCTATTTCCTCAATGTCTGAATCAGTGTCATCATCAGAAGTATTAACAATAATATTCTCAGAATCCCTTTTTATTGCTTGAGAAATTGTGGGTAGAGAGTCATCCATTACTTTTAATAGATCATTAGGGCTTAAAAACTTTTCAAATGGCACAACACCATGAGCATAAGTTGGATTTGGTATTTCGACTGAAGAGACTATAGATTCACATTCGTATGAGAGTGAATCTACATCTTTTAACTTAAATTCAATGAAAGGTAATAATTTTTTGTGATGATCCAAAGTTATATCCGAAGAGTGATAGATACGTATTATAAAAGTATATAATATTTTCGCAGTTTCACAAAAAATATTCCTTTGTTTTAATAATAATTCATTGTTCTTTACATATTGTTCCCTACTTTCCTCTAGTATGTCTATTCTAAGTTGATTATTGTCTAGCACCCCACGCATTCCTTCAAGCCTTCCCTTGAGCGAAATTACTTCCTCCTTGGCCTGGCACGCATCACTATTTGCTGAAACAAGTAGTTGATTCATATGCAGACAGTCAAAAGTAATTTCGTTAAGGTCATTAATAAAGAGTTCTTCAGGAACATTAAAGTTTTGGAGCAAAAGAGATACCTGTTCTGGGATAGTAAGGCGAGCATTTGATGAAGAGTTTGTTCCTTGTGCCATAAGACAGACACCAGTAATCATAGTTTCCTTTTATTCATCTGAACTCTCATCATCAGACCATATTCCATGTCCAGTGTGAGCAGCAAACATTGCTCCATGAGTTGGTCTTCGAATTTCATCATCATCGGAACCAGAAGACCAGATCTGGTAGGTACCATCACCACTATTTGGAGCTACAAGTGACAAGCTTTGTGTCTTCGCCCGAACCTCCTCCAGTTTCTTCGTATAGTATGCTTCGTCTTTGACTCCCTCTTTTTTCTCATTTGCTTTCTTCAGCATGCAGTCTTTGGCTAGATGATTCTTCCCATTGCAGTAATTGCAGTCATAACCAGAATCACCCAACAGCTTCTTTTCAGGCTGTGGAATTGTTTCAAGATTAGGTTTAGAGAAGTCTACCAGTTTGGAAGGCTGTTTTCCATTATTAGAGTTTCGATTAAAGTTAGTTTTATTCAGTGGTCTTTTCTGAAAGGACTTGTTGTTGTTGTTGGAATACAGTGCCTTCGTATCACTTTCTTCTTCTTGTTCACCTTCACCATCAGCATCGGTGACTTCATCAGATTCAGTTTTTGAAACGAAACCAAGTATCCCAGCATTAGACTGATCACCAGCTTCATCTAGAACATCATACTCGTATGATTTGAGTAGATTATAGAGTTCTTCAAGTGAGTAGGAATTAATCTTCTCATGTGCCCTCACCATCAGGGTGATTTGCTTCCATTCCCTTCGGACACATTGCATGAATCGAAAGTTAGTTTCATGCGAAGTCTTAGAGACTCCATGTTTCTCCAGTTCATAAACAATGTCTGTGAATCTTTCGAACGTCTGATCAATCTTTTCATTGTCCAGTTGTTTAAAATTGCTGAAATCAGCCAGAATATTGTTGACTTTGCTTTTCTTCATGACATCACTGCCTTCGTATCGCATCTTCAGTCTGTCCCAAATTTTTTAGCAGAATTGGACCCTCGGATCAGATTGAAAGCAACAGGAGGCAAACTGCTCTTCAGTTCTCGCATACACCGTTTATCGTTCTCGATCTTCCTCTTGTTCGCAGCAATAGTAGCTTCAGTCTCGACAGGAGGAGTAGCAGATTCACCAGATTTAGAAAATCTAGTCTGGACATTTGCAGCAAAAGGACCATCCCTCAGGGATCTCAGAAGATCTTCATCGATGCCTGATAAGTGATCCTCCATTCGATCAGCCCATTGATCATAGTGTTCAGGAATCAGCATGGGTGCCTTGTTGTTTGAACCAAGCAAGGCGGCGTAATTCATCACGGCGTTGTTCGCGTTGTAGGCCATTGAAAGATGAGATCGTTGCCGAAAAATTATCAAGACTAAAAGTTCTCTAAAACACGGAAGAGCAGATCCAAGAACAATTTGAATCTATGAATCAAAGAAAATAGATTTTTAATCTCAATATCAAATCAGCAAACAACCTGCTATGATACCACTTGTAAGAACAAATTAACAATCAATGCTAACAACGAGAATGAACTTTCAATCAGTCGAATGATTTTATTCACTGTAAAAGAATAAGTGCTCCAAGTCTTTTTAACGACGAGCAACTATAAGAGCGTTACAATGGATATTCGACTGTTAAGGAGTATGTGCTAAACATCTAGGCTTAAGAGTGTTTTTATACTAGGGTCTAATTGTATAAACACATAATCCAACTAGTTACAAATAAGCATAAAACCCTAAACATTATCTACTATAAAAGATAAGTACAAAAAGTCTTCAGATAAGCACGTTGACTTCGCATCAGTAGTCTCCAACTTCGCATCAACCTTTTGCTTCGCATATCAATCTCAGGATAGGAACATATGTACTTCGGATGTCAAATCTCAACACAATCTGAATCCTAACATGCATCAAGCCATAATGATTTGAAAGTATGTTTTGGCATTAAGCCATAATGAATTGAAAGTATGTTTTGGCATCAAGTCGTAAAGATTTGAAAGTATGTTTTGGTATCTAGCATCCATGTGTTTATAAATGACTGGTATTAAGATATGAAATACTCAGCAATGTGAAGTAATAGAAATGTTTTGTACCTGGGCGATGACGTTCCCACAAGGGAATCCAGAGGAGTCTACTGGGGTGGTACCAACCCTTTTGCGGAGTAGATTTCCTAAAAGCATAAGACGCTAGGGTGGACTGATTACGTTTTTTCCTTCCTAGTCCAAATTTGGGGTATCACCAAGAGTTATTAATGCCTTAGGTATAAAAAAGTAAGCATGTTGAGATACCAGTCAAAGCATGTGATAAGACGCTGAGGTGGTCTGATTATGTTCTCACCATCTCAGTCCAGACTTGGTGTATCACCAAGAGTGATTAAGGCCCTAAGTATAAAAATCCAAATACAGATGAATATCAGTCAAGTTTAAGTAATGAAAGTTTTATAATAACAAACTTCTTATAAAAGGCTTTAAAAGCAAAATGATGAGACGTTTCAGTTATAAGGATTTTAAAAGCAAGTGTTATGAAATGATTTGATTACAAAGGTTTTGAAAGTGATATATGTTATGTTTATAAATGTTTTGTGTCCAAACCCATGTAGCTCATGAGTTGTTTTCGTCTTACGTATTTTATTTTATGCCATGTATCTCAGGTTCTAGACATGAGAGATGGAAGCAAGTAAATGACCTGAAGGAATTGGGATCTTAGATGGAGTGTACCTTGGCTGATATCCTATTTTGTAATCCTAACTTGCTTTCTATGGTTTAGTTTGATATGAAGTTGTAACCCCCGTAGTTGTTCAAACATTTGTACAAGTTAATTGTTTTTGTTTGGACCAAATTTTTAAGACATGACACGTGGTCATGAGAAATGTTTTTAATGCTTGACAAGTTGTTCTTTAAAGAAACACAGTTTTCGAAATATGAGATTTTTCAATACCGAGTTTTATAAAATACTACACCAGCTATTGTGCTTTTAGGATTATTGCGCTTTTGGCATTAATGCGCTTTTGGCGTTAATGCGCTTTTGGTGTTGATGCGCTTTTAAAAAAAGAGAGACAATTTTTGGGGCGTTACAAGTTGGTATCAGAGCCATAGTTTAAGCAACGTAGGTGTCGAGACTAGAACCTAGGCTTAAACTGTGTGAGGCTTAAGTGAGAATATGGACTTGAGATAAGACCGTAAGCAATAAAACTAAGGCTATGATAAGATGCTTCGTAAGATAGGTTGATTAACCTAAGAACTTAAGGTAGGTTACATGCCTATAGAATGATGCGACTGTTGAGTCTAAGATACTATTGGACTGTTAGGGAATTATGTGCTTATTTTCCATAGTTGTTAAACTTATGCAAGTATATGCTTATAAGCATTAAGTTTCCCTGATACATGTTAATAGTATAAATTTTGTAATGTATTAAGCTAACCTGAACCATTGAACCATGAGACCTAGTGATGTCGTAGAATCAAATATGTATAGGTGGTTATGATAATATGGGCCCGTATTATCATAATCACAGTATATGTATTCGAGTTTGGCAAAATCATAAAGGAATCATGGGAATCTGGTAGGGGGATACATGTAAGAAGTAGTAGAATGATATGAAAAGTTTAAATGACAAATGATTATTACATATATGTAATAAGATCAAGTGAGACTGAAAATATCAAGGATAATATAGTGGGTATGTACCACTTAGTATGGAAAGCTCAAATGAACAAATATGGCAACTGTAGTGCCTTATGTGGTTTGTTTAACACTATAAGTATGTTTAGCAGAACAATATGAAGTATGAATGAGAATGTCTAAGAAACCGTAATGAGTATTTTCCACACAAATGGGAATTATGAAGAAGTTTTCTTGAAATGTAGATAAAGAGTTGGGTTTTGTTGTCCGGAGATAAACCCTATGATTATATGAAACAAGTAAGACAGAAGACCGAAGGTGGTAACATGTTGTGTCCCTCCAGGACACCAGAGGATTAAAAAATAACTATTAAAGATTAAGACTGAGTATGTTCATTAGAAAGAAAGGTAGAATGCCTAATTAAGGTAAATCACTCAAGATGATGATGTAAGTTAAAGATAGGAATTAGCAACATAAGCAAGAAGTGGAGGTTACGAATTCCAAACCTGAATGAGCACATGTAATGGAAGAATTTGATGGATGGAAGAACAATCAAGTTATAAGTATGCTTGACATAATACGTGACATGATAAGGGAAATGCCCAAAGGAAGAAAGAAATGAAAATAGAAGAGTAGCGAAGGTACAAAATTTCATGTACTATACTCTATTATATCTTTGGTGTCTATATGAGCCTAAGCTATGCGTAAGGGTACTGAAGATTTCACTTGCTGAATGACTAAGTATGACATGAGACATGTTTAAAGCATGGTGTCAAAGTTTGAAGGATTAATGTGTCGTGGTTGAGAAGATATAAGATTTAAGCAAGATAACGATTGCAACGTGCTAGTGAGTTAGTTGCCATTTTACTGTATAGATTGAAAGTAGATTACCCAAGCTAAGGGACAGGGGATGGACACTTTAATGGGCTCGTGAGTGTCACGAAGCCATTATTGAGCCTAAGTCGATGTTCTGGAATATTTACCATGGGCAAGATGCTAATGAAGAAAGGGCACGGGACGCAATACGACATTGGAAAAAATAGTGACACTTCGTTTATACTAAGTTATAATTATGCATTGTTTTTGAAGCTTCTTGATTGTTCCTACGGACTCTTCATAGCGAAAAGCTAGATTCAAGATAAAGTTGAGGCATTAACGAGTTCAGATGGTGAAGGTGTGACTTGTTACCGGATGGGTAATGACTATAGTTAGGGGTGAAAGTGGTTACCTCACAGCTTATAAATAATATTGACATCAGTTATGGATAAGTAAGATCGACATGATTGCTGTGTTAGATTTAGCATAAGAATAGTGATAGTTACAAAAGTATTCATGGACCATATAAGGCTAGTATTTCCTAATCATGAGATGAAGGGTCGTATATGATTGGAAGGTTTCTTGATTCAAATGACATGGTAGTCTGATGTCATGATATAAGGAGTTAGTTAAGAAATAATGGAAACTGAAACTTCATGGTGTCAAAAGGTTATCATGGGATAACATCAAGTAAGAATAGACAAATGGAGCATAGATTACTATCATGTAAAGATATTATAAAGAGTTAGACCTTAAACGAAAATGCCCTTCATTTTCGTTTAAGGGGTAGATGGGAAGACCCTGGATGCTTAGCCATATGAACTTTCATATGAATGGAGTGGCGCAGATTCAAGTCTAAGGACTTGATGAATGGAATACAGCAGAAGACCAAGGGCTAGTGAATGACATAATAGGATACTTTAAAGCATGAGTGTCATCAACGAGATGATGATTCAGGGGATTGTGCCCTGACAATAAAATAGATTATTTCATGAGCCAGGTGAGTATTGCACGTTTAGGAGCCGATTCGACCATAAACATTGACTAAGAGTTGGCTGTCAACTGTTGTTGACTTTAGTTGATTGAAATACCCAAGTAAAGTTCTAGATCATCATCGATGAATCTAGAAGACGGAAACTTGCTTGTGGAGGTTGTCAGTCAGGTAGCTACAAATTCCCAAGTTATGAAAGATGATTATGGATTTTAACTACAAGAATTGATGCAAAAGTCACTGATGCTGACTGAATTACTCATACACGTGTAACGAAAGGAATATAGACGATTCTCTAATCATCTATGGTAACATGATTGTGTTAAACGAGATATACAAGGACCCATTTGGAATGGTCAAAGATATTTAGAACTTAGTAAATTTCAGGGACTAGATGAGTAAATATTGAAAACTAATAGAGATGCATGTACTAAGTTGATTGATTGTTATGCGATGACTAATTTAATAGTCGATATTACTCTTGATAAAAGAATTCAATGGAAAGAAACACTCTTGGAGTCAAAGCCTGATGAATGATGGCTAAGTCGAAATGACAAAGGAGAATGCTGCTTTTGGTGCAAGTAGCATGAATGAAATGAATGGGGTACAAGTTGATTTTTGGGAAATGTCAAACTTACTATGGCAGATAAAGTAAGGAATCATCAACGATTCTAGTAGAAGTACATTTTAGTGATAATGAGTTAAGTGAATGAAACATGAGAAGTTAAAAAGGATAATGTCAAGAGGATAACTACTAAAGGTACTTCACAAAGCTATGGGAAGTTGAAGTAAGAACTTCATCAAGGATTTAGTGAGAAGTTCTTATTCATATGAGAACATGTTATTGCAAGTTAATCCCATCATATCTTAGTGATTCCGAGGATGGAATCCGTTTAATGGGTAGATAATTTTGACAAACAAAATTTTTGTCATATATAATATAAGAATTTATGCAAGTATTAAAATTAAAAGATTTGATACTTAAATAAACTCAATATAGTATGTATGGCAAACTGGTCCAAGAAGGTGAAATTATGGAGAAATTATTTGTTAAGACGTCTATTTAAGTCATGATATGATGATTATTTCAATTAGAGTTTATTTTTAATGACCCAAGAGCAAAAAGGAGAATAAAGGACCAAAAGTGAAAACTTTATGGAACAATCTTTAAAAATTAATATCTCCAAATCATCTAAAAAAGAATTGAGAAAAAGTCATCAAGAAGACTTTGGTAATATTTGAGATAACAACAAAATAGGAAAAGATTTAGGTCATTTGGAGTCATAACGGAGAAGTTATGAAGGTTTGAAATGGCCAAAAACTTATAAAAATGGTCAATTGCCCATGTTTGAGGAGATTTATCAGAAACTCTATAAATATTCAGACTTAAGTAAGTAGGGAGAAGTTGTAAAGCTCATTCCCGTCTATCTAAATATATAAAGTTTGTAAATTTTGGATGTCTTATGAAAGAGTTATGCCTCTGTAAAGTTGAGGAGAAATAAGTCTGGAATAAGTGGTATTTTCGTCAATTGCCATTTAATTTCAGCCAATTGGTCTCTTTGACTCCTGTGGGCTACGTAAATCCCCAAACACGCAAACATCTTCACAGACTAAAAAGGAAATCAGGAAAAAGAGGAAGAAAAGCGTAACCCACCCTCGTTCTTGACTTTTTTACGTAAACCCCAAATCGAGAGAGGCAAAAAGGAAGCCTGGTATTTGATTTCCGAGCAAGGGGGAGCCAAGTAAGCCAACCACAGTGGTATTCATTGGCAGCAGCGCAAAGAAAGCGAAGAAGCAGCGCCGTCGGTGCGATTTCTGGCGGTCGGAGGTGTTGCATCGGCCGGCAAGCAGAAGGGGTGGGTCAAGGGAGGTTCCAAAGCTCAATGTCAAGTTAGATTCATCCTCAATCTCAGATTTTTGAGGTTTTGGACAGCAATGTGAAGGTATTATCTTAACCTAATTTCTAAATGCATGAAATTGATAGGGATTTTGGAATGCATAAAGAAATTGGTGTTCGATTGTCGCTTAAGACCTTGTTAGAAGTTTGCCTTTATGACAAAGACAATTTCTTGAAATGGGACAGATTTCAGGGTGCTTTCATGGTTAAGTTCTTGAAGATAATTCTTTGTATATGTTTCAAAAGATGGAATATGATGTTTGGAAAATGTTGGACAAATTAAATGTAAAAAGGTGTGATAAGAACTTCTTAAAGGATATGGTTACGTTCATTTGAAAGAGAAGCATGATGTTGGTATCATGTATAAAAGATATAATGCTTGAAAAGTGTCATAAGTGCATACGTATCAAAGAAAGGATTGAAATACACAAATCTAGTTCAATTGGACAGCTTTGACTTTTCTGTTAAAGTCAAACTACGAGTCTAGAAGCCAAATTTGTGGGGTTATGTTTGGTTTATGTTGAAATTGAATGCGTATACATGTTATAGTATTAGTATGGAACTAGAAACACCAAAGAATCAATAAAATGTAGGTAGTTAGCTTGGAGATAATCAAATGTCCAAAAGTGAAACAAATTTGACTTGTATAAAGTCTAAATGGGACAAGAATGAAAATTGATGCTTGTTATCAAGAAACTAGTTAAAGTATGACCTATGAAATATGCTTTAACCACAATATGGTAACATTGAATTGGAAAGCCAAGCAATTAGTTAAATGTCATGTAAAATACCATTTAGTCATAAAAAGATTATAATTATGATTATTTTATGAAAAATGGCTGTTTTAGGATTAAGCACTAAAAGCTTGAGAATTAACCCCAAGCCTTGAACAACATGATTCATTGTCATAGTATTATGCTATATTAAAAGAAAGTTGAAGGTTTGGGTCAAGAAAAGTTAAGTTTTGATTAAGCCTAAAGTGACTTAATCGGAAACGGTTAAACTACAAAGTTACCGTTTAAGCAAATATGACCTCATAAGGACATGGAATGAATTTATAACAACACTTATGGGTTGTTGGGTGGTTTGGGCCACAAAATATGTAAAAAGTGTGATGTTTAAAAATAGTTTTTACTTTTAAAATCTATAGCGGCAAATTTGTTAAAAATGGAATAAAAGGATGAAGCGAGAGATGTTTTGACATCTAAGCATCGATATTGCTTTATAAGCATGTTAAGATCATAAAGTTACTAAAATTACATCCTAAAACCCAAGAAAACACAATTAGGCAAAGTAGGATGCCAAAATAAGAAAACGGTCAAAAAGTGTTGAAACGAAAAATGGTTTAAAAGGTTCCATGAAGCTTTATACATGTTCTAAACACTATAGGTACATTGTTGGGTTATATAACAATGACTTAAACAAAAGTTTACACGACGTTTGGACTAAGTTGTCAACATGGGACAAAAGGGTAAAATCGTCCCGACATGGCTATTATGCTTTAAGAGTCATTCTTAGTCATTGGAATAGGATTAAATGATTGTTTCAAGTAGTTCAAGAATGATTAGACATATATTATACGTTTCGTTGTATAGTGAGTTCTAATATCTTATTAAATTAATAGAGATTTGTAGGATGCTTGGAAACAACGAAAGGATGGAGTTATGTGGATTAATGTAGCTAGATGTACCTAGCTACTAAGGTGAGTACATGTGGCTTTTTCCCACTATGGGGTACATGGAAAAATGTTTATGTAGTTTTTTTATGTGATTTTCAAATATGAAATGTGTTGGGTGTTGAAATCAGTTGATAGATGTATTAAAACAAATATTATACCAATAACACAATCAATCACACAAGGATAATATAAGTAAGTTGAATGAACAAGGTGAAATGGATAAATTGTGCCGAATGCTTGATTATAAGATGTGGTTTTACAATGGGGTTTTCTATGTTTGTGGTTTTACAATCTTGTAATCTCACATTCTACACGGCAAGGTATCACTGATATTTATACTGAATCAGTGATACGAATAATACAACTTTTACATAGAATATCCTATTAGTGTACTAGCCAATAGGATAGAAGATTCGTGCAACACGTATTTTACTATACGCGTGCATACAAAAGACAGATGGACAGGCTGTGAAGTCTTCGGATCCTCCATGCGTAGCACTTCGAAGTCTTCAGAATTCGTAGTCTTCTATTTGTTTATTACTTTGGGTCTTTGGGCAGACAGACTTCGGATAGTTGAGCACTTCAGCACAAATAGTCTTAACAATCTCCCCCTTTGTGTGAAATGCATCCGAAGCCTATCTTTGTTGCCGGAGATGTTTTATGAACGCCTGCTTTAAAGTGTACCTCACTGTCAACCACCAGTTGAGGTGTTCTCTCAATTTCTTCTTCTCTTGCCAGGTGTTCACAAAGCAGTTGTTAACCAGAGCAAGAACTTGTTTGATAGACTCCGTAGGGAAGCGACCCATGAAGTCAATATTAAAGAATTTGGTCACCATGGTTTCATTGTCATGGGACAATCCTTTGAAAACTACACACCAGGGCTTATCAACAATCTGCCCAGCCTTCAAGTCTTCAAAATTTTCTATTGTAGTTGGTGGGGGTGTAAGGGATTGTCCGAAGAGTTCAGCCACTACAATATCAAAACGGGCTACTCTTTGAAGATAGTTCCTGAAGAAGAAGGAGATGTGAGTTTTAGCCATTGCAAAGACCCCCATGTCTTTGCACTCGTTTCTGGCTGAGAACTTGAGGATGTCAAGAAGTTATATGAAGTCCGAAGGATTCATAATTGGGAAGTCAGCAATTGTGAACCTTGACTCTTGTTCATTGGTACCCCGAAGCACGAAAAAGTTTAGGTTCGGAAAACCCACATACTCCTCTCCTTTCTTGATGGAGATTATTTTGACTATCTTCTTTGCACTCCATACATAAGCCAGAGCTTGAATATACTTGTGCCGAATGCTTGATTATAAGATGTGGTTTTACAATGGGGTTTTCACCTTGAGTAAGTTCCCTAACAGGGTATGGAATGACAAGTGTTGACCTGTAGGCATTTACCTCAATGCAGTCGATGGGTACTTTGGAGAGCATGACTTCTGGAATTTGGGCACAGAAGACTGCTGGGTCTTCATCCAAGGTGGGAATGGTGATTGGAGTGAATTTCATCTCAGCGAGAGAAGGGTCAGGAACATAACCTGATTGTTGGTAGTGAGCGTGGACAACAATCGCCCAGAATCTAGCATTTGCGATTTCTGTCCCCTTCATGCTGTGGTTGATGTGGGAACAAAAATCGGTCCAGAGAATCGATACGAAATCTACTTTAACATCGTAGTAGATTCCGTAGAGAAGGCCTTGGAAGGCAACGCTTGCAGAGTCCAAGCCTGAAGTTCTTCCTGAAAGACATCTAAGGAAGATACTGAAGAAGTACCTCCAAAGATCAGGTAGCTGGTTTTTATTGAACATGCTGATCTTTTCGAGCAGGGGTTCATATCCCATCTCATTGAACATGGCGACCAGTTGGTCGGCAGAAGGAACCACCATTTCTTTCGAGTTGTAGACCGGAAGATGGAGAGCTTCAGCAAACTTCTCCTTTGTCAGCTGAACTTTCTTGATTTTTCCCTTTGCGTCAATAGCCTCATAGAACACAGATTTGACTTGATTGTTAGAGTCAAATAGAATGTTCGAAGTGTATTGTGCCCTGTGAACCAGAGTCGCAGGGACAGACGGAGTGCAGGTTAAAGCATACCCTAACACTGAGCTTTTGAAATATTCGACGACGGCATCGATTGGTTCTGGGTAAAGCTTTAGATCGTTGCGAAGGACCAGATTAGAGGACTGGTTCTTGAGAAAGGGGATGGAGATTGCTTCAGTTGTGTGAGATGATGCTTCAGCCATTGATGAAGAGTTGAGAAAGACGGATGAACTTAGGTTTTTGGGAGTATTTTTGTAGAGGAGATTTGAGAGTAATGTTTGCGTAAAGAGATAAACAGTTGGGTTGTGAGGTATATATAGTATTCGTGGTCCCAAGGCCATTTAATGCACATGGGATTTGGTCCACTAATGTTGTGACACTTCAGCACCAAGCCGTTCCACTTTCTCTGCAAGACGTAACCGTACGGCTGTCAGTCATCATTATTTGAAATTGAACCGCCATTTTCACATGATCTTATTGTTAGGATTGGCCACGATTATCTCAATGACAGCTGTCTAACAACATATAACAACGGTTATTAAATTCAAAAGAATGTTTGTCTCTGAGATAATCATAAATGTGAAATTCAATTCAGTAATAATTTGACTTCGATTCTTTGAAGAAAATTGTAACTGTTGTAAGTCTACATCAGAGTGAAATCATCTGGTTACGATTGACTCCGAAGAGTGTTGTTTTCACTTCGGTGGATTTTGAGTGATGCAATATAACGTTTATCCTTAACTTTCATGAATATTATGAAAAGAAGATTTAACAAGTTAACGTTCAGAATCATTCGAATCATGTTGGAAGTCTATTTTTCATTTTGAAGGTTGTTTGATTCAATATCAGTCAAGAATATATAAGTCTAATCACCCCATCACTAACTTGATTTCGCATTTGGAAACATGTTTTGAGTTGTGCTTATGTGCTTCAAAATTTTCAAATATAATAATGATAACATCCTTTGCATTTGAAATTTAAAGAAATTTTCATTCATGAATTGAGCATCAGAAGTGTTTTAGAAATTGGATTGTTTTGAAGATTCTTTTGAAAAATCTATTCTCTTTCATCAGTTGAAGTGTTTGGATACTAGACTCTGATGACAAGCCTTTGAGTTTCGTACACCACTCTAACTTTATCACTTAAGATAGACTACATGAAATGTTCATATTCTCTACAAAGTACTCGACAATGTTATAGGAGTTCCTTGTATCGTTATTTAAAACAGAAGATTAAGCTTTTGAATGCTGATTTTTCTTGCTTTTGCATTCCCTTGTTTATCTTTTTGTCTTTGTTTGTCTTTGATTCTTTTGACAATTTTTTTCTATTTATCCTTTTGATCATTTTTCAAATTTCCATTCCATCTTTTCTATTTTGGATGTTCTTTATCTGAAGATATAAGGCATCACCATATAGTTTTCTTCTTTGGTGCCTTTTAATTTTGTTTTAAACAATCATTGTGGGTGAAAATCTTCTTGTAGTTCAATTTTGTACCACTAATGAAAGGAGATTTAAATTTACTTATCAGACAATGTTGGTACTATTTTTGAGGAAAACTTCGGAGCACTTGAGTTATCCTGTGTAGTTTTGAGGCTACATGATTAATTTGAAGTTGAAGCGAGTCAAGTTCCGAAGGGTGATTAGGAATAGATATTGTGTTAACGATATTAGACTCAAACAAGACTTCAAATTGTAAAATAGCCTTAACCTCACTTCGAAGTCTGTTTCCGTACCAATGTTTCAAGTCGATTCACAAATACCTTTTAGTGCAGTAAGGTATGATTATCAGAATCTAAAATCAAAGTTTTGTCCTTTACTTGGTTAATTCATGAGAGAAAGGTTAAGCTTTGTCATTCTGCATCAAAATTTTCTCATAATTTGGTGTGATTTTTCTTGTTTATGGATTCTCTTTGATGTGAAATCTTTTTATTTTTGTTCTTAACAGGCGAAGTCAAAATATGTACCATTGATTGTCAACTTTGAAGTGTTTATTTTGAAGGATAATTTTGTTCCGCAGAGATCCGAAGTGATATTTTACTTCGGAGTGTTGCGGTGCAATTCCAAGTGTTTTTGCTTGTTTTACTCTGATGAGCTCCGAAGTGTTATTTTTCTTCGGAGTACTGCAGAGTATTGTAAATTTTGAAAATTTTGAACTAAAGAGAGGGGTAAGAGTGAGCAAATCTGGGATTTATTGAAGAGTGGATCCATCTATCATTCCAAGTCCACGAACGATTCTTGTGAATGCTTCTTCATTCAGAGCCTTTGTGAATATGTCTGCCAATTGTTCTGTAGTGTGAACAAATTGCACCTCAATATTCCCCTCCTCAACATGACTTTTGATGAAGTGATAGCAAAGAGCTATATGTTTCGTCTTGGAATATTGAACTAGATTGTGACATATACGAATTGCACTTTGAGAGTCACAGAACAAAGGAATTTTTCACATGTTGATGGCATAATCTTTCAGTTGGCTTTGGATCCAAATGATTTGTGAGGTACACGCTGCAGCTGCTACATACTCTGCTTCTGCTATGGAGATTGAGACACAAGTTTGCTTCTTGGATTGCCAGCTAATTAGCTTTTCATCTAAGAATTGACAACCCCCTGAAGTGCTTTTGTGATCAATAGAGCATCCACCAAGATCTGAGTCTGAATAAGCTTGTATGTAAAAGCCGGAGTTTGCAGGGTACCACAGGCCATAAGCAGTAGTGCCATGAAGATATCGAAAAATTGTCTTAACCCCAGCCAAGTGAGGTTCTCTTGGGTCAGCCTGATATCTTGCACAATTACAGACTGCGAACATGATATCAGGACGACTGGCTGTGAGATAGAGCAATGATCCAATCATACTTCGGTATTGCTGTATGTCTGTCTTCTTTTTATCCAATGAAGGATTTAGCCTTGTACCTGCAGGCAATGGAACTTTTGCTTTTGAGCAGTTAGTCATTCTGAAGCGTTCAAGCAAACTCTTCGTGTATTTTTGTTGATTGATGAATATCCCCTCCTTGGATTGTTTTATTTGTAATCCAAGAAAGAAGTTAATCTTCCCCATCATACTCATTTGAAACTTGCTTTTCATTAATTTTTCAATATCTTTTGACAAATTGGGGTCAGTGGATTCGAAGATTATGTCATCCACATAAACTTGGACTAACATCAAATGAGATCCAACTTTCTTTTTGAAAAGTGTTGGATCCACTGATCCTTGTTTGAAGTTTGATTCTTTTAGAAATTTAGTCAAGGTCTCATACCAAGCCCTTGGTGATTGTTTTAAACCATAGACTGCTTTGTCTAGCATATAGCAATGATTTGGATGAATTTTACTTTCAAAACCAGGTGGTTATTCAACAAAAACGGTTTCTTCGAGATCACCATTCAGAAAAGCACATTTGACATCCATT
Source organism: Cichorium intybus (assembly GCA_023525715.1). NCBI lineage: Eukaryota > Viridiplantae > Streptophyta > Magnoliopsida > Asterales > Asteraceae > Cichorium > Cichorium intybus. Next base: position 117,775,983 of record CM042013.1, on the reverse strand, counting down.
TGATAGACATCAAAGTTTTTGTGTGCAGCATAAGCTAAAAATATCCGAACTGATTCGAGTCTGGCAACAGGAGCAAAAGTTTCTTCATAATCAATCCCCTCCTGTTGACAATAACCCTTGACGACCAGCCTAGCCTTGTTCCGAACTACATTGCCTTCGGTGTCTAGTTTGTTACGGTATACCCATTTGAGACCAACAATTGAGGCATTTGCAGGTTTTGGAATTAGCCTCCAAACTTTGTTTCTTTCAAATTCTTTAAATTCCAACTACATTGCTTCAATCCAGTCTGAGTGATCAAATGCATCTTTAACGTTCTTAGGTTCTACCTTGGAAATAAAGACATTGAACATGCACAACTCCGAAGTTTTGTTCAGTTCTACTTGTCTTTGATGAAGTTGTGCACGAGTCAATACTTTATCATGAACATTACCGATGACAAGTGATGGAGGATGATTTCTCGTCCATTTATCCAAAGGAGGATAATTTGGATCAAAGTCAGGACATCCTTCAGCATCGATGTCTTCGATGTCAGAGGGATATCCCGAAGTGGAAGGGAAATCACCCATTAGTAAGTGATTATTTGAATTTGTGTTAGTTTGTGGTGTGTGCATTTGTGAAGTTGAGTTTAAAGTGTGCTCCCCCTGGATATGTGTTGGTGTTGAGGAAGTGGTAGCTCTATCCGAAGTGGCTGAATTCGGAGTGGCAATCTCTGGCTCCCCCTGGATTGTTGGATACATGGATATGATATTGGAGATTGACTGAGGAGATGAGATCGGAGTGTTAGCTCTCCTTGGACTATTGTTTGGCTCCCCTTCAATACTAGCTGTGCCTTCACTTCGGTTTGATGGCTCCCCCTCAACACTTGCATTTCCCATACTTTGGTTAGATGGCTCCCCCTCAACAGATGATGGTCTTTGTACACTACTTGTAGAGGAGTCATCGGGTCCATCTATGAGCTTGGATAATTCGGATTCATGATTATCTGGTGCCCTAGCTTCGGAGTCCGCAGCTCTCACAGGTGGATCGAACAAAAGTGCAAAGTCTATGTCAAATGTTGTGATTGGAACAGCATCTACAGCAGGCTTTGGAAAGATCAATGACATGGGGAATGGATGCAAGGACTTCTTGATGTAATAGTCATCAAACCTTAGATTAAAGGTTTCTTCAATTTTGCGAGTTCTCTTGTTCATGACTCTGTAAGCTTTTGAGTCTTAAGAGTATCCAAGGAAGATTCCTTCTTCTGATTTATCATTGAACTTAGTCAAATGATCCTTCAAGTTCAAGATAAAACACCTACAACCAAAGATGTGAAGAAATTTGACATTTGGTTTTCTTCGATTGAGCACTTCGTAAGGTGTGATGTGGAATCGTTTGTGAATGTAAGATCTGTTTTGAGTAAAGCATGCAGTAGAAATTGCTTCGGCCCAGAAGTACATAGGAAAGTTTGCGAAATTCAGAATGGTTCTAGCTGCTTCACACAAGGAACGATTTCTTCTTTCCACAACTCCATTTTGTTGAGGAGTATAGGGTGCAGAGAAGTTATGACTAATTCCCTTTGTTTTCAAGAATCCATCCAAAGTATGATTTTTGAACTCCGAACCGTTGTCACTGTGCACAGTTCGGACTTTCTTGTTGAGCATCAATTCCATTTTCTTTATGAAGTTGATGATTTCTTCAGCAGCATCTGATTTGTTTCTTAGGAATAAAACCCAAGTGAATCTTGAATAGTCATCAACTATCACAAGAATATATTTCTTCTTTCCAATTGACTCAACTGCGGATGGTCCATACAAATCCATGTAGAAAAGTGAAAGGGGTTCAGTGATTTTGGGATTGATCACTGTTGGATGCCTTTGTTTTGTTTGCTTCCCATGTTCACAAGCAGAACAAAGAGAGTCATTATCGAATTTGAGTGCAGGCATACCTCGAACCAAATCCATAGCCACCAATTTGTTCAAGTCTTTGAAGTTCAGATGGGCAAGTCTTTGGTGCCATAAACAACTGACATCGGAGTTGGCTTTAAAGAGAAGACATAGGGATTGCCTACCGGTTACTGGCTTTAGATTTAAGGGAAACATTGATCCCTTCCTTTCTGATTTCACTAGGACTTCTTTTGTAGCTACTTTGGTGATTACACTCCCTTGGTTGTTGAAAGTGACAGCATTGCCCGTTCCTACTACCAATTGAGATATACTCACAATATTATGTTTTAATCCTTCAACAAATGCCACTCGGCTGATTATGAATTGGCAATTTGTTATCTTGCCATATCCCCGAATTGGACATGTTTCATTATTACCAAAGCGAACGTTTCCAGCATCATCCAAAGTTCTGTAGTCCCTGAGATATTCCTTCTTCCCAGTCATATGTCTTGAGCAGCCACTATCCATATACCATTTTGAATCATATCGCTCATTAGACATAACCTGCAATCAATCAAGAAGAAGTTGGTACCCAATCAATCTTGGGTCCTCTGGGTAAGCAAAGGATTCTTGAATCCACTTTTCTACAGCCTCTTTGGTAATTTCATTTGCATTTAAGTTTATTAAATTCTCCGAAGCCTCATGTGATGAACATGATTCCGAAGAGTTTGAACATGATTCTGAAAGGCTTTTTGACAAAACGGATGAGTCCGAAGAGACTGACAAGGTGCAAGACTTCGGAACCCATATTTGTTTGATTAATTTTGACTTTGAAGCTGTTGAAGTTACTTTAGAAGATGGTGATTTTGAAGACTTGGTTTTAACGGTAAGATTTTCTTTCAAATCATTTCTTTTGCAATTTTGTTTTGTAAATTCAATTGTTGATTTCTTTGACATTGGACTGCATGATGTAGAAGCACAGAGGTACTCTTCATATTCCAATTTGAAATCGTTTAATGAAAGATTTTTATCTTTAAACAGGTCCAAGTTTTTGTCTAGCCAATGATGAAATGTGTCTACCGAATTGTAATATTTTGAAAAAGTTTTCTTCGTTAAGTTTTGAACTTTGGGATTTGGAAAGTTTGGTTTTGTTGGGATAAATGTTGGTTTGGAAAATTGATTTTTGACTTCTGATAAATTTGAATCAGTGATTTTTGTTCCAGAAGTTGAAGCGACTGCATTTGTTGGTATTGAAACTTTGAAGGGTGTTTTCCTTTTTGTAAGATTTTAGGTTTGTTTTGATTTTACAATCATCACTGTTGGATTCGAAATTACAACAGTAGTGTTTGTTTTGGAAGTTGATGCCTGATTTTGAAATTGAGGTTTTTGCAAAATTTTGATGTTATGTACCACAGGCTTTCGAGCGATTTGTGTTTTGTTCTTATCCTTAAAACTTGGAAATAGCATTGAGGGATAAGAGATCTCAGATTTAATTTTGGATGCCTCATTTTCAGCAGATTCAGCATGTGGTACACTCTCTTTTGATTCCATTAACTGAAAAATCCATCTTCGGAGTTATGGGTTTTTCCATAACTTGAATTTGTTTGTAGTTTCGGTTAGTATAAACATGATTGTTGTTTTTAGTATTCAAAATATTTTTCAAATTCTCTGATATTTTCTCCTTTTCATAGCACAAACGGTTGTAAATGTTATGACCATACAACTCCTGCTTTCTTATGTTGATTTTTACTTCCATGTTTTCGTTTACTTGATTTTCGAACATTTTAGATGATGAGAAGAATCCTTCCTCAGTAACTGTGGAGTTATCCTTATCTACCATCTTTTGTAAATCATTATCAATTAAAAGAGCACCACCAGGTTTCACAAAAATAGAGTTTCTGAAATAAGAAACCTTAGGATAAACACATGCAACATGGACTAGTCTTTTGGAAGAGTTTTTGAGATAATATTCATAAGATTCACATTCATCAGAAATTTGAGTCTTAGTTTTAACAATTTCCAAGTTGTCTGAACATTTATTTTCACAATCAATTTTAGTCTTGCCTTTATCCTTCGAAGACAATTGTGAGATGTCTTCGGATGGTGATGCGGATGTGGAGGATGATTTATGCAAGGACAAGGTTGAACAATCAACTTCCTCCAAATCCGAATCAGATTCATAATCATTTTTAGACACAGTTTCTACCACAACATCAGATTTGTTTTCACATTGAGGTACGTGCTGTTTCAAGATTGGAATCTCTTGAGGCAGCAGTGTTAAAAAATTTTCGACAGTTAAGTGTTTTTCAACAGAGATTAAACCATGTTTGTACGAAGGGTTAGTCACTTCGGACCCTGAGACTATCGATTCACATTCATAAGTAACACTATCAACATTCTTAAGCTTGAATTCAATGAAGGGTAACAGTTTTCTGTGTTGCACATTGTAAACATCAGCGAAATGATAAATACGGGTAATGTGAGCATACAGTCGTCTAGCAGTTTCACAAAATATGTTTCGCTGTCTCAAAAGTACATCATTGTTATTTGAAAGTTTTTCTCTAGTTTCTTCTAACAGAGAGATTCTAAGATTGGATTTTTCTAATACTAGCTTCAGGCTTTCTACTCTCCCCCTCAAGCTTAGAAGCTCCTGCTAAGTGAGTACTTCCCTATTTTTAGCATCAACGAGTAATTTGTGCATAACAGAGCAATCACGAGTTATTTCATTTATAATTGGACTAGATTGAGAACTAGGAATTTTAAAAGATGAAAGAAGCTTTGATACCTGTTCTGGGATTGTTAGGTGAGTGTCGTTTGCCATCAAGCATACCTCCTCATCGTCATCAGAAGAGTCTTCAAACCAAGTCTTCGGAGTATCAGCAGCAATCATCTCATGTGTCTCCGAAGTCACAAAACCAAGACCTATAGTTGCTTCAACCTCCAGCTTCTCTTCATCTCCAAACTTCTCCGAAGTGTCCTTTAGAAAGCTCTTACCGACATCATAGGCCATAAAAGCACAATCAGATCGCTTTCTCACTTCCTCATCATCTGAATCCGAAGACCAAACCTGATAAGATCCTTGATTATCATCAGCAGCCATTAGAGCTAGATCTTTGGTCCTTACTCTAACTTCCTCCATTTTTCTTGCGTAGAATGCTTCGTCCTTTACTTGTGGTTTCTTTTCGTTTTGCTTGCGAAGCATGCAATCTTTTGCAAAATGATTCTTGCCATGGCAATAGTTGCAATCATAGCCAGAATCACAATCACCTGAGACCTTTTTCTCTTCAGTCTTTTCTTTGGATGACTTCGAAGTCTGTTTTTCAGATGGCTTCGGGGTTGTCGATTTTAAGTTTTCATCCTTTGGAGTGAATATTTCTGGTTTGGGTTTGGGGTTGAAGTTTGATTTGTTGAAATTCTTCACAAATGGCTTCCCAGAGTTGTTCTTGAAGAAGGGCTTCTTGAATCTACGATTGTTGGCGGCATAGAGAGCAACAGTCTCTCCATTATCATCTACCATATATGCAGCAATGTCTTCATCACTTGATTCTTCATCCTCTTTTGAAACAAGGGCAAGTGGTCCAGAACCAGCCATTTCACTTCTTCGACCCACCACATCGGGTTCATGTGATTTCAGCAGATTGTATAGGGCAGCCAGCTTGTATTTCTCAATATTCTCATAGGATTTTACCATGAGGATGATTGGCCTCCACTCCTTTTAAAGACTATAAAGAAATTTGATATTTATCTCTTGTTTGCTTCTTGTTTCCCCATACTTGTCTAAGGTGTAAATCATGTTGCTCAGACGTTCATAACAAGCTTCTAAGGATTCATTTTCTTCTTGCTTAAAGTTTCCAAAGTCAGCAAGGATTTCTTGAACTTTGCTAGTGTGGAGGATTTTATCTCCTCCAAAATGGAGTTCGAGATTGTCCCACATCTCTTTTGCAGATTTCACATCAGCAATGTGATGGCTTACGTCAGAACCCAAGCCACTTCGCAGTTCACGCATGGGCCTATCATCGTTTTCAAGCTTCTTCATGTTAGCTACATTAAAGACAACGGCTTCTTCTCCGTCAGGGACAACATATCGACCAGCAATGTCTGTGTGTGGACCGTCAGTCACAGACCTCCAAAAGTCTTTGTAAAGTCCAGTAAGAAGTTACTAGAACTGGGGCTTTCGTTGCAGAACCAATGAGGTTTGCATAGTTAAGCATATTGGCATATGTTGCTGTGGAATCAGTCATTTTAATGGATTTCAACCGGATCTTTTCAGTAAAAACAAGTAATAGAGATTTGCAACAGTTGCGGAATGCTAGATCTGAGAATCGAATTAGATCTAGAACTGCAGCAATGAATTTCAAGGTCTACTATCATGTTTTTGAGCTGACTCGCTCTGATACCACTTGTTGGGTGTTGAAATCAGTTGATAGATGAATTAAAACAAAGATTATACTAATAACACAATCAATCACATAAGGATAATATAAGTAAGTTGAATGAACAAGGTGAAATGGATAACTTGTGCCGAATGCTTGATTATAAGATGTGGTTTTACAATGGGGTTTTCTATGTTTGTGGTTTTACAATCTCCTAATCTCACATTCTACACTGCAAGGTATCACTGATATTTATACTGAATCAGTTATACGAATAGTACAACTTTTACAGAGAATATCCTATTAGTGTACTAGCCAATAGGATAGAAGAATCATGCAACACGTATTGTACTATACGTGTGCACACAAAAGACAGATGGACAGGCTGTGAAGTCTTCGGATCCTCCATGCGTAGCACTTCAGAGTCTTCAGACTTCGTGGTCTTCTATTTGTTTATTACTTCGGGGCTTTGGGCAGACAGACTTCGGATAGTTGAGCACTTCAGCACAAATAGTCTCAACAAAATGATATGCAAGTTTATCTATCTATGACATAACTATGAAAGTCTTATACTATGTTTGAAAGTATGGTTTGACATTAAGTCCACTACGTTTTGAAAGTACGATTTGACATTAAGTTGAATAATATTATGAAATTAGGTTTTTGGCATTTAGCCTACTGACAACGCCTAGTAATATCAAGTATTTTAGTCGTTGTTAGGCCCTATTCTTGGTGAATGTATATCATAGATATACTGGTATTTCTCACTTTTTGTGTTAGTGCTTGTGTGCAAGAAAATATTAAAAACAGGGACTAAAAGAGGACAAAATGGAAGAAGTTTGGATCAAGTCAACATCAGTCGAATGAACATGTGTGCCGTTGGAAAGAGGGCATGCACGTCGCGCCACGTCATAGATCAGGCGATTCAAAAAGCGAAAAAACGTTGATAAGGCTATACGCACGTCGCGGCTTTAAGCTTTGCACGCCGCAGGTCGATAGATTTCTCATGTATAAATAGAGGTCTTTAGGTCGGATTTTGGAGGCGAAGATCGAACCCTAAGGTACACTTAAGGCTTCTTTGACTCAGGTTTCGGAATTTCAGCAACCATTCTTGGTATTTCTTATGTTTTTACTTTAATTTTAATGTTATTTAGTTTAAATTAGGTTCTACCCTAGTGTTTCTGGATTGTTCAGACCAGTAGCTTTAGTCTAGGGTTATATATTTTCGAGTTTCAGTACATTGGATCTTCTGTTTTGGTTTATAATTCAAGTAATCATTCGGTTTATGTTTTTATTGCACTTCTTAGCTTTAATTGTGTTTGGATGGTTGTTTGGTTTCATTGGATTGTTTGTTTGCTTCTAGTTTCTGAATTTGGTTTTGGATTTCAGTAAGTGTTTATAGTCTAGGATTGGATTTGATTTAGTTTAGTTGATGTTTGAAATGCATTTTGGAACTTGCTTTGGAATTGTGTTTTTGTTCGATTTTTGGAAAAGTAGAGTTAGTCCCTCTGGCTGTAGCATGACACTCCAGTTGGTAAGCTATCGTCCTATCTTGACCGCCAAGCTATCGTCCTATCTTGACAAACTTCTTATGAAAGGCTTTAAAAGCAAAACGATGATACGTTTCAGTTATAAGGATTTTAAAAGCAAGTGTTATGAAATGATATGATTACAAAGGTTTTGAAAATGATATATGTTATGTTGATAAATGTTTTGTGTCCAAACCCATGTAGCTCATGACACGTTTTCGTCTTACGTATTTTATTTTATGCCAAGTATATCAGGTTCTAGACATGAGAGATAGAAGCAAGTAGATGACCCAAAGGAATTGGGATCTTAGATGGAGTGAACCTTGGCTGATATCCTGGTTTGTAATCCTAACTTGCTTTCTATGGTTTAGTTTGATATGAAGTTGTAACCCCCGTACTTGTTCAAACATTTGTACTACTTAATTGTTTTTTGTTGGGACCAAATTTTTTAAGGCATGACACGAGGTCATGAGAAAAGTTTTTAAAGTTTGACAATTTATTTTATAAAGAAACACGGTTTTCGAAATATGAGATTTTTCAATACCGAGTTTTATAAAATACTACACCAGCTATTGTGCTTTTGGCGTTATTACGCTTTTGGCGTTAATGTGTTTTTGGCGTTAATGCGCTTTTGGTGTTAATGCGCTTTTAAAAATATAAAAAAGAGACAAATTTTAGGGTGTTACAATATACCCCTTCCTAGGTCACGAACTGACATATACCCCTCCATACCTGCAGCCCTTTTGCACAGAGCTCACTATACATCTATTGCAATCTTCGATGGTGACAACAATGTTCAATCCGTTAACTGTGAAGTCCTCAGTCCTGATAAGACCACAAAAAGGGTTTAGTTAACCAAATATCGATTTGCCAAAGCTCTGCAACTTCCCATCTATGAGGCAAAAGAAATAGTCCTTCCAACAGCTGAACAACTCGTTGACATGTTCAACGAGATGGGGTATGAACCACGGCTCAGTGGTATCGGAAGCTTCAAAAAGAAACCTCTTCCCGACCTATGGAAGTATTTCTTTGGGTTCTTCCTGTGATGTCTCTCTGAGAGAACATCAGGGTAGGACTCTGCAAGCCCGTCCTTTCTGAGTCTCTTGTATATGATATACTATGAGGTCAAGGTCAACTTCACTTCAATCTTATGGACTGATATCTGCTCACACATTAACCACTCGGCAAAGGGGACTGAAATCTCTAATGCTAGATTCTGGGCAATAGTGGTTCATGACCAATACCAACGAACAGACTTCATTTATGATCCTGCCCTGCCGGGAATGAGGTACTCTTACATCACAGTTCCAACTGTTGATAAAAACTCTACTCAATATGCCGCTCAAATTCCTCATGTTATGCTCGCAAAGTTCTGACTTGATAACGCTATTGTTAATATGTATCGTTCCACCCTCACAATGTCATATCCAACACGTCCAACTACTCAGACCATTGTTACAAAAGCCCCTTCAAAATCCAAAGGAAAGAAAAAAGGGTGCCAGAGGACCTAGCAGTCCGAAGGTAGTCAAGAAAGGCTGCGGAACAGCCTCCTAGCAAAAGACAAACAAGAGGAACAAAGAAACAAGTAATCGTGGAGGAATCTTCGGATACAGAAAGAACCCACTCCGAAGATGTCCATGGAGAAGAAAACGAAGAATAATATCACTCCAAAGCCATGTCTGCCTTCAGACCACCTTCTCTACCACCAACCACTACTCCACAAACCTCCACCATTCCCACTGAACAAATATCCACCACCATTCCTCTTACCATCACTATACACACCACATCTTCAGATGTACCTCCCATCTCATCCTTCGTAGAAATACCAAGATCCTCTGAACCCATATCCACCACAATATAAACTCCAATAGCATCCACTCCTCAAACATCTGAACGCATCATCACATCTTCAAACCCATTGCTAAACATTCCCACCTTTAGCATCGACATCTCATTACCTGAGTTTGAAATGCTAGAATCACCTCAACAACCACCTCCCACTTCAGCACCTTACTTTGAAGCCTTTCATATGGCTCCGTTGATTGTTGAAGAGACCGATGAAGAGTTACAAGATGGTGATATTATGCTGATAAAGTAGTATAAGACTCTAAACTCCAAGCTTGATGTCCTCATTCAAGCTCAAACTAGGTTTGATCCAACAAAACCAACTGTGGGAGACATTTAATATACAATAGAGGATATAAAGATTAATCTATCTGAAGAACTCAGTAACTCTGTCAAGCAAGCTGAGAAGAGATTGATGGATCAACAAGTCTAGATCCAGTCTATCCTTGAGCAGAAAATTCAATCCGCTATTTCCAAAGTGGACTCCAAACACAAACTGATTTTGGAGTAGATTGAGAAGAAAATGAAAGAATTTGCTGATAAAGTGGTGTCCTCGAACTCTGAAGTACTGAAGGGTCTACAGGACCTTCGTACTGAAACTCAAAATTATCAGCAAGGTACCAAGTTTGAAAAACAACTTGATGAGGCAAAAGCTAAAATCGAAGAGCTGACAACCGCCCAAACTGCTTCGGAGGATACAAAGTTTGCTGATGAACTTCAGAAGACGAATGTTGTTCTTAACCAAGGCATGGCTACAAGGTTAAGAACTATATTACAGCCTCTCATCAACTTTGCGGATAGCATATCCAGACCTCAGTCTAGACCAACTCCTGCTCAGCATGAGGCTCATCCTTCACAAGGGGAGAAGTAGCGATCACAACCTCCGAAGCCACAACAACCACAGCAGCAACTACTTCTCTTGGCACACCACCATTTCTCACATCTTCGGGTCCCACATACTCAACAATTACAACCACTACTAAGGGATCTTCCGAAGCTGGGGTATCAACTCAAAAGAAAGATGAATGTTTGATCGTCCCATACATGGAGCAAGTGTACAAAGCGAAATGTGAAGACTTTGCGAAGATGTTGAAAATAAATGCCTTTGCAAATGAAGATGGAAAATGGACGGTTGAGGCGATACAGTCCTTCGGATTTGCTGATCTGAATGTTTTTAATAGACTTCCCCTTCAAAGTTTTAACACAAGCAACTCTGATGATCAACAATTGGACATCCCTTTTAATCTGAAGACTTTTTCCTGCCTTCAATTCGTCCAACCTATCACGAATGAGCAGAGGCCTACCTACTGGAGAAAAAAGATAAATTTTCACGCCATGTTCATCCAAAATCAAAAAATTGTATGGAGCTCGAAAAAGATTGTGAAGCTCATATCAATCAAAGAAGCCGAAGTGTTTGAAGACTTCCAGAACTACGAATTTTTCGTTCTTTGTGATTCTAAGGAAGAGGAGTCCAGGTTTACAATTATAGACTTTCCAATAATGAATCCAAACGACTTCATTGAGATTCCGGAGATCATGAGGAGATACCCTAGACATGTTGTTGAGACTGTGATAATTTTCAATGCTGCTAAAAATCATGTCAAGAAATTTTGCGTAACTACATGTTACGGTTTGCAAAGAATGATTTGGAGATGTGTACCTTCTTCAAGCAGCCATTGAATACCCCACCAATCACAGTTCGTAATATCACAAGGTTTAGGAAGGGGGAGATACTTCAAGAACCTTATGGGGTAGTCTTCAAAGGACTAAAAAACGAAACAGAAGTCATTACAAAGTTCTTTGAAATTGACTATGTTGGCCTCAACCCCTCGTCCCTGATTACAAGCATGATTACAAATGTGAACACATGCCCTGTCAATACTCATGATGTGAAGAAAAATTTCATGGAGCATATGGCTTGGTGGTTCGCCATCAGACAGACTTTGAAGAGGGGATTCAAGAGGAACTTAGCTCAATAGGCTTCGGATGCACTTCACACAAAGGGGGAAATTGTTGGAATATTTGTGATGAAGTGCTTGCCCATCCGAAGACCTGAGTGTACGAAGTGAAGACCATGAACCTGAAGACTCCGAAGGATTTCTCCTAAGGATCTGAAGGCTTATTTGTAACAACTTTGTTAAGCATGCATATGCAGTAGGCTACGTGTTGCACAATACTCTATTCCAATTGGCTAGTACACTGTAGGAAAATTCTGCATTATCTTTTTTACTATTCGTATCTTGTGTTATTCATTGTTCTTAGGTATAAATGCTCGTGTTGATTACTTGTTTGGAATCAATTCATCGTATTACTTGTTTATCATACTCATTGATTGAATTTCACACCCAACAACAATTTTGTGAAGTTTGTACATCCTTCGTATAGAGGCTTCTCAGCATCTACAAGTAGTGATTGAAACTTTTCATGATCCTCTACAAAACTATGTTCTGTTTCTTTTACCATTTCAACTGTCTCTGTGGCATCTGTTGGAAATTATTGTAAAATTTATGTAGTCAGCATTATCATAATATACATCATGCCTTTAGGTGGCTCATCTTTTTCTCCATGCTTGATCCATCTTATATATGTTTTATCCATTTCCTTGCTAAATAAATGAAGATCTACCTCGTCCACGTCTAGTGAATAATGGTCAAACAATTCACATACGGACATGGAATTTGTATTTTTTTCTCTTCGTGTCTTAGTGGATCCATGTTCTTCTGGATCTTCAAATTTCTGACTCTGAACTTTACAAACGCATCAACTCCTTCCACATACGCTGTTTTGGTTCTATGAGTTACCATCCATGACTTGTCCATCCGTTAATAATAACAATAATAACAAACTGCAAATTAGACCTAATTCTGCAATTTATAAGATCTCAGACCAATAATCTGAAATACATACCACATTTTTGAAAGCTGCTTAAACTAATTACCTTATCAGTTATTGTATGTAAATCGAATGAACAAATTTTGGTCTTCGTTACTTTGTCGCAGGTCGTTTGAATGCTGCGCAATTCTTCGACGAAACATGTGAATTAATGATGTATGTTTTCTTATTTGTTTTTAAATTTATGATAAGTATTTCGTATTCATAAAAGTTTACATTTTAGTCTCGAACTTTTAAATATGCCAAATATGAAACTAGATTGTTATAAATGGTAGAAATTTGAAAGTTTGATGGTAAACAACACAATTACTTTGTTTTTTCCCAATTGAGAGTATTATGCTATAAATAACACCATTTCTTTGTTTTCCCAATTGAGTAGATTCCATATGTAACACAATCTAGAGCCTTTTTCATAGACATAATACCAAACTATGAAACCAAAAATCCATTGACATAAACCAGAAACAAAAATTACACAAGTCTATTTCTTGAAATCCATTGACCAAAAATCTATTGCCATTATTTTAATAACACAATCTATAAACAAAAAAAAGGAAGATTTGTTCATGCAATATACATTTTTAATATAGTTGCATTAATATGATATACTTTTACATTTACCAAACTAATAAACCAACAATCCATTGTCATATACATTAAATAAGAAGATCACGAATCTCAAAATACTTATACGCAACCATATTCCAGTGACAATGCATGCACATTTCGTATGCATCATATGTGCTAGATTGAAATGCAATTACCCTCTCAGTTGTGTGCCCCTGCTTCGGGAAAATCACATAGAAACGATCTCTTTTTAGCTTACGTAGTCGTTTAATTTCTTCAAGTATCATTTACAATTTGTTAACTGCATCACATATGTTTCGGTGTCTTGCAAATCAATCAAATAAAATTTTACTTCCACCACGACAAGTAGATTCCCCATTGAATATTAGAATTATTCCAAGAGTCAGAATGGCTCCTACATGGCCCTTGTGATGCACCTTGAGTAAACGTGGACCAGCAAATCTATAATCTCTGTTCTGTAAAAAGTCATACTGCATTTAACAATTTATAATCAGTATTAAAAAATCGCAAAAAAAATTTCTATTAATTATTCATACGTACCACTGCTTGTTGGAATAACGCTTCAGGGTTTTCTGCACTTAAACACTTTTTTCAGAAATTCCATCTCCTCAGCATAATGAAAACCCTGATATGGGTGAATACTCTCAAGGTCTACTCGTTCAAGCACATAACTACTTTCGCACATTCATATAAGGCCCTTTGAACTGCTTAGCAAAAAGAGAAAATGCAAAAGGTGAAGACGTGACAATCGAGTTTAAGTACGGTTTAAAATCAGAAATTACTTACCACATTTTCAAAGTCATCATGCTTTGAAGAGACGAAGATGCTATGAGAGTAACAATATCAAGCACGAGATGTTCTAGGAGGTCATCAAGGATAGCCATCTTAGTCGAAGACGAACATAAATTCATCATCTGAATGTTAACGTTGGTGAAGAAGAACATATAAACAATGAACCCACTTGTTATTCGGATTTATTGGAGAGAACGATGAACATGGTGAAGAGGGTTTTGAAGAAATAAAGATGTACGAGATGTATATTCCTCATCTTAATGTATAGTGGTTTAAATACACAAACCTGTCTAGTCGAATTCCTCATCTGAATGTATCGCAGTTTTCAAAAAGAATTTCGGAATACAAAAGATCATGAAATAAGTTGCGATATGATGCATGGCAGCAAACAAAACAGGGGTTTCAAAAAAAAAAGATTTTACTTATTTTGTTGATATTGCATTGTTTTTCAATAAACAACAGTTATAAGTGGTTGAAAAAAGTTTGACTTTTTTAAAAGGTGTATACAGGGTCCATAATCCATCCGAACCATTCCTGGTTGACCATAACCCATCACAACCCTTCATAGTTGACCATAACCCATCACAACCCTTTCTGGTTGACCATAGCCCATCACAGTCCTTCATGGTTGACAATAACCCATCACAACCCTTCCTGGTAGACCATAACTCATCACAACCCTTCCTGGTTAACCATAACCATCACAACACTTCATAGTTGACCATAACCCATCACACCTCTTTTTGGTTGACCACAACCCATCATAACCCTTCCTGGTTGACCATAACCCATCATAACCGTTCTTGGTTGACCATAACCTATCACAACCCTTCATAGTTGACCATAACCCATCACAACCCTTCCTGGTTGACCATAACCCATCATAACCCTTCATAGTTGACCATAACCCATCACAACCCTTCATAGTTTACCATAACCCATCACAACCCTTTCTGGTTGACCATAACCCATAACAACCCTTCATGGTTGACCATAACCCATCACAACACTTCCTGGTTGACCATAGCCCATCATAACCCTTCCTGGTTGACCATAACCCATCACAACCCTTCATAGTTGACCATAACCCATCACAACCCTTCATAGTTGACCAAAACCATCACAACCCTTCTTGGTCGACCATAACCCATCACAACTCTTCTTGTTGACCATAACCCATCACAACCCTTCATAATTGACCTTAACACATCACAACCGTTCATAGTTGACCATAGCCCATCACAACCCATCACAACCCTTCATACTTGACCATAACCCATCACAACCCTACATAGTTTACCTTAACCCATCACAACGCTTCATAGTTGACCATAACCCGTCACAACTACATCCTAGTTGACCATAAACCATCACAACCCTTCATAGTTGACCATAACCTATAACAACCATTCCTGGTTGACCATAACTCCTCACAACCCTTTATACTTGACCATAACCCATCACAACCCTTCATAGTTAACCATAACACATCACAACCCTTCCTGGTTGACCATAACCCATCACATATTTCCTGGTTCACCATTACCCACCACAACCCTTCCCATCACAACCTTTCATAGTTGACCATAACCAATCAAAACCCTTCATAGTTGACCATAACCCATCACAACCCTTCTTGGTTGATCATAACCCATCACATCCCTTCATAGTTGATCATAACTATGACAATTGTAAATTTTGGTCAACAAAAGTCAACTGTAGTCAAACGAAGCATACGTTAATCCATGTGTTGAAAAGTTACTTTCCATAACTTTTGCGATGAATTATTAAATATTATAATACTACGTATGCTAATTCAAAACAATTATCGAGTAAACGCTGAAAATACGGATAATAGACTACTGTAGCGTAAAAATTAGATAATCGTACAATTATTATTTTGAAAATAATAATATTCATAAAACGATCTACTCGCGAATACGAACCTGTGGATATATAGAACGTCGAAAACGGAGTTCGTATGTGAAAGTTACAACGATTAAACCGTTATGAGCGGATAAATGTACACAGGGTTTGGACTCAAAATACAAAATGTGGTGTCTTAAACATCAATTATGAAATAACAATTCATATATTATGGAATGTAATAATATCTAGTATTTAATTTCAAAGCCAAATTCAAATTTCCAGTAAAATGCCGAAAATCGCGAAATCGGAAGAATACTGCTCTTAAACGCGTATTTCAACATCCAACGAGTTATAATTCAATCAAAATAAATGTTTGACAATGTTTTTATACAAAATAATTATTTAGAACTTTGTTTCGTCAAAAACTCATAAAATTTCACTAAAACGTCTTACGATTTTATAAAAATCACCTATTTTTATAAGTATATTGCTATTTATTTAAAAACCACCCCACCCCACCCCCTACCCCACCCCCATCGGCTGAAGGCAATATCCCAACACAATCAAGGAGCACTATTCATAATCTAGCTCTTTGAAAAGGCTAGGAATAAAAAATGCAAATAAAATCAAACAAAAAGATATTAAACAAATACATATTTTCCAACACTCCATTTGAAACAAACTAACACACACACACTTCTCCCTCATCTCTCTTCCTCCCCTCGGCTCAAACACTCCACCCCCATCTCCTCTCCAACCCGCCACCACCATACACCACCATAAACCACCGCCGGCCACCACCATACACCACCACTATCCACCATTTTCAAGTGTTTTTGCAATCTTTTTGGTAAGACAACTCCCTTTTGTGATTTTAAAGACTATTACACAAGTTTTATTCCAATTACACACACTAACATATATGAAAAACCTTTGGGTAATAGCATTGTTCAAGGGTCCTCCAAGCTCCAAGGCTTGGATCTTTGTTCCTACCGCTAATCTCTCAAGACTAACCTAGTTTCTAAACAAAGCACGCTTCAAGGGTGAGTTCATACCCCTCATTTTCATCTTTTCTAAACTTTTTGGGGGAGAATACAAGTTTATATACTATAAATGTTGTTTTATCCAAGTTTATATGTGTTTAAATGTTATAAAAGATGATTTACACAAGTTCATAAAATTAATTGTTGTGTAAAAATGTTTTTGACATGAAATATGGTTAGATCTATGTATTATAAACATTGTGATATATTATGGTTGTGTAAAAGTTTCCAAACTATAAATAAAGTGTGTAAAAATGCTAGATTTTGAATAAAAACGTTATAAAAACGAAAACTAGAAGTTGTGTACAAATGACCTTGACATGAAATACAGATAGATCTATGTATTATAAACATTATGACACATTTATGTTTGTGTAATTAGTTACAAAACTATAAATAAAGTGTGTAAAAATGCTAGATCTTGAATAAAAACGTCATAAAAACGTAAACTAGTAAAAACTACGTTTTTGTAACCGGAAATACTACTTTCTAGCAAAAATGGTTATAATCAAGTTATTACACCATTATTGTGGGAAATACTTTAAAAGATGATATTTATAATCATTTGGATAAGTTATTTCGTTATTATTCGTAAAAATATGATTATCACAACGGAATACTAAAAATAGACTATTATTGGAATAGTTTACGAACACAAGGTTATTACGACATTTTGGACAAGATAAAATAATTATATAAAATTATATAATTATTATACATTCCTATATTATCATGAGAAAAATGATAATGGATGATTACAAGAGTTTTCATATACAAATTTTACGTAAACAAGTTGATGGAATACATACATTTTTGTGAGATGGATCTTCACAGTACTTTTATAAGTAGCTACTATAAGTCCTGAATTTATAACCAGAGTCTTGGTAAGAGTGCGTGATATTTGAGTATAGATCTATACGGGCTTGACAACCCCGCACCTGAGCTGTTAGCTACAGCTAGACCGGCAGGTCTGAGGTGTCCAAATGTCTAACATTCCGACGCCTGAAGAACGTGGCAGCAGGCCAACTAGTCACAGTATGGTTATTGGGTGTCTCACAGGGAAAAATAATCAACTTTATATTTTTTTATAAATTGTTTACGTGAAAATATACATTCTAAGGAATTTACACTACAATTTTCGTATTACATTTTAGTCATTGGGATTTAAAGACTAGGACATTTTTATGAGAAAATATTGGATTTTCTTGGTTTTCAACACTATCAATCATAAACAAAGGACTTTTCTTATGCAAAATCTTATGAACTCACCAACTTAATTGTTGACACTTTTTCAACTACTTGTATTCTCAGGAAATTGATAATGTTGTAAATGTACGATAACTGATCTCCACGAACAAGGTTTTTAAGCCTATTACCGTGTGACAGATATGTATTTTATCTATATTATGCGGAATAAATAAGAGTTGCGGAATAAAATAAAACGGTAAATCTAAACTAGACAGTATTTAAATAGACAGAAAGCGGTAAATAAAGTAAATGTTAGAAGTTAGAGGTTAGATGTAATAAACGCCATTATCAACGATAACGTGTTTTTACAATAAATAAAAAGGTTAGAAGTTAGAAGTTAGAAGTTAGATGTAATAAACGCCATTATCAACGATAACGTGTTTTTACAATAAGTAAAAAGGTTAGAAGTTAGAAGTTAAATGTCTCGGTTAAATACAGTCCACATATGTTTTGGTTGTCACGGTTCAATTCGGATGTATTTGAGATTTGGTACAGTTGATTTATAACAGTTTAAATAAATCAATAACGACACGGATAATTTTAAAAGAACTTATCGGTAGCTGCGGAAGATAGCGTTTTTCTTGATATGTCGATTTCTTGTTCTTCACGGTAAGATGAGGTTTTGGTGATTTTTGGTGTCGGGTAGAGGTTGTTTAGAGGTTTAGAGTTTGGTGTCGGGTAGAAGTTGTTTGGAGGTTTGAGGTTTGGTGTCGGGTGGAGGTTTTGTTTCTTGCGGTTTTGCGGTTTGATCCTCGTTGCCAAATGCAGAGATTTGAGTGTCTTGAGGTTTCTGGTCGTGGGTTTCTTAGAGAGTATATGAGTGTATAATACTTGGTTGATTGGGTGTAACAAAATAGCAAGAGAAAGGCTCAATTTATAGTTGCTGAAGAACAGCCATCGCGTCGCGTCGCGAAGGGGCGTGTGTCGGGTTGCTTTTGGTCGGCCACTGGTTAGTGCGTTGGGTTGGTAGTCTCGCGATCAAGAAGTTGGTGGTGTCGCGTTGGGTGTCTTCGCGATGGAAGTCTTCGCGTCGCGACCATGCTGGCCGTCGCGTCGCGATCGTTGTACGATCTGGTCTTCTGTCTTTGTTCTTCTCTTCACGTCGCGACCATAGGGTCTGTCGCGTCGTGATTGCTGTAGCAGTGTGATATTTTGTATTTTGCTCTTTGGTTTGAAGCGTTACTTCCTCAGGTTTGGATGATTTCTCAAAGTTTCTCGGTTCTAGATTTATTCTTGTTTTTGATCTCGAATTCACGCAATCTGAAATAAACTGATAATATTTGTTAGATAATAACAGTTCATCTTATTTCAGTGATTTTCACATACAAAAATATATTTTTAAACAATTTCCCCCTATGTGATCATTACTGAAATAAGAACAGATTAAAAGGTAAGGTTGAAAATTCTTGTAATTTGGATAAGACATTTATAAAACCATATCACTTGTTTTGAAAGAGTGTGACTAGATTTTACTTATGTTTTGAAAAATGTTTGTCAAGAATATTTGTTTCTAAACCAAAGTCTCGAGTTCGATTATCAAAAGGTTTTTGTATATGTATTTTCATAATATTCCTTAAGATTTTATAGCATTTATAAAGACGACAAGTGATCTTAATAGGTCGATTCAGATGAACTCTCATAGGTATAGCTCACACTTGACTGAGGTGTTTGTTTGTTCTGGGTGCAGAACTGGTGTATAATCACTAAAGATGAGTGATATCTCTCAGTTTGAAGGTGTTGACTTATGCTTAATGTGGATTTATACCTATATACTTTAGTCACTTGGTCTTCATATTAGATAATCAATCACATAAGACTGGTTTCGGCATTACTCAGAGGGTTTCTTCATTCATGCCATTGATGTTCACTCTCTCTCCGTCGGTAAATACCTGTAGAGGGGTTTAGAAATTTTCATAGTGCAGTTTGCAACTAAGAATATTCAATTATGAAGGCTACAGTATCCCGGTAAATCTTTGGTTTTGACAGCTATATTTGATAAAGCTTTTGAGAATTCGTTGTTTTGAGAGGTGTCTGTCTTGATGGATTGTTGTTGTAAATCTTCCTTTTCTTTGGTGATGTGTTCACCTTTGTCTTTTCTTGATTTTCGCGAATACCTTTTGTAAAAGATATCTGATGTGGTTACCATTTGTGATTTGTTGACAGCATTTGTTGGATATGACTTTGTTGTTTCTTCTTTTGTCAGATTCGTTATGTCAGATGATCAGTCTTTTCTTTGAAGTGGTTTGATTGAGGATAGGGATAGGTGATATAATAGACAGTTTGTCTAATATATAAGAAAATGAAAGTATCGTCCCTGGTCATTTTGATATCTAAGCAAAAATGAGACTAGTATCACGGTATAAGAGTATAAATCCTATAAGTCATAACGAAAACACCTTTGCTCACAGAAATGAATTCCACTTAGCATTTAAAGACGAGGCACAATTTCTCACATGGGTTTGGTTTTCATCTGAATCTCCTGATCTTATGTCCCTTTACAGATAAAATCGTTATAATTGAAATAAATTCAAAGGGAATAGGAGAATATACATAACAAAAATGTTTGAAATTTGAACCTTCTCTTTAATTTAGAATCAATATAACTGAGAACATTCATCGAGCATAAGTATCTGAAAATTTAGTCAAGAAGATGTTAATCACATGGTTCTATAAAAGCTTATTATAACAAGTCTTTTATTGTATTTTTGAAGATTTGTTTTTCTGAATGTTTTTGGAAATTTTGGTTATTTGAATGTTTTTTTTTTTTTTGGAAAATTTTGTTTATGAAAGTAAACACTCTTTTGTACAAACAAAAAGTAAGAGATTAGGGATGGATGTTATCTGGATTCAACATTCCTAGACGGCCTAGGAAGTATTGAAACTTGGTTTCGTCTAGAGCCTTAGTAAAGACATCGGCAATTTGATCTTCTGTGTTTATGAAGTGCAATTCGATATGACCTTTTTGTATGTTGTCTTTGAGGAAATGATATCGAATATCAATGTGTTTTGTCATGGAATGGTGCACTGGATTGTGAGAAATGGCGATTGCGCTGGTTGAGTCACAGAATATTGGAATTTGTGATACTTTGTAGCCATAGTCACGTAATTGAGTTTGCATCCACATGACTTGTGAACAGCAGCTTGCGGCAGCTACATATTCAGCTTCTGCAGTTGAAGTGGACACGCATGATTGTTTCTTTGAAGTCCAGCTTACTAGTCTGCCTCCAAGAAATTGGCAAGAACCAGATGTGCTTTTTCTGTCTAGTCTGCATCCTCCATAGTCGGAGTCGGTGAAGGCATTAAGCTGAAAATCAGAGTTAGCTGGATACCAAAGGCCAAGAGATGGAGTTCCTTTAAGATATTTGAAAATTCTTTTCACAGCTATGGCATGAGATTCCATAGGATTGGCTTGGTATCTGGCACAGACACATGTAGAGAACATGATGTCGGGTCTGCTGGCTGTGAGGTATAGGAGTGATCCTATCATTCCTCGATATTTCTTTTGATCAACAGGCTTGCCATTTAAGTCTGCATCTAATTTGTAACCAAGGGCCATTGGGGTTTTTGCTGTATTTGAGTTGTCAAGAGAAAAACGAGTTAGAAGATTTTTAACATAATTTTCTTGATTGATGAAAATTCCATCTGACGATTGTTTGACTTGTAGTCCAAGAAAAGTAGTCATTTCTCCTATCATGCTCATCTCAAATTTGCTCTTCATCAAATCTGCAAACTTGATACTCAACGATTCATCAGTAGAATCGAAAATTATGTCATCGACATATATTTGAACGATTAACAGATGTTTATTAAAAATTTTACGAAAGAGAGTTTGATCAATTGAACCTCTTTTGAATCCTGATTCTTCTAGAAATGTTGACAGTGTTGAATACCAGGCTCGAGGTGCTTGTTTTAAGCCGTAAACTGCTTTTTGTAACTTAAAACTGTGATTTGGGAACTGTGGATCTTCAAAACCTGGAGGTTGTTGAATATACACATCACGATCAATCTCTCCATGTAAAAATGCACATTTTACATCCATTTGGTAAACTTTGAAGTTCTTGTGTGCTGCATATGCTAGAAAGATACGAATGGCTTCGAGTCTTGCAACTGGAGAATAAGTTTCATCGTAATCGATTCCTTCTTGTTGAGAATAGCCCTTGACGACAAGTCTTGCTTTGTTTCGACAAACTATGCCTTGATCATCGGTTTTGTTTCTGAAAACCCATCTTGAACCTACTACAGTAACATCGGGAGGAGTAGGAACAAGATCCCATACTTGGTTTCTTTCAAATTTAGCTAGTTCTTCTTGCATGGCTTTGACCCAGTCTGGATCTTTGAGAGCTGAATGGATGGTTTTGGGTTCTGTCATGGATAAGAATGCTCCGTATAAACATTCATTTGAGGTAGCGGCTCTTGTTTGAATACCAGAATTGGGATCTCCTATAATTTGTTCTGCAGGATGATTTCTGGTCCATTTGTTTAGGCGAGTTTTTTCAGGTATTTCGATTGGTGTTTCTATGTCCCATTGTTCTTCTTGGTCAGGTGATTCTGTTGGGAATAGATTTTGGTTGTTGTCAGATATGTCTTTTTGGATTATAGGGTGAGAATGAGGTAAAGAAGGTTCCCCCATAGATGATGCACTGGGATCATTTTGGACAGGTGGATTGGGAGTGTTTAAAGAGGAATTCAGTGTTGGTAATTCCCCCTCGACTTGACCTGCATTTTTTTGGTTTGATTGTGAAGTTTCTGCATCGGAGGTTCCTGTAGGAATTGTAGAAGATGTTAGAAATTCAGAACTATAAGCGGTTTTGGGTTGTTCAAAAAGTAAATCAAGATCAATTTCTATGTTCATGTCAGGAGATGGGGTTTGTGGAATTGGATTTTGAAAAATAGTATCTATCATTTGTGAACCAAAATGTTCACGATCCAATTTTCTGACATAAAATTCATCGAAGTGGACATCGGTACTTTCTTCTATTACTCTTGTACGTTTGTTCAGTACTCGATAAGCAGCTGAGGTAAAAGAGTAACCAAGGAAAATTCCTTCGTCTGATCTTGATTCAAAATTTGAAAGATGATATTTGTTATTCTTTATGAAGCATCGACAACCAAAAATATGAAAGAATTTGATGTTTGGTTTTCGGTTATTAATGACTTCATATGGTGTTTTATGAAGTTGTTTGTGGATTAAAGAACGATTTTGAGTATAGCAAGCTGTGGCTATTGCTTCTGCCCAGAAGTATTGTGGCAGATCAGCAAAGATGAGCATTGATCTTGCAGCTTCACACAGAGTTCGGTTCTTTCTTTCAACAACGCCGTTTTGTTGAGGAGTGTAAGGGGCTGAGAAGTTGTGTTCGATGCCTTTGTTTTTGAGAAATGAGTCTAGAGTTATGTTTTTGAACTCTAAACCATTGTCACTTCGGATTCTTCGAACTGGTCGTTTGAGCTTTAATTCAATCTGTTTGATGAAGTTGATTATTTCCTCAGGTGCTTCTGACTTTAGCCTTAAAAAGAAAACCCAAGTAAAGCGTGAGTAATCATCAATAATAACTAGGATGTATTTCTTCCCTTTTATGCTTTGGGTTTTTGCAGGGCCGCAAAGATCAATGTGCAGTAATTCTAGTGGTTCGGATACACTAGATTCAGGAATGCTTTTATGAGAGGATTTGGACAGTTTTCCTCCTTCACAAGCTGCACAAAGAGTTTCATTATCAAGTTTCAGAAGCGGCAGTCCGCGAACAAGATCATTTGCAATCAACTTGTTGATGTAGCCGAAGTTGAGATGGGAAAGACGACGATGCCACAACCAACTAATATCAGCTGAAGCTTTGGATAAGAGACAGATGTCTGGTTTTCCATAGATAAGGTCCATATCTAGTGGATACATGTTGCCTAGACGATCAGAATTGACTAGAATGGCTTTGGTCTTGGCATCCGTGATTATGCTTCGCTGTTTGGTGAAAAGAACTTCATGATTGTTGTCACAAAGTTGAGAAACGCTGATTAGGTTGTGTTTTAGGCCGTCAACGTAGGCTACTTTCTTGATGGTGAAGTGACCATTTGTTATGTTTCCATAACCTTTGATTCTTGCAGTCATGTTATTTCCAAAAGTCACATCTTGTTTGGATTCTGTGGGTTTGAAGTCTCGTAGAAAGCTTTGGTTTCCTGTCATATGCTTGGAGCAGCCACTATCGATATACCATGTGCCATCCTTGGGCTCTCCAGCACAAAATGCCTGCAATTAGACAGAAATTTTAGGTACCCAAACCATGGTGGGTCCTGATTTGTTAATGGTTTTTGATGATTTGGAATCATTGTAATATTTGTTGATTGGACGGAACGATTGAGGCTTAAGTTGATTTATTAGGTTTTCCCAAAGTGAGATTTGATTTTGAAAACCTGTCATTTGAAATGATTTCTGATTTTGTGAAAAGTATCCTATATGTGAAGATCTGTTTGATATCCTTTCTTTGTATCTGGGATCTGAATGGTTTTGGAAAACGCTTTGATGATTGAATGGAATTTGGTGAAATGATGGTTTCTGAAAGTTCCTTGAGAGATTGAAGTTTATCTTTTGAAAGTGACTTTGAATCGGTTTTTGAAAAGGTATTTGTTTTGGATTAAAGGTTTGTTTTTGTGGCACAGCGCTTGGTTTCAAAGGTTTTTCTTTGAAAACAAAGGGCCTGCTTTGTTCTATTGGTTTATTGACAGCTTGAATGGTTTGTTTATTTGTCTGTTGTTTCTTTGAATACTTTTGTCCCAGATTGTTCTTTCCAATAAAGGTTGAATTTAAAGAGGGAAAGACAGTTGGAGCAGAAGTACTACCATTTTGATAATCAGAATTTTCTCCATTTAAGAAATTTTCAAGTTTGATTGTGCCATCATTCCTTGTTAGTTTAGTAGATCTCAATTGATGAGTTACTGAACTAGCAGAGTCTGATTCAGATTTTAAGACTCTTTTGAAAGACTTTTTGGAAACCGTGAAAGCAGTATCATCTGGGCTACAGTTGATAACTGTTTCGTCATATGAATCGTCCTCATTAGCAGATGAGAAAAAGTCTGGTTGAGGTGATTTAGAGTTTTCACTAATTTTCCCATTTTTCTTTTCAGTTTCTTCATTTTCAAAACATTCTCTTCCAATTCCCGGTTTATAATTCGTATCAATTTTGCCAGTTCCTAAGTTATTTGCTTTAGTGAAAACATCATCACTCAATTTTCTGGCAATATTGATAGAATCCAGTTTTCCTTGAAATCTTTGATTTTCGGATTCAAGAAATTTGATTTGCTTTGAAGAATCCTCTAGTTTTAGAATTAAACTAGTGTTGTTGTCAGTTAAATCTTGAACTTTTTGTTTTAACTGAAGGACTTCCTTTTCTAAGGTATCTTTTATTTCAGATGAAATAACAGATTGATTTTTTATTTCTAAGTCCCTTTTTTGTTTTAGAGCTTCATTTAATTGTTCTAGGATGTGATTATTTTCTTCAGATTTTCGTTCAATGTCTCTTTCAAGTTTGTCTCTAGTCCTTGTGGATTCTCCAAATCTGAGTGGCAAGGTTTGTAATTCAGATTTGTAGATATCAGATTTGACTATTGTGTCATGATACAGTCTGAGATCAGCTTTTAGACTGTTCTCAATCTTAGTCATGTGGGACTCAAATGGTGTTCTTGAAAGACCGAGATCTGAGATCATAGACCATACCTGATCGATGACATATGGAGCTCTTGTGGTTGGTTCATTGTCAGCCATGAAGCAGAAGTTTGACTGAGCGGGTTCAGTGTCTGTTTCATCATCAGAAGTTGGCCAGTATTCCACGCTAGGTTCGTGGAATGCCATCAAAGCTTTTTGCTTTGCTTTCTGTTCTTGTTTCTTCAGCTCTTCGGCTTTTTGTGCATAGTAGGCTGAGTCTTTGACTTTGACTTTGGCTCGACAATCTCGGGCATAATGATTTAGTCCTTTGCATTTGTGACAAATGATTACGTCATCATCATCATCGTTATTGTCAGCCTTTTGGCTCTTAACAGGTGGTCTTTCAGATGTTTGAGTTTGTTTTTGTTGAGATGGTTGTGAATGATTTTTCTGAAATCCAGAACTTTGGTTATTATAAGAGTTGTGATTATTTTGAAAACCGTGATTCTGAAAGTTTTGTCCAAAAGTGGATCTTTGTTGAAAATTTGGTCTGAAGTTTGATTGATTATGATGTGGCAAAAATCTTTCGAGATTAGTGTTTGCTACCAAAGCGCACAATTGTTGGTAATCAGCTTCATTATTTGGATCAGACAAGTCACAAGAATTACTTGAAAAAGCTTGGTTTTGATCAATTTGACTTTGATCATGAAAATGTGTTTGGTTTTGAGATGATGTTGACAACAAAGCAAGTGGTCCTCCAAAAGAAGTTGACGTTGGTGGGTCAATCGAGGATTCATACGATTGTAATTCTCCGTACAGATTGTACAAAGATTCAGTATGAATTGCCGGATTTCCCTGAATGATTAGTTTGACCATTTTCCAGCTTTCATAAAGGTTGTTTAAAAATTTGAGGTTTATCTCATGCTGTGACTTTTTGATGCCCAGATTATTCATTTTGATGGTAATGAGATTGAATCTGTCATGAGCATCATGGATGGTCTCATGTGAAAACATTTTGAAGTTGTCAAATTCGTTTAAAACAGATGTTTTCTTGTTTCCAATGATTCTCTCATTTCCTTCAAAACGATTTTTCAAAGTTTGCCAAATTTGGTTTGCAGTTAAAAGGATTATATCATTCATTTGGCTTAGAATACTGTGGGGTATTCCAGAAACAAGCTCCTTTTTGGCTTGAAGTTCAAGTTTCTTCCTTTCATTCAGTATATCCAGGTTACTTGTAAGAGAGGTCATGTTATCTGGTAGAGATCCGTCTACACATTTCCACACGTCTTCACTTATAGAGTTGAGATGAAGATTCATACGACCTACCCATGATTTATATTCTTCGGGAATAAGAATGGGTGCTCGAGTACCTGAACCTATACTGTTAGCAATAGATACAGAATTTATGTTTGAGTAGTTTGCGGAAGACATTTTTTTGTTAACGAAAATGTGATGTTAAAATGAAATTTTTAAAGAAAACTAATTGGTGGTTTATAAAAACGCTACACAAAAGTTTTCGACAAAAAATTCAAAATAAATCACACAAGGAATTTTTTTTTTTTAATATATTTAAATTTTTTTTTTTTTTTGATGAACAAGTGATATTAAGATGAAATTTTTAAAGGAAACTTATTGGTGGTTTATAAAAACGCTACACAACAGTTCACGACAAAAATTTCAGATTAAATCACACGAGCTCTGATACCAATTGTTGTAAATGTACGATAACTGATCTCCACGAACAAGGTTTTTAAGCCTATTACCGTGTGACAGATATGTATTTTATCTATATTATGCGGAATAAATAAGAGTTGCGGAATAAAATAAAACGGTAAATCTAAACTAGACAGTATTTAAATAGACAGAAAGCGGTAAATAAAGTAAATGTTAGAAGTTAGAGGTTAGATGTAATAAACGCCATTATCAACGATAACGTGTTTTTACAATAAATAAAAAGGTTAGAAGTTAGAAGTTAGAAGTTAGATGTAATAAACGCCATTATCAACGATAACGTGTTTTTACAATAAGTAAAAAGGTTAGAAGTTAGAAGTTAAATGTCTCGGTTAAATACAGTCCACATATGTTTTGGTTGTCACGGTTCAATTCGGATGTATTTGAGATTTGGTACAGTTGATTTATAACAGTTTAAATAAATCAATAACGACACGGATAATTTTAAAAGAACTTATCGGTAGCTGCGGAAGATAGCGTTTTTCTTGATATGTCGATTTCTTGTTCTTCACGGTAAGATGAGGTTTTGGTGATTTTTGGTGTCGGGTAGAGGTTGTTTAGAGGTTTGGAGTTTGGTGTCGGGTAGAAGTTGTTTGGAGGTTTGAGGTTTGGTGTCGGGTGGAGGTTTTGTTTCTTGCGGTTTTGCGGTTTGATCATCGTTGCCAAATGCAGAGATTTGAGTGTCTTGAGGTTTCTGGTCGTGGGTTTCTTAGAGAGTATATGAGTGTATAATACTTGGTTGATTGGGTGTAACAAAATAGCAAGAGAAAGGCTCAATTTATAGTTGCTGAAGAACAGCCATCGCGTCGCGACCGGGCATGCCGTCGCGTCGCGAAGGGGCGTGTGTCGGGTTGCTTTTGGTCGGCCACTGGTTAGTGCGTTGGGTTGGTAGTCTCGCGATCAAGAAGTTGGTGGTGTCGCGTTGGGTGTCTTCGCGATGGAAGTCTTCGCGTCGCGACCATGCTGGCCGTCGCGTCGCGATCGCTGTACGATCTGGTCTTCTGTCTTTGTTCTTCTCTTCACGTCGCGACCATAGGGTCTGTCGCGTCGTGATTGCTGTAGTAGTGTGATATTTTGTAATTTGCTCTTTGGTTTGAAGCGTTACTTCCTCAGGTTTGGATGATTTCTCAAAGTTTCTCGGTTCTAGATTTATTCTTGTTTTTGATCTCGAATTCACGCAATCTGAAATAAACTGATAATATTTGTTAGATAATAACAGTTCATCTTATTTCAGTGATTTTCACATACAAAAATATATTTTTCAACAGATAAGGTAAACCACCAGCGCTGTATGAATGGACGTTACGAAGTCGTTTTTACTTATTTTTGACATCATTTGTAATTTTATTTGAAACATGCAACATTAAACTATGTAACCTTTGCAATTATTTAATGATGGTTTTTTTGCTTGGAATCAGTATTATTCAACTTTGTTATGATATCGTTCATGAAGTCATCCACCCTCGAACGTTTCCGCCATTACGGTTTGGGGGTGTGACAGATTGGTATCAGAGCATTGTTTATAGTGAACTAAGTATATCAATCCATTTAAAGATATATAACTATGAATACAATGAGACTAATACTCTCGAAAATATTTTCATGCAAGTATACTTTTAAAATTACAACGATAATTTTTATAAAAGTATAAATACATACGTACACACTAGAACGATATTATAACGGAAACATTCAAAAGTGGTAGGACGAATTGAACACTACGAATAGACCTAAGTATTTAGGTAGTCATATCTAGGATAGATAGAGCCTGATCAACTGTATCGGTCCAAGGTATGACTAACGGAAATTTAGGAATAGTCGTGGTGAACAACAAGTCCAAACACTTACCAATAACCCAATAATTAAACACTAAAAGTTAAAATATTATAAGAGTATTTTATAATACGATAGAACAAAACATAAAGTTAAAAAATACTACAGGAGTATTTTATGAATACTACGAAATCGTACACTTAGAATTTTCTCTTACATACCTCTCATACCCCTTAGAAACCACCTTACTTATAACAACTTCTAAAGACTTACGAAGAACCATATACAAAGAAAACACTAGAACAAAACATAAAACAAAAATACTATACGAGTATTTTGTGATACTATAGAACCATACATCTAGACTCTTTATGCACCTCTTATACCCCTATCACTACATAGTCGACATAAACGTAAAATAGAAACGCCGTACTTTGATAACCTTTACCAAGAGCTTACCATCGTTCAATCTTGAATCCTTGTGGCAGAAATATGCCACCTCGTAGAAGAAACGCTAGGCGCACACCAATCTAAACACCCGAGCCACCCATGATGGACTCAGCTACTTTCCAAGCCGCTGTTACTACTGCAGTAGCAGCTGCTATCGCTCAAATAAACCCGAATGGGACAAACGGGAGCGGAAGTAGAAACGGCACCAACGATTCTACGAATGGGAAAACACCAAATCAACCGCGAGTATGTACGTACAAGGACTTCGCAAATTGCAAACCTGTGGCTTTCCATGGTACTGGTGGTGTTCTTGCTCTCACCAGATGGATTGAGAAAACTGAATCAATCTTTGATATCTCTGCATGCCCCGAGGAATTCAAGTCAAAATCGCCACTTGTACCTTTGCTGAGACGGCCATGTCCTGGTGGAAGGGTCATGTTAAGGCTCTGACACTTCCTGTGGCCAACTCAATGAGTTGGGAGGAATTAAAGACCATGCTGATAAAAGAGTACTGTCCTAGAGGGGAGATCCAAAAACTAGAACAGGAACTGTGGAACCTCATCATGAAGGATTCAGATCTAACCACCTATACAAACCGATTCAACGACTTGGCAACCCTCTGCCCCGCTATGGTCACACCAGAATCAGTGAAAGTGGAACGCTATATCTGGGGGCTATCTCCCCAGATCCAGGGGAATGTAGAATCAGCGAGCCCCGCTACCTTCGACAGCGCCAAACGACTGGCCCAACGATTAGTTGATCATGGGGTCCGTCAGGGCACCATGACACCTAAAACTGAACAACCAAAAGAGAAGGATCACAAAAGGAAACCCTAGAACAGAGGAAGGAGCCAGTCTAACCAAGAAGGTGCCAAAAGACAACAGATTGTGGCAGTCCGTGCAGCCACTGTCCCGACTACCCCAACAACAACCAAGAAATATAATGAGACTCTACCCAAGTGCAACAAGTGCAATTTCCACCATACTGGAGCCTGTAGGGAAATGCACTGCTCGAACTGTAACAAAAAGTGTCATACCGCCCGTTTCTGCAA
This sequence comes from Cichorium intybus, assembly GCA_023525715.1. Taxonomy (NCBI): domain Eukaryota; kingdom Viridiplantae; phylum Streptophyta; class Magnoliopsida; order Asterales; family Asteraceae; genus Cichorium; species Cichorium intybus. The sequence goes on along the minus strand of CM042013.1, from coordinate 117,745,307 downwards.
GGCGCCAGTTCCGCAAGTCACCCAAGCCTCTAATGCTGGGGTGAGTCAAGCTTGCTACGGTTGCAGTGAGACGGGACATTTCAAGCCTGATTGCCCAAAGACAAAGACCGTTGGGAGAAATGGAAGAGTCCTAACTATGGGACGCGCAGAAGCGGTGAAGGATCCCACCGTGGTTACCGGTACGTTCCTCGTCAATAATTCATATGCTTGTATACTATTCGATAGCGGTGCGGAGAGGAGTTTCGTAAGCCACGAGTTTAAATATTTACTAAAACAAAAACCCCAACCACTCAATGAAACATTTACAGTAGAAATGGCAAATGGCAAAACAGAAAGCACAAACGACATATACCTAGGCTGTACACTTACTCTGGACGATCACTCCTTCCAAATCGACTTGATGCATGTTAGAATAGGAAGCTTTGACGTGATCGTTGGTATGGATTGGCTAATTCCTCATCATGCCGACATCATGTGTTACGAACGAGGAATCCGACTTCATCTACCTGATGACAAGACCCTTGTTGTCTACGGTGATAAACCCAGTACCAGCCTTCGAATCGTGTCTTGCATCAAAGCCCGAAAATACCTATAGAAAAGATACCATGCCTTCATAGCCCACGTTGTTGACGAGAAGAAAGAAGTAAAAAGCATCAAAGAGATCCCTGAAGTCTGTGACTTTTCTGACGTATTCCCAGAAGACCTTCCAGGAGTACCGCCCGCACGACAAGTTGAGTTCAGAATCGATTTGATCCCTGGAGCCACTCCAGTAGCAAAAGCGTCATACCGGCTAGCCCCGGCAGAGATGCAAGAATTATCCAGCCAACTGAACGAACTGTTAAGTAAAGGGTTCATAGCTTCTCACCTTGGGGAGTGCCGGTCTTATTCGTGAAGAAGAAGGATGGATCATTCCGTATGTGCATTGATTATCGAGAATTGAACAAACTCACTATCAAGAACCGGTACCCGTTACCCCGAATTGATGACCTTTTCGACCAACTCCAAGAATCGAGTTATTTCTCAAAAATCGATCTAAGGTCAGGGTATCACCAACTCAGAGTTCAAGAAGAAGGCGTTCCTAAAACGACATTCAGAAACCGTTACGGCCATTATGAATTCGTTGTGATGCCCTTCGGATTAACTAATGCGCCCGCAGTGTTTATGGATCTGATGAACCGCGTATGCCGACCTTACTTAGATAAATTCGTGATAGTGTTCATCGACGACATACTAATCTATTCACGAAGTAAGGAGGAACATAGTCAACACCTACGACAAGTCTTGGAGACGCTAAGGGCGGAAAAGTTGTATGCGAAGTTTTCGAAATGCGAGTTTTGGATTCGAAAGGTGGACTTTCTAGGCCACGTAGTCAGCAAGGAAGGGATACATGTGGATCCCTCCAAAATCAAAGCCATCGAAAACTGGGAATCACCTAGAACGCCGACAGAAATCTGCCAGTTTTTGGGCCTTGATGGCTATTACCGAAGATTGATACAAAATTTCTCCAAAATTGCGAAGCCACTTACCGCCCTTACATAGAAGGGTGTCACATTCAAGTGGGAAGATAAACAAGACGCCGCCTTCCAGACTTTAAAGAAAGCTTTGTGCAGCGCCCCTATTCTGTCCCTTCCAGAAGGAACAGAAGACTTTGTGGTCTACTGTGACGCATCGAATCAGGGTCTGGGTTGCGTACTCATGCAAAGAGGAAAAGTCATTGCCTACGCTTCAAGACAACTTAAAACCCACAAGGTCAACTACACTACACATGATCTCGAGTTGGGGGGTAGTAGTGTTCGCATTGAAGATCTGGAGACACTACCTATACGACACTAAGTGTACGGTTTTCACTGACCATAAGAGTCTCCAGCATATCCTCAACCAAAAAGAACTCAACATGAGACAACGACAATGGGTAGAACTTCTAAGTGATTATGAATGCGAAATTCGTATCACCCAGGAAAGGCCAACGTGGTAGCAGATGCCCTTAGTCAGAAAGAGTACTCGGGCCGCCGAGTAAAGTTTCTGTCGATAACGATCCATTCCCATTTGTTCACTCAGATCAAAGAGACACAGTTAGAAGCCTTAAAACTTGAGAACATCGCAAATGAAGCTTTGCGAGGGATGGATAAAAATCTTGAAGTCAAAAATGACGGAGCTCGTTACCTCATGAACCGAATCTGGACACCGAGATTCGGCGAATACAGAGACATTATCATGAATGAGGCTCACAAGACTAGATACTCCGTTCATCCCGGGTCCGACAAGATGTACCTGGACCTCAAGAAACTGTATTGGTGGCCAAACATGAAGGCAGAAATTGGTACTTACGTGGGCAAGTGCCCGACTTGCGCCAAGGTTAAAGTAGAATACCAAAAACCCTCGGGATTGCTGCAACAACCAGAGATACCCGAGTGGAAGTGGGAGCGGATAACCATGGACTTCATAACCAAATTACCAAAGACAACTGGTGGGTTAGACACCATATGGGTAATCGTCGATTGGTTAACCAAATCCGCTCACTTCCTGCCAATCAAGGAGACCGACAAGATGGAGAAACTTACAAGGACGTACATCAAAGAAATAGTATGATTGCATGGTGCACCAATTTCTATTATCTCAGATAGAGATAGTCGATTCACTTCACGGTTTTGGCAATCATTGCAAAAAGCCTTGGGAACCAGACTCGACATGAGTACAGCGTACCATCCACAGACGGACGGGCAAATTGAAAGAACGATTCAAACGCTGGATGACATGTTGAGAGCTTGTGTGATAGACTTTGGTAAGGCGTGGGACACCCACTTACCACTCATTGAGTTTTCATAATACAACAACTATCACACTAGCATCAAAGTTGCTCCATTTGAAGCTTTATATGGACGCAAGTGCAGATCCCCTCTATGCTAGGCTGAGGTAGGGGATACTCAACTAGCCAGAGGCCAAGTACCAAACAGCACTCTGACCGGTCCGGAGATCATACGAGAGACGACGGAGAAAATCGTTCAGATCCGTTAACGATTGAAAACATCTCGTGACCAGCAAAAGAGTTACGCAGATAAACGACGCAAACCTTTGGAATTCCAGGTTGGCGATCGAGTGTTGTTGAAGGTCTCACCATGGAAAGGAATGATACGCTTTGGAAAGCGTGGGAAACCAAACCCCAGATACATTGGGCCCTTTGAGATCCTTGCTAGGATCGGTCCAGTATCCTACAAACTCCAACTACCACCTTTCATGTATCCAACCTAAAGAAGTGTCTATTCGATGATACTCTTGTCATTCCGCTCGACGAGATCGAGGTGAATGAGAACCTCCAGTTTGTAGAAGAACCCGTGGAGATCATGGACAGAGAAGTCAAGAGAATGAAACAAAGCCGCATACCAATCGTGAAAGTCCGCTGGAGCGCCAAGTGTGGACCAGAATTTACTTGGGAGCGTGAAGACCAAATGAAACAAAAGTATCCACATCTCTTCCCAAAACCTTGAGGATCTACTCAAGAGCTAAATTTCGGGACGAAATTCTTTCTAACGGGTAGATGATGTGACAATTGTAAATTTTGGTCAACAAAAGTCAACTGTAGTCAAACGAAGCGTACGTTAATCCATGTGTTGAAAAGTTACTTTCCATAACTTTTGCGATGAATTATTAAATATTATAATACTACGTATGCTAATTCAAAACAATTATCGAGTAAACGCTGAAAATACGGATAATAGACTACTGAAGCGTAAAAATTCGATAATCGTACAATTATTATTTTGAAAATAATAATATTCATAAAACGATCTACTCGCGAATACGAACCTGTGGATATATTGAAAGTTACAACGATTAAACCGTTGTGAACGGATAAATGTACACATGGTTTGGACTCAAAATACAAAATATAGTGTCTTAAACATCAATTATGAAATAAAAATTCATATATTATGGAACGTAATAACATCTAGTATTTAATTTCAAAGCCAAATTCAATTTCCGGTAAAATGCCGAAAATCGCGAAATCCGAAGAATAATGCGCTTAAACACGTATTTCAACATCCAACGAGTTATAATTCAACCAAAATAAATGTTTGACAATATTTTTATACAAAATAATTATTTAGAACTTCGTTTTGTCAAAAACTCATAAAATTTCACTAAAACGTCTTTCGATTTTATTAAAATCACCTATTTTTATAAGTATATTGCTATTTATTTAAAAACCATCCCACCCCACCCCCCTACCCCACCCCCATCGGCTGAAGGCAATATCCCAACACAATCAAGGAGAACTATTCATAATCTAGCTCTTTGAAAAGGCTAGGAATAAAAAATGCAAATAAAATCAAACAAAAAGATATTAAACAAATACATATTTTCCAACACTTCATTTGAAACAAACTAACACACACACTTCTCCCTCATCTCTCTTCCTCCCCTCGGCTCAAACACTCCACCCCCATCTCCTCTCCAACCCGCCACCACCATAAACCACCGCCGGCCACCACCATACACCACCACTATCCACCATTTTCAATTGTTTTTGCAATCTTTTTGGTAAGACAACTCCCTTTTGTGATTTTAAATACTATTACACAAGTTTTATTCCAATTACACACACTAACATCTATGAAAAACCTTTAGGTAATAGCATTGTTCAAGGGTCCTTCGAGCTCCAAGGCTTGGATCTTTGTTCCTATCGCTAATCTCTCAAGACTAACCTAGATTCTAAGCAAAGCATGCTTCAAGGGTGAGTTCATACCCCTCATTTTCATCTTTTCTAAACTTTTTGGGGGAGAATACAAGTTTATATACTATAAATGTTGTTTTATCCAAGTTTATATGTGTTTAAATGCTATAAAAGATGATTTACACAAGTTCATAAAATTAATTGTTGTGTAAAAATGTTTTTGACATGAAATATGGTTAGATCTATGTATTATAAACATTGTGATATATTATGGTTGTGTAAAAGTTTCCAAACTATAAATAAAGTGTGTAAAAATGCTAGATCTTGAATAAAAACGTTATAAAAACGAAAACTAGAAGTTGTGTACAAATGACCTTGACATGAAATATGGATAGATCTATGTATTATAAACATTATGACACATTTATGTTTGTGTAAAAAGTTACAAATCTATAAATAAAGTGTGTAAAAATGCTAGATCTTGAATAAAAACGTCATAAAAACGTAAACTAGTAAAAACTACGTTTTTGTAACCGGAAATACTACTTTCTAGCAAAAATGGTTATAATCAAGTTATTACACCATTTTTGTGGGAAATACTTTAAAAGATGATATTTATAATCATTTGAATAAGTTATTTCGTTATTATTCGTAAAAATATGATTATCACAACGGAATACTAAAAATAGACTATTATTGAAATAGTTTACGAACACAAGGTTATTACGACATTTTGGACAAGATAAAATAATTATATAAAATATATAATTATTATACATTACTATATTATCATGGGAAAAATGATAATGGATGATTACAAGAGTTTTCATATACAAATTTTACGTAAACAAGTTGATGGAATACATACATTTTTGTGAGATGGATCTTCACAGTTGACACGCCTAGGTCGTCGTGCTGTCAAAAATAAAGAAAACATTACACACACTAGTACAGTGGGAGTCAGGGTCGATCCGCAGGAGCTTCGTGGTTAGACCAGATGACAGATTACCAACTAGTAGTGTCACGCTACAGTCGGAGGACCTGGTTTCTAAGTTCTCAACTACTCAAAAACAATCACCAAACAAAGTCAAGCTAAGCATAAGCTAACTCAACTCAAAGTAACCTAGTCACTTTCTGAAATCAGAAGTGCATATCTGAATCAGAAGCAAACAAAGACATCCAAACCAAACAAGGCATAACCTAACCAATAACTAGGGTTCTGATTGAACAGCTACTAGCTAAAGTTCAATGCCTAAAGCTAACCTAATTGGCTACTAATTTCAGCAAAGGAAAGTAGTTCCAAACAAGGCCAAAACAAGATCCAAACACAATTCAAACAATCAAAACACAAACAAACATCCAAAACATCGAAATACCAATAATGCTTATAACCAAATGATTCGCATTCATCAAACTCAGATCCAAACATCAAAACAGTAACTAAATAATACTAAAACAGAAACCAAAGCTTGGTATCAGTGGTTGTCACTCCCAAAGATACAAACCAAAGCTTACAAATATCTAACTAATTGAAAATAAAATCCAAAACATAAAAATACCACTTGAGAAGTTGTTGGAACGAAATCCTGGAGTCAAAGAGCTTCAAGGTCGATTTTACACCCGGTCTTTGCTAGGGTTTTCGGCTGGAAATGCCTCTATTTATAGTTGCAAATTTCCAGAGGCCGCGTCCCGCTTTTATGGAACCCGCGGCGCGCTTATTAATCTTTTCCCGTTTCTTCGGCATTTGAATGTGTTACACCGCCTTAAGCCCGCGTCGCGCGTTTCATAGAGCCGCGGAGCGCGTACGTATTTCCTTATTTTTCATTCTTTTCCAAACTTCTTCCTTTTGCACGCTTTTAGTCCCTGTTTCCATTCTTTTCTTCCAAACAAGTCCTGGCACGAAAAGTGAGAATACCCAGATATATCTGATATAATTTCATCAAGAACAGGGCTCAACAACGCCTAAAATACTTGATATCACTAGGCGTTGTCAAACACCCCACACTTGTGCCTTGCTTGTCCTTAAGCAAGAGAGTTTTTAACAAATTATAATAAGGACTCAAACAATTTTTGACTGTGTTCTGTTTCAAAGTTTATTGCTCTATGAGTTAGAGTGGAATAGTTCGCGAAAACATAATTGAATTGTTTTTTGGAATTCATGGCTTTCTAGAGAACCTTTGATTACAAATTTTCTGTACACAATGAAGTGTACTTACTCATTTAGATTCTAAAGGCCATTAAGGAATTCTCCATGACTTTCGATGTTGTCCGTGTAGCGAGCTTTCGGCATTATTATCCCAAACCAGTTGGTTTTAGGTAATAAAGAGTAGAAATACCCGTAGGCACCATTTTATGTCTACTTGCTCGAACAACAAAGGCCACAGATTGACATCTCCTTCCTAAATCCCAATCCTAAAACAGCTCAATCTTCTAAACTCGTAAAACTCAACTTATTTTACTAACTAATAGCATGATCACAACTAAACAGTATTTGAAAAATACCAGTGCTATCACAATCACAAACCATTCGTTTCAAAATTGCAATTTATTAAAAATTTTGAAAAATATTGCTAAAATTTGAAAATTGATCATTTCTGCAAAAATTTAAAAAATACTCTTTCGACCGTCCACACCCCACACTTAAAACTGTACAACATCCCCGTTGTGCAAAAATTATTTTTCAGCATAAGGGAGAAAGAGTTACCCCTGTTGGACGATAGATTGCTTGGTGCTCAGTATCACAGGTATAATTGCGAACAAACAGATCCTTGATCTCGTATTTCGGAGTTGTAGCACTACAATGAACACGCCGGTGGTCGAGACAAGTCGAGGGGGCACGGTGACCCCACACTTGTCTAAGAAAACTCCTTCTCATTTGGTATATCATGCATAACTCAACAAACAAATTAAGTACAAACATAACAAATTTAAACAGAATACCGATAATGGTGTCATAAGTTTTGTACATATATCCCAAAAAATAAAAAGAAAGAAAAAGTACATCAATCACCACCAGGTGGCCTGGAGAGTCCAGCCTCATGATCGTGGGACCTGGCTGGGAATGTCTGGGGTGTCGGCCCTGCTGAGTGGCCAAATCTAGGAGTACCTCCCCGATCCATGCCAACTGGTCCTCGATCCGATCGACTCTGACCTCCAACCGGTGGAGGACGGATGAGTCATCCTGCTGTGGCTGCGGCTGTGGTGCTGGCTCAGCGGGTACCTCTCGCCTCTGTCGTGTCCGGCCCGGCTGGGCATATGCCGGCTGGGGTGCCTGGGGAGGCTCTGTCGGTGCCCGGATGAACTGCCCCGGACGCTGCTGCTCGATGAGCCTCATCCTCTCCAGAGTGCACGCCGTAGTGCGAGACGGAGGCAGAGCGGTCAAAGAAGCAGCCACGGAGGCAGTAAGGATCCCATATGAACGGGCCAGACGGGTAATGAAATACCCCCGGGCCAGTGGACTGCTGGCGGAAGCTCCCATTGAGTGAGTGGAGAGGGCGACTGCGAGGGCAAATGGGAGGTGGAGGAATCTGGAGGGGTCCAGGAGAACCCAGAAATAGGTCATGTCATCGCCCGACACCTTCTCGCCCCCCTCCCGATGCATAATGGAGGTGGAGACGATACGGTGCATGAGGCGGTGGAGTGGGTCGCGAAGGTGGCTCTCCCAGGAGGTCCCTGCCTCGTAAATGACGTTGGACAGTGGTGCCCAAACCTCCATGTTGGCAGCCCTGTCCGGCTGCCCCTGGGTACAAGCCCCAAAAATTTGGGTGAAGTGGCGGTGCTGGAGATCCGCCGGAGTGTATAAGCCGACTCACCTCCCGAACTCGCGGAGGTTGCACTCCCTCTGTGCACCTCCCAATCGAAATCGTACAATCCGAGAACGTGGGTCTGACGCCCGAGGTGCGAAGTGGATAGTGGAGAGAAACTCCAGCAGCAGCTCGGTGTAGACCACGTCCTCGTCCGTGGCCATAATCCTGTCCCAGCCACGGCATCTGAACGATGACTCCCCGAGAGTCCAGGTGCGATGTAAATATGGCTCAATCGCACCCCAAAGCCCTGCGTCTCTCAAAATGTCCCTGTCGATGACTGTCGCCTCGAGGACCCGGCGACTAGTCAGTGCGTCTCTCCGCGAGATGTACTCCGCGGAGCTAGCAAGTCCCTCAGGGAACTGGAGGAAAGGGTGATCTAACCTGAACATCATCTGCAAAAAGACACATAGCCACAAAGAATTTTTTTTTTTGCAAAATTAGTCCTTTTCTTCCCTAAGGCACCGCGGCACGGCTCAAGAGCAAGGCGCGTTGCGGCGAGCGGCTGTTTGCAAAACCCCAATCAAAACTCGCAATTTAACCTGCTAAAACTCGATCCAATCACACCACAAGGTAGCCTAAGTGCCGAATAACTCATCTAGGGTCTCTATTTGGCAAAACAAACACCCTATGAGTTAGCATTGGTGATTCTAAGTTTTGAACTTTTCTGGACAAATCACTAAAATTAACTACCTAATCGCAACTAATAGATTGTTAGAATAGCGTACCTTGGTAGTAGAAACAAAATGAGCAAGAAAAAAAACGAGAGAAATTTGTCGATCAAAGCTCCGAGTCGCGTGAGGTGTGTGTGAGTCGCGGCTTACCTTAATATAGGAGAAAACCGACTGATCATTTCTCCCGTCGTGCATTTACACTTTACGCGTCGCGCGTGTCACCAAATCAACCCCTGCGCATCGGGTTGGTTTACGAACCCGCGTCGCGTAATTCAAAAACCCGCGCCACGGTCATTTAAAATTTCAAAATTTTCGCACGACCCCACACTTTCCTTAGACCATTAATACCTGCAAAAGATTGATGTATTTTCCTAATTAATATAAAACCTAACCTATGACACGATGGGTTGCCTCCCAACAAGCGCTAAGTTTAACGTCTTCACCCAGACGTGCTATTCCTATGCCTATTCTTCTTCTTCTTGAACCCTTGATGACATCTGCTTGAATCCTGGCACGAAGTTGTTGGCCATCATTGACATGAGAGATGTAAGTTGAGTCATTCGATCACTCACACCGCTAATCCACTGTTGCTGAGATTCCAGGAGCTTAAAAACTTTTGCTTCCCGTTCTCTTGATTCCTTTTCATACTGCTGGTGTCTTGCCTCCATCATTTCCATCATGTCCAGCAGCTGCTCCTTATCGATAGTGGACAACATGTGGTTCTTAGTGTTCTTTAAAACTTCTTCTTTTCCTCCTTCTCCCGTACGTGTCCAAATTTTTCTTTACTCTTAATCCCAGGCTCCATTAACATCCTTCTGTCCACTTGCTTGCCACCATCTTCTGAAGGTAATGATACAGGATTTCCAAACATGTTAGTATTCTTTTCCTTGTCCCAAAGGAGATGTCCATGTCCCCTGTCTTGCAATCAATCACAGCACCAGCAGTAGCCAAGAATGGGCGTCCTAAAATGAGTGCAGGCGCGTCGTCCAAGCTTTCGTATTCCATTACTAAGAAATCTACGGGATAGAAGAAGTCCCCAACCTTGACTATGACATTTGTCAGTTTTCCCCTAGATACCTTTGTTGATTGGTCAGCCAGCTGCAATACAACTTCTGCTGGCTCTATTTCTTCATTCTTGTACTTATCGTACAGGTATCCTGGCAGTATATTAACACTGGCTCCCAAATCTAACAAGGTGTTCCGAATGACCACATCCCCTACAGTAGTAGTGATCAATGGTGATCCAGTATCCTTTTCCTTTTTGGGCAGTGTCCCCAACAACGCTTCACATGCTTTCACAGTCAACCTCATAGTATCTGGTGTGGGCACTTTACTCTTCCCATTTCTTTCACACATTTCCTGAAGAATTCTGGTATCCTCAGGAGCGTCCTTAAGCTCATCCCATAGAGGTTGGTTCATCAAAGGCCCCATTGGTTTGGGTACTTCCTGCTTCTTCTTCCCTTTCCTATCCTTCTTTTTCTGTTTGATTCCTGCTACCGTCGATTGTTCCTCTTCCTGGACCACTTTGTCTACTTTTGGTTGAGTTTCCTTCTCAACAGGAATTCTTTCTTCCTTACCTTCCTCACTTCCTAGAGCTTCCTCTCCTTTCTCCAGTTTTACTTCACTTCCTACTTCAAACAAATCTTCCAAAGTGACTTTTCGCCATCCAGATTCGACAGTGTTAACTTGCTCCTTTCCTGGTCATTGATTATGGGTTGGATTGACCTCTGTAGCACTTGGCAATTTTCCAGGGTCCCTCTTTTGCTGATCCTCAGCCATTTGTCCAATTTGCCGTTCCATGTTTGCGATGGCTTTTGCATTTGCTTGAGACTATTGCTGCGTAGCAGTGAACATCTCGTACATCTTGGCCATCATCTCTTCTTGAGTCCCTGGGACATTGTTGGTAACATTATTGGGCCCCTTGTTGTTGTTATTGCTACCATTTCTGTTTGTATTTCCATTATTGTTGTTGTTTGCAGGCTGATATGTTCTAGGCTGATTGGTCGATTGACCTTGGTAATTGTTTTGCCTAAAATTCTGCTGCTGTCCTTGATTATATGGCCTATAGGGTCGTCCATTATTATGCTGGCCTTGACCCTGGCCATAAACTTGATTTGCCTCTTGAGTTTAAGGTCCTCCTTGACCTCCGTGTGATGGACTCAGCGGTCCATTCTGCAGCGTTGACATGAGCCTGTCAAACTTCTTATTCAGTTCACTAATTTCCGTCTTTACTTCCTTTTTCCAGTCAGCATCGGCTCCCACTGGTGCTGCCGTACCTACAGTCTTCCTGGTAGAAAAATTCGCCTTGGAACCATTGCTTAATTGCTCCAAGAACTGCCAAGCTTCTTCTGGGTCCTGCCACATAAATGTCCCACTTGATGAGGCATTTATCATGGCCTGATGCATCTCACTGACTCCTTCGAAGAATATCTTAACTAACTGCCACCTAGGAATTTCGTGATGCAGGCAGGATCGTAACAACTCCTTCAACCTATCAAAGGCTTCGTGGAAAGCTTCTCGTAGTTTTTACTGGAAGTCCCGAATGACCCTTCTAATTTCAATTGTCTTACTTGCTGGATAAAATTCCTGTAGGAACTTGGCCTTGAGCTAATCCCATGTGGTAATGTTGTTTGATGGTAAAGATGTAAACCAATATTTGGCCTTATCTTTGAGAGTGAATGGGAATAGTCTAAGCCTGAAGATGTTCCTATCAGTATTCCTTGGGTTATTAGCATTGGCAATCGCTAAAAATTCATATAGATGATTATATGGATCGTCTTGCTTATACCCCATAAACTCTGGCAATATTCCTAACAACTGAGGTCTTATTTCTACTTGAGAATCAATGTTATCAGGAATATAAATTGGCGACAAATCATCATATTCCCGTGGCTGGAAATGTGATGCAACCGATTGCCTTCTCGGTTGTGCGAAATGTAAAGGTTGAGCAGGATTACCGTAAAGATGATCGTTATATCCCTGCTGACCTGGTGGTTGTTGATAATGTAGTGCTCTTCTGGAAGGTCCCCGACCTCGGTTCCACGGTTGCTGTGGGGCCGGTGGCACCCATCCCTCGTCTTCCTCGTCATATCTCTCCTCTGCCTCTAGATAATCGTATTGTGGCTGAGGAGGTTGTTGGTATTGTATAGGTTGTGTAGGTTGGAAAGTGGGTTGAGGTTTAAAAAGAACTGGTTGTGGTTGAGAAAATGGTTGAGAGGTTGGTGTCAGCTGTCTAGAAACTGGGGTGCCATCACGGGTCGGCTCACCCCAAGACATTCCAGAGGTAAATGGGTTGGTAGATTGTGGTTGTGAAACAAGTGTAAATGGTGGTACAGATGGCGGAGTGCATGATGGTATGGGTGCAGGGGCTGAAACTGCACCACCAGAAGCACTCGTGCTCCCGAACTGAAATTCCGACAGTGGGGGAATAGAAAACATCCCCGTTGCCTCACCTGATGGTTCCTGGGCAACACTTACTGGACTACTACTAACTTGACTAAAACTCATGATATTCAAGCGCCTACGAGCACGGATTTTGTGCGCAGTACGCTCAATCTCAGGATCAAAATGCAATGGGGATAATTGCTCACCCCTGTGGGTACGCATGCACTAGTGCAACACGCCCACAAAAACAAAAGCTAAAAGCTAAAAACTAACCAAATGAAATTTCCAAAAACAAGAAACAAGTTCCTACTAATCACCTAATCTAAGCTCACAGCTCCCCGGCAACGGTGCCAAAATTTAACACACCTAGGTCGTCGTGCGGTCAAAAATAAAGAAAACCTAACACACACACTAGTACAGTGGGAGTCAGGGTCGATCCGCAGGAGCTTCGTGGTTAGACCAGATGACAGATTACCAACTAGTAGTGTCACGCTACAGTCGGAGGACCTGGTTTCTAAGTTCTCAACTACTCAAAAACAATCACCAAACAAAGTCAAGCTAAGCATAAGCTAACTCAACTCAAAGTAACCTTGTCACTTTCTGAAATCAGAAGATCATATCTGAATCAGAATCAAACAAAGGCATCCAAACCAAACAAGGCATAACCTAACCAATAACTAGGGTTCTGACTGAACAGCTACTAGCTAAAGTTCAATGCCTAAAGCTAACCTAATTGGCTACTGATTTCAGCAAAGGAAAGCAGTTCCAAACAAGGCCAAAATAAGATCCAAACACAATTCAAACAATCAAAACACAAACAAACATCCAAAACATCGAAATACCAATAATGCTTATAACCAAATGATTCTCATTCATCAAACTCAGATCCAAACATCAAAACAGTAACTAAATAATACTAAAACAGAAACCAAAGCTTGGTATCAGTGGTTGTCACTCCCAAGGATACAAACCAAAGCTTACAAATATCTAACTAATTGAAAATAAAATCCAAAACATAAAAATACCACTTGAGAAGTTGCTGGAACGAAATCTTGGAGTCAAAGAGCTTCAAGGTCGATTTTACACCTGGTCTTTGCTAGGGTTTTCGGCTGGAAATGCCTCTATTTATAGTTGCAAATTTCCTGAGGCCGCGCCGCACTTTTATGGATCCCGCGGCGCGCGTACTAATCTTTTCCCGTTTCTTCGGCATTTGAATGTGTTACACCACCTTAAGCCCGCGTCGCGCGTTTCATAGATCCGCGGCGCGCGTACGTATTTCCTTGATTTTTCATTCTTTTCCAAACTTCTTCCTTTTGCACGCTTTTAGTCCCTGTTTCCATTCTTTTCTTCCAAACAAGTCCTGGCACGATATCACTAGGCGTTATCAACAGTACTTTTATAAGTACCTACTATAAGTCCTGAATTTATAACCAGAGTCTCGGTAAGAGAGCATGATATTTGAGTATAGATCTATACGGGCTTGACAACCCCGCACCTGAGCTGTTAGCTACAGCTAGACCGGCAGGTCTGAGGTGTCCAAATGTCTAACATTCCGACGCCTGAAGAACGTCGCAGCAGGCCAACTAGTCACAGTATGGTTATTGTGTGTCTCACAGGAAAAATAATCAACTTTATATTTTTTTTATAAATTGTTTACGTGAAAATATACATTCTAAGGAATTTACACTACAATTTTCGTATTACATTTTAGTCATTGGGATTTAAAGACTAGGACATTTTTATGAGAAAATATTGGATTTTCTTGGTTTTCAACACTATCAATCATAAACAAAGGACTTTTCTTACGCAAAATCTTATGAACTCACCAACTTAATTGTTGACACTTTTTCAACTACTTGTATTCTCAGGAAACTGATTAGGTAAACCACCAGCGCTGTATGAAGGGACGTTACGACGTCGCTTTTACTTATTTTTGACATCATTTGTAATTGTATTTGAATCATGCAACATTAAACTATGTAACCTTTGCAATTATTTAATGATGGTTGTTTTGCTTGGAATCACTATTATTCAACTTTGTTATGATATCGTTCATGAAGTCATCCTCCCTCGAACGTTTTCGCCATTACGGTTTGGAGGTGTGACAATAACCCGTCAAAACCCTTCCTGATTGTCCTTAACCCATCAAAACCCTTCGTAGTTGACCATAACCTATCACAACCCTTCATGGTTGATCATAACCGATCACAACCCTTCATAATTGACCATAACCCATCTCAACCCTTGATAGTTGACCACAACCCATCATAACCCTTTATACTTAAACATAACCCATCACAACACTTCATAGTTGACCATAACCCAACACAACCCTTCATAGTTGATTTTAACCCATCACAACCTTTCATAGTTGAGCATAAACCATCAGAACCCTTCCTGCTTGACCATAACCCATCATAACCCTTTATAGTTGACCATAAGCCATCACAACCCTTCTTAGTTATCCATAACCCATCACAACCCTTCATACTTTACAATAACCCAACACAACCCTTCATAGTTGACCATAACCCATCACAACCCTTCATAGTTTACCATAACCCATCACAACCCTTCATAGTTGACCATCACCCATCACAACCCTTCATAGTTTACGATAACCCATCACAACCCTTCATAGTTTACCGTAACCCATCACAACCTCTCATAGTTCACCATAACCTGTCACAACCCTTCATAGTTGACCATAACCCATCACTACCCTTCATAGTATTCCATAACCCATCAAAACCCTTCATAGTTCACCATAACCCATCAGAACCCTTCATAGTTGACCATAACCCATCACAATCCTTCATAGTTGACCATAACCCATCACAACCCTTCATAGTTGACCATAACCCATCACACTAAAAATTCTTTGTGTTTTCTTGTATCTACTATCAAGGTATGTCATTCATAACTCTCTTTTTCAAGTTTATATGAGTATTTGAAGTAGAATTCGATTTAAAAAATCGAAAATAGAAAGATTTAGAAAAATCGGCAATGGAGACCCGTAGGGTGGGTTTTTCGCAAAATTCTCACTCTAGAGAGGCTAGTCGAGTGTTAGGGTGCCCTGTATAATGAATCAAAGAGGTGAAATTTTGGAAGTTTTTGCAAAAGTCAACAGTCGTGACGTGGCATATTCATCTTCCGCGCTGCGCTGTTCGAAGCGACATGTGGCTAACCGCGGCGTGCGATCAGGACTAATTTTGCAAAATTTTTCTGTTTTGATTTTTTTCACAGATGGCTCAGGAGCAGGTTGATTACATGCTGGGTCACGAGTTCCTGCAGTTCCCAGATATACTGGAGGATACCACCATTACTAGAGTAGGCTTTGGGCGATTAGCAAACGTCCAGTTCTGCCGGAGACTCATTTTGACCCGGCCATTTTGACCCAGATGGGATTGTGGGACCAGCTGCTACCCTTCCTCCACCGCATGTGGACCCACCCGGATGGGGCATTTACCTTCACTTGCCAAGGTTGGGAGCGACTCATGGCTGCGGTGGACGATATTGCGTACAAGGAGCTCATGCTCGAGTTCTTTTCTACGTGTGTCTACACGCCAGCATCACAGGACCCCCGAGCCCACCTAATTCGATTTAGGCTAGGAGGACAAAGCCCGGATTGTACCCTCCGGGAGTTTGCCATGCACACAGGGATCTATACTAAGGCGAAGATCGACGGTGTTCATTTCCCGCCTTTCTTGATAGCCTGCTTCAACGACGATCCACGAAGAGAGCCAGATGAGGTTCTTTGGGCAGAGATGTCCAACAAGCATTTTGACGCTGGCGGGGCCAAGGAAAGCCAGTTTTGCGCTCCACTACACGATTGATGCACCGGATCATATCTACCTCCATTACACACCGGAGGGGATGTGAGAAGGTGTTTCGGGAAGACATGTACAACATGTGGGTCATTTCAGACCCGAGCAGGTTCCTCAACCTGCCATTCACATTAGCGGTTTCCTTGACATCCCGAGCCGTGGGCTCGAGTGCCCAGAGCCCCATGTCCGGCGGGCATTTTATCACACGATTGGCTCGATCCTACGACATTCTCACTGCCGATGTTCTGGCCCACCTGGGCCCAACACCACCCACTCACGTGGAGGGACGTTATTTGGAGAACATGAAAGTTCTCCAGCAATTGAGACGGGGTGTGCACCGAGTGCGATCGACGATTTAGTTGATCGCACATCCACCCAGTTCGCAGGCATAGCCCCCACACCAGGACGAGCCAGAAGATGAGGAGGATGAGGAGAAGGAGCAGCTGTTGCACCGACCCGCCCAGCGTAGGAGATTGGAGGCACCAGTTCGACCACCACCGCATCCACATCCAACATGTCAGCCTGTAGACGTGTAGGCTACTTTGTAGGATCTTGATGCGAGGATGGTGCGCATGGAGGCTCAGCAGCGCTAGATGGCAGAGACTCATCGGATGATTATGCTCCGGTTACACATTGAGGATATGACAACGCCTAGTAATATCAAGAAAAAGATGAAAACAGGGACCAAAAGCGTACAATTTGGAAGAAGTGTGAAGATCAAGGCAATATTGGGCGAATTCGCACGTGCGTCGCGGGATTCAAAAAGGCACGACGCGGTGTTGAGGCGGTGTAGAAAATTCAAATGCCGATAAAACGGGGATAAACCTCTACGCGCGCCACGGAATTCATATATGCGCGGCGCGGCCTCGTGATTTTTGCAACTATAAATAGAGGGTTTTATGTCGAAAAAATCAGCAAAGTCTTGGCATAAAATCGACTCCCAAGACTCTTTGACTCCGAGTTTTAGCTTCAGCAACCACCATTTGGTATTTTTTTATTTTTCTCTTTAATTTTTCATTAGTTTCATAGTTAGTAACATTTGGCTGGTATCATTGGGAGTGACAACCATTGATACTTAGTTTTAGTTTCTGTTTTGGATATTTGGGTTACTGTTTTGGACCCTTTTAGATCTGAGTTTTTGGTTAATGAATCATTTGGTTATTAATAATTGCTTCTTTTCGGTATTTTATGCTTTGGAATGATTTTTGGATGTTGATTTGTGATTGGATATGGATTTAATCTTGATTGTTCTGAATTTTAAATCTGATTTCAATAACTAATTAGGATTAATATTGGTTTGGAGTTTGGTTTAGTGGATGCTTGTTTGGAATTATTGGAATTTAGGATTTTTAGGATTTGTTGGCAAAAGTTAGGAACTAGATCCTCTGACTGTAGCGTGACACTGCAGTTGGTAATCTGTCACCTGTCTCGACCACGTAACTCTTATGGATGGATCGACCCTGGCTACCACTATACTAGTGTGTGTTAGGTATTTTCTTATTTTTGACCGCACGATGACCTAGGCTTGTCAGGATATACCACCCTTCCCTCCTAGAGTTCGTGACGATGAGGGTGGTCCATCTGGGATGCAGCATGGTGATGATTGATTGTACCTTTCTTTTTGTTAGCTTTTGAAAACATTGTACATAACTTACTGTTATTATTTATATTTGCTTTTGCTTTTTATGTCTAATGTGTTTGTGAGTGTTTTTGTATGCAAGTACCAACAAAATCTACCGAGGGGTTGTATCACACAAGTGTGGGGTCACCGTACCCCTACACTTGTCAATTACCGACGCGTTCACTGTTGCGCCACAACTCTGGAGAATCGAATCATGATATGCGAATTTTATCCTGTTATATGAGTTCCAACAAGCAGTTCTACTGTTCCTAAAATGGTAACTCTTTCTCCCTAGTTTTGAATTTATTTTTGTACAACGGGGATGTTGTATGGTTTTAAGTGTAAGGTGTGGCACGGTTGAAAGAGTATTTATGATTTTTTTTACGAAAACAAGTCATTTTCAAATTTTTAGCAATTTTTCAAAAAATTTTAAGAAATTGTAACTTAGAAACGAATAGCTTTTTGAGTGTTATACCAATTTAGTATTTTTCAAAAAATACTGTTTAGTTGCTATCATGCTATTGTTTAGTCAAATAAGTTGAGTTTTTAGGAGTTGGAAAAACTTTTGATTTAGAATATTTTAGTATTGGGATTCAGGAGGAAATTGCCAATCAGTAACCTTTGTTGTTCGAGCCGGTAGGTCCGAAAAGGGTGGCCCCGAAGTGGCACTTATATACCTTACTACCTAAGATCGTCTGGTTTGGGATAGTATTTTCGAAAGCTCGTTACACAGACAACATCGAAAGTCATGGATAGTTCTTTAACGGCCTTTACAATCTGAATGAGTAAGTTTACTTCTGTGGACTGAAAATTTGTAATCAATGGTTCTTTAGAAAGTTGTGAATTTCAAAGGGTATTCTGTTCATGTTTTCGAAAAAAAATTTATTTAACAGCTGGAAGCAATAAAACTTTGAAACTGAAGGCATTGAAAAATGTTTGAGTTTTAGTTAAAATTTGTTAAAAACTCGCTTGCTTGGGGACAAGCAAGGCACAAGTGTGGGGTATTTGATGACACCTTATAATATCAAGTATTTTAGTCGTCGCTGAGCCCTATTCTAAGTGTATTATATCTCGTAAACTGTTATACTACTCACTTTTCATGTCTAGTTCTTGTGTGTGAAAAACGATAAAAACAGGGGTAAAACGTGTACAAAATGAAGAAGTTTGAGATAAAGTCCATTTTTAGTCGAAAAGACATGCTCGCCGCGAAATAAAGACACACGCGTCGCGGAAGGTCAATGATCAGATGACGAGTCTGACATTCGAAAAGACATGCTCGCCGCGAAATAAAGACACCCTTGCGCGGCGCGATTGGTTTGGTTTTGCAACTATAAATAGAGGCATCCCGTTCGAGTTTCGGGAGCGGAGAACTGATCCAAAGGTGGAACTAGGCTTCTTCGACTTGTGTTTTCAGATTTCAGTGATTAGAAGTTGGTATTTTCTTAGTTTAGTTTATTTTTCGCGTTTTATAGTTCTGTTTATCGCTCGTTTCCAACAAGCCTGGATTCTAGAACTCGTTGGAACGTGTTGAATCTAGATATTTCTCGAAGTCAGAACCATTCGACTTTCGATTTGGGTTTATGTTTAATGCAATCATTCAGTTTTAGTTATTTCACGTTTCCGATTTTTGTTTTCATTTATTTGTTCATTCGGTTATTTGTAGGTATTGAGCACTTCTGATTTTCTGAATGCACTTCGAAAATCAAATCGTGTAGTTGGTTGGGATCGGGATTTGGAATTGTTTAGTTCGTTAATAATAGTTTATGATTTTGGTATTTGTGATTTATTTGATTTTTGTGAAGTGTATGGAAAGCCAACAGCTATAGAGTGACACTATAGTTTCGTTAATTCTTAACACAATACTTTAACAACGGACTCCACGGATCGACTCTTACTTCCACTTAGCTAATGTGCTTGTAAGGTATAAATCTTGTATTTTTTATCCTATCAACGACTGCGATGCCGTCAGTGACTATAAGGACTTTGTAGTCATCTCTTAATTTAACATACGTGACTAAAGGGTAAATACAATTAGACATTCTAGATAATTGTGTGTCAAAAAGACAAACAACATCATGCTAATAAACGTTCATGTGACTAAATATTATCGAGCGTGACATTAATAATAGTTTCATTTTACCATCGAATGACCTATAGTCAATATCCAAAAAAATTTATGTGTCTACAAAGACGTTATGGTAACATTCATTCGAAATTGTGCTTGGTTACATGAACACATTTGGCCACGGTTTGCTTAATTACCTGTGGCTAAAGACTCTACATGCAGTCGTTTCATGACTAAAGAATAGCAACGACAACGGGTGAAAGAACTTCATGTGACAATTGGATGTATTATAGTAACTAGAAATATTTAAATGTGTGTCTGGAAACACTTTATGGCCACATTTATTTGACAAACTGCTGCATTACAACAACACTTTTGGCCACGCATTCATTAAATTCATGTGACTAATGTGTTAATTAACGTGTCTAAACCAAAGCAACCACCACGCTCATATGAAATTCATGTGTCCAATCATGAACGATCGTCAGTATCAAAAATTACATGTGTATCTATAAATAGTTTATGGCCACGTTAATTGAAGAAAATACTTGATACGACAATGTTTGTGGCCTCGGTTTTGATACTTGTATGTGACTAAAGGCTCAATAACTCATTTTAGTGTGACTAAACAATAGTAAATGGCTCTTATTAAATTGATCCACGTTGTTATTCGATTCAAAATAGTCACCATCAAAAACAAGTTGTATGTCTACAAAAAAATGTTAACCACATTTTTAGTCGAAATGCTTCATTAAGTTAACATATATTCATGTGAATTAGTCAAACTTTTTAGTTACAGTCACCGTTTTTTGGTTGATACACCCACACAAAACTAATGTAGCCGTATGGTATCTAAAATTGCGCGACCTTTGGTCACACTTCGGATGAAAAAACGTTGTGTGACTAATGACATATAGTCACTGTATTTTTGTGTGGCTATATCCGTTTCGTGTACTAGTGGTCATTTCGTCTTTATCTTCAGAATTGTCACCAAATTTACACTAAAACTCCTGTATCTACAATAAAAACACAAACAAACCCTCTACACTAAAACTGGGTGACATTAGTCTTTTTAGAATATTAAATCAAGTAAAACATATCTCAAAAACACTTAAAATGGCTAACGTTTCTAGGTGTTATCACACTATTCCAATGCCTTAACCTTGCGTCGCTATTTCATTGCTATTTCGTTTCAATCACATAGGAAAATTTCGGGTTTAATTTTTTATCACTATTGCGTAGAAATTTCGTCGGTATATACAGACGGACTTTTTGCATGGATATTTCCGTAGGTATTTATCCCTGTTCTAGTAGTGTTTATTTATCAACAAATTATGTACAAGGACCGAAAACACATCATATGATCACATAACCTTGTAATACAGTTCAATGTCACAACTATTCACCATCTTCAAACATAGCGACGACAACATGATATACGCATATATATAATCGATACTATTATCACCATTGTTAACAATAGTAATAATCATTCTACTATTCCTTGAAATGATTCACAATACAAGAGTGTGTATACCTCGAGTTTCATGCAACGCTCTCAAGTGCATGTATGGTTATACTATTCTTCTCTCTTTTTTTCTATATTTTGAAAGCAATGATGCAAAATATAATATGTCTAAGTAAATTGTGTGAACATTATATAAGTAGTAAGGGGTTCGGGTGTAAACATATTTTTTTAAACGACGATATGTCTACTCTAAAAGTGAAGTGCATAATTTGGGTCAAAACATATTGTTTTAGCGATAGAGAGAGTGACGAAGATAGTAGCCAGATAGAAAAGCATCATCAATCAATTGAAACACATAACTAATCAAATCTGGGTCAAAACATGTTCTTTTAGCGACAATCTATCTACTCTAAAGGGCTCTTAGTATTAGAAATGTTAAAAAGTATTGTTAATTAGTTATGAAACTCAAAAATTACCTTTTATGTAATGACACGTGATTGCCAAATTTTTAAAAAAATTGGAAATAAGATAATTTCGGTCGCAAACTTTCTTGCTAAAGCTCTATTTGCTAAAATACTAGTTATTGTAGTAATTGTCTAATGAATAGAAGCAAACATTAGCACAAAATTAAAATAAGCATAATAAGCACTTATTAAACAGTAACATGTTGACAAAAAGAGCTTTCAACAAATAATAAATAGGTGATAAAAGAAATGTATGTTTCAATGATAATAACCTCTATAGTGGTTATAAAAATTACTCTAAGAGTCGCTTAAATAAGTTTGAGAAGAAAGCCACCCATTCACCATAGACAAAGCTTCTTCAGGCTTGTATAATGCCACTCCGTGACCTGCGCCCTGCATAAAAAGAGACCCCAAAAAAAATTCAAACAAAAATACAAAAAACTTTGAATAATTATTTGTGTTATTATTCACAGATAAACTGAATAAGCATGCATTATTTATCAATGTTATTTTACTCAGAAGAAACAGCTTTATATTTTGTGGCGACAAATTACAAAATACACAACCAAATATCATGTTTCTTACCTTAATAGTTACATATTTTAACGTATATTCACTCAGTGCATATGTCATCTGAATATCTACAAAAACATTCAATGGTCACTTTCCATGATTAGTTCCCTAATAATGTCATTTCATGAAGTAAAATGGGTTCCAATATATGAACATATCGAATGAAAAATAGTGTGAGAGTTTTATGAAAAGATTTCAAAATTTTAAACTCACCCTGCGACCTGATCATGAACAAACCATGGTTCCCATTTCTTCTCAACTGGAAGACTGAGATTTCTAATCCACCAATCTGTGCCCACATGTGGAAATGTCATGTCATGATCACCGCTGCAATTAAAATTTAAAAAAGAAAACTTTAAAAAAAACAACGGTGGCTTAGGAATCAAAATTATAAGTGTGTTACAGTTCAACATATAAATAAATATTTTTCAAAATGACATTTCCTTTGTAATAATGAAACGAAAATCTTAGCGCTAAGAGTATTAGTATTACCACATGATCAAATATTGACATTTCTTGGCTAGAAGTTGTTTATGGATGGGAATAGTACTGAACACATCGTATGAGTAACATGTTGTGTCTTTTTTCCCTAAATCGTAATGAATACTCTCGTTTTTAATCTCCTAATTTTCTATTGTTCCCTGTAGATGAAAGATATAAATACCGTCATATCCGAAATAAATTCCTAAAATAAATATAAAATTCCGTATAAGACATAGACATATATATATATATATATATATATATATATATATATATATATATATATATATATATATATATATATATATATATATATATATATATATATATATATATATATATATAGATGTAGGTTCAAATACATTTTTTAAATATTGTGTGATTGTAGGACTAATTCTGAACCAATCATTTGTGAGGGGCACTTTAGTAAATTAGTATAATAATTAATTATATTTATTTTCTCTCTCTACCAATTTCCTTATTATACGATCAGTTATTTTCTCTCTCCACCATCATTCTCTCTCTCTCTCTCTCTCTCTCTCTCTCTCTCTCTCTCAAAACCCTAACCCCAAATCAAACCCGAAGATGGTAAAAGCAGCGATCGGAGACGGAGGTGGTGCAATCGACGACAAAGAACAGCAACGATGAAGAACGGGTAAAAGCGAGCAGCGATTGGAGACGGAGGTGGTGCAATCGACGACGAAGAACAGCAACGATGAAGAACGGGGAAAAGCGTGGAGCGATCGACGACGGCCATCGGTGCACGCACACGCATTCGTTCTCGCGGATTTGCAGTCGCACTCATCGAAGAGACGGAGGTGGTGCGATCGCAAACACGCACACCTCGATCGGAATTAAAAAATATATGCAATCGCAAAACGCACACGCATACGTCGATCTGGTGTAGAAGACGGAGGTAGAGTAAAATCGGGATGTCGACAAAGGTTTTGCTTGAAAAAAAAATGGGATTCTCTGAGAATAGTCCACATCTTCTTTCTTCTGGTGAATTAGAAAACCAAAGTAAAGAGTATTCTCTGAGAATAGTTTACATCTTCTTTCTTCTATAAAATTTTCTCTGAGAATAGTGTGTGTTATGCCAAGAATAAAGTGCATTCTTTGAGAATACGTTATGTTATGCCAAAACAAAAGTACGTAACTGAAAATAGTTGTGTATTCTTTGAGAATTTGTGTGTTTTTTATGACCCATTCTTTGAGAATGAGAGTCATTCCCAGTTGAGCGTAATTGTCTGCATCTTTTCTGTACTCCATTCTTTGAGAATTAGAGTCATTCTTTGTATACCATTCTCTGAGAATGTGTCTGCTGGTGGTACACCATATTTGATACCGAGAACAGACAAAGATATAAAACCCAAAATACTCATTCTTTGAGAATGAGAGTCATTCTTTTGTGTACCCAAGTGATGATGTTCTTCCCCAGAAATCGTAAAATAAAGGAACCGAAATTAAGAGCACGTTCCGTTATTTTTGTTTCGATCTTCAAAATTGATTCGAATAAAATATCGTTTCCTTATTTGTAGGTATATTAAAATGCCCATTATACCCTTAATCAGATTATTTTAATTATTTTTATTAAAGTATTTCATTTTAATTACACAAATGCCACTATCATCTAAGCCCTTGATTTTTTCAATCTAATGGTCTAGAATTGGTTCTACAATCACACAATACTTAACAAATGTATTTAATACTAACTCTATATATATATATATATATATATATATATATATATATATATATATATATATATATATATATATATATATATATATATATATATATATATATATATATATATATATATATATATATATATATATATATATAGGGTTGGGTTTAACAAGGGACTAAAATTATCCATGGTACCAAGGGACTAATCTCGATCGTCGGAATCAAAATCATCAACGACTAAAAATTAGGTTGTAAATTTTTATATCGACGCACATGTAGAGGATTATAACAAAAAACCCACTTCATTTTTTTAGTTTTTTAAAATTTTCGAAAATATTCTTTTTCAAAAATAAAAACTGAATATACCAAAATTCATAATTTTTTGTCCTCTACAAATAGACATCCATATTGATATACAAAAAATAATTTTTTTTTCATAAGTACAGCTCATAGAGGATTATAACAAAAACCCACTTCATTTTTTTAGTTTTTTTAATTTTTCGACAATATTCTTTTTCAAAAATAAAAACCGAATATACCAAAATTCATAATTTTTTGTCCTCTACAAATAGACATCTATATTGATATACAAAAATAATTTTTTTTTCATAAGTACAGCTAGTGTAGATTCATAATGTGAATCTGAACTGTAAAAATTTGAATATTATTAATTATTTTACTTTTAAAACTTTTACTACTTCAATATTATAACCATTTATAAGTAATTTACTTGATTCACAAGTGGACTTACTCATATTTACACGAAAATTTACTCATATTCACATATCAATATCATATAGTATTGAGAATTTACTTAAAAGTTTTTTACTATTTCAATATTTTAACAATTTATAATGAATTTACTCTGATTCACAATTGAATTTACTTACATTCACACAAAAAATTTACTCAAATTCACATATGAATATCATATGGTATTTTAAATATACTCTGAAATATGAATTTGATTAGTTTACTTAGAAAATTTTTAATACTTCAACATTTTAATCATTTATAATAAATTTACTATGATTCATAAGGTAATTCCATTTACATTCACACAAAAAACTATTCATATTCACATGACAATATTATATGTCATTGTGAATGCCAACAGTGAATAACAGAATAACAGTTCAGATTCACATGTGAATCTCAATTAGCGGAAAATTTGAATCTGAAGTGTAAACATTTGAATATGAGTAATTATTTTACTTTTAAAACTTTTACTACTTCAATATGATAACCATTTATAAGTAATATAGTTTATTCACAAGTGGGTTTACTCATATTTACATGAAAACTTATTCATATTTACATATCAAAATCATATAATATTGAGAATTTATTTAGAAGTTTTTTACTACTTCAACATTTTAACCATTTATAATGATTTTACTCTGATTCACACTATAAATAATTTACATTCACACAATAATTTATTCAGATTCACATATCAATATCATATGGTATTTTAAATATACTTCAAAATATGAATATGATTAATTTAGTTAGAAAAATTTTAACAATTCAATATTTTAATCATTTATAATGAATCTACTATGATTCATAAAGTTAATTCCATTCACATTCACATAAAAATTTATTCAGATTCAGATGACAATATCATATGTCATTGTGAATATCAAAAGTGAACATAATAACAGTTCAGATTCACATGTGAATCTCAACTAGCGGAAATTTCGAAAAAAAAAATTATTTTTTGTATATCAATATGGATCTCTATTTGTAGAGGATAAAAAGTTATAAATTTCTATATATTCAGATTTTTTTTCGATAAAAAATAAGACCTAAAAACTAAAAAAACGAAAAAAACGAAGTGGGTTTTTTAATAATCCGGTAGATGCACGTCCACCGTAAAGTGTACAATCGTGTGGATGAGATTAGTCCCTTGGTACCATGGTTTATATTAGTCCCTTGTTGAACTTTTGCCTATATATATATATATATATATATATATATATATATATATATATATATATATATATATATATATATATAGGATCAAATGTGGAACATAAATATTGTGTGAATGTGTGAGACAATATCAGCCATTAGACGAAAAAAATGAATGGTTAAGATGATGATGGCATGATCGTAATTAATTGAATAAAAAATAATTATTTTAATTAAATTAAATCAAAAAGGGTAAATTGGACATTTTGTTGAAAAATATATAAGGAAATTTCGTAATTTTAGGATATATGAACCAAATTTCTGGGAAATTTTGAAATCAAAATTTAAAATTTAAAATTTACATTTTCGAAAGTCATATTTGATGTTAATTTCCTGGACATTAATTTGAACTTTTTTTATTGATAAAATTCGAGTTCTATTATTACAATTTTCATTCTTAAAGAATTAGACATGAATTTGAACTCTTTTAGGGATAAAATTCAAATTCCATTAATACTATTTTCATTCTCAAAGAATTATAAATGAATTATAAGTGCAAAATTTATATTATTGAAGAATAATTCTTAAAGAATAAGAAAACACAAAACATTATATACTATATAACATTCTTTACTAAAACACAATATTATATCCAAATTCTTGAAGAATATACATAGCATTCTTAAAGAATGTGTGAAGAAGAAAATATATCAGGATGTTTGCAAATATTCTTAAAGAATATGTACGTGTGAGCACAAAGAAAACCGAACACCAATCCATAATTCCGCTTCTTCAATACTAACTGCATCTGGAAATATTCTTAAAGGATGTCTGCAACTTCCTGAATTTAGCAAAAACACAAATTAATAATTGTATGTAACAATATGAAAGGATAAAAAAGAAAATGGTGTGAGTATACACCTGTACAATCCAATTACTTGCACCTGCATAACATTTATTTGCTTAAATCTGCATGAATTCGCATGAATATGTTATTGAAAATGGTTGTTGAATTTAGAACATTTCATTATGATAATTATATATAATACTAAATACAGACAGATTCATACATACACATAAAACTTTAGGTTCTTAAGAAGCAATTTAATCTAATTAGATGCTGGCAAAACTCCATACCTTAGACTCTAAACATGACAGAATCACTGATACACAAACTGAGTGTTAAGAGACAAACACAGACAGATTCATACATACACATACAACAGATTGGTCGGGTCTGAGTATCCATGAAGAAGGAGGTTGCAGGTGCGATGTTGGAATCTTGAGCAGGAGGCCTTAGGTCGGGTTTGGAACGGTTGGTCGGGTTTGAGTATTCGGGCCATGGTTGCTTCCTTGTAGCAGCAGATCTGGGGTTAGGGTTCAAGAATGATGATGGAAAGGGTATGCGATACCGGACAACAGAAATAGAGGCGGTTTCCAGATCGAGTTCGCCATATCTTTAAATCGATTTTTCCAACCCATTGCTTCATTATCGGGGCTTATCAAAGAACCATAAATCCTGGATCCGATCGACATAATTCCAGTACAACAAAAAAATGTCGACTTTTGAAACATATTGCAAAAAAATGTCGACTTTTGAAACAAGATTGCCTTGATCAACTTGTCGCCATGTTTTTTCACGAGATTAGATATGTCGCCATGTTTCTTCACGAGATTCTTGTGTTCATAAACCACCAACACCATGTGTTCTTGGTTCGTATCCGAATAAGATCAAACATATTGCCTTGATCGTGACTTTCACAAAGTAAACATCAACCGATTTCGGATCGTCCTCGTTGATCTTATCGTTGAAAGTATAGGGTTAAGAAGGTAGGCGTATAAGAAGAGAGAGAGAGAGAGAGAGGGAGAGATAGAGAGAGAGAATTTTGGAATAATTGGTCAAAGTATCCATATTTTACGTTCTTAATTTTTGAAATTACCATATTTGTTCTTTTTAATTAAGGTATTAAATAATTATTAAAAGTAAATTGACTAGTATGCCCTTGACAAATGATTGGTTCATATCGTCTCACACATTCACACAATATTTGGTCTCCACATATGAACCTAAATCTATATATATATATATATATATATATATATATATATATATATATATATATATATATATATATATATATATATATATATATATATATATATATATATATATATATATATATATATATATATATATATATATATATATATATAGGGAATGGTTCAAATGAGAACCACTAAAAGGTTGAGAACCGTGAGAACCACTAATTCACAGTTTAATAATGTTGTATTTTTTATTTTTAACACTTTTTTTTTTTATCAAAATAAAATTACCAAACACATAAAAATATATAATTATCTTTCCTTTGCTATTAGATATCAATATTGATGTGTTTTAAAGAAAAAAAAAATTTTTACGTTGTAGTATTCACAGTTTAATAACTATAAATTTTATTATATTGTGAATATTGTAAAAAATATTAAAAAAATAAGTAAATTTATTAAGTTTGATAGATTTTCACATAATAAACAAGTGTGAAAAAACAATAAAACGAAAAAAAAAACTTGATTTTTAATGTAAGAATATCGGTTCTCACGGTTCTTAACCTTTTAGTGGTTCTCATTTGAACCCATTCCTATATATATATATATATATATATATATATATATATATATATATATATATATATATATATATATATATATATATATATATATATATATATATATATATATATATATATATATATATATATATTTATATTTATATATATATATATATATATATATATATATATATATATATATATATATATATATATATATATATATATATATATATATATATATATATACATCCAAAAGAATATATATAACATACTTCACGAACATGGAGAGCTTTCTAAACATCTTTATTGTTTGCCCATATTCCTATCAAAAAATACCTAGCTTCCAAAATAAATTAATCAGAACGACGATGAAGTTAGTTAAAAACCATATATATATTCTGTGAAAAACTTAGTTTATCAAAATATTTTTCATAGAAAAATTACTCGGCAAGTTGGGTCTTTATATGTTGTGTCACACAACGGATCCAATATATTCTCCAAGTTAATTCTACTTGTGCACTGCAATTGGGAATCTGGATTAAAGTTATGCTACATAAAAATTCTATAAAATCTTACTAAAATAATTTGTATAAGTACCGCATTTACCCATTGGAGATTATTCGTACAAAGGACGTTGGCTATATCATTGTTTACATAGTTACCGTTACATGCTTGTTTTGTGGACTGAAATAGAAAAAAAAAATATAATCAAATCACACAATACATTGTTGTTGCCTTGGGCGCTAAATGTTCACAATTCTGATGTAAATATTTTTCGTTACCTGATAAATATCGTCTAATATTAATGATAACCGATGCGCAAACTCAAATGTTGAATTAAAATCACCAAACTTATCGGTTAAAGGAGAAAAAGTGTTTCTCCCTATACTATGGAAAAACATTAGTTAATATGATGTTTTATAATTTGTTTTATTCAACAATATTTGTAAATATAGTGTTAATCACTAGTAGAAAAATGGCTTTTCATGACAGACAATGCCTGTCGTAAATGGCCATAGATGACAGACAATGTCTGTCATTGAAAGCCATGTCATAAATTAAAGATGACATGCATTTGTCTGTCATAAATTTACGACATACATTTATGACGGATAATGCCTGTCGTAATTTTGAAAATATGACAAACATTTATAAATCTCATATGACAGACATTTATCTGTCGTAAATTTATGACAGACCTTTATTACATACATTTATGACGGACAATTCCTGTCGTAAATTTATGACAGTCCTTTATATATATATATATATATATATATATATATATATATATATATATATATATATATATATATATATATATATATATATATATATATATATATATATATATATATATATATATATATATATATATATATATATATAAAATACAAAATAAGATATTAATACACAAAAAGCTACAATACTGCTCAAATTATAATACGTCAAACACAAAGTATATTTCCAAGTTTATTCAAAAGTGATTGACGAATATACAAAATACCCTTCCAAGTTTATCCAAAAGTAATTGACAAATACAATATCACTGATAAATAAAGGTCGTGACATACATAGCTCATTCTTCACGCAGATCATCAAGCTCGGCGTTTGTATATTCATTCTTCCCCCAAAACTATGACATAATAAATTGATATATTAGCCATAAAAACAACTTTAAACAATTATATGAAATTGGCCAATGTTAAGACCAGCATACCTCTTTTTACTGTTACTTACCTTTTGTATCCATCTTGTCAAATTTGTCATAAAACATTTTTTTATAAAAAAAGATTTTTTTGTCTGGATTTGTCTAGTAAAGAGGTATAAACACTGTTACTTACCTTTTGTATCCATCTTGTCAAATTTGTCTGGATTTGTCTAGTAAAGACCAGCATACCTCTTTTTACTGATTAGTAGATACGGGAAATAAACCTTTTCAAACTCTAGTTTGATAGGCTTTTTGCAAAACAAACAAAAAAAAAGTCAGAAAAATATTATATTAAAATTAAGTTATAAGAGTGGAAATTACCTTGATGAAAGTGCCACTAATGTAATCAGCAGCTTCCTTACCTAGCTTCATGGCTTCATCTACAGTAGGGACACCAAATTGCACCATAATTGAATCTGTATCCCCATACATGACCTGGCAATTTTATGTAATCAGTTTATTATTTTTTTAGTAGGTTTAAAAAAGTATAAAAAAACAAATCATGAAAAGAAAAAAGTAAGGAAAGTATTTACCTCATCCTTATGTTCATAGCCCTTAAGTGTTGAGAATTTATCTTCCACGAGTCTTTTTGTATGTTCAATCATCTGTCGCCCTTCAAAAATCATCAAATTATATTATCAAGCAAAAGGTGGCATTTTCGTAATTAAATAATCATGATACGGGTGATAATATATTACCATAGCTTGTAACACTAGATGATATCTCTAAACATGGTAACTGGCCAATTGTAGCTCCTGTAAATCCATACACTGAATTTTCACTTATCTGGAAAATATTCCATAATGTACAAATGTTATTTTAGTGAAAAAAAAATTAGATATATGAAAAAATGAAAAAGTGTTGGCAAGCCTTACCTTCAAAGCCAGCTGGCGACCATCCAATACAGCCTTTACTAGGGGATCTTTTGCTTCCTGTAACCCAAAAAACTCATTATTCTACAAACAGAATACCACCAATACACATGTATGCAAGAAATAGCAACATACTTTCACTTTTTGCTTACTATATCATCTTATTTTTATTTCTTTCTATAACAGCATTATACTTTCAAAAAAAATTCTTATTAAGAAACTATACTTTGAAAAATCTACCCACTTATTTCATTGTGCAGTTATAAATTATAATTGCTTTGTATTTTGAAGATATTGCTATAGTTAGGTAGGATTTTCAATATAAAATGCTGTAATAAGAAAAAAAAATAGAAAGTAGAATGCTATAATAGACAAATAAAAAAGAGTATGTTGATATTTCTTGGATTTAACAAAATTAACATATTGACATACTTTCAAATCCGCTTTAGCTCTTCTACGAGCAGCTAAAAGTTCTTCGAGAATTTCCGGAAGTATACCCTAAAAGTACATTTGTAAACACTTGTCAAATTTAATTTTTTTAAAATATATAACACAAAATGTCATCAATTCGGTAAAAACCTTTTGCAAATCTGACTTGACAAATATTTCACCCAATGGAGTTTTATTTACACATTCTGGTGGAAAGTTAAGCTTTCGGGCATCTTCAGAAGTCACCTTAATAAAAACAAACAAAACAAACTTTAAAACATTAAAACATCTCAATCAAACATAACTTGAACACTATAGATTAACAATAAAAATAGAAGAATAACTCACTAGAGTACAGTAGCATAAGTTATATGCCATCATGATTGATGGATATAGGGATGCAAAATCCAATGTTGGAATTGGCTTCTCATAGAATCCTGCCATGGCTTCCAAAACCTATACAACATGATAATCATAATCTCAATTATAATAAAATATTTAATAAAGAATGTGAAAATAGTAGTGAAGAATAATACACTTACAGTTGCACCTTCATATGTTCCTTGTTCAGATCCTACTTGTTTCACATTAGGAAGGACTAAATTCTTCTCTTTTGCTTTTCTTAAAAGTTGAGAGAGTACCTGATAGACATTCACTTAAGTTTCAAAAACTAATACTTTTATATAATTATATAACAATGAACACTAGATCCATTTTTTTTTATAAAAGATGACCTTGATACTCTGTCCTCTTGAAAGGAGAAATGATATGGGAACACCGGTGACACGAGCCATCTCCACATAATTGTAAATATACATCAACTTGTCTAAAATCCGTTGAGGGAGATAAGCATCCTGTTTATATAATGTTTATTGTTAATTAACTTTTTCTATTTTGTTAATTATTTTGAATCTAGTATTGATTTAAAAGAGATATTGGAAAAGATGATGTAAGTTTATGAAAGAATGACACCTTGAGATAGTATACAGCCAATCTCCGTCTTGTCTCTGGGTTACCATTTTGAAGGTCGGATATAATTGAATGATGAACATCCTCTTTCTACAATTCAAAACACCATATTACCAAAAAAATCAGAATAACTCTAATATAGAAAGAAAAAACACCATATTTCTGTTTTCTTTCTCTTTTCTTGACTTTATTAAGTTTGAAATAATTGTTTGAATGCAAGAAATAGCAACATACTTTCAGTAATTGTGTATTGTAGCATCCTAGTTTTCATTTTTTTTATTACAGCATTTACTTTCGTACTTTTAACTTTTTTTCTTATTAAGACATACTTAAAATATTTAGCCAGTTACAGCATTGTACTTTCAATTTTTTTCTTGTTAGGGCATTATACCTTTAAATTTCTACACTACTACAGCAATGAGGATTGCTTTTCATTTGTATCGTATTGTTATAATGATGTAATAAACAAATTGATGGAAGTGTGTTGTTATTTCTTCCATTTAACCAAACATAACATAAAAAGAATACCTGCTCATTAAGGAAGTGTGCTGAAACTGAATTTAGCGAGTAGGAACTTAATTTATAATCCCTTTGCAAATATAAAACAAGGAATCAAAACCTGTTATTTATCCAAATACATTCACTAATTTGTTCCATAAATTTTATAGGAGAATTTACCTGAAGTAAATCAAACTGAACTCTCCCTTCCAATGTAACTTCTTTACTTTCCCTTGTACCATACTGTCTGCAATGCAAATTCAGCGTTAAAAAAACTCAAATCATAAAAAAAATTGTTTAGTTTAATCATAATAAAAACTTGACAATCTTTAACAAGAATTAAGTTTCATAAAGACAACGAAACAATAAATATATCCAATTACAAAAACATTATAACTTTAAAAGCTCCATATAAAATGTATGTGATAGCTATGTTTGTTACACTACACAGAACTGAACAGGTTTTCTAGATTTTTTCAATGATAAAGATGAGAAGGGCATTCCGGTCTTTTGTGCAGAAAGGAGATCGAGAAGTCCCAGTCCCATATTTTCGAGTGGGACAAAAAACTAAAAAACCTTTTTGTTCCACATGCAACAGTCACAGTCACAGATGCAGTTGAGGCAGCAGGGTTAAAAAAGTCATTCATAAGTTGCAAGTAATAAAATATAAATCAACAATCACCTTGAAGAAAAAGTTGTATCCTTCACACAAACCCTGCTATTGCTATTTCTGATACATACGCCCTAATAATGGAAACTCAGTTATTCCCAATGTTTCTGCCCTCTGAAAACCAAAACATGTTATTAATCACTTAGTTGTTGACATTTGTGATTTGTCAATAGTATGTATACATAAACAATAATGTAAAGTAATTAAAGTTATATTGCCACTGCCTGAATCAGATATGGCAAGTCAAATTTGCAAATGTTATAACCAATTATGATATCTGGATCAATTGCATCTTTTAAGTACACTGAGAACAACCAAAATTTAACTAATGCATTGTTGTTAACCCATTCATTCCTAAAACAAACAGTTATACAGAAGTAGGGACTTACAAAAGTAAGCAGCCATTTTGGTTGCTCAATTCAACTTCATCAACATATATAGACAAAAAATCAAAGTCTGTCAGCCATGGATGCTACAAGAAAAGAATAAAATAGAGTTATTACATAAATACAAACAAAACATTAAAGGATATATCAATATAGGGCTGCATCACGTACTAAATACTAACTTGACATAGGTCCATCGAGAAGGATTGAAAGTCGAGGACTACAATTTGCCATTCTCGATTACTCATCGTAGTCAAATCAACATGGAATTAGAAGTCGCGATGCGCCGTTAGGCTTTCCATCCTCCAAGATGGTGAAGTCGAGAATGGAGACTAAGGCAAAGGGGATTTCTGATTTACCACCACCTATAAACTGTGACAAGAATCGATGAAGTGATACACTCGATTTTGATTCAGTGGGAGTGGGAGTTGAAGTCAAATATCAGAAGGTCGAAGAATTTACCACAAATTTTGTAGCGATTAGGGTTTGACAATGTCAGATCAATGATGGTGATTAGGGTTCGGAGAACTCAGATCGATGATGGTGACGGTTTGCGATAACAACTTGAATCGGCGAAAGTGACAATGGCAAATCGATGGTTGCCTTAATTTGTGTGGGGCGATGGTGAATAAGAAACTGAATAGACGAATATTGAGGAAGCGTAGGTGGGAGGCGGGAGTGGGTGGGAACTGATCAATAAAATATACGAGAAAGGGAGATAAATAAGGGGGAAATTGAAAACCTGATTAAAACTTTGGGGAAAATGCGAGAGAATTATCGTTCTTTTTGTTTTTTTCATTTTAGAGACACTAAATCATGACAGTCGTTTTAATCTGTCATGAATTTTTACAATAGATGATAGAGTTTTACGACATACAGTGATGTTTGTCATAAACTATAAAAGATGACAGATTTTTATGACAGACATTTTGTATGTCATAGTTCGTCTGTCATTAAAAACCATTTTTCTAGTAGTGAATAGAGTATGCATATTACTTTAATGTTCAGTTGTGGTTGATTTCCACGTTCATTGCCTACAGAATATAGACATCGCAATTAGAGTTTTAGTAAATTAAGATTACAATATGAGAAAAGAAAGCATCATATATATATATATATATATATATATATATATATATATATATATATATATATATATATATATATATATATATATATATATATATATATATATATATATATATATATATATATATATATATATATATATATATATATAAAAGGATGTGTATAAAATTTGATCTATTACCTAATTTATGATGTTCACATCAATATTTTCTACTAGAGCATGGTCAAATTATACGCAATCTAAAGAGCATGTTATAATGGAATAAAAATTTAGAACCTCTATTTGACGAATAAGATCAACATGAATAATTTGATAAAATTTATTTCATGTGACTCTAAAATGAAGAAAATGGTGATTACTCATAGTTCTCCTAATGGACATTATCTTGACTCTCTTTGATACACGTGGTATTAGTGACGTCAGCAAAATCATAATCCTTTAAGATTATTATCTGATATCGTTTTGGTTTTTGTATTAAAGCTTTGATTTTAAGTTTACTTATAGGTTGTGTTTCTATTTAGTTGGGTTTCTTAATGAAAAGGATCAATAATGTTAGTGTTTTGTCAAGCTCATTGGAATGGAAATGAAAGAGATGCCGATGGCAAGGAAGATAGAGACAACATTACCTTTTTATTCAATTTAATAATTAGGGTGTTCGACTACGACTTGGAGACAAGAAAGTCATCAAACTATGAATTAAATATAAAATTAAGTATCTATCTTTTTTAACCTATCAAAAGAATACAAAATTAGTAATTTAGTTAAATATATATACGGGTAGGTATACTATTTTTAATTTCTTTAATATATATACGGGTTAGGTACAAAATGTGTTATTTAGTTTAATATTATATGGGACTGTGTACAGTTCCTTGGGATGTGTACAAATATTTTTGTATCAATAATGCAAATGTGGTGTCACGTGTATTAGTAGCAAGTAGTAACTGTCACACCCTTATGAAATGTCATAATGTAATCTTGAAAGAAATTTTTCTTAATAGGACAAATATATATGTGGATGTATATTGTTTTAGTTATGTTTGATTTATTCTTCACATACATGAGGCTTTTTTAGGATAATCGTTACACATTTGCATAGAAAATGTAAATATTTTTAGAGCATTATATTTTTAATTTTTCGTTAACTTTTATTCGAATTTTATGTAACGAATTTGTTTAAATGTTTAATCATTTAAAAACCTTTTTTATCAATTAATTTACATTTTGCTTATATTAAAACTTTATGCATCTCCTCACCAAATTCATAAATTTTTTAATAGATGTCATAAATCTATAAATGCAAAAAATCAAAAAGTTTTACATACCTAGTTACTAAAAACCAAAAATAACCTAAGACCTCTCTACATTATGATAATAAAAACTTTGAAAAAGATTATTCAAATAATAAAAATCTTTTCAACAAGCCACCATTAGCGATATTCTTTGAGCTCTTACCATTGTATACGTGTAAAGCAACTTGTCGTACAATAATCCCCATGTATGAAATGAAATCCCAGCTACGTAGAACGGATTGCTAAGAAACCGAATGTTCCGTAAACCACTAATCAACAACAAAATCATTTTCACAATAAACAAAAATAAAAAAAAAAGAAATTGTTTTTGTTGCTACATTTTATTCTTACTAATCTTCCTACTAATGTTAAATTGTAACATGTGTATTAAAATATTATTAGTTTTATTAAATGTGACACTTGTCATAATTTCACATGGATAGAAATATGAATATGAATAAAAGGTAGGAATCAATACAATTACTCTAAAAAAATGATAGATGAATTATAGAAATTATATAACCTTTCGTAGGGAATCATAAGCATATGAAGCTAGAAGGGTGTCACTGCAAATCGTTGCTTCATATGTTGTAGCATATGCAAACCCAGCACCAGCTGGCGCATCTATGTATTATATGTTACGTGATTTTATGAAGCTAGAAGGGTGTCACTGCAAATCACACGATTATATGTTACGTGATTTTATGTTAGCAAATAAAATTCATAGATTAAGAATATTAATCTTTAGAACCATGTTACAGAGTGAGAATCGAACCTTTGGCCATGGATATGGATTCAACTTCAATGTAATGTTATCCTCTGTTGAAGTTTCCAGTTAGAAATTAAGTACTCTTTCTCGTCTTCAAAAAAGTATCAAAATGCTATAAAAAAGAGTGCCAATAAATGCTATTTGATAAATACTAAAACATAACACCACAATCAGTTTGGATGTAAATGAACCGAACGTTCAGCTAACCATTCGTGAACTGTTCGGCGAAAAGTTCGTTTATGTTTATTTATTTAATAAATGAATGAACAGGAACACAAATTCTTGTTCGTTTAACATGAACAATGGTCTCGTTCGTTCAATTATGTTCGTGAACGTTCGTTTATTTTGTTCATTTAAAGTTCCTTTTATGTTCATATATATTCAATTCTGTTTGATTACATTCCAATATTATATCTTCTTATATGTTGACATATGTTCAAACTGTGTTTGCCAATATTTGTTCGTTTAGCATGTTCACGAATATAAACGAACGAACATGAACAAGGAAACTCGTTCATTATCTGTTCGTGTTCGTCCGTTTGGTCGACTAACTTAATCAAACAAACATAAAAAGCTTTCGTTCGTGTTCGTCCGGTTCATTTACAATCCTAACAATCGATATCTAAGTTTGTATATGGTGTTAAAGAAAACTAATAAAAGCTTTTAATGCCTTTAGAGTTACAAATGTCCTCAACTAAATGGTTTAATTTTTACATGTATGGAAAAACAATGTCAAGATTTAAATCCAAATAAAAAAAAATCATAATATAGCGTAAAATATCACATGATTGACACAAATCAGTTATGTCATTTACCAAATAAACAAAAGTTGTGTCAAACCGCCAAATGTTGTTCTCTAAAACATCACATAATAGCGACACATTACAGTTGTAACACCCACACAATTTTGGTCAGGTATCTAATGTAAATATCTTAAGAAGTCTATTTTATTAGATTGCATACACAAAGTGATACCGATCATATGTAACCACTATAAATATACATACATACATACATACATAAATAAATACATAAATAGAAGTCTTTCGTTTGTTTTCCACTTTTTATTGCAGTTAACAGCAATTACCCTAAGATTTTTGTTTTTGTTTTTTCTTTTACTATTCATAAGTCCTAACTGTTTTTGGGGCACATTAATTTTTATATGTAACATTTTATAAAATTTGACATTTCTTTCCCGCCTTTAAAGGACACTCCCCCTTCTTTCCCTCAATTTCTATAAAATTCTCTACCCGTTTTACTTTCTATATACAAAACTTTATGAGATAAAATTATAACTAC
This sequence comes from Cichorium intybus, assembly GCA_023525715.1. NCBI lineage: Eukaryota > Viridiplantae > Streptophyta > Magnoliopsida > Asterales > Asteraceae > Cichorium > Cichorium intybus. The sequence goes on along the minus strand of CM042013.1, from coordinate 117,706,073 downwards.
TATTGAACAGATAAAGAAACCACGTATCACTTCAAACAATGATAATCTTAAATGAACCCCTACATCAAGTTACATGTGTATAAGTGTATATGTATGTGTTTGATTTTACAGACACATGTCACGTCTCTGACAGTTTTTTTCACCGATACATTCAAACAAATGTAAAAGTTGTCCTTTCAATGTATCGAAAGGATAAACAAAGATAGTGGAAACAATGTAGGTCCAGCAAAAGCCGGAAGGAGTTTTTTTTTTTCAATTATTATTGTAGCTAATAGCAATTAACGAAAATGAGTTGATCCGTATACAACAATTTTTTTGCCGTACACAACAATATTATGTTTTTTATGCATACTATACAACCCATGCAAAGCATAAATTGTTGTGTACGACAAAAAATTGTTGTGTACGAATCAGCTCCCTTAGCGAAAGATTTATTCGAAAGATTTATTATCTTTTTCCCCATTCGTATTATATAATTTTTCATACGTTACATTTTAAAAAAATTGTGTTTTTTAAGAAATTGTAACTTAGAAACGAATAGTTTTTTGAGTGTTATAGCAATTTAGTATTTTTCAAGAAATACTGTTTTGTTGCTATAATGTTATTGTTTAGTCAAATAAGTTGAGTTTTTAGGAGTTGGAAAAACTTTTGATTTAGAATATTTTAGTATTGGGATTCAGGAGGAAATTGTCAATCAATGACCTTTGTTGTTCGAGCTGGTAGGTCCGAAAAGGGTGGCCTTGAAGGGGCACTTATGCACCTTACTACCTAAGATCGTCTGGTCTGGAATAGTATTTTCGAAAGCTCGTCATATGGACAACATCGAAAGTCATGGATAGTTCCTTAATAGCCTTTAGAATCTAAATGAGTAAGTTTACTTTTGTGGACTGAAAATTTGTAATCAATGGTTCTTTAGCAAGTCGTAAATTTCAAAGGGTATTCTGGTCATGATTTCCAAAATTATTTTTATTTAACTTCTCGAAGCAATAAAACTTTGAAACTGAAGGCATTCAAAAATATTTGAGTCTTAGTTAAAATTTGTTAAAAACTCACTTGCTTGGGGACAAGCAAGGCACAAGTGTGGGGTGTTTGACGACGCCTAATAATATCAAGTATTTTAGTCGTCGTTGAGTCCTATTCTAAGTGAATTATATCTCGTAAACTGTTATACTACTCACTTTTCGTGTCTAGTGCTTCTGTGTAAAAAACGATAAAAACAGAGGTTAAACATGTACAAAATGAAGAAGTTTGAGATAAAGTCAATTTTCAGTCGAAAAGACACGCGCGCTGTGGAATAAAGACACGCGTGTCGCGGAAGGTCAATGATCGGATGACGAGTTTGACATTTGAAAAGCGAGAACTGACCCAAAGGTGAAACTGACCCAAAGGTGGAACTAGGCTTCTTCGACTTGTGTTTTCGGATTTCAGTGATTAGAAGTTGGTATTTTCTTAGTTTAGTTTATTTTTCGTGTATTATATTTTTGTTTATCGCTCGTTTCCAACGTTTCTGGATTGTAGAACTCGTTGGAATGTGCCGAATCTGAATATTTCCCGAAGTCAGAACCATTCGACTTTCGATTTGGGTTTATGTTTAATGCAATCATTCAGTTTTAGTTATTTTGCATTTCCGATTTTTGTTTTCATTTATTTGTTCGTTTGGTTATTTGTTGGTATTGACCACTTCTAATTTTCTGAATGCACTTCGGAAATCAGATTGTGTAGTTGGTTGGGATCAAGATTTGGAATTGCTTAGTTCGTTAATAATAGTTTATGATTTCGGTATTTGTGATTTATTCAATTTTTGTGAAGTGTATGGAACGTCACCAGCTATAGAGTGACACTATAGTTTGATTAATTCTTAACACAATACTTCAACCACAGACTCTACGGATCGACCCTTACTTCCACTTAGGTAATGTGCTTGCAAGATATAAATCTAGTATTTTTTACCGTATCAACGACTACAATGCCGTCGGTGACTATAAGGACTTTATAGTCATGTCTTAATTTAACATACATGACTAAAGGGTAAATACAATTAGACATTCTAGATAATTGTGTCAAAAAGACAAACAACGTCATGCTAATAAATGTTCATGTGACTAAATATTACCGAGCGTGACATTAATAATAGTTTCATTTTACCATCGGACGACCTATAGTCACTATCCAAAAAATTTTATGTGTCTACAAAGAGGTTATGGCCACACTCTATGCTTGGTTATATGAACACATTTGGCCACGGTTTGCTTAATTACCTATGGCTAAAGACTCATACATGCAGTCGTTTCATGACTAAAGAATAGCAACGACAACGGGTGAAAGAACTTCATGTGACAATTTGGTGTATTATTGTAAATCCCGGGACTAGGTATCGAAGAAATAAACTATTAACTATGTTAAATAAAGACAAAACAAAAGAAAATGGTGAAAAATTGTGGATAGTGGCGCTATCTCTATAGATAGCGGCGCTATTTGACCAAATCCCGTATCAATCGCTATGACAGACTTCTCGCGATGCAGAAATCAGAAGATAGCGGCGCTATCTCGCCTGAGCGGGAAAAATGGCATCTTTTGATGATGTGGACCGTTTTTAAGTCTTAAAACACATTCCACTTCGTCATTTTTTCCTCTAGAACTCCAGAGAACACCTCTAAACTCTCTCTAGAGCTTTCTTAGTGGTTTGAGCTCCATTTGTAGGTTTTGGTGAAGGTTTTTGAAAGAAGAAAAAGGTGGGAAGGTGTTCAAGAGAAGGTGGTGCTTAGAAGAAGTCAATCTTGCTGTTCCTGGATCCTTGTAAGTGTTCTTGAAGCTTGCCTTCCATAGTTCTTGTTGTTAATGGAGTTATGAAGCTATTTCCAAGCTTTAAAAGGCAATGATGGCTCCATTTCGTGGATGAGGGTGGGTTTTAGAGGCTAAGGATGAGTTCTTCTCCTTTAAGCCTCTGAATCCTTGAGAAAAACCCAAGCCTAGTCTTTATTTGGTTGTAAGTAAAGTTTATGGTTGTTAATCTTCATTTGTGAAGCTAGATTTGTCACCATGAGCTTATTTGGCTAGGATTGGTACTTGGAATTTCGTTCTTATAAGTTAGGGGACTGTTTTGGAAAACTCCTGAAAGTTGGAGCTTTTATCTGAACGGATTAAGCACTTAATGGAGCAATTGGCTGAATAGCGTAAATAGCGGCGCTATCTCCATAGATAGCGACGCTATTTATCAGTTTTGACCAAGTTTGACTTTTGTTGACCTGTTGACTTTAACGTCTTGGTTAGTGTACCTTTGAGTCAAAAACCCTAAGAAAATCCTAGTGTTAATTTTGGGGTTAGGGATTTTTAGACGAAACCCGTGTATTAATAAGTTGTCCGAATAATAGGAAACTCGGAGGGTTTTACCGACTTTTCCTTACGCTAGCTTAGCAACAAATCAGGTGAGGCTCCTCACTTTCTCGATATTGATGATAATGTTTATTGACGGATTGGGGTAGGCCCGAGAGTCATACGATGTTTACCGACGGATCAGGGTAGGCCTGAGAGTCATACGATGTTTATCGACGGATCGGGGTAGGCCCGAGAGTCATACGATGTTTACCGACGGATCGGGGTGGGCCCGAGAGTCGTATGATGTTTATTGACGGATCGGGGTAGGCCCAAGAGTCGCACGATGTTTATCCGACGAATCGGGGTGGGCCTGAGAGTCACACAGATGTTATTATATGATGTTTACGAATTAGTGGAAAATCGGGGGAACTCACTAAGCAATGTGCTTACGGTTAATGTTTAAATTGTTTCAGGTTCTCATGGCGCGGGAGGCTCGGGCACGACGTGATCTCGGGCATTGGCATCCGTTTTATTTGACTTCCACTATTTTTATATTTGAGTATGGATTATGACTTTTTTTTATCTTTTGGAGAACCTTATGAATGGTTTAAAAATGAATGAATGATTTAGACGTATGTTTTATTATATTTGGATTTTAAAAAGAAATTTTTTAATTTGTGTTTTTGGGTCGTTACAAATTGGTATCAGAGCCATGGTTTGAGATACTTGATGGAACCTTAGGGGGAAATCAAAGTCAAATCGTGGACTGAGAACCGTTTTAAAAATAAATAATAATAATAAACATAATCGAACGACTTTTCTGAAACAGAAGGATGCAATGCGCGCGATACGTCGAGGCCAAAGTAAGTTCCGTGAATCCCATGATTTTCCAATAATTCATAAGTTGTTAATATTAACTGGATATGCTAGAGAGAAATCACTCAGCAAGCATGCTAGAAAATTGCCTAACTAGGATGCCTGGAAAAGTTGCGAATGATCATATTGTCTGATTCATTTACTAGCACATGTAACATGTTAGGTAGATGTTTATACACGTAGATTAGGATGTGATAGCCTCAGAATCTTCGATCCAGTCTTTTTGGCTGTTCCTTGTTTGGTTGTGCCTCTAGGGTAGGGATTGTATGTTTGAATGACTATCTCGCCCGCATCTCGTGTCTTGGGCATTTATAAAGACGACTATGAGCGTTAGGCAAGTGTAGTAGGCAGGATGGGTAGCAAGACGCACAAAGTTCTAGCCGATGCTAGAGGAGAGTATAACACTACGGTGTTGGGCCGTATGGGTGACATATGTGTGCTCGAGTGAGGAACGACATAGGAACGGGGGAATGTCTATTGTGTCAAGTACGAATAGGTGTGGAAGGTAGTACCTGGCTAGTACTAGATTCATACCTGATACAATAACGGTCTCGTGGGTTATTAGGGATCCTTGGGAGGTTCCCTGTGCGAATAGATAGCGTGAGGAAACGTTCTAATAGTATCTCAGATAAATTTCAGGATGGTGGTTATTACGAGACAGGGAGGAGCTAGCGGATCCGGGTCTGGGTCTAGATCCGGATCAGGGACTCATGATGAGGAGGCTAGGATTGATGACGACTTGAGACAGATGATCGTTGAGGAAGTGCCCCGTGAAGTGACAGCGGTCATACCGCAATACTTTGGGTCTATGAAGACGGATTTGCTTGCCATGATCGAGGAGAAGCTTGTCGCATTTCGGCAACCTAGGGCGGCGACATACAGGGATTTTATGGCGTGCCAGCCACCGATGTTTTCCGGGGAGAAGAAACCATTGCTAGTATGAACATTTGAGGGGTGGAGCACAGGATTGGCGGGGTATTCTGACACAACCCCTTACCGCGACCCAGGTGGAGGAGATGACTTGGGCGTATTTTATCGAGAGGTTTCGTGAGGAGTATGTTCCACAAATCGAGATAGAGCGTCTGGCTGCTTAATATATGACTATGACACAGACGACAGAGACGGTGAACGATATCACCAAGCGGTTTATGGAGAGGGCTTTGTTCTGCCCTGAGTACGCAGCCACTGAGAGGATGCAGATGTCATGATACTTGTCTATGTTGCGGACCGATATCTACGAGTTTGTATCCGCTGCTCACCACCAGACCTTGGCAGACATGATTTCGACAGCGAGAGCCTGGGAGATTGAGTTGGAACTGCAAAATAGGTAGAAGAGGCCGGCGCCCGTTTCTGCGCCGCCGTCAACCAAGAAGTTTAGGGGTAACGATTCGAGGATTGGGGGAGTGAGAAGGTGTAACGCCGTAATACTTTTGGTAAGTAAGTTTGAGTTAATCTTACTGTAAATAAGATTTGTTAGGTTGTTAAATGAGTTAGGATGGTTAGAAATCCATTCGGGAAGGGTTTAAACTTTTAAATACGTCAAAAGAGGTCACACGGGTCGTGTCGGAGTTGCACGGGTCGTGTAGGAGACTTTTATAATTGGTTTGGGCCTGCAGTAAGTTACACGGGTCGTGCTTAATAAGCACGGGTCGTGTTTTATTCAGCACGTCGTGGTTTTTAAGAGGCCACGTCGCGGTCTCTTGTAAGTGGGTCGTGCTTTATAAGCACGGGTCGGGTTTTTATCACTAAAGCCATACCGTAACTTACACGGGTCGGGTTTTTGGAGGCACGGGTCATGTTTTATAGCACGACGCGGTTTTTAAAAGACCACGCCGTGGTTCGTAAGTGAGATATATTTGACAGCAAAACCTTATTTCGCCCATTTCGAACAAAAAACCTCTCTAGACGATTTTCAGAGCTCCAGGTGCGAATTTTTGTCAAATTGGTCAGGGGTATTGCATAGAGAAGTTTAGAGAAGTCGGATTTAACACTTGAAACATATTCTCGGGTTCTAAATCGAAGAGGTTAGTGATGTTGAGTTTTAGGGTTTCAAACCTTAGATGTCTAAATCTGAAATTCTACTTTGATTTAGCTCATGTGTTGATAATAGGTTGTTAATATGTGTTGTAGTGAGTCTCTATTATGATTATTGCGAAGTTTTAATGGTTGATTTGGTAAAAACTACGAAATTCGAAAGTCTTGAGTTGATAGCATATGATGTTCATAGTTTGTGATCATTGTTAGCTATTGATTCTTGGTCCATTGAGTTAGATGTTGTTAAATTGTTTTGAGGATGTTTGAGGTATGATAGTGATGTTATTGTTCATCAGATACTCATAGAAGGGAAGGAGATACACGAGGCACGGGTGGACCACGAGCTGAAGAGATCTCAGGTAAGTAGTTCTAATTCATTTTTATGATTGAACTAAAATGTAATTATATTATTAAAGTTCAAATTGGTTGAGATAACCAATTAGTATGATATATACAAGATTGAGAATTTCTTGTTGAATACAAATGAGTATATAGCGTGAATAAACATGCTTTTTGACTGAGATAGTCTAAGAGAACGAGATGAAATAAGTTTACATGTTAATAGTTATTGGGTATTGTGATATTTGTTGGAAAAACTTATGTCTGGTCAACAAAACTTGTATATTTTCTCACTGTGCTTATTAGCTCATAAATATTGTTTGTGTTGAATATGTTTAGGCGACAGGGGAAAGAAGGTTGCAGAGGGATAAAATGACATGACTTTGGGACTAGATTTATGGGTTTTGTATAATCTATAAAACAATCTTTTGAAACTTGTGTATGACTTTTATAAGAATGGTCTTTTGTAACCCGGTATATGGGACATGTTTGTATAAATACTTGTTCTTTTGATATTTACTTGTGCTTCTGTTGCATAACTTTGATTACACCATAACCCTTTGTGGTTATTGTAAGGTTTTACTGGTGTATTTCGGATATAAGAAACCGAGTGTTACAGAAGGAAGACGCAGTGTATCAAGTGTCAGAAGTTTCATGAGGGTCTGTGCCGATCGCTGGGATGTTATCGTTGTGGGAAGACGGGCCATTTGAGCAAGGATTGCCCTCAGGCCTTAAAAGTCTGCTTTAGCTGTAACCAGGAGGGACATGTTCGGAATGAATGCCCTAGGTTGAAGACGGGAGGGGTGCAGGTTCTAGCACCCGCAACTTTAAGGATTACTGACGGCCGCCAGGGCAGGGCGGGCGCCCCCAAGGGCAAGGGTAGAGCATTTCAGTTTACCGCCGAGGAGGCGCGTGCCGCGTCGGATGTTGTGACTGGTACTAATTCTCTTCTTTTCTTTAATTTGTGCATGTCCGTGTCATTATTCGTTATCCTATGCTTTAGGTACTTTCTTAGTCAACTCTATTTCGACCTTTGTGCTATTTGATTCGGGAGCGACACATTCGTTTGTATCACTGACTCCCGGTAAGAGTCTCGGCATCGTTTTGGAGGATCTTGATCATCCATTAGAGGTAGAGATTGCGGACGATCGTGTGGTTATGGCTTCTAGAGTTTATCGGGGATGCACGAATGAAATCCATGGGGAGCAGTTTTCGACAAACCTCATTCCTATTCCTTTGAGTTACGACAGGGTTATTGTGGGCATGGATTGGCTTAGTCACCAGGGGGCATGGACTACTATAGGGCCAAGAGGGTCTTTGTCTGATCTCCTTGTGGGGAAGTTTTTATTATTTTAGGCAAGGGGAGGAGGTCTCGTACCTCGTTTTGTTCAGGGGCTTAGGCTAGGAGACATCTTCAGCACGGAGGATCAGGGGTTTGTAGCCTATGTGTCAGATACAAGGGGAACTGAGAAGAAGGCAGTGAGTGATGTAGCAGTAGTGCGGGAGTTTCCCGATGTATTCCCGGACGCCCTATCGGGAATACCCCCGGAGCGGCAGGTGGAGTTCCGTATTGACCTTGTCCCTGGGGCGGCTCCGATAGCCAAGGCGCCTTATAGTCTCGCTCCACCCAAGATGTTAGAGTTATCTTCTCAGCTCCAGGAATTATTGGAGAAAGGATTCATCAGGCCCATCAGCTCTCCTGGGGGAGCACCGATACTATTTGTAAAGAAGAAGGATGGGTCCCATCGTATGTGTATCGATTACCGGGAATTGAATAAGCTCACAGTCATGAATAGGTATCCGTTGCCAAGGGTTGATGATTTGTTCGATCTGCTTCAGGGAGTGTCATGGTTTTCTAAGATCGACTTGCGCTCTGGTTACCATCAGACGAGGGTTCGGGACTAGGATGTGTAGAAGACCGCTTTTAGGACGAGATACGACCATTATGTGTTCGTCGTCATGCCTTTCGGACTCACTAATGCGCCAACAGCCTTTATGGATTTGATGAATCGTGTCTGCAGACCTATGTTGGATCGTTCAGTTATTGTGTTTTGTAAGACTCGTTCCGCCGAGGCGCGGCCCGGATGGATCCGCGGCGCGGCTTGGGAAAATACGCGGCGCGACTTGGAAAGATTCTGGATTCGCGCATGATTTGTACGCGTGGCGCGGCTAGGGAAATTCCGCGGCACGGTGCGCCGCAGTCATGAAAAACCCTAATTCGGATTTAAACGCCTCTATAAAGGGCCCCAGCCCTTGGGTTCGTGTTTTTGAAGGTTTTTCTGGAGTAGAGGCGACTAGTTTCGGCAGAGGCTTCTGACTTCAAGGCTTTGAAGGCTTTGGGAGATTAGAAGAACGAGATACAACGTGAGGGAAGGTTTGTATCGGGTTGTGAGCATCCCTCCGTGTTCAGAAGCAAGGTAAGAGGATCTACCTTTTCTGATTTACCATTTCATCCCGTCATATAGTATTATCCCTTGGATAGTGATATTAGATGGCTTGTAATACTTAGGGTTTTGGACCATGGACATGCATGGACTTGCATGTCCATAAGAAAGTGACCTTAGGATAGTTTCTGATCCCAGGAAGGGTGTAGAATGAAACCTTAACTGATGGCTGTACTGTTACAGTCCGCGACGGGGACTGCTTCTGTCAGCGACGCGGGTTCGAGTAAAACCCCGTAAGTGTAATGATAGTCCACGACGCGTAAGGAAGAGGTCGCGCCGCGGCGAGCGACTGTTTAACCAGAAGCTTACTTTCGACCCTTGTTTGTTAGCAAATGTTGGGTCTGACTTTTAGGCAAGTCTATAGGAGTTTGGTCAGTGATTAATATGTTATGTATGTGGGATTTAGGTGTTTGGGCGAGCTAAGTTGGGATATTAAGGAATATCTACACGGTTACGAATCAGGTGAGTATCCTCACCTTACTATATGATGTTGCATGTTAGGCATCTTGTGTGTTTTGTACAGTTATATGATTTGTTCTATATCTGTGATTATTTGTGGTTGGGCTCAGTACTGATGCGTGTCCCCTCATAGCTGTTGTATGACGAGTTGGACTATTGCCTTTTCCTATAGCTGTTGTATGATGGGCTAGGCCATAATCGGGAACCCATAGCTGTTGTATGATGGGTAGAACCGCCCCGTGTCCATAGCTGTTGTATGATGGACGCCCGTAGCTATTGTATGGCGGGTAGGCTCGGGTCGTTCTCGAGGACGGGTTGTTTAATGTGTGGGCATGTATGGTAATTTGCGGAACTCACTAAGCTTTGTGCTTACCCGTTGATTTTAAAACATTTTCAGGTATTTCAGTTGATAAAGGGGTGAGCTCGGCGTGACGGCGGTGCATCGCACATTAAGGATTTGCAGTTGTATTATTAAATGAGATTTTTATAATTATGGGATGTATACACTCTGGTAATAGTTTTGATGACCACCGTTTAAGCATGTTAATAAGATTAATAATGTTTTTACTTACCATTTTTAAAGAAAATTTGTGACTGGAAATTTGGGCGTTACAAATTGGTATCAGAGCCTAGGTTTGAGAGATTTGGATGAACTGTATTGGGAATCTAAACTCAAACTTAGGTCTAAGAGCTTTTCGTTAAAGAAATGATGTTTTCTCTATAAAAGTTTTAAGTAGTTGGGTTGAATACCATGTGGAAGATTCCCTTGCATGTTCTTGTTTGATTGTTGCTTGGGAATTGGAAACATGGTACGCACACCTAACTCATGATTTTAACGAATAAAAGGGTTTTAGAAAGAATGAGATGCGATGCGGACCGTCAACCGAGCTCAAGTAAGTTTTGTGATTCCCAATTACCCATGCTAAGTTTGTGCTATGTGATAATATGTGTTATGCTAGAAAGTAGGCATGGAACCTAGTCAGGAAATGCATGCTAGCGATGCTTGGATTAGGATGCCTTCTGCCTGTTATTTGTTATTTGTGCTGCTTTAGAATCTATGCTAAAACTAATTAGGTTGCTTAGTGAATGCTATTAGGTTATATACAATTAGGATAAGATAGCCTAAGAATTATTGGTCTAGCCTTACTGGCTGTTCCTTGTTTGGTTGTGACTTTGGGGTAGGATCATTTATTTTAACGTCTATCTTATCCTCGATTATGTACGACCGTGTGTCCGTGAGGCGCCCCGATGGTGTTATCAGAAGTTCTTTTAGGCACGGGTGGGGTATGAAATCCTAGGTAGCCTAGGATGAGTGTTAGGCACTTGGGTGCGAGACAGTATGAATACCGATGTCGAATAGATGAGTGAGTGGTGAAGTAGAGTATTGGGGGACGAATTCTGGAACAAGTACGAATAGGTGTGGAAGGTAGTACTGGGCCCGTACTACCGAAAGCACAGGATTCCTACTTAAGTTATGAAGAATTACCCAAAATTCTAAGGAACCGGGTAGGGTAGAGAATCAGGTATGATTCACATTATGGATTAGTGGCGAAAAGGAAGTACATAACTTCACCGTGGTGATGTTCGGTCATGAAGAGTGGATTAGCAGTAGTTTCGGGTGTAACCGATGGATATGGATCGGGATGGATCATGGGTGCAGAAATTGATCGCCGTTGAGGTATCAACGAGGGCTATGATTGACAGTAATATGTTAGGCGATGCATCCGGGTTGCTAGCCGATGCATCTGGGTTTTGCATGTCGATGTTTCGAAGGTCTATGGATGTGAATCCTGATAGACCTTATTCCTATTTAATGGACTAACGACATGGTATGAGGATTGAATTTGTTACAAAGGTTCGAGGCTGTAACAGCCCAAGTCCGCACGTACCAGATATTGTCCGCTTTGGGGCACCCAGCATGAAAAATTCCCAGGGGGTCACCCATCATGGGATTTCTCCCACCCGGGCATGCTTAACTGCAGAGTTCTTATGGGATCTGCTGCCCTCATGGCTTTAAAACGCGTCTGGTAGAGGAGGTATCCACATCCTTTATAAGGCATGTTTCGTTCCCCTCCCCAACCGATGTGGGATCCGGGTGCTCTAACCCTTCTGATTCCCGGAGATTGAAAGGTTGGATCGCCACGAAACTTTAACCGAAGGTTCCCAAGACATATATGAAGGTTCTGACCGGAGGTATTTTGATTTCAAGATATAGATATTGAGTTATGAATTTCGCAACATAACCTAGGGTTTCTATCAGATTTCACTGCTGAGTCCCCCTTCTTGTAAAAATCATATCTGGAGTTCTAGGACTCAAATAGACCCACAACCAGTGCCCAAAGTTCACAAATTGAGTTGAGTAACTTTCTTAAGAATACCACGCTCGCTGAAAAGGATTTATCTATGGGAAACAACAGCTTCTTTGCAGTTAGGTCTAATCCGGGTCTGCTGTGATATGTCACTTTGTTTTTATCATTTGTAGGGCTTGGGAAATGAGCCAGAGTGATTCCGAGTTCCCACATGTACATTATATATTGAATTAAAGATCTGGAAAAGATGGGATGTTAATTATCATTATAACTTGGTTAGAATGGATCCACACTCCAGATCAGTGGACAGTCACCAGCTTATACTGGTTCTGTGATTGTCCACAATGTGATTTTTATATCCAGAGCTTGGGAAACCCATTTTAATCGATTTCAACTCTGATACTTGTATTTATGTGTCTTTTGTTCCTCTAATTTTTCGTTTGGGCTAAGTCCACACATAAGTTGGGTAGAGTTGGCCAACATCACCTGACTGTCCGTTTGAAGACAGCAGAGATATGTCTTTTTGTAAATTTTATATCTCATTCATCCTTTGGAGTTAGGGGGAGTTCTTTATGGTTCTGGAAACCTAAGTCATTGTAGTGGTTGCAAAAAAATTATTTAAGCATATGCTTCTGTTTTATATTTTGGAGTAATTCAGTCTTGAGCAGCATGTATGTTTTAGAGACCTTGCTGTGATTATTCTTTTCTCATTCCTTAGCTTCAGAGTTTCATCCTTCTAACCTTTAGTCTTAATTAGGTGAAGTATTGAAGTTTGCACAAGCTTGGTAGCCATATATTGACTTCTATCTGTTATATCACTCACTCAAGGCGAGTTCTCTCACACCGTTGTATTAATGTTTATGTTTGCTAGTTAGCTCGTGTGTGATTGTTTAGATTTAATATTTAAAGCATGCTATATTATTATTATAAAATCGTACATGTGCACTGTATGTAATTGATTATTACTATGAGGGGTAGTTAGGTAAGATCACCAACGTTATACTCTTTATGAGGTGCGGGGATCGGGGCCAAAGGATACGGGATTTACCCGGTGCGGCTCAAACCTACAAGTCCGCCCTATTTTATATAAGCACTGATTCGTTCTTTGCTTAGTTTTTATAATTATAATAGGAAATGGATTAGGGCTGGTAATGTGAATATTAATATGATGTTTGTGTTTGAATTCACTAAGCTTTTGCTTATGGTTTCCCTAAACATTTTTCAGGTGTTAAGATCAAGGAGGCTGGGGCTTGATTGGAGCACCGAGATTGCCACTACTAGGAGTTTTATTTATTTGGGACTATGTCATGTTATGCTTCCGCACTTTACTTTAGTATTTTTCCATGTTTTAGGTTTGAGCTACTTATGTATTTTGGAAACTTATAACTATTTTTATAAAAGATATATTTGAAAGTTAAAATATTTTGCGAAAAATTTTGGGGTGTTACAGAGGCGCTGATCGATCGTGATCAGCACTAGGTATTGGCACAGATTCCAAGTGGGGGAGAGTTGGTGTTCTAAGAGAATAAATGAATCTTAATGCGTGTATAGCTCAACTACTGGAATATGGGAGTACTTTCATTACGAATTATCAAGCGTTAGCTTGGGTTATTATGATAGAGGGAGAACGGATTGACAGCTTGTTGGAAACTGTGGCCTAGGAATCTACAGATAGGTTCCAGAGGATTACTAGGTACTCCTTTAGGGAATGGACGAGAATCCAGATTGATTTAAGTACCGACATTATGTCGACTTGTGTCACTCGAACAGCAGGAAGGGCCCATCCAGCTGCTGAAGCTGATGGACCTTGATTCCTGCTACCCAGTTGAAGATAGAGTAATTGGAGACCACATACAAGGTATGACGAAGAATGCGAGTAGTGTGTGACGTATGGGATAAAGACCCACAGAAGATGGCTCCTTGGACAGATAGCCACAAGTAGAGGGTTGAAGCGGAAAGGGAAGAAGGGTTCCCAGTGTGACATAACCGACCACTGAGGATGGAAATCTCATGGCAATGAGGGAGACGGCGTGGGGATGGATACCCGCGATCTGACAAGGCAGGGAGCTTGTCGGCAGGGGCAAAGGCGTTGAAAAGGGAAAGTTGTAGCTTGGAGGAGGAAGATGGGAGTGTCATTGCGTGCTGGAGCTAGCAAGTGGTTATTGGTGCATCAAGTAGCTTTTCACCTTAGGGTAAAGGTTTTTGGAATAGCTTTGAGTAAAGGGAATTCTGCGAATTTAAGGAAGCGGTTGGAGGTTGTATGCATTGCGAAGAGGCAAGGATCTTGGCCACGCTAGGGATGCGTGGTCACCTCCATGGGAGTTTTGATTATTTCCATTAAGGCGTGGAGAACATTGGACGACTGTATTTCGTTTCAACTCAAGACTCGGACAGCAGTGAGAGCGAGAGAGTCAAGTTTTGGTATAAAAAGGGCAGAGCATGGAATGTGAGACGCCGGACTAAGGAGACAACGCGACCTGTTGGGTCGACAGCAAGATTGCGCAAGCTATGGTGACTTGGGACACAAGGGTTCTACTTGCATGGACTGTTACTCAGAAGAATTATTCAGAGACCGGGAATCCACTTCAGGCCTCAACAAGAGTTATGCGTGTAGGAAAAAAAGTCTTCGAAATAAGGAATGTGTCATATGTGACAGCTCATCTCAGGAGCGCTAGTCAATAGTTCAAGGAAGGAAAGTATCGCGAGCTGTGAAGCCTTTCCAGGCAGGAAAATCTGGGCGGAAGTAAGGAAGGGGTCGGAGTTAGGTTTTAAGGAAACATGTTGGTGAGATGGTGTATCAACCGGGAAGGATCAGCACGGAAACAACATATTAAGCAACGATGAGATAAAGGCATGACGAGGGATATGTTATTCGGAAAATATAAGGGATGCTAGGAACAAGGATAAGCGTTGGCTAGGAGCATTGGGTCTTATTGGTTAGTGATCGATTAAGATTTTACGTCGTGGAGGATTAGTATCTCACGAGAGTACCGAGGTACTGTTCCCTATCCAAGGTTGAGCTGCATTGTGCCTCGGTGAGAGGTAGGGTGTTGTCGAATGGAGAATACTATGTTGCGGTGGCCCAATGTGGTGATCTGGTGAGTACTTCATGCTGGTCGGAAGTGTCGGGTCCTTTATTATAGCAAGTCTGCACCATGTTCCCACAAGTACGAGATACGGTTATAGTGGGCTAATTGGTCAGTTTGGTTTGTGGGGCGGATGATTTCTGTACGGGAGGAGATAATGGTTATCTGGATGTTGAAGATTAGTACCCTTGGATTGTTCAGTAGGAATGGAGATGATTATGGACCCTTCCACGATCGCAATTGCCGGATTAGTTGAGGTGAAGACTGCCTTGATTTTGCTGATGGCTGTTTAGCTGGTAGGAATGAAAACCAAGGGCGGATCAGGGCGACATGAAGACTGGGCGGATCGGATTCAAGATAAGGACTTAGATGTGAAACCATGGAAGGGAACACCTTTAGGTGAGATAGTTCGAGTAATTGAAGGTTGTGGGGTGGGGTTAGCGGAGGATGGCTAACCCATTATGGTCGCCTTGGATGTTAGATATAGACGGGGCTTTTGTGCGGTGATGAACAAAGAGTTTGTGTCAAGTTTTTCGTTTGCCCGAGGGGTGACGTGGATGTATATGATATTGAGAGGATTATTGGTGATCTGGCCGGTAAGGAAGTAGGAATGGATAAGTGGAGAGATGTTTGATCGGTGGGAAGGACAAGGCCAATCACCAAAAGACTTGTAGCTAATTTGGTCTCCGGAGATTTCTGAGGAGGATTTTGGAGGTAATCCTATATGGGTTCACTGTGGATGTACTAAGGAACCCCTCAGTGTGTTAATGAAATCTAGGATGTCGTAGACCGAAGGAGCAGGAGTGCTCACTTTTAGCCTATTAAAGTATGTTGGTCAAAGAAAGGGGGATGATGTTAAGGCTTGAGAGAAGGTACCCCGATGTGGTGCTTTGGATGGTTATATCAGATAAGGAGGTGCAGCTCACTTAGGAGTTTAGGAGAAGGTTCGTAAAGTTTTTGGCACTCAACTTTGTTTCAAGATTGTGCATCACCCTTAGAAGGATGGCTGTATGGAGAGATCAATGTAGACGCTTGAAGGAGTTCCTTAGGGATTACGTTCTTAGTTTGGTGGGAGTTGCAGTTTCCTATGCAATATTAGTGAAGTTCTTTATGATAAGGGTTAGCACACGAGAAATGGTCTCATGTGCAAAAAGTCGTACGGGAGAAGGTGTCAGGACTTGGGTGTGTTTAGGGAAGAGATTGCAGACTACTTTGAGTCGGAGGAAGAATTATGAAGATAAACAACGTTAGGTCCTGAGTTTGCAGGACAGAGTTTGGTCGTTAAGGTATCGCTTTAGGGGCAAGTTGGACCTCGGGCATGCCGGATCATTGTTAGTATAGTAAATGGAATCTGGAGTTTAGTCAGACATGTAGCAATTTTTAGATTTCTTAGTTGAGGCTATACAATGGGACGCGTTCTGTAGCATGTAATTGGGAGAGAAATTGCGAGACGACGGTCTGATCTCGAGTTCCAGGTTGGAGGTTTTGTTCTTCTTAAGGTGTCGCCTTGGAAGAGAGTTATTCGTTTCAGAAGTCGAGGAAAGCTTGGCCCTAGGTACATTGGACCATATCGAATCATCGCGCGAGTAGGTAAGGTAGCCTACCGGTTGGAGCTGCCCGAGCAGCTTAGCCAGATTCCCGACACGTTCCACGTTTCGCAACTCAGGAAGTGTATTACCGATGAAACTACAATAGTGCCTTTGGAGGATATTCAAGTAGACGAACGCCTGAATTATGTGGAGCGACCGGTTGCTATCAAAGAAAGGAAAATAAAGACTTCACGAAATAAGACGATAGGGGTAGATAAGGTGCTGTGGCAGCATTGTAAGGGGTCTGAATGGACTTGGGAATCCGAGGAAGAAATTCGGAGGCATTACCCTGAGTTGTTTACAGGCATGGATTTCGGGGACGAAATCCATTCAAGTGGGGGAGAATTGTAAGACCCATTCCGCCGAGGCGCGGCCCGGATGGATCCACAGCGCGGCTTGGGAAAATACGCGGCGCGGCTTGGGAAGATTCTGGATTCGCGCATGATTTGTACGTGCAGCGCGGCTAGGGAAATTCCGCGGCGCGGTGCGTTGTAGTCAGAAAAACCCTAATTCGGATTTAAACGACTATATAAAGGGCCCCAGCCCTTGGGTTCTTGTTTTTGGAGGTTTTTCTGGAGTAGAGGCGACTAGTTTCAGCAGAGGCTTCTGACTTCAAGGCTTTGAAGGTTTTGGGAGATTAGAAGAAGGATATACAACGTGAGGGAAGGTTTGTATCGGGTTGTGTGCATCCCTCCGTGTTCAGAAGCAAGGTAAGAGGGTCTACCTTTTCTAATTTACCATTTCATCCCGTCATATAGTATTATCCCTTGGATAGTGATATTAGATGGCTTGTAATACTTAGCGTTTTGGAGAGTGACCTTCTGATCCCAGGAAGGGTGTAGAATGGAACCATAACCGATGGCTGTACTGGTGAAGGGTTAACAGGGGTTTTCGGACTGTTATAGTCCGCGGCGCGGACTGCTTCTGTCAGCGACGCGGGTTTGAGTAAAACCCCGTAAGTGTAATGATAGTCCGTGACACGTAAGGGAGAGGTCGCGCCGCGACGAGCGACTATTTGACCAAAAGCTTACTTTCGACCCTTGTTTGTTAGCAAATGTTGGGTCTGACCTTTAGGCAAGTCTATTAGGACTTTGGTCAGTGATTAATATGTTATGTATGTGGGATTTAGGTGTTTGGGCGAGCTAAGTTGGGATATTAGAGAATATCTACACGGTTACGAATCAGGTGAGTATCCTCACCTTACTATATGATGTTGCATGTTAGGCATCTTGTGTGTTTTGTACAGTTATATGATTTGTTCTATATCTGTGATTATTTGTGGTTGGGCTCAGTACTGATGCGTGTCCCCTCGTAGCTGTTGTATGACGAGCTGGACTATTGCCTTTTCCCATAGCTGTTGTATGATGGGCTAGGCCATAACCGGGAACCCATAGCTGTTGTATGATGGGTAGAACCGCCCCGTGTCCATAGCTGTTGTATGATGGACGCCCGTAGCTATTGTATGGCGGGTAGGCTCGGGTCGTTCTCGAGGACGGGTTGTTTAATGTGTGGGCATGTGTTGAATAATGTTTTTATGTTTTTATGTGACCATCACTGATATAAGTCGAAATGTTTTTTAACAAATATTATCAGTATTTCAGGTTGCATGGATTCAAGATTGAACGTGATAAAAAGAAAATATTCTTAAAATCAAAGAATTTTTCCTGTGCTACAGTGATCGCGACGCGACCACAAGCTCCTCACGACGCGACAAGCCCCAAACGCGACAGTACCAGACGCGACAGTCACACATGTCGCGACGTGAAGAGAAGCAAGACAGAAGATCCAGATGGTCCAGCGATCGCGACGCGACGGAAGGCCCGGTCGCGACGCGAAGCCCCTTCAACGCAACACCACCAACTTTTCAATCGCGAGGCTACCAACAACGCACTAGCCAGACCAGTGGCCGACCAAAAGCAACATCACTACGCACCATCGCGACGTGACCAGATCCCCGTCGCGACGCGATCCCTGTACTTCAACTACTATAAATAAGAAGCTCACCTCTTGCAAATCACACACCATACTCTTACACCTTAATACTACTACTCATACACACTCAAAGAAACCCACGACCAAACACCTCAAGACACTCAAATTTCTGAATTTGGCAACAAGAACCAAACCATATAACCGCAAGAAACAAAACCTCCACCCAACACCAAACTTCAAACCTCTAAACAACCTCTACCCTACACCAAACAAAACCTCTATAAAACCCGACATCAAACCCAAGTCCAAACCAACACAAAACTGAAGAAATACCATTTCAGCAAGTAAAACCGAGCATTCCACCCTTTCTACAAGAACAAGAATCGACGCTTAAAAGAAAAACACCATCTTCCTCTGCTGTCGATAAGTTCTTTTGAAATTATAATTCCAATAATTTACCTGTGCCGTTATTGATTTATTTAAACTTTTATAAATCAATTGTACTAAATTCCAAGACATACAAATTGAACCAAGACAACAACAACATATGTGGACTGTATTTAACGAGACATCTAACTTCTAACTTCTAACTTCTAACCTTTTACTTACTGTAAAAACACTTTATCGTTGATAATGGCGTTTATTACATCAAACCTCTAACTTATAACATTTATTTTATTTACCGCTTTCTGTCTATTTAAATACTGTCTAGTTTAGATTTACCGCTTTATTTTATTTATTTATAGCTTTAGTAACTTAATTTTAGTTTATATTTATTCCGCATATTATAGCTAAAATACATATCTGTCACACAGTAATCGGCTTAAAAACCTTATTCGTGGAGATCAGTTATCGTATTTTCAACAATTGGTATCAGAGCTCGTGTGATTTAGTCTGGAATTTTTGTCGAAAACTTTTGTGTAGCGTTTTTATAAACCACCAATAAGTTTTCTTTAAAAATTTCATCTTAATATCATTGTTCAAAAAAAAATTTAAAAAAATATATAATAAAAAAAAACAACTAAAAATGTCTTCCGCAAACTACTCAAACATAAATTCTGTATCTATCGCTAACAGTATAGGTTCAGGTACTCGAGCACCCATTCTTATTCCTGAAGAATATAAATCATGGGTAGGTCGTATGAATCTTCATCTCAACTCTATAAGTGAAGATGTGTGGAAATGTGTAGACGGATCTCTACCAGATAACATGACATCTCTTACGAGTAACTTGGATATACTGAATGAAAGGAAGAAACTTGAACTTCAAGCCAAAAAGGAACTTGTGTCTGGAATACCCCACAGTATTCTAAGCCAAATGAATGATATAATCCTTTTAACTGCAAACCAAATTTGGCAAACTTTGAAAAATCGTTTTGAAGGAAATGAGAGAATCATTGGAAACAAGAAAACATCTGTTTTAAACGAATTTGACAACTTCAAAATGTTTTCACATGAGACCATCCATGATGCTCATGATAGATTCAATCTCATTACCATCAAAATGAATAATTTGGGCATCAAAAAGTCACAGCATGAGATAAACCTCAAATTTTTAAACAACCTTTATGAAAGCTGGAAAATGGTAAAACTAATCATTCAGGGAAATCCAGCAATTCATACTGAATCTTTGTACAATCTATACGAAGAATTACAATCGTATGAATCCTCGATTGACCCACCAACGTCGACTTCTTTTGGAGGACCACTTGCTCTGTTGTCAACATCCTCTCAAAACCAAACACATTTTCTTGATCAAAGTCAAATTGATTTAAATCAAAACCAAGCTTTTTTAAGTAATTCTTGTGACTTGTCTGATCCAAATAATGAAGCTGATTACCAACAATTGTGTGCTTTGGTAGCAAACACTAATCTCGAAAGATTTCTGCCACATCATAATCAATCAAACTTCAGACCAAATTTTCAACAAAGATCCACTTTTGGACAAAACTTTCAGAATCGTGGTTTTCAAAATAATCACAACTCTTATAATAACCAAAGTTCTGGATTTCAGCAAAATCATTCAAAACCATCTCAACAGAAACAAACTCAAGCATCTGAAAGACCACCCGTTAAGAGCCAAAAGGCTGACAATAACGATGATGATGATGACATAATCATTTGTCACAAATGCAAAGGATTAATTCATTATGCCCGAGATTGTCGAGCCAAAGTCAAGGTCAAAGACACAGCTTACTATGCTCAAAAAGCCGAAGAGCTGAAGAAACAAGAAAAGAAAGCAAAGCAAAAAGTTTTGATGGCATTCCACGAACCTAGCGTGGAACACTGGCCAACTTCTGATGATGAAACAGATACTGAACCAGCTCAGTCAAACTTCTGCTTCATGGCTGACAATGAACCAACCACAAGAGCTCCATATGTCATCGATCAGGTATGGTCTATGATCTCAGAACTCAGTCTTTCAAGAACACCATTTGAGTCCCACATGACTAAGATTGAGAACAGTCTAAAAGCTGATCTCAGACTGTATCATGACACAATAGTCAAATCTGATATCTACAAATCTGAATTACAAACCTTGCAACTCAGATTTGGAGAATCTACAAGGACTAGAGACAAACTTGAAAGAGACATTGAACGAAAATCTGAAGAAAATAATCACGTCCTAGAACAATTAAATGAAGCTCTAAAACAAAAAAAGGACTTAGAAATAAAAAATCAATCTGTTATTTCATCTGAAATAAAAGATATATTAGAAAAGGAAGTCCTTCAGTTAAAACAAAAAATTCAAGATTTAACTGACAAAAACACTAGTTTAATTCTAAAACTAGATGATTCTTCAAAACAAATCAAATTTCTTGAATCCGAAAATCAAAGATTTCAAGGAAAACTGGATTCTATCAATGTTGCTAGAAAATTGAGTGATGATATTTTCACTAAAGCAAACAACTTAGGGACTGGCAAAATTGATACGAATTATAAACCAGGAATTGGAAGAGAATCCTTTGAAAATGAAAAGACTGAAAAGGAAAATGGGACAATTTGTGAAAACTCTAAATCGCCTCTACCAGATCTTTTCATATCTACCAATGAGGACGATTCAGATGATGAAACAGTTATCAACTGTAGCCCAGATGATACTTTTTTCAACAAGTCATTCAAAAGAGTTGTAAAATCTAAATCAGACTCTGCTAGTTCAGTAACTCATCAATTGAGATCTACTAAACTAACAAGGAATGATGGCACAATCAAACTTGAAAATTTCTTAAATGGAGAAAATTCTGTTCATCAGAATGGTAGTACTTCTGCTCCAACTGTCTTTCCCTCTTTAAACTCAACCTTTATTGGAAAGAACAGTTTGGGACAAAACTATTCAAAGAAACAGCAGACAAATAAACAACCCATTCAAGCTGTCTTTAAACCAAAAGAACAAAGAAAGCCTAATGTTTTCAAAGAAACCCAAGAGAAACCTTTGAAACGAATCTCTGTGCCACAAAAACAAACCTTTAATCCAAAACAAAAACCTTTTCAAAAACCAATTCAAAATCGCTTTCAAGAGATAAACTTCAATCTCTCAAGGAACTTTCAGAAACCATCATTTCACCAAATTCCATTCCATCATCATAATGTTTTTCAAAATCATCAAAATCCGAGATACAAAGAAAGGTTATCAAACAGAACTTCACATATAGGATACTTTTCACAAAATCAGAAATCATTTCAAATGACGGGTTTTCAAAAACAAATCTCACTTTGGGAAAATCTGATAAATCAACTAAAACCTCAACCATTCCGTCCAATCAACAAATACTACAATGATTCCAAATTATCAAAAACCATTAACAAATCAGGACCCACCATGGTTTGGGTACCTAAACTTTCTGTCTAATTGCAGGCACTTTGTGCTGGAGAGCCCAAGGATGGCACATGGTATATCGATAGTGGCTGCTCCAAGCATATGACAGGAAACCTGAGCTTTCTACGAGACTTCAAACCCACAGAATCCAAACAAGTTGTTACTTTTGGAAATAACATGACTGCAAGAATCAAAGGTTATGGAAACATAACAAATGGTCACTTCACCATCAAGAAAGTAGCCTACGTTGACGGCCTGAAACACAACCTAATCAGCGTATCACAACTCTGTGACAACAATCATGAAGTTCTTTTCATCAAACAACGAAGCATAATCACAGATGCCAAGACCAAAGCCATTCTAGTTAATTCTGATCGTCTAGGCAACATGTATCCACTAGATATGGACCTTATCTATGGAAAACCAGACATCTGTCTCTTATCCAAAGCTTCAGCTGATATTAGTTGGTTGTGGCATCATCGTCTTTCCCATCTCAATTTCGGCTACATCAACAAGTTGATTGCAAATGATCTTGTTCGCGGACTGCCACTTCTGAAACTTGATAATGAAACTCTTTGTGCAGCTTGTGAAGGAGGAAAACTGTCCAAATCCTCTCATAAAAGCATTCATGAATCTAGTGTATCCGAACCACTAGAATTACTGCACATTGATCTTTGTGGCCCTGCAAAAACCCAAAGCATAAAAGGGAAGAAATACATCCTTGTTATTATTGATGGATATTCACGCTTTACTTGGGTTTTCTTTTTAAGGTTAAAGTCAGAAGCACCTGAAGAAATAATCAACTTCATCAAACAGATTGAATTAAAACTCAAACGACCTGTTCGTATAATCCGAAGTGATAATGGATCTGAGTTCAAAAACATAACTCTAGATTCGTTTCTCAGAAACAAGGGAATTGAACACGACCTATCAGCTCCATACACTCCACAACAGAACGGAGTTGTTGAAAGAAGGAACAGAACTCTGTGTGAAGCTGCAAGATCAATGCTTATCTTTGCTGATCTACCACAATACTTCTGGGCAGAAGCAATAGCCACAGCTTGCTACACTCAAAATCGTTCTTTAATCCATAAACATCTTCATAAAACACCATATGAAGTCATTAACAACCGAAAACCAAACATCAAATTCTTTCATATTTTTGGTTGTCGATGCTTCATAAAGAATAACAAAGATCACCTTTCAAAATTTGAATCAAGATCAGACGAAGGAATTTTCCTTGGTTACTCTTTTACCTCAGCTGCTTATCGAGTACTAAACAAACGTACTAGAGTAATTGAAGAAAGTACCGATATACTTTTCGATGAATTTTATGTCAGAAAATTGGATCGTGAACATTTTGGTTCTAAAATGATTGATAATATTTTTCAAAATCCAATTCAACAAATGCCTTCTACAAACATAGAAATCGATCTTGATTTACTTTTTGAACAACCCAAAACCGCTTATAATTCTGAGTTTCTAACATCTTCTACTATTCCTACCGGAAACTCCGATGCAGAAACTTCACAATCAAACCAAGAAAATGCAGATCAAGTCGAGGGGGAATTAACAACACTAAATCTCTCTTTAAATCCACCTGTTCAAAATGATCCCAGTGCATCATCTATGGGGGAACCTTCATTACCCCATTCTCACCCTATAATCCAAAAAGACATATCCGACAACAACCAAAATCTATTCCCAACAGAATCACCTGACCAAGAAGAACAATGGGACATAGAAACACCAATCGAAATACCTGAAAAAACTCGCCTAAACAAATGGACCAGGAATCATCCTGCAGAACAAATCATAGGAGATCCCAATTCTGGTATTCAAACAAGAGCCGCTACCTCAAATGAATGTTTATACGGAGCATTCTTATCCATGACTGAACCCAAAACCATCCATTCAGCTCTTAAAGATCCAGACTGGGTCAAAGCCATGCAAGAAGAACTAGTTGAATTCGAAAGAAACCAAGTATGGGATCTTGTTCCTACTCCTCCCGATGTTACTGTAGTAGGTTCAAGATGGGTTTTCAGAAACAAAACTGATGATCAAGGAATAGTTTGTCGAAACAAAGCAAGACTTGTCGTCAAGGGCTATTCACAACAAGAAGGAATCGACTACGATGAAACTTATGCTCCAGTTGCAAGACTCGAAGCCATTCGTATCTTTCTAGCATATGCAGCACACAAGAACTTCAAAGTATTCCAAATGGATGTAAAATGTGCATTTTTACATGGAGAGATTGATCGCGATGTGTATATTCAACAACCTCCAGGTTTTGACGATCCACAGTTCCCAAATCACAGTTTTAAATTACAAAAAGCAGTTTATGGCTTAAAACAAGCACCTCGAGCCTGGTATTCAACATTGTCAACATTTCTAGAAGAATCAGGATTCAAAAGAGGTTCAATTGATCAAACTCTCTTTCATATAATCTTTAATAAACATCTGTTAATCGTTCAAATATATGTCGATGACATTATTTTCGGTTCTACTGATGAATCTCTGAGTATCAAGTTTGCAGATTTAATGAACAGCAAATTTGAGATGAGCATGATAGGAGAAATTACTACTTTTCTTAGACTTCAAGTCAAACAATCATCAGATGGAATTTTCATCAATCAAGAAAATTATGTCAAAAATCTTCTAACTCGTTTTTCTCTTGACAAATCCAATACAGCAAAAACCCCAATGGCCCTTGGTTACAAACTAGATGCAGACTTAAATGGCAAGCCTGTTGATCAAAAGAAATATCGAGGAATGATAGGATCACTCCTATACCTCACAGCCAGCAGACCCGACATCATGTTTTCTACATGTGTCTGTGCCAGATACCAAGCCAATCCTATGGAATCTCATGCTATAGCTGTGAAAAGAATTTTCAAATATCTTAAAGGAACTCCATCTCTTGGCCTTTGGTATCCAGCTAACTCTGATTTTCAGCTTAACGCCTTCACCGACTCCGACTATGGAGGATGCAGAGTAGACAGGAAAAGCACATCTGGTTCTTGCCAATTTCTAGGAGGCAGACTGGTAAGTTGGACTTCAAAGAAACAATCATGCGTGTCCACTTCAACCGCAGAAGCTGAATATGTAGCCGCCGCAAGCTGTTGTTCACAAGTCATGCGGATGCAAACTCAATTACGTGACTATGGCTACAAAGTCTCACAAATTCCCATATTTTGTGACTCAACCAGCGCAATTGCCATTTCTCACAATCCCGTGCACCATTCCATGACAAAGCACATCGACATTCGATATCATTTCCTCAAAGACAACATTCAAAAGGGTCATATCGAATTGCACTTCATCAACACCGAAGATCAAATTGCCGATGTCTTTACTAAGGCTCTAGACGAAACCAAGTTTCAATACTTCCTAGGCCGTCTAGGAATGCTAAATCCAGATAACATCCATTCCTAATCTTTTACTTTTTATTTGTACAAAAGAGTGTTTACTTTCATTCAAAAAGAAAATCCAAAAACATTCAAATAACAAAAATTTTACCAAAAACATTCAAATAACCAAAATTTTCCAAAAACATCCACATAATCAAAAATCACAAAAAAAATTAGGATAAAGTTTTATCTTTTTAAAATCTTTATAAAACCATGTGATTAACATCTTCTTGACTAAATTTTCAGATACTTATGCTCGATGAATGTTCTCAGTCATATTGATTCTTAAATTAAAGTAAAGGTTCAAATCTCAAAATTTTGGTTATGTACATTCTCTTATTCCCTTTGAATTTATTTCAATTATAACGATTTTATCTATTAAGGGACATAAGATTAGGAGATTCAGATGAAAACCAAACCCATGTGAGAATTTGTGCCTCGTCTTCAACTGCTAAGTGGAATTCATTTCTGTGAGCAAAGGTGTTTTCATTATGACTTATAGGATTTATACTCTTATACCGTGATGCTAGTCTCATTTTTGCTTAGATATCAAAATGACCAGGGACGATACAATAATTTTCTTAATATATTAGACAAACTGTCTTTTATATCACCTATCCCTATCCTCAATCAAGCCACATCAAGAAAAGATTTATCATCTAGCATAACAAGTCTGACAAATGAAGAAACGACAAGTCATATCCAAGAAAACCAGAAGAAAACATGAAAATCAAATCTCAAAAGTGCAAAGTCATTCCCAACAAATGATGTCAACAAATCACAATTGGTAATCACATCAGATATCTTTTACACAAAAGGTATTCGCGAAAATCAAGAAAAGATAAAACAAAGGTGAACACTTCACCAAAGCAAAAGAAGAGTTATTACAACAATCCATAAAGACAGACATCTCTCAAACAACGAATTCTCAAAAGATTTATCAAATATAGCTGTCAAAACCGAAGACTTACCGGGATACTGTAGCCTTCATAAATTGAATTTTCTTAGTTGCAATATGCACTGTGAAAATTTCTAAACCCCTCTACATGTATTTCCCGACGGAGAGAGAGTGAACATCAATGGCATGAATAAAGAAACCCTCTGAGTAATGCCGAAACCAGTCTTATGTGATTGATTATCTAAAATGAAGACCAAGTGACTAACGTATATAGGTATAAATCCACATTAAGCATAAGTCAAACACCTTCAAACTGAGAGATATCACTCATCTTTAGTGATTATACACCAGTTCTGCACCCAGAACAAACAAACACTTCAGTCAAGTGTGAGCTATACCTATGAGCGTTCATCTGAATCGACCTATTAAAAATCACTTGTCATCTTTATAAATGCTATAAAATCTCAAGGAATATTATGAAAATACATATACAAAAACCCTTTGATAATTGAACATGAAACCTTGATTCAGAAACAAATATTCTTGACAAACATTTTTCAAAACATAAGTAAAATCTAGTCACACTTTTTCAATACAAGTGATATGATTTTATAAATGTTTTATCCAAATTTCAAGAATTTTCATTCAAACATTTTTCTCCTCATTTCATTAATGATCACATAGGGGGAAATTGTTGAATAATGTTTTTATGTTTTTATGTGACCATCACTGATATAAGTCGAAATGTTTTTTAACAAATATTATCAGTATTTCAGGTTGCATGGATTCAAGATTGAACGTGATAAAAATAAAATATTCTTAAAATCAAAGAATTTTTCCTGTGCTACAGTGATCGCGACGCGACCACAAGCTCCTCACGACGCGACAAGCCCCAAACGCGACAGTACCAGACGCGACAGTCACACATGTCGCGACGTGAAGAGAAGCAAGACAGAAGATCCAGATGGTCCAGCGATCGCGACGCGACGGAAGGCCCGGTCGCGACGCGAAGCCCCTTCAACGCGACACCACCAACTTTTCAATCGCGAGGCTACCAACAACGCACTAGCTAGACCAGTGGCCGACCAAAAGCAACATCACTACGCACCATCGCGACGCGACCAGATCCCCGTCGCGACTCGATCCCTCTACTTCAGCTACTATAAATAAGAAGCTCACCTCTTGCAAATCACACACCATACTCTTACACCTTAATACTACTACTCATACACACTCAAAGAAACCCACGACCAAACACCTCAAGACACTCAAA
Organism: Cichorium intybus; assembly: GCA_023525715.1. Classification (NCBI taxonomy): domain Eukaryota; kingdom Viridiplantae; phylum Streptophyta; class Magnoliopsida; order Asterales; family Asteraceae; genus Cichorium; species Cichorium intybus. The sequence goes on along the minus strand of CM042013.1, from coordinate 117,678,292 downwards.
TTTCTGAATTTGGCAACAAGAACCAAACCATATAACCGCAAGAAACAAAACCTCCACCCAACACCAAACTTCAAACCTCTAAACAACCTCTACCCTACACCAAACAAAACCTCTATAAAACCCGACATCAAACCCAAGTCCAAACCAACACAAAACTGAAGAAATACCATTTCAGCAAGGAAAACCGAGCATTCCACCCTTTCTACAAGAACAAGAATCGACGCTTCAAAGAAAAACACCATCTTCCTCTGCTGTCGATAAGTTCTTTTGAAATTATAATTCCAATAATTTACCTGTGCCGTTATTGATTTATTTAAACTTTTATAAATCAATTGTACTAAATTCCAAGACATACAAATTGAACCAAGACAACAACAACATATGTGGACTGTATTTAACCGAGACATCTAACTTCTAACTTCTAACTTCTAACCTTTTACTTACTGTAAAAACACTTTATCGTTGATAATGACGTTTATTACATCAAACTTCTAACTTATAACATTTATTTTATTTACCGCTTTCTGTCTATTTAAATACTGTCTAGTTTAGATTTACCGCTTTATTTTATTTATTTATAGCTTTAGTAACTTAATTTTAGTTTATATTTATTCCGCAACTCTTATTTATTCCGCATATTATAGCTAAAATACATATCTGTCACACAGTAATCGGCTTAAAAACCTTATTCGTGGGAATCAGTTATCGTATTTTCAACATCATGTATGGTAATTTGCGGAACTCACTAAGCTTTGTACTTACCCGTTGATTTTAAAACATTTTCAGGTATTTCAGTTCAAAAAGGGGTGAGCTCGGAGTGACGGCGGTGCATCGCACATTAATGATTTGCAGTTGTATTATTAAATGAGATTTTTATAATTATGGGATGTATACACCCTGGTAATAGTTTTGATGACCACCTTTTAAGCATGTTAATAAGATTAATAATGTTTTTACTTACAATTTTTAAAGAAACGTTTTGATTGGAAATTGGGGCGTTACATGTTTATTGATGACATCCTGATCTACTCCTGGAGTAAGGAGCTTCATGAGGTGCACTTACGGAAGGTCCTCGAGACGTTGAGAAAGGAGAAGTTGTACACTAAGTTTTCAAAGTGGGAGTTTTGTTTGAGAGAAGTTCAGTTTCTCGGCCACCTGGTTAATGAGAACTGTATGATGGTGGATCCGGCAAAGGTGGAGGCCGTGATGAAATGGGAAGTACCAAGGAACCCCTCAGAGATTCGTAGTTTCTTGGGATTTCTAGGGTATTACCGCAGATTTATACAGGATGTCTCCAAGGTGGTGGTACCTTTGACACGGCTGACTAGGAAGAACGTGGCGTTCAGTTGGGGTAAAGACTAGCAAACGACATTCGAGGTCTTGAGACAGAGATTATGCGAGGCTCCAGTTCTGACACTACTCGACGGGATGGAAGACTTGGTAGTTTATTGTGATGCGTCGATCACGGGGTTGGGAGCCGTTATTATACACGTCAAGACAGTTGAAGCCCAATGAAGCCAACTATCCGACTCATGACTTGGAGTTGGGGACAGTCGTTTTCTTCCTCAATATTTGGACACACTATTTGTATGGAGTACGATGTGCCATTTATACGGATCATAAGAGCTTGAAGTGACGAACAGAGATAATCGAGACCGACCTCCTATTACACCTGTGGTTGGGGAGGGTCAGAGAGAGCCGGTTATTATACATACTGAAGCTGGAGGGTCGGGCGAACCAAAGGGTTTCAGTTATGAAACATTTCGCAAGTGTAAACCAAATGATAGCTTTGGTACTGATGATCCTATATTTGCACGAAACTGGTTAACACATATTGAGAAAGTTTTCCGTAAGAGCAAATGTGCGGAAAAAGATAATGTTGAGTTTGCTACTAATTGTCTGTACAAGAATGCCCAGTTTTGGTGGGAAAACATGTGTATTGATGTAGAAAAAGGTTTGGAGATTGAACCAACATGGGAGGAGTTTAAAACAAAGTTTATGAAAGAGTATTCCTCAAACACTGCAATGAAAAGTTTGGAGGAGGATTTTCTGAGATTACAACAAGGAACGCTGTCGGTACAGGAGTATACGACAGAGTTTAACGAGAAAGCCAGATTTGTTGTTCATTAGGTAGATACTGAAGAAAGGAAGATCGATAGGTATCTGTGGGGACTGAGGACCCAAATACGAGAGTTCTTACAGAGTTCAAGCTTTACAACTTAGCAGCAGATTGTCGAGGCAGCCAAATCTTGAGAAAAAGAACTGAGGAGGCAAGATAATGAGAAAAAGGGAGACCAAGAAAGCGGAGGCCAGAAGAGGAAATGGGAAGGAAAACCGGGAGGTGGTTCTCAAAAATAGCCAGTTCCAAATTTTCAGCCTCAAAGTGATTCAAGAAAGACTAAGAGCAAGTGGTGCAAAAGATGCCGTCGAAAACACGCTGGAAACTGTGATACGAGTACCCCGTCTCTTTTGTGTTATCAGTGCGGGAAAACAGGACATATGGCTCGAGATTGTTTAGAGAAAAGTCGTGTGTGTTTCAATTGTGGAGAAAGTGATCATATCCGCCCGGATTACCCAAAACCGAGGATTGATACACGCCACGAGACCCCGAGGGCAGGACGAGGTGACAGTCGAGGGGATAGACGAGACAGAGGTGGTGGGAATGTTAGAAGTCGAGCCTTTCAGATGACTGTGCAGGAGGCCCGGGAGCGACCGAATGTGATTACAAGTATCTTTAGCCTAAATTCTCTTCAAGCTCGAATGGTATTTGATTCTGGTGCCTCGATCTCTTATATATCTGTACCTTTTGCATCTCAAATTCATGTTCCGATAACTGAGATGAATGAGAGTTTGATAGTCGATATTGCTGATGGGAGGGATGTTATAGTAAATAGTCATTATAAAAATTCTCGGCTTGAAATCAATGGGATTTCATTCCTTATTGATTTGAAACCGATGACTACCTGTGCGTTTGATGTGATAGTAGGAATGGACTGGTTAGATGATAATAGAGCAAATATGGATTGTCACGGAAATATTATTTTTGTGAGAACTCCAAGCGGGTCGAGAACGTTAATACGAGGTGAGCGTCGTTTTCAACATATTCTGGTTTTATCTTTCGCGAGAGCGCGAAGGTATACCTAAAGAGGTGCTCTTTTATTTATGGCGCATGTTACACCTATTGAGTCCAAACATTCCACTGTGAAAGATGTAGACGTAGTAAGAGATTTTGCCGATGTTTTTCCTGACGATCTTCCCGGCTTACCGCCAAATCGTCAAATAGAGTTTGTCATTGATTTAGTTCCGGGATCGAAACCGATAGCTCGAACACCCTATCGGTTGGCACCGTCAGAGATGGAGGAATTAAAGAAACAACTACAAGAGTTATTAGATCGCGGTTTTATTCGTCCGATTTCATCTCCATGGGGTGCTCCAATATTGTTTGTTCGAAAGAAAGATGGTTCTATGCGCATGTGTATAGACTATCGCGAGCTAAACAAGATTACTGTGAAGAATCGTTATCCCCTACCGAGAATTGATGATCTATTCGATCAATTGGAAGGAGCGGTATATTTTTCAAAAATTGATTTGAGGTCAGGATATGATCAATTAAGAGTAAGAGAATCTGACGTCCCGAAAACGGCATTTCGCACCCAATACGGTCACTACGAATTTTTGGTAATGTCGTTCTTTCTGACGAATGCCCTGACGGCCTTTATGGATCTGATGAACCGAGCTTGTCATCCCTTTTTGGATAAGTTTGTAATAGTGTTCATTGATGACATTTTAATTTATTCAAAGAGTTGGAGTGAACACAAACAACACTTAAAATTAATCCTTGATTTTCTTCGCAAAGAGAAGCTGTATGCAAAATTTTCAAAGTGTGAGTTTTGGTTGCAAGAGATTCAATTTCTTGGTCATGTGATTAACCGAGAAGGCGTCAAAGTAGACCCTGCCAAGATAGAAGCGGTGATGAGTTGGGCACCACCTAAGAGTCTGTTGGATCTAGGCGCTACCAACTCAACTAAAACCAATTGGTGATAGAAGATGCGCATACCTGCACCATATAGTGCATTCAGCCCTCTAGTGCCTGCAGCAACTCCACGAGCGCCTACGACATTCCACTGCGACTTGGCACATGCCTACGTCGCCGCGGGGCTGAGCATTTCTGCCCCAACAATCCCCCCCCCCTCAGAAATTGCTCCTTGAGAGAATCGAACCCGTGACCATAGCTCTGATACCACTTGAGTCTTTTCTCCTTCGACTTAAAAATAAAGCATTTTGATCCGAAAACGTGAAAGAACTTCACGTTTGGTTTTCGTTTATTGAGAATTTTATAAGGAGTACGAAGAAATATTTTGTTTATTGTGGAACGATTATGAGTAAAGCATGTTGTTGCAATGGCATCAGCCCAAAAGTATAGAGGAAGTTTCGCAAAAGAAAGCATGGTGCGAGCTGCTTCACACAAGGAGCGATTTTGTCTTTCCACTACTCCATTTTGTTGAGGAGTGTAAGGAGCAGAAAAGTTGTGAGAAATTCCTTTACTGATGAGAAAATCATCAAGAAGTTGATTCTTGAACTCTGTGCCATTGTCACTTCTAATCATCCGAACTTGTTTTCAGAGAAGTACTTCTATTTGCTTGATGAAATTAATCATGTTGGTGGCTGCTTTAGATTTTTGTTTCAGAAAGAATACCCATGTGAACCGAGAGAAATCATACACTTTCAATTGCAGATGGACCACATAATCGATATGTAGAAGTTCCAATGGTTCAATGATCTTTGTGTTGATTATTGTTGAGTGACTCTTTTTACTTTGTTTTCCGAGCTCGCAAGCATCACACAAGCGATGTTTATCGTACTTGAGTAGCGGTAACCCTCGCACGAGGTCACCAAGTACAAGCTTGTTTTTGTCTCGAAAGTTCATGTGAGACAAGCGTCTGTGCCACAACTAGCTATCATCATTTCCAGCTCTGGTTAGCAAACAGATGGCGGGTTTTCCAATGATAGGCTTCATATCCAGAGGGAACATTTCTCCCTTTCGCTTTGATCTCAGAACTATCTTTTCGGATTTCTTTTCTATCAGTTCTGATCCTTCTTCACCAAAAGACACCTTGAGTCCAGTTTCGACCACTAATTGAGAGACACTGATTAGATTATGTTGAAGACCTTCCACATAAGCCACCTTCCGAATTCAGAATTCACCATTTGTGATCATGCCATAGCCATTGATTTCTCTTGTTGCATTGTTGCCATAACGTATTCTACCTCCATTTCGCAACGATCTATATTCCCTTAGTTCTTCCCTTCTCCCCGTCATGTGACGCGAACAGCCACTGTTGATGTACCATTCTGGATCATACTGTTCGTCACGAATAACCTGCACAAATTAGAGAGATTTAGGAACCCAAACTATTGTGGGTCCATGTGAGAATTTCTTGATAACAGGAAATATGTTTGATTTTTCAACCCAAAATGATTTCTTCTCGGAGGGTTGATTTTTATCTTTTTCGAAGCGATAAACTTTTGTTTTCGTATTTTGCCAATTTTCTTTAGCAAAACGAGTTTTCATGCAAACAAAAGTATCTGATCGCCAATTCGGAGTTGAATAATCATCCAAACCTTTTGAAGATTTTTCCGAATGAGGTGGTGTATTTTCTCTGAAAATTGGCTTCGAAGATGGATCAGGGTAGAGTTTGGCTTTTCCCTTTAAATCATTTGATTTAGGGATGGCTCCGAGAGAGGGTTTCTGTGTATTGTTAGACCATGTACAAACTATAGCCTTTTTGTCAAAGATAGGGGGTTTTTGAAAGGTTAGTTTTATGGGTGAATTGGGTTGAGCTTTCGGAGTGGACTTTGTACCAACTTGTTGATTTAAATTTGAATTAGAAATGAAGTTGTTTTTATTTCTCCAAAATTTTTTTCTCTCCTTCAAATTCTTTTTGTATTTTGCATTCATTTTTTTCTTTTTGCAATAAGCTCTTCGGGAGACTTATGAATGCGAGATACGTGAGTGAAATTCTTTGTTGGTGTAGGTTTGGGAATTTTGGAGTTTGAGTTCGGAAAAGGTTTTGTTCCACTGGTTCCTGGTTGAGAAAAAGAGTTTTTGCAGTTTATAGATCCTGATATATATTTGCCTTGTGACTTCCAAGAGGTCATTCTGAAAGACCTTTGGTCTCATCTGAATTGTCGATTGGTTCTGTCCAAAATTAGGCATCACAACCATCGGAATTATCGTTGTCTACAAGGACTTTTAGTTCTGTTACATCTTTAGAGTTCAGACCTTGTTTAACGAAAACTTGATTCAGAACTATTTGTATTTTTGGAAAGATAGTTGCTTGTTCATTTAAAACTTGTGAACCTTCATTTAAAACGATCTCGGAAGATTGAAGAAACTTACCATGTCACATTCGATGACAAGTATAACTCAAGGGGGCAACATCCTGAAAAACAATCACAAGAAATCCTCCTTAAGTCAAATCAAGTATCGATTCCTCTCATGAATCTGTATGAGGAATTCATGAATTTATTCGATGAACCCAAAACTGCGAAATCAGCAGAAAAGCATGCGACAGATAATCAAGGTGATGAACTTTTAAAGATTTTCGAAGATGCAGTTAATGAATCAGAATCCACTCCAGCAGATAATCCGATTCCGAATTCGGACAATGCAACCTCAACTCCAGAAATTCCGATTCCGAAGTCTACAGAAAACCGATCAACAAGTGGTTCAGTCTCACCATCCCAGGGAGAGATTCTAGCTTCTATCCAGGGGGAGGAAACTTCAAATATGGCTGAGATTCCCATTCCTTCTATCGAGGGGGAGCATGACAGTGTCGCAAACAAATCTCATGCAATCTTCCAGGTGGAGAATGAGAATGAAAATAATCCCGATACTCTATGAGAACCATAATCGGAAACCAAAGATATTTTTGCTGAATTAAATTCTGAGTATGATCCTAACTATCCTCCAATGTTGAAATGGATGAAAGATCATCCTCAGACTCAAATCATCGGAGAAAAATTAGCTTGTGTTCTAACTAGAGCCCAATTGAAAGCGAATCAAACTGCATTATTTTCTAAAATGTAATTTTGCATGTTCAATTCGTTTATCTCAAAAATAGAACCCAAAACGGTCAAAGTCGCACTTGATCATGCTGATTGGGTCCAAGCTTTGCAAGATGAGCTGAATGAGTTTGAGCGAAACAAAGTCTGGAGATTGGTTCCGACTATGGAAAAAGCATTCGTTCTCGGGATGAAATGGGTATTCCGAAACAAACTTGACAAAGAATGAAATGTCATTTGGAATAAATCTCGATTAGTTGTTAAAGGATATTGTCAAGAAGAAGGTATTGATTATGAAGAAACCTTTGCACCCGTCGCAAGATTGGAATCCGTTCGGATCTTTCTTGCATATGCAGCACACAAGGGATTTGATGTTTATCAAATGGATGTCAAATGGGCATTTCTAAATGGCGAACTTGAAGGAACTGTCTACGTTGAACAACTGCCAGGTTTTGTCAGCAACAAGCATCCAGACCACTGCTATGTTCTGGATAAGGTAGTTTATGGCTTGAAACAAGCCCAAGAGCTTGGTACGAAACATTTACTCGCTTCCTCAAGGAGTCCAAATTCAAGCAGGGTTCTGTTGATCCGACCTTCTTTTGGTAAAAGGAAGGAAATCATCTCATGATAGTTCAAATCTATGTTGATGATATCTATTTCGGATCTACTCATCCAAGCTTAACAGCTGAGTTCCGAAAACTGATGGAAACAAAGTTTGAAATGAGTTCTATGGGAAAAATCAACTTCTTCCTAGGTCTAAACATCAAGCAAAGCTCAGAATGAATTTTCATAAATCAAGAAGCCTACACAAAGTCTCTTCTAGAAAAATTTGGAATGACAGGAGACTCAAAAGTCAAGGTTCCGATGGCGTTGGGAACAAAGCTTACTCCTTCGCTGGAAAAGCCTGTAGCAGACATCACACTTTATCGACAAATGATAGGTTCACTTCTTTACCTTACTTCTAGTCGACCTGATATTATGTTTGCTGTATGATATTGTGCTAGATATCAGGAAAATCTCATAGAACCACATCTTACCGCTGTTAAAAACATATTCCGATACCTGAAGAGAACAACTTCACTTGGGCTATGGTATCCATCAGGATCCGGGTTTTTCGTACAAGCATTTTTGGATGCAGATCTTGGTGGATGTGGACTAGATTGGAAGAGCACCTCTGGAGGATGTCAACTTTTGGATGGCAAGCTCGTGAGCTGGAAATCTAGAAAACAGACTTGCGTTTCACTCTCCACTGCTGAAGCAGAATACATTGCTGCTGCGTCCTGTACCTCTCAAATTATTTGGATTCAAAATCAACTGAGAGATTATGGAATCAGCATGAAACGGATTCCCCTCTACTGTGTTTCCGAAAGTGCAATTCGGATCTGCCACAATCCAGTGCAACACTCAAAGACCAAACATATTGCACTCAGATACCATTTCATAAAAGATCATGTTGAAGTTGGTAACATTGAAATCCATTTCGTGCGCTCAGCTGATCAACTGGCAGACATCTTTACCAAGGCTTTACCAGAACTCATTTTTAATAGAATACTTCAAGGGCTTGGAATGATGGAAGCTGAATCTGTTCCGAAATCTACCTAAAATTCCGACTGATTCCGAAAATCGGAATGCCTCGGAATCGAAACTGAAATTCAACAGATTCAGAATGGAAGTATCATTTTGTATAATTGTTTCTCATTTTTTTATTTTTATTATAACAAAAAAAATTTTGTTTGTTTTTATTTTTATTTGTTTTATTTTCATTTGTCTTTGTTTCTTTTTGCTTGTTTTCGTTGTGTTATGTGTGCAGAAAAAGGATCAAGAAGACAAAAGATGGCCATTTTATTATAAACTAAAGGAAGGCATTACATGATTTCAAAAGAAGAATATACATCATCTTCCTAAAGTTTGTAGTAGTGCCACATGGGAGGATCACCCAGATGGAAAGCCTGGTGGATTCGCACCTCGCTCTCGTCCACGAAGAGCCAAGTACCATCAACCAGTCCCACATGGAACTGGTTGTGGGGAGTTGTGCGAGTGATTACCGCCGGCCACCAACCCCGCCTGTGCCAGACCTCTACGAGGTCGAATTGTTTGTACTCCACCAAAATTTTTGGTGGGACATGCTGCAGGTAGGGATAACTGGTGTGTACCGTCAATGGACCACCATTCTCGCTATCATTCAGCGTGGTCATCTTCACCTCGTAGCGATGGTTTCACACCCCCATGATAACACCACCGTAAATACCACCGGCGTACTCTCCTTCTTGCATTTTAACCTCCACCTTGTCAAAGCGGTTGTAGGGACGAAGAGCCATCTGTCTTTTCCTCTGATGGTAATTTTACTTGGGTGTGTGTTTTGGCTACTAACAATGGTTCCCTATTATAGGCAAGAATCACACCGCTTCATCTTACCAATTATAGATATTAAAATACTTTTTGGAGTAATGATGGATTCTGCAGCCATTATTACGTGTCATTAAGGCTGAGACGGCTGATTGGAAAACTGATTGGACGTTTCCATCCTTTCCGCCTACGAAATTAATGGTTCCTCATGATGATTAAGTCTACGTTAGCACTCTACCGCACGCGCTTTCTTTTATTTTGTTATAAATCCACAAATATAGTATTTTTTTGTTTTGTGCTCAGATTGAAACTATTGAATTGATGGAATTCTTCTTACCACACTTTCTAAGTACCAAATACGTAATTCGATGATTATTGAAATATAAACCAATTTCAATATATGATTTCGGAAATTCTAGTCAAAGATCGCAAATCATTTTCACCATGATGCGCTGTGACACTCTCCAACCTTTCTTGACCTTTCTATCATTTCTCCACACAATTCCCTTCCATATAACTGTGCCCCTTATGAAGGTTTTCAGCATTACCACTGAAAACTGATGGTTACACCAGATCTGCATTCATGATTTCGGAATTGTCTTCACCACCATTCCGAATGAAATCCAACAGAGTCCGACTGAGGTTCGGAGCTTCTTGGGATTAGCCGGATATTATCGACGATTTGTTGAGAAATTTTTTAGTATTGCATTACCCATAACGAAGCTGACCAGAAAGATAGAGAAGTTCATCTGGACTGAAGCACAACAAGAAGCCTTTGAGAGATTGAGGCGTGCATTTTGTGAAGCCCCGATGTTGGCATTTCCTCAAGGTGGAGAAGATTTTGTTCTTTTTACCGATACTTCACAAATTGGTCTTGGATGTGTACTAATGCAGAGAGGGCGAGTGATTGCATATGCATTTCGACAATTGAAGTCTCATGAGGAAGCGTATCTTGTGCATGATCTGGAGTTAGCCGCTATTGTTTTTGCACTAAAGATTTGGCGACATTATCTTTATGGTGTGAAGTTCCAGGTATATTCTGATCACAAGAGTTTAAAGTATTTGTTTGACCAAAAAGAGTTGAATATGAGATAATGAAGATGGATGGATCTTTTAAAAGATTATGAGTGTGAAATACTTTACCATGCTGGTAAAGCCAATGTAGTAGCGGACACGTTAAGTCGAAAAGAACCACCTATTCGAGTCGTTTCAGCTCGAATGGGAGTGGTTAGTAAATTACCAAAGATGATTCAACGTGCCCACAGAGGAGCCAATGATATGAAGAGTGAAAGAATGGTTGGGTGTATAGATAAATTAATTACAAATGCACAAGGAGTGAAGACTTTTCAGGGACGAGTGTAGGTCGCAAGACACGGAGTAATGAGACAGCTGTTATTTGAAGATGCACATTATACACGATATTCAGTCCATCCAGGTAGTACAAAGATGTATAGAAGTCTAAAGCCGTTTTACTAAGATGTATAGAAGTCTAAAGTCGTTTTACTGGTGGCCGGGAATGAAACATGATGTAGGGAGGTATGTGGAGAAGTGCCTGACTTGTTTACAAGTCAAGGCAAATCATCAGAAACCGTATGGGTCAGTGCAGCCACTACCGGTACCGATGAAAAAGTGGGATGAGATTTCTATGGACTTTATTACTAAATTACCTCGAACTCCACGGGGGTTCGATTCGATTTGGGTAATTGTTGATAGGCTGACCAAGTCAGCACAGTTCATTCCTATACGAGAAGACATCAAGTGTCCAAACTAGCAGAGATTTATATTAGAGAAGTGATGAGATTGCACGGGGTGCCCACCGCGATAGTCTCTGATCGTGATAGTCGTTTTACTTCACATTTTTGGCAATGTTTTCAAAAACACTTGCGAACCAAAGCCTTGGTGAGTACGGCTTATCATCCGTAGACTGATGGGAAAACGGAGAGAAATATACAGTCATTGGAAGATATGCTTAGAGCTTCGGTGATTGATTTTGGAGGTAGTTGGGACGATCATTTGCCTTTGGCTGAATTCACCTCTAACAATTCATATCATTCCAGCATCCAAATGGCACCCTTGAGGCGTTATATGGTTCAATATGTAGAACACCGACATGTTGGTCAAAGGCAGGAGAGTTGCGCAGCAACGTCAAAAGCAGTATGCCGATAAACGAAGGAAACCACTAGAATTTCAAGTTGGAGATATGTTAATGTTAAAAGTATCTCCTTGGAAGGGAATTATCCGATTTGGTAAGCGAGGCAAATTGAGTCCACGATTTATCAGACCTTTTCGTATAATACAACGAGTGGGAACTGTAGCTTATAAACTCGAACTTCCTGACAAGTTACGAGGAATTCATAACGTGTTTCATATATCACATCTCAGTAAGACTTTACATGACGAGTCTACAAGAGTTTCCTTGGCGGAGGTAAAATTAGATGAGAAGTTATAGTATCAAGAACAACCGGAGAAAATTCTAGATAGAAAGATCAAGAAGTTGCGGAATAAAGAGATCGGAATTGTGAAAGTCCAATGGAAACATCATCTAGGCACAGATGTCACATGGGAACCCGAGGGAGAGATGCGATCTAAATACCCTCTTTCATTTCAAGAGATTCCGAGGACGGAATCTTTTGAAGGGGTAGATAACTTGTAACGCCGTAATACTTTTGGCAAGTAAATTTGAATTAATCTTAGTGTAAATAAGATTTGTTAGATTGTTAAATGAGTTAGAATGGTTAGAAATCCATTCGGGAAGGGTTTAAACTTTTAAATATGTCAAAGAGGTCACACGGGTCGTGTCGGAGTTGCACGAATCGTGTAGGAGACTTTTGTAATTGGTTTGGGCCTGCAGTAATTTACACAGGTCGTCGTGTTTTATTCAGCGCATCACGGTTTTTAAGAGGCCGCATCGCGGTCTCTCGTAAGTGGGTTGTGCTTTATAAGCACGGGTCGGGTTTTTATCACTAAAGCCATACCGTAACTTACACCGGTCGGGTTTTTGGAGGCACGGGTCGTGTTTTATAGTGCGCCACGGTTTTTAAAAGACCATGCCACTGTTCGTAAGTGGGATATATTTGATAGGAAAACCTTATTTCGCCCATTTCGAACCAAAAACCTCTCTAGACGATTTCTAGAGCTTCAAGTGCGACTTTTTGTCAAATTGGTCAGGGTATTGCATAGAGAAGTTTAGAGAAGTCGGATTTAACACTCGAAATATATTCTCAGGTTCTAAATCGAAGAGGTTAGTCTAAATCCTAGATGTCTAAATCTGAAATTTTCGAATTTAACACTCAAACCCTAGATGTCTAAATCTGAAATTCTAATTTGATTTAGCTCATGTGTTGATAGTAGGTTGTTAATATGTGTTGTATTGAGTCTCTATTATGATTATTGCGATGTTTTAACGGTTGATTTGGTAAAAACCGCGAAATTTGGAAGTCTTGAGTTGATAGCATATGATGTTCATAGTTTGTGATCCTTGTTAGCTATTGATTCTTGGTCCATTGAGTTAGATGTTGTTAAATTGTTTTGAGGATGTTTGAGGTATGATATGTGATGTTATTGTTCAGCAAATACTCATAGAAGGGAAGGAGATACACGAGGCACGGGTGGACTACGAGCTAAACGGATCTCAGGTGAGTAGTTCTAATTCATTTTTATGATTGAACTAAAATGTAATTATGTTATTAAAGTTCAAATTGGTTGAGATAACCAATTAGTATGAGATATACAAGATTGAGAATTTCTTGTTGAATACAAATGAGTATATAGCGTGAATAAACATGCTCTTTAACTGAGATAGTCTAAGAGAACGAGATGAAATGAGTTTACATGTTAATAGTTATTAGGTTTTGTGATATTTGTTATAAAAACTTATGTTTGGTCAAGAAAACTTGTATATTTTCTCACTGACCTTATTAGCTCATAAATATTGTTTGTGTTGAATATTGTTTAGGTGACAGGGGAAAGAAGGTTGTAGAGGGATAAAATGACATGACTTTGGGACTAGATTTATGGATTTTGTATAATCTATAAAACAATCTTTTGAAACTTGTGTATGACTTTTATAAGAATGGTCTTTTGTAACCCAGTATATGGGACATGTTTGTATAAATACTTGTTCCTTTGATATTTACTTGTGCTTCTGTTGCATAACTTTGATTACACCATAACCATTTGTGGTTATTGTAAGGTTTTATTGGTGTATTTTGGAGATAAGAAACCGAGTGTTACAGAAGGAAGACGCAGTGTATAATGTGTCAGAAGTTTCATGAGGGTCTGTGCCGATCGCTGGGATGTTATCGTTGTGGGAAGACGGGCCATTTGAGCAAGGATTGCCCTCAGGCCTTAAAAGTATGCTTTAGCTATAACCAGGTGGGACATGTTCGGACTGAATGCCCTGGGGTGAAGACCGGAGGGGTGCAGATTCCAGCACCCGCAACTCTGAGGATTACTGATGGCCGCCAGGTCAGGGCGGATGCCCCCAAGGGCAAGGGTAGAGCTTTTAAGTTGACCACCGAGGAGGCGCGTGCCGTGCCGGATGTTGTGACAGGTACTAATTCTCTTCTTTTCTTTAATTTGTGCATGTTCGTGTCATCATTCGTTATCCTATGCTTTAGGTACTTTCTTAGTCAACTCTATTTCGACCTTTGCGCTATTTGATTCGGGAGCGACTCATTCGTTTGTATCACTGACTCTCGGTAAAAGTCTCGGCATCGTTTTGGAGGATCTTCATCATCCATTAGAGGTAGAGATTGCGGACGATCATGTGGTTATGGCTTCTAGAGTTTATCAGGGATGCACGATTGAGATCCATGGGGAGCAGTTTTCGGCAGACCTCATTCCTATTCCTTTGAGCAACGACAGGGTTCTTGTGAGCATGGATTGGCTTAGTCACCAGGGGGCATGGATCGACTGTAGGGGCAAGAGGATCTTTTTTCGATTTTCTTGTGGGTAAGTTCTTATTATTTTGGGCGAGGGGAGGAGGTCTCGTACCTCGTTTTGTTCAGCGGCATATGCTAGGAGACATCTTCAGCAAGGAGGATCAGGGTTTGTAGCCTATGTGTCGGATACAAGGGGAACTGAGAAAAAGGCAGTGAGTGATGTAGCAGTAGTGCGGGAGTTTCCCGGACCCGATGTATTCCCGGACGACCTACCGGGAATACCCTGGAGCGGCAGGTGGAGTTCCGTATTGACCTTGTCCCGGGGGCGGCTCCGATAGCCAAGGCGCCTTATCGTCTCGCTCCACCCGAGATGTTAGAGTTATCTTCTCAGCTCCAAGAATTGTTGGAGAAAGGATTCATCAGGCCCAACAGCTCTCCTTGGGGAGCACCGATACTAGTTGTAAAGAAGAAGGACGGGTCCCATCGTATGTGTATCGATTACCGGGAATTGAATAAGCTCATAGTCATGAATAGGTATCCGTTGCCAAGGATTGATGATTTGTTCGATCAGCTTCGGGGAGCGTCGTGGTTTTATAAGATCGACTTGCACTCTGGGTACCATCAGATGAGGGTTCGGGACGAGGATGTGCAGAAGACCGCTTTTAGGACGAGATACGGCGATTATGAGTTCGTCGTCATGCCTTTCAGACTCACTAATGCGCCAGCAGCCTTTATGGATTTGATGAATCATGTCTGCAGACCTAAGTTGGATCATTCAGTTATTGTGTTTATTGATGACATCCTGATCTACTCCCGGAGTAAGGAGTTTCATGAGGTGCACTTACGGGAGGTCCTCGAGATGCTGGGAAAGGAGAAGTTGTACACTAAGTTTTCAAAGTGCGAGTTTTGGTTGAGAGAAGTTCAGTTTCTCGGCCACCTGGTTAATGAGAACTGTATCATGGAGGATCCGGCAAAGGTGGAGGCTGTGATGAAATGGGAAGTACCAAGGAACCCCTTAGAGATTTGTAGTTTCTTAGGATTGGCAGGGTATTACCGTAGATTAATACAAGATTTCTCCAAGGTGGCGGTACCTTTGACGCGACTGACTAGGAAGAACATGGCATTCAGTTGGGGTAAAGACCAGCAAACGACATTCGAGGTCTTGAGACAGAGATTATGCGAGGCTCCAGTTCTGACATTACCTGACGAGATGGAAGACTTGGTAGTTTACTGTGATGCGTCGATCACGGGGTTGGGAGCCGTTCTTATGTATCGCGGCCGGGTTATTGCCTACGCGTCAAGACAGTTGAAGCCTAATGAAGCCAACTATACGACTCATGACTTGGAGGTTGGGGCGGTCGTTTTCGTCCTCAAGATTTGGAGACACTATTTGTATGGAGTACGGTATACCATTTATACGGATCATAAGAGCTTGAAGTATATGATGGATTAGCCCAATCTGAACATGCAACAGAGGAGATGGTTAGATGTAGTCAAAACTACGATTGTGAGATTTTGCACCATCCGGGAAACGCCAATGTGGTGGCCGACGCGCTTAGTAGAAAGGTCTCGGGCCTGACTCTCAAGGGCATGTGTTTGAGGATGACGGTAGTTACTTCCTTGTTGGAGAAAATTCGTGAGTCGCAAGTCGTGGCCAGTCGGCAGGAGAACGTAAAAGGGGAACAAGTTGTGGGTATCTTATCGGGTATGGAAAGGGATAGTCGGGAATTGCTAACTCATTTGGGTCGTGTGTTTGTGCCGAAGGCGGGCGAGGTGCGCCAAGTTTTGTTGGATGAGGCTCATAAGTCGAAATTCTCTATTCATCCGGGTGCAACAAAAATGTACCGAGACCTTCGGGAGGATTATTGGTGGCCGGGGTTGAAGCGCGACATAGCTTGGCATGTGGAAAAGTGTTTGACGTGTAGAATGGTAAAGGCGGAGCATCAAAAGCCTCATGGGAAGTTACAGCCCTTGGAGATACCGGAATGGAAATGGGAGCACATTACTATGTATTTTATCACCAAGTTGCCACGGACGCCGCGAAATGTGGATACTATCTGGGTTGTTGTAGATCTATTGACCAAGAGTGCTCACTTTATACCGATTCAGTAGACTTTCTCGGCCAGAGATTTGGCTAAGGCATACGTAGACGAGGTGGTATCTCGCCATGGGATTCCGATATCAATAGTTTCGGATAGACATGTTCGTTTTACATCACACTTTTGGAAGAAATTCCATGAAGAATTGGGAACTCGGCTTCATTTTAGCACTTCGTATCACCCTCAGACGGATGGTCAAAGTGAAAGGACAATACAGACGCTTGATGATATGTTAAGGGACTGTGTAATTGACTTCGGTGGGAAGTGGGATTTGTATCTACCATTGGCAGAGTTCTCCTACAACAATAGTTACCATGCGAGCATTGGGATGCCTCCCTTCGAGGCATTGTATGGTAGGAAATGTCGAACCCCAATCTGTTGGGGAGAGGTGGGTCAGCGAGTTATGGGGAGTACCGAGATAGTACTCAAGACGACAGAGTTGATTCAGGAGGTCCGAGAGCGGTTACACACAACAGAGCCGACAGAAGAGTTATGCTGATAGGCGCCGATCTAACCTCGAGTTCCAGGTGGGAGACTTTGTGTTACTCAAGGTGTCGCCGTGGAAAGGCATTATCCGGTTCCGTAAGTGAGGGAAATTCGGACCGAGGTACATTGGACCATACCGGATCGTATCCTGGGTCTGGCAGGTGGCCTATCGATTGCAGTTGCCGTAGCAACCCAGCTAGGTTCATGACATGTTTCATGTGTCGTAGCTGAGGAAGTGTATCGCCGATGAGTCTGATGTGGTTCCACTGGAGGACATCTAAGTTGACGAACGCTTGAATTATGTGGAGCGACTTGTTGCAGTGTTTGAAAGAAAGACCAAGGTTCTTCGTAGGAACATAATTCACATGGTGAATGTGCAGTGGCAGCATCGCAAGGGCTCGGAATGGACTTAGGAGCCAGAAGAGGAAATGAGGAAGAATCACTCGGAGTTTTTGACAGAGTGGATTTCGGGGAAGAAATCCCGTTAAGGAGGGAAGACTTGGAAAGCCCGGAACCAGGTATCGAAGAAATAAAACTATTAACTGTGTTAAATAAAGACAAAATAAAGAAAATTGTGAAAAATTGTAGATAACGGCGGTATCTTTATAGATAGCGGCATTATTGGAACAAATCCCGTATCAGTCGCTATGACAGACAGCTCGCGATGCAGAAATCAGAAGATAGCGGCGCTATCTTTGGAGATAACGACGCTATCTCGCCTGAGCGACAAAAATGGCATCTTTTCATGATGTGGACCTCTAAACTCTCTCTAGAGCTTTCTTAGTGGTTTGAGCTCTATTTGTGGGTTTTGGTGAAGGTTTTTGAAAGAAGAAGAAGGTGGCCAGGTGTTCAAGAGAAGGTGGTGCTTAGAAGAAGTCAATCTTGCTGTTCCTGGACCCTTGTAAGTGTTCTTGAAGCTTGCCTTCCATAGTTCTTGTTGTTAATGGAGTTATGAAGCTATTTCCAAGCTTTAAAAGGCAATGATGGCTCCATTTCTTAAATGAGGGTGGGTTTTAGAGGCTAAGGATGAATTCTTCTCCTTTAAGCTCTGTGTCCTTGAGAAAAACCCAAGCCTAGTCTTTATTTGGTTGTTAGTGAAGTTTATGGTTGTTAATCTTCATTTGTGAAGCTAGATTTGTCACCATGAGCTTATTTGGCTAGGATTGGTGGTTCGAATTTCGTTCTTATAAGTTAGGGGACTGTTTTGGACAATTCCTGAAAGTTGGAGCTTCTGTCTGAACGGATTAAGCACTTAATGGAGCAATTGGCTGAACAGCGTAAATAGCGGCGCTATCTCTATAGATAGTGGCGCTATTTATCAGTTTTGACCAATTTTGACATTTGTTGACCTGTTGACTTTGACTTCTTGGTCAGTGGACCTTTGAGTCAAAAACCCTAAGAAAACCCTATTGTTAGTTTTGGGGTTAGGGATTTTTAGACGAAAACCGTGTATTAATAAGTTTGGCGAATGATAGGAAACTCGGAGGGTTTTACCGACTTTACCTTACGCTAGCTTAACAACAAATCAGGTGAGTCTCCTCACTTTCTCGATATTGATGATAATGTTTATTGACGGATCGCGGTAGGCCCGAGAGTCATACGATGTTTACCGACGGATCGGGCTAGGCCCGAGAGTCATACGATGTGTACCGACGGATCGGGGTAGGCCCGAGAGTCATACGATGTTTACCGACGGATCGGGGTAGGCCCGAGAGTTGCACGATGTTTATCTGACGGATCGGGGTGGGCTCGAGATTTATTATATGATGTTTATGAATTATTGGAAAATCGGTGGAACTCACTAAGCAATGTGCTTACAGTTTTATGTTTAAAATGTTTCATGTTCTAATGGCTCGGGAGGCTCGGGCACGGTGTGATCTCTGGCATTGGCATCCGTTTTATTTGACTTTCGCTGTTTTTATGTTTGACTATGGATTATGACTCTTATTTATCTTTTGGAGAACCTTATGAATGGTTTAAAAATGAATGAATGATTTAGACGTATGTTTTATTATATTTGGATTTTAAAAAGAAATTTTTTATGTGTGTTTTTGGGACGTTACAATTATAGTCACTAGAAATATTTAAATGTGTGTCTGGAAACACTTTATGGCCACACTTATTTGACAAACTGCTTCATTACAACAAAACTTTTGGCCATGCATTCATTAATTTCATGTGACTAATGTGTTAATTAACGTGTCTAAACCAAAGCAACCACCACGCTCATATAAATTTCATGTGTCTAATCATAACGATCGTCAGTATCAAAAATTACATGTGTGTCTATAAATAGTTTATGGTCACGTTAATTGAAGAAAACACTTGATACGACAATGTTTTTCACCTAGGTTTGGATAATTGTATGTGACTAAAGGCTCAATAACTCATTTTAGTGTGACTAAACAATAGTAAACGGCTCTTATTAAATTGATTCACATTGTCATTCGATTCAAAATAGCCACCATCAAAAACAAGTTGTGTGTCTACAAAAAAATGTTAGCCACATTTTAGTCGAAATGCTTCATTAAGTTAACATATATTCATTTTAATAACTCAAACTTTTTAGTTACGGTCACAGTTTTTCGGTTGATACAGCCACACAAAACTAATGTAGCCGTATGGTATCTAAAATGGCGCGACCTTTGGTCACACTTCGGATGAAAAAATGTTGTTTGACTAAAGACATATAGTCACGGTTTTTTTTTTTGGCTATATCCGTTTCGTGTACTAGTGCATTTTGTCTTTATCTTCAGAATTGTCACCAAATTTACACTAAAACTCCTGTATTTACAATTAAAACACAAACAAACCATCGATACTAAAAGTAAGTGACATTAGTCTTTTTAGAATATTAAATCAAGTAAAACATATCTCAAAAACACCTAAAATGGCTAACGTTGCTAGGTGTTATCACACAATTCCAATGCCTTGGCCTTGCGTCGCTATTTCATTGCTATTTCATCTCAATCACATAGGAAAATTTTGGGTTTAATTTTTTGTCACTATTGCGTAGAAATTTTGTCGGTATTTACAGACGGACTTTTTGCATGGATATTTCCGTAGGTATTTATCCCTTTTCCAGTAGTGTTTATTTATCAACAAATTATGTACAAGGACCAAAAACACATCATATGATCATGTAACCTTGTAATACAGTTCAATGTCATAACTATTCACCATCTTCAAACATAGCGACGGCAACATGATATACGCATATATATATATATATATATATATATATATATATATATATATATATATATATATATATATATATATATATATATATATATATATATAAAAGCGATACTATTATTACCATTGTTAACAATAGTAATAATCATTCTACTATTCCTTGAAATGATTCACAATACAAGAGTGTGTATACCTCGAGTTTCATGCAACTCTCTCAAGTTCATATATGGTTATACTATTCTTCTCTCTTTTTTCTATATTTTAAAAGCAATGATGCAGAATATAATGTGTCTAAGTAAATTTTGTAAATAACGTTTATCTTCAATTTTAAATTAGCCGATGATCACTTATCTTAATTTTGAATTGTTTGTTTTTCCTAGTTTCTAGCTTATTAGTTTTTCCTCCTGTATATATTACGATCATTGGTTTTCTTGAATAATAATAAGAAAAACAGAGAGAGAGAGAGAGAGAGATCAATCTCTCTGATTACCGATTTATATATGGTATCAGAGCAGATTTGATACAATTAAGATCATAAATAGCAAAATCCTCATGGCCGGACCTGCCTCGGAAAGCCCCAAAACGAATGGAGAATCGATCGACACCAATTCTCCATATTATCTACACCCTTCTGACTATCCGAAACAGCTCCAGGTAAACGAAAACCTTACAGACAACAACTTCAATGATTGGAGCCAGGAGATGACCAATTTTCTGTTCGCCAAGAACAAGATTGGTTTTGTTGACGGCTCTCTTCTCAAACCCGACAAGAACGATGACAAGTATATGCAGTGGATGCGATGTGATGCCATGATCAAGGGATGGCTCACTACTGCTATGGAGAAGGAGATACGAAGCAGTGTGAAGTATGCTAACACAGCCCTCGAAATCTGGAATGATCTACATGAGAGATTTGGGAAGGAGATTGCTCCAAGAGCATAAGAACTAAAGCAATCGGTCACGCAGACACGTCAGGAAAGAGCTTCCGTTTCAGCCTATTTCACCAAATTGAGAAGCATATGGGATGAGATCGACTCCGTCTTGCCAACACCACGATGTGAATTTAATGGTTGTAGTTGCAACATTGGGAAGAAAATCACAGAACTCAAAGAAAAAGAAAGACTTTATGAATTCTTGATGGGTCTCGATGCCGAGTTTTCTGTCATGAGAACTCAAATTCTCGCTACAAAACCAACGCCAAGCCTTGGAACGGCATACCACCTGGTAGCCGAGGACGAGCAACAACGAAACATTGCTACTGGCAAAAGAACTACGCCCACTCCTGATGCAACGGCTTTCCAAGCTTCGCACCAGGTCAACCGAGACAACCAGAATCAAAGAAAAACTTGGCAAAAATATGACAAGGCGGGTCCCAACAACAAAACCGCACGCTGCACCTTTTGTGAAAGAGATGGGCATACTCGAGACGGGTGCTTCAAACTTGTCGGTTACCCAGATTGGTGGCCGGGAAAAGGAAAGAAGGAGACATCAAAGCCGAAGGCAGCCTTGGCAGAAGCCGGTACCAACAAGATACCGGGATTGAGCGATGAACAATATGAGATGTTTCTCAAACTGTTTGGCAAGACTGGCGATCAGAAAACTAGCAACACTCCAAAGGCAAATATGGCAGGTAAATTTAATGACAAAGGTGAGTGGATACTTGACTCAGGAGCAACCGAATATATGACCTATGATCGGGAGTTCCTTCACAACCACACTATTGGTAGTAAAGAAACACCCGTTACCATCCCAAACGGTGAAACCGTTCCCGTAGAGGGAATCGGTGAACTCACTTTTAAAGGGGCGGTCAAAATCAAAGGGGTTCTTTTTATACCAAATTTCAAATGCAATCTCCTGTCAGTTAGCCGTCTAACAAAAGATTTACAATGTGCAATCACGTTTTTCCCGGATTTCTTTGTTATACAGGGCTTGAGGACGAGGGACTTGATTGGAACGGGTAAGTGCACGGGAGGACTTTATAGGATGGGGGCCATGCAAGAAGATCGGAAAGCTATGGCGGTAACAACCTCAAATCAATGGCATAAAAGACTTGGTCACCCATCGAATGGCAAGATGTCTCATATTTCTATTTTTAAGGTTACTAGTCATAATTCCAATGAAGACTTTTGTGATTCTTGTTTAAGGGCAAAATTAACTAGACTTCCTTTTCAAACTAGTACAATAAAGACGAATGATTGTTTTGATATGATTCATTGTGATATTTGGGGTGGTTATAGAACTTTTTCACTTACACATGGGAGTTATTTTCTTACCATAGTCGACGACTACAGTCGGGCTGTTTGGGTTTACATAATGAAACACAAATATGAGGCAAGCGAATACTTGTTTTTATACCCTTGTCCAAACGCAATTTAAGAAAAATATAAAACGAATTAGATGCGATAATGGAGGAGAATTCACTTCCAATCGCATGAAAGACTTTTACGCCGATCATGGCATCGAACTCGAGACCACATGTCCCCACACCCCACAGCAAAATGGGGTTGTGGAAAGAAAACATAGACACCTCTTAGAAATAGCATGTGCCTTAAGAGTCGAAGGAAAATTACCCATAAGGTTTTGGGGGGAATGTGTTTTGACAGCTGCATACATCGTCAACAGGTTACCGTCCAAGGTAATCAAATACAAAACACCTTATGAAATCTTGTTCAGGAGGAAACCTTCTTATGATCACATGCGCGTTCTGGGATGTTTAGCATATTTCTGAACACCGACACAAAAGGAGATAAATTTGCTCCTAGAGGAAAAGCACAGGTATTTTTGGGATACCCTTTTAGCACAAAAGGTTATAAAATTTATGATTTAGAAAAAGGGAAACTTATTGTCAGTCAAGATGTAAAATTCATTGAAAGCGTGTTTCCACTCGCAAGTCATAAAGAAAATGTTGACCTGGGAGATAATGAAATTGTCACTGAATATCAACAAGTTCTTGTTATTGAATGCCATGAAGAGACCAGCAAATCAAATATGGCAGAAAATGATTGTGACCATTGTGATGAGAATGCCGAAAATAATTCAAGTGTGGCTTTTGAACAAGAAGTAATCAATGGTATGGACCCCCCATACAACCTGATGAGCCTAATAGCCCACCTCATGACCCAATACAGACCGATGAGGCCAACCGAGTGTCACAGCCCAACACCGATCACCCACGGCAGCCCATTCACGACACTTCCCGCCGCACCTCTCAACGGGCCAAGACGCAACCAGCTCGCCTTAAAGATTATGAAGTGAGCATGCCCCCTTCCGTCGACCATGCACACCCAAGTTCCGATCAAGGCTCCTCTACGGTACATCCTCTAGTTCATTATATTTCCTATGATAATTTTTCTAACGGGCATAAAGCTTTTCTCACGGCCATCACATCTCATGATGAGCCTAAAACTTTTTTTAAGGCATCACAAGATGAGAAATGGCGAGAAGCCATGAAACAAGAAATCAAAGCCCTCGAAGAGAATGGAACCTGGTCCCTTGAACAATTTCCTGATGGAAAGAAAGCCATAGATTCCAAATGGGTGTACAAGATCAAATATAAACCCAACGGTGAAATCGAGCGTTACAAAGCTAGACTCGTGGCGAAGGGTTTTACACAACAAGAAGGCGTAGATTACCATGACACATTTGCTCCAGTTGCAAAACTAGTAACAATGCGAACTCTTCTTGCCTTGGCCGTGAAAAAGGACTGGATCATACACCAACTTGACGTGAATAACGCGTTCTTACATGGTAACCTCAACGAAGAGGTCTACATGAAGCTTCCGCAAGGGTTTTCAAAGGACGATGATACACGTGTCTGCCGGCTCAGAAAGTCCCTATACGGTCTCAAGCAAGCCTCGCGCAATTGGTACCACAAGTTTACAAATGCCTTGTTAGAGCTTGGCTTCACCCAATCCAAGGCCGATTACTCGTTATTTGTGTACAAACAAAATAACGTCTTCGTGGCAGCCTTGATTTATGTAGACGATGTGATCGTCGTCGGGAATGACATGAGTATGATCCAATACACAAAAGCCCAGCTTCATGAAAGGTTTAGCATAAAAGACCTGGGTACTTTAAAGTATTTTTTGGGCATAGAAGTTGCACGCACAAAGGAGGGTTTGGTTCTTAGTCAACGCAAATACACGCTTGACATTTTGGAAGACAGTGGTTTACAAGGATGTCGTCCAAGTGGCTTTCCCATGGAGCAAAATCTCAAACTTGACAAGGGTGAAGAAGAGCAGAAAGTTGACGCAAACAAGTACAGACGTTTGATTGGAAGATTGTTGTATTTACAAGCCACACGTCCAGATATTACATACTTTGTCAACGTATTGAGTCAGTTCGTGTCTGACTCCCGACAAAACCATATATACGCTGCCACACGTGTCTTAAGGTACTTAAAATCAACACCAGGTCTAGGAATATTGTTACCACGAGAAGGGGGTCTGAAACTTGTCTCTTACTGTGATGCTGATTGGCTTGGGTGTCCTCTTTCGAGGCGATCTCGCACCGGGTATTTACTTCTTCTCGGCAGTGCTCCTATCTCATGGAAATCTAAAAAGCAATCGGTTGTCTCCCGTTCGTCGGCTGAAGCAGAGTATAGAGCCATGGCTACTACAGTTAGTGAAGTGTTGTGGGTTCGTTCGTTACTTACAGAACTTCATGAAATCCCTACAGAAAGTACCACCCTTTTCTACGACAATATGGCTGCCAAACACATTGCAGACAACTCGGTCTTCCATGAGAGAACAAAACATGTGGAAACGGATTGCTACTTCGTTCGTGAACGAGTGGAATCCAAAGAAGTTCGACCAATGTATATTGATACAAAGCACCAAATAGCTGATCTCCTCACCAAGCCGTTAGGAGCTCAACACCTTCGAAGCCTACTTGTCAAGTTGGGCATGCAAGATTTACACGCTCCAACTTGAGGGGGAATATTGGATAACGTTTATCTTCAATTTTAAATTAGCCGATGATCACTTATCTTAATTTTGAATTGATTGTTTTTCCTAGTTTCTAGCTTATTAGTTTTTCCTCCTGTATATATATTACGATCATTGGTTTTCTTGAATAATAATAAGAAAAACAAAGAGAGAGAGAGATCAATCTCTCTGATTACCGATTTCTATATAACTAATCAAATCTGGGTCAAAACATGTTCTTTTAGCGACAATCTATCTACTCTAAAGGTCTCTTAGTATTAGAAATGTTAAAAAGTATTGTTAATTAGTTATGAAATTCAAAAATTACCTTTTATGTAATGACATGTGAATTACCAAATTTTTTAAAAAATTGGAAATAAGATAATTTCAGTCGCAAACTTTCTCGCTAAAGCTCTATTCGCTAAAATCCTAGTTCTTGTAGTAATTGTCTCATGAATAGAAACAAACATTAGCACAAAATTAAAATAAGCATAACAAGCACGTCTTCATTTATGAACATATGGTGTTTGTATCTTGATTTAGCCGTGATTAATCAATTCTCCATGAATTTCGATGCTAATCAAAACGTGACTAATCAAGGTGCACACCAGGTGCTTGTTAAAATGCCAACAAGGTCTATTTTGTGATTCTCACTTGTAACAACATGATTTGATCAGCATCTGCATTTATGTTCATCTATGAAGAGTTCATAGATTACGCTCAATCCTTTTTTCATGTTATTATGTTTAATCAATGTAATTGGTTCATATATGAACATATGTTCATAAATGAACATGTGTTCATCAATGAACATGTGTTCATCAATGAACATGTATTCATATATGAACATAAGTTCATATATGAACATATGTTCATAAATGAACATATTTTCATAAATGAACATATTTTGATTTTCAGCATTGTTTGTTAACAGGTTAGGGTTCTTACTTTTTTGGTATTAAATGATCGATTCCTTAAATATACAACTCGAAATTTTGTTGAAATCGTATGTATTTTAGGGAATACGATTTTAGCACTAAGAACCTAATCAACTTTGATGTTTCGTTGCTCACGGGTCAATTAACAATATGATGTACACACAAGGATTTGTTTGATGTTGAAGAAGTATAGAAGCAAGAACAGAGTGATTGAGAACCGCCATTTAATGTTCATATATGAACCATGTTCATATATGAACATTATTCACATATGAATATTGTTTCGTTTGTTTGATACTTTGATACTGACTCGTGATGTATTCTTAAGCTTTTAACTTTACTCATGTAATTATTTGAGACTTTGATCAATGTAATTGTTGATCTTAATGTGATTGAAGCCTTTCTTTGTATTTTGATCAAAGAGAGAGAGAGAAACGCAAAGATACAGGAGAGAACACAGAACTTTGATCATGTAATTTACATGTGTTCATTGATGAACATATGTTCATTGATGAACATATGTTCATTGATGAACATATATTCATTACTGAACATAACAGTTTACGTTGACGATCGTACCCTTTACTTATATTTTAATCTTACGGTTAGAAACTTGGTTCTGCAGTTAGGCAATATATTTTGGTTCTGCATTGAACCCATCCCTATATATATATATATATATATATATATATATATATATATATATATATATATATATATATATATATATATATATATATATATATATAGGATCAGGATCGGGTGAGGACTCTTCTTAAAGTGAGGACTTGCGAGGACACCTTAAAAAATTAAAAAGAAATAAAACAAAAATATAAATAATAAAATGGATCATAGTACTATATCGGAGAAAAAAAGATTCAAAAAAAACTTTTGTATCATTATTTTTTTATAATGATATAATGATCCAAAATAAAAACAGAAAAATTGCATCATTACGTTTTGCAATAATGCAATTTTTTTTTTCAAATTTTTTTTGATAATGAGATTGTACTATTCTCGATTTTATGATTTGTATTTTTTTTTCAATTTTTTTAAGGTGTCCTCGCGAGTTTTCAAATTTCTTTTTATAATAGTTATTAATTGTTTTATCATAACAATATTCAACTAATTAACATCTACCACTAACGAGTTTATCTAACTTCTATTTTAAATCCATATTAATTTGACAAAAAACCTTAATAACATGAAAATAATATTTTAATACTAAAACTCCTCAAATTTTATATAATTAATCACTACATCTCAAGAGTTTTATCACTTATGTTATTGAATTGTTACTTATGACACATGTTGCTTACTAGATATATAAATAATTGAAATGGCTAGATGATGTTGTTATAGTTTAATGAATAGCATGGAGGAGATTATGACTTCATAACACATAAAAATATACATTAGGAGGGGGTGTGTGTATTTGTATGGAACGACAAAGAAGTAAGCGATTTTAGAAGATGTCATTTTGTATAAGTAAAATTGTTTGTTAATAGTTTTTTATATTGTTTGTATGGTATTCTTAAGAGCTAAAATGGAGATTACAAGTTCGATGAATGTATTTATGAAATATATATATATATATATATATATATATATATATATATATATATATATATATATATATATATATATATATATATATATATATATATATATATATATATATATATATATGAAGATGTTAAATGTTGGTAAATACGAGCTTTATCATTTTTCCCTATATGTATTGTTTCTTGAGATATATGAAGTAGAAGTTGAATTTACTTTTTATTTGTTACAAAGTTAAAAAATAATTAATCTTTATTAAGTTGATTTTTTAATATATAAAACTTCTTTATTATTCTACTTCTAATGCTAACACTTTAACTTCCACACAATATACTTATTTATTAGTTTAAATATGTTGTATGTAAAACATCATCTTTTTAATATCACAACTTTTGAATAATTGACATATTATACTTAATTTGTTAATTTAAATATAACGTTAAAGTGAAAACATAAATCAAATTATCAATTAAACATAACATAAAATCCAAAAACTATTTTATAATAGTTAAATATTTAAAATGTAAAACCTAAATTGCAATGCTAAATTAATTAAAATATTATCCAAAAACTATTTTTTATAATCATGCAAACTTTTTTAAAAATTTAGTTTTAAATATAATAACAATAATAATAGTTAAATTGAAAATTTAATAAAAATTACATTGTTTCCTTACAAAGAAAAAACAATGTTTCATATTTGAAATAATCATAATGATCAAAATAATAAAATTGGACAAATAAGTTATTTTCAAAGTAATTGACCATAACAATAGTTAAAATAATACTAATTAAATATTATACTTAAATTGATTCACGTGCAACCCGCGGGTAAAAGTCATCGGAATGATGTTATTTAAAAATATGTTTATCTTAATTAATAAACCATACATATAGTTAAGAATAAGACTAAATTGAATATAATTCAAAATAGTTACTATGTTTTATATGGACTTAAAATAAGAATCATTATTTCAATGTTAGTGTAAGTCATCCAAATGAATGTGGTGCAACATGTGTTTTCTTTCTTAAACAATATTCAATTGAAACTTTCAACTTTTCAACTTTCTGCTATTTAACTAATATATTGATTTATTAAAATACTAAAACTCTTCATCTTTTAACTAAATAAATACTACAACTCAACTTTTTTTAACTTATGGTATTTAATTATTACTAATTACGTCTTGGTTAATATACCTTAATATAGAGGTATATATAGTTCAGATAACTAGATAATTAGGTTGTTAGAGTTTGGAAAGTAAGATGTCGGAAAAGGATGACTTGAGAACACACAAATATACTTTGAACGTTCCTCTTTATTTATACTAAAAAAGTAGATATTATTTCTAAATAATATATTTTTGTTAAATATTTATCAACTAAATGCTTTAATATGTATTTTTCGAATTTTGGATGATAAATTATTATTGATACATACAAGATGATCTATTTATATTTAGTTTTGCATATTTTGTTTGTATCTCAAGTGCTTTTGTTCATATTTGAATTGTCAATATAGTTTGTCCATATAAGTTTACTTCTGCGCAACGCGCGGAAATACGCCTAGTTGTTTACATAGTTACCGTTACATGTTTGTTTTTGTGGACTGAAATAGAAGACAAATATAATCAAATACAAAATAAATTGTTGGTAATGGCTGAGATGGGGTTTGGTTTTCGGTGGAGGAGATGCATTGAGGGGTGTTTTACTAATGTTCGTGATTCTGTTCTTGTTAATGGTGTTCCGACTTATGAGTTTGAAATGGCTAGGGGTTTAAGACAAGGTGATCCGTTATCTCCTTTTCTGTTTATCATCGCTATGGAAGGTCTTCATGCCATTGTCTCAAAAGGCGGTGCAGTTTAATCTCATCAACAGGGGTGTCATTGGCCAATGACGGGTTAGTTATTTCTCATTTGATTTACGTTGATGATGTTATTTTTATTTGTGATTGGGATGTTCGTTGTGCTAGAAATCTGTTTGGGTTGCTCAGGTGTTTTTATGTCACTTTCGGTTTGAAGATAAATGTGAGTAATAGTAAGATTCTTGGAGTTGGAGTTGAGAATTTTGAGATGCAATAGATGGTGTGTATGTTGGGTTTGTTGGATTAGGTGTGTAAACCATGACTAATAATTAGTATTTACCTAATTAATAGTAGCATAGTCCATTTGGGTTGCCCTCACAGCTGGAGGTTTGGTAGAAAGTTCAGTAGAGGGAAAGATTGATTTATTATGTGATTAATAAATCAATAGAAATTAAATAAATAGTTTATTAATATATTAAAGTGATAATATATTAAGTAGAAACTATATTAATTAATTAGGAATTAATCTGGAATTAATTGGAATTAATTTGGTGATTAAATTAATTAATTAAAGGTGCGGGGACTAAAAATGTAATTATTCAATAGTTGAGTAAGTATATATATATATATATATATATATATATATATATATATATATATATATATATATATATATATATATATATATATATATATATATATATATATATATATATATATATACTAGCTGCGTACCCGCGCAATGCTGCGGGCGGCAATTAGTTTCTTCGGACGATTAGTTTGCTTTTAGGGAATATGTCACATTATGAGCATTGATTAGCTTCTTTCGGCGTAGTGCGATTAATTTTATTCTGACATATAATTATTGTTATGCTTGCTTTGTTTTCGCAATGTTTCTTGTATTTAGAGAACATACAATAATTTTTAATATTATTTGTTGTTTAAAAGATATATATATAATGTACGTTGTTTTAGGTTAGAAGTAAATTATTATTGTTTCTGTTTAGAAATATAGCCACAATAATTTTTTGTTTTAAAAATAAAAGTATGTGACCTCATCATGGCTCAATGCTTGTTTCAGTGAATTGTTTTCTTTCGAAGAATTTTGTGACCGGAAATTAGGGAGAGGGGAGAGTTAATATATATAAAGTTGTTTTTCAATTTTTTATTTTTTTGCTTTTTTGAACGGCAAAATAACTTTAATAAAATGAACTCCAGCGGGAAGCTGGAAACCGAGAGAAAAAACACCAAGTTTAGGTATAGATTACAATGAGTCAAATTATAACAAAAAACAAATTGGCATAAAAAAGCCAACTAAACCGATAGGCCTTATGAATGCTTAAAACTCCCAGGGGTAATTTTGTCCGTCTGTTAAGCAACACCAAAAAGAGCTTCAAATGCATCAGAACCAAGCAACTCTAACCTCTGAACTTCCCCTGCGAGTTGTAAAAATCCAAGTGCAGCCAAAGAGATTCAAATACAGGGGTATTTTCGTCCTCTATCAAAGCAATACCAAATTCAAATAGAGGGGTATTTTCGTCCTCTATTAAAATTCTGACTATATTGTTTAGCAAACAAAAAGGTAATGCTTTTATTTACCCAAAAAAGGAAAAGGGCAAATAAGTATATGAAGAAGATACGCTCATGAAGGATATGTGTGTGAATTAGGTGAAGCTGGCAAGGGTATATTATAAGTCAACAAAATACGCAAAAGCTCCTTTCTTCTCATCATAAACTTGTTCAGATTTAGTGTTTATTATAGGGTAAGAAAATATCATATTTGCCTTAGGAAAACTCTAAATATCAAATATACCCAATATAAACTTCTATAATATCTAATTTACCCTGAATCTTATTTTTGATATTTTATAACTACTTTTATAATATTTTTTGTTATTTAAAACCATCTAAATATAAATATAATCTTGATTTGTCCATTATACCCTTACATGCATTGGAAACTCAATCATATCACATTCACGAATCACGACTCGATCAAATCATGTAGAAGCAAAAACCTTATTCCCCATTTCACATTGTACATGGTTTTGGAACATATGCCCAAGTCAAAGATTATTACATAACTTTACAAATATAACCGATAGTACAAGTCTGGATCACCACCCAAGCTGCCAATGCCTCCATCGTCCTCTATTTTCCAGAAGGTGCTGCCAATCATGAAAAACGATTATTCAGCTAGATCAGATTCTTCAAAACAGAAAAATCTATTGGAGTATTGATTATTAAAGGTTAGTCCCTTTTTTTTTCTTAGATCAGATGCACGAAAATGACAAACAATTATTCCCTTTTTTGTATTATTCAATGTTTATGTTGACTGTTTAATGTTCAACACCAAGCCGTCAACAAAATGTCTCCACATCTCGTGCTTCTTCCTTCGACACCAATCTTTCACCACCACAAAGAGCATCAATCAGGTTTATTGATGCATATTGTTACCTTGGATTAAACTTATAAATTTGCCTGCACACAGAACCACAACAACCAATTTAGCAAACACCTTGCAGCATAAAGTTTTCCTAGGGGATGAAGGCACTGGGGTGCAATGTAGCCGCGATCGTTGAAGTCGTGGTTGCGGGACGGTATGACACACAAGAATGTGCGTAAATTACCTAAATGTGAGTAAATTACCATTTTACCCTTTTGTTGATTATACAGTATGACACACAAGAACAGCTTTTTCATCGTCTATAACACAATTAAAGTTTAAAAATTAGTAACAGTTGTGATAAAATACATAACACCACAATCATCAAACCAAGCCATATTACCTGCTTTAGTAAAACCAACTACAAACACACT
Source organism: Cichorium intybus (assembly GCA_023525715.1). NCBI lineage: Eukaryota > Viridiplantae > Streptophyta > Magnoliopsida > Asterales > Asteraceae > Cichorium > Cichorium intybus. The sequence continues at coordinate 117,646,165 of CM042013.1, read as the reverse complement.
TACAAGGTGGTCATCTGATCAAATTAGCTGAGAGGAACTCATTTTCCATAACCATTCTTAGACACAAACATCAGACATGACCCGTGAGCTCCGTTACTGCAAGAAAAATATTAGATTTTTAATAGATTCAGAAAAAAATAGAAGAAATTTATAAAACTCTAAAACAAGATTAATGAAATTAGTGATTTCTATTCCTCCTGTTTTGTTGTTTTGTTGCAGATACAATCATTCTATCACCTTCTTTCAGTCTGGTTGCAATCTGACCTCTACAAGGTCATGTAAGTGCTCAAATCTATAAATAAAAGGTTAAAATAGAAAAAGCGATTCAAAATTAATTATGATATTCAGACTTGATAACTGTTCAATAGCAAGAAAATTAAATTAACAGTCTGTTGCTTAAAATGGGAAAACATAAAAAGTTGGTTGATGTTACAAGTAATTTAACCGACATTGTAGATTGCAAATAAAATTACAAATTATTCAAATTTCCAAAATTTTCAAATTATTAACATGATGCAACGGTAAGTAATAAACCATTAATATATTTAATTTCAGATATTGGCGAACTAAAATGCAGATGTAGTTAAGTAATGCAAATGGAAAATTAAAAAAAATCAAATTATTCAAAATTTTCAAACTTTTAAGATTATTCAATTTTAAAACTTTTCAAATTTTCAAATTTCGAAAATTTGAAAATTTGAAAATTTCGAAAATTTAAAAATTTTCAAATGATTAAAACTTTTCAAAATTATTCAAATTTTCAGACTTTTCAAACTTATATTATTATTCAATTTTAAAACTTATCAAATTATTCAAAATTTTCAAATTTTCAAATTTTCAAATTTCGAAAATTTTCAAATGATTCAAAATTTTCAAACTTTTCAAATTTATTCAAATTTTCAGACTTTTCAAATTATTCAAATTCTGAATATTTCAAATTTTCAAACTTTTCAAATTATTCAAATTTACGAAATTTTCAAAATTTTAAACTTTTCAAATTATTCAAAATTTTCAAACTTTCATAATTTTCAAACTTTTAGTTATTACTATTACAAAATTACAATATGATCCTTTAGAGTTCTTGCAAGAAGCTTTTCAAAATACCAGTCTAGTCTTCTTTTGGAGTATTAAAATCCATATTTTCATGTTGATGTATTAAAATCGATATTTTCTTGTAGCATTGACACTTTTTCCATTCTTCCCCTGTTTTAACAAAACTCAAATCAAACGCTTGAAAAAGTATGGAAACCTGCATCGTATAAATATATAATAAAAATGAATAAAAAATATAAACTTGCAATGAAATTTCGTGTGTGAAGTACCTTCCAAATAAAGAGTTTTTAGAAAAGAATTGTGGTATTTCTCAGCAGACTGATTCAAATGCAAAGGAATTATCAATTATCATAAGTCCATAAGAATATTACAATATTTATAAATTTATAAATTAATAAAATGGTGAAAAGTAAATAGTAACTATTGAATTTTTGACATTGTACCTGTGCAAAGAAACCTCCAATAGCAGGATCAATAATTATGCCTATTCCCCGAGATGAGCTAATCTGGATTAATTTTCAATTAAATACAAACGAATAAAAAATACAAAAAAAATAAATAATGATCTTACAGTTGACAATGCGAAAGCTTGGTATTCCTCCCGGCAAACTTCCGAAGCATATGTCAATAAGAGATTTCAATAAAAAGAAAGTTAGCCAAAGCTTGGTTACATGTTTGTTTTTGTGGACTGAAATAGAAGACAAATATAATCAAATACAAAATAAATTGTTGGTAATGGCTGAGATGGGGTTTGGTTTTCGGTGGAGGAGATGCATCGAGGGGTGTTTTACTAATGTTCGTGATTCTATTCTTGTTAATGGTGTTCCGACTTATGAGTTTGAAATGGCTAGGCGTTTAAGACAAGGTGATCCGTTATCTCCTTTTCTGTTTATCATCGCTATGGAAGGTCTTCATGCCATTGTCTCAAAAGGCGGTGCAGTTTAATCTCATCAACAGGGGTGCCCTTGGCCAATGACGGGTTAGTTATTTCTCATTTGATTTACGTTGATGATGTTATTTTTATTTGTGATTGGGATGTTCGTTGTGCTAGAAATCTGTTTGGGTTGCTCAGGCGTTTTTATGTCACTTTCGGTTTGAAGATAAATGTGAGTAATAGTAAGATTCTTGGAGTTGGAGTTGAGAATTTTGAGATGCAAGAGATGGTGTGTATGTTGGGTTTGTTGGATTAGGTGTGTAAACCATGACTAATAATTAGTATTTACCTAATTAATAGTAGCATAGTCCATTTGGGTTGCCTTCACAGCTGGAGGTTTGGTAGAAAGTTCAGAGAGGGAAAGATTGATTTATTATGTGATTAATAAATCAATAGAAATTAAATAAATAATTTATTAATATATTAAAGTGATAATATATTAAGTAGAAACTATATTAATTAATTAGGAATTAATCTGGAATTAATTGGAATTAATTTGGTGATTAAATTAATTAATTAAAGGTGCAGGGACTAAAAATGTAATTATTCAATAGTTGAGTAAGTGACAGTTTGAGTGAGTGAAGTGGCCAGCGAAATATATATATATATATATATATATATATATATATATATATATATATATATATATATATATATATATATATATATATATATATATATATATATATATGTCTTAATTTTTAAGATAGTACCACCACCTAATGCATATTTTGATTAAACCTGCGTTTCAGAAAAAACAGCACACACGCATGATTGACGGATACATGATTGAGGAAGAATTAAAAGTTTTAAAACCCCCGCCTATGAGATTTAAAACTTGAAACGCATACGTTTACTTTGATTTGAGGATGAAGGCTGTCATTCTCTCTCTCTCTCTCTCTCTCTTTTCTCTCTCTCTCCCCACCGTTCACTTTCACGGTTGCACCTGCAACAAGCCACTCAACTTCTAAGAACCATTAGCAAAACCATCCGCCGGCGACCAGATAAGCTTCATCCTCGCTCACCCTCTCTTCTCTCTTCACCGTCCAAAAGCTCCAGCCCACCACCGGATCTGGTCGCTTCGCTGGAAACCTCATGCGGATCGTACTTAGATCTGTGAGTTCCATTTAAACAGCCCCCTCCCCCATACCTCTCACAATATTTATTCCAAGTTAGACTCTCCCGTCTCCCCCTCTTTCTCTCCGGCAACCGACGACCAAAAAAACCCTAACATCCGCCTCTTGCAGCTAGCAGGTTAGACGAGATTCAGGGTACCGTTTTTTACCTAGATTGTCGAGCTCTAACATCAGGTTTCAGTTTTTACCATTAACGGTTCGAAGAAATATGTTTCAAGACTCAATAAAGATAAAGCTTTGAACGTTATAGATGTTTGCTCATGAAGGTGTATCAGATCTAGAAAGAAACCACAGTGTCGGAGATGCCAGCTTGAAAAAGTGCACACTGTCGAAGATGAGCGGTGGTGATGGGTTGAAGATGGCGAACTGAACCGCCCACCAATATATACTGCGCAATGAAGACCTCATCACCACCATGTCTACCGAGTCATCGCTGTCTACCGAAGGAACTAAGACCAGATCTGTGAAAGTACACCGAAACAAACCAAAATGTAAGATTTTATATCCCTAATTTTGTTCTGTGTGTATTAATTTTGTGAAAACATCTTCATCTAACAGACCAAATATGTTATAATTTTTTTTGCAGATCTGAGTAAAGATTGCAATTTTTGTATACGGGGTATGTATTGATTTTTTATTTAGGTTTTCGAATCTTCTTTACCTAGATCATTGCTTATTTTTTATTCAGGCTACATTTGTTGCTACAACTAAGCGTTGGACAGAGGAATTTGCCAAGGTTTCCTCTGCTGGATTCAATGTACGGTATGTATGCATGTATGAATGTATGTTCTTGCAGTTAGAGCAAATAAATATTGTTAAGAGTTGTTGATTGTCGGTGCAGAAGCTTGTTGAAATGGGGTTCCCAGAAGCTTTAGTGAAGAAGACATTGGAAGCTGTGGGTGTTGATGAAAGAAAGGCGCTTGATTAAGAAGATTATGGCTTGCTAGATAGTTGTGTTAGATTTAGATTTTATTAACATGTTGAAAGTTTCGCTAACTAGGCAACAATCAAGAAAACCATTAATACGAAGTTTCAACAGTTCCTGAAAGTCAACTTATGTGATGGACTGATCAAGTACACTTGCAAGGTCGGAATCTATTTTTTTCGATGTTGGCCACTCTTCTTATTCTGCAATTCAGGTGCATTTGGTTTGCTTTGAAACAAATTGTATCTATATAAGCATTTTTTAATATTTATTGGTATCTTTTATTTTTCCTATTTTGCCCTTGCAGTCACATTGACATTTTAGGTTTACCCGACACTCATACATGGGTACATGGATCGAGTGACTTACTTATCACATTATGTTTCTGGTATTATCTAATGCAATCCTCATAAGAGTATCTGAGAACTCACATTTTAGACTTTTTCTTTTACTGATAATTTTTCTCTAACAAAGTTATCTAACTTAGTATGAAACGGAATGTAGAAGCCATGGTCAATATCCTGCTTCAGTCATTAAAAGACAGTCACTTGAACTAATGGATTGGTCTATATCATGCTTACAACTAAGTGATTCTCTTTTTTATTTGTGCAGATCAATCCAAGTTCAAGGTCGAGGTCAGAGATCAAGTGTCAAAACATTTTCGAATCTTAAAGTGACGTATAAAATATTTTCTTTCTTTTTTATTTTATAGTTTATATTCATATCCTGGGTTTTGCCATTTTTATCAAACCCAAAGCTGATATTTTCAGTCTTTTTAAAAGGCAGGTGGAAGTGTCAATGAAATAAGAAAGGGTTTCACCAGAGTTGGTTTAAAAGATATATGAGGTATATAAATATATGGTTATACATGTATTTTTGTGCTGATAGGTTGAATTTGGTTTGCAAAATAGGACTAATGGATTTAAATGCATGGGTATTATAGTCAATTAGAAAGCAAGCCTACAAAAACATGGATGTGTGAGTTTTTATTATTAATGCATTTTTACTCTTGTTAAAAATTTTTAGTGTATTTTCATATTACAAACAATAGAGCTCATACTTTGGTGGTTTAGGATCATAACATAGGACAGAAGGCTCCTGAGGCATCAACGAATGGGAAGTGGTATCTCATGATGATCGGTTATGTAGTTGTCACAGTGGTATAACGAAGGTATAATTACGCTTTTCTTCCATTTTAAAGGGATAATCACAAGAAATGATGACTTTATGACCTGATGTATAACACATTTTCTAAAAAGTTGAAAATAATAACCTGCTACTATTTTCATTTAAAGTGGAACTCTAGGACTTTTGATTGTATCAAGTTATTATTTGAGTAGACTATGAACAGACTCTCCTAGAGCATCATGGCTTGCTAATTCTTAATTTTGTTCAGAACAGATGCAAGAGTTATATAATGTTTCATGAACTGCATTACCCACAAAAGAAAACTAAGAAGATAGAGACAGTACTTAACAAATTGGTTAAAAGGTTGGTAACTATAATATTGGTAACATATGGTTGCTGATGTCGTTTGATGGGATCCTCCAAAAATCCAAAATACATTGCAGCCATGGATGTAGTCAAAGATGAAGAAGGTATCTGAAAAGGTTGGAACATAAATTTAGATCTAAATCTCGTGATTTTGTTTATTATTATGTGTAAAGAGTTTTTTCAGTATATTTGAAGGTCCATTTTGAATCCTTCTCTTGTGAGCTGGTCACTATGGTAGGTTTAGATCACCTTCTCTGGTGACCAGAATTTATAATTGTTTGAACTTGCGGGGAATATTAGTTGGATCTGCTTTTGTGGATATAGACATTATTATATTTTTTTTACCCTTTTTCTTGTATTTTTGAAAATGTAATATGTTAGGGGTAAAAAAACTGCCTTGCTTATATAGGTAAAAGGAGAAAAGTATGTTGCTTTTCTTGTGCATATCGACATTCATGGGTGTTGGCCTGTGGATTTGAATGGCGATATCAAGGAGTAAATTAATGTTTTTTATGGATAAATCGGTATCATCTATGGAATTATTGGTTGGAAATTTGACCATTGTTGCATTTATTTCAAACCGAGAAGCTCAACGTTGTTGCAATTGTTTTCAAAATTTGTGATTTTAAAAAGATTCTTCTTTTATTTTTGAGATTATATAATGCTTTTAAAGAACAGCCAACATCAACTTATAGAACCTCAGGAGCATCTCAATAAAAGGCTAAAAATAGAGAAAAGGCGGGACAATATTCTGTCTAAAAAAAGAAGACTGTTGTTAAGACTTGTACATTGGATTTTAACTTAACCACTTAACCCTAATTCTTTATGAAATTAACGAAATGGCTTGGTCAATACCCACAAGGGAATTTTAGTCTTTTGTTAGTTTGAATAAAGCATGTTTTTTCGGAATGAAAATGCCGAAGCATTGCAATTTTGGAAGCGCAATCTTTCTGGTAATTTCTTTTGCTAATATTTCTTTGTTGTTTAATGATTATTTGGGTTTATGATGGTGACAGTATTGTTCGAAGCAGTAGCTTTGGGAGTGTTTACAAAGCAAGGGTCTACTTTTTGAAAGTCAATATGATCTTGTGGTTGTCATTAAAAAGATTAAAAAGATTAACAAGAAGGGTATCTAGATAATTATTTGGAATCTTTGAATTGGGTTTCTTATTTTCAAGATTAGCTATATCCTTTCAATAATTTGTTTATTATTGTACTTTTACCTACATCAACATTTTACTTCAAAAATACTACCGAAAGATTTTTTTAAGTATACAATACTCTAACCGGATAGAATTTTGGTAAGTTGAATGCTTTAACAAATAATAAGGAAAATGTTGAAAGTACAAAAAGCAAAATAAATGAAAGTGTGCTCCTAATTTTTGTGGAGGTGTTTATTTTTGTCATAATTTTTCAGTCCATCAGATTACCTCTAAACCAGGATGGGTTATTCCAAATAGGCTTAGATTGACATTCTTCTATATGAGAATTTATATCGGTCTTTGAATTGTTAGTTTCTACTGTTTTTGCCATAAAAAACAAATATGTAAATCACAAAAAAAAACTCTAAGGGACGATTTAATAAGCAAAACATCATAATTATTAAGATTAAAAAATTGAAAATTAAGAAATCCGAAAATCTAGATTATGATTGATATATGGAAATTTTTTTAACCAAAATGGCCGCACATGAAACTAATGGTCGCCTGAAGAAACTATTCATTGGTGCCGTATTACGTAAGTACATAACTAGACGTTAAGAAAAAAGTATGACAATAAACAAAAACAATAACGTATTTATATTTTGTAATATGACTATAACTTACTATTATTTTTAACCAAAATAGCCTTCGAAGTAAAATAACGACTGCACGAAGAGTAGACCCCAAAACTAGCTATTCGTCACCGCACACAAGTTATTAAACTCTCGAGTTTTTATTCGTTTCAGCAAAACATCGAACTGAATCGCATGATTTTTGCTCCTAACAGTCTGTGTCCCGCCGCATTGCGCGGGTACACAACTAGTATATATATATATATATATATATATATATATATATATATATATATATATATATATATATATATATATATATAAGAGATAATTATAGTTTGTATTATTAAGATAAATGCTTATATTAATTTGAATTCAAAAATGCTTATCTCTTAAGGTTTATCTGGTCATCTGATGGAGGCTATAAATAGGGAGCCCCATAACCTCATAACCTGCGATTTATATACCTATTCTCTCTAGAAGATTTTGACCTCCCTCCTGCTCCTTGGATGTGACTTCATTTGAGACAGGACACTTGTGCTACTCAGTTTCCAAGAAAACCTAAAGGTTAGTTTTTCTGTTTTATTTCTTCTAGTTAATTTTATTTGGCCTTTAGCATTATATTATATGTTCAATTAGAAGAAAACATAGATCCTTATAGGTTGCATGTGAACTTAGGTTATTAGTTCATTGATTTGCATAAAACCCTTCAGTGGTATCAGAGCATTTTTGTTGTTTTCTTGTTGTTTTGTTATAATTGTTTTCCTAAAAATTAGGGTTTAAAGCTTATAAACCCTAATATATATGAAATCGATTTAGGGTTAGGGTTTTCAAAACCCTAGCCCCTCCCTTTTGTTAAAATCGAAAATGGCATGGGGTTTTAGAAGGTTTTCTATTTTTGGTAACTTTGATTATTTAATAATTGGATAATGACACGCCTAGGTCATCATGCGGTCAAAAATAAAGAAAAACCTAACACACACTAGTACAGTGGTAGTCAGGGTCGATCCGCAGGAGCTTCCTGGTTAGACTAAATGACAGATTACCAACTAGTAGTGTCACGCTACAGTCGGAGGATCTAGTTTCTACTTTCCTAATTACTAACAACCTAAAGTGATGATCAAAACAAACTCAAGCTAAGCAAAGCTAAGCTCAAATGAACCTAGTCACTTTCTGAAATCAGAAGTACATCTCTGAATCAGAAGCAAACAAAGGCATCCAAACTAAGCAAAACTAAGCAAAGGATAAAACCAGCCACTAACTAAAGTTCTACTGAACAGTTACTAGCCAATGTTTAATACCTCAAAACTACCCTAATTAGCTACTGAATTCAGCAAGAGAAAACAGTCCCAACAAGGCCAAAGCAAGATCCAAACACAATCAAACATCCAAAACACCGAAATACCAATATTAAATGTAACCAAATGATTTTCATTCACCAAATCCGAATCCAAACATCAAAACAGTGACTAATTGAGACTAAAACAGAAGCCAAAGCTTAATATCAATGGTTGTCACTCCCAAAGATACAAAACAAAGCTTAATCCAAACTAATTAATTACAAATAAAAATCCAAAACATGAAAATACCACTTGAGAAGTTGCTGAAATGAAATCTTGGAGTCAAAGAGCTTCAAGGTCGATTTTACACCCGGTCTTTGCTAGGGTTTTCGGCTGGAAATGCCTCTATTTATAGTTGCAATTTTCCCGAGGCCGCGCCGCGCAAATGAAGAATCCGCGTCGCGCGTACTTATCTTTTCCTGTTTCTTCGGCATTTGAATGTGTTACACTGCCTTAAGCCCGTGTCACGCATTTAAGAATCCCGCGGCGCGCGTACGTATTTCATTGATTTTTTATTCTTTTCCAAACTTCTTCTTTTGCATGCTTTTAGTCCCTATTCCCATTCTTTTTCTCCAAAAAAGTCCTGGCACGAAAAGTGAGAATACCAAGATATATCTGATATAATTTCATCAAGAACAGGGCTCAACAACGCCTAAAATACTTGATATCACTAGGCGTTGTCACATAACCTTAAACCCATTATTTATTTTCGATTTTTAGGGGGTTTAAGATAGGTTTAAATTAATTTGATTAATTTGTGATACATATCTAAAAATTTAATTAATTTAATTAATTGTTTAAATTAAAAGATAATTAAGGATTTAATTTTATTTAAATTTAATAGCCTTAAATTTCGAAAAATTAAAGGATAAATCTAGGAATATTTTAAAAGTCTAAAATATCCAAATTTAATTAATTGTTTAATTAAAAGATAATTTAATTTTAAATTTAATAGTTTAAATTCCTATAAATTAAAAGATAAACCAAAACCATTTTAAAAGGTTTAAAATTCATCTTATATATATTATAATTAAAAGTTAATATTATATTTATAAGATTTAATGGTTAGTCAAATCAATAGTAGGCCTCATTCACGAAGCTGATCTATAAAGTGGGTATAAGGAGACTGCCTATAAAATGGCGGTCTAATGGGTGTCCACTCTCACCCACCGCTCGCCTGATCAGTGGAGGGTCGTTAGCCGAACGGGTTTGATAGGACCGCCTAATCTCATTAAAAGTATAATGATATTGTTAAAAATACTAGAACAACTTAATAAGACCCCAAATCTAGTTACTTTAGGAAAAATGTGAATTGGCGCTAATCCATGAAATTGCACATTGCACCTTATGAAACATTGGTGGAGCGTGTGTGGTTTACCGGCACACCAATAGGGGTTCATAAAGAGTTGCGATGGGTTTCCCGGGTATTATCATTGTTGATGGAGCGTGTGTGGTTTACCGGCACATCAATTAGAGATGATAATTAACCTGAGAGTACCAAGCTAATTTGCATAGTTATTCACATCCAGTTTGTGATCCTCGGCATCCTAGTCACAAACAATGGAGCACATCCGAGATTAAACATGCCATTGAAAAGTTCAATGAATCTCAACAGATCTAGGAATTTCATAAGATGAAATTGATAAGTGTTTATCTACCTTAATGACCATTATGTTGTGATTACGACATCCCTCTTCACACCATAGTTGGGGTATTTTGGATCCTAGCCTTATTAAATAACATATTGGGTAATTATTTAAAAGGATCAATTAAACGAATAAATTATGTCTCTTTTATAGATGTTAAGTGTCAATTCTCCTCCCTCTCCTACTTCACCCATTTCTGAAAGCATCAGAATGCACCTGCCAAATATGGAAAGGCTGACTGGCCTCAACTGTAAAGAATGGCTTCGCAATTGGAGACTGGTTCTCGGCATTGCTGGCAAGCTACATTTCACCGAGTATCCGATCCCGGTCCCACCGGAACAAGTCATCATAAAAGGTTCTTATGATAAGCATAATGTCTTAGTTAATGAATCTGAAAAGATTCGTGACCTCATGCTATTAATCATTGACCCCGAGTTCCGCAAGGATTTGGAATCCTTGGGGCCATATGAGTTAATGCAACTGGTTGAGGAAAGGTTCCAAAACCAGTTGAAGAGGAACGAGCTAGGATCTTCAAAAGACTTGCAGAGTGCAAGATAAAAGAAGGAAGTAGCATCAATTCGCATGTTCTTCAGATTGAAGCGTAGATAGGCGAATTGTACAAACTTGGTTATTCCATGAGTCAGGAGATGAGTGTTAACATTCTACTCGCTTCACTGACTAGTGAGTACGATCTATTCATTCAGACGTATAGAAATGAAGACCAGAAAAAGGCCCTCATGGAAATGCGTCCACTGTTGACTTTATACGAGTCACTCTTGGACAGGCATAGCTCCAATGGCTCAGCTACTTTTGGATTAAGTCCAGTGAAGAGACGTAACAAGATTGGAAGACGCTCCAAATTTTTGAAAGCTCAGGTATATCTAAAAAACCTCAAAACTCCTGTTCCAAGATTTATTGATACATAATGTGATAGTCACATTTTGGTTTGTATGCAGGGAATCAATAAGGCACGAGACTCTGGCGCATAGGAGCACATTTGGATTGGATCTCCAGCTCATGCAGTTTTGAAGTTCAGATAGATATTAAAATATTGTTATTAGGCTTTAGATGCGTTTTGACATTGTCTATCATATATCACATTGTTCAAGGATTTTGTGTTTTTTTAATAAAATTGTCAATTTTCTTTTAACGCCTGTTGTCTGAAATTGTCCTTGAAATGTTATATGAATGTATTGAATGTATGATTAGTAATAACCTAAATGTTGATGCATCCAAAGTGTTTGGATTCAAGAATTGTGTCATTTATGATTGTTAATACAAATGTTATAAAAATCAATTCAACCAAAGGTCCAGTTGGACAGGACTTTGGGATCATTTGACTTAAAGTCACTTGATGAATTGAGTTTGAATGTGTCAAGAAATGAATCGACCAAAGGTCCAGTTGGACAGGACTTTGGAATCATCTGACTTAGAGTCAGATGATGATTAAGTTCTTTATAAAGCACATGTGGCAAGAAATGAATCACCCAAAGATCCAGAGGATAGGATTTTGGAATTAGTTGACTTAGAGTCAACTGAAGATTGCAAGTCTTGAACAAAGTTAACAAAGTCATTAGTTTACATAGATATGTAAAAGACATTGAGATTAAGAGCAACGGACACACCTGTTGCTGTGTATTGCTCGAATCTTGATATAGAACACAATTATTTGTACTTCACGATATTCATCATTCGGTATGACGAATATGACTTCACTTATCGGGATAAGCGATTGAATTGAAACCTTGAACAGTTCAAGGACTTCAAAGGAAGTACAAGTTCCACAGAACCTGAGTGATAACATAAAAAATGTTTCACAGTACATTCTCTTCCAAGAACATTAATAGTTATAATGTGTCTTAGGGAAGATAATGGAGCATTGGTCGAAACAGTTCGATCCTCGTTGTATGAGATACATTGCCAATTAGTTTCCAATAATTTGAATACTATACCAGTTAGTCCATATAAACCATATTTCGACCACATCCTAGATTAAGTAGGTCTTGCAGACACTGTCTGAAATGTAAAGCTGGGATTATCCAAATGAGAGAACTTTTAGTCATCACTAGGCTTGTAGTGTTCATCCGAACCTCATGACTAGCCTGGACATGATTAACATTGTCATTTCATTGGCTATCCCACTGTAACTGTAAAAGAAGAGGTCTTTTAGAAAGAACTCATGGTCTAAGGAAATAGTGGAGTTGGGACAGTCCTGAATGAGTTTAGGATTAGCCAAATGAGAGAACTTTTAGTCATCACTAGGCTTGGAGCAGAAATCAGATTTCTGTTTTACAACTGACATAATCTCCTCTTTACCAGTAGTATTGATCACCATCATAAGTAGTTTTGATCGGGGTGACATACCGATTGGTGGTAAAACACTATAGTTGGTGCGGATTTACAATCCAACTACTTGGAAACATTGGTGAGCCCGGTTGCTGCCAAACAAGAGAACCTTAGGGCGAGACACAGTCTATGTGATTGATTGATTTTACACCTTGTCTAAAAACCAGTGGGAGTAACTGAATCATCAAAAGAAAGTGACATGGACAGACACATACCTTCAGAACATCTGGTTGAGTGAGACGATACTCAGAGTCAAGTAATTGATTCCGGGAACAGCACTCTCAATAGAAGATGATATCCGAAAGGAAACTGCATGGCACATTGTGAATCGTTAGTGGAGCGCATGTGGATCACCGGCACACTAATAGGAACTCACAAAGAGTGTCCCAGTACAAAGGTACATGAGCCCAGGATTATCCTACGGGCATCTCGCAAGATAGGATATTCAGATTCTCAAAAATATGTCAAAGAATTGGATTTTTGAGAAAGGGCTGAAAGATTTCCATTCCATTAAGATGTCAGAAGGTTTGGAATCTCAAAAGGTGCCAAAAGTCATGGATTTTGTGAATATTCCATAACCGTGTCAAAAGCCAGTGGGAGTGTCGCTGTTGTCTACCATCTCCATATGTGTGATACATACTGTTTCTAGGAAACGTCTCTTTTCATTACAAAGTGTAATGACTTGGTGTTAAGAGACGGATCACTATGAAAGACTTAATAGAAATACGACATACTCAGGTGGTTGTAAACGTCTATGAGATAGATCGAGACAATGCCAAAAATGATCTTGATGAGATTCAAGATGCATAGACCCAGGAAAGGGTTTTCTTATCATTGCAAAGTGTGATGACTTGGCATGAAAGAAATTAAGAAGGTGCAACATACTCACGTAATTCACAGTCATTTATTGGATAGATGAAATCGCCAGCATAGACCTAGCCATTGTAAGCATGATCTTGATAAGATTCAAGATGCATGAGAAGAGTCTCTGAAAGGAAATAGTTTTTCAAAAATCATGACACAAGGATTATAAATAATATTTAGATTCCGAAAGGGTTTGGAATAAGATTGGATCGGGTTCCGCAAGTTTCTTGGATCGATCATAATGTCATAAACATGTCTTGATGACTTGATGCTTATGACATAGTAAGTTGGATTCAGGACATTGTCTGGCTGGGAGTACTGGATGGATTGTTTGAACTCAAGTGAGAATTCATTAGGAAATGATTGGGGTGATAGTGTTAATTTGAAAGATTTTTCAAATTGGTAATTATTAACGTCAGGACATGATGTTAAAGGACTTGATGGTTAAAGAATCTCGTTGGTATTCTGATGGAGCACGTGTGGTTCACCGGCACATCATAACACCTCGAAATAGTCTTAGGGTGCAGTCAAGTAGACTAAAGACCCCAGAACCATAGGAAGTCACAGTACACATTACCATAATGGAGTTAGGAGAGAAATTGACAGGATAACATATTGAGATGTCATCGGATGAACATCCGATTGGATCATCTGCAATAAAGTGTATCAGCGTAAGACACTTTGGATACATAGAAAGAGTGAAAGATTCATAAGGACATAACTATAAAATTAGAATTGAAAGTTTAAAAGAAATCTTGAAACCGATAATAGTTTATGACAAGATCCGACTTAGTGATCACCTTGTGGAGACTTAGTGATAAGCAAGAGTAGCTGTCAGTTAGATCTTTACGTTTCGCTTTCGCATGTTTTACTTCCCGAATAATTTAATTATTCAGAAAGGTCCACAGTCATTCATACTTTGGGAAGTAAGTATTGAGTCAAGACTGTCATGAATTGGTTTGTAGATTGTCTAAGGAGTTAGACATAGCAATAGGATTGCTACAATATTCATGAGTACTTAGAAATAGAGATTCGAGTATTGGATAAACCCACGCTCAATAGATTGCTTCATGGATTATATCACAAGCAATGTTGAGACGATAATATCTTATGATCTTGAAGTGGAGAGATATGAATTATAATTTACAAGGCAGTTGTTCATTGATAATACGAAAATGCATCGGTAACTCGATGTTATAAAACGTGTTGTTGTGAATGATTTGACTGGTAAAAGATATAAGCATATGAGTTGAAGCTTATTCATTCCTTGACCCTGATGGGAAACAGATATCTGTAGGCCTCTCGATGATTTTGAAGTTGACTAAAGTGCTGGCCAGCCTGGACTAAATTCATGTGTTCAATTAGAAGTTCTAAAGTCATAAGCAGAATCGGAAATCGGGAAACAGAGTATCAGACAGAGATTGATCTCAATCCATGTCTGGTGTATGAAAATATCTTGTTGGACGAAGGATCATATGATCACTTATCTATGGACAGAATTGACTGGGTCATAGTTCGGTAGCAGTTTCTAGGAAGCTACAGTTTGCTGATTAATTAGAGGTTAAATTAGTAATTATTGTCATAGACTTATCCAAGTGGGAGACTGTTGGATTAGGTGTCTAAGCCATGACTAATAATTAGTATTTACCTAATTAATAGTAGCATAGTCCATTTGGGTTGCCCTCATAGTTGGAGGTTTGGTAGAAAGTTCAGTAGAAAGAAAGATTGATTTATTATGTGATTAATAAATCAATAGAAATTAAATAAATAGTTTATTAATATATTAAAGTGATAATATATTAATTAGAAACTATATTAATTAATTAGGAATTAATCAGAAATTAATTGGAATTAATTTGGTGATTAAATTAATTAATTAAAGGTGCGGGGACTAAAATTGTAAGTATTCAATAGTTGAGTAAGTGACAGTTTGAGTGAGTGGAGTGGCCAACGAAATATATATATGGAAATATATAAATTTCGATATATATATATATATATATATATATATATATATATATATATATATATATATATATATATATATATACTTAAGAGATAATTAAAGTTTGAATTATTAAGATAAAGGCTTATCTTAATTTGAATTCAAAAAAGCTTATCTCTTAAGGTTTATCTGGTCATCTGATGGAGGCTATAAATAGGGAGCCCCATAACCTCATAACCTGCGATTTATATACCTATTCTCTCTAGAAGATTTCGACCTCCCTCCTGCTCCCTGGGTGTGACTTCATTTGAGGCAGGACACTTGTGCTGCTCAGTTTCCAAGAAAACCTAAAGGTTAGTTTTTCTGTTTTATATCTTCTAGTTAATTTTATTTAGCCTTTAGGATTATATTATATGTTCAATTAGAAGAAAAGATAGATCCTTATAGGCTGCATGTGAACTTAGGTTATTACTTCATTGTTTTGCATAAAACCCTTCAGGGTTGTGGTATTGCGGATAGTCCGCTTACTTATTTGGGAGTTCCTGTGGGTTGTAATATGGGTCATATTAAGCATTGGAATAAAATTGTGGACAAATTTAAAATTAGACTATCCTTATAGAATGCTCGTATGTTATCGGTTGGTGGTCGGTTGGTACTCATCATGGCGGTCTTGTGTAGTTTTCCCACTTATTATTTGTCCATGTATCGTATTCCTGTAGGTATTGAAAAGGTTTTGGAATCTTTGAGGAATAATTTTTTTATTGGTGTTGATTTTGAGGAAAGGAAAATGACATGGGTGGCTTGGAGGAAGTGTATGGCGAGTATGAAGCTAAAATTGTGCTCTATTGTTTAAATGGATTTGGCGGTTTAGAACAAGGCGGGGGATTTGTGGGCTAAGGTGATTTTTTCAGTTCATGGTGGTGATGTCGAGTGAAATAGGTTGCAAGGTCGCCCCGGGGGGGGGGGGGGGGGGTTAGTCCTTTGTTGGAAATCTTAAAATCGATAGCCCATTTGAAAGAGAAACGGGTTGATTTGTTAGCTAGGTGTAAGCGGCGTGTAGGGGATGGGAAAAACACTTCTTTTTGGAATGATTTGTGGTGTGGTGATGTATGTTTGTGTGATAAATTTAATCGTGTGTTTGCTTTGGATTTACATAACAATTGCATGGTGGCGGAGAGAGTGAATCTTCAGAGTTGGGGCCCGTTTTTGCGTCATTTGCAGAGTGGTGGGGTCGAGTTAGATCAGTTTCAAGCCTTGAAGGTGCTAGTGGATCAGGTAGTGATTTCGAATAAGGAGGATGGTTGGGTATGGGATTCAGATTCAGTGGGGGGTTATTTGGTGGCGTCGGGTAGAAGTTTGATTGACAAGTTGCTACTGGAGGTGTCAAATATGAAGACTAGGTGGAATCGGGTTCTCCCTGCTAAGGTTAATGTTTTTATGTGTAAGCTTAGGTTGAATCGTTTGCTTTCCAAAGTTAATCTAGAAAGGAGAGGTATGGATTTGGACTCTACTTTGTGCTCGGTTTGTATGACGGATGTGGAGAAGGTCAATTATCTTTTCTTTTCATGTAAGGTGACCCTTGATCTTTGGACGTTGGTGGCGAGATGGTGGGAGCTGGATATTCTCATATGTTCTTCTATTATTGATTGGGATTCTTGGTTTGATGATCTCCGGATAAAGAAAAAGGTAAAAGTGTGTTTGGAGGTGGTTTGTAATACTTTGGGATGCGCGATTTTGTCTTTTAGGAATAGGTCTTTGTTTGATAAGAGTATGCCTCTTAAGGCGGCTTTGTGGAATTTTATTCAAGCTCAATCGTTTCTTTGGGTTTGTGCTAGGTTTCGTACGCTTAGGATTTATTGGAATGATTGGATGTCTAATCATAATGTAATTATATCTTATTTGTAATTTTTGTTAGCGTTGTGTTAGCTTTTAATTTTAATCTTTTGTCGCCGTTCAAAAAAAAAAAATTGTTGTTGCCTTAGCGCTAAATGTTCACAATTCTGATGTTACTTGATAAATATCGTCTGATATTAATGATAACCGATGCACAAACTCAAATCTTGAGTTAAAATCACCAAACTTATCGGTTAAAGGGGAAACACTAATTGCTCCCTGTATAATGGAGAAAACATTAGTTAATATGATGTTTTATAATTCGTTTTACTCGACAATATTTGTAATAGTGTTGTAGAGTATACATATTACTTTAATGTTCAGCTGTGGTTGATTTCCACGTTCATTGCCTACAAAATACAAGATATCGCAAATAGAATATTAGAAAAATTAAACCTTTAGCGACTAACAACTATGTCTTAATGACATTATCCCGTGGACAATATTAGGTTCATATGTACCTAAAAATATAATATGGTTACAGTTCATGATATTATCGCTTGATGCTGTTTTATTCTCCTTTATTCAAGATTTTAATATTGGAATTAGAGAAAAAGAAAACACATGTTTAAATTGCACATGTTTATGGGGTACGTAATGGATTCAAACATCCCTACAAGTTCAACTTGTGGATTAATTTAAACCAAAATATATATAATAATGATATTGTGTAACTGAAATTTGATCTATTACCTTATTTATGATATTCGCATCAATATTTTCTACTAGAGCACGGTCAAATTATACGCAATCTAACGACCATGTTATAATGAATTATAAATTTAAAAACTCTATTTGACGAATAAAAACAACATGAATAATTTTATAAAAATTTATTTCATGTGACCCTAAAATGAAGAAGATGGTGATTACTCATAGTTCTCCTGATGGACATTATCTTTGACTCTATTTGATGCAAGTGGTATTAGTGACGTCGGACAAATCATAATCATTTTAAGATTATCATCTGATCTCGTTTTGGTTTTTATATTAAAGCTTTGATTTTGATTGTGGGTTGTTTTTATTTTATGTTTTACTTATAGATTTTGTAGGCTTTCTTAATGAAAAATATCAAATACTGTTGCTGTTTTGTTAAGCTCATTGAACATGAAAATGAAAGAGATGCCGATGGCAAGAAAGATAGAGACAACATTACTTTTTTTTATTCAATTTAAATAATTAGGCTGTTCGACTACGACCTAGAGACAAGAAAGTCATCAAACTCCGAATTAAATATAAAAATTAAATATCTATTTCTTTAATCTATCAAAATAATACAAACATAGTAATCTGTTTAATATATATGGGAGTGTTACAGTGCCTTAGGATGTGTACAGATATTTGTATCAATAATGCAAATGTTGTGTCATATATAGTAGTAGGAGTAAGTATAGACGGGTACCGGTTGGTTGGAACTGGAACTGGTCTAAGCGGTTCTTAAATTCTAGGAAAACCGGAACCAAAACCAGCGATTCTAGTTTCGGGACAGGGTACATGGTTACGTCATTTTTGTTTAATTTCATCGTTACAAAAATAAATACTATCCATACAACTACGGGTGAGCATAGGAGTGTACCCGCCTAATTTGGCTGGAAATGGACCGGAACCTCGAAGAATTCAATTCATTTTCATCTAGGTCTAGTTTAACCACTAGTTTGGTCATTTGATGAAAATTTTCATTATCACTTAAACTTCTACAATTAGGTCCTTTTAATTGGTGAAATGAATTGTCTAGCATAAACTAAGTTTCTATGTCAACCCTTCATTATAACTTATCAATTATCTAAGTCATTGACAAGTAAAGCTAGATATGCTAAGTTTGACAAAATTGACAGTTTGAGTCCTTACACCTTAATTTCTCATTTTTGGTTAAATATGGATTTTGAATCTTCTAATTACCATCAAAACTTCATTTTAGCTCATTGAATTATAACCCTAGTCATAATATAAACGTTTGTTTTATTCTCATTTGTTAATTTTTATTTTATTATGGGTTGTGCTATAGCTACCCCCAACACACATTCATGGGGGGTATACTTAGTAATTTTGTATGTGTAATTTGTTTTATTTTTTTGGGGGGGGGGGGGGGTGAGGATAGAATAAGCCTTTTATTATTTCTCAAAAAATAAAATTTATATTTATCGATTTAAGCTCAAAACTTTTAGGAACAAAACACAAATGTTACAATTATCTATTTGTAGAAAATGATTTCGTTCCCTGAATCATCAAGAAACATATAAGGTAATAATTTTTCCTAAAAAATTAAAAATATTTAACCATCTTTAAGTCTTAATACATAATAAAACTTTTCATATTCTAATTTCGAACAATATTTAAAATTCCTTTATTCCAAAATGTGTTCTCTTAATTTACTTCTCGTAAAACATCTTTCTTGAAACACATAAATAATCACTTTGAAATTCTCGGTTTCAACTCAGTCATTTGTTTTTTTATCAAATACTCAACTTCTCATTGATGTATTTAAAAAGCAAGTTTTATAAAAATATTATAATTCTATGAGGGAATATAACTCATGCTTTTGAATATTTTATTTATAAAAACAATAAAAATTTAGATTTACTCTAGAGCACATCTTATAAACTCTTACCAAGAATCAAAGAGATAAACCATCTCGAGTATTAACTACTGATTCACGATGGTTTCTTTTTCATTTTTATTTAATGAAAATTTAATATTGTAGTATAATATACTCACCAAAAACGACCCGCCAAAATCACTTAAATTTTTTACACCTTTGGAAAATAAGCCTTGCATTGTTCTTATGTTTTTTAGGGTAGGTTGGGTTCAATAACATGCATAATTTATGTTTCTAACTTGCTCTAAACCTATGTTCTCTATCCCATTATATACTTATGTATCTTCAACATAAGCATGACGTAATACATCATTATTCCCTAGTAATCCCCACATACAATTATTCTTAATTCAGTTTAAGATCCCATGACTATTAAGGTAAAACTTTATCGGTCAACTATGTCATCATCCCCTACCGAGGAACATATTAATTCAAATCCTTCTAACATCTTATTCCAAAGCTCATTTAGCTTAATCACCAAGAAGTACAAGCTAGATTACTCCCACCCTTGCACATATTATTCCAGATATAAGGCAAGGATACAAGGTTGATAGTATTTGCATCACTAGAGAGAAACACCATGATGATATCACAAGGACAAGGAGGTTTATATTATCCAATGCATACAAAAGGTTGAAGCCACCTAAACAAGAGACTGATAACATCCAATATGATTGCACAAATCTTCAAACATAATCAACACTGACGAATGTAGGTTGCAACTAAGTCACTAGCTTGAACATTGAAGAGATAGCGGAGAGAAACACACCAAAATATAAGGTCAAGGAAGGAAAATTTAAGGAACAAGACAATAAAACTCTATCCTATAGGAATTTTCGTAATATTATACTCCGCAGGCTTCTTTTCTAATCATCGTTGACACCATAATTCCCTTCGTCTCCCTTCGCTTCTTCATATCCTGGTTGTCACCTTAAGGTCCACACTATCTTATTAATCCACCATTCTTGAGTTACATCTAACAGGATTGATAGAGTTTGATAAAATTGATAGTTGGTTAAAAATGGATTTTAATTTTTTTAATTACATCAAAACTTCATTTTGGCTCCTTGAATTATAACCCTAGTCATAATATAAAGTTTTCATTTATTCTCATTTATTTAGCTTTTGAACACACCCTTTTCATTAACAGATGCAATGAAGGCTTACTAACTGTTTGTCTCTATATTGATGACTTTGTCATCACTAGCAACTCACTTGAAATTATTATATCATTCAAGGAATCAATGAAATTGGAGTTTAAAATAACTGACATTGGTATTTGCATTATTTTATGGGAATCCTGGTAAAGCAACAAGAAAACTGATAGCTATCTCACAACAAAAATACGCGAAAGAAATTCTCTCTAGATTCAATATGACTGATGCCACCTCTGTGCCAACACCAATGGAATTCAGATTAAAATTAAGAAAGAAAACAACTGAAAAGAACGTTGAATCAAGTAGATATTGAAGCTTGGTTGAATGTTTGTTGTATTTACTACAACTAGGCTGATGTTATTTTTGTTGTCAACTTGAACAGTCATTTCATGAAATCACCCAAAAAGACTATCGGATAGTTGGAAAACACATATTGCCTTACATCAAAGGATCTCTCAATCATGGTATCATCTACACTACTTGTGATGAAGCAAAAATAACATGCTACACTGATAGTGATTACAGATTGTGCGTCCATGATAACAAGAACACAATTGATGACTATAATTTAGGAATATAATTTATTAATGGCAGCACAATCCTTTTGGGTTGCCCTCAAAACCTAGCAGAGGACAAGATAACTTCAAGAAAGAGAAATATGATTTATTAGTATATTATGAGAATAATATATTAAGTAGAAATCATAATATTTAATTAATAATTGATCATAAATTAATTGGAATTAATTTTGGGATTAATTGGATTAATTAAAAGTGCAGGGATTGAATTGTAATTGTTTAATAGTTGAGCAATAGACAATTAGGGTTACCTATATGGGTATGGACGAAATTAAGGCCTAAGGCCTTGTGGATTTAAAAACCCATAGGGGTTTTTATGGTAGTGATATGTGACAACGCCTATTAATATCAAGTATTTTAGTCGTTGTTAGGTCTTATTCTTGGTGAAATTATATCATAGTTGTAGTGGTATTTCTCACTTTTTGTGCTAGGACTTGTGTGCAAGAAAACGTTGAAAACAGAAACTAAAAGCGAACAAAATGGAAGAAGTTTCGATCAAGTCAATCTCAATCGAATTAACACGTGCGCCGTAGGAATGGAGGCATGCGCGTCACGCCACGTCAAATATCAGGCGATTCAAAAGGCGAAAAAACGGGGATAAGGCAACACGCGCGACGCGGCCTAAGGCTTTGCGCGCCGCGGATCGACAGATTTCTCTTGTATAAATAGCGGTCATTAGGTCGAATTTAGCAGGCGAAGAACGAACCCTAAGGTGGACTTAAGGCTTCTTTGACTCAAGTTTCGGAATTTCAGCAACCATTCTTGGTAATTCTTATGTTTTCATTTTTAGTTTAATGTTCTTTAGTTTAAATTAGCTTCTAGTCTAATGTTTCTGGATTGTTCAGATCAGTAGCAGTAGCCTAGGTTTATTATTTTCGGATTTCAGTACATTGGATCTTCTGTTTTTGGTTTTAATTGAAGTAATCATTCGGTATATGGTTTTATTGCACTTTTTAGCTTTAATTGTGTTTGGATGCTTGTTTGGTTTGATTGGTTTGTTTATTTGCTCTGAATTCTGAATTTAGTTTCCGATTTCAGTAAGTAAGCTTAGTCTAGGATTGGATTTGTTTTAGTTTAGTTTATGTTTGAATTGGATTTTCGACTTGTTTTTGGAATTGTGTTTTTGTTCGATTTTTGGAAAAGTAGAGTTAGTCCCTCTGGCTGTAGCGTGACACTACAGTTGGTAAGCTATCGTCCTAACTTAACCACCAAACTCCCGTGGATCGACCCTTGCTACCGCTACACTAGTGAGTCGGTGAGGTATTTTTATTATTTTTGACCGCATGACGACCCCATGCATTGTCAAATTTTGGCGCCGTTGCCGGGGAGTTGTGAGCTTAGGATAAGACGATCTGTAAGGAGTTGTTTTCTGATTTTTGGATTTAGTTTTGGTAATTGAGTTTAGTTAGTAATCTCATTTTGGTCTTGGCGGTCGTTTTGCACTAGTTCATGCGTACCCGTCAGGGTGGGCATACATCACCCTTGTTATTTGACTATGAAATTGAGCGAATCGTGTGCAAAACCCATATGCATAGGCGTTTAATTAATATGAGTCCTAGTAGTGTAGTCATAGAAGATGTTACTAATGAGCCCATAGGCGAGGTATCGGGGGGAGCACCAATTATACCCCCAGTTTCTGAATTTCATGTAGGAAGCACGAGTGCTACTAGTGGTGCAGTTTCAACCCCTGCACCAGTACCATCAGGCACTCAACCTTTAGTCCAACCTTTAGGTCAACCTGTTATCAACCGTTAGGAAATCCGTGTCTGCTGCGATGGCTTGGAGAGCGCCGACCCGAGATGGCAACCCACTGCCGTGTCAGCAGGTACCAATTTCTCAGCCACAACCTTCACAACCATCACCATCACAATACCAGCAACCCATTTTTAAACCACAACCAGTTATTCAACCCGTACCACCACAAACCCAAGCCCAACCTCAAATGTAACCTTAACAACCACAGTACCAGTATCAAGGGGCAGACCCAATATACGATGAGGAAGACGAGGGATGGATGACACATCATCCTGTCTAGCAACAACAACAATGGAACCGAGGTCGGGGACCTCAAAGGTGATTTCAACAACCACAACAACAACAGGGGCAGCAATTTTACAACAACGAGCATTATAACGGTAATTTCATTCCATCTTTGTATTTTGCTCAACCGAGGGGGCAGTCGGTTGCATCTCACTTCCAACCCAGGGAGTATGATGATGCTTTGCCCATATATTTTCCTGAAAATGTTGATAATCAAGTAGAGATAAGGCCACAACTGCTAGGCATATTACCTAAATTTAGAGGCTATAAGCAAGATGATCCTTACAACCACCTTTATGAATTTCTAGCAATAGAAAATGCCAAAACTCCTAGGAATACAAACAGGAAATTTTTTAGGTTGAGGTTATTTCACTTTACTTTAATAGACAAGGCGAAGTATTGGTTTACTTCACTTCAACCTAATAGTATTACTACTTGGGAGCAACTGAAAGCCAAATTCCTTCAAGAATTCTATCCAGCTAGCAAGACCGCGGAGATCAGGCGAGCTATTCAGGACTTTCAACAGAATTCGGGCATGGCATTCCATGATGCGTTCTACAGATTAAAGGAGGTTTTGAGATCTTGCCCACATCATGATGTCCCACAATGGCAGCTCGTCAAAATATTCTTTAATGGGGTGGACGTGACGAATCAGGTAATGATTAATGCTTCATCCAGTGGGACATTTATGTGGCAAGAAGTGGAAGATGCTTGGAAATTTTTGGAGCAGCTTAGTTTAGGATCGAAAATTAGTGGACCTATGCGAGATAGAACATCATTCGCTGCAAGCATGGAGCCAGAAGAGAAATGGAAGAAGGAGATTCAAAGTGAATTAAGTGCTGTCACCAAGAAATTTAATCAGATGCTCACAATATTTCTGAAAGAAAAAGGAGCGTATGTATTACACGGTCAGGTCATCTATAATACGTGTGGTGAATAGGTCACAACCACAACGACTGCTCAATGACACATGAAGAAATCAGTCAAGTTCATGGATACGGTCAGTTCCATAATACGCCACGACCATTCAAGAATAACCAGCAGAGAGATATGAGGCAACCGCAAGTAAGGTAGCAGAATGTGCAACCAGCACCACAAGGAGGAGATACAAACATTGGCACGAAGGAAATTTATGAAATTTTACTCAAACTCAAGGAAGTTGAAGACGCAAATACTCAAGCAATCTTGAGACTAAGGAATCAGCTTGTGAAGATGGAGAAGGAGAGAGAACAAGAAAAGGTGCAACCTTAGAAAGCACAAGTGAATGAGGTCATTACGCTTAGAAGTGGGAAGAAGGTAGATAATAAGGTCACAGCTCCAATTGTTGAAGAAGATAGTGATATGGAAATCGTGTTTGATGAAAAGGAGGAATTAGAAAGGGAAGAGAAGAAAGAAAAGGAAAAACAAGAGCAGAAAAAGGACCTTGCAAGTAAATGGGAAAAGGGGGAGACTAGCGGAATAGCTCCTTTTCCTGCGTCTTTGGAAAAGCCAGAAAAGAGACCATATGCAAAGAAAGGACCGCAAGTAGAGGAGATGTGGGTGCTGTTCAATCAAATTAAGGTCAATATCCCACTCGTCAAGCTAATTAAGGAGGTCCCTGCTTACACAAAATTTTTGAAGGAAATGTGTATTCACAAGAAACATATCTTCTCACACCTTCCAAAGAAGATTGAATTGACTGAGTATGTCAGTTCAATACTTATGAACACGTTACCTTCGAAAATGAAGGACCTAGGAGATCCTCTCATTTCTGTTAACTTGGGAGATGTGCACATTAAGAAGGCTTTATTAGACTTAGGTGCAAGTGTGAACATTCTACCAGAACAGCTCTTCGATAAGCATGAGTTTGGAACATTAAGACCCACAGATGTCATTCTGCAACTTGCTGAAAAATCCACGAAAATTCCGAGGGGAGTACTTTTAGATGTTATTATCAAGGTAGGAGATTTTTACTACCCAGCTGACTTCTTAGTCTTGGACACTCGTCAAGAAACCAATGGGGAGCAACCTACAATCATCCTCAGGCGACCGTTTTTTGCCACAACCAATGCAAATATTGACTGACGCACGGGAGAAATGGGAATCTCTTTTGGGCATCAACAAACCAAGATCAACATTTTCAATGCAAATGGGAGCACGATAGAAGAAGAGGAGTGCTATCAGGTTGATATTATAGATAAATTAGTTCAACAATATATGCCTGATGTTTTGCAACAAACAGCGGTGGAATTCCATGAAGAGGAAGAAAGTGCTAATAAGGAAGATGACTAGGAAGAAGGTAAGGAGAAGGGATCGAAATCTGAAGAATGCTCGCTGTTGAGTCATTAAAAAGATTGAGTCAATGCGAATCTGTTTTAGCGCCTGATTTTGTGCCTTTAGATTAGCTGTTAGTTATGGAACGGGCCTATCCTTCCATACTTAGTTTTATATATATAGCATGCATGTAACCTAATTAGGGTTAACTTTTGTAAACATCGTTTTACGGCACTCATACAGAATAGTTTTTCTCGAATTGTTCTTGAGTTGCAGGTTAATCATTCGACATTAGTTCTACTTATCGTGTGTGTTCTTGTTTACTGTTATTTTCCGCATTATTGAATCTAGATCCTAAATTTTTGTTTCATCAATTGGTATCAGAGCAGGAGATTGTGTTCTTCATACATATTTCTTCTGTCAAGTCTTAAGTTGTTCACAGATCCTTCTAGTTATTTTCTTCGTCTTAATCGATTTTGAATACCAGACGCAGATCTTCCGTTTAAACTTATTCTTGATTTATTCATATACACATATGATTCAAACTTTAACAACATTACATGGCTCTTGACGATCAACACACTCAATCGTTTAACTTGTCCAGCAGTATTGGTTCCACTACCAGAATCCCAATTCTTTTCACTCAAGATTATGAAGTATGGGCTCTGCATTTTGAAGATTATGTTCTAGGCATTGAAGAACATGGATCTACTATATGGCAGGCGATCACAGTTGAAACTTTCACTCATACTGGCACCAGGAGGATTATCAAAACCCTAAACGAATATAATGATCTTCTTGTCACTCATGACAATATTCCTCAAGATGAAAAGAACAAACTCATGTGTAACATCAAAACTTTCAGAATCATTCGGTTTGCTCTTCAATCTGATACTCTCAGATTGGTTAGCTCCTATGAAACGGCAAAGGAAATCTGGGATAGACTTTAAGAGTTATATTCTGGAGATGCCGATCTTGAGCACTCTGTCCAAACCACTCTTCTTTCCGAATTCGGATCATTTGAGCAAGCTCCAAATGAAACTTTGATCCAAGTCTTCAACCGGTACAATCATCTTCTTAGTAGATTGCTAAAGTACAAAATTGCCCAAACAGTCATTGAACAAAAGGTCACCTTTCTGGATGGTCTTCGATCGGAATGGATGTCTATTGTTTCGACTATCAGGGCTCACGAATAGTTCAAATCATACACCTTGGCAAAGGTGATGGGCATTCTCAAGTCGCACGAAAAAGAGATCACTTCTGAACTGAAAATAACGACTAATATGGGCTCTCTTGCACTGCTTGCAAAGGGAAAGAAGGCAAATGAAGATGATTCGGAATCTAATCTTTATGATGAAGAGCTGACAAGGGAGGATAAAGCCCTCATGGTATCCAATCCCAAAAAATTCTTCAAGAAAAATTTCTCTAAATTCAAAAACAGAAGTCGACAGGGAAGTTTCGGTTCAGAAAAAACCAAAAGAAGACATTCAATGAAAGCCTAAGGTGGATGACGAGAAGAAGCTGGTTGGTGACTCTGGTTATGACTGCCACTATTGTAAAGGCAAGAACCACTTTATCAAAGACTGCCTACTCCGAAAACAGACAGAAAAGAAGGAGCAAGTGAAAGACGAAGCATATTATGCGAAGAAGATTGCTAATATGAAGAAAGACGATGTCTCCTCAATTAAACCAGCCTTTGTAGTGGAGGAGGACAATATGTATGGTGCAGTTGAAGTTTGTTCAACCGATTCGAATGATGATGAAGTTAGAAAACCAACGCATGGTAGGTGTCTGATGGTGAAGGGTGATAGTTCTTATTTCCGAGGATACTCTACAGATGGGTGCCAAACGTCAGCAAGCTGTTTTACAGTGAAGCCTGTTTCGGAACAGGTAGAAGAATGTGATGCAGTCGTCAACAAGGTACACTCTATTCTCAAATCTTTAAATATTTGCTCCTCTAGTTACGATAAAGAACTAGATGATCTAAGGTTCACTATCTCTAGTTTCAGTGATAGTTTAAGACGAACAAGGCTTAGTAATTCTAATCTAAATGATCAATTGAGCAGGATATCACTTAAGAATGAGGAGAAGAGGATGAAAATCGATGCGTTGGAGTCAGAGTTAGTTAGAGTTAGAGATAATGTTATTTATGTTCAGCGAGACAACTTATTGCTTATTAAACAACATAACATTTTTTGTTTGATTGCTAAACGTCTCTACAATAACATCACCCAGTTACATCTTGATTGTGATATAGGCACGGGATTACATAAAATGATTTTACCCTTTCTTGAATTGAAAGAGGATGAAATCGATGCTGAGTGTTACATGTGTGAGACCATTGTTTCATCTGAAGATATTTCGGATGCCTATCGTATCGGACTTGACAAAATTGAAAACTATATTCAGTCCAAAGAACACAAAAGCATGGTTAAAGAGTATTTATCTGAAAATGATAAAGAAGAAATTAAGATTGCCACCTTAAAGAAATTTCATTCGTTAAGTTCTAAGTTGAATTCCGAAGATATTCTCAACACTGAGAATATTTCTAACTTTGATGAAAGCGAAATGAGTGAAATATCAGTTGAGGATGAGGTTAATTGTTCCATTTTTGTGAATGAACAAACTGAAACAAAGAAAAATCTTATTTCAGAAAATTCAGTGGCTTTTGCAAGAATTGTAGAAAATAAGGGTTCACAAGTTTTAAATGAACAAGAAACTGTCTTTCCAAAAATACAAACAGTTCCGAATCAAGTTTTCATTAAACAAGGTCTGAATTCTAAAGATGTAACAGAACTAAAAGTCCTCGTAGATAGCGATAACTCCAATGGTTGTGATGCCTATTTTTGGACAGAACCAATCGACAATTCAGATGAGACCAAAGGTATTTCAGAAATGACCTCTTGGAAGTCCCAAGGAAAGTACATATCTGGATATTTGAATCGTAAAGATTCATTCTCGCAACCAGGAACGAGTGGCACAAAACCTTTTACAAACTACATCCCCAGTACTTCTAAACCTATACCGAATATGTCTCGCATTCATAAGTCTCCTGAAGAGCTTATAGCCAAAAGGAAACAAATGAATGCCAGATACAAAAAGAATTTGAAGGAAAGAAAACAATTCTGGAGAAATAAAAACAATCCTAATTCTACTTCAACTTTCCCTCAAAAGGTCGATACCAAACAAATTCTAAAACCTCAGCCTAATTCACCCACCAAACAAACATTTCAGAAACCCTTCATCTTTGTCAAAAAGGTCGAAGTCTCTAAGTCATCCGAAAATACAAAGAAATCTTCTCTAACATCCATCTCTAAACCCAATGATGTGAAAGGAAAAGCCAAACTCTATCCTAAAACTCTTCCGAAATCGATTCTCAGAAAAACCAAACTTTCTCAAGCGCAAAAGAACATTACCTTAGGAAATGCACATTCCTTTCATTCGGTAATCTTCTTTAAAGGTTTGTGTAGTCATAGGACTCCAATTCCGAAACCCAATGCTTTTGTTCCCACAAAATCTCGCTTTGTTGAAAAAGTTTGGCAAAACACCAAAACAAAAGTGTTCCGTTTTGAAAACAAGAGAAATCAACCCCTCAAGAAGAAAACATTCTGGGTTGATAAAGTTAACATATTTCCCGTCTTCAAGAAATTCTCACAAGGACCCACAATGGTTTGGGTTCCTAAATCTCTCTAATTTGTGCAGGTTATTTGTGACGAACAGTATGATCCAGAATGGTACATCGACAGTGGCTATTCGCGTCACATGACGGGGAGAAGGGAAGAACTAAGGGAATATAGAGCGTTGCGAAATGGAGGTAGAATACGTTATGGAAACAATGCAACTGGAGAAATCAAAGGATATGACATGATAACAAATGGTGAATTCTCAATTTGGAAGGTTGCTTATGTGGAAGGTCTTCAACATAATCTAATCAATGTCTCTCAATTAGTGGTCGGAACTGGACTCAAGGTATCTTTTGATGAAGATGGATCAGAATTGATAGAAAAGAAATCCGAAAAGATAGTTGTGAGATCAAAGCGAATGGGAGAAATGTTTCCTCTGGATATGAAGCCTATCATTGGAAAACCCGCCATATGTTTGCTAACCAGAGCTGCAAATGATGATAGCTGGTTATGGCACAGACGATTATCACACATGAACTTTCGAGACATAAACAAGCTTGTACTTGGTAACCTCGTGCAACGGTTACCGCTACTCAAGTACGATAAAGATCGATTGTGTGATGCTTGTGAACTCGGAAAACAAAGCAGGAAGAGTCATTCTACGATAATAAACACAAAGATCATCGAACCTCTAGAACTTCTGCATATCGATCTCTGTGGTCCATCTGCAATCGAAAGTGTAGTTCACAACAAGTATATTTTGGTTGTAGTAGATGACTTCTCTCGGTTCACATGGGTATTCTTCCTCAAACAAAAATCCGAAGCAGCAATTAACATGATTAATTTCATCAAGCAAATAGAAGTACTTCTCCGAAAACAAATTCGGATGATTAGAAGTGACAATGGCACGGAGTTCAAGAATCAACTTCTTGATAGTTTTCTCGTTACTAAAGGAATCTCTCACAACTACTCTACTCCCTACACTCCTCAACAAAATGGAGTAGTGGAAAGACGAAATCGCTCCTTGTGTGAAGCAGCTCGCACCATGCTTTCTTTTGCAAAACTTCCTCTATACTTTTGGGCTGATGCCATTGCAACAGCTTGCTTTACTCCGAACCGTTCCACCATCAACAAAAGATTTCTTCGTACTCCTTATGAAATTCTCAATAAACGAAAACCAAACGTGAAGTTCTTTCACGTTTTCGGATCAAAATGTTTTATTTTTAACTCGAAGGAGAAAAGAGTCAAGTGGGATGAGAAAGCGGATGAAGGAATTTTTCTGGGATATTTGTAACGCCCGTTTTTTTTCCCGGTACGTTTATTTATTTTATTTAATTAATTATCTGATCTTATATTAATTTACTTAATTAAGATCTGATTAATTAAAAGATTGGGCTTATAATTATTGCCATCTTTTAATCATATAATTAAGTCCATGGGTTTTATAGCCAAACCCAATTAGAGCTTAAGTATTTCTAGCCCAAAGGCTTAAGTGCTTAGCCCATTTAACCTAGTATATTAGGGCTCAAAACCCTAATTTCCTTCATTTCACTCCCTCTCTCTCCCTCACGGCTCTCTCTCCTTTCCCCCTCAAAGCACACTCTCTCTCTCCCTCTGTATCTCTCTTTATTCCCGGATTTGAGAACACAGCCGCAGCGTTTGCACGATTCCCGGAGATTGAAAGGTTGGATCGCCACGAAACTTTAACCGAAGGTCCCCAAGACATATATGAAGGTTCTGACTGGAGGTATTTTGATTTTAAGGTATAGATTATGAGTTATGAATTTCGCAGCATAACCTAGGGTTTCTGTCAGATTTCATTGCTGACTCTCCCTTCTTGTAAAAATCATATCTCGAGTTCTAGGACTCAAATGGACCCACAACCAGTGCCCAAAGTTCACAAATTGAGTTGGGTAACGTTCTTAAGAATACTACCCTCGCTGAATAGGACTTTATCTATGGCAACAATAGCTTCTTTGCTGTTAGGTCTAATCCGGGTCTGCTGTGATATGTCATTTGTTTTTTATCATTTCTAAGGCTTGGGAAATGATCCAGAGTGATTCCAAGTTCCCACATGTACATTACATATTGAATTAAAGATCTGGAGAATATCGGATGTTAATTATACTTATAACATAGTTAGAATGGATCTACATTCCAGACCAGTGGACAGTCACCAGTTTATACTGGTTTTGTGATTGTCCACAATGTGAATTTTATATCCAGAGCTTGGGAAACCCTTTTTAATCGATTCCAACTCTGTGACTTGTATGTATATGTCTTTGGTTCCTCTAATTTTTGGTTTAGGCTAATTCCACCCACAAGTTGGGTAGAGTTGGCCAACATCACCTGACTGTCTGTTTGAAGACAACAGAGATATGTCTTTTTGTAAATTTTATATCTCTTTCATCCTTTGGAGTTAGGGGAGTTCTTTATGGTTCTGGAAACCTAATTCATTTTAGTTTCTTGTAAAAATTATTTAAGCTTATGCTTCTGTTTTATATTTTGGTGTAATTCAGTCTTGAGCAGCAGGTCTGTTTTAGAGACCTTGCTGTGATTACTCCTTTCTCATTCCTTAGCTTCACAATTTCATCCTTCTAACCTTTAGTCTTAATTAGGTGAAGTATTAAAGTTTGCACAAGCTTGGTAGCCATATACTGACTTCTATCTGTTATATCACTCACTCATGGTGAGTTCTCTCACACCGTTGTATTAATGTTTATGTTTGCTGTAACGCCCCAATTTCAAAAATTTTAAAAATCATTTATTACCAAGGTTCCAATAAAACATTTATTCCAAAACATAAAACTATTCAACATCGTATTTAAATTAACAGCGGAAACATTTGAAAATACTAATTATAGTTCATTAACATCAATCCCTTGAATGCGACGCGCTGCCGTCAAGCCTTGCCCTTCCCTTTGTCTTTTGAATTACCTGAAATGTTATAAAATCAACGGGTAAGCTTAAAGCTTAGTGAGTCCACAAATTACCATACATGCCCACACATTAAACAACCCGTCCTCGAGAACGACCCGACCCTACCCGCCATACAACAGCTACGGGCGTCCATCATACAACAGCTATGGACATGGGAAGGTTCTACCCATCATACAATAGCTATGGGTTCCCGGTTATGGCCCAGCCCATCATACAACAGCTATGGGACAAGGCAATAGTCCAACTCGCCATACAACAGCTACGAGGGGACACGCATCAGTACTGAGCCCAACAACAAATAATCACAGATATAGAGCAAATCATATAACTATAAATAACATACAAGATGCCTAACATGCAACATCATATAGTAAGGTGAGGATACTCACCTGGTTCGAAACCGTGTAGATATTCTATAATATCCCCACTTAGCTCGTCCCCACACCTAAATCCCACACACATACAACATATCAATTACTGACCAGGCTCTTACAGACATGCCTAAAGGTTAGACTCAATATTTGCCAACAAACCGTGGTCAAAACTAAGTTCCTGGTCAAACAGCCGCTTGTCGCGGCGTGGCTCCCCATCATACGCGCCGCGGCTATCATCGAATAAACACGGGGTTTCAGCCGAGTCCGCACCGCTGACATAGCCAGTCCGCGTCGCGGCTCGTAACATTCCAAAATGTTTTTAGCGTTTAACAGTACATCAATCGGCTAGGGTTTCACTCCAAACCCTTCCTGAGAAATTACCCTAAGATCACTTCCTTAGGGACATGCAAGTCTATTCATGTCCTTAGTCTAACTCTAAGGGTTACAAGTCATCTAAGACTACTACTCAAGGGGTAACACCATAAAAACGATATACACTGAAATATTAGAAGGTAGATCCTCATACCTTGCTTCTGTAAAACAGAGAAATGCACCCGATCGACTACAGCCTTTCCCCACGTTGTATGTCTTCCTTCAAACCTCCAAAGCCTTGGAACCAAAGAGTCTCTGCTGAAACCAGAGGCCTTGTAAGACCCATTTCTTTCGAGATGCTTATTAAGGTAAGTAATTTTAACTTAATCATGATGTGATTTTGATATAAAATAATGTTATAGGTGCTGGGTTAGTTCGGATACCTTTAAGAGAGAGTTTAGTGCGAAAAATGCTAAAACGAGCAACCCGGGCCGTGTGAATTAAACCGAGTTGAATTGGAAGACTTAAAATAACATTTGAGATCATTTTAGAAGAACCCGGGGCGGGTTTTAAAACCCGGGTCGTGTTGCAAAAGAAACCCGGGTCGGGTTCTGGAAACCGGGTCGGGTTTTGTGCCGGAGAGGGATTTGGACAATAGATGGAACATGGGTCGGGCTCTACAGCACGGGTCGTGCTGCAAGCCAACCCGGGTCGGGTTTCCTGACACGGGTCGGGTTTCGTGCCGACCCCACCTCCTTTTAAATGCGATTTCAGCCCTTTTCTTGGAGAACTTTCGATCAAAACTCTC
Organism: Cichorium intybus; assembly: GCA_023525715.1. Taxonomy (NCBI): domain Eukaryota; kingdom Viridiplantae; phylum Streptophyta; class Magnoliopsida; order Asterales; family Asteraceae; genus Cichorium; species Cichorium intybus. The sequence continues at coordinate 117,612,134 of CM042013.1, read as the reverse complement.
TCTCAAACCCTTGAAACACCCCCAAATCGTGTTAGGACCAAATTGGAAGACTAGAACGCGGAGGATTGAAGTAATTTTCGATATTTAGCTTATTGAAGGTAAGGTGTTCACTTCTATCCCTTTTGAAAGATTGATTTTGGTCAATTGAGTTGGGTTTCGAGTTGTGGTAGAGAACCACCTAAGAATGGTTGGAATTTGAACATATACACTTGTTTGGATGTGTTGAATGCTTCCAATTCCGAGTTTTAATCGTTATGACTATGATTTGAGCTTGAAGGGTTGAAAAACAACATATTCACCTTTGTTTGGTGTAAATATGTTCATGTAGGTGTTAGGAGAACTTGAAGGATCGTTGGAGCTTTTGTGATTCTAGCTTTAATCGTATAAATCTTTAAACAGGTGAGTGATTTCTTCGGTTTGGGGTTTTTGAAACCCTAACTTTGATTTCGTGATTTCGTTATATATATTGTTATATATGTTGATAGTAGATTGCTAGTGGATGCCTTTAGAGTTATTGGTGAGAGTATTGTCGAGTTTCTACGGTTGAATGAGTAGAACCGCAGAATTGGGGATTTCGGTAAATATTGAGTTGATATTTACCGTTTATACTCCTTTTTCCTCTTTTGATTTATACATCTTTGAGATAGATGTTATTGAGATGATTGTGTATCTTGGAGAATTGATTTAGACTATGGTGTCATAACCAAGTCTAGCGAACAGGAGCCCGGTACGCGAAATTTGGGGTTTCCACATACTGAGCCAATATAAGGTGAGTAACTATAATTCATTCTTATGATTGAATTGTGAATTAACAGGTTGCTATATATTTTTAATTGGTTGAGATAACCAAATTTACAAACTGAGAAATAAGAGTTATATATATTGTAGTATGTAATATGTATGTTGTACATATATGTGTTTTATTTTGATATTGCAGTAGCTAGAGTTAGAGAGGTTCTGTTATCTGTGGATAACAAGAGACGAGTTATAATCTATATTGAGTATAAAAGTAGACTACATGTTAGAATGAGTGAGTTAAAGAGTCTTTGAATTTGATTACTACAATCATGATGGTTGTTCTAACTGAGTATAAGAGTAGAGTATATGATGTAGAGGTTAAGTTAAAGAGCCTTTGAGTCAAATTGTTATAGTTATGAGAATTTCATATTGTGTATTGCTAATTGTGAAAATGAGTACTGTTGAGAATGTGATTGAGTTTACAAACAGTACTGGTTATGGTACTTATTGATGAGTTGATGTATATTAATAATTAGCTGGCATTGTAAGCAAAGGTGAATTGCAGGTTTCAGCTAAAAGAAGGAGGTGCTTACTTGCTAATGAGAATAGCAAGAGAGGAGAATGAGAATGTTCATGGAGAAACACATGTGGATTATATTGGAGATTACTCACTAAGCTTTATAAGCTTACACTTGAGTGTTTTGTTGTTTTGCAGGTAATTGTAGCTGTGATAGGGGAAGGCATGTGATAAAGAGATATGGACAAGTTTAGAGCCTGTCCTTAGCTGAAGTAGATTTAATTGTAACACTTGGTCATCTATTTTGTAAGGACCTTTTTCAGTAATTATTGTAATGATAACATCTTGATCCTTGGTTTGAGTGCAAATATACCCAATTAAATATGTAATTGTTTGAAAAATTTTGGGTGTATTTTGTATGAGAAACCGGGTGTTACAAGTTGGTATCAGAGCATGGTTTAAGTGAACTAGGTCTTTGAGTATAGAGTCCTAGACTTGAACCGAGAAGAGAGAGCCCCTATCACATGCTTGGAAAAAGATACTACTGCAGATTTTAGTGTATGAGTTAAGTATAACTATTCTGTTATATTATTATTTGTTGTTTTCTGTGTGTAAATACAGATATGGAGTCAGATGAAGGATGAGTTGAGAAATTGGTAAGAGCCGGTTGGACCAATAGTGGATGATGAGACGAGATTTTGACTGATATGAGATATCAACCAACGAGAAGAAAAGAAATTCAGCTAATTATGAGATTTTAACTGAATATGAGATGAGATTCTGTTGATGGCAAATTTCCCGATGATGATGAGATGTTAAGATGAGATCCCGGTCGAGGCAAAATTCTAACTGATGATGAGAAAGAGTTTGAGCATATGTTGAGCATGAGCTAAGAGTTGAGATATGTGAGTGTAGCTGAGTACACTCAAGATTTGAGAACCGCAGTACGCAAGGTTCAACTAATGAGGAGACGAGATTTTGTTGCTATGAGGTATGCAAGTAATTTTACTTAACATGTTAGCTGTAACGTGTCGCGCATGTTTAATTGTTGGTAATACATGTAATAGAATATGTATAAAATATGTAGACACGTAAAAGATCAATTGAGATTACATGTATTGTGGTTATAAAATGTAGTAATCGGCATTGAGATGAGAATCTCATTTCCATTTGAAGTAATGTTTACATATCACATAACGAGTGCTTTGTGATTGTATATAACTGAGATTATAAGTGGTTTCTTGACGAGTACTTAACAACCTTAGAGAAGTGTGTATAAAGAGTATATACATGGTAAATATATATATATATATATATATATATATATATATATATATATATATAAATTTTGATATTGTATATATAGTGTTTGTTGTTTCACAGATGTGACGAGACTTTTATGTACAAGTACTTTGTGGTTGAGACCACATGTTTTGTGGGGCCACATGACTAGTACTGGTGATTGATCAAAATAAATGGCTGGGATAGCCAAAAGAGTATGAGTTGAGAAAGACGGTGAGTGTGTAGTTGATTGCACATAATAACTGATTATGAGTTGACATACTGAGAATTGAACTGTGTGGTTTGGAATTGTCACAGAATGAGATATTTGTGACAGTGTTATCAGAAGACACTTGAGTAACCACATAAAGAGTACCTTGTGGTTATAATTGAGAGAACCTAGAGTGGTTCATCTAGGCCTTATTGGCTTAGAGATTGAGCTAGTTACTGAGTAAATGTGGTTGAGACCATATATTTTGTGGGACCATATATCGAGTAAAGTGGTTGAGACCACATATTTTGTTGGGCCACATAATGAGTAAATGTGATTGAGACCACATATTTTGTGGAAGCACATGACGAGTATCTTGTGGTTAGAGCATTGATGATCTTTGTGACTCAAACGAAAGGAGGAGTGACGGCGAGTCTATATGACTCGAGATCGTAAGGGAGAATTGCTAGAGTTAAAGAGAAGATGGATTGAAATCAAAGAACGGTATGAGATACCGTGAGATTGTGTTGAGTAGTAAGTTTTGACGATGGTACGACATACCATAAGTTGAGCTGGAATAGCACTACAGTGTTGTGCTTGTGTGTAGACAAGCATGTACTATGAGATGATACCGTAAATAATACTGTTGAGAAGTGTTGTTGTGAGTAAGCATGTTTATCATGTAGTCGTGTTGAGTATGTGTGAGATTTCTTACATGTTGAACGAAATACAGTTTTATAATTATATAATGAGAATATATGAGTTAAAAGAGAAAGAAAGTAATTGTGGTTGTGATTGATAGGATTAGTTCCTTAGCAATCAAACCAATTACTGCCAGTGAAAGAAATGTGTGAGTGTAAATATGACAAAACTATTTATTTGTATGAGACGATGAGTAATAAAATTTGCTATAATAATCTTGAATTATTTCTTGAGATTAATGAGTAAATCGAATGAATTAGAAATTGAGATGATAATGACAGAGAAATGGCAAAAGGAAAAATCCTTACTGATGACGTATCAGGAGGAATATAAGCAGTTGTGTTGATAAATTATTTGAGAATAAATTATCGAGTTTGATATAGATCTAATGATTATCGATTGAGTGAGAGCATGATGTAGATTGTCCACATAAGAGATGATATAGTAAGCGAGTACATTGTGAGAAACAACATGAGGTATGCTGTTGAACTGAGATAAAAAGGAGTTAATTGGTGGAAGATTGTTAGTTGTATATTGGGTAAAAACCTAATATGTGTGATGAGGAGGGAACAGAGATGAATGTGTTTTCAGAGAAGTTGAAGTCGGTTGTAGTGATGAGACAACTGAAACGGATTTTGTGTGATTAAAGTGTCGAGAGATAAATAACAAATTCAGAGGAGACGTGAGTGAAACTCAAGATAGTTTCTAATATTTTGTTATTTCTGGATTTTTATCCTAGTATTTATGAGCTATGTTGATGAGAAATCAATTATTCACATGTTGCAATATGAGAAGTAAATTAAGAGAGAATGTGAGCTTGGAATCGGTGAGACCGCTTTCTTTATTGAGTTGGAGTAAACCATTTTAAGGAGATTGGAAATGAAAGTTGAATCTCAACTAATTATTGAGATTAGTGTTATAGAAAGAGTGGATGGTACGCTGAGAATATGACTCGATGTGAATCATAGATATAGGTATGTGTAAGTGATGATAGTGATTGGAGTATCACTTGAAGAGTGAGGTGAGATACACTGGTGTCGATGAGGCTATAACTAAGATTTGTGTCCGAAAGAGTGAGAATGAAAATGGTGATAGCCAATATGGCTATAAATATCATTGTATGAAGAAGATAGTGGGTGTTGAGATCTTGCAAAAAGAGAAATTGAACGACAGAAATTCTAAGGGTAATGTGAATTGAGAAAGCTTGGGTTCCATGGTTATATTATGAGTAAACGAAATGTGACAGTATGTACGTGACATATAAGATGAAGAGATGAAAACATCGCTACCATATGTGGTGTATGATTGCGTGGTAAGATGGTGGTATAGACCCTACCTATTCTAAGAGATTTCGAGGACGAAATCTTTTGAAGGAGGAGAGAACTTGTAAGACCCATTTCTTTCGAGATGCTTATTAAGGTAAGTAATTTTAACTTAATCATGATGTGATTTTGATATAAAATAATGTTATAGGTGCTGGGTTAGTTCGGATACCTTTAAGAGAGAGTTTAGTGCGAAAAATGCTAAAACGAGCAACCCGGGCCGTGTGAATTAAACCGAGTTGAATTGGAAGACTTAAAATAACATTTGAGATCATTTTGGAAGAACCCGGGGCGGGTTTTAAAACCCGGGTCGTGTTGCAAAAGAAACCCGGGTCGGGTTCTGGAAACCGGGTCGGGTTTTGTGCCGGAGAGGGATTTGGACAATAGATGGAACACGGGTCGGGCTCTACAGCACGGGTCGTGCTGCAAGCCAACCCGGGTCGGGTTTCCTGACACGGGTCGGGTTTCGTGCCGACCCCACCTCCTTTTAAATGCGATTTCAGCCCTTTTCTTGGAGAACTTTCGATCAAAACTCTCTCTCAAACCCTTGAAACACCCCCAAATCGTGTTAGGACCAAATTGGAAGACTAGAACGCGGAGGATTGAAGTAATTTTCGATATTTAGCTTATTGAAGGTAAGGTGTTCACTTCTATCCCTTTTGAAAGATGGATTTTGGTCAATTGAGTTGGGTTTCGAGTTGTGGTAGAGAACCACCTAAGAATGGTTGGAATTTGAACATATACACTTGTTTGGATGTGTTGAATGCTTCCAATTCCGAGTTTTAATCGTTATGACTATGATTTGAGCTTGAAGGGTTGAAAAACAACATATTCACCTTTGTTTGGTGTAAATATGTTCATGTAGGTGTTAGGAGAACTTGAAGGATCGTTGGAGCTTTTGTGATTCTAGCTTTAATCGTATAAATCTTTAAACAGGTGAGTGATTTCTTCGGTTTGGGGTTTTTGAAACCCTAACTTTGATTTCGTGATTTCGTTATATATATTGTTATATATGTTGATAGTAGATTGCTAGTGGATGCCTTTAGAGTTATTGGTGAGAGTATTGTCGAGTTTCTACGGTTGAATGAGTAGAACCGCAGAATTGGGGATTTCGGTAAATATTGAGTTGATATTTACCGTTTATACTCCTTTTTCCTCTTTTGATTTATACATCTTTGAGATAGATGTTATTGAGATGATTGTGTATCTTGGAGAATTGATTTAGACTATGGTGTCATAACCAAGTCTAGCGAACAGGAGCCCGGTACGCGAAATTTGGGGTTTCCACATACTGAGCCAATATAAGGTGAGTAACTATAATTCATTCTTATGATTGAATTGTGAATTAACAGGTTGCTATATATTTTTAATTGGTTGAGATAACCAAATTTACAAACTGAGAAATAAGAGTTATATATATTGTAGTATGTAATATGTATGTTGTACATATATGTGTTTTATTTTGATATTGCAGTAGCTAGAGTTAGAGAGGTTCTGTTATCTGTGGATAACAAGAGACGAGTTATAATCTATATTGAGTATAAAAGTAGACTACATGTTAGAATGAGTGAGTTAAAGAGTCTTTGAATTTGATTACTACAATCATGATGGTTGTTCTAACTGAGTATAAGAGTAGAGTATATGATGTAGAGGTTAAGTTAAAGAGCCTTTGAGTCAAATTGTTATAGTTATGAGAATTTCATATTGTGTATTGCTAATTGTGAAAATGAGTACTGTTGAGAATGTGATTGAGTTTACAAACAGTACTGGTTATGGTACTTATTGATGAGTTGATGTATATTAATAATTAGCTGGCATTGTAAGCAAAGGTGAATTGCAGGTTTCAGCTAAAAGAAGGAGGTGCTTACTTGCTAATGAGAATAGCAAGAGAGGAGAATGAGAATGTTCATGGAGAAACACATGTGGATTATATTGGAGATTACTCACTAAGCTTTATAAGCTTACACTTGAGTGTTTTGTTGTTTTGCAGGTAATTGTAGCTGTGATAGGGGAAGGCATGTGATAAAGAGATATGGACAAGTTTAGAGCCTGTCCTTAGCTGAAGTAGATTTAATTGTAACACTTGGTCATCTATTTTGTAAGGACCTTTTTCAGTAATTATTGTAATGATAACATCTTGATCCTTGGTTTGAGTGCAAATATACCCAATTAAATATGTAATTGTTTGAAAAATTTTGGGTGTATTTTGTATGAGAAACCGGGTGTTACAGGCCTCTGCTCCAGAAACTCTCCAAAAACACGAACCCTATGGCTGGGTCCCTTTATATAGGCGTTTAAATCCGAATTAGGGTTTTTCACTTTAGAGGCGCACCGCATCACGGAATCTTTAGAACCGCGCCGCGCGTACAAATCCATCGCGATTCTAGATTCTTCCTAAAGCCGCGCTGCGGATTTGTCCGAGCCGCGACTCGGCGGAACGGGTCTTACAATTCTCCCCCACTTAACTGCATTTCGTCCCCGAAATCCGTGCCGATAAATAATTCTGGATAATGCCTCCGCATTTCCTCCTCCGACTCCCAAGTCCACTCGGACTCTTTACGATGTTGCCACTGTACCTTAACTAATCCTATTGTTTTATTTCGTAAAGTCTTTATCTTCCTTTCAATGATGGCAATTGGTCGCTCCACATAATTTAGGCGTTCATCTAATTGAATATCCTCCAAAGGTACGATTGTAGATTCCTCCGTAATGCACGTCCTGAGTTGCGAAACGTGGAACGTGTCGTGAATCTGACTAAGCTGATCGGGTAGCTCCAACCGTTAAGCTACCTTACTTACTCGGGCGACAATTCTTTATGGTCCAATGAACCTAGGGCTAAGCTTTCCTCGCTTCCTAAAACGAATAATTCCCTTCCAAGGTGAAACCTTAAGAAGAACATAATCCCCAACTTGAAACTCGAGATCGGACCGTCGTCTATCTGCATAACTTTTCTGTCGACTCTGAGCCGTTAACAACCTCTCCCGAACCTTCTGAATTAATTCAGTTGTCTTGATTACCACCTCAGTACTACCCAATACCCGCTGGCCAACCTCGCACCAGCAAATAGGAGTCCGACATTTCCTTCCATACAACATCTCAAAGGGAGCCCTGCCAATGCTCGCGTGATAACTGTTATTATAGGAAAACTCAGCTAAAGGGAGATAGGAATCCCAACTCCCGCCAAAAATCGATGACACACACCCTAAGCATATCCTCTAGCGTTTGAATCGTCCTTTCACTCTGCCCATCCGTCTGAGGATGATATGTTGTGCTGAAATGAAGGCGAGTGCCTAATTCCTCATGAAACTTCTTCCAAAACCTAGACGTAAATCGGACATCCCGGTCGGATATCATCTACATAGACCTTAGCCAATTCCTTTGCAGAGAAGGTCTCTTGAATGGGTAGGAAATGAGCACTTTTAGTCAACCTATCCACGATAACCCAAATAGTGTCCATATGTCGAGGAGTTCTTGGCAACTTCGTGATGAAATCCATTGTGATATGCTCCCATTTCCATTCTGGGATCTCAAGAGGCTGCAATTTACCATGAGGCCGTTGGTGCTCGGCCTTGACCCTACGACAGGTCATTCATCTTTCGACAAACCAAGCTACTTCCCTCTTCATGCCTGGCCACCAATAGTATTCACGCAGATCCCTATACATTTTTGTTGCTCCAGGGTGGATAGAGAACTTGAATTTATGTGCCTCCTCCAATAGGGTTTGACGAACCCCGCCCAGCTTCGGTACCCAAATCCTCTCCTGACAAGTTAACAAATCTCTACTATCTTTGACCATAGCTGCCAACTGACGCACAATTCTCTCACCTTTCTGATTTTCGTTCTTGCTTGCTTCCACCTGAGCTTTCCTAATCAGCTCAAGCAGCGCTGTCACAATTGTCATCCTTAGGCAAACGCCCCGAAGGGGTGTTCCTGAAGTCTTACGGCTTAACGCATCCGCTACCACATTGGCCTTTCCAGGGTGATAGTGTATCTCACAATCATAGTCTTTCAATACATCCGGCCATCTTCTCTGTCTCATATTAAGGTTTGCCTGATCCATCAGGTACTTCAAACTCTTGTGGTCGGTATAGATGGTACACTTCACTCCATACAAATAGTGTCTCCAAATCTTGAGAGCGAAGACCACCGCTCCTAATTCCAAATCATGAGTAGGGTAGTTAGCCTCATGGGGCTTCAACTGTCGCGAGGCGTAAGCAATCACCCTGCCTCGTTGCATTAATACTGCCCCCAATCCCGAGATAGATGCATCGCAATAAACTAGCATATCCTCCATGCCTTCAGGCAAGGTCAAAACTGGAGCTTCACACAATTTCCGCCGCAAACTCTCAAAAGCCTGCTGCTGCTCCTCACCCCACCGAAAAGAAGCGTTTTTCTTAGTTAGTCGAGTCAAAGGTACCGCAACCTTTGAGAGGTCTTGGATGAAACGACGATAATAACCAGCCAGACCCAAGAAACTTCTAATTTCAGAGGGAGTCTTCGGAACCTCCCACCGCATCACGGCCTCCACCTTAGCCGGGTCCACCATGATTCCTTGCTCGTTGACAATGTGACCCAAAAACTGGACCTCCCGAAGCCAAAAGTCACACTTGGATAGTTTTGCATAAAGCTTCTCCTTCCTTAAGGTTTCTAATACTTCCATTAAGTGTTGTTCATGTTGCTCCCTGCTGCGAGAGTAAACTAAGATATCGTCAATGAAAACTATAACCGACCGATCCAACATCGGTCGACACACCCGATTCATTAAGTCCATAAAAGCTGCAGGGGCATTAGTCAGTCCAAACGGCATCACTACAAACTCGAAGTGGCCGTACCTCGTCCGAAAAGCCGTTTTCGGGATGTCTTCCTCCCGAACCCACATTTGATGGTATCCTGACCGCAAATCAATTTTCGAGAACCACGAAGCGCCGTGCAGTTGATCAAACAAGTCGTCGATGCGAGGCAATGGATATCGATTCCTCACCGTAAGCTTATTCAGCTCACGATAATCTATGCACATCCTATTGGAACCATCCTTCTTCTTAACAAACAAAATAGGCGCTCCCTACGGCGAGCAACTGGGTCGAATAAATCCCTTGTCCAATAGTTCCTTAAGTTGAATAGACAATTCTAGCATTTCTGGAGGCGCAAGACGATACGGTGCTTTAGGTATTGGAGCCGCACCGGGAGTTAAGTCGATCTTAAATTCCACCCGTCTCTCTAGCGGTACGCCAGGCAGGTCCTCGTGAAAAACATCAGGAAAATCCCGAACCACCGGTATGTCACCTGCTTTCTGCTGTGGCTTCTTTTCTCGTACGTCTAAAACATAAGCCACAAATCCCGATCCTCCATGTTGAAAATGTCTGCGTGCTCTAGCAGCTGAACAGAAAGCTGCACCCTTATTCCTCCTCTCACCCTGCACAACCAGCTCTCCCCTACTTGGGGTTTGAATCCACACTCGTTTGTTCTTACAATCAATCCATGATTCATGCCGACCCAACCAATCCATACCGATGATGACTCGAGAGTCACTCAACGGTATAGGGATGAGATTGATCAGAAACTTTATTCCTTGAATCACTACTTCACATCCCCGATAAACACTAGTCGCTTGCACGGTTTTATCATCCGCAATTTCTACTTCTAACGGGCGATGTAGAGTTCCTAAAGCAATACTGAAACTCTTTCCCAGAACGGCAGACACACAAGAATGACTAGCACCCGAATCAAACAGTACAAAGGTAGGCGTAGAGTTGACTAAGAATGTTCCTAATCAAAGCATAATAGACACATTAATTACACACACCACAAACACGAGGCAAGTAAAGAAAGAGTACCCGTGACGACGTCGGGCGCATCCTGTGCCTCCTCGGCGGTCATGACGAATGCTCGACCCTTGGTCTTAGGGGCTTCCCCTTTCCCCTGCCTACCATCGGTAATCCGGAGTGTAGTGGGTACCGGATTCTGAACCACTCCCTGAGTCAGACGGGGACACTGGGCCTTGAAGTGGCCTACCTGATTACAATTAAAACAAATCTTGACCTCTTGTCGACAATCTTTAGCATAGTGGCCCTCCTTCCCACACTTATGGCATATTAACACCCAGCAACGCCCCTCATGATTCCTTCCACATTTACCGCATTTACCATGGCTCCTTTGCCATTGCTTTCCCTGATCTGCCCCTCGAAATTTCTTCGACACCTGCTGAGTCTGATGTAACACCCAAAAATTTTCGCAAAATATTTGAACTTTTAAAAACAACCTTTATAAGAGAAACTATGATTTTACAAAAGATAAGTATCACAAAACCAAATTATATCGAAATAAACTTAATAAAGTGCGGAAGCAAAATAATAATAATAATGTCCCAAAATGGAAATTCTTCTAGTAGTGGTTTCCCGGTGCTCCAAGTCACGCCTCAGCCTCTTTGATCTTAATATCTGAAAATGTTAGGGGGAACCGTAAGCATAAAGCTTAGTGAATTCAAACACAGACATCATATCAATATTCACATTTACTAATCCAAATCCATTTCCAATTATAATTACATTAATAAGCAAGGAACAAATCAATGCTTATATTAATAGGGAGGACTTGTAGGTTTGAGCCGCACCGGGTAAATCCCGTATCCTTTGGCCCCGATCCCCGCACCTCATAAAGAGTATAACGTTGGTGATCTTACCTAACTACCCCTCATAGTATTAATCAATCACATACAGTGCACATGTACGATTTTATAATAATAATATAGCATGCTTTAAATACTAAATCTAAACAATCACACACGAATGTGGCTATGTTCTCAAATCTGGGAATAGAGAGGGTTAGGGAGAGAAAGAGAGCCATGAGGGAGAGGGAAGGAATGAAGGAAATTAGGGTTTTGAGCCCTAATATACTAGATCAATGGGCTAAACCCTAAAGCCTTTGGGCTAGAAGAACATTTAAGCTCTAATTGGGTTTGGCTATAAAACCCATGGACTTAATTATATGATTAAAAGATGGCAATAATTATAAGCCCAATCTTTCAATTAATCATATCTTAATTAAATAAATTAATATAATACCACATAATTAATTAATTAAAAATAAATAACGTACCGAGAAAAACCGGGGCGTTACAAATCTCCCCCACTAGGAACGGACTTCGTCCTCGAAGTCATCGCCAACAAATAAATCCGGATAATGAGCCCTCATCTCGTCTTCCGGTTCCCACGTCCATTCCGAACCCCGTCTATGTCGCCACTGAACCTTAACCAAATTTATAGTTTTGTTCCGAAGGGTCTTCGTTTCCCGATATAAAATCGCAACTGGTTGCTCAACATAGTTGAGACGCTCATTAATCTGGATATCCTCCAATGGTACCACCATGGTATCATCAACAACACATTTTCGTAACTGAGACACGTGGAAAGTGTCATTTAACTAATAAGTAATTAATATTATTATTATTTACTCTCTTTTCTATATAATAAGTATATTCAATTATTAAAATATAGACAATAATAATATTTCTAAAAATTGGGATGTTACATCTGAGTAGGCGTCGGACGCTTCTGCTTTTGTTGGGTTTCCAGTTCCAACTCTCGGGCCCGAGCGGCCGCGATCATATCAGTAAGAGTCTGGTGTCTAGCAGCAGACACAAATTCCCGAATGTCAGTGCGAAGCATCGCCAAGTATCGTGTCATCCTCATTCGCTCGGTCGCCGCAAACTCTGGACAGAAGAGTGCTCGTTCATTAAACTTTTTGGTGATCTCCGTCACCGTTTCAGTGGTCTGGGTCAGATTCAGGTATTCCTGCGCCAAGCGTTCCATTTCCACCTGTGGAACATACTCCATTTTGAACTGTTCCTTAAACTGCGGCCACGTAATGGCATCCAACTGAGCAGGGGTGAGATCTTTCGTTCGTATCTCCCACCAATCCTTCGCACCATCTCTTAAAAGATTCGCAGCAAATGTTACCTTGGAGTTCTCAGGACATGAACAGATGCGGAAAGCACCCTCCACCGCGGAAACCCATCGCATGCTGACAATCGGATCCCTGCCCCCATCGAACATCGGAGGCGAACAAGCCGAAAAGTCCTTATAACTTGCATCCCTGGCCCGAGATGTGCCCTGAGTAGCCAGTCGCTCCTCGAGCATTGCCCATAGCTCAGCCTTAATCGTACCAAAGTACTGAGGTATCGCAGCCAACACTTCTCGCGAAACCTCCTCCGCTATCAGGTTGCGGAGATTTTCATTAGTCGGTGCTCCCCCACTCGAGGCACCCGCATCTGGTCCACCGTTACTTCGAGTGACTGCCATTCTGAAATGCACAACAGTTTCTAATATCAATACTCGGGTCACTCCTATCTACCCAACTACTTGACTTTCTAGGACTTTGGTTGACTACCCTTGACTCAAGCGTGAATCCTATGCTTTCGGTAATACTGGCCTGGTACTACCTTCCACACCTATTCGCCCTTGTTCCAAGTTTGTCAATCATCCTCCTAAAATGTCACACGCACTAAACCATTTCCTATGACTCATGTGTCATGCACCGTGTTTCCTAATCTTTTGATCTAACTCTCCATCTCACACGTGCCTAAGGAAACTATTGCTAATGTCGTCGAGTCGCCTCACAGACGCACAGCTATACACAATCGGAATAAGATAGACGTTTGAATAACTGATCTACCCTAAAGTCACAACCAAACAAGGAACAGCCAGTAAGGCCAGACCAAGAATTCTCATGCTATCTTACCCTAATTGTATATAACCTACCAGCATTCACTAAGCAACCTAACGACAGTAGCATAAAATTCCAAAGCAGCGCATATGGCACAAAACAGTCTACATAGTATATTATCCAGGTAACTTTACATCCTAGCACCATACATTTTATCACATAACACAAACTTGGCATGGGTAATTGGGAATCACAAAACTTACTTGAGCTCGGCTGACGGTTCGCATCGCATCTTCTTTTACTTTAACTAACCTTTCAAAAACATTTTCTTGACATAAATCATTCAGTCCTAAGTTTGAGTTTGGATTCCCAATACAGTTCATACAAATCCCTCAAACCAAGGCTCTGATACCAATTTGTAACGCCCCAATTTCAAAAATTTTAAAAATCATTTATTACCAAGGTTCCAATAAAACATTTATTCCAAAACATAAAACTATTCAACATAATATTTAAATTAACAGCGGAAACATTTGAAAATACTAATTATAGTTCATTGACATCAATCCCTTGAATGCGACGCGCTGCCGTCAAGCCTTGCCCTTCCCTTTGTCTTTTGAATTACCTGAAATGTTATAAAATCAACGGGTAAGCTTAAAGCTTAGTGAGTCCAAAAATTACCATACATGCCCACACATTAAACAACCCGTCCTCGAGAACGACCCGACCCTACCCGCCATACAACAGCTACGGGCGTCCATCATACAACAGCTACAGACACGGGAAGGTTCTACCCATCATACAACAGCTATGGGTTCCCGGTTATGGCCCAGCCCATCATACAACAGCTATGGGACAAGGCAATAGTCCAACTCGCCATACAACAGCTACGAGGGGACACGCATCAGTACTGAGCCCAACAACAAATAATCACAGATATAGAGCAAATCATATAACTGTAAATAACATACAAGATGCCTAACATGCAACATCATATAGTAAGGTGAGGATACTCACCTGGTTCGAAACCGTGTAGATATTCTCTAATATCCCCACTTAGCTCGTCCCCACACCTATATCCCACACATACAACATATCAATTACTGACCAGGCTCTTACAGACCTGCCTAAAGGTTAGACTCAAAATTTGCCAACAAACCATGGTCAAAACTAAGTTCTTGGTCAAACAGTCGCTCGCCGCAGCGTGACTTCCCATGATACGCGCCGCGGCTATCATCGAATAAACACGGGGTTTCAGCCGAGTCCGCGCCGCTGACATAGCCAGTCCGCGTCGCGGCTCGTAACATTCCAAAATGTTTTTAGCGTTTAACAGTACATCAATCGGCTAGGGTTTCACTCCAAACCCTTCCTGAGATCTGAAACTACCCTAAGATCACTTCCTTAGGGACATGCAAGTCTATTCATGTCCTTAGTCTAACTCTAAGGGTTACAAGTCATCTAAGACTACTACTCAAGGGGTAACACCATAAAAACGGGATAAACTGAAATATTAGAAGGTAGATCCTCATACCTTGCTTCTGGAAAACAGAGAAATGCACCCGATCGACTACAGCCTTTCCCCACGTTGTATTTCTTCCTTCAAACCTCCAAAGCCTTGGAACCAAAGAGTCTCTGCTGAAACCAGACGTCTCTGCTCCAGAAACTCTCCAAAAACAAGAACCCTAGGGCTGGGTCCCTTTATATAGGCGTTTAAATCCGAATTAGGGTTTTTTCACTTTAGAGGCGCACCGGGTCGCGGAATCTTTAGAAACGCGCCGCGCGTACAAATCCTTCGGGATTCTAGATTCTTCCTAAAGCCACGCCACGGATTTGTCCGAGCCGCGACTCGGCGGAACGGGTCTTACATTTGCTAGTTAGCTCGTGTGTGATTGTTTAGATTTAATATTTAAAGCATGCTATATTATTATTATAAAATTGAACATGTGCACTGTATGTAATTGATTATTACTATGAGGGGTAGTTAGGTAAGATCACCAACGTTATACTCTTTATGAGGTGCGGGGATCGGGGCCAAAGGATACGGGATTTACCCGGTGCGGCTCAAACCTACAAGTCCGCCCTATTTTATATAAGCGTTGATTCGTTCTTTGCTCAATTTTTATAATTATAATTGGAAATGGATTAGGGCTGGTAAATGTGAATATTAATATGATGTTTGTGTTTGAATTCACTAAGCTTTTGCTTACGGTTTCCCTAAACATTTTTCAGGTGTTAAGATCAATGAGGCTGAGGCTTGATTAGAGCACCGGGATTGCCACTACTAGGAGTTTTATTTATTTGGGACTATGTCATGTTATGCTTCCGGACTTTACTTTAGTATTTTGTCATGTTTTGGGTTTGATCTACTTATTTATTTTGGAAACTTATAAATATTTTTATAAAAGATATTTTTGAAAGTTAAAATATTTTGCGAAAAAATTTGGGGTGTTACAATATTCCTTATCTTCGAGCATATCGTGTTCTGAACAAACGGTCTCGGAAGATTGAAGAAACTTACTATGTCACATTCGATGACAAGTATAACTCAAGGGGGCAACATTCCGAAAAACAATCGCAAGAAATCTTCCCTAAGTCAAATCAAGCAACGATTCCTCTCATGAATCTGTATGAGGAATTTATGAATTTGTTCGATGAACCCGAAACTGCAAAATCAGCAGAAAAGCATGCGACAGATAATCAAGGTGATGAGCTTTTGAAGATTGTCGAATATGCAGTTAATGATTCAGAATCCACTCTAGCAGATAATCCGATTTCGAATTCAGACAATGCAACCTCAACTCCAGATCCTTTGATTCCGAATTCTACAGAAAACCGATCAACATGTGGTTCAGTCTCACCATCCCAGGGTGAGAATTTAGCTTCTATCCAGGGGGAGGAAACTTCAAATATGGCTGAGATTCCCATTCCTTTTATCGAGGGGGAGCATGACAGTGTTGCAAACGAATCACATGCAATCTTCCAGGGGGAGAATGAGAATGAAAATAATGCCGATACTATATCAGAATCAGAACCACAATCGGAAGGCGAAGAGATTTTTGCTGAATTAAATCCTGAGTATGATCCTAACTATCTTCCAATGGTGAAATGGACGAAAGATCATCCTCAAACTCAAATCATCGGAAAAAAATCAGCTGGTGTTCTAACAAGAGCCCAATTGAAAGCGAATCAAACTACATTATTTTCCAAAATGGAATTTTGCATGTTCAATTCGTTTATCTCAAAAATAGAACCCAAAACGATCAAAGTCGCACTTGACCATGCTGATTGGGTCCAAGCAATGCAAGATGAGCTGAATGAGTTTGAGCGAAACAAAGTCTGGAGATTGGTTCCGAATCCGGGAAAAGCATCTGTTCTCGGGATGAAATGGGTATTCCGAAACAAACATGACAAAGAAGGAAATGTCATTCGGAATAATGCTCGATTAGTTGTTAAAGGATATTGCCAAGAAGAAGGTATTGATTATGAAGAAACCTTTGCACCCGTTGCAAGATTGGAATCAGTTCGGATCTTTCTTGCATATGCAGCACACAAGGGATTTGATGTCTATCAAATGGATGTCAAATGTGCATTTCTCAATGGCGAACTTGAAGAAACTGTCTACGTTGAACAACCGCCGGGTTTTGTAAGCAACAAGCATCCAGATCATTGCTATGTTCTGGATAAGGCGGTTTATGGCTTGAAACAAGCTCCAAGAGCTTGGTACGAAACAAGCTCCTCAAGCAAGGTTCCGTTGATCCGACCTTCTTTTGGAAAAAGGAAGGAAATCATCTCATGATAGTTCAAATCTATGTTGATGATATCATTTTCGGTTCTACTCATCCAAGCTTAACAGCTGAGTTCCGAAAACTGATGGAAACTAAGTTTGAAATGAGTTCTATGGGAAAAATCAATTTCTTCCTAGGACTAAACATCAAACAAAGCTCTGATGGAATTTTCATAAATCAAGAAGCCTACACAAAGTCCCTTCAAGAAAAATTCAGAATGACGGGAGACTCAAAAGTCAAGGTTCCAATGGCATTCGGAACAAAGCTTACTGCCTCTCTAGAAAAGCCTACAGCAGACATCACACTTTATCGACAAATGATAGGTTCACTTCTTTACCTTACTTCTAGTCGACCTGACATTATGTTTGCTGTATGCTATTGTGCTAGATATCAGGCAAATCCCCGAGAGCCACATCTTACTACGGTCAAAAACATATTCCGATATCTGAAGAGGACAACTTCACTTGGACTGTGGTATCCTTCAGGATCAGATCTTGGTGGATGTGGTCTTGATCGGAAAAGCACCTTAGGAGGATGTCAACATTTAGATGGCAAGCTTGTGAGCTGGCAATCCAGAAAACAGACATGTGTTTCACTCTCCACAGCTGAAGCAGAATACATTGCTGCTGCGTCCTGTACCTCTCAAATTATCTGGATTCAAAATCAACTGAGAGATTATGGAATCAGCATGAAATGTATCCCTCTCTACTGTGATTCCGCAAGTGCAATTCGGATCTGCCACAATCCAGTGCAACACTCAAAAACCAAACATATTGCACTCAGATATCATTTCATAAAAGATCATGTTGAGGATGGTAACATTGAAATTCATTTTGTACGCTCAGCAGATCAACTGGCAGATATTTTCACCAAGGCCTTACCTGAACTCACTTTCAATCGAATACTTCAAGGACTTGGAATGATGGAAGCTGAATCCGTTCCGAAATCTACTTAATAGCTCTGATGGATTCTGAATTTCGGAATACCTTGGAATCGCAACTGAAATCACTGAATTTGGAATGGATGTATCCTTTTGTATATATATTTTTTTATTTTTTCACATTTACTTATTAAAACAGCAAAAACACGCCTAATTTTTCAAAGTTTTTTTTATATAAAATTTTCCAAAAAGAATTTTCTCCATTTTGATTGATTGTGTTTTTGTGTGATTTTATTCTCGTTAAATTATTTTTTTTGTTTTGTTTGTCGTTTTGTTTGGTTTGCAGAAAAAGATCATAAAGGCAAAAAAAGTGAACATATTATTATAACTGAAGGAAAGAAGTACATCACATCAAAAGAAGAAAATTACATCGTCTTCCTATAATTTATAGTAGTGCCACATGGGAGGATCACCCAGATGGAAAACCTGGTAGAGTCGCACCTCACTCTCGTCCACAAAGAGCCGAGATCTATCTGCCAGTCCCACTTGGAACTGGTTGTGGGGAGTTGTGCGGGTGATCACCACCGGCCACCAACCCCGCCTATGCCAGACCTCTACGAGGTCAAACTGTTTATACTCCACCAAAATTTTTGGTGGGACAGGCTGTAGGTAGGGATAACTGGTGTGTACCGTCAGTGGACCACTGTTTACGCTATCATTCAGCGTGGTCATCCTCACCTCGTAGTGATGGTTCCACACCCCCTGATAACACCACAGTAAATGCCCCCGGCATACTCTCCTTCTTGCATTTTTACCTCCACCTTGTCAAACCGGTTGTACGGACGAAGCGCCATCTCTCTTTTCTTCTGATGGTAATTTTACTTGGGTGTATTTTTGGCTACTAACCATGGTTCCCTTTTATAGGCATGAATCACACCGCTTCATCTTACCAATTATAGATATTAAAATAATTTTTGGAGTAATGATGGATTCTGCAATAATTATTACGCGTCATTAAGGAAGAGAAGGCTGATTGGAAACCTGATTGGACGTTTCCCTTTCTTTCGCCTGAGATTTTAATGGAATCTCATCATGGTCGATTCAAACGTCAGCAGAATACAGTTTTTTTTAAATCCAAAAATATTTTTTTTCATTCAGAATGCAACTTTTGAATTGATGGGACTCTTCTTATCATCCTCTAAGTACCAAATATGAAATTCAATGATTATTGAAACTAAAACCAAGTTCAATATATGATTTTAGAAATTCTAGTCAAAGATCGCAAATCATTTTCACCATGATGCGCTGTGAGACTCACCAACCCTTCTTGACCCATCTATACTTTCTACATCCAACTCACCTTCATATGACTGTAACCCTTATGAAGGTTTTCAGCATTATCACTGAAAACTGATGGTTACTCAAAAACTGTGTTAATGATTTCGGAAGTGTGCTCACCACACTTCTGAATGAAGCCCAAACATCCGATCACCTTTAAGGAATTAACGGTCTTCAATTTCGAAATCTCAAATTTTATTTATGCGCGATCTTAATGAAATATATATCAACCAGGTTATTTCTACCCACAAGATCTAGTTTTTATTTTTTCTTGAGATTTCCTCACATACCCACGTTAGACAAACCATTTCAAACCTTACTTGTCTTCAATGGCTACATCAGTCAAACAAGTACTTTCTTCCGATTTCGGACATTTCTCACGTTTCGGAATTTGGAAGGATGCAAAACCAACCTAAAGCTAACCCCAATCTTAAAACATACCTTTCAATGATTCTTAACAATCATGTGATCGTAATTCAACGAGAAACCTTACAAGCACTTCCGAATCTCTCTTGATTCCGAAGGAAGAGATCGTTTCCCTGGATCAATCTACTTTCGTGTCATTACGACATCACAAATATCCCAGATACATTTTGATTTATTTCTTTTTACTTGGCACACTCTTGCACAAAAATCGCTATTGATTTTTCTAACTCTGGTTTCATTGTGATACGGTTCTCATCAGGCGTGAAAATTTAAATTTTGGAATGATGTCATCAAGACGTGTCAGTTACAACGTCATCCTCATTCTCCGCTGATTTCTCGATTTTTACGTGCCTGACATAGCGACTCTTGGGGGCTACTCATCATCATAAGACGTGATTTGGGGAAACTTACTCGACTTTCTCAGGATTTTCTCTCTCCATTGGGAATTACAAACATATATAAATGATCTCTTGAAGATTTCTCTCTCTCTCTTCTATGCACTTTCTTCTCTCAAAGCAAATCTTCTCTCAAGCTCTCTTCAATGGCAGGTTCTTCTTCAGCCAACGACAACACTTCTTCCACTTTAATGCTGACGATCAAAACAAACCAGAACATGGTTATTGATCTCAATTCTTCTCACTACAGCGAACCGATTCGCTCTATGATCGAGTGTCTGAAATACTCAAGAATCTTAAAGGGTCTGACTGCATCCGAATCAGTCCCCATCTCTCTTCTCTCCGCCGCTTACTCCACCGCCTTTTACAACAAAGCAGAGGAGATGGTTTCCTTTGAAGTTGGGTCAGTGAAGACCAAAATATCGAAATCTCGATTTGGTAAACTTCTAGGGTTTACAGACACCAGCGACATGGTTGATCCTGAATATCTTCAACCGATAACCCTACTTCGATTCATTTACCAAATGGGATACAAGGGTGATATCACCCAGTTGTCTAAGTTTGCGAAAAGGGATTACCTCCTCACTGGAATGCACTATTCACCATCTTGTTGAAGAGCTTCTCAGAACGTACCACCGGCACTGACAGTGCAAGTAAGCTTTTCTACTCCTTCTATGGTCTCTACAATGATATCAATTTGGACTTTGGCTATATCTTGTGGATTCAATTTATGGACAGTGTCAATTACAAACTTCGACACACAGGGATCTCTTGTGTTCGTTTTTGGTCCCTTGTTGTTCACACGGCAATCTTGTAGCATGACATCCATGTCATGACTGACTCCGTTATGGCCGTCATTCCGACTGTGCCGACTACCACCTTCGTTACCACCAAAGCGGAGGATTTTGAATTCATTAGCACAATTCCAGCTGCCATGACCACCCGGGTTTCGAATGACATCAAATGTGCCGTTGACTACTGGAAAAACACTCACTTTGCTGTTCGCAATCTTGATGATAAAGCATCAGCTAGCTTTTGATAAACTAGAAAATCCGAAGAAAGTAGTCAAACAGAAGGGAAGGGGTGCTACTTCCGATACTAAAAAACCATCGAAGAGTTCTAGAAGGCTTCGGAGGCTTGTCATGCCTCATCGCTCGGAAGATGATCATTCCGATGATCAGCCCATCATCAATCCTATGGAGGATGATTTGGATGACCATGAAGTTAGAGAACCGCTTGCAACCACATTTCAACGACCTACCACTCCAACTCCTGATCCGACTCCTAAACCCACACCTCCTCCTAGCCCTAAATTACCAACACAGCAACCTACACCACCTCCTTGCCCTAAATCTCCACCACACAAATCCACACCACCTAACTCACCTCCTCCAAAATCGCCACCACAAAAGTCTCCTCCTCTCACTTCCCCACCTCGTACATCTCCAACACCTGAGCTTTCTGCCAATCCCTCTCTAAAATTTCCAGACCCCACTTTCGAACAAGAAGATGAAGATGTTATGCTTTACGATGATCAAGATGATTTGGCTGACTACATTGAATAACCTTTCAATGTACATTTCAATCCTTCTGAATCTGCTGCTTCAATGACTCAGGAGCAGTTCAAGGAACTGTAGGCTAAGCTAGATAAACTTCTTCAAACAAACCAGGGTCCTTCTATTTCCGACTGGCAATCTCAGTTGGAGACTCACAACGATCATGTCAACACGTTGGTCTCTGAAAACGTCAAGATCATGAAAGAATTCTCCTCTGTGATGGAGAAATCGGATACTCATATGGAAGAAACTGCCACAAAGATTGGTAGGTTGGAGACTGATGTACTAAAGTTTATGCAAGACTTTCGAGACTCCCATCAATCCAACAACGCAAAAATGACCAAGGTTATTCAAGGGTTTGCCGACACCCTTAAAGCTGAAAAAGAAGCTCTTGCTACTCTTCGTGCGGACCTAAGGAAGGAGAATTCCGAACTAGCTTCCTCTCTTGAAGCCAAGGTCGAAACGCTACGCGATAATCTTGCCATGGAAAATGAAGTCATGGATCTCTTGGCTTCCAAAACTACAAAGATTCAACTTTTGAAGGCAAATCTCAAACATACTACACCAGTCCTGTCATCTGCTGTTTCACAAACTCAGGCCATTCGGAGTTGTGTGCACAACATCGATGCCTATATTCGTCGCATGATAGAAGATGATGACCCGATCCTTACTCCTTTTGTTCGTGCTCACATTACGAACAAACGTCATCCAGTTCTCCTTTTTCTGAGCAAAATAATGGGTGTTTCGGAAGACATCGCTATTCTGAAACAAGGGGGAGACGAGCACACAAAGGATGAACCCAATCCGAGCAATGAAACTGAGTCTGACAAACTCAAAGAGAAGGAAAAGGAGTCCAATTAGGGAACCAAGATTCCAGAGGAAGATGATAACGATAAAGCCTCGGACATCTCCAAAGAAGATCAGGGAGATGGTTCGAAAACAGAAAGTCCCGTCAAACAAACAAGATTCTCCACTGTCACCAACGTGAAGGAACCAGGGACTGAAAAGTCTGTTGACGACATTCAAACACCAAAATCTGGTTGGTTTGAGAAACTACTCATGGGCTACATTCTTGAAATTTCGAAACTTGATGTGGAAGTCGCTACTGTGTTGAGCTCTACACCTGAATGCTCTGCTGAAAAGCCTCCCTTCGATCTTAATAGACGTCGTCTCGGAAAAATTAAGAACAAAGATTGGAATGTGGCTTATCCTTCCAAGGAAGGCCAGGCGTCTATAAAAAGGATGTTCTTTCTGCGAGACAAACATCTGTACCGAACTCCTGCACTGAATAAGATTCTTGACCTTATCAACAAGACCAGAGGCAATTCAAAAAATGATAAAAGGTGCTTCAATGACATGTTGACCTAGTACATCGCATTCTGAAAACAGATCTTGCTTCTGATTCCGAAGGTGTTTGAGAAGGAACTGAAGGTTGTGAAACCAGAAGTTGATGAATGAAGGCTCTTCGTATTTGACTCAAAAGGGGAGATTGTTGAGTCATTAAAAAGATTGAGTCAATGCGAATCTGTTTTAGCGCCTGATTTTGTGCCTTTAGATTAGCTATTAGTTATGGAACGGACCTATCCTTCCATACTTAGTTTTATATATATAGCATGCATGTAACCTAATTAGGGTTAACTTTTGTAATCATCGTTTTACGGCACTCATACAGAATAGTTCTTCTTGAATTGTTCTTGAGTTGCAGGTTAATCATTCGACATCAGTTCTACTTATCGTGTGTGTTCTTGTTTACTGTTATTTTCTGCATTATTGAATCTAGATCCTAAATTTTTGTTTCATCACTCGCATATCGAGAAGCTGCCAATGGAGATCCCTAAAACATTGAAGCCATCCTTACAGGAGCCACCAACTTTGGAGTTGAAACCTTTACCAACTCATCTTAAGTATACATTCTTAGGAAAAAAGGAGACCCTGCCAGTGATTCTGTCTGCCGACTTGACAACAGAACAAGAGAAGGCATTACTTGAGGTTTTGTCTACATTGTAGAGTATTGAAATCGTTTAAATAGAGTTGTATGACTTGTATTCTAAGAGTGCTAATCAATTCACACAGTAATGAGAAAGTAAGAACAGTGAAGAACAGTAAATGAACACAGTGAATGGATAACTTGTGCCGAATGCTTGATTGATTGATTTAGGGTTTTAAATATGAAGATGACAATTTCAATAGACACGGTATGGTATCACTGATATTTATATTAGATCAGTGATACGCATAGTACAATTTATTACAGAGAATATCCTTTCAGAGTACGGACCAAAAGGATACAAGATTCATGCACCACGTAGTAACAGACATGCGTGCATCAAAAGGTTGTTACTTGATGAAGTCTTCGGATCCTCCATGTAGAACACTTCGGAGTCTGTAAGACTTCAGGGTCTTCTTGACAAACATTAGGTCTTCGGATAGAGAGGCACTTCATCACAAATATTCTTCAACAATCTCCCCCTTTGTGTGAAGTGTATCTGAAGCCTATCTCTAATAATGTTTCTTGAACGCTTCCTTTAAAACATACCTAACTGTCAACCACAAGTTAAGGTATTCTTTCACTTCTTCTTCTCTTGTCATGTGTTTACAAAACTGGTATTCGACTAGAGAAGAGCATCCAATTTTCGATTCAGAATTTTGTATTGTTTGCCAAGGATAAAATCATTGTCATCCAGATTCTCATAGTCATTATCTTCGATAACTAATGGTGCCATATGATAAGCAGCCATGGTTTCTTTTGTGGATGGAGGCTTGGAAGTTTTGATGGTTTCAAGATCAAAATCGAAATCGTCATGGTAAGGATAATTAAGGATTGATGTATCCAGTCCAGATGAGGGAATGTTTAATAAGGGTTCTGAACTGGTGATAATTGGTTATGATGTTTGAGGGGCTGATATGGTTGGATTTTCTATGTAAGATGTGATGGGTTCGGAGGTTTGTGGGGTGGAAATGGGAGGTGTTTCTGTGGTATGGATGATGAATGTAAGTGGAGCAGTGGTTGGTGGTACATCAGAAGTGGGTGTTTCAATTGTAGAGGTTTGTACTGATGTAGTGATTCGGAGATTGAAGGTGGTGAAGGTGGAGTTATGGTATGTGGTGGAGTAGAAGGTCTTGTCTCATAGACTGGGGAAGATTGGTGTTCTTCCTCAGCCTCTTTCAATATCTCTTTGGAGTGAGACTTATTTGACTCCGAAGCCTCGTCCACCACCAATAACTTCCATGTACGTTTTGGTTGGTTTCTCTTGGGGTTGCTTGTTCTGTTGCCTTTCTCTTTTTCACTACTTTCTTTGGACCACTCGGGCCACCGGTAGCCTTCTTCTTTCCCTTGGCTTGAACTGGTTGTTTAACAGGTGCACTTGGAATGATCTCTCTAACAGGATAAGGTATGACCAGGGTGTTGCGATACATGTTTGTTTCATTGCACTCAATGGATACCTTAGAGAGCATCGCAAGGTGTATTTGTGCACAATAATCAGTTAGAACTTCATCTAGAGTTGGGACTGTGATATATGTGTATTTCATTTCAGGTAAAGATGGGCCAGGAACATAACCTGATTGTTGCTAATGAGCATGAACCACTATAGCCCAGAATCTTGCATTCGATATCTCGGTCCCCTTTAGAGTGTGGTTGATGTGTGAACATAAATCAGCCCAGAGTATTGAAGCAAAATCTACTTTGACATCGTAGTAAATCCCATACAACAGGCTTTGGAAGGTTAGACTGGCAGAATCCAGACCTAATGTCCTTCCAGAGAGGCATCGCAGAAAAGTGCTGAAGTAGTATCTCCATAGATCGGGAAGCTGTCTCTTCTTGAGAGTGCTGATGCTTTCAAGTTGTGGTTTATACCCCATGCTGTTGAACATATCCACCAGTTGTTCAGCAGTTGGAACCATAATTTCAGTAAAATCATAGGTTGGAAGATGCAGGGCCTCAGCAAATTTGACCTTAGTCAGTTGTACCCTTTTTATCTTGCCCTTAGCATCGATAACTTCATAGTGCACTGATTTCACGTTGTTTTCAGAGTCAAACAGGGCATTAGAGGTATAATGAGCCCTGTGAACAAGAGTTGCAGCTATATAAGGAGTATAGGTCAATGCATGACCTAGAACTGATCGTCTCAGACATTCAATGAGAGCATTGATTGGTTGGGGTAGAGGCTGAGATCAGGACGTAAGAATTGGTTCGCCGATTGATTTTTGAGGATCAGAATCGACATAGCTTTAGTCGTCTGAGAAGAAGCTTGAGTTGCTGCACTAGCCATTTTTTATTAAATGAAGGAGATGAAGAGGAATTAGGGTTCGTTGAGAGAATTCTTGCAGAGTAAGTTTGAAGGTTTTGATCGCGTAATGAGATGATCTGAAACGGCGAGAGGTATAAATAGTGTTCGTGGTCCCAAGGCCATTTAATGCGCATTGGAATTGGTCTACTTGAAAGATGACACCTCAGCATCTGCGCGTCCCACTAACCATGCAAAAGTGGAAACGTCCGGCTGTCAGTCATGATTATTTGAAATTGAAGCGCCATTTTCATAAGATCTTTTTGTTAAGATATTCAATCATTTTCTCCATGACAGTTGATAAAATAACGTTCATTTATCTCAAACGAATGTTTGTATCTGTCCTTATCATAAATGGTAAAATCATTTGAACATTTAATTGACTTCGGATCAACAAGGATATTTGTGACTGTTATGTGTACTCTTCGGAGTGTAAAGAATTAATGACTGTTATAATCAACTCCGAATGGTGTTGAGAACACTTCGGATATCAAA
The DNA here is from genome assembly GCA_023525715.1 of Cichorium intybus. Classification (NCBI taxonomy): domain Eukaryota; kingdom Viridiplantae; phylum Streptophyta; class Magnoliopsida; order Asterales; family Asteraceae; genus Cichorium; species Cichorium intybus. The sequence continues at coordinate 117,585,541 of CM042013.1, read as the reverse complement.
AGTTGTTTGAGAAATGTTTTAACAGTACTCCGAAATCTATTGTTATTCCTTTGATGTTCTTGAAAATTTTTGTTTTGCTTTTGGAGATGCATTATGACTTTTAACCCTGACTTTCCTGAATATTATGAAATGAAGATTTAACAGATTGATGTTTAGAGTCATTCGGATCTTGTTGGAAGTTCATTTTTCATTTCGAAATCTGTTTGATTCAACATCAGTCATGCATGTATAAGTCTAATCACCCCACTATGAACTTAATTTCGCATTTGGATTTAAAGGTTAGATTATTCTTTTGTGTTTCAAATTCTTCATACCAAATAGTGGTGACATTCTTTGCATTGAAATATAAAAGGTTTTCATTTTTAAAATTGAGCATCAGAAGAGTTTGATAATTTTGGATTGATTTTTAAGAATATTTTGAAAAATTTATTTCAATTCATCAGTTGAGGTGTTTGGATACTATTCTGTGATGACAAGCCTTTGAGCTTCGTACACCACCCCAGCTTTACCATTTAAGATAGATTACTTGAAATGTTCCTTGTATTGTCATTTAAGATAGAAGAATATGCCTTTGAGTGCTGATTTTTCTTATTTTGCACTCCTTTGATTATCTTTTTACTTATTTGTGGTCTTTGATTCTTTTGACCTTTGATTTCTGTTTATATTTTTGAGTTTTTCAATTTTTCATTTGGAGGGTTATCTTTTCTTTTTGGATTTTCTTATCCGAAGAGTCAAAAATTTCACCATTTGGTTTCTTTCTTTGGTGCTTTGTTTTGATTTGTCTAAACCTTGAGTTTGAAAAGCTTCATTTAGTTCAATTTTGAAACATTAATGAAAATAATTTTAAATTTGCTTATCAGACAATGTTGGTACTACTTTTGAAGAAAACTTTAGAACACTTGAGTTATCCTGAGTAGTTTTAAAGCTACTTGATTAGTTCAATGATGAAGCGAGTTAAGTTCAGTAGGGAGGTTAGGAATAGACATTATGTTGAGGATATTAGAATCAAACAAGACTTCAATCTGTAAAATAGCCTTAACCTCACTCCGAAATCTGTTTATTTACCAATGTTTCAAATCGATTCCCAAATACCTTTTAGTGCAGTAAGGTATGATCATCAGAATCTAAAATCAAAGTTTTGCCCTTTTTTAATCAGTTAATTCATGAAAAGAAGGTTAAACTTGGTCATTTATGCATGAAAAATTAAAATTTTGGTATGAACTTTAAATATTTTGAATGTGATTTTATTTTTGATTTTTCTTTGAAACAACCTTTTATTGTTAGAAAATTAATCCTTGAGATGCAAAGGCAAAAGATGTTTCAAAAGTTTTTAACATTTATGAAATTTTATTAACCCAAAATGTCTGTTCCGAGGTGCTCCGAAGCGACAAAAGGCTTCGGGGTACTGCGGAGCAGCATTAGGTATGTTTTCACTCCGATGGGCTCCGAAGCGGAAAAAGGCTTCGGAATGCTGCGGTGTGTTATAAAATTTTGTTTTGCAATTGAAAAGACTAAGGAAAAGAAAGAGAAAATCTGACATTTATTGTAGAGTGGATCCATCAATCATTCCAAGTCCACGAACGATTCTTGTAAACGCCTCTTCATTCAAAGCTTTTGTGAAGATGTATGCTAACTGTTCTAATGTGTGAACAAAGTGTACTTCAATATTCCCCTCCTCAACATGACTTTTGATGAAGTGATAGCGAAGAGCTATATGCTTCGTCTTGGAATGTTGAACAGGATTGTGGCATATGCGTATGGCACTTTGTGAATCACAGAACAATGGTATTTTTCTCATGTCAATGATATAATCCTTCAGTTGGCTTTGAATCCAGATGATTTGTGAGGTACAAGCCGTGGCTGCCACACACTCTGCTTCGGTTGTGGAGATAGAGACACAAGTTTGCTTCTTATATTGCCAGCTGATTAGCTTTCCATCAAGGAATTGACAAACCCCCGAAGTGCTCTTGCGATCAATAGAGCATCCACCAAGATCGGAGTCTGAATAAGCTTGTATGTAGAAGCCCAAGTTTGCTGGGTACCACAAGCCATAAGCAGGTGTGTTGCTAAGATACCGAAAAATTGTTTTAACAGCAGCCAGATGTGGTTCTCGTGGGTCAGCCTTATATCTTGCACAGTTGCAGACTGCAAACATAATATCTGGGCGACTGGCTGTGAGATAAAGCAATGATCCAATCATACTTCGGTATGTCTGGATGTAAGTCTTCGGTTTGTCCAATGAAGGATTTAACCTTGTACCTGCAGGCAGTCAGACTTTTGCTTTGGAACAATTAGTCATTCAGAAGCGTTCAAGCAAACTCTTCGTGTACTTTTGTTGATTGATAAAAATCCCTTCCTTAGACTGTTTTATTTGTAATCCAAGAAATAAGTTAATCTTTCCCATCATACTCATCTGAAATTTGTTTTCATGAGTTTTTCAAAGTCCTTTTAAAGATTTGCATCAGTGGATCCGAAGTTAATGTCATCCACGTAAATTTGGACTAACATCAAATGAGAACCAACTTTTTTTCTAAAAAGTGTTGGAGCCACTGAACCTTGTTTAAAGTTGGATTCTTTTAAAAAATTTGTCAAGGTCTCATACCAAGCCCTTGGAGCTTGTTTTAAACCATAGACAGCTTTGTCTAGAACATAGCAATGGTTGGGATGTTCTTTACTTTCAAAGTCAGGTGGTTGTTCAACAAAAACGGTTTCCTCGAGATCACCATTCAGAAAAGCACATTTGACATCCATATGATAGACATCAAAGTTTTTGTGTGCAGCATAGGCCAAAAATATCTGAACTTATTCGAGTCTGGAAACAGGAGCAAATGTCTCTTCGTAGTCAATCCCCTCCTGTTGACAATAACCCTTGACAACCAGCCTTGCTTTGTTCCGAACCACATTGCCTTTGGTGTCTAGTTTATTTCTATATACCCATTTCAGACCAACAATTGAAGCATTTTCAGGTTTTGGAATTAGCCTCCAAACTTTGTTTCTTTCAAATTCCTCTAATTCTATCTGCATTGCTTCAATCCAATCTGAGTGATCAAATGCATCCTTAACGTTCTTATGTTCAACTTTGGATATAAACACATTGAACATGCACAACTCTGAAGTTTTGTTTAAGTCAAGTTGTCTTTGGTGAAGTTGTGCACGAGTCAATACTCTATCTTGAACGTTACCGATGACAATTGATGGTGGATGATTTTTCGTCCATTCTTCCAAGGGAGGAAAGTTTGGATCAAAATCAGGTGGTCCTTCAGAATCAATATCCTCAATGTATGAAGGATAACCCGAAGTGGACAGAAAATCACTCATTATTAAATGATTGTTCGAGTTTGTTACGTTTGTTTATGGTGTGTGCAATTGTGAAGAAGAGTTTAGAATATGCTCCACCTGGACAGCAGTTGGTGTTGAGGATGTGGTTGCCCTCTCCGAAGTGACTGGTGTTGCTGAGTTCGAAGTAGAAATTTCTGGCTCCCCCTGGACTATTCAGTACAGAGACATAATGTGAGAGATTTCTTGAGTGGGTGAAATTGGACTTGTGTTGTACTGCTCATCTGACATAACCTGCAATCAATCGAGAAGGAGTTGGTACCAAATCAATCTTGGGTCCTTTGGGTAAGCAAAGGATTCTTGAATCCATTTTTCTACAGCCTCTTTGGATATCTCATTTGCATTTAGGTTGATCATATTCTCTGAAGTCTCATGTGATGAGCATGAAGATTCAGAGAATGAGTCCGAAGAGCTTGTTGTTAAAACAGATGAGTCCGAAGTGGTTGATTTTTCAAAAGTCTTCGGAACGCATATTTGTTTTAAAGTTATTGACTTAGAAGATTTGGAAGTTTTGGATGAATTTGAAGTTTTCTTTTCTTTTGAAATTTTTGAGTGATCCGAAGATGTTGAACGTTTTGATTTTGGAATTAAATTTTCTTGCAGATCATTCCTCTTCCAGTTTTGTTTTGATTTTTCGATTGTCGATTTCCTTGAAATTGAACTGCATAAAGTAGAAGTACAAAGGTACTCTTCGTATGCAAGTTTGAAATCATTCAATGAGATATTTTCATCTTTAAACAAATCTAAATTTTTGTCTAGCCACTGATGAAATGTATCTATCAAATTTGCACCTTTTGAAAAAGTTTTCTTTGTGGGTTTTTGATATTTAGGATTTGGAAAATTTGGTTTGTTTGGTACGAAGACAGGCTTAAAAAATTTGTTTTGCTTTGATGTTTGGTTCCTTCTGAATAATGGGTTTCGTTCCAGAAGTTAAAGGCTCCGAAGTCATGATTTTTGTTTTAATAGCAAAAGGCTTCGGAGTTTGGGGTTTCATTTCAAGTGGTGGTTTTTTTTAACAAGGTTTGAAATTTGTTTGGTTTTCAAATTTGCAACAATTGGTTTTTGAAACGGTTTTGTAATCACTACTGCGGGTTTTGTTTAGGAGGTAGAAGCTATGTTTTAAGTCTGAGGTCTTTTCAAAATTTGAGTTGTTTTCACTGTGGGTTCAGAAACAACATTTTTGAGTTTTAGAGTATCTTTCTCAGAAGACTGTGTAAGAGGGACACTTTCACATGATTCCATTAACTGGAAAATATTCAACTTCGGAGCTATGGGTTTGTTCATAACCTGAATTTGTTTGTAATTCCGGTTAGTGTAGATGTGATCATTGTTTTTAACATTCGAAAGATGAGTCATGTTCTTGGGAATCTTTTCCTTTTCATAACAAAATCTATTGTAAATGTTGTGTCCGTATAAGTCTTGTTTTCGCACGGTAATTTTGACCTCAAGCTTCTCATTCATGTCATTTTCAATCATTTTTGAAGATGAGAAGAATCCTTCCACAGTTATTGTGGAATTATCCTCCTCAAGAAGTTTGATTAAGTCATTTTCGATCAAAAGCACACCACCAGGTTTTAGAAATATTGCATTTTTGAAATAAGAAATTTTTGGATAGATACAAGCCACATTAACTAGGGTTTTTGACATGTCATTCAGATAATCTTCCTAACTAATCCAATCAGCTGAAATTTGAGTTTTCATTTTTGCAATTTCCTTTTTCTCAACAACAACAATTTCTTTGATTCATTTTCACAATTCATTTTCATTTTTCCTTTGTCAACCGAAGACAATTGTGAGATGTCTTCGGAGGTTGGTGCGGATGTGAAAGAATTATTTACTATGGATAATGCAGAACAATCAATTTCCTCCATATCCGTGCCATTTTCCGATTCATTTTCATAATCAGTTTCAACAACAGTATCAAGTGGATTCTGAATCTGAGGAACATTTTTCTTTAGAATTGGAATTTCATTATGCATCAATTTTAACATATTTTCAGCAGATAAATGTTTCTCAACAGAGATCAGGCCATGCTTATACGAGGGATTTGTCAGTTCGGACCCAGACACTATAGATTCACATTCATATGTTCAGTAGTTTCTTCTTGGGAGTAGCTTGTTCCGAAGCTTTTCTCTTCTTTTCTCCCTTCTGCGGACCACTAGGTCCCCCAACAGCTTTCTTTTTGCCCTTGGCCTTGGTTTGAGCCTTTGTAGTAACGTGGGTTTCTTCTTGAGTGAGTTCCCTAACAGGGTATGGAATGACAAGAGTTGACCTGTAGGTATTTACCTCAATGTAGGTATTTACCTCATAGATGTTCACAACTACTTGAGTATGCTGTATCTCTATTAAGTTTTTCATAATTAATCATCTCTTAATGTCAAATCATTACACTTTGTAATGATAAGAGATGTTTCCTAGAAACAATATGTAACCAACATACACTCATAGGCAGATAACAACGATACTCCCACTGGCTTTGACTCTTTTGGACTATTCACAAAATCAAAACCTTTTGGCACATTTTGAGAATCCGAAACCTTTCTGACATAGTTATGGGTATCTTTCAGGCTATTCACAAAATCCAAACTTTTTGGCACATTTTGAGAATCCGAATATCCTTTCTTACGAGGTGCCCGTGGGATGAATCCTGGGGCCACGTACCTTCTGTATTGGCATGCTCTTTGTGGATCCCTATTAGTGTGTCGGTAATCCAAACGCGCTCCACTAACGACTAACAATGTGCCACGCAGTATCCTCCCGGATTTCATCTTCTATTGAGAGTGCTTCTCTTGGAATCAATTACTTGACTCTGAGTATCATCTCCCTCAACCAGATGTTCTGTAAGTACATTTCTATCCATGTCGCTTTCTTTTGATGATTCAATTACTCCTAGTGGTTTTTAGACCAGGTGTAAAATGAATCAAATTGTCACACAAACTGTGTCTCGCCCTAAGGTTCTCTTGGCAGCAATTGGGCTCACTAATGCTTCCAAGTAGTCAGATTGCTTATCCGTACCATCTTTAGTGTTTTACCACTAATTGGTATGTCACCCAGATCATAACACCTTATAACGGTGACCAATACTACTGGTTAAGTGAAGAGTATGTCAGGTTTAACAGAAATCTGATTCCAGCTCAAAGCCTAGTAATGACTAAGGGTTCTTTCACTTGGCTAATCCTGAACTCATTCAGGACTGTCCTAACTCCCACTGTTTCCTTAGAACATGAGTCCTTTCTAAAAGAGCTCTTCTTTCACAGGTACAGCGGGATAGCCAATGAAACGACATTGTTGATCAGGTTCAAGCTACTCATAAGGTTCGGACGAACGCTACATGACCCTGGACTTTTTACGTACAAGTGGGACGATCCCAGCTTTACATTTCAGACAGTGTCTATATAACCTACTTAATCTAAGACGTGGTCGGAATATGGTTTCTATGGTCTGACTGGTTGAATATCAATTCATCTGAAACTAGTTAAAGATGTATCTCAAACATCGAGGATCGAACTATTTCGACCAATGCTCCATCATCTTCCCTAAGACACATTATAACCATTAATGTTCTCAGAAGAGGATATACTGTGAAACATTTTCTCAGTTTATGTTGTCACTCAAATTCTTGTTGATCTTATACTTCCTTTGAAGTCCTTAAACAGTTCAAGGTTTCAATCAATCGCTTATTCTGATAAGCGAAGCCATATTTGTCAAACTAATATGCAAATAATTATGAAGTATAACTAATTGTGTTCCGTTCAAAGACTTGAGCAATACACAGTAACTAGTGTGTCCATTGCTCATAATCTTAATGTCTTTTACATCTCTATCTAAATTTATGACTTTGTTAATTTTGTTCAATATATGTAATCATCACCTGAATCTAAGTCAACTGCTTCCAAAATCATATGGATCTTTGGGTGATTCATTCCTGGCCACAAATGATTTTATTAAGAACTCAATTCACCATGTGACTCTAAGTCAAATGATTCCAAAGTCCTGTCCAACTGGACCTTTGGTTGAATTTATCCTTATAAAATTTACTTTAACAATCATAGAGGACACAATTCATGAATCCAAACAATTTGGATGTGTCAACATTTAAGTTATTACCATTCATGCAATTAACACACTCATACAACATTTCAAGGATAATTTAAACAAACGTGTATTAAAAGAAAATCAACATTTTATAAAAACCAAAATATCCTTGAACAATGTACTATATGACAGATAATGTCGCATGCATCTAATAAGCTAATAACAAGCTCACAATATCTTGACTAAACTCCAAAATTGCATGAGCTTCAGATCCAATCCGAATATGCTCCTATGCAACTATATCCCGCATCCTAAAGAGTCCATGCATACAGAGCATATGTGTAAAACACATCCCGTATCAGGGAATTCAGGATCAGGAGTTCTGAGTTTTAAGATATTCCTGAGTTGCCAAACCGTTCGGCTTCAGAGCATTTTTCCAACTTTCTGTGACTGTGTCCTACCTTATGGATTCCCAGTTTGAGACATCGATGAACCGGTCCAGACGATCTGGATCATTTCTTGATGTGCCTTATTACTAGACTCAATCCTAAAGTTGTTGAATCAATGGAAGTATGCTTCTCCATGAACGACTCATACAGAGTCAACATTGAATGCATTTCCATGATTGTCTTATCTGGTTACCCTTGCTGTGCATCTGGATGAACACACCAGTGAGTCGAGTTTAATGCTCAACTCCTGATTAAAGGGTGACCAAATTTATATAGTTCACCTATGTGTCTCTCAATCTTGAGAACATGTGAACTGGTGCTACTTCCTGCACACTTCAAGCTCTTTGAAGATCTTAGCTCGTCCTTTTTTCAACCAATTTTCAGAACCTTTCCTCGACCAATTGTGCTAACTTATCTGACCCCAGGAATTATAAATCCCTGCGAAACTTGGGCTCAATGATCAATAGCATGAGGCAACGAACTTCCTTGGACTTAATGGTCAAGGGGTCATGCTCATCACAAGCTACTGTGTGATGCCATGCTTTGGGGAGCGGACACTCAATAAGATATGGCTTTCCAACAAAACTAAGAATCATTCTCTATTTGTGAAGCCATACCACATAGTTCAGGCAGTCAGCCTTACCATATGTAACATGTGCTTTCTGAAACTCTCAGAAATGGGTGAAGGAGGAGAAGGAGGAGAACTGACACTATCTTTAGACATTTATAAAATTTTAATTTCTTAGTTTAATTTTAATCCTTCTTAAACAATTACCCAATATATTATTTAACAAGGCTAGGATCCAAAATACCTCAACTATGGTGTGAAGAGGGATGCCGTAATCACAACATAATGGTCGTCAAGGTAGATAGACATTTATCAATTTCAGTCTTATGAAATTCCTAGATCTGTGAGATTCATGTTCAATGGCATGTTTAATCTCGGATATGCTATACTGTTTGTGACTTGGATGCCGAGGATCACAACTAGATGTGAATAACCATGCAAATTAGCTTGGTAACCTCAAAGTCATTTATCATCTCTAATTGATGTGCCGGTTAACCACACATGCTCCATCAACAATGATAAATCATGAGAAACCCATTACCACTCTTTATGAGCCCCTATTAGTGTGTCGGTTAACCACACACGCTCTACTAATGTCTCATAAAGTGTAATGTGCAATTTCATGGATTAGCATCTATTTCACATTTTTCCTAAAGTAACTAGATTTGGGATTTTATAAAACTGTTCAAGTACTTTGATTAATAACACTATACTTTTAATGAGATTAAGCGGTTCTATCAAACCCGTTCGGCTAACGACCCTCCACTGATCAAGAGAGCGGTGGGTGAGAGTGGACACCCATTAGACCGCCAATTTTATAGGCAGTCTTCTTATACGCTCCTTATAGATCAACTTCGTGAATAAAGCCTACTATTGATTTGACTAACCAATTTATCTTATACATATAATATTAACTTTTAATTATAATATATATAAGATATATTTTAAACCTTTTAAAATATTCCTGGTTTATCCATTTAATTTTTCGAAATTAAACAATTAATTAAAAATTAAATTTAAACCTTTAAATGATTTAATTTATCTTTTAATTAAAAAATTTAATTAAATTAATTAAATCCAGATAGGTATAAGATGTATTTTAAACCTTTTAAAATATTCATGGTTTATCTATTTAACTTTTTCGAATTTAAACAATTAACAAAAAATTAAATTTAATCTTTAAATGATTTAATTTATCTTTTAATTAAACAATTAATTAAATTAATTAAATCCTGATAGGTATCACAAATTAATCAAATTAATTTAAACATATCTCAAACCCCCTAAATTTCAAAAAACCAAATAATGGGTTTAAGGTTATCCAATTATTAAATAATCACAGTTACCAAAAATAGAATACCTTCTAAAACCCTAGCAAATTTCGAAAATTACAAGGGGAGGGGCTAGGGTTTCTAAAACCCTAATCGCTGAAATTCAAATGGCCATAATTAGGGTTTATAAGTTTTAAACCCTAAATTTTAGGGAAACGGTGATAGCAATTCAACTAGAACACAACCAAATAACTCTGATACCACTGAAAGGTTTTCTGCAAATCTATGAACTAAAACCCTAAGTTCACATGCAACCTAAATTGGATCTATGTTTTCTAACTTTGAACATATAAATAATTCCTAAAAGGCCAACAGAAAATTGCTAAAGAAATAAATTAGAAAAAACTAACATTTAGGTTTTCTTGGAAGCTAAGCAACACAAGTGTCCTGCCTCAAATGAGATCACACCCAAGCTAGGAGGGAGGTCATGAAATTCTTGAGAGGTAATGTGAGAATTGGCGCAGAAATAAGGTCCCCCAGGGTCCCTATTTATAGGCTCCAGCAGATAATCTGATAAGCCTTTAGAGATAAACATTTTATCTTACAATTCAAACTCTATTTATCTTTATTATAATAATCGAAATTATATATATATATATATATATATATATATATATATATGTATATATATATATATATATATATATATATATATATATATATATATATATATATATGTATATATATATATATATGTATATATATATATATATATATATATATATATATATATATATATATATATATATATCAATTATATAAATTTCGTTGATTATTATCCTGCCAAATATGTCACTTACTCAACTATTAAATAATTACAATTCAGCCTCTGCACATTTAATTAATTAAATTAACCACCAAGTTAAATCCAATTAATTCTAGATTAATTTCTAATTAATTAATATAATTTCTAATTAATGTATTATCACTTTAATATATTAATAAACTATTTATTTTATTTCTATTGATTTATTAATCATATAATAAATCAACCTTTCTCTCTCCTAGAAAATATGTCAAACCACTAGCTATGAGGGCAACCCAAATGGACTTTGCTACTATTAATTAGGTAAATACAAATTATTAGTCATGGCTTAGACACCTAATCCAACAAATAAGTGATTGATTAAAACCTTGGACAGTTTAAGGACTTCAAAGAAGTATAAAGATCAACATGGTCTGAGTGAAAAAACATAAACTGAGAAAATGTTTCACAGTTCATCCTCTTCCAAGAACATTAATAGTTATAATGTGTCTTAGGGAAGAAGATTGAGCATTGGTCGAAATAGTTTGATCCTCGATGTATTAGATACAATTCCAATTAGTTTTCGATAAATTAGTCAGACCACAAAAACCATATTCCGACCACATCTTAGACTAAGAAGGTTGCACTAACACCGGCTGAGGTGTAAAGCTGGGTTTACCCCCACTTATACATAGAAAGTTCAGGGTCATGTAGCGTTCAAAAGAACCTCATGATAAGCCTGAACCTGATTAGTAGTGTTACTTTATTGGTCTTCCCGCAAGTACTAATGGAAGAAGAGTTCTTTTAGAAATGACTCACATTCTAAGGAAACAGTGGGAGCAAGAGTGATCCCTGAAGGAGTTCAAGGATCAGCCATGTGAAAGAACCTATAGTAATCATTAGGGCTTAATCAGGAATCAGATTCTTGTTGAACCTGACATACTCTTTTCTTCGCAGACCATTAATATTAGTCACCGTCATAAAGTGTTATGATTTGGGTGACGTACTGATTAGTGGTAAAACACTAAGATTGGTATGGACAATCAATCATACTACTTGGAAGCATTGGTAAGCCCGGTTGCTGCCAAATAAGAGAACCTAAGGGCGAGACCCGATCTATATGATAATTGACTGATTTTACACTTGGCCTTAGAACCCGTAGGAGAAATTGAATCATCAGAAAAAGGCAACATAGATAGATACGTACCTTCATTCTAAGCTAGAATGGTTGAGTGATGTGATACTCAAAGTCATGTGATTGATTTTTGAAAGACGCTCTTAACAGAACCGAAACAAATCCGAAAGGATATTGTTTGCTGTAAATGCACTTTATGAGTCGTTAGTGGAGCGTGTGTGGTTTACCGGCACACTAAAAGGGACTCATCAAAAGCATGCAGATACAGAAAGGTACAAAGCCTTGAGATTCATCTCACGGGCACCTCGCAAGAGAGGACATTTGGATTCTCAAAATTTGTCAAATGTTTGGATTTTCTAAATAGCCTAAAGGAATCCTCTAATCATGTCAGAAAAGGTTTGGATTTTATGATAGTCTAAAAGAGTCCTATAACCGTGTCAAAGCCAGTGGGAGTGTCGTTGTGATCTGTCTATCAATGTATGTCAGTTACATACCATTTCTAGGAAACGTCTCTTGTCATTACAAAGTGTAATGACTTGGCATTATGAGATGATTCACTATGAAAAGTCTAGAACAGATACAACATACTCAGGTGGTCACAAGCATCTATCAGATAGATGACATCATCAGTGTAGATCCTGCCAGGGTAAGTATGATCTTGATAATATTTAAGATGTATGACTTGGGGAAAAGAGTTTCCTGTCATTACAAAGTGTAATGAACTGGCATGATCTAAAGGAGATACAAGATATTCACGTAGTTACAAACATCTATAGGATAAATGAAATCGTCGGTATAGACCTAGCCATAATGAGTATGATCTTGATAAGATTCAAGATGCATGAGAAAGAGTCTCTGAAAGTCATAACACAGGAATTATAAACAATCCTCAGATTCTAAATAGGTTCGGAATAGAATATATATGATCTCATGAGCTTCTATTAATTGGATCGATCATAAGTGTCATGGACTTATCATGTTGACTTAATGCTTAGAGCATGGTAAGTTGGATTCAGGATACAACATGGCTGAGTATACTAGACGGATTATTTGATTACACGTGAGAAATCATTAAGATATGATTGGGGTGCTTGCTTGCAAACCATTAAAGGTATGAAATTCTAAATTAGTTTTTAGAATATAATTTTAATTATATAACTTTAGTTCTTAGTTATAGATTCAATTGTGAAAACATAGATCCTTATTAGGGTGGATGTGAACTTAAGATTTTTAAGTTCATTGTACGCATAAAACCCATCAGCTTTATCATTCGCCGAGACAATATATATATATATATATATATATATATATATATATATATATATATATATATATATATATATATATATATATATATATATATATATATATATATATATATATATTCGATAGGGCTCTTAGCATTAGAAATATTAAAAATATTGTTAATTAGTTGTGCAATTAAAAATTTTAAAATTTATATTTTTGTAATGACATGTCATTACAAAATGTTTTTAAAAATTGGAAGTAAGCTAATTTCAGTGTCAAATTTTCTCGTTAAAGTTCTATATTAGCAATTGTCTCATGAAATGAAGCAAGCATCAACACAAAAGTAAAATAAGCATATAATAAGCGCTTACTAAATTGTAACGGGTTGACAGAAAAAATTAAACAAGCTTTCAATAAATAATAAATATAAAAAACTGTATGTTCTGATGATAATAAATTAATAACCTTTGTATTGGTTACAAAAAATGCTCTAAGAGTCACTTAAATAAGTTTGAGAAGCAAGCCATCCGTTGACCATAGTCAAAGCTTCTTCAGGCTTGTATAATGCCACTCCATGACCTGCACCCTGCAAAAAGAGACCCCAAAAAAATTTCAAACAAAAATACAAAATACCCTTCCAATAATCATTTGTGTTGTTATTCATAGTTATACTATGAATAAGCTTCCATTATATAATTGCCAATATTATTTTGATATTTTGTGTCGACAAATTACAAAATATACAACCAAACACCGACTCTACCCAAGTGACTTATCAATGTATATGGATACAACAAGTTTAGGGTTTTTGGAGTTAATCTCTTATAAGGGTAATAATATTTATCTTATTTATATATTTAGTCATTTCTGTTTTTTTACACATATATCCATTAAACTTATTTTTTGTACACATTTAGTCATTTATGTTTTTTTGGTACACAAATAACCATTAAACTTGTTTTTTGGCATACACATATGACCATGAAACTTTTAACTTTGTACACATATGACAATTAATATCAATGACTAAATATGTGGTGAAAAAACAAATTTAATGATCATATGTATACAAAAATAACTAAATTTAATGATCATATGTATACAAAAATAACATAAGTGACTAAATGTGTACAAAAAATGAAGTTTAATGGTCATATGTGTAAGAAAGATAAGTAACTAAATATATACATGCAAGTGAAGCCCAGCCTAGCTGGGTGGATGCACCCGGGTTATATACACATGTGGTGGGAGGTCTGGAGTTCGACTCCGAGTAATCCCATGTGGGAGATTTTCCTGGAAGGCGAATTAGGTGGAGGGGAAAGGCCTTTGCGCCTTAGGTAATCGCCAACCGCCCTGGGTTGCGGGGCTGATTATCCTCAGGTGAAACCATATCTATTCGCTGGTTCCAAAAAACTAAATATATACATGAAATAAAGATTATTACTCTTAAGAAATTAACCTGCAAGTTTAACTATGATGTTTCTTACCTTAATAGTTACATATTTTAACGTATATTCACTCCGTGTATACGTCATCTGATATCTACAAAAAACATCGAATTTTCACTTTGCATGATTAGTTCCCAATAATGTCATTTCATGAAGTAAAATATAAATGGAAGGAAAAATATCATGAGTTTTTAATTAAAATATTTCAAAATATTAAACTCACCCTGCGACTTGGTCATGAACGAACCATGGTTCCCATTTCTTCTCAACTGGAAGTTTAAGACTTCTAATCCACCACTCCGTGCCCACGTGTGGAAATGTCATGTCATGATCACCGCTGCAAATTGAATTTTTTTTAAATAGAACATAAAAAAAGCAACTGCAACTTAGGAATCCAAATTATAAGTGTTACAATCCAACATATAGGGCGTGTTCGGCACGCAGCATTTGAGAGCTTTTAGGAGCGTTTAGCTTTTGGGAAAACGCTCGAAAAAATGAAAAAACCTCGTTCGGCAGCAAGAGCTTTTAGCTTTTACTTTTAACAAAACGCTCATAATCCAAAAGCTACTTCATGTAGCTTTTGAGAGCGTTTAGCGTTTAACTTTTGATTTTTATATTATTTTACACTTCTAAAAGCTAACAGGTGCTTTTGCCGAACACTTCTGTAGAAATAAAAGTCACAGCTACCACCTAACCGCTAACCGCTACCAGCATCCAGCTAACCGCTAACCGCTTACAGCTAACCACTACCAGCTACCAGCTAATTTTGCCGAAGACGCCCATAAATAAATGGATTTTGCAAAACGACGACATTTCCTTTGTAATAATGAAACAAAAATCTTATCTCTAAGAGTATTAGTATTACCACATGATCAAATATTGACATTTCTTCTCAAGAAGTTGTTTGTGGATGGGGATAGTACTGAACACATCGTATTTGTAACATGTTGTGTCCTGTTTTCCTAAATCGTAATGAATGCTTTCGTTTTTAATCTCCCAGTTTTCTATTGTTCCCTGTACATGAAAGATATCAATCCCATTATATCAGAAATAAATTCATTAAATAATAACAGAATTCCGTAAGGCATATACATCGAGTTGTTTTTCCGGATTTTTTTTGCAAATCATGTTTTTTTGAATCATCTAATGATTCATTTTGTTGGTTGCTCAAAACAAAATGCAAATAAAGCACTTTTTAAAATTCCCCCCAAACTTTTCCTTCTTATTTGATCTCAAATCAGGATAAGGATCAAATAACAAGGTAAATTTTGGTAAGAAGTGTAAGAAGTGTTTAATTTGTAATACTTTTGACGAACCAACTCAACAAAACATGATTCACAAAAAAAAAAAAAAAAACTTCCGAAAAAACGCCTCGATGATTTATTTTTGTGATGATTTACTAAAATTGTTCGTAGAATGTATAAAAAAATTGGTTTTTAACATATCTAATGATTCATTTTGGTGTTTGGTCAAAAAATATGCAAATAAAGCACTTCTTATACTATTACCAAACTTTTCTTTCTTATTTAATCCGAATTCTATACATATTTATACACACATACGAATATACACACACATACCTCACGAACATGGAGAGCTTTCTGAACATCTTTATTGTTTGCCCAAACTCCAATCAAAAAATACCTAGCTTCCTAAATAAAACAAAACGAACGGTGAAGTCAGTAAAAAAACCATATATATATTTTGGGACAAACTTTGTTTATCAACATATTTTTTATAGAAAACTTACTCGGCAAGTTGGGTCTGTATATGTTGTGTCACACAACGGATCCAATATATTCTCCAAGTTAATCCTGCTTGTGCACTGCAATTGGCAATCTGGAATTAAATTTATGCTAAATAAAAAATCTGTAAAATCTTATTAAAATAATGTGTATACCTCAGTTACCCATTGGAGATTATTCGAACAAAGAACGTTGGCTATATCATTGTTTACATAGTTACCGTTACATGATTGTTTTGTGGACTGAAATACAAAATAAATATTATCAAATGTCAAAATAAAGTTCACAATTCTGGTATAAATTTTTTTTTTATTACCTGATAAATATCGTCTGATATTAATGATAATCGATGCGCAAACTCAAATCTTGAATTAAAATCACCAAACTTGTCGGTTAAAGGGGAAACACTAATTACTCCCTAAAAAAATGGAGAAGACATTAGTTAAAATAATGTACTATATATCGTTTTACTCAAATATATTTGTAAATAGTGTTATAGAGTATGGATATTACTTTAATGTTCAGTTGTGGTTGATTTCCACGTTCATTGCCTACAAAATACAAACATCACAATTAGAATTTTATTAAAATTAAGATCACAGTATGAGAAAAAGAAAGCATGAATAATTCGATAAAAAATTATTTCATATGATCCTAAAATGAAGAAGTTGGTGATTACTAAAAAAAAAAAAAAAAAAAACATTATCTTGACACTCTTTTTGATGCACGTGGTATTAGTGACATTTCGTTTTACTAAGTTTATGGCATTAAATCGCTTATAACTTTTCAAAAAATAGTTTTTTAAAAAATGTTTGAATAAATTTATGTGGGAGAAAAGTTAATAAGTTGATAAGGATATTCTAAAAAATATTTGATTTAGCTTTTATATATATATATATATATATATATATATATATATATATATATATATATATATATATATATATATATATATAATCAAAAAGAGTATATTTGTCATTTTTATATCAAGAAGTCGTAAACTCTTCAAAAAGTCAGGATTTCGTAACTTCTAGGGATGGCAACGGGCCGGTTTTTGGTCATACCGTCCCCGTCCCCATTTAAAAAAATAATCTACGTCCCCGCTTAAAAAACCAAGGGGATTTAATCGGGGATCCCCATCAGGTAATCGGGTAAAACCGCGGGTAATCGGTATCCCCATTTAACTTAAACGGTTAATTAAATGGGTAATGTCCACAGAAAGAAAACTAAAGTTCTAAAGTCCAAAATCCAAATGCATCCAAAATACAACACATTACATAATCAAATCCAAATCACAATTCACAATATTTTTTGGACTGAAATCGACATAATAGATATAAATAGGTAATGAGCTAAGTAAAAACTAAACAAAGTCATATACTATTATACTATATCGGGACGGTTAATCGGGCCGGTTAGTCGGGTATTTGGGCCGGGTAATCGGGGAAAGATACTAATATCATCCCCGTCCACGTCCCCGATATAATTGTTCGGTTTTCCCCGTCCCCGTTTATCGTCCCCGAACCCGGACCATTTATTTCGGTTTTCGGTTTTCCCCATCGGTTTCGGTTTTTTTTGTCATCCCTACTAACTTCTTAAAAATGAATTTTTTAAGTGTTACAAAAAGCTGATTTAAGAAACAATTTTGATTATCTAAACACTCTTTTTAACTTATTGTTTTTTTTATAAATCAATAAACATTTTTGAAAAGTTTACCCTAACACCCTCTTAAAGTGCTTCTTAAGGTAATTTAAGGGTATGCAAATTGGTTCACATGGTCTTTTCTATTAAATTTAAAGACAAGAAAAAGGTCACCGAACTAAGTATTAAATATCAAAATTAAAAATCTATTTTGTAACCTATATCAGAATAATACAAACTGTACGTATAAAATTCATAATTTAGTTTAAAATATGTACGAGAGTGTGTGTGGATTATAGAGCTTTGAAATGCGTACAGATATCTGCAACAATAATGCAAATGTGATGTCACGCGTAGTAGTACTAAGTGTCGGACCTTATGCAACAAATAGTTAATAACTTAATATTTTGTTATTTTTATTATATTGAATTTTTTATACAACAAAAATATATATGAAGTTTTATAATGGTTACCATTGTATACATGCAAAGCAACTTGTGGTACAATAATCCCCATGTATGAAATCCCAGCTACGTAAAACGGATTGCTGAGAAACCTAGGATGTTCCGTAAACCACTGTACAACAAAATCATTTATTCATTTGCACATTAAACAAGGAGATTATAGATTAATTAAACGCTGTGTTTGATTTGTGTTTAACCAGGTCAGGTCAGACCTGGTGTCTGACTTTGTCCGAGTCCGGACGTTATAATGCTAAAAATCACATATAACCGATTACATAAACGTCTGACCGAATCAGCAATAGGATAATGCTTACTGAGTTAAAACTCTTACTCATTCAGGTCTGAAATTATCAAAGACAGTCTAAGTTATCTAACCTTTCGTAGGAAATCATAAGCGTATGAAGCAAGAAGGGTGTCACTGCAAATCGTTGCTTCATATGTTGTAGCATACGCAAACCCTGCACCCGCTGGTGCATCTATGTATAACATATTAGCAACCTAAAAAATTACAGGATTATATTTTAGCATATTTTCATGTTAATTAGCAAATAAAATCAATAGATTAAGAATATTAATCTTTAGAACCATGTTGTAGAGTGAGAATGTGAACCTTTGACCATGGATATGGATTCAACTTCAATGTAATGTTATCTTCTGTGGAAGTTTCAAGATTGAAATTAAGTGGACCTGCAAAAGATGAGGGTTAATTAATGTTATTCGGTAAATATTGACGCATTATATATATATATATATATATATATATATATATATATATATATATATATATATATATATATATATATATATATATATATATTGAACAGTAGTGATATTATTAGACAGGCAAGCGGGAAGCTTGTAAAGAACAAACAACGTACAATCCATACAAGAACCAGTTTAACAGTCCAACTAGCACAAAAACCAAACAACAAACCAAACCAAAAAACAGAAGAAAAGCATAAACAAGAGGACCAAATTTGTCACATGGGAAAATATGTCGAGCAGCACCAAGAACATCAACAAGGGGCGAATTGGCCAAGAAAGAAACAGCAGCACCCGATAACGCATTAGATCAAAATAAGTATTTATGTTTATACATAATACATGGTATTAGAGAAAATTAATAACGGTTTTGATTTTTTAATGACTTAATTCTTAATCTATTGACATGCAGGGACAAAGATGTTATATAAATTAAAGTATAAATATTATCTACAGTTAATTACAAATATATTTTGCCAAAAACTCGGTTTAACTACCAATTTTTTAGATTCGGAAAAACAACTATTTTTTAGTAAAAATTTTAATCGAAGCCATTATTATCAGCTTCCTCAGGTCATAATTGTCGGGTTAAAGATTTTTTTCAAAAATTGATGGTTTAATTAGAACAAATGAAAATTTGATAATTACGGTTGGGTTATGCAGTATGATGTTATCCTTGCATTATGATACTCATATGTAACCACTAAGAGTATACATACACACATACATATATACATATCCATATGTATATACAGAAACAACATGGAAACTCAAACTAATGAAGTTTGGTACATGGCAAAATGTTGATCTTTTTCCTACACTTGGCCGTTTTAAAATTTTGAAGTCCTTACTTTACATTTGAGTCAAGTGGTATGTGGCTTCTTTATCTATTCAATAGTAGTTCTCATTTTATCTCACATTGTTTGGTAGATAAAATGTAAAATCGGTAGAAGTTTTATAGAATGTCAAATGGAGGGAATTAATAGAGGATGCCCTTGAAAGCACTTTATATTGCAGCTAATAGCAATTACCGAAAGATTTATCATTTTTTTTTTTTTTTTTGCCATTCGTACCTCTTTTGGGGGCACATTATATAAATTTTTTTACATAACATCTTAAAATTTTGTCTTTATTCTATTTTGGGAAAGTGGATGTCCACACAATTTTTTTTCACAACACTTTCTATCCTTTTATAGTAATTCTCAAAACAAAACAAATAGTAATTCTCAAAACAAAACAAATATTCTGTATATATACGTTTGTTTATTTCATAAATAATATGAATTTGATGCACATATACAATAAATAAAGCTAAAGACGATTACCAATTTGATACATCATGGAATAAAGTACGGAAGTGCCCGGACCGCCGGTGAGGTAAAGAAGAAGAGGGTCTTCCGACGGGTTTCTGTCAGACTCAACGAAGTAGTAAAATATCTGAACAGCTTCATCTTTTCCGACTCCAATGTATCTTTTGAGTAAACAATTTCACTCATGAGTGATTCGAAACCATAAAAAACAGTGTAAATGTAAACAAACACAAACAAATACCCGGTTTCGAGAGTAAAAGGAAGTTCACCATCAAAACCTGGAAGTCTTTTGATGATTGATCTTGAGTTTGATGAAGTTATGAAAGTTGCAAAGATAATCGAAAGTGAAACCACGATGTATTTTGAATCCATTAGAGAATAGACAAGACGTGAGAAAAGTAGCTGAAGTATTTGATATGTATAGGATTTGTGTGTGTTGGTGGTGAGGCTGCTATAATGAGGAAAGATGGGGTCCTGGTAATGTCGATGAGCAATAAATACAAGTTGGACCACAAAATAAGCTACAGGGAAGGGGTAAAATTGTAAAAGTACTCCAATGAGAATGTAAGAATGGGGTAAAAGTAGAGATAGACGGTAAAAATTAATCCAAATACAATGTGATTTATATTCCACATGTTATTATGGTAAAAGAAATATATACAAGTTGTTTTATGTGGGAAGAAAAGTAAAATTAATTTTGTACAAGTTTCAGCTTACATATTAGTGTGAAATTGGCACGGTACTGAAATTTTTCGTTTATACCGTGTGTCGTATCAACTATAGTTGGTAGACGAATTTAATTACCGGTATCAGACCAAGTATTTGGTACCAATTTATGGCTACCAACAAATTTGATTGTTACATATTGATATTAGTATACACCAAAATTTTTGCTTAATTTATATTTTTATGTTTGCTCTAAGATAAACGTGAACATGAATAGTTTCTTTTAATATTGTTTGCATTAATATAAACTGGCCGTCACTTACTCAATG
Organism: Cichorium intybus; assembly: GCA_023525715.1. Lineage (NCBI taxonomy): Eukaryota > Viridiplantae > Streptophyta > Magnoliopsida > Asterales > Asteraceae > Cichorium > Cichorium intybus. The sequence goes on along the minus strand of CM042013.1, from coordinate 117,564,329 downwards.
TGTTAGTAGTTTGATTATAATATCTAGTGTTGTTTGAAAAAATAATTAGTATCAACGGTTGTTTTAGTAATTCATTTCAGAGTGTGACTTGTTAGTCTTTACTCCTAATTAAAAACATAAAAATATGAGAAATAAAATTTACATATCTATGTATATGTATATGTATATGTATATGTATATGTATATGTGTATATATATATATATATATATATATATATATATATATATATATATATATATATATATATATATATCTTATCCTAATAAATAAGTAACTCAAAGTGTCACATGTCATCTTCTAAGCCTCTTGTACACATGTCATTTTTATAGAATTTCTGATTTTCTCAAAATAAAAATTTGTTTGTCAGTTACTCTAAACTCCTTAATTATCATGTAATTCCTCAATTAAGTGTGGATAATTAATGACTATAATGACATATTATGAATAATCAATTAAGTGTGGGAGAAAAAATTGATTGATTTGAGAAAGAGTAAATATGGCTTTCGAGTTTTTTAGTTATTTTAAAATAGGATTAACCAATCTAAGTTAATGTCAATTAAAGAAATAGTATTGAACTTTGTAAAAAAATTCATTAATAACGTCATATATTTAAAATAAAATGGTTTTCTTAATATATAATTTTATAAATTCGCCAACCAACTAAGATAAAAATGATATGCAGATACAGTGAATTTAGTATGAAATATGACATGTTTTTCAAAAAAATATTAGTCATATAAACCAAACTATTCGCCGGCAATAAACTATTTGCTTAAAGGAAACCATTAACGATTCATTGCTATGAACCTTAAATAAAATCCCTAAATTGTAAATTTGAAAACCTAAACCTAAACTCTAAAAGAAACTACTTACCAAAAGAAACCTTTTGCATATAAGTTGCATCCTCTTTATAATACTACCTTTTTTTTAAACAAGCTGGAGTTTACACATTGACCGTGGTATCACTACAAACAAAATGACATTTAATGACACAGAAAATATGCCACAAAATACCAAGAAAGTGCCACCAAAAGCGCTGCGACTAAAAGTATATAGTGGCACTATTTTATTGTGTCGCTGCAACATTGAATATTTTTCCGAATTATAACATTGTACTCTCATTTTTTTCTATACCTCATGTAAAGTTTACTACTTTCAATAAATTTCTTATGGAAATATTGTTTTTTATGAACATTAACGTTTACATATTCATAATTTATATTCTTTATTTTTATATCTTCCCGTGTAATACACGGGTCTCACAACTACTATATATATATATATATATATATATATATATATATATATATATATATATATATATATATATATATATATATATATATATATATATATATATATATATATATATATATATATATATATATATATATATATATATACCCTAATAAATAAGTAATTCAAAACCACATGTCATCTTCTCACTGAATTTGCCACATGTCATTTTCTTATAATTTTAAATTTCTTAAAAAAAACTAATTGGTTTGAAACTTTCTAACTCCTTAATGATCGGGTTTATTATCATTTAATTTCAAAATTAATTGTTATCATTTAATTTCAAAATTAATTGTTTTTTAATATCATTTTATTTTTTTAGGTGTAGAATGATTTGGGAGATAATAGAGAGACAAATTGACGTCATAATATTTTGAACAACGATTCCAATCATAATAGTGAATTTAATTTTAGTACCGATGACAATCGCATAATCAATTATATTTATCAAAATACAAAGTTGAAATAGTAAAAATAAAAAACAAGATGTCACGATACACAAACAAATTTCTTATGTAAAATTATTAATGTTTAGATATTTTTAATTAATATTTTTTTATATCATCTCGTGTAATACACGAGTCTCACAATTAGTATATGAATTTATTGGTATGTACAACGGTGATATTCAAAATTTTGTATCATTAACGAATATAGTACTACCGGCCAAACATATTGGCTACCAAAGATGTTGGCTATCAATTTTATTAATATAGTTGGTAACATTTTTGTAATAATTATATTGTTATTACAAACAATTTGCTCAAAACTACCTGTTTTACTTTCCCTCCATTTCTATAAAACTCCTACCCGTTTTACTTTCTATCAACCAAACAATGTGAGATAAAATGAGAACTACTATTTGAAGGAATAAAGAAACCACCTACCACTTGACAAGGGATAATCGAAAGAATGTGGGTCCACCAAAGGCTGCAAACTAGTGTTGTTGTTTTTTTTTTTTCTTTTTTTTTCCCACTTTTTATTGCAGCTAATTGCAATTACAGAAAGATTTCTTATCATTTTTTAACTAATCGTCACTCTTTTGGGGACACATTAGTTTTTATATATAAAATTTGGCATTTTTTTTAATTTTTGGTGAATACATGTTCACACATTTTTTCGACTCGTTCTAGTCACCTTTTAGCTGAAGTTTTTAATTTACACTACTCCTTACTTATCGAATGTAATCAAGTATTGGTTAACAATTAAATTAAAGGAGTCAAAATTGTTTGTGTATAGTGCTATATCAAATCAACTCATTACTAAAAAAATATAGAGTGGTACCTTGAAAATATAGAAGACGACATTATATATCATATATGGAATAAATTCTCAAATCATGTGGATAGAAGCTCAAATATGTGGTCGACAGTGGGTCACGAATGAAAAAGTCGAAATTGATCGGTCGAATAAATGGGATGAAAAGGAGCCATCATGTCTACTGACTATAGCACAAAACTGGTACAATGTGAATCATGTGATCAACATAAAAGTATAACGCGAATATTTTACGATATATATGCATATATGTTTGTGTAATGCTTATTCATTTATAAGTATAACTGGTCAGAGTTTATAGAGTTATCTTATAAGTATTGTTAGTATGACCTTGATTATAATTTTGTTACTTGTCATAACATTTGTGTTTATAAAAAATAAAGAGCGAGCAGGAAGCTGGACAATATAGAATATTACAAAACAAACTATAGAAGAAAAAACCAAAATATGCCAAAATTTTAAATATATCGGCACCAAAAAGAAAAAATAAAGAAACCATTACAGCGGACTTAATAGAAACAGCAACACACCGCAACACCAAATCATTTGTTATGTGGAAGTTTTTATTCATACAATGAGGAGTAAACAATAGAAATTATCCATAACGTATGCATTTATTTTTGCTTGGATCCAAGAAAGGGTTTTTTCTCTTATTTTTTGTGTTTATGACAGTGCTTTCTTTTTGGTCCCTCGAGTTCACACGTGTTACTTTTCCCCGGTTAAATGCCACACATGTCCCTCATGTGGTTTATTGGTGTAAATAGCAACCGATTGGTTGTATAAAACAAAATTAAACAAAGAATGAAAATCTAAGAATACACGCGGTTCAGTTGGTTAACAAGCAACGGATTACAACCTGATCTTCAATATACAATGACACATAGTATTTTGTTATTGTTTGTTTTAGGGATAAAGGTGATATTTGGTTACTTAAATTTTGAGTTTATTTAGTAATTTAATTTTGTTAAAGTTTAAAAAAGTCATTTAATTTGTGACTTCTGTTCGGAAATTGTCATTATGACCGATAATAATAGATTTTCATATATTTTTAAGCTATTTAATGTCACTGAACTTCTATTTTTGGCTATATAAGGTTACCGAACGTTTTTGAGACAATAATTAGTCACTGAACTTTTGAAATCGTGTTCATCTGTTTTTATATATTTTTTCATCATTTTTACAACTTCGTTTTTTATTTTGTTTTCATATGTTTTTTACAATTCGTTTTATAATTTTGTTATTTACTTCATTTTTCACATGTTTTTTTTTTCACAATTCGCTTTAATAACTTTATTTTAACTGCATTTTTCAAGTTTTTTTTTCACAATCTATTTTACTATAGTTTTAGTTCGTTTTCATCTATTTTTAAATACATTTTTACAACTTAATTTTTTGAGTAATTACAGTTTTGGTTCCTATGGTTTGGCCGAACTTGTAATAAGAGTCCAACTTTTGAAATTTTATGTTAGTGGTCCCTGTGGTGGCCAAAATCTTGCACTTTTGGTCCCTTGGCCAGGTAAAAAGACCAATTTATCCTTTTAATTTCTTTTTCATTTTTCTTTTAGCCCATTATTCTTTAGTAATTAAAAATCAAAAAAATAATAATAAACCCCAAATCCCCCACCCCATCTGGTCTCTCTCTCTCTCTCTATTCACATTTCTTCTGACCTACTTCTTCGGCAAATACGTCGGTTATCGACTTTATCGTTTCCGATTATCGTCTCCACCCTTTTCGGTAATCAAATACGTCGGTTATCCGGTAATCGACTCCATCACAATTTGCTTTTGAGAAATCGTTCGAATCAATCACAAATTGCATTCGTCATCGTTCCAATCGACTCCATCCTTACCGGTAATCAAATACGACAGTTGTCCTATACAACAACAATTGAAATGAAATAGGCAAACAAATAAACTTAAAACTCTTAAGTTCACATGCAACCTAAAGGATCTATGTTTTCTCTATTGAACATATAAATAAGAACATCTAAAGGAAACCCAATATATAATCAAAATTACTAAAGAGGGTTTCAAGATTACATACATTATTGTTATTATAGCAAATAACAATTATTCCATGTCTCGTTGATTTCCTTGGAAGCAAGCACCACAAGTTTCGTTCCCTAAATGGTTCACACCCAAAAGTCCAAGCAAATATTAATTATCTTAATTATCTTATTAAGAAAAGCTCGCTATAAAGCTTTAGAGAATGATTATAGATTTTGCTTGAGAGAGAAGAGAGAACTCAAGAGAACTGTCTATAGGAATGGGCGGAGAATAAAGTATCAATGGAGGTGTATTTATAGCTTCAAAGGGTGTTAAGGATAAACCTTATTTGAATTCAAACAAGATAAATCTTTTTATATTTGAAACCCTTTTTGGGTGTCCGTGTTGTGCGCATCGCAGCCCTCCTTGCCCGCGGCGCGCGTGTTACTTCGACCATATGTTTTCTATTGTTCAACTATTGAACAATTACAATCCAGCCATTGCCACTTTTAATTAATCCCAAATTGATTCCAATTAATTTTAATTAATTCCAAACTAGTTTCTAATTAATTTATCATCACATAATAAATTAATAAACTATTTGTCTCTCTCTTTCTCTCTCTCTCTCTCTCTTACTATTAACATTAATATCATTTGGACTACTGAGGGCAACCTAAAAGGACTTTGCTACTATCAATTCAAGTATATACTAATTATAGTTATGGGCTTAGACACCTAATCCAACAGTCTCTCACTTGGATAAGTCTAATAACTATAACTGCCAGTATAACTTCTAAACTGATCAGCAAATTGTAGCTTCCAAAAGCTTCTGTCGAACTCTGACCCAGTCAGTTACACGTCCTAAGATAAGTGATCATATAGTCCTCTGTTTTGCAAGATATCATGCGGACATGAGACATGGATTGGAATCAATCTCATTTTCTAAGACTTTGTTTCCCGATCTCTGATTTGTAATGATATATGACTTCTAATCGAACACATCAATTTAGTCCTGGCTGGGCCCAGCACTATAATTCAACACCAAATCACCGATGGGCCCAAGATATCGCTTTTCCCATTAAGGCAAAATGAACGAATAAACTTTGAATCATATGCTTGTATCCTTTACTCATAAAATCATGCATGACAATAAGTTTTATAACATCAAGTTACTGACGCGTTTACGCACTACCAATCGACTTGTAAATTTCAACTCGTATATCTCTTTTCCAAGATCATAAGATATTATCGTCACAGAATTACTTGTGATAGAATCGATGAAGTAATTCTCTGAGCGTGGGTTTATCCATTATTCAAATCCCCATTTTTAAGTATTCATGAACATTACAGCAATACTATTTCTATGTCTAACTCCTTAGACGATCTACAATTTAGTTCATGACAGTCTTGATTCACTACTTACTTCCAAAAGTGTGAGGGACTGCGGAATTTTGAATAATCATATTATTTGGGAAGTAAAACATGCAAAATGAAACACAATATTAAACAATTGACAAATAGCAGTAAACAATACTCATAAATAATTCTCCATTATTTAATCGCCAAAAGTCAATTAAATTTGCTTTGTTACAAGTTTTAAGATAACTATCTAACTACTAAAACTAATATCGTCTCTCAAACCAATGCTCCTAACATGCTGACTGTGCTTGACCCTACTCAGAGCCTTCGTCAAAGGATTTGTAGGGTTATCTTCAGATGATACCCTCTTCACGATGAAGTGACCTTCTTCTACTTTATTTCTGATGTGGTGGTATTGTATGGTCGATATGTCTGGACTTTCCATGATCTCTTGGTTCCTTAGTCAAGGCAACCGCTCCTTCATTATCGCAGAAAAGTTCAATTCGCTACTGAATGGTCAGGACTACTCCGAGGTCACCGATGAAGTTCTTCAGCCAGGCCGCTTCCTTTGATGCTTCACTTGCAGCTATGTACTCTGATTCTCAAGTTGAATCAATCACCGTTTCCTGTTTTGAACTCCTCGAAGTAACCGCTCCACCATTTAGAAGAAACACCCAGCCCGACTAAGACCGAAAGTTGTCTTTATCTGTCTGGAAGTTGGCGTCACTGTACCCAATCACTCTCAACGTATCAGTGCCACTAAGGACTAGAAGCATGTCCTTCGTCCTCGGCAAATACTTGAGAATGTTCTTAACCGCTGTCAAATGAGCTTTACCTGGATTTTCCTGATAGTAACTGACCATGCTCAAAGCAAAAGACACATCAGGGCGAGTACATGTCATAGCATACATGATCGACCCTATTGCCGAAGCATAAGGTACCCAACTGACAACGCCTAGTAATATCAAGTATTTTAGTCATTGTTAGGCCCTATTCTTGGTGAAATTATATCATAGATGTACTGGTATTTCTCAATTTTTGTGCTAGTACGTGTGTGCAAGAAAATGTTAAAAACTGGGACTAAATGTAGAGAAAATGGACGAAGTTTGGATCAAGTCAACATCAGTCGATTAAACACGCGCGCCGTGGGAAAGAAGGCATGCGCATCGCGCCACGTCATAGATCAGGCGATTCAAAAAGCGACAATATGGGGATAAGGTTGTACGCGCGTCAAGACTTTAGGCTTTGCGCGCCTCGGATCGACAGATTTCTCAAGTATAAATAGAGGTCGTTAAGTTGGATTTTGGAGGCAAAGATCAAACCCTAAGGTGGACTTAAGGATTCTTTGACTCAAGTTTCGGAATTTCAGCAACCATTCTTTGTATTTCTTATGTTTTCACTTTTAGTTTAATGTTCTTTAGTTTTAATTAGCTTCTAGCCTAGTGTTTCTGGATTGTTCAACCATTAGCTTTAGTCTAGGGTTATTTATTTTCGAGTTTCAGTACTTTGGATCTTCTGGTTTGGGTTATAATTCAAGTAATCATTCAGTTCATGTTTTTATTGCACTTTTTAGCTTTAATTGTATTTGGATGTGTTTTGAATATGCTATTGGATTGTTTGTTTGCTTCTGGATCGAACCCTAAGGTGGACTTAAGGCTTCTTTGACTTAAGTTTCAGAATTTCAGCAACCATTCTTGGTATTTCTTATGTTTTCACTTTTAGTTTAATTCTCTTTAGTTTTAATTAGCTTCTAGCCTAGTGTTTCTGGATTGTTCAGACCAGTAGCTTTAGTCTAGGGTTATTTATTTTCGAGTTTCAGTACATTGGATCTTCTGTTTTGGGTTATAATTCAAGTAATCATTCAGTTCATGTTTTTATTGCACTTTTTAGCTTTAATTGTGTTTGGATGTGTTTTGAATGCTATTAGATTGTTTGTTTGCTTCTGGATTCTGAATTTGGTTTCCTATTTCAGTAAGTAATCACAGTTTATGATTGGATTTGGTTTATGTTAGTTTATGTTTGAGTTGGATTTTGGAACTTGTTTTGGAATTGTGTTTTTGTGTGATTTTTGGAAAAGTAGAGTTAGTCCCTCTAGCTGTAGCATGACACTACAGTTGGTAAGCTATCGTCCTATCTTGACCACCAAACTCCCTTGGATCGACCCTTGCTACCCTACTAGTTTGTGTGAGGTGTATGTTCTTATTTTTGACCGCATAACGACCCCTGCGCTGTCAAATTTTGGCGTCATTGCCGGGAAGTTGTGAGCTTAGGATAAGACGATCTGTAGGGAGTTGTTTTCTGATTTTTGGATTTAGTTTTGCTAGTTGAGTTTAGTTAGTAATTTCATTTTGGTCTTGGTGGTCGTTTTGCATTAGTGCATGCGTACCCGTCGGGGTGGGCATATATCACCGTTGCTTTTTGACTCTGAAATCGATCGAACCGCGCGCAATAACCGTGCACGTAGGTGTTTTATTAATATGCGTCCTAGTAGTGTAGTTATAGAAGATGTTACCAATGAGCCCTTGGGCGAGGTAACGGGGTAGCACCAATTATACCCCCCCAGTTTCTGAATTTCATGTGGGAAGCACAAGTGCTAGTGGTGGTGCGGTTTCAGCCCCCATACCAGTACCATCATGCACTCAGCCTGTAGTCCAACCTTTAAGCCAACCTATGACCAACCTGCTAGGAAATCCCGTGTCTACTACGATGGCTTAGGAGCACCGACCCGAGATGGCAACCCATTACCGCGACAGCAGATACCGGTTTCACAATCACAACTGTCACAACCATTACCATCACAATACCAGCAACCCATTTTTAAACCATAACTAGTTATTCAACCTATACCACCACAGACCCAAACCCAACCACAACCTCAAATTCAAGCTCAACAGCCACAGTACCAGTACCAAGAAGTAGACCCAGTTTATGATGAGGAAGACGTGAACTGGATGCCTTATCATCCAGTTCAGCCACAGCAACAATGGAGCCGAGGTCGGGGACCTCCGAGCAGATTTCAACAACCCTATGCAGTCAATAGCGCGCTTTAGCGACGCTATAGCGTTGCTATAGCGTATAGTGCCCTCGACCGCAATAAAAACTCACTTAGCGTTTCAGTTTAGCGATTTCGCTATTAGCGACGCTAAACACCGCTATTTTGCGTTATTTGCCCAACCGCAATAGAAATAATAGCGCGCTATTAAATTTTTTTAATACTCTTGACTTAACCAATTAAATCGAAGATTTTACCCGGTTGTAAAAGGTTTGAGTGAATTGCTTTGGCACCAATGACAGCTATTTATAACCACAAGTATGTCCTTTGTTTCTTTGCTGAGTCGATGTGGGAGGAACTTTTATAACCACAAGTGACCATCTTCTTCTCCGTCTTTGCAATTGAAACGCCGATCATCGCTGGTTCCATCTTCGAGTTCCATCTTCGATTTCCAGGTTCGATTTCCGATCATCGCTGGTTCCGTCTTTGCAATTGAAACGCCGACCATCTTCTTCTCCAGGTTCGATTTCCGATTATGTACTCGGCGATTACATACATCTTCGATTTCCGATTAAAAACCCAATCACAAGTCGGTAAAGCAAATTCCAGGTTCGAAAATCAGACGTCGATTGAAGCAAAGGAATGTAAATCAAGGTCCGATTATAAACCCAATCGCTGGTTCCATCTTTGATTGCTGACTGATTCTAGGTTATTCCGGGAATCTCTACTTCATTCTAGGTTCGATTAAGCATCGATTACGGTATCAGGTCACGATTGATTGCAGGTTAGACATTCGATTACGGTATCAGGTCATCGATTACGGTATCAGGCTTGATTGATTGCAGGTTATAACTTAGGTTCCATTAAGTTGATTGTTGTATCAGTCTTTGTGAGTTCTCGACAAACGCAAACGATTGATTGTTGGTTCTATTTCAGGTTCTATTTCTCCGATACAATTGCAGGTTCAATTTCTCCGATTGATTGCTGGTTCAATTTCAGGTTCAAATTTTCCGATTGATTGCTGGTTCAATTTCAAGTTCAAGTTCAAATGGTCTGATTTGATTGAAGCTATCTTTAATTGTAGGTTCAAATGGTTACACACCAAGTGCTTGATAAATTGCTCATACACACCAAGTTCTTGATAAATTACTCAAGAGAATCACAATTGGATACTTTCAATGGAAGCCATGGAAGCCTTAGTCTAAGTGATTTTTTAGTGATACTGATTAAAATTGATTACATTCCGATTAAAATTGTATGTTGATTACATTCCGATTAAAATTGTATGTTGGATTAGTTATAGCTATGAGATTAATGTTTGTATTATTGATGACATTTTATATTGTATATGGGGATGTTCTAATATAGAAATTATGTGTAATATAAAAAAACGCTATATCGCCGCTATACCACCGCGATAATCGCTATTTCAAATAGCGACAGTGAGCGCTATTTGATTTTTCACCGCTTTAACTGCATAGCAACAACCACAACAACAATACGGGCATCAATTCTACAACAATAAGCATCATAACGGTAACTTTGTTCCACCTCTATATTTTGCTCAACCGAGGGGGTAATCGGTTGCATCACACTTCCAATCCAGGAAGTATGATGATGCTTCGCCCATATACTTTCTTGAGAATGTTGAAAATCAAGTAGCAATTAGGGGCCAACTTCTAGGCATATTACCTAAATTTAGGTGTTATAAATAAGATGATCCTTATAATCACCTTTACGAATTTCTAGCCATTGCCAATACGAACACCCCTAGAAATACAAATAGGAATACCTTTAGGTTAAGATTATTTCCCTTTACTTTAAAGGACAAAGCCAAATATTGGTTTACTTCATTACAACCTAATAGTATTACTACTTGGGAAAAATTGAAAGCCAAATTTCTGCAAGAATTCTATCCTGCTAGCAAGACCATGGAGATCAGGCGAGCCATTCAGGACTTCCAACAGAAGCCAGGAGAAGCATTCCATGATGCGTTTGATAGATTAAAAGAGCTTCTGAGATCTTGCCCACATCATGATGTGCCGCGGTGGCAGCTGGTGAATATATTTTTCGACGGGTAGACCTAACAAACCAGGCCATGATTAATGCATCATCTAGCGAAACAATAATGATGTAGGAGCCGGATGACGCCTGGAGATTCTTGGAACAACTCAGCAATGGATCGAAAGCAAATTTTTCTGCCAGTAAGCCTGTGAGTACAGCTACAGTAGTAGGTGTAGATGCTGACTGGAAGAAGGAAGTGAAGAAGGAGATTGGAGAGTTAAATAGGAAATTCGATAGGTTGATGTCTACTTTGCAAAATGGATCACAGAATCAGCAACAGGGAAATCAACAATGACAAAGGACGCAGGAAGTTAATCAAGCTCACGGTCAAGGTCAATGACAGTATAATAATGGACGACCTTACAGGTCTTATAACCAAGGAACTCAAAATTTCAACAATCAGTCTTATAACAATAGACCGAACAACTACCAAGGACAGCCCTCAAATCAACCTAGACAATTTCAGCCTAGGAATAACGGTGGTCCCAATGGGAGTAATAACAGCAATAGGGGGCCGGCCAACGTTAGAAACAATGCCCCGGAAAGCCAGGAGAACATGATTGCCAAAATGTACGAGCTTGTGAATGGTAGTCAGTAGCAAACCCAAGCGAATGCCAAAGCTATTGCAATATGGAAAGGAAAATAACTTATATGGTTGAGGATCAACGGAAACGAGACAGTGGCAAATTACCAAGCAGTATAGAGATGAACCCAAAACATACACAAAGGGCAGGAAAAGAGCATGTTAATGCTGTTTGAGACTGAATGGAGAAAGGTCCCGGAGGAGGATTTGGTAGAAAAGGAAGGTGAAAGTAAGATTGAAGATATTAAGGATAAGAGTGAGGAAGGTGACTAAGTTAAGGAGGACAATGAAGTCCAGAAGGATGAGCAACCAGTTGTAGCTGGTGTTAAGTAGAAGAAGAAGGATAAGATGGTGAAAAAGAAGCAGGAGGTGCCTATCATGCCAAATGGGCCATCAATAAACCAGCCTCTATGGGAAAAATTGAAGAATGCGCCAGAGGATACGAAGATTCTTCAGGAGATGTGTAAAAAGAATAAGAAGTTCAAATTGCCAACACCAGAAATGGTGAGATTGTCTGTCAAAGCAAGCGAGGCTCTGTTGGGAACATTGCCTAAGAAAGAAAGGGACCCTGGTTCACTGTTGATCACTGTCACGGTGGGTGATGTTATCATTAGGAACACCTTGCTGGATCTAGGAGCAAGTGTCAATGTGCTGCCATGATACCTTTATGATAAGTATAAAAATGAGGAGCTGGAACCTGCAAAAACAGTGTTACAGTTGGCGGATCAGTCGACAAAGGTTTCTCGGGGTAAGCTGACAAACGTGATCGTCAAGGCCGGTGACTTCTTTTATCCTGTATATTTTCTGGTGATGGAGTTCGAGAGTTTGGAAGACGTGCCAGTGTTAATTTTGGGACGTCTATTTTTAGCCACAGCTAGGCTGTAATAGATTGTAAGACTGGAGACATGGACATCTCTTTCGGGATAAGGAAACGTAGGCTGAATATGTTTGGATGCGCGATATCGTTGCCACCGGGGTATGATGACAAGTATTTAAACAACAGACCGCTTATGGCACCAAGGGCAAAAGATAAAGGTAAGAATCAGGTACAAGGAAATGGGAGCGATGAAGAAGAGATCCTGTGGGAAGCGAAAAGACATCCATTGGCAACAGTGGACAAGATACAGCTGTTGGATATGCTCGAAATGATGGAGTTAAAGCACCAGCAATATGAGAAGGACAAACGGTGTAGGGAGGCAAAAGTCTTCCAGATTCTGAATGCTCAACAACAATGGATAAGTCAAGTGAGCGATCGAATGACACAACTTACAACATTACTAGCAACATTGGTCCATGACTTTGCACCTGAGATGAAAAGGATGATGCCACTAGAAGAAAGGGAGGAATAATGAGCAGCACGTCTGGCTGAAGACGTTAAACTTAGCGCTTGTTGGGAGGCAACCCATCTGTAAATAGGTTAGGTATAGTGTTTTTTAGGAAATATTATCATCTTCATTGCAGGCATTCATGGTACAAGGCAAGTGTGGGGTCAAATGAAGAACTTTGAAGGATTTAGAAGGCATGACGCGGGATGGAGTAAAGCGCGATGCAGATTCGCAATGTAACCCGATGCGTAGGGGTTAAATTGGACACGCGCGACGCGGATTACATCTACGCGCGTCACGGAATTTGATCAGACGGAAACCGCCTTTATAAGGTACGTCTCCCTCATCGCACCACATACAAACACATACGATGCACAGAGACAGAGCACCCACGATCACTCGATTTTTCTTGTTTTTCATACATTCTAGTGTATCCACTACTATGGTATGTCTTCTAGAACTCGTTATTTCAAGTTATTATGTGCATTCGGAGTGTGAAATTGATTGAAATAGTGAAAACTAGAAAACTTAGAAAATCGGCAATGCTGGCTCGTAGGGTGTTGTGTTTGCAAATTCCTCACCCTAGAGGGGCTAGTCGATAGTTAGGCTACCTTGTCGATGCTTGGATTGAGTTTAAACAGGTTAATTCATGGAACTTCTTGGGATTTTTCGCACCAGACATACGGCGCGACGCGCCGTGTTCTTGAGCCGCGTTGCGCATGTCTGTGTGATGTTAGGGACTGCTTCTGCAGAATATTTTGTGTGACTTTTGTGCAAATGGCATTCAGGGAGGATCACCCATTTCTCCGATTTCCAGAGATGTTGGACGATACTCCACGATACGAGGCTCGACTCGAGGAGCTTAGTTCCCGATCGGTCCTTGCTGCCATTCAGTTGGATCGAGCGATTCTAGACCAAGCGGGACTTTGGGCGGAGATTTTGCCATACCTACCCAGCACCTAGACTGACGGGGAGCATAACTTTACTTGCCGGGGCTAGGACAGGCGCATGGCTACTGCTGAGGATGTGGTGTACAAGGATCTCGTGCTCGAGTTCCTTTCGACTTGCCGATACATGTCGACATCAGACGAGCCACCAGCCCAGATGGTCCGATTCAGGCTAGGAGGAGAGAGTTGGGAGTGTAACCTCCACGAGTTTGGCAGACGTACTAGGATTTATACGGAGCGGGAGTTGAGGAGCCTTCATTTTGCACCCTTCCTCCGTGCTTGAATCATGGGACAGCCTCAGAAGGAGGCTAACGCAGTTATTTGGGCATAATGTCCAATGTTATGTTCGAGGCCGGGTCGGCCAAGGAGAGCCAGCTCCGCGACCCACTCCATCGGTTGATGCATCGTATCGAATCCACTTCTGTCAGGCAAAAGCGGGGATGCAAGAAGGTTTTTGGGGAGGACATGACCTACATGTAGGCATCTCCGATGCCAGCATGTTCCTTAACCTGCCTTAAGCACTGGCGGTTTCATTGACAACCCGTGCAGCGTGCGTATCTGACAGAAGCCCCATGACTAGTGGACACTTCATCACCCGCCTGGCACGATCTTACGGCATTTTGACAGGTGAGGCGATGGCGAGCATGAAAGCGACACCACCCTCCAGGACATCGATCAGTTACCTGGAGAACATGAGGCTTATTCAGCAGCCGCATGCGGGTGTTATTTTGCGGATGCTGACGGAGGCGGCAGAGGGTCCCCAGCCACCACCACCGCAGTTAGCAGACGTGTTGACTGCCATACGAGATTTGGGCGAGAGGATGACGGTGTTGGAGGAGCAGCAGGTGTGTATTGGGGAGGCACTACTTGAGGTGCTTTCTCAGTCTGGACGACCCCCGTGGCCTTTCCCTGCCAGAGCCTACGACGATGAGGCTGGTCTATCTGGGACTTAGCACGATCATTGATGTATTTTTCTTTTTATCTTTTGAAACATTGTACAAAACTTATTACTATCTTTTGCTTTATCTTTGTGTTGTTTTTTTTCATTTAATGTGTTTGTGAGTGTTGCATGTGAATACCAAATGGAGTCTACTGCGGAGTTGTTTCAAGCAAGTGTGGGGTCATTATACCCCTACACTTGCCATTTCACCGACGTGTTTACTGTTGTGCCACAACTCCTGAAAATCTGAATCGTGAGAAGTTCGTGTTTTTGTATCCCGTGACAATCGAGTTCCATCAAGCTGTCTACCGTCTAAAGGGGTAACTCTTTCTCCATTATTCTAGAATAATTTTATGTACAACGGGGACGTTGTACGGTTTTAAGTGTGGGGTGTAGACAGTCGAAAGAGTGTTTTTGAAATTTTTGCGGGAAATGAGTTATTTTTCAATTTTTTTAGCAATTTTTCAAAATTTTTAAGATATTGTAATTTTGAAACGAATAGTTTTGAATGTTAGCATTGGTATTTTTCAAGAAATACTGTTTAGTTGTTATCATGCTATCTGTTTAGTCAAATAAGTTGAGTTTTAGGAATTAGAAAATTCAAGATTTGGGATATTTTAGGATTGAAATTTAGGAAAGAACTGTCAATCAGTGGCCTTTGTTGTTCGAGCCGGTAGTTCTGAAACTGGTGGCCTCGAAAAAGGCACTTATGCACCTTACCACCTAAGATCGTCTGGTTTGGGATAGTATTTATGAAAGCTCGTTACACAGACAACATCAAAAGTCATGGACAATTCTTTAATGTCCTTTAGAATCTGAATGAGTACGTATACTCTTTGTGGACAGAAATTTTGTAATCAAGGGTTCTTTAGAAAGTCATGAATTTCAAAGGATATTCTGGTCAGTTTTATCAAAATCATTTTCAATCTAATTCTGGAAACAATAAACTTTGAAATTGAACACGTTCAAAAATGTTTGAGTCTTTGTTAAAATCTGTTAAAAACTCTCTTGCTTGGGGACAAGCACGGCACAAGTGTGGGATGTTTGACAATGCCTAGTAATATCAAGTATTTTAGTCGTTGTTAGGCCCTATTCTTGGTGAAATTATATCATAGATGTACTGGTATTTCTCACTTTTTGTGCTAGTGCTTGTGTGGAAGAAAATGTCAAAAACAGGGACTAAATGCAGACAAACTGGAAGAAGTTTGGATCAAGTCAATATCAATCGATTAAACACGTATGCTGTGGGAAAGAAGGCATGCGCATCGCGCCACGTCATAGATCAGGCGATTCAAAAAGCGAAAAAACGTGGATAAGTCTATACGCGAGTCGCGGCTTTAGGCTTTGCGCGCCGCGGATCGACAAATTTCTCAAGTATAAATAGAGGCCGTTAGGTCGGATTTGGAGGCGAAGATCGAACCTTAAGGTGGACTTAAGGCTTCTTTGACTCAAGTTTTGGAATTTCAGCAACCATTCTTGGTATTTCTTATGCTTTCACTTTTAGTTTAATGTTCTTTAGTTTCAATTAGCTTCTAGCCTAGTGTTTCTGGATTGTTCAGACCAGTAGCTTTAGTCTAGGGTTATTTATTTTCGAGTTTTAGTACATTGGATCTTCTGTTTTGGGTTATAATCAGTGTTGCAAAAGACGCTAGGCGCTCCCAGGTCAGTGGACTAGCGAGTAGCGATTACTCAGCTAGGCGGCGAGTACTCGGACGAGTACTCGGATAACGTAAATTATAAAGAAATTAATTTTTGGTAAATTATATATATGAAAAATATTATAAGTTCATTAGATTTATAACAAAATATATGAATATCAATTAATTTAGAGGTTTATTTTCATTTTTTTCAGTCAACAAACCGAGTATAAGGTTTGACCGAGGAATTTTCGAGTAAATCCGAGGAATTTTCGAGGAAATCCGAGGAATTTCCGAGGAATTCCGAGTAATAGCTTGTCCGATTTATTAGACCGATTCTTGAAAAATCACCAAGGTACCTAGCCGAGTCCGAGTACTCGGCTGAGTCGGCCGAGTTTTGCAACACTGGTTATAATTCAAGTAATCATTCGGTTCATGTTTTATTGGACTTTTTAGCTTTAATTGTGTTTGGATGTGTTTTGAATGCTATTGAATTGTTTGTTTGCTTCTAGATTCTGAATTTGGTTTCTGATTTCAGTAAGTAATCATAGTTTAGGATTGGATTTGGTTTATGTTAGTTTATGTTTGAATTGGATTTTGGAACTTGTTTTGGAATTGTGTTTTTGTGTGATTTTTGGAAAGTAGAGTTAGTCCCTCTGGCTGTAGCGTGATACTATAGTTGGTAAGCTATCGTCCTATCTTGACCACCAAACTCCCTTGAATCGACCCTTTTTACCATTATACTAGTGTGTGTGAGGTTTATTTTCTTATTTTTGACCGCATAACGACCCCTGTGCTGTCACCAACTCATATCAGCTATCTCTTCATTTGTACTAGGACTTTGAGTCTTACTCAATTTGGCATTACTCTGGATAGGTAGCTCTCCTTTCTTGGAATTTTCCATACTAAACCTCTTTAGTAGTTTATCTAAGTATGTACTTTGACTAAGTCCAATTATTCTCTTCTTTCTGTCTCTCAAAATCCATATCTCGAGAATATTGGCTGCTTGTCCAAGGTCTTTCATGGAAAAACACTTTCCAAGCCAAGACTTAACTTTTTGAAAGGTTGGTATGTCGTTTCCCATGAGCAATATGTCATCAACATATAGTACCAAATAAGTCACTATACTCCCACTAGCCTTGATATACACGCATGACTCATCTTCATTCCTAGAGAAACCACACTCTTTGACTTTCTTATGGAAGCAAAGATTCCAACAGCGAGACGCTTGTTTCAATCCATAGATGGATTTCTCAAGCTTACACACTCTATTGGCACAAAAAGTGAGCGATATTAGTCTTTTCATAACAATAAACTAACTAAAATCTGGCTCAATAACGCATATAATGTCTAACATTACTATGCGTTATCACCTACCCGTTTTACTTTCTATCAACCAAACAATGTGAGATCAAATGAGAATTATTATTTGAAGGAATAAGGAAACCATCTACCACTTGATAAGGGACAATCGAAAGAATATGGGTCCAGCCAATGTTTCAAAATCCTGGCTTTTAGTTGCCCTGTGTGGTGACCGGGTCACTAGTCAACCGATCCAACCGGTTTAACCCGGTTATTACCATTTTCATACATTTTATATTTTTCAGTATAATTATATATTTATAAATCATAAACAATGTAACTTCACATCTTTTGTACCAAAAAATATATTTTGTCAAGTATCTATTGGAAAATTTTACTAAATTTTGATGAACCGACGATGAACTAGTTTTAAAATTTTGAGACTTGAACTCTTTAACTAAGTTTTAAAGCCCAAATTCTAATTTTTTTGTTTCAACCGCGGGCAACCCAGTTTCGGGTCACCGGTCCAACTGGTTTTTTGAGGAAATTGGCCGGTTCAATCAGAGTTGAAATTAGGAAAAACTCGGTCATAATTGACCCGCTCCCTTCACCGGTTTGTCTCTTGAACGCAACTCAACTCCAACAAAACCTGCTCCATTTTGGCTGTCGCACAATCTTGATGCACACACATCTTCCCCATATCGTGTTCACCTCGAGGGTGAGTATGTCGCATGTGCAGATTTGGTTGGGGATAATCTCGTCGGCTCTAAACAATGTCGACGGTATATGCAAGCTTCCCGTCGACGGCGACTTCTTTGCGATCTTTGTGTTGCTGTCTGTCGCTTCTTTTTCAATGGCTCCATTTGGCGAGATGGTAAACAGAATATAATGGTAACGTGTGGTAAACTGAACTTTATCAGGGTAAGCAAGTTCTCCAAATGAAACATAGAAGGGAATATATAGGGCCGGCTAGCATGTAGGCAAGTTTGTCCCTTAAGTTTCACTTTCTTCAAGTCCATGTCATCTTGTACAATGGGTTTTCTGGCCACATCATCATATAGCAACCGGATATATCAAATGAGGTGACCTCATAAACAAGTTAATATGAAGTTCATACCCCTAGGAAGCAAAAAAAAAGTTCAGGGACCTTATAAAAGTGAACCTGAAACATTGTTGGGATGCAGTGTCATTTTTGCCTAAAATTATTATGATTCACGATAAATATTTATCTCTAACTACACAATCTGAATAGTCTCTTCCTCAGAATTATGGATGCATTAAATTAACTATCTCATGCGTACTTTGAGTATTTACTAATTTGTTACTTTACACATATAGAAACGATGAATGTTTATTTATATTTTTAGAGAATGAGTAGTTAGAAAAACACTTACAAATAAGGGTTATTGATTTTTAAATACCATAGAATATATATTGGGTTTTTGTTGTGTAAGTTTCTGATTTTAATGTTTTAGTTTCTTTTTTCTAGTAATGTTTAGTTTAAAATGTATATGTTTATTTTTAATCAAGAAAGCAATTTGAATAAAACACTAATGTGGGCAATTTGTAATACATATTAATCATGTAGATAATTTTAAAATAATAATAACGTCATAAATAACAAATGGCGATATTTAACAAAATCTATGTACTTTTTTAATTTGAAATATATGATTATTTTGAAATAAATAAATAAATAAAGTAAGAAATAGATTAAAATATTTATATTATATGTTACAAACTTTATGTCAGTTTTACATGCTCCCAACAAAACAAAAAAAAAAACCATAATATAAGAAATTTGTAATACATTTATAACTTGCATATAATTAAAAAAAAGAATATTAACCTTTTATATATATGTATTGTTTTTAATTTGTAATATATTACTAAAAATATAAAGAAAGAAACTATAGAGTAATTGAAAACTTTTTTATTAATTTGTAATAATAAAATAAATTAAAAATGATATTTGTTATTTTTTATTCACCGTTGTAATAACCGATAAAAATAACTAAAACAAATATGTCATTATTAAATTTAAAGTAATAGTTTTATTTTCACCATTTTTACAAGTTCATCAAAATAATAAATATTAAAATTCAAGTAAAAAACATTAATTTAATTTTGGATCAACAAAACCAATATTGAATCCAAAACATCATTTTATATAAAAGAATTACATAATATACCTTTGAATCTTCTAAATTTGTTACATTGAACATGTCAATGAATGTAATTAAGCAAACTAAAGAGTAATTGAAAAGTTTTATACTAATTTGTAGTAACAAAATAATTAAAAACGATGATATCGTTCATCATTCCCTATGACATTTGTTATTTTTTTATTTTCTATTGTAATCACCAATAAAAATAATAAAACGAACATCTTATTTGTTGGGCCCTATTTTGGTGGTTTATGCTTTATTACTTGTTTTGATTACATTTGCGCTTGCTTAGTTAGATATGTGTTTGGGCTAATCTTGTAATGGGCTTGTTAATTACTGGATTGTATAAATAGCTCTAGAGTTGGCGTGTTTAGGGTGGATTAGCCGAACACCCTTGGGGACACTTCAAGAAATCATGGAATGCATGTGTATGGGTGATGATTGTACCAACCTTTCAAGTTAATTAGTTGAAGTGCATTTGATCATCTTTTGTGTTTTCTACTTCATCGTTTATATTTTCTCAACTGTGATTCAATTGGTTTTCCGTACCAATTGAATGGTTTTATGATTGATATTGTTCTTGGCAAATATTGGGACTTATAATTGGTATCTGAGCTTGAAAACAATTTTTTTTGTTTTGATATCAATCATTTTTCAAAGAATAGTATAAATTTTAAGGTTCTTGGTGTGTTAATCAATTTTCTCATGTTCATCGAGTTCATATTTTCTTCTTGGTGTTCATCGGAATCTATTGGTGGAATTGTCTTTCAAAATCCTTCAAATTAAGGAAATACCACTTTTAATGGTTGTTCGGTGGACAATTGAGGTTCCTCGGTGCATTCTCAAAAGAAAATCGGCGGGATAAAGAGGTTTCTCGGTCAAACCTTTAGGTCAAAAGAGTTCTTCGGTTACATTGGAGTTAAAAGGGATTCTTTAGTCAAACATTGGTCAAAAGTAGGGTTCTTTGGTCCTTTATCAACCGAACAACCAGTTTCTCGGTCATCCTCACCGAACAACTAGGTGACTCAGTCAACTTGGTCAAAAATTAGTTGTTCGGTCAACCCAAGGGTTCCTCGGTCAACGCAGTCAAATATTGATTTCTCAAGAGTTCAACCTGGTCAAATAAAGGGTTCTTCGACTGACTTCTCAATTTACATTTAAAATTAACATTTAAAATTAATTTTTTAAATCGCAAAATGACCACCGAAACAAAATATTTGTTTAAAAATTCATGCTGTTTGGAATGTGAAACGAAAATTAACAAATATCGCGAAACCAACGAAAACCTTGTAAGGGAAATTTTCGAACTTGAAAATTTAAATTATAATCTTAAGAAGAAAATTAAACATTTACAAGAAAAACTGGAGGCAAAGATAAATGACTTCAAAGTTTTACAGGACGATTATAGTACTAAAAATTGCTTTATCAAAATGGCTAATGAAGACATTGTCAAACTAACTATCAAGCATGACTCTTTGAAAGCCAAAGCTCAAGATAAAGAGTTTGTTTTCAAAAAATTCGAAGGGTCAAGCATGATAGTCGAGTCAATGATAGAGTCTCAGCTCAAATGGGAAGAAAATCAGGGTCTTGGGTACAAAAGTCTTCCACCTCCGTTTAAATATAATTGTACTCCATCCTTCGATATAAATGACATTTTTGTCCCTAAAAAATCCAGCCAAGTTGAGAAGGATGTGCTAGAAGTTTCAGATGAATTTGTTGAGTGTGCAGGAACTGAAAATTCTTCAGATACTACACCTGCTGGTTGTTCAACAAGAAATGATGATGCTGTCAGAAATTCAAATGATCTGTCCTCTAATATGCACCAGTCAAAGAAACATATAAAACATACAACAATACATACATGTAGCTGTGGACACTCTCAAAACCATCAACCTATGGATCAGGCTACATGTAATACCGTAATTTTAATTTATGGTAGAGTTATTTTAATTTTTGATATAAACAAGATTAGATGAGTTAAAACACGAGTTAAGATGTTTAGAAACCTATCTATGAGAAGTAGGATGTTAAAAAGGGTAAAAGAAACAACTTGGGGTTCTTGAAAGGTCAAACCGGGTCGAGCTTTAAGATACGGGTCGAGTTGGGTTGAAATGAAAATGGAAAAAGCGTAACCCGGGTCGTGTTAAGGAACCCGAGTTGTATTCGACAAAACCCAGGTCGGGTTGGAGAAGCCCGGACCGTGCTGCGCCTTGGACTGAAAAACGTGACTTCCGTAAATAGACCTGGGCCGGGTTTGGCAACCGGGGTCGGGTTACGGTGCAGATTCCCTTTTATTATGCAGAAAACCCCATTTCAAGCAAAAATCCTTCTTTTTGACTTTGAGAGCAAATAATGGCGATTTTGGGTCAAATTAAAGCCGGAGATTTGTAGGAAAGCGTAAAGTGATGCGGATCTAACCCCGTAAACGTGGTGTTGCTCGAGGTGAGTGATTTCTTCGTTTTGGGGGGTTTTGAAACCCTAACTTTGATTTCGTGATTTTGTTATATATTGTTATATATGTTGATAGTAGATTGTTAGTGAATGCCTTTAGAGTTATTAGTGAAAGTATTGTCGAGTTTCTACGGTTGAATGAGTAGAACCACGGAATTGGGGGTTTCAGTTAATATAGAGTTGATATTTACCGTTTATACTCCTTTTTCATCTTTTGATTTATACATCTTTGAGATAGATGTTATTGAAATGATTGTGGATGTTGGAGAATTGATTTGGACTATGGTGATGTAACCAAGTCTAGCGAACAGGAGCCCGATACGCGTAAATTGGGGGTTCCATATACTAAAATGATATCAGATGAGTACTTTCTAATACTTGAGTGGAGTTACAATTGTTTTATGCAGAGTATATATAAATATATGTTTATATATTCCTATATGTTATGTTATTTTATGAGACTAAGTGATGGAGTGATATTGTCATCATGGATAATGATTGATGAGTTGAATATAAATAATGATTAATAGAGAAGAATAGATATTAGCGTGACTGAGGTAACGTGTTCTTACATTGATTAT
This sequence comes from Cichorium intybus, assembly GCA_023525715.1. Lineage (NCBI taxonomy): Eukaryota > Viridiplantae > Streptophyta > Magnoliopsida > Asterales > Asteraceae > Cichorium > Cichorium intybus. The sequence continues at coordinate 117,541,419 of CM042013.1, read as the reverse complement.
TATAAAAATGAGAAATGTTGTAATTGAGTTCATATATGATTTTGCTATGTTGTGATTATTGTTGTAACCTTTGACTGAGTAAACTGTTATGAGTATGTAACAGTGGCAGAGTCAAAAGTGCATATTGGTTGTGTAATTAGAGTAAATGTTGATATGATCGTGTCATATAGTTTCGTGTGGAATAATGTCGCCATGAGGTAATTGAGATTAATAAATTGTTAAAATGAGTATATGTGAGATTGCGATCGAGTCTATGAGTATTACTGCTTGTGGTATTATGATTGAGTTGATATTGCTAACAATTAGGTAGTTTTGTAAAGCTAATATGGTTGCAGATTCCGAGTCAAGATATGAGAGATCTTGCTAATGAAAATAGCAAGAGATGAAGATGAGGATGTCTTTTGGGAAAAATCCGTAAAATATGATTGAGATTACTCACTAAGCTTTATAAGCTTAAACTTGAGTTGCTTGTTTTTTTTGCAGGTATCTGTAGCAGTGATAGGGGAAGGCATGTGATAAAGAAAGACAGACAAATTTAGAGCCTGTCCTTTAGGTGAATTAGATTCATTTGTAATGCCCGTTTATAAATTGTAGGGACCTTTTTGTGCAATTATTGTGATGGTAACATATTGATCCGTGGTTTGATTACAAGTATACCCATTTAATGTATAAATGTTGGAAAAATTTTTGGGTATACTTCGTATGAGAAAACGGGTGTCACACCACAGTTCACATTGTGGTGTACACAAACGACCAACATGTTATAATTGTGGCATTCCTGGGCATATTGCCAGAAAGTGTCATCATAATGTTCAAAGTTTCAGAAAGATGCAAAGAAGGAGATCTGTCAAGAGAAGGTTCTCTAGATCTCACTCAAGAGATGGTGACTGGAATGTTGCCAAGGCCAGGAGACAAGTACAATGGAACAGAAAGAACAACCCTAGAGATTTAACATCATCTCAAGGATCCAGATTCAGTGCATACTGGCAATACAGATATATAGCAAAAGGCAAACCAACTCCCAAGACAAACTCTGGAACATCCAACCGGTCAATCAAAGGAAAATCAAGACCAAACTACCAATTGATACCCAAAGGGAGTAAATTTAAACCCTCATTCTATTATGTTAACACAGCAGACTCTATTCTTGATAAACAGGATATGGTATGGGAGCAGGTGATACACTCAGACGGCAGTGGCAAACCCAGTTTATAAGATAGACTGGGTTCCTAATAGGACCTAATCCTGCATTGTGTGCAAAAGTAGCCATTGAGGCATATCATCAAACCTAAGTTTGTTGGTAATGGTTGCTCCATGCACACAATGGGAGACATATCTTTATTGAGAGCAATTCAGATCTTTATAGAGAATACGTTTCCCTCATGAAAAAGGAATTGCAATCTTCAAATGAAAATTCATCAAAGTCTCTTTAATTGCAGAAATTCGGTTTGATCTCTCCAATTTTATCTCTGACTCTAAACTGCTATGCTCATAGATGTTTTGATTTCTACTTCGTGACAAATTTTTTTTGTTTTGATTTATTTTGTCTCCCTCTGTGCATAATTTAATGGAGAGAGTAATTTTCATAAAAACAAACAAAAATTACAAAATTTAAAATTACAAATTTTTTTTTTAATTTTCATATCTTTCCTTTCAGAAAATTAAAATCCAAAAATATTTTCATTTATGTCCTTATGTGTTTAAAAATTTCTGAAAATCAAAACTGACTATGTCAATTAATTGTCCAATATTGTCTTGACTATTAGTTTGTTCATGTTTGGAAATGATATTCGCGTAGATAAATATAGCTGTTTTTCAAGTCAAATGGAATTCATATTTTTTGCAAATGGAATAATTGGAATTGAAATAATGTATAGAAGGTTCAGTATTTGTTTAAGGACTATAAATGTTTATTTTGGTCGTCTATCTGGTGCTGTCACCATGAACCTAAGTTCATTAAACTTCAAGTTGTTGTGAAAGTGTCTTGTCTGAGAATTGGTGTCTACTTAATTTCCTCTACATACATGGTTTATCAATCCTGGCTTTCCAATGGTATGGGTCTGAGAGAAATCTTTAGTATACTATCTTGGTGTACTGAGTGTGTCCAATTGTCACATCCCACACTAAAGTAGTGTGTGGTTAGGCTAAAAGAGGCCAATGCGTCCACATGTCAAAAGGGTCATTAGGATTCAGTTGCAAGAGGCACAAAATCAGCCCACTTAGAGACCCTAAAAGAGGCCAATGAGCTCACATGTTTAAAGCCTAAGGAGCATCAATGTAAATTTTATAAGAACTCCTCGAAAAGATGCCAATGATGCACAAAAGAAGCAAAACTTCTTAAAAGATGTCAATGTTGCACAAGGCAAAAGAGTAAGGAAAACATGTAAGAGTTATGACTAAAAAGGAATATAGACCTAGGGAAAAGAGTCAGTTAAGCAGAGGATTTCTCGATTAGAAACGGGAGATAACATGTGTATGGAAATTCTGTCTGAGAGATAGATTCTTGAGATACATCATTTTACCGAAAGTGAAGAAACTGAAAAGCCGTTTCAAATTGAAACGTAATTTTAAGATAAAATTCCGCGTTGACGATTCTCTTGACACAATAATTGTTTATTTTCTTCTATAAATCCTATTATATACAATTTTTTTAACTAAGATTATTTTTGATGCAACGGTGTGAGATTTATACGCAATGAAAAACGTAAGCCTATTCTGAAAAATATCAACCGAACATGGAATTAACTTATTTCTTGATGAGAATTATTGGATTTTTGTCAGCACAGTTGTCAAAATCAAATAAAATTTTTTACTTGCATTTTAGAAAATCAAATATTTCCGTAAATCTTTGATTTAGGGGGAGAAAGTGTGAAAATCAAATAAAAATTTTTAAAAGTCTTAAAAATCAAATAAAAATTTAAATACCCTTGAAAATCTAATAAAAATTTTAAAAAATTCTGAAAATCGCAAAAATATATTTTCGTGTGTTCTTAATGTTTTATCTATCTATTTTAGTTTTAACTTTATTTTATTTCATTTTATTTTATTTTATTTTTATTCTTATTGTTATTTTTATTTTATATTGTCACGAAAATTTGAAATTAAAATTGTTTTTTTGGGCTGACTTTTGAATTGGGCGATAAAATGGTTATTTGGTGGAGCTTGGGCCGAACAACCCTTGGTCCACCTAATGATTGTTTGGGGTATAAAATCTTCCTCAACCCCGCTTCTCTCCCTTTTCAAACCCTAATCGTTTTCGTCTCTTCCGTTTTTCTCCTCTCTCTCTCTCTCTCTCTCTCTCTCTCTTTCGATTCTCTTACGTTTTTGCTCCATTTAAAGGTGGTTTCAGCATCAAAGTGCCTCGATTTTTCGATTGTTCGGTTGTTTTTGTGATTGTGCAGGTTATTCGGGTGTTTTTCGTAGTTCGGTCCCGACAAAGGGGTTTCTCGCCCTGCTTACGTCATCCTGCATCCGGGTTGTCGACTGGATCCAAGTCAGACCGAAAAACTCTCGCGACCCGATCCATGTCGACCGAACAACCTCAGTCGGACCAAAAAACCTTCTATCGACCCATTTTCAACCCATTTCAATGCGTCTCGACCCATTGTGCACCGAACAACTCGTAAGCGCACCGAACAACTCCGCAATCGGACCAAATAACCACATTTTGGACCGAAATACTCCTTTTTGGGCCATTTCAACCCATTGGACATTGTCTTAAATCATTTTGGACCATTTGTGGATCACTTGTGCGATTTGGACCGAAATAAATGGACTAAATAATTTATTGAGATTAAGTGAAATTAATTTTAATTTAAACTTAATTTTTTTAATTTCACTAACTTTAGTATATTGTTTCGGGTAGCATTGCGAGTTTAATTTTTTTTAAATCTCTGTGAAACATTTTCTCACTTAGCCAGTTTAGTGCATATCAGATGCTGCGAATTACCTGAAATACGTGGACCACCACAACATCCCTGGCTATTTGGAGGAATTACCTGAGGCGCACAAGAAGGATTTTCAATCTATGATCAACGGTATCAACAACTGCCGCATCACTCATGCACTTCGAGTAAATCCAGTCATCTGCATAGACATGATAAATGATTTCTGGAAGGGTGCTACAATTAGCAAGGTGGGAGAAGGTGCTGTGACAATCAAATCAACCGTACAAGGAGTTGAAATTGTTATTTGAGCAAGTAATTCACGAAGTCCTTCAGTTTGGTGATGAGCATGGGTTTCCAATGGAGTACCCAGTGGAGAAAGTGAAGTCTGGTTTGGAGGAGTTGAGCTGTGAAGGTGAATACCCACCCAGTATAAAAAAGATGCTTCCTCCCTTCTGGAGATTTCATGCACATACCTTCGTGGTCTGTGTATCTGGAAGGAAAGGAGGGTCCGACGAAATCAGCAAAGTCGTAACATCTGCATTTGTCTCTCGTGCTTTAGACTGGGAGTACAATTACTCTAAAAACGTGTTTGAATAAATGCAAAGCAACCTGTAAAAGGCGAAAAAGGATCTCTTTCTTATGTATCCCCGATTTCTACTAGAGATTCTTGACCAGAAATACCCACAGCTTCAAAAGACTGCTAACACACTTGACTTGAAACTTATGAGTCCTCACACCTTTGTGTTGATTAAGCAGGTCAAAAAGAATTCTCATATGGGATCAAAGAAGCTGGTGAAGTTGGGAAGATTTGCTGCTGCTCAAGAAGCTGCTGATTCACCTGCAGCTCCTGTTACCAATGAAACTGTTGAAGCGCCTGTAGTTCCAAATGTCGAGGCAGAAAATGTCATAGCTAAATTGGTGTTTGGTTTTGAGGAAGCCATTGACATTGATGATGGTGATGAAGAGAAAGAAGAGGAGAGTCAAGGAGATGATGATGTTATTGTGCTCACTGCAAAGGAGCTTGATGATATGATTGAGAATGCTTTTGGTCCTATTGAAAAGGAAGTTGACACCTCAGCCATAACCTCTACGCCCACTGAAACAGAACCAAGCCTGGTAACCCCTGCTGTTCAAAGCACCATTGTTCAAGATCAACCAAGCCAAGAATATCATGAAATCCATAGTCCAATGTTCGACTCCAATCCTATGGACATGTATGTTCAAAGCCCTACTCGTTAAACAGCCCGTGAGCCAATTGTTGAAGAAGTGGTGATTCCAACCACAGAATTTCAAGCTAGTGGATGTTCTTCTGGTCCAACCCCTGAATTCGCATCAAAGGGAAAGAATATTATGCTCGACTAAGAATTTGTTGATGTGGTTTCTCTGCAAAATCGAGTCTTTGAACTCGAACAAACATCTGCTGAGAAGGATCTGCAAATTAGCAATCAAAAATTGTTAATTGGAAATCTTGATGTGAGATTGGCAGAAGTTAAGAAAGAAAATGCTGCCAAAGACCGAAAGATCACCCAACTGGAAGCTAATTTGGGAGGCATGTCTGCTTTGCTTATTGATGTAAGGGAGCGTCTGTCTCAGAAATTTGGCGTTGATTTCTTCGGTGCTGATGCTCAAGAAAATACAGCAGCTGGTGCTTCTAGCTCAAGACCAATTATTGCTAGTTCTCCAGTAAATATTGATCAATTCATGTCTTCTGGGCCTCACACTGCTGAGGATAGGACAGAAGAACAACGTCAAAGAGATCTTTATAGAGATAAACGGGGAGATACTCTTATCCGAGTAAATAAAGATCAGCGTGTTCAGGACGCTGGTGAACCCACAATTTTTTTGCGGATCTGGCTGACGGTTCTCTGACAGATCTGGAGATCGTTCAGGAATAAATGGATAATTTTACATGTGGGGCCAAACAAAAATGTTTTCCTACACTCAACTTTTTTTCTTAAATACACCCTAGTCTATTATAACTATTCTAATCATTATGTTATGATCATGTATTGGTGTATGTGTGTGTGGGTTGACATCTTGACACATATATCACATCATGAGGTTTTTGTAGCATACCCCCTTAAATTATGACAAGTGTCACACCATAATAAATTTAATGATATTGTAACACTTGCCACAATTTAACATATGGTTTATGGTCAATTGGAAACGGTTGTGATGGGTTATGGTCAAGTATGAAGGGTTGTGATGGTTTATGGTCAATTGTAAAGGATTGTAATGGGTTATGGTCAAGTATGAAGGGTTGTGATGGGTTATGGTTAAGTATGAAGGGTTGTGATGGATTATGATCAATTGGAAAGGGTTGTGAAGTGTTATGGTCAATTGGAAAGGGTTGTGATGTGTTATGGTCAAATATGAAGGCTTGTGATGGGTTATGGTCAATTGGAAAGGGTTGTTATGGGTTATGGTCAATTGGAAATGGTTGTGGTGGGTTATGGTCAAGTATGAAGGTTTGTGATGGGTTATGGTGTTAGGTAATATATTCAAAATAGAATTGTTGCATTCATCATATTATTATTATGTAATGTATTAATTAGAATAGTTGATATACCATGAATATTTAAAAACGAAATATGATATAACACTTGATTAATAATATGTATTATTCAATATTTGAAATCTGATATCCTCAATCATATTACCGACACGGAACGGAAACGCTGATTACACGCCAGACCGTCATTGTAGATAACCATTATAACCCTACTCCGCTACAGTCTACGACCATCGTGCTTCACCAACTTTTCTCCTATTTCCTATGTTTCTTGTTTCGTTCGTTTTCGGAAAAATGTCGCTTCAAAAAGAAAGACTACGAACATTGTGCTTCTGCCTGACGAAATTCTTGTTGAAACTTTTGCAAGGGTTGGAGCATCTTCCCTACATGACCTGCTAAGCAAGTCAGAAAGGTATTTCATGGAAATAAAAACCCTCATACGCTGTAAACTGTTTTTTTCATTTACGACCAGTTATCGAAAATTTCTTCAAATATGTAGCAATAATCATGTGTTGGAAAGAGTTTTACTTCGTAACCAACCAATAGCTCCATTCATCCCTTACGAAGTTGAGGAAAGACGATTTTAGAGTAAATGTATAGATGCTGAAAACCCTGAAGCACTGTATAGAGTAGGAATGAAATATCTAACAAAAACTAATATTTCTTTCTCATTTTTTCATTTTGTTAATATTCTAACCCTTTTCCTATGCTAAACTGCTTCTTGATCACAATATCAATTCTTCCAATTAGGCGAAAAGACAGAAGCCTTGTAGAAATTTAGAAAATGTTCACCTAAAGGTAAAAATGGGGCTTCTTATGTTCTTGCACTATTGCTTATGGCAGAGCCAAATGAATCAACATCTGAGGGGTTATCGATTTTGAAAGCAATGAATGTTGTTGAAACCATTGGCTATGAAGACTTGCTCCATACTGGAATTTTATTTAAGTTGTAGGTTTATACCAAGTTTAAAGTAGACAATATAGATTTATAGTGTAATGACGTATAACACACCTATGATCGTATTAAATCATCATTTTGGTCACTTGATCAAGGTCTTTACAATTGTAACATATGTAGGTGGTTAAGAGAATTGCATTTTTATATGGAATGTGAATAGAATGGAGATATAGTAAATATTGTAACTGAATATGGTTATATTCATATTTTTTGTTATGGTGTTTATTTCATAATGTATTTGATGTGTGTGGCACATGTAATCTTTTAGTTGGTAAACTTAATGTAATGCATTGATCCTTTAAAGGAAAGACATGTATTAATTATACAAGATGGTTTAACATGGTATTAACAAACACTATTACATTAATAAGAGCAATGAAATCAATTTTGGGGTATAACTGTTCTATATACATAACTTTATGGGAAATAACATTTAATATTGTGTTTTACTGTTCTATATACATAATGTTAACAATTAAAATTTATATTAAAATATAATAACAATAAGAGCAATAAAATCAATTTTGGGGTATACTTTATAAGTTATTTAATAAATAACAAACTTTTGATACTTATGGGACTTAAATTGTAAATTTTTTTAAAATGTCAAACGTGTTGAGTTGTTAGTAAAAGTCAAATTTTGGTCTTAAGTATCAATAAAAACCTTCCATTATTAGATGGTCGGATTGAATAACTCGGCAAAAATCACAATTACCGCAAATATTCAATGAAAATTTTCAAACAGATCCCAGTGGGCGAATCGAGTCGAATAACCAACTTTGTTCGTGTCCAACAGATCTAGGGAAAAATGGAAACCGTTTCCATGAATTCAAAAAAGATTTTGATTACACAACTCGGCGAGAGTTCTGAATCACTATCACCGCCAATAGTAATTTATATTCTTAATACGATATTTAAGGTAACCGAGTATCTCCTTCGTCAATCACCATGCTGCAACGAGTATCTCCTTCGTCAATGACCAGGTTGCACCAAGTATCTCCTTAATCAATCACCATGCTGCTTTACTGCTACGTCTCTTCACCAGGTTTTGTAAAGTCTATCACCGCCAATACAAACTTATGTAACGATGTGATTAATTGAACGATTTCATTTTTTTCTATTTAAGCTTTCTATGATCACTAACTCTAATTTTGTGTTGTGATTAGCTTACATTATTGTCTTTTCTTTCATGGTACAAGAATCATGAATGCTACAACAATTGTTGAACAAAATGTGGAGAACTATGAAACCAACCATATGATTGACTAATACATGGAAGGAGAAACAGAAGAACATTACAGTAGTTCAGTTGGATCTGGCTCTGATGGAAATTTGGATCAACATACTGCACAACCAACTGATGCAATAGGTACCAATAAAAAAATACAAGAGGGTTGACCAGGTTATCAAAGCTGAGAACAAAATTTGTAAATTATGGAGGAAGAAAACACGTATTAACCTTTGATGATTTGGGGAGGTTAACTGGTGATTATAAATAAGAATTTCCTAGTTTTTAGGGAGATCTCAAAAGGGAACACATTGGATTGAGGTGTCTTTCATGGAAGAAGGTCAAGAAAGAATACCATGATATGCTTTGAGAGAAAATTAAGGTAAACCTTATGTACTTATTGCATTAATTTGCATTTTCATTCCAAATGACTAACTTACTTTCAATTTTTATTGCAGATATTTTACGAAATTAAAGATTATAGGAAAAATGGGGTAATGATTAAGCTTGGTACACTCCTTCATAATTTCAGAAGAAATGTTTATGCCAACTTTATTCTTCCCAACCTAGGTAGACGAGCAAAACTTGTTAGAATACCTTGGCAACATCGAACATTTATAAAGCAAGAGGAATGGTACAAATTTGTTGCATATGCACAATCAAAGGAATTCAAGTTTTATGTGTTGTTTTTTAACCTTATAGTTTTATTTGTAAATTCTATACTTTAATTATATTTTGACATTATTTTGAATTTGTGTTTGAAGGATGTATCAAAGTTAGGAAAAGATGCACGTGGCAAGTCTCCCTGTCAGCATCGGTTGGGACGAGGAGGATATACAACCTTAAGAGAAAAATTGGTATACAATATACCTCTTTTTATCATATTTTATCATACTATGCAAAATATTTTTTGTCATAGTTTTTGATGTAAATCATTGTGGAAATTTTTACAAGGTAAAAAGTGGGTAATTGCTCCTAATGAAGATCCTGCACGTTCTTTAATGTGGAGGAAAGCAAGAGAAGACAGGAATGGAGATATCATAAATGAAAATGTTAAAGAAGTGGCGGAGAAAATAGTAAGTGTGACCGTGTTTTTTTGTCCGTTAATTAATAAAAGAATTATGTTATTAATTTGTCATTATATTGTAAGGATTGACAGCGAAAAAAGATATAAGATGGAGAAGTGAAGCTTGATCCTGGCATAGATGCCCTCACACTGGAGTTGGGTATGGATAAATGATCAATAAAATGTGTTGGCAGTGGAATGACAAGGTGCAGGTCTGGAACGTTCTGCGTACAAAAAGATCATCAAAGGAGCGGATCGTGGAACTCGAACATGAGCTTCAGAAAAAAAAGATAAACAGGTTCTGGAGCTGACCTCCGAGATGACATCCCAAAAAGAGAAACTTGATTAAGTATTAGCTCATCTTACATCTAATGAAATGGGGTTACCAACAAAGGTCAAATTATGTTTATTAAAATATTAATGCATAAATTAATACTTAAATTGTTCATTCTTATTACAATTTGCAATCCCCTTCAGTGGAGATTAATGGTGGGTCAAAAAAGAACTCTCCCAATGAAAGTCAAAATAATATCGTAACACCGGTGAGTAAATGACAGTTTCATTCTTTTTAAATTATAACCATTCTGTGGCAATTTACATTGTTATTGTAGATGGCAATTTGCAGTGCCCTTCTGTGGATACAATGACAAAAAAAAGTTTTGGATTTCAGACTCCAAATATTGATAAGACATCTCCCACACAGTCCTCAATACTCCCATAAGTATGTATTTTGGAATCTATGCATATTTCATGAGTTAAAGTTTATGATGTTAAATTGGATTGTTTTTATTGCCATGAATATTCGTAGACAATAAAGTGTAGACAGTTTACCCTTAATGTTAAAAATGTTGTGGCATGTGGTACCGTTCATATCGCAATGGGCAAACAAATCATTCATGGAATTCCACTTCAAGAAGATTGTTATAGAGTTTCCACTGATGATGTGATAAAGGGAGCAACTTTTTTACCAATAGAAACCATTAAACACAAAACTGTTGGGGATGCAATTAATACTTTTGTGCCTTGACCAAAATATCTTGTATTATTGGACTCAAATGTTTGTTATTTAATTAATTATCAAATTACTTAATTATCGAAATACATAAAACTTTTAATTTTTGGTACATGCAGGTACGTGATTCCATACATCCTCAACTTAAAGATATGCAAAGCTGTAAGAAGCCAAAAAAAGTTTATACAACTGCAGATGTCATTCTGAAGAATAAGAAGGCCACAAGGAGCAACATGAAAAAGTCAAATTAACCCTTTCATAACATTACCCATTGATCATGTACTGTAAATTTGATGTATCTAAATTGAAACAATATTGTAAATTTATACAATATGTATATTTAATAATAAAACAATTATCTTTTATCATGTTTACTTTTATATTTATCTTAAAATTTATTAAAAAGAAGGCTAAATATGTCCATTTATAACTGTGGCTGTTTATTCATATCCATCACTGCAAGATATATATATATATATATATATATATATATATATATATATATATATATATATATATATATATATATATATATATATATATATATATATATATAACTTTTTGTGGCTATAGATTAACAGTAGTCTCGTTTACTTTTAGTTTATGTGTCTGAATGATAGCAAACGTCATGGTAATAATTAAAAAACAATGGCTATACACAAACATTAGTCACCGTTTATGAAAAGTTCTGTGTCCGTTAATACAGATTCATGTGACAGTTGGACTCTCAATAGTCACGTTGAACAATATTGTGTGTCCATATAGCACACACGGCTACACTTTCATTTATTCACTATTTGAAGATTATAAAATAGCCACATTCACAATTTTTTTGTGTCTAAAGAATAACACATGTTATGGTTAACATAAATTTATGTGGCTAAATATACCAAAATAGCCACCTCGAAAATAATTTGTGTGACTATAAAGACTTTGTAGTCATATCTTAATTTTAGATATGTGACTAAAGGGAAAATACAATTACACGTTCTAGTACTTGTGTATCAAAAGGACAAACAACCTCATGCTAATAAACGTTCATGTGACTAAATATTGCCAAACGTGACATTAACAATAATTTAAATTTAACATTGGATGACCAATAGTACTATCCAAAAATAATTATGTGTCTACAAAAAGGTTATGGCCACAATCATTCAAAATAGTGCTTGATTACATGAACACATTTGACCATGGTTTGCTTAATTACCTAAGGCTAAAGTTTCATACAAGCAGTAGTTTAATGACTAAAGAATAGCAATGACCACGGTTAAAAGAACTTCATGTGACAATTGTGTGTATTATAGTCACTAGCAATATATAAATGTGTGTCTAGAAAGACTTTATGGCCACACTTATTTGACAAAGTGCTTTATTACAACAACACTTTTGGGCACGCATTCGTTAATTTTATGTGACTAACGTGTTAAATAATGTGTCTAAACCAAAACAACGACCAATGTCATATGAAGTTCATGTGTCCAATCATGAACAATCGTCACTATCCAAATTTACATGTGTGTCTATAAATAATTTATGGTCACTGTTATTGAAGAAAATACTTGATACAACAAAGCTTTTGGCCTCGATTTGGATAATTGTATGTGACTAAAAGCTCAATAATTGAGTTTAGTGTGACTAAACAATAGTAAACGCCACATATTAAATTGATTCACGTCGCCATTCGATTCAAAATAGCCACCATCAAAAACCAATTGTGTGTCTACAAACATTTTTTAGCCACACTTTTAGTCGAAATGATTCATTAAGTTAACATATATTCATACCAATTAGCCACGCTTTTTAGATACGGAAACGGTTTTTCGGTTGATACAACCACATAAAACTAATGTAGTCGTATGGTATCAAAAATGGCGCGACCTTTGGTTGCACTTCAGATGAAAAAATTATCATGTGACTAAAGACATATAGTCACGGTTTTTTGTGTGGCTATATCTGTTTCGTGTAGTAGTGTTCCGGGAACAAGGTCTTACATATAGAGTGGTACCTGGGTTATATATTAGTGTATATTTGTATATATATAGTTTAGCCTAGTTATATTTTTGTTATATAGCTCGTTTATGTATGCCCACATTGTGATGTATTATGTATTTATTTGAGAATGAATGCAAAGATCTCTTCATGAGAAAATACGATCATTAATATGGTATCAGAGACCATCACCCACAAACCCTAAAACCCCTCCATTCGGCTACCTTCTATATCGATGCCTTCCCTCCTTTTTTTCTTTTGTTTTTCTCTTTGATCTTCCTCCCATTCTCTGTCTATCTCTCTATCACTCTCTATGTGAGGGGAAGAATCACATAATGCTAACCTTAATACCACCTCCAACCTCAAACGTTACAACATTACCAACATCAAAGCATACATTCCTCTTGTTCTTGATCTTAATCAATTAAACTACGATGCTTGGCAGATCCTCTTCACCACCCACTATCGTGTCTACAGCGTCTATGAACATCTTGCCAACAATTCTAAGCCCACCGAAGCCACCAAGGTTGAGTGAGACAACCTTGACTCTCCTTTTGCTATGTGGCTATTGTTGGATTAGGTGTCTAAGCCATGACTAATAATTAGTATTTACCTAATTAATAGAAGAAAAGTCCATTTGGGTTGCCCTCATAGCTGGAGGTTTGGTAGAAAGTCCAGGAGAGAGAAAGATTAATTTATTATATGATTAATAAATCAATAGAAATAAAATAAATAGTTTATTAATATAATAAAGTGATAATATATTAATTAGAAACTATATTAATTAATTAGAAATCAATCTAGAACTAATTGGAATTAATTTGGTGATTAATTTAATTAATTAAAGGTGCAGGGACTTGAATTGTAATTATTCAATAGTTGAGTAAGTGACAATTTTGGCGCCTATATATGCTAGCGAAATTTATATATATATATATATATATATATATATATATATATATATATATATATATATAATTTTGATTTTATATATTAGATAAATATGCTTTGAATTGATATGATAATGTTAATCTTATTTGAATTCAAAAAAGGTTTATCTCTAAAGGCTTATCTGGTTATCTGCTGAAGGCTATAAATATGAGCCTCAGACCCCATTTTTTCTACGCCATTTGCTACATATACTCTCTGGAATTTTCGTGACTTGCCAGCTCCCTGGGTGTGACTTCATTTGAGGCAAGAAATTTTTGTTGCTTAGCTTCCAAGAAAACCTAAAGGTTAGTTTTTTCTGATTTATTTCTTTAGTGATTTTTCCTTCTGGCCCTTAGGAATTATTTATATGTTCAAAGTTAAAAAACATAGAACCAATTTAGGTTGCATGTGAACTTAGGGTTTTAGTTCATAGATCTGCAGAAAACCTTTCAGTGGTATCAGAGCTTTTGGTTGTTTTCTAATTGAATTGCTATAACTGTTTTCCTAAAATTTAGGGTTTGAAGCTTATAAACCCTAATTGTGGCCAAATCGATTTAGAATTACGGTTTTAGAAACCCTAGCCCCTCTGCTTTATTATTTTCGAAATTTTGCTAGGGTTTAGAAGGTATTCTATTTTTGGTAACTGTGATTATTTATTAATTGGATAACCTTAAACCCATTGCTTGCTAATTTCAAAATTTGGGGGGTTTAAGATAGGTTTAAATTTATTTGATTAATTTGTGATACCTATATGAATTTAATTAATTTAATTAATTGTTTAATTAAAAGATAAATTAAATCATTGAAAGGTTTAAATTTAATTTCAAAATTAATAGTTAATTTTTCGAAAATGAAATAGATAAACTAGGAATATTTTAAAAGTTTAAAATACATCTTATATATATTAAAATTAAAAGTTAATATTATATGTATAAGATAAATTGGTTAGTCAAATCAATAGTAGGCCTCATTCACGAAGCTGATCTATAAAGAGGGTATAAGGAGACTGCCTATAAAATGGCGGTCTAATGGGTGTCCACTCTCACCCACCGCTCTCCTTATCAGTGGAGGGTCGTTAGCCGAACGGGTTTGATAAGACCCCTTAATCTCATTAAATGTATAATGTTATTAATCAAAGTACTGGAACAATTTTATAAAATCCCAATCTAGTTACTTTAAGAAAAAAATTGAAATAATGCTAATCCATGAAATTCTATATTGCACTTTATCAGAAATTAGTTTAGTGTGTGTGGTCAGCCGGCACACTAATAAGGTCTCATAAAGAATTGCAATGGGGTTCTCAATCTTATCATTGTTGATGGAGCGTGTGCGGTTTACCGGCACATCAATTAGAGATGATAATTGACTTTGAGAGTTCCAAGCTAATTTGCATGGTTATTCACATCCAGTTTGTGATCCTCGGCATCCCAGTCACAAACAGTGGAGCATATCCGAGATTAAACATGCTATTGAACAGTTTAATAAATCTCAAAGATCTAGGAATTTCACTATAATACGATTATCTTCCACTGTGGAATTGGTGAATCGTCATTCGCCTACCTTTATAAAATTTACAATTAGATTACAGCATCCCTCTTCTAAGTTGTGAATTATATAGTAGGGTCCTAGCCTTATTATTATTCTTGGGTTAATATTAAGGATTATTATATATCTAATTAACAACTACCTTCTTTTATAGATGTCTTCCACTGATAACTCTGCTCCCTAATTGCACCCCACTCCAACAATAATAATGTTACTTCCATCATTTCATTATGTTCTAAAGTGACATTAGATGGCACGAACTATAATGATTAGATGAGGAATATTATAATGGCTTTGAGGTTTGAGAACAAAGAGTATGTTCTTGACACTGAGCTAATTGAAGTTGATCCCGACACAGCTACTCCCGAGGAATACGCCTCGTATAAGAAACATTATGATGATGCGACCAAAGTGGCCTGCATCATGATTGCCACAATGAATCCCAAATTGGAAAGGTTCTACGAGGACTACCAGCTTTACGAGATGCACAAGGACCTTGGGGAAAAGTTCCACAAGCGAGCGCGTGTCGAGAAGTGCGAAGTTGTCCGAGCCCTCATGATAGGCAAGCCAAAGGACGGAGAGTCCGTCTGCACTCATGTGCAAAGGATGGGTTCTATGGAGAGACTGTTGAAGCTTGGAATGCAAGTCGATGAGGAGTTGGCCATTGGCATGGTGCTTAACTCCTTACCGAGTTCTTATGACCAGTTCACACTAGCATATCATTTGAACAACACTCAGACCTCTTTGGCTGAGTTGCATAATATGCTGCAGACTACAGAAGATGGGCTGAATGGTAAAAGTGTACCTTCAGTGAACTCGCCCGTCTTGGTAATTGGTCAAGGTAAAGGAAAAAACGGAAGGGCCCTCCCAAGCAGAATTGGAGGGAAAAGGTTCAATTCGGGTCATCCAGTAATGGCCCGAGATCCAAGTCTTCTGGCATTCCTCATGTCTCAAATCCCAAAGATGCTGACTGCTTCTATTGCAAAGAGAAGGGTCATTGGAAGAGGAGCTACCCGAGATACTTGCAGGACATCAAAGATGGCAAAGTGAAGCCATCGTCAGGAGGTATATACACTATCTCTAATAACTCATCATATTCCTGTTCTTGGGTTCTTGATACAGTATGTGGTTTTCACATTTGTTCTGATTGGCAGGGCCTAGAGGAAAGTAGGGAGGTGGAGTACGGGAGAATAAACTTAATCATGGGCAATATGAGATTGTCACCTGTTACCAAGATAGGAGTTTATAACTTAATGCTTAGTAGTGGTGTTACATTAGATTTACTAAATTGTTGCTATTCGCCAGATATGGCAAGAAACATCATTTCATTTCATGCATTGTTCAGAAAAGGTTGTCAATATTCTTTTAACAATTTGAATGGTTCAATTTCTGTTTATAAGAATGGTACTTTTATTTTTGATGATTTACCTTGTGATGGAGTGTATGAAATAGTGACTTGTGTTGATAATTTAGGAAATAGTGTATTGCATATTGATTCTTCTAGTGGTGTAGAAAAGGCATGCTTGTGGCATAGTCGTCTTGGGCACATCAGCAAGAAATGCATTGCCTAACTCCAAAAGGATGGAGTGTTGGAATCATTCGATCTCAAGTCGGATGATGTATGCGAATCTTGTCTGTTGGGCAAGATGACCAAGTAACCTTTCAAAGGGTCATTTGAAGTAGGTGAAGGTCTGTTGGATATCATACATACAGATGTGTGTCGACCCTTCAAATCTACCACAAAGGATGGCACTCGATTCTACGTGACCTTTACTGAAGGTTATAGTAGATATGGGTATATCTACTTAATCAAGCATAAGTCAGATACCTTTGAAAGGTTCAAAGAGTTTAAAAATGAAGTTGAGAATCAATTGGGCAGGAAGATAAAGATGCTTAGATCCGATAGAGGCGGTGAATATCTTAGTATCGAGTTCCTTGACTATCTTAAGGAATAGTTTCACGGTTGACACCTCCCAGAACACCACAGTTGAACGGTGTTGCTGAAAGGCGAAACTGAACCCTGTTGGACATGGTTCGTTCCATGATGAGTCGAGCTTCGCTTCCCATCCACAGCTGGGGGATGCCTTAGAGACTGCCACCCACATCCTTAATCTTGTCCCAACTAAAAAGGTTGCTAAAACACCTCATGAGATGTGGATGGGGAAAGTTCCCTCGTTAGCATATATCAAAGTCTGGGGTTGTGAAGCTTTCGTAAGACGAGAGACTCACAATAAACTCGCAGAAAGAAGTGAGAGGTGTATATTCATTAAATACCCGAAACAGTCTTTTGGATACTTGTTCTACAGACCAAGCGAGGACGTGGTCTTTGTAGCTAGACGAGGAGTCTTTCGAGAGAGAGAGAGAGAGAGAGAGAGAGAGCTCATATTCAAAGAGGACAGTGGGAGTACCATTGATCTTGAAGAAATTCAAGAGTCATATGATGACGCAGCCTTAGGAGAAACTAGCACCCAACAAGAGGAAGGAGTTCATGTTAGTCCGACAGATATATCATTACCTCTTAGGCGCTTCGGTAGAGTTAGCATGCCACCCGAGATTTATGGTTTCCATATAACTACGGATGGCGACACGTTTTTCAGTGATAGGACATTGATAAATTTAGATGAGCCAGCTAACTACCAGGAATCAGTGGCGGGCCCTGAGTCTGCCAAGTGGAAAGAGGCAATGGACAGCGAGATCAAGTCCATGTACGACAATCAAGTTTGGAACTTGGTTGACAATGTACCAGGTCGAAAGACAGTCGGGTGCAAGTGGATATTCAAGAAGAAGACCGACATGGATGGAAAGGTACACACCTTTAAGGCTAGATTGGTTGCGAAGGGCTTTACTCAAACCCCGGGGGTTGACTATGATGAGACCTTCTCACCAGTGGCCAAGATAAAATCTATTAGGATAATTTTTTCCATAGCTGCATTTCATGACTATGAAATTTGGTAGATGGATGTCAAAACCGCTTTCCTTAACGGGTAGTTGACTGAGAATGTTTACATGAATCAGCCAGAGCGTTTTGTAGACACAAAGCACCCAAATAAGGTGTGTAAGCTTGAGAAATTAATCTACGGATTAAAACAAACTTCTCGCAGCTGGAATCTCTGTTTCCATGAGAAAGTCAAAGAGTATGGCTTATCTAGGAGTGAAGATGAGTCATGCGTATATGTCAAGGCTAGTAGGAGTATAGTCACTTTTCTGGTGCTATATGTTGATGACATACTGCTCATGGGAAACGATATTCCAACCTTGCAAGATGTCAAGTCTTGGCTTGGGAAGTGTTTCGCCATGAAAGACCTAGGAGAAGCTGCCTATATTCTCAGGATAAGAATATTGAGAGAAGAGACTAATAGGACTTAGTCAGAGTACATACTTGGAAAAGGTACTAAAGAGGTTTAGTATGGAAAATTCCAAGAAGGGAAAGCTGCCTATCCAGAGTAATGCAAAGTTGAGTAAGACTCAAAGCCTGAGTACAGATGAGGAAATAGCTGACATGAGTCGGGTACCTTACGCTTCGGCGCTAGGGTTGATCATGTACGCTATGACATGTACTCGTCCCGACATGTCCTTTGCTTTGAGCATGGCCAGTCGTTACCAAGGAAACCCTGGTAGAGCGCATTGGATAGCTGTAAAGAATATACTCAAGTATCTGCGAAGGACGAAGAACATGGTGTTAGTCCTTGGTGGCAGCGATACTTTGAGAGTTAGTGGGTACACAGATGCCAGCTTCCAGACAAATAGAGACAACGGTCTGTCTCAGTCGGGCTGGGTATTTCTTTTGAATGGAGGAGCAGTTACTTGGAAGAGTTCCAAGCAAGAGACAGTGGCTGATTTTATGTGCAGATCAGAGTACATAGCAGCGAGTGGAGCGTCAAAGGAAGCGGCTTGGCTGAAGAACTTTATCGGTGACCTTGGAGTAGTCCCGAGTATTCAAGAGCCCATGGAACTATTCTGCGATAACGAAGGAGCGGTTGCTTTGACAATGGAACCGAGAGACCATGGAAAGTCCAGTCATATCGACAGAAAGTACCACTATATCAGACATAGGGTAGAAGAAGGTCACCTCCTTGTAAAGAGGGTATCATCTGAAGATAATCCTGCAGATCCCTTGACAAAGGCTCTGAGTAGGATCAAGCACAATCAGCATGCTAGGAGCATAGGATTGAGAGATGATATTAGTTTTTGTAATTAGATAGGATTTTGAAACTTGTAACAATGTAAATGTAATTAACTTTGGTGATTTAATAATAGATATTTACTAATGAGTATTGTTTAGTGCTATTAGTCAATTATTTATCATTGTGTTTCACATTGCATGTTTACTTCCTGAGTAATATGATTATTCGAATATCCATAGTCGCTCATACTTTTTGGGAGTAAGTATGAATGAAGACTGTCATGAATTGGTTTGTAGATTATCTAAGGAGTTAGACATAGCAACATCATTGCTACAACGTTCATGAGTGCTTAGAAAATGGAGATTTGAGTATTGGATAAACCCACGGTCAATGGATTGCTTCATGGATTATATCACGAGCAATGTTGAGACGATAACATCTTATGATCTTGAAGCGGAGACATATGAGTTATAATTTGCAAGGCAGTTGCTCATTGATAATGCGAAAACGCATCGGTAACTCGATGTTATAAAACGTGTTGTTGTGAGTGATTTGACTGGTGAAAGATATAAAGCATATGAGTCGAAGCTTATTCGTTCATTGATCCTGACGGGAAACAGATATCTGTAGGCCTCTTGATGATTTTGAAGTTGACTGAAAGTGTTGGCCAACCATGACTAAATTGATGTGTTCAATTAGTAGTCTTAAAGTTATATGCAAATCAGAAATCGGGAAATAGAGAATCGGACCGAGATTGATCTTAATCCATGTCTTCAGTCTGAAAAATATATTGTTGGACAGAGGATCATATGATCACTTATCTATGGACAGAACTGACTAGGTCAGAGTTCGGCAGCAGTTTTTAGGAAGCTACAATTTGCTGATTAATTAGTGGTTAAATTAGTAATTATAGTCATAGACTTATCCAAGTGGGAGACTATTGGATTAGGTGTCTAAGCCATGACTAATAATTAGTATTTACCTAATTAATAGAAGGAAAGTCTATTTGGGTTGCCCTCATAGCTGGAGGTTTGGTAGAAAGTCAGAGAGAGAAAGATTGATTTATTATATGATTAATAAATCAATAGAAATAAAATAAATAGTTTATTAATATATTAAAGTGATAATATATTAATTAATTAGAAATTAATCTGGAATTAATTGGAATTAATTTGGTGATTAATTTAATTAATTAATGGTGCAGGGACTAGAATTGTAATTGTTCAATAGTTGAGTAAGTGACAATTTTGGCAGGTATATAAGCCAGCGAAATTTAGACTACACGGAGTAGTCAATCGCCAAGAGGTCGCCAACCCTCTTGGCGAGTCGGCTCTTCTCGCCAACACCACTGCCGATCCATTCGCCAACCTCCATCGCCAGCCTGTTGGCGAGATGCCAATGGGTGTTTTTTCTTTTTTTTTTAATTCGCAAAAAACCTTCCCAAACAGCCTATTTCTTTTTTTTAATTCAAAAATACATCTCCTTGGCCATTGGCCACCACTGCCTACAAAATGACCAAAGGCTGCCAACCCACAAAAACTTGTTGGCCATTGACTACCACTCCGTGTAGTCTTATATATATATATATATATATATATATATATATATATATATATATATATATATATATATATATATATATATATATATATATATATATATATATATATATATATATCAAGGTTGTAAAAATCGTTTGACGGTAGCTTGGCGGTCAGGTGGGGTTAAGGGATTAATCGGACTAATCGGGGATTAGTCGGAGATTAATCGGAGACCCTAAATTATAAAAGAATTTATTTAAAAATATATAAATATAAAAAAATAGCAAAGTTTGATTCATTTTTATTTCGAGATGCACATCAAAGATTATTTATTTGTTTGTTTTTATTCTTTAATATTGATTTTTTCAGTATTGTTGAGTTATTAGAGAGTGTTTGTGCAATCATTTAAAAATAAAAAAATAAAAAATAAATTAAAAAGTTTAAAAAATTTAGAAAATGACCGCCAATACCGATTAATCGTCCGCCAAGGCCGATTTTTGCAGCAAACCGTCAAGCTGACCGATTATGCGTAATCGTAAACGGTTGAAGACCGCCTAGCGATTAATCGCCGATTAATCGGCCGCCAAGGCCGATTTCTGCAACACTGATATATATATATATATATATATATATATATATATATATATATATATATATATATATATATATATATATATAATTTAGATTTTATATATTAGATAAATATGGTTTGAATTGATATGATAAGGTTTATCTTATTTGAATTAAAAAAGGTTTATCTCTAAAGGCTTATCTGGTTATCTGCTGGAGGCTATAAATAGGGAGCCTCAAACCCTAATTTTTTTGCGCCATTTGGTACCTATGCTCTCTTGAATTTTCGTAACTTGCCAGGAACAACACCGAGATCCCTGATGAACTTCTTCATCCACATGGCTTCCTTTGCAGCTTCATTAACTGCAATATACTCAGCCTCCGTTGTCGAATCAGCTACTGTTTCTTGCTTGGTACTCTTCCAAGTTACTGCCCCACCATTCAGTAAGAACACGAATCCTGACTGCGAACAGGAGTCGTCTCTATCGGTTTGGAAGCTAGCATCACTATAACCACTTACAGTGAGTTCTTCCATGCCCCCATAGACCAAGAACACTTCCTTCGTCCTCCGAAGATATTTAAGAATGTTCTTGACTGCGGTCCAATGATTTTCACCAGGATTGGCCTGATAACGACTCGTCATACTCAAGGCACAAGAGACGTCAGGCCTTGTACATAACATGACATACATGATCGATCCCATTGCTGAAGCATATGGGATTCGACTCATTCTTTCTCGTTCATCATTAGAACTAGGACATTGGTCTCTACTCAATGTCATACCACGTTGAATAGGCACGAATCCTTTCTTGGAATCCTGCATCTTGAACCTTTTCAAGATTTTGTCTATGTATGTACTCTGGCTTAAACCAATGAGTCGCCTAGATCTATCTCTATAGATCTTTATACCAAGTATGTATGTCGCTTCTCCCAAGTCTTTCATAGCGAAACAATCCCCAAGCCAAATTTTAACACTTTGCAATATTGGGACATTGTTTCCTATGAGTAGTATGTCATCAACATACAGCACAAGGAAGACAACAGCACTCCCACTAGCCATGACATATACACATGGCTCATCTTCACTTCTCGAAAATCCAAATTCTTTGATTTTCTCATCGAAGCAGATATTCCAGCTGCGAGATGCTTGTTTGAGTCCATAAATCGACTTCACAAGTCTACACACTCTATTGGGATATTTGGACTGTACAAAACCCTCTGGTTGTGTCATATACACATCTTCTGAAAGTTTTCCGTTAAGGAAAGCAGTTTTTACATCCATTTGCCATATTTCATAGTCATAAAAGGCTACGATGGCAAACAATATCCTGATAGATTTAGTCATTGCCACTGGTGAAAAAGTTTCCTCATAATCAATCCCTTGGGTTTGAGTATAACCCTTTGCCACCAGTCTGGCTTTATATGTGTATACTTTTCCATCCATGACTGTCTTCTTCTTGAAGACCCATTTACACCCAACTGTTTTAAGGCCAGGTGTTTGATCAACCAAGTTCCAAACTTGGTTATCATACATGCATTTCATCTCGCTCTCCATAGCCTCCTTCCATTTTGCAGCATCTGGGCCTGCCAATGCTTCCTGATAGCTGGTAGGTTCATCGTCACCTACCATTGACTCATCACCTTCAGTAATATGTAAACAATAAAATTCAGGTGCATGACGTACTCTATCAGATCTCCGGACAGGAGGTGGAGGTATGTCAGATTCCCCAACTGTACTTGGCTGAGGCTCAACAGGTTTTTCAACCTCTGATTGAGAGCTAGTGCCAACATCAGGTCCTTTATTGGTTGGTTCTTGAATCTCCTCAAGATCAATTTGGCTCCCACTGGCCTCTTGGTGTATCAGCTCCCTCTCTCGGAAGACTGCCCTTCGTGCAACAATCACCTTGTTCTCGGAAGGTTTGTAAAACAAATACCCAAAAGAACTAGCAGGATAACCAATAAAGTAACACCTTTTTGATCTGGGTTCTAGTTTGTGGATGGCTTCACGACGGACGTAAGCCTCACAACCCCAGACTTTCAAATCCACCAATGAGGGTTTAGTCCCATTCCATATTTCAGAGGGTGTCTTGCTGACCTTCTTAGTTGGTACAAGGTTCAGGACTTTTGCTGCAGTCTCCAAGGCATAGCCCCAGAAACTGATTGGAAGCATAGCACGACTCATCATGGACCGAACCATATCAAGTAATGTTCGGTTCCTCCTCTCAGCTACACCATTATGTTGTGGTGTTCCGGGAGGAGTCAGCTGTGAAACAATTCCACAGTTCCCCAGATGATCGTAGAATTCTTGACTAAGATATTCTCCACCCCTGTCGGATCAGAGGATCTTAATCGTTTTGCCCCGTTGATTCTCTACTTCGTTCTGAAACCTTTTGAACACCTCGAAGGTTTCAGACTTATGTTTAATCAAATAAGCATACCCATATCTGCTGAAGTCATCAGTAAGTGTGACGAAGTACCTTTCCCTATGTCTTGTGGCTGATCTGAACGGTCCGCACACATCAGTGTGTATGAGGTCCAACAGATCCTTGCCTCTTTCAAAGTTCCCTGTGAATGGCGATTTTGTCATCTTGCCTAATAAACAAGACTCACATACATCATCAGACTTGAGGTCGAATGATTCCAAAATCCCATCCTCTTGGAGTTTGGCGATGCGTTTCTTGTTTATATGGTCAAGTCGATAATGCCATAGACATGATTTATCCAATACACTTTTGGATGTATCTGAATCAACATTTAAGATTAAGCTATTATTTCTTCTAATGCTCACGATAGTTTCATAAATACCATTTGTAGGACATGCTTTAAAGCAAAGACAATCATTTTTGAAAACTAAAATATTTCCATTATCAAAACCAAAATCAAAACCGTCTCGATACAAAGCACTAAAAGAAATAATGTTTCTTGCCATTTCTGGCGAATAGCAACAATCTAATAAATCAATAGAAAATCCAGTAGAAAGCACGAGCTCGTAATCCCCAATCCTCTTGACAGCAGCCATATGTCTGTTGCCCATGATCAGGTCAAGCTCCCCATGCCTTAACTTCTTACTTCTTCTTAGTCCCTGCACATCAGAGCAAATGTGAGTACCACATCCTGTGTCTAGGACCCATGAACTAGTAGTAGAAGTATTGTGGAGTTCTATCATGTATATACCTGAGGTACCAGACACTTTGGGCTTGATCTTCTTGATCTCCTCCAGGTATTTAGGGCATGTTCGCTTCCAGTGTCCCTTTTCTCCGTAGTGGAAACAAATGGCCTCATCAGGGTTTGGTGACGGCACTATCATAGAACCAGCCTTGCCCTTGTTGCTAGGGTTGGAGTTGGGGTTACCAACTTGACCCTTCCCTTTGACTTTAGGCTTCTTGGCTTTCTTTTCTTGATTGCCCCTTCCCTGATTGCCAATACTGGAGCCGTGGAGCTGGAGTTCTTAGATTTAGACATATTTGCCTCGACAGTATTTAGCTTGCCGTGTAACTCTATTATGGTCTTTTCCAATCCATTTATATTAAAATTCAGTGTGAACTGACTGAATGTACTGCTCAGCGAGTGGAGGATGATATCCGTAACCAATTGCTGAGCGATCGGAAATCCAAGTCGCTCCAATCTGTCAACGTACGCTTTCATCTTAAGCACGTGTGCACTGACAGCGGTTCCCTCCTGCTGCTTGCAATCTAGTAGGGAGATCATAGTGTCATACCGTTCCTGCCTAGCCTGCTCTTGGAACATTTCCTTGAGCTGGTCGGGCATGTCGAACGCCCCAGCGGTCTCGAAACTCTTTTGGAGTTCCGGAACCATGGTCGCTAACATGAGACAAGCAACCTCATCCGACTGATCTTTATTCTTTTACCAAGCATCCCTAACAGCTCTAGTTGCATCATCAGCTGGAGCCTCAGGAAGAGCTGTGTCCAGGACCCATTCTTTCTTATCATACCAGAGGGCGATCCGAAGGGAACGCATCCAGTCCAAGTAGTTGGATCCGATCAGCTTATCCTTAGAGAGGAGTTGCATTAGTGAGATATTTGTAGCCGAATTCGAATTTGCATTTGTGTTTGGAGCCATCTATATGAAAAGTAGATTTTAATTAGTTTGATTAATCCTTAAAAAATTAATTACCCAAAACAATAATTTTACTTAAGGCTAGAATCCATATTTCACTTCTGGTGGTGAAGAGGTATGCCGTAGTCAACCCCAAAAGTTATTTAGGTAGGCAATACTCTTTGCCAAATTCAATCTCTATGAAGCTTCTAGATCTTTCGGGATTCATTGAATCTAATCAATGGCATGTTTAGTCCCATCATGCTCATCCTCTCTCCCATGATGGGTATGCCGTGGATCACGGGTTTGGATGGTAAATCGACCACGAAGGACCCACGTGACATCCGGCCCATGATTCATGAGTTATCGCGAGTATCACATCATTTTGGTCGAGTCCAATCCGACGCGTTGGCTATAGCACTTCTCACGCCGGAAGGGCCCGGTTAAATGTGTGGTTCTTTGTGGGTAGCATGAGATTTACATTTTCATAAAACAAGATTTTGTTTCGTTTTTGTTAAAACATTTTAACCTTTTAATTGGCATAAGGGTCAATTTAAACTTTTAAAACCGGTTTGAAATTGCCAATTTGACTTTTGAAAAAATCAATTAACTTTTAACAAATTTTTCTTACTTGTGGTTTGAAATTGCCAATTTGACTTTTAAAACCGGTTTGAAATTGCCAATTTGACTTTTGAAATTGCCACTCGATAAAATGTGACAGGCGGTGAGGGTGGTAAGCAATGAATGCTATTTAAAAACCGACCTCATTAGGAATCAAAGAGACCTCCTTCAACCTTCTACACATTTAGAGTAGGTGAGCCTAGTCACGGTCTGACCAATGTTTTTTTTTTTAAGTTATACATATAGATATAATTCTAATATATATATATCATTTAAAATTTTAAGTATTCTTTGAAAATTATGTTTAACTATTAATTCTATTAAACACGCAAGGATGCAGTGTTAATAATTAATTTAAACAATCATCCATTAAATTTTGAAGCATTTTAAACTTTGTGTTTAGCTATTAATCCTATTGAGCATGCAAGCATTCTATGTCAATGATTAATCTAAACAATCATACAATACTAAAACCACCATTTTATAACAAGAAATCTGATTTCAGAAAATAAAACGTCACGACCGTCGCGACACGAAACACGAGAAAACGCGACGCGGTAATCAAAAGAAACCGATCATGACAAGAACGACGCGGCGCGGAACACTAGGAAACGCGACGCGGCAAAAACCTAACGATCGTAACTTTAGAAAAACCCGCGACGCGATATTTCAAGTACCGCGGCGCGGACATCGATCAGATTCGATAAATCAGAAAAAAAAAAACGATTTTTAACAATTTTAATCAAATCAAAACAGTACAAAATCATGATAAAGTGGCTCTGATACCACTGTTGGAATACGATAACATAAAACAAACGCAGCGGAAACAGAAATCAAAATCGTATTCAACCAGGATCACGGAATCATGCACACTTTTGTAACTGTAAAATCAAGAGGGTTCAAGACATACCTTTTTAAATCTCAGATCTGATTTTGTTAGGATGACGAGAGCCCAAAGTAGAACTCCTCTAATGTAATCGCACCCAAGACAACGATCCAGCACACGTTGATGTAGTATATACCTTTGCTTGAAGTTTTAGCACGTAATACTTAGGGTTTTGAAAGAAATCGGCCGTATACCGACGGGTGGGAGGAGAGTGACGAAAATTAGGGTTTTGGCAGCCCTTACAACTCAGATCTAGGGTTGTATTTATGGTGCTCCTCATCCTTATCCCCTCCTTTGTGGATATTTCACTTTAGTCCTTTTACCTTATTAAGTTTCTAATTAATATACCTTTACTTTGGTATATTAATAAACTTAACCATTAAGTTTCTAATTAATATACCTTTACTTTGGTATATTAATAAACTTAACCCTCAAGTTTATTTTCGATCTCTTTTAGCTAAATCGTCTCTTGCGTGTAACCCAAAAGGACCCTACTATTTATAATAATATTACCAACTTGTTATAACGATGGACATATAACCAACAGCAACATCGGCCAGTGCGAAACAACAACCACAACAACTGGTGCCAATCCTCCCGTGATCAGCATCGCCAACAACCTTTTGATCATTGATATTGCCTCATTTATACATCTATTTCGGGCAATATCGAGTTCCTAAACACGTATTTTTGGTATGATATCAAGATAAAAGGTACTTATACGTTTAAATTACCAAAACACAGGAAAAATGGCTTTGCGGATAAAGAAGGAGCTGAATACGAGCCTTAAAGTGAACAAAAGAAGATGAAGGCAGCAACAGCAAAGATCGCGACCCGATCCCCTATAGGATCGCTACACGATCCAATTGATGACACGGTGACACAGTGCTGATGGAAAGATCGCGACACGAAGAAAAGTTGGCGACCATACGCAGATCGCGACCCGATCACCATAGGGATCGCGACCCGACCCACCAACCACAGTCCACTCATCGGGATAGTGGCCAGCACAAAAGAGCTCCGCACTAGATCGCGACGCGACCGGGAGCATATCGCGACGTGATCTTCCCTGGACAGCAACTATAAATTGAGGCCTTCTCCTCTTCTTTTCACATCATCATCCAGGCCATACACAACACCAAACTCGGCAATTTTCCTACTCCATTTGTCAGAAGGGTTGAAGAATCAAGGAGGAGACGGTATAGTGCGTATGGAATCGAGAGCTTGAAGAATGTTCGGTCGGGACTTCATTCGGTTTGCTTTATATATGTTTAGCATCCTACTATGATTTCCTAGGCCGTATTCTTCAGATCATGTTATATTTGTTATCTGCGTTATTCATTACTTAGGTTTGAATACTATCTAGTTATGATTTGATTGTTATTTATCGGATATTGAACGTTTTATATTTTATCTTGCAATAATTCGTATGACTATCATATATGTTAAGGAACCTTCCTTTTGGACTTATTGTTGAGTTATTTTAGTCTAGAGGACCAATCTGACTATATGACTTTTATCATAACTATACTATGACCATTAGGCAGATATGACTAGTGATGGACCAAATCCTAGGGTTAAGTCACGAAGGTAGAAACTTATATGTGTATGGCAAGTTTGTACTAGAGGGCCAATCTGTACAAACCATTTTGATTTTCATGACCATTGAGATCAAAAACTCAAATGAATCTTGTATGATACGAACCAATACATGATTATTTGGAATATGTAATTGCATGACCATTGCCATTAACGACCTTATAATCATAGGATTAGGTAGTTGGACCAAAACATCTAATCACTCTAGAAATCGATATTTAACTTTCAATATCCATTGCACTAATAGCATCTCAAACATAACTAGATGGTTGAATCGAATCTAAGTATAAATGTTTACTTTTATGTTTTGTAATTTATATTTATTTTTAATAAACTTTTTCGTTGTCTCTTGACACAAGTCAATGCATTCTCTAAACCCCCCCCCCCTTTTAATTACTGTTTGCTTGAATAATTGTTAATTGATAATTGATTTTCTTAACTTAAAAATATCCGTTTTCCCTTGGGTTCGACAACCCGGATTTACCATTACTATACTACAACCGATTAGGTACACTTGCCTAATTGTGTTGTTCTATTCATACATGGTATTTCTCTGTTCAGAAATGTAAAAGTAATGTGAAAACCAATTGCTAATATCATATATACGCTCGTAACACACCAAGTTTTTGGTGCCGTTTCTGGGTATTTTATATGTATGTTTGAAAACACATCAATCATCCCCACCAGCGATACCCTTATATGGTTCTGTCGCTCTCCCATGGTAGTAGCATGGCTGGCCATGGGTGGCCACCTCCTTGGTCATCGTATTGGTGGCCAATGCCCCTTGGGAGCGTCACCAACGCCCCGCACCTCCGTAACACTCACCCAAGAATCTCCCACTTACGATGAACAAGTCCTATCCTATTCCCTTTTTGCTCTCGTTACTGACCCCACACACACCCGACCACAGACGGCTCTACTTGGCAACGCCCCAACACCACCACCTGCGCCTTCTATGCGCATCCTCATTAAACGGGTACCCCCTCTCCTTGGCAGTGGTTGCCTCCCGCTACACTCGATGAAGCCACCGATCTCACACAGGCCTTCAATGCCATGTCCATTTGAGAAAACGCGGATGACACTTGGTATATGCACAAGGGAGCTACCTCTCACTTAACTTTGGACTCAGGTATTCTAAATTCCATCAACACTAAGAACTACTATAATTCAGTCCTGGTTGGCATTGGTCCATCTATTCCCTGCAGTTACACCGATCATTCCATACCCCAAACCAACCATCACTCCTTATACCTAAAAAATATCCTTATCACTCTCGATATCATTAAAAAATCTTTTATGTATGTCCGTGAACTCTCTAATGATAATATATGTTCCATTGAATTTGACCCGTTTGGTTTTTCTGTGAAGGACCTCCTCACAAAACAGGTTCCAATTAGGTTCAATAGCTCTGGTCACTTGTACCCGTGGTGCTCCTAGTATGCGCCTCGTGTTGCTCTCCACTCATGTAGCCCCGCTTTGTGGCACCAATGCCTTGGTCATCCCGGTCCTCGCGTTCTTCAGTCTTTAATTTCAAATAAAATTTTGTCTTGTAATAAAAATAGTAGTGCTTTTTCATGTAAGTCTTGGCATCTCAGTAACATGGTAGCTTACCATTTTCTAGTTCTATGTCTACTGTTTCTTCACCTTTTGACATTGTTCACTCGGATGTCTAGAGTTCTCCCATTACAAGTGTTAGTGGAATAAAATATTATGTTATATTTTTGGATCATTTTTCTCATTTTCTTGAGGTGTATCCACTTAGAAAGAAATCTGATGTGTTTGAGAAATTTCTTTATTTTATTGCTTATGTTACAAATCAATTCAAAAACGTGATCAAATCCTTCCAATGCGACCACGAGGGCGAAATTGACTATCGCCAGATCCATTCTATTTTTGACCAAAATGGCATCACTTTTTTCTTCTCATGTCTCCATACCTCCCAAGAAAACGAGATGTCCGGACGCATGATACGCCCCACAAATAATGTCATTCGTACCCTTTTATTTCAGGTGCATATCCCTACCACCTATTAGGTTGAATCCCTCCACATGGCCACTCACCTTCTTAATCTTACTCCCTCTACATCCATCAATAATGCCATCTCGTTTGTCAAAATCTTCAACAAAACTCCCTCCTATGATCACCTTTGAGTTCTTGGGTGCCTTTGTGTTCCTCACATTCGCACCCCTTACAAACTCGCACCTCGCACTATTCCATGTGTCTTTCTCGGGTACCCCTCCCAACATCGCGGTTTCTGGTGTCTCAATCTTTCCTCTTGTAAGATCCTCATTTCCTTACGAGACATCTTTTCCTTTCAGTCTGTCACCCCCGACCACCATCCCTCTTACACCTTTGTCGATTACATTGATCCTCCCTCTCTCGTATCTTGGTCCCTTCTAGACAACCTTCCTCCACCAACTGAACCCACATCCCCACCTTCTTCCGACACTCCCTCAAGCCATCCGACTCCGACTCTCCCTCGGACCATTTGACTTCGAATCTCCCTCGGACTCCCCTAAGAGACCTCATTCTCCACTCTCACGACACCCGATGGTCACTCGTCTTCAACGGGGCATCACTAAACCAATGTCCCGCCCTAACCTCCACATTTCTATAGAATCTCCCATTACAAAATCTCATCTCCATGCTCTTCGTGACCCCAATTGGACCATTTCCATGCATGATGAATTTAATGCTTTTATGTCTAATGGAACTTGGAGTCTTGTTCCAAGGCCCTCTGATGCTAATGTGGTTCGGTCTATGTGGTTGTTTAAAAAGAACTAGAAAGCAGATGGTTCTCTTGACTTGTACAAGGCAGGCCTGGTGGCTAACGGTAAAAGCCAAAGACCAGGGATTGATTGTGACAAGAATTTTAGTCAGGTTGTCAAACCGGCTACTATCCGATCTATTCTCAGTAGTGTCCTTTTCATCAGTTGGATGTGAAGAATGCTTTTCTTCACGGGCATCTCCATGAGACTGTGTACATGCATCAACCACCGGGTTTTTGCGACCCGAATTACCCAGAATACGTGTGCCTTCTTCGGAAGTCTCTTTATGGCCTAAAACAGGCTCTGTGTGCTTGGTTCCACCATTTTGTTGAGCTCATCACCCAGATTGGCTTCACTCACAACAAGTTAGACTTATCCCTTTTTATGCTCAGCGAAGGATCTACCCGTGCATATCTTCTTATATATGTTGATGACATCCTCCTCGGATACTCTTCTATGACGCATCATATCCACCCTATCATCCGAGTTTGCCACGACCGATCTCGGTGACTTGGCATATTTTTTTGGTATCTCGGGTACTCGAAATACGCGTAGTATCTTTCTCTCTCAGTGTAAATATGTGCTTGAGCAGTTGCACCAGGAAAACGTTTCCACGTGCAGTCTCAGTCGCACTCCAGCTGACATGCAGGTGAAGCTAAGTGACACTGGTCCACCGGTCTCGGATCCTACTTTATACCACAGCCTTGCTAGAGGCTACAATATCTCACATGCACTTGCGCTAACATCTCCTTTGCGATGCAGTAGATATGTCTCTATATGTACGCCCCTCATGAGTGGCAACTCCATGCTCTAAAATGTATCTTATGCTACATTTAGGGTACTCTAGATTATGGTCTCCAGCTTCACCCCTCTTCTACTACCGGCCTCATTGCGTATTCTGATGCAAACTAGGGGGTGTCGTGTCTCTCGTTGTTCAACGAGTGGGTATTGTATTTACTTAGGCGACAACCTCATTTCTTGGTCCTCCAGACGCCAGGCTACCGTTTCCCGATCCAGCACCGAGGCTAAGTACAGAGGTGTCGCCAATGCCGTTACAGAGACATGTTGGCTTCAAAACCTTCTTCGCGAGCTTCACTGTCTGTTCTCGAAAGCCACAATGGTCTATTGTGACAACATCAATTCGGTCTACATGTCAACCAATCTCTTTCAAGATCGACGTACGAAACACATCGAGATTTACATACATTTTGTTTGGGAAAAGTTTGCTACTGGGCAAGTTTGAGTTTTACATGTCCCTTCTAACCAACCATATGTCGACATATTTACGAACGGACTGGCCTCATCGCTTTTTACATACTTTAGATCCGGTTTGAGCTTTCGCCCGCGTTCTCTCCTTCGAACTGCGGTGGCGTATTAGTGTATATTTGTATATATAGTTTAGCCCGGTTATATTTATGTTGTATAGCTGGTTTATGTAGGCCCACATTTTGATGTATTATGTATTTATTTATGAATTAATGCAAAGATCTCTCCATGAAAAAAATACGATCATTGATATTATATAGAGGTCCCCCACATTGTATATTATATGATGGTATAAATTCTCTATCATTTGGATAGGAGCTCAAATATGAGGTCGATTGGGGGCAAAGAAGTCTAACTGGTAATGTCGAAATTGATCGTTCAATAAATGGGATGAATATGGGCCATCATGTCTACGGACTCTATGTAATTAACATAAAGTGTAACGCGACTATTTCTGATATATATGCAGATATGTTTGAGTAATGCTTATTCAATTATAAGTATAAATGGTCAGAGTTTATAGAGTTATTTTCAAGTGACCTTGATTCTAATTTTGTTACCTATCATAACATTTGTGTTTATGAAATATTAGTATCGTTTAATTTTATATTATTGTGAATTATATCAGACTAAAGACGTAGCAGATCATTTGTGTATTTTTTCTAGAACGGCAAGCAATATATAAAAAGTAAAGAGGGACCAGGAAGCTGGACAGTATACAATATTACAAAAAAAAAGTTACAAACTAAAGAAAAATATACCAAAATATAAAATTTGAACACGAGAAGGTAAAATTACGAAACGATTACAGCGGCGGACTTGGTAGAAACAGCAACACATACCAGATCATTTGTTATGTGAAAGTTTTTATTCATATAATGAGAATTAAACAATAGAAATGATCCATAACGTATGCATTTATTTTTGCTTGGATCCAAGAAAGGGTTTTTTTTAAGTAAATTACAGATACGGTCCCTGAAGTTTACTAAAACTAACAGAGAGAACCCAAGTATCCAAATTTCACTATATGAGTCACTTACGTTTGCAAAATTCAACATATCAGTCCCTCGCATCGTTACCGTCATGTTTCCATAGTCAAACCCCCCACATGTGCCGATCACGTGGGGGTATATTTGTCCATTCGCATTCTCGTTTTCCAGGTTATCATTTACCGCCTTTAATGAGCGTTACCTCAACAACCACCAGAAGATACGATCGTTTCAACTTATACACAGGCGATTCTCTCTTGGAGCTTTCTACCGATACAACTGTTATAGCCGGAGACAACAATCTGGGTGGTTAGACGTACGCCGGAAGACGACTCAGCAATGAATGGTTACAGTAAGGTTCAACGTCCACAGTTTACCCTTGATTTCTATTGGAACTTGCATACAGTGGGTTTGCATTTTGAAGACGGTAAGAACAACCTCTTCACCATCCAGCTCCACTATGGTGGATCATTTCAAATGCAACCCAGTTTGGATTATTGTAACGGGAATGTAAGGTACGTTGACAATGTAGATGTGACTCGGTTGAACCACGAAGAAATGATATCGATTCTTAGGGTTTTGTATTGCGATATACATGAACCACTGTATATCCACTACCTTCTATCAGGGATTAGCTTAGAAAAGGGTTTGATTCCATTAGGTTGTCAGGCGGATTACAAAATCCTTGCTAGGTATGTGGTTATTGTAGGAGAGATTAAGTTCTTCGTGGAACATGGACTCTCAAAAGTCAACCATCACGGTAAGTAGTCGATCCCTAACTATATGGCCGAAGACGAGTTTTTGATATCGCCTGAACTAAGGAAGATACAGAAGTCATCGTCTCTTAAGGCTTCTTGTAGTAAGCAATTGACTTTTGATTTGAACGAACCGTTAAACGGGGAAGACGATGAAGGTAATGCGATTGCACCTTGTTTGGCTATGGTGCTGTATGATCCCGCAAGAATGGAAGGGGAACCTTCTCATGTGGTCCCTTTGGACAAACCTGTTTGGGAAGTGGAAAATTTGACTCCATTTCAAGCAGATTTTTACGACCCTGTGTTCACCTTTAACCTAGACGATGCACATATCGCTGGGAGGTAAACACAAACCCTTTTGAAAATTTAGCATCCCTTACCGATAACTTATGGTTTGAATCAATGCGAGAACGTACAGAAAACCTGCAACAAAGTAATATCCATGTGACACAACTGCCAGAGGAAGTTGCAGCCCGTTCAACTAGTGGGCCTACAAACGACTGTGATGATCGAAGTAGTCTGCACCTGGATGAAGAAGAAAGAGTTGCTGATTAAGAAGTGGAGATTGAAGTATTGAATACTGTAATGGATTCTCCTTTGCAAGAAGAATCATCACCAGTTAATCAAGCTAAAGAGATGGAAGTATTGAATAACGATCCATTTAAAAGTTATGATCCAGACAGGACTGATCGACAAAAGTTTTTAGACCACATGGAGAATGAAGTCGACCACTCAAATGGGAAAGACAATGAAGTAGATTTCAAGGTAGGGGAATACTTTCCAGGAAAGAATGTTGTCAAGGAAGTGATACAAAATTTGTCTGTATACACGAACAGACAACTACGAATGATCAAAAACGACGGCATTAGAATTCGTGCTTGATGTCTTGGGGATGTTCCTGGAGGGAGAAACTTTGGTAGGAGACCACTTTTACAGATAGGACGAAAAAAATTAAAAATTGTGAGATTGACTGTCCTTGGACTTTGCACGTGTCACAGACGAAAGAAGATGACATGTGGAGGGTAAAAACATATTACCCATTCCACACATGTTTGCCCAGTAGAGAAATTCAATCGTGTACGCAAGGGTATATTGCGAATAATATTATACAACAACTCCAGGGAAACCCTAACATACCCACATCTGCCCTAAGAGAGGAACTACAACGTACTTATAACCTGAATTTGACTTTTATGAAAGTTTTTCGAGCTAATACCATCGCAAAGAACATGGTAAGGGGAGATTACGAGAAACAATACACAATGCTCAGAGACTATGCAATGGAAGTCCAATTGAGGAATCCAGATACGACTATTAAAATTGATGTTGAATTGAGTCCAGT
This sequence comes from Cichorium intybus, assembly GCA_023525715.1. Lineage (NCBI taxonomy): Eukaryota > Viridiplantae > Streptophyta > Magnoliopsida > Asterales > Asteraceae > Cichorium > Cichorium intybus. Next base: position 117,505,769 of record CM042013.1, on the reverse strand, counting down.
TTTCAGTGAACATACAAGGACCTTCAAACGCATCTACATTTGTCTGGGTCCACTAAAGGAGGGGTTCAAATTAGGTCAACGAGAGTTATTGGGTCTTGATGGGGTGTTCATGAAGGGACCATATCCAGTACAGATTTCAAGTGCAGTGTGTTTAGTTTGTACAACAGAATATACCCAGTCGCATACGCAATAGTGGAGGCTGAAAACTAACTTTCGTGGTCTTGGTTATTGGAATGTTTAGGAGAAGATCTTGAAATTAGGCAGAATACGAACTTTACATTCATAAGTGACCGCCAAAACGTACCTGAATAATATTATAAAGTTTTCATTTTTCATATTTGTACTGTTACATCTATTAACATGTTTTCGCTTGCAATTAATTAGGGTTTGGTACCAGCACTAGCTAGAGTTTTCCCAGCTGCTGAGCATAGGTATTGTGTTCGTCATATTCATGAGAATATGAAACTCCATTAGAAGGGAAAACCTATTAAGGACCTCCTGTGGAAATGTGCCCGAGCAGCTACGGAAGCCAATTTCAATGCAGCAATGATGGAGTTGAATACTATGAACAAAGATGCATTCGAATGGTTTAACAAAATCCCACCTAAACATTGGAGTAGGAGTTATTTTACATGTACCATTTATAGGTTATGTATACTATGTATTGCAAAAAAATAAATTTAAGTGTTTTACAAATTTAACATTCATATGTTTATCTTGAATATATTATGTAGGTCGTTGTCATTCAGATATTCTGTTGAATAATGTTTGTGAAGTTTTTAATTCAAAAATTATGGAGGCAAGGGACAGACCTATAACATCATGTTTGGAGTATATTCATGAGTACATCATAAAAAATTGTGACTGTCCAAAAGCAGATAGCCAAAAGTGAAGGATTGATAACCCCAACTGCTCAATCTCTGATGGATAAAATCAAGGAAGAGGCTTCGAAGTGTATAAGCATTTTTAATGGTAATGATAAGTATCAAGTATCCATAGAGTTTGGTGAGCAGTTTGTTGTGGACATGAGGAAGAATGAATGTAGTTGTCGAAAATGGGAATTAACTGGGATACCTTGCAAGCATGTTGTAGCTGCGTTGTAGGACAAGGCATCACATGGACAAAAAGTCCCACTGGCTGAGGAGATGGTGCATCCATGTTACAGATTAGAAACATGGAAGAGTATGTACAAGTGTACCATTGAACCAATAAATGGTCCTGATTTGTGGCTAATGTTTGATTGCCCTACGACATTGGTTCACCCAAAGCATCACACTCAGGTAAGTTCTTGCATAATCTTTGTATTGGGTTTCAATTTACAATTTACAAATGTCTTTTTTGATTGTGCAATTGTTATTGTTTAAACAGGTGGGACGACCTAAACTGTAGCGAAAGAGGGGGCCATATGAATAAACATGTCAAGGTAGTCAAAAGAAAAATGTCCCCTACAAATTGTCAAAAAAATATGTAAACGTCAGATGTAGCAAGTGTAACAATCCAGGTCACAATTCGAGATCTTGCAAGGAACAATATGACAAGGGAAAAGGGGTCAGTGACAAGTCATTAACCTTTGAAGATTGGGAAGGTTTTATGTTTGGTATTTGGTACAATTGGTTAAGTTTATGAGCAATCAGTTTAAGTTATCTCTAAGACATTTATGTGTTTGTTTTTAAGACATTATGTGTTTGTTATGGTGTGTCTTCTGTTAAGTTAAAGACATTACACTCTTGTTAATTGGTGTGTTTTGTAACTTCAGTTCTAAACAATCTGTAGTATTTGTGTGTTTGTTATGGTATGTGTGCCTTTATTAGTTGATTTGCAAATTGCCTGGTTCATAACGTTATTGTGTTTTATGTTTTATAGAACTACCATGTACATGTTTATGCAAACATTAAATAATGAGAATCACCATGACCTTTTGAGCATACAAAATGGCAAACAATTGTAGTTAACATTAATAGATTGCTTCATCAATATTACAAAATGGATCAAACATAAAAATGTAGCACAAACATTAACTACTATATTTCTATCCATACTATTAACTTTTCCGATAAACAACGACATCAAACACCCCCAAAATGTGGAGTTGTAAATCCCCCTTACACTTATAGTTAACAAAAATTTTAAAACCCAAACCTACTCAAACATAGTAAACATACAGAAGATGATGAAGAACATCCATGACAAAACCAGAACCATCTTGTGCCTTCGAACTACCCTGAGTTCACCTTGAAGTCGAGCTATATCTTCAAGATGCAACTGCCTCGCTTGCAACAACCCTGGAATGATCATCAGGGATCAACGACACATGGGAGGGTCAGACCAACCCACAAACCCACAACGACTGCATCTCCAGAATTGCCTTCCTAGATTTAGATTTGTCCACGACGTACATAGACTCGCTAGCGTGCCACATATGCAACAGACCATACCTGCTTCGTCGAGCCTTCGAGTTCTACCACACCAAATGTGAGTGGTGATTGTGTTAGACATTTGGAGTAAATGAGAATCCTTTTCCCGCTTATATTAACATGCTACAGCCACAATTGCGAATGGACAAATATACCCCCACATGATCGGCACATGTGGGGGGTTTGACGATGTAAACATGACGTTAACGATGGGAGGGACTGACCTGTTGAATTTTGCAAACGTAAGTGACTCATATAGTGAAATTTGGATACTTTGGTTCTCTATGTTAGTTTTGCTAAACTTCAGGGACCGTATCTGTAATTTACTCTTTTTTTTCTTTATGACAGTGCTTTCATTTTGGTCTCTCGATTTCACACGTGTTACTTTTCTCCGGTTATATGCAAGACATGTCCCTCAAGTGGTTTATTGGTGTAAATACCAACTAATTGGTTGTATAAAACAAAATTTAATAAAGAATAAAATTTTAAAAGGTTGTTTAGAAAGATTTGAATTTTTTAGATTTGAAATTTTAAAAGGTCTAAAATTTTAAAAGGATCTAAATTTTTAAAATTTAAACTTTTAATATGTTGTTTGGTTGGAACCTATGAATTGTGGTGAGAAATGATAAAAATCACCATTTTCCATTCTATTTTTATTATAGTTGAATAAAATGTGAATGGGACGAAGGGATCAGTGGGTATGGTATGGGGTAGGGTGGGTGGGTGTGGGGTGATCAATGTGGAATGGGTGGGGTGGGTAAGGATGGGTGGGTAGGGTGGGGTAGGAGTGGGTGGGTGAGTGGGGGTGACGTAGGTGGGTGGTGAGGGCTAGGTACGTAGGGTGGGGTGTATATGTAGGGCTGGGGTTGATAAGGTGGGTGTGGCTGGGTAGTGTAGGGAGAGGTAGAGGTGGGTGGGTAGGGATGGGGCAGGTGGTGGTGTTTAAGGTGGTGTAGGGATGTGGCGGGTGAAAGGTTTTCTGCAAACCATGAACTAAATAACCTAAGTTCACTTGCAACCTATAAGGATCTATGTTTTCTTCTAATTGAACATATAACAAAACCTAGAGGCCATAAGAAAATTAACTAAAAGAATAAAATTAGGAAAAACCAACCTTTTAGAATTTTCTGGAAGCTGAGCAGCAAAAATATCCTGCCTCAAATGAGATCACACCCAAGCCGAGAGGATTATGGATCGAAATTCCAGAGAGAAAATAATAGAATGAGCGACTGATAATGAGGTCTAAGGTTCACTATTTATAGGGAACCAAGTGGCAAAGCTAAAACCCTAGCCGCAGCCCATTTTCCGGATTATCTGTACGCGCGCCGCGGCCAAGACGTTTGCGCGCCGCAATTCAACTATTGAATTTGTACGACTTTAATCCCTGACCTCCTGATTAATCCAATTAATGTCACAGAAATTAATCCAATTAATTTCTGATTAATTATTAATCAAATAATATTATTTCTAATTAATATATTATCTCCATAATATATTAACAAACAATATCTTGATTTATTAGTCATATAATAAATCAACCCTTTCTCTCTACTTAACTTTTCACCAATCCTCTAGCTATGAGGGCAACCCAAATGGACTATGCTACTATTAATTAGGTAAATACTAATTATTAGTCATGGCTTAGACACCTAATCCAACAGTCTCCCACTTGGATAAGTCTATGACTATAATTACCAATTTAACCTCTAATTAACCAGCACTTTTAGCTTCCTAGAAACCGCTGCCAAACTCTGATCTAATCAGTTCTGTCCATAGATAAGTGATCAGATGATCCTCCATCCAACAAGATATTTTCAAACTCAAGACATGGATAAAATCAATCCCGGTCTGACTCACTGTTCCTCGATATCCGATTTGCATATGACTCTTAGACTACCAATTTAGTCCCGGTTGGCCAACCATTTTAGCCAACTTCAAATTCATCGAGAGGCCTACAGATATCTGTTCCCCGTTAGGGTCAAGGGACGAATAAGCTTCGACTCATATACTTATGTCTTTTACCAGACAAATCACTCACAACAATACGTTTTATAACACCGAGTTACCGATGCGTTTTCGTATTATCAATGAACAATCGTCTAATAAATCATAACTCATATGTCTTAGCTTAAAGATCAAAAGATATTATCGTCTCAATATTGCTCGTGATGTAATCCATGAAGCAATCCATTGAGCGCGGGTTTATCCAATACTCAAAACTCCATTTCCAAGTACTCACAAATGGTGCAGCAATCCAATTGCAATGTCTAACTCCTTAGACAATCTATTACCAATTCAAGACAGTCTTACTTCACACTTACTCCCAAAAGTGTAATCGACTGTGGATATTTGAATAATCCAATTATTCAGGAAGTAAAAACATGCAAAATAAAACACAATGATAAAGTATTGACAAAAGTAGTAAACCATTACTCATTAATAAATCTCTATTATTAAATCATAAGAGTCAAATACAATACATTGTTACAAGTTTCGAAACCTATCTAATTTACATAAACTTTATATAATCTCTTAATCCAATGCTCCTAGCATGCTGATTATGCTTAATCCTACTCAGAGCCTTTGTCAAGGGATCTACAGGATTATCTTCCGATGATACCCTCTTTACCACGAGGTGACCTTCTTCTACCTTATGCCTTATGTAGTGGTATTTTCTGTCGATATGTCTGGACTTTCCATGGTCTCGCGGTTCCTTTGTCAAGGCGACCGCACCTTCGTTATCGTAGAACAGTTCCATGGGCTCCTGAATACTCGGGACTACTCCAAGGTCACCGATGAAGTTCTTCAGCCAAGCCGCTTCCTTTGACGCTTCACTTGCTGCTATATACTCTGATTCACAAGTAGAATCAGCCACCGTATCTTGCTTGGAACTTTTCCAAGTAACTGCTCCACCGTTCAAAAGGAATACCCAGCCCGACTGAGACCGACCACTGTCTCTATCCGTCTGAAAACTGGCATCTGTATATCCTTCAACTCTCAAGGTATCACTGCCACCGAGGACTAACACCATGTTCTTGGTCCTTCGCAGATACTTGAGTATATTTTTCACAGCTATCCAATGTGCCCTTCCAGGGTTACCCTGGTACCGACTGACCATGCTTAAAGCAAAAAGCCACGTCAGGGCGAGTACACGTCATAGCGTACATGATCGATCCTACAGCCGAAGCGTAAGGTACCTGACTCATTTCAGCTATTTCTTCGTTTGTACTCGGACTTTGAGTTTTACTCAATTTTGCATTACTTTGGATAGGTAGCTCTCCCTTCTTGGAATTTTCCATACTAAACCTTTTCAGTACCTTTTCCAAGTATGTACCCTGACTAAGTCCAATTAGTCTCTTCTTCCTATCTCTCAATATTCTTATCCCGAGAATATAGGCAGCCTCTCCTAGGTCCTTCATGGCGAAACATTTCCCAAGCCAAGCCTTGACATCTTGCAAGGTTGGAATATCGTTTCCCATGAGCAGTATGTCATCGACATACAGCACCAGAAAGGTGACTATACTCCCACTAGCCTTGACATATACGTAGGACTCATCCTCCCTCCTAGAGAAGCCAAACTCTTTGACTTTCTCATGGAAACAAAGATTCCAGCTGCGAGAAGCTTGCTTCAATCCGTAGATTGATCTCTCAAGCTTACACACCTTATTAGGATACTTTGCATCGACAAAACCCTCTGGCTGATTCATGTAAACGTCCTCAGTCAATTTCCCATTAAGGAAAGCCGTTTTGACGTCCATCTGCCAAATTTCATAGTCATGAAATGCAGCTATGGCCAGCATAATCCTAATAGACTTTATCTTGGCTACTGGTGAGAAGGTCTCGTCATAGTCAACCCCTGGGGTTTGAGTAAAGCCCTTCGCAACCAGTCCTGCCTTGAAAGTGTGTACCTTTTCGTCCATGTCGGTCTTCTTCTTGAAGATCCATTTGCACCCGACTGTCTTTCGACCCGGTACGTTATCAACCAAGTTCCAAACTTGATTGTCATACATGGACTTGATCTCGCTATCCATGACCTCTTTCCACTTGGCAGACTCAGGGCCCGCCACTGCTTCCTGGTAGTTAGCTGGTTCATCCAAATTTATCAGTGTCCTATCACTGACAAACGTGTCCCCATCCGAAGTTATATGGAACCCATAAAACTCGGGTGGCATGCTAACCCTACCGGAACGCCTAAGAGGTAATGATACATCTGTCGGACCAACAGGAACTTCTTCCTCATGTTGGTTGCTAGTTTCTCCTAAGGTTGCGTCATCTGATGACTCTTGAATTTCTTCCAGATCAATGGTACTCCCACTGTCCTCTTTGAATATGAGCTCTCTCTCTCGAAATACCGCTCGTCTAGCTACAAAGACCACGTCCTCGCTTGGTCTGTAGAATAGATATCCAAAGGACTGTTTGGGATAACCAAGGAAGAAACACCTTTCGCTTCTTTCTGCGAGTTTGTCTTGAGTCGCTCGTCTAACGAAAGCCTCACAACCCCAGACCTTGATGTGTGCTAACGAGGGAACTTTCCCCGTCCACATCTCATGATGTGTTTTAGCAACCTTTTTAGTAGGGACAAGATTGAGGATATGAGCGGCAGTCTCTAAGGCATACCCCAGAAGTGAATGGGAAGTGAAGCTCGACTCATCATGGAACGGACCATGTCCAACAGGGTTCGGTTGCGCCTCTCCGCAACACCGTTCAACTGTGGTGTCCTGGGAGGTGTCAACTGCAAAACTATTCCGCATTCTTTTAGATAGTCTAGGAACTCGATACTTAGATACTCTCCGCCTCTGTCGGACCTGAGCATCTTTATCTTCCTGCCTAATTGATTCTCTACTTCGTTCATAAACTCTTTGAACTTTTCAAAGGTGTCCGACTTGTGCTTGATCAAGTAGATAATCGGTGAAGGTCACGTAGAACCGCGTGCCATCCTTTGTGGTTGATCTGAATGGACCACACACATCCGTGTGAATGATGTCTAGCAGACCCTCACCTCTTTCAAAAGACCCTTTGAAAGGTGATTTAGTAATCTTGCCCAACAGACAAGATTCACATACATCATCCGACCTGAGGTCGAATGATTCCAACACTCCATCCTTTTGGAGTTGGGCGATGCGTTTCTTGCTGATGTGCCCGAGCCGACTATGCCACATACATGCCTTTTCTAGACCACTAGTATAATCAATATAATTTACACTATGTCCTAAATTGTCAACACATTCAACAGTTTCATACACACCATCACAAGGATAAGCAGTAAAAATCAATATACCATTTTTGAAAACAGAAATCGAGCCAATTTTATTATCAAAAGAAAATTGAAATCCTTGTCTGAACAATGCGTAAAATGAAATAATGTTTCTTGCCATTTCTGGCGAATAGCAACAATTATATAACTCTAAGCTAACATCACTACTAAGAACTAAACTATAAATGCCGATCTTGGTAACAGGGGACGATCTCCTATTGCCCATGATCAAGTTCAGTCTACTGTGCTCCACCTCCCTGCTTTCCTTTAGGCCCTGCAGATCAGAACAAATGTGAAAACCACATCCTGTATCAAGGACCCAAGAATTAGAAGATGGTGAGTTTTTAGAGATAGTGTATATACCTGCTGTCGATGGCTTTACTTTCCCATCCTTGACATCCTGCAAGTATTTGGGGCAGCTTCTCTTCCAATGGCCCTTCTTTTTGCAGTAGAAACAGTTGGCTTCATCGGGGTTGGCCACACAAGGAATCTGGGAAGACTTGGTTCTCAAGCCATTGCTTGATGACCCGACCTGAACCTTTTCCCTCCAATTTTGCTTAGGAGGGCCCTTCCTCTTCTTTCCTTTGCCACTTCCAATGGCTAGGACGGGCTGATTAACCGAGGGTACACTTTTACCCTTCATCCCGTCCTCAGCAACTCGAAGCATGCGATGCAACTCAGTCAGGTTAGCCTGATTGTTGTTCAAATGGTAAGCCAGCATGAACTGGTCATAAGAACTCGGTAAGGAGTTAAGCACTATGTCAACGGCCAACTCCTCCAGTACAGGCATCGCAAGCTTTCTAAGCCGCTCCACGTAACCTTGCATTCTTTGCACATGAGCGCAGATGGACTCTCCATCTTTAGGTTTGCTGTTCGTGAAGTCCTTGACCACCTCGCACCTTTCGATGTGCTCTTGCTTGCGGAACTTTTCCGCAAGCTCCTTGTGCATCTCAAAGGGCCAGTAGTCTTCGTATATCCTTTGCAATTCGGGGTTCATTGTGGCGATCATGATGCAGGCCACTTTGGTCGCATCATCATAATGTTTTTGGTATAAGGCAATCTCCTCGGGAGTAGCAGTTTCAGGGTCAATATCGACAAGCTCGGTTTCGAGAACATACTCTTTGTTCTCGTACCTCAGAGCCATCTTGATATTCCTAATCCAGTCATTGTAATTTGTCCCGTTCAATTGAACCTTGGAACACAGTGAGAGGATAGAGGGAACACTAGAGTTTGAGTGGGGAGCGGATTGATCAGCAGAAGACATCTATAAAAGAAGGTAAGTTTAATTAGATACTTGTCGGTCCTTATAATAACCCAATATAAAATAAGGCTAGGATCCAACTATAACAATTTGCAACATAGAAGAGGGATGCCGTAATCTATAAGCAAATTTTATAAAGGTAGGCGAATGACGATTCAGCCAATTCCACCGCGGAAAAAATAATCTTATTATAAATGGAATTCCTAGTTTCTTATGAGATTTATTGAACTGTTCAATAGCATGTTTAATCTCGGATATGCCCCACTGTTTGTGACTGGGATGCCGAGGATCACAAACCGGGTGTGAATAACCATGCAAATTAGCTTGGTACTCTCGGAGTCCATTATCATCTCAAATTGATGTGCCGGTAAACCACACACGCTCCATCAACAATGATAACACCCGAGACACCTATTGCCACTCTTTATGAACCCCCATTGGTGTGCCGGTAATCCACACACGCTCCACAAACGTTTCATAAAGTGCAATGTGCAATTTCATGGGTTAGCATCAAATTCACATTTTTTCTAAAGTAACTAGATTGGGATTTTGTGTAAAGGTTCTAGTACTTTGATCATTATACTTTTAATGATTTAGTGGTTCTGTCAAACCTGTTCCGCTAACGACCCTCCACTGATCAGGCGAGCGGTGGGTGAGAGTGTTCACCCATTAGACTACCATTTTATAGGCAGTCTCCTTGTACCCACTTTATAGACCAGCTTCGTGAATAAGGCCTACTATTGATTTGACTAACCAAACTTATCTCATATATATAATATTAACTTTTAATAACATATATAAGATGTATTTTAAAACCCTTTAAAATATTCAAGGTTTATCTTTTAATTTTACCATATTTAACAATTAAATTTTAAATTAAATTAAACCTTAAAATCGATTTAATCAATTTTAATTACCAAAAATTAAATTAATTAAATCTAAATATTTTAAACATTTTAAAATATTTTTCCGGATTTATTCCATTAATTTCGCAATTTTAAAATTAATTAAATCCCTTTTGAATTATCTTTTAATTAACAATTAATTAAATTAATTCAAATGTAGATAGGATTATCCAAATTAATCAAATTAATTAAAACCTATCCTAAACCCCCTAGATTTCGAATTCAAATAATGGGGTTTAAGGTTATCAATATAATTAACAAATAAAGTTATCAAAAATAGAAAACCTCCTAAAACCCTAATAGCAAATTTCGAAAAATAGCAAGGGGGGGGGATTAGGGTTTCCAAAACCCTAATCCTAGAAATCGATCCACATTATAATTAGGGTTTATAGGCTTTAAACCCTAAAACAGTTATAGCAATTCAACAAGAAAACAAAACAGGCTCTGATACCACTGAAAGGTTTTCTGCAAACCATGAACTAAATAACCTAAGTTCACATGCAACCTATAAGGATCTATGTTTTCTTCTAATTGAACATATAACAAAACCTAGAGGCCATAAGAAAACTAACTAAAAGAATAAAATTAGGAAAAACCAACCTTTTAGAATTTTCTGGAAGCTGAGCAGCAAAAATATCCTGCCTCAAATGAGATCACACCCAAGCCGAGAGGATTATGGATCGAAATTCCAGAGAGAAAATAATAGAATGAGCGACTGACAATGAGGTCTAGGGTTCCCTATTTATAGGGAACCAAGTGGCAAAGCTAAAACCCTAGCCGCAGCCCATTTTCCGGATTATCTGTACGCGCGCCGCGGCCAAGACGTTTGCGCGCCGCGCGCAGCAATTCAACTATTGAATTTGTACGACTTTAATCACTGACCTCCTGATTAATCCAATTAATGTCACAGAAATTAATCCAATTAATTTTTGATTAATTATTAATCAAATAATATTATTTCTAATTAATATATTTTCTCCATAATATATTAACAAACAATATCTTTATTTATTAGTCATATAATAAATCAACCCTTTCTCTCTACTTAACTTTTCACCAATCCTCTAGCTATGAGGGCAACCCAAATGGACTATGCTACTATTAATTAGGTAAATACTAATTATTAGTCATGACTTAGACACCTAATCCAACAGCGGCTGGGGGTAGAACGGGGCGGGTAGGGTAGGTGAGTAAGGATGGACGGGTGAGGTAGGGTAAGAGTGGGTGGGTGAGTGGGGGTGACATGGGTGGATGGTGAGGGCTATGTAGGTAGGACGGGGTAGTGTAGGTAGGGCTGGGGTGGATAGGGTGGGGTGGGTGGGTGGTGTAGGGTGGGGTGGAGGTGGGTGGGTACGCATGGTGTTAGGCTGATCAGCGTCAACATATGAATCTGATGAATGTTAAAGGGTCACTCACATTGTAAAGTTGTACCAGTGTCTTATCATCAGCGACATCGTGAAGAATTTTTATTTATGTATACTTTGCAATTATCGTGTATTTCCATAGTTATCTTCTTTATAGTTGGTGTTATCCTTAAATTGTAGGGATACACTCGATACATAGTGTTACTATTGTATAAGTATAGTGTCTAGGATTCTTTGTAAGGTATCAATATACTTCTTATGCATATTCAGATCTCTGTGTGAGATCAATATATCATTTTTCTGTGTAAATACTTCGTGTTCTTGTGTGTTGATCCTACTTGTGTTCTAACAACTAGTATTAGAGTAGGCTTACTTTTCTCACAAGAACAATGGTCTCTTCCTTTTTTTCTTCTACCTCTGGCAACAAGATCCCGCCTTTCAATGCTAACAACTTGACGATGTGGAAAATTAAGAGCTGATGATCCTTGAAACTATGGATTACAACATGTCGTCCATTATCTCCGAAGGTCCTTACGTTCCAACCTTTACTGACACCAGAGACGGTGTTCCTGGTGAAAGAAAGAATGCTTTTAAAGACAAAAAGCTGGTAAATCTAGATATTCATGCCAGGGCCGCCATTGGTAACTCTCTTCCCTATGAAATCTATCATCTGGTTCAAAACTGCTTATCTGCTAAGGAGAAACTCAGTACTTTGACAGTTGCCTTTGAAGGCACTGAAGAAGTAAAAGCTGCTCAAGGAAACTCTCTTAATCGCAAATATGAGCACTTCTTTGCACACAAAAATGAATCTATTACACAAACCTTTAACCGTGTTAATTGCCTTATCAATGATATGAGGAGGTTTAACATTGTCAAGCATGACACAATTCTTTTAACTGTATGGTAACTTAAGAAGCTATGAAGAAGTTAAGTACCAGTGCAAGGAGATAATGCGTGATAGTCGACATGAGAGATCAACAACTCTCATCTCTAAAAGTAAAGATCACACTGAAAGTGATGGTGATGCGTCTAAAAATTCTGATGCTGATAATGAAGAGTACAAACATCACGCTGATCATGCCCCTCAAAAAGCTTTCGTTGTGACGCAGTTCAATCAGTTCAAAGACAACAATAGGAGTGGTTTCCAAAAGAACTCTAGTGGTTTTAGATCAAATGCCTGTAGGTTCAGAATGTCAGGTAATGAGCCACTGAAATTTGAAAATATTGACGAGAAAAATGATGGTAATTGCTTCAACTATGGAAGCACTGAGCACTTTGCTAAGGATTGCAAGCTGAAGAAGGGTGATGCTAAGGAAGAGTCGTATGAATTCAAGTACAAAAGGCTTGTGGCATCACTGAAAAGTCAGAATTTAGGATCCAAAGTGTTGATTGCTGAAGTAGAAAAGGGAAAATGGGAAAAGGAAGCTGAATCCTCTGATGAAGAGGAATCCAAGAATATGTGCTTAATGGCTGTCATTAAAGAAGTTACAGAAGGGTGAAGCAGTAGCAGCAAACAACAACTTTGATGCTAAAATGTCTCGTGCGGCTCAAGAATGTTTAGCTAGTGACTGGAACTCCTCTTCAGTGTATCAGGTTAAAAGTTTTGTCAAGTATTAAAGTAAATAAAAGATAAAAACTTTTGAATATTTGTGTATTCATCTTCAAAATTCAAACTTTAAAAATCATCACTTAAAAGAAAACAACAAAAACTTGCTTACTGAAAACAAACAAAGGGACTAGATCATTTCCAAACTTAAGCTGGAGTGTCATGATCTCACCCTTTCGAATAAATCCTTGGGAAAAGAAAAGCAATCTGCTGAGAATGAGTCTAATCAAATTCAGTCAATCATTAAAAATTGGACTCATTCACATCATAGGGTAACTAAACTTATTAAGGATCAACTTCCATCTCAAGCACTAAAGATTCAAGGGGGATATTTTGAATCAGCGGTTGAAGTTTTTAAATACATTGAAACTGAACATGCTTTTCCTTCTCCTGAAGAATTAATTGATGAGTTTAAAAAAATTATTCAACCAGGACATCAAAAGAAGCATGAACTGATTGACAAACATGGCGGTATTAGTTAAAAGGGTGAAAGTACTCTCGAAACCAAAATCAGTGCCATTAATCCCTCTGTAAAAGGATCTAAGCAAGAGGATATCAGTGTTAGTGTGGCAAACTTGATAAAACTACCTATTTCAAACGGAGAGTTCCTATAACGCCCCAAAATCTAGAGTAAAAATTTTCGTTTTAAAAAAGGGTCAAATACATAAAACGGTTTATAAAATAGAAACCATCTAATTTAAACTTCATATTTAAAAGATATAAAATCGTATTTATAAAAAAAAACGTTTACAAACTTTATCCAGCAGAAGACTTGAATGTCAAAGCCTCAGATGCGATACACTCGTGCCGTGCTCCAAGCCCATGCTAGCAAATACCTGAAAAACAGTTAGGTTGAAAGAGTAAGCACAAAGCTTAGTGAGTTCCCCAAAGTACCACACGATCCATTCCATTCACACACAAACATTGGCATCGACTTTTGTCGGAAAAAACATCAGCATCTACTTTTGTCGGAAAACATCGACACTATCTTTCGTTGGCAAACACGTAAGGCACATACAAACGCATTAATACACACAGTAATAAAGGCTACCTATGCATGTAACTTCACCCATAGTATAGCGAGAAGACTCACCTGATTCGCGACATCAGGCTAGACAGCACTCCACGTGAGTGCCCTCAGATCCCAAAAAATACGAACTTCAGAGGTCCAGAAAATGCAGATATTTAAAGATTCAACCAAGGGTAACAACTTCTAGCATCACCATCAACCTTGTAACACCATCCAAACTTCAATAATCCTTCCCAAGAGGCGAAAAACACCAACGAGGAGAAGAGACGTTCTAGAGCGTGAAATGATGAAAATGGCGGCTACCTTAGGTCCTAACACCTTTATATATGGCCTAAAGCTCAAATCTAGGGTTTTGGCCTACAGTCAACAGTTAGCATCGCTGACCCTTCAGTTAGCGTCGCTAACTAAGATCGTGTAAACCCACTAACGAGAAGCACATTAGCGACGCTAAGAAGAACATTAGTAATGCTATGAAGCACATTAGCGAATCTATGATGCACATTAGCGATGCTAACCTCTTTTTTCCAAAATTTGATTTCTTTTAACTCAAACTTGGCATGTCAGGATTAGGATCTAGGACTAATAGAAAAGAAAATGCTGCTACTCGTTGTAACAAATGGACAAAAAAAGAAAATTCTTTGAACTATCTTCCTACTGAGTATTATGATATTCTTTTTTGTTTCAAACCCATTTCCAAATGGGTTCATTAAGTTTTCTAACCAGTGTGTTAGCAACTGTAGGGCCACAAGAATATTTGGTATCTTGACAGCATATACGGAGACAGAAAAAAGCTTTGAGTTCTTTCTCTGAATGACTTCCACTAATAGAGGTTATGGGGCCACGTCGGTCGTTTGACTTGCTAGCAAGGGGTCACTACTCTCCTCATTTGCAACCTAGCTCAGCAAAAGCTGCCAGCTTCCCCGCCTCAAGAGGGACTCGACGAAGAACTTGGTATCGTCAATGCCTTCTTTTCTTTTGAAGCGCCACTCAGGGTTGACCTATCCGGGTTAACTTCCTGTTGGAAATCTCTTATCACTTTTTTTTTTGAAAGAGACCTTCAAATCATTGATCTCTTATGCAATTCCAAGAAAGCACTGAAAGTGCGATCCCTCTTTTAGGAAGAAATGAGAGGCAACCGTTTTCTGATTTGGGTAGGAAAACAACTATGGACTGACCAGATGGGAGGGAGAAAAAATGTCGACCAGAGGGAGACAAAAGCATAGTCAGCAGACTCCTGGCGAGTCGACCTGCGGGAGACTCTCAGTCCTGTTTGGGCAAGAGAGTGATTATCGGGAGATGATCAGGATCGATTATGGCTTGTCTTATGAAAACGTTGTTGCTTGTCTTTTTGATTGTTCGAGGAGATAGTGATTCTCAACAGAGGATCACGAACGGAGTGTAGCTTTCCTTGTATTTTCTTGCTAGCTTGTATTTTTGTTTGTGGTTCTAGAAAGAGAGTCTTTCTCAGTAGAGGAAGACGATCGATTCTTGCTAGCTTGTCTTTTTGTTTCCTCGTAGTAATGCCTGTATGGGTTGTTGTTCAGGGGAGGCTATAACAACGTTATTGCCAAACCCTCTAATAGTGTATTTTTTTCACCCTATAACCCTGCTTTAAAAGGCTCAAATATGGTCCTATCTTCTAGTTGCCAAAAGACAGAATGTCTTAAGGCAACATGTTCATAGAATCTGTTTTGGGGTAGCTACACCGTCTACAAGTAAAGGACAACCCGTATCTCATTTCCTGTCAAAAATGTGGGGTTGGTTTTTTCGCTACCATTATTTAATATTAGAAGAAGTAACTGCAAGCTAGCAACAACTACAACATCAACAACAGCTTTTCCGAAACACTCTTTCCTTACGGTCAATGGCTTCTAACTGCTGATTCGAGTTGTGAAGCCAGAAAGACTTTCCTTGCTTTAATCTGTTTGCCTGGCTGCTGCCCGGACCCTGACACTAGAACACTAAGGAGATCATGCTCCTCCTCGAGAAGCACTATCAGTTATGCTCACTCTCCTTCCCCTGGGGGAAGACCGCTGGCTTGACCTCGTCATTCGTATAATCTATTAGTGAGACTTTCAATACCATAATCAGTAGTTCTTTAGTTGAAATCGCCATAAGTTGTATCACCACCCCCTGACACCCTCAAGGGGGAAGTACACTAACCCTCTTGTAGATCATGCTCCTCGGGAGCTTTGTTTGGGGTGAACTTGCAAAGACTCGACTCAGGGACTTCCCTCGTAGAGTGGCCTCTTTTATAAGACTCGACTTTCTCAATGGAACTAAAAAAAGAATCTAACACTCTAGTCTAATTGAAGACTTTCAACGCTCATGCTATTTGAAAGATCTTTCAAATAGGAAAGGAAGTAGGAAAGTAGCTTCTGAGAGAATTGTAAGCATTGCTGCTCTTAGCTGGCATGGGGCCATGAGACCCTAACTCAAATACCTCAGCACATGCTGCTTAGCCTGTAGCCGGTCTAGCTCTCGGAGTTCCGGATATATGGCTTTTTCTTTTCCATCATTTCTGGTAAGTGCACGGATAGCCGCCCTTTCTCCTTTTCACAATGTTCGTGTAGTTGCTCACTAATTCAAGTTTGAATGTCCCTTCGAAGTCCCGCACACGCTTTATTGAATGTCCCTTCAAAGTCCCGCAAACGCTTTTTTTATTGGGAGCGGGGTGGGAAGCTTTAGTCGGTGCTGGCGCCTGCGGTAGCACATCTGGAGCCGCCCCCCGTTCTAGAGCCAGCAGGTCTGAATGACCTCCCTCTGCTGAATGATTTTGTCATGAAGGAAGGCCCTGTGGTTACTTATGGTGACAATAGCAAAGGACACACAAAGAGCTTTGACACCATTAAATGTAAATATGTGCAATTTTCTAACGTTTCTTATGTTAAGTGTTTGAAGCACAACCTCGTCTAAATCAGCCAACTGTGTGATGCTGACTATGAGGTGTTGTTTCACAAAAGAGAATGAAACATTCTTGATGCTGCTAAGGAAGTTGTTCTCACCACCAAATGATGCGTTGATATCTACATCCTCGACATGTTTTCAGCTGATCGGTCCCAAAAGAGATGGTTCTTTTCTTCTGCTCAGTCTCATATAAACTGGCTGTGGCACAAACGATTATCCCACCTGAATTTCAAAAACATCTCCAAGATCGACAATCGTCATCCTATTCGAGGCCTCCAAAAATGAACTTTGTCAAAGACAAATTCTGCTTAGTGTGTGAAAACAGTAAGCAAGTTAAGTCATCATTCAAATCTAAGCAATGTTCTTCCATTCTCTCTCCTTTCAACTTACTTCATATGGATCTATTTGGCCATGTCTCTATAGCCTCATTGGATGGGAAGAAATACTCATTGGTCATCATTGATGAGTTCACACGTTTCACTTGGGTCATGTTCTTAGGGAACAAGAGTGACGCTGCATTCGAAATCATATCACTCATCAAACAATCTGAGGTGTTGTATGAATATAATGTAAATCAGTTCAGAATTGATCATGGCACTGAGTTTAGAAATCAGACACTCGAGTCATTTTGTGAAGAAAAGGGCATTCTGCAAAATTTCTTAGTTGTACGAACTCCTGAACAAAACGGTGTTGCTGAAAGAAGGAACCGAACTTTAATTGAAACTGGATGTAAGACCCGTTCCACCGCGGCGCGGCTCGGTAGGATCCGCGGCGCGGCTCTGGAGGGATCTGGATTCGCGAATGATTGTTACGCGCGGTGCGGCTCGGGAGGATCGGCGGCGCGGCGCGCCGTAGATGTGAAAAACCCTAATTCGGATTTAAATGCCTATATAAAGGGTCCCAGCCCTAGGGTTCGTGTTTTTGGAGATTTTCTGGAGTAGAGGCGACTGCTTTTGGCAGAGGCTCTTCGGTTTCAAGACTTTGAAGGTTTTGAGAGATTGGAAGGAGGAAATACAACATGAGAGAAGGCTTGTAACAGATCGTGTGCATCACTCCATTTTCCAGAAGTAAGGTAAGAAGATCTACTCTTCTGACCTTACATTTCACCCCGCCATATAGTGTTATCCTTTGATTAATAGTCTTTGATGACTTGTACTTAGGGTTTTGGACCATGGACATGCATGGACTTGCATATCCATAAGAAAGTTACCTTAGGGTAGTTTCTGATCCCAGGAAGGGTGTAGAGAGGAACCCTAATCGATGGCTGTACTAGCTAAGGGCTTTAAGGGATTTCAGATTAATACGAGTCTGCGACACGGACAGGCTATGTAAGCGACGTGGGTTCGGGTAAACCCCGTAAGTATGCAAAGATAGTCCGCGACGCGTAAGGGGCGAAGCCGCGCCGCGGCGACTGACTATTGACCAAGAACTTATTTTCGACCATTGTTTGATGGAAATTGTTGGGTCTGACCTTTAGGCAAGTCTAGGAGTTTGGTCAGTGATTAATATGTTGTGTATGTGGGATTTAGGTGATCAGACGAGCCTAGTTTGGGATATTAGCGAGTATCCGGACGGTTGTGATTCAGGTGAGTATCCTCACCTTACTATGTGATGTTGCATGTTAGGCTTCTTGTGTGTTATTTACAGTTATATGATCTGTTCTATAATTGTGGTTATCTATCGTTGGGCTCAATACTGATGCGCGTTCACTCGTAGTTGTTGTATGACGAGTTGGAGTATTGCCTTGTCCCATAGCTGTTGTATGATGGGCTGGGCCATAACCGGGAACCCATAGCTGTTGTATGATGGGTAGAACCGTGTCGTGTCCATAGTTGTTGTATGATGGACACCCGTAGCTGTTGTATGGCGGGTACAGTCGGGTCGTTCTCGAGGACGGATTGTTTAATGTGTGGGCATGTATGGTAATTTGTGGAACTCACTAAGCTTTGTGCTTACCCGTTGATTTTAAAACATTTTCAGGTACTACAAGTGATAAAGGGGTGAGCTCGGCGTGACGGTGGTGCATCACATATTTAGGTTTTGTAGTTATATGGTTAATAGAGATTTTAATATTATGGGACGTATACACTCTGATAAAATGTTTTGATGAACCTTGATTTAACATTCTAATAAGGCTATTTGTGTTTTAATTGTATTTTAAATAAAAATTTAAAGTTGGAATTTGGGGTGTTACATTGGAAGAACCATGGTTGTTGATGTTGGTTTTTCATTAGCTTTCTGGGCTGAGGCTGTCAACACTTCCTGCTATACTCAAAATCGATCAATCTTTGTTAAGAGGCATGATAAGACAACGTATGAGATGCTGAAAGGTCGTAAACATGACATCTCCTACTTTCACTCTTTTGGTTGTGCATGTTTCATTTTAAGACAGGGTGATCAGCAATCCAAGTTTGAAGCTAAATTCGACGATGGAATATTTATGGGATACTATTTAGTGTCAAAAGCCTTTAGGGTGTTCAATGTTTCCAAGAGGAAAGTGATCGAGTCCATTCATGTCCATTTCAATGAATCCACCTTTCTTCATCCGTATGAAACCCATGAATACACTATCCTAGAAGAACTCATCTCTCCTATCTCATCAGAATCTCTTGATTCCCCTCCATTTCCTCAAAATCTCTCTCAAATTGAACCCACTGTGTCTTCATCCACTGATATCTCCCCATCTACTGAAATCCCTCCAATTACTGATCCCTTTCCATCTTTTGATCCTGTTGCTGAGCCTCAATTGGAATAGCTAGTGTCAGATGTTCACGATGCTGATGAAGGCAGTAAGTCAAATATGCCTCCTCTTCGAAATTGCAAAGATCATCCCGTCTCTCAAGTCATTGGGGATGTATCCTTAGGGGTTCGTACTAGAAAACAAGTCTCCAGCAATTTTGGTCTTTCCGTAAATTTTGTCTCTCTCATAGAACCCAAGAAAAATTGACGACGCTCTGAAAGATGCTGATTGGATCAGAGCAATGTAGGATGAGTTGCACGAGTTTCAAAGGCCCAAGGTCTGAACCTTGTTTCCTCAACCTCAGGGCAAGAGAATTGTTGGAACTCGCTAAGTGTTTCGTAACAAGATGGATGAAGATAGACATGTTGTCAAAATAAAGCGAGACTGGTTGCTCAGGGTTTCACTTAATTGGATAGACTTGATTATGATGAAACCTTTGCCCTTGTAGCACGTCTTGAAGCTATCAGGCTCTTCTTGGCCTATGCCTCATTCTTGAAGTTTAAAGTGTACAAGATGGATGACAATACATCTTTTCTCCATGTAGATCTTCCCAACGAAGTGTATCTAAAACAACCCCTGGCTTTCTAAATGAAGATTTTCCAGATGTGTTCCGTGTTGACAAAGAAGCATATGGCCTGAAACATGCACCGAGGGCCTCGTATGATACATTAACTGCCTATCTGCTTGAAAAGGAGTATCGACGAGGTGCTATCGGCAACACCCTGTTCATCAAGAAATCAGGAGATGACTTAATTCTTGCTCAACTATATGTAGACGACCTCATATTTGGATCAACAAATGATAAGCTGAGTAAAGAGTTTGTTGTTGTAATGTCATCTAAGTTTGAAATAAGTATGATAGGGGAATTATCCTTTCTGGGTCTTCAAGTCAAGCAATCCTCTCAAGTCATCTTCATTAATCAAAGCAAGTACATCTCTAACATGCTGAAAATATTTTCCTTCACTGATTGCAAACCAACCAAGACCCCCAATGAGCACATCCTTGAAGCTGTCTGTTGATCCATCGGGTGCTAAGGTCAAATGCTTTTCTCTATAGAGGCATGATTGGATCCCTATTATATCTCACTTCTAGTTGCCCAGACATAATGTTTGCCACCAGCATGTGTGCTCAATTTCAAGCCTGTCCAAAGGAGTCCCACTTAAAGGCTGTGAAAAGAATCTTTCACTATCTCAAGCACACTCCCGCCCTTGGGCTATGGTATCCCAGTGAGTGAAATTTTGACTTAGTTGGTTTCACTGGCTCTGACTTTGTAGGATGTTCTTTAGATCGTAAAAGCTCCTCAGGAGGATGTCAGCTACTTAGGAACCATCTGCTTAGTTGGTCTAGCAAGAAACATGCTTCAGTGGCTTGCTCAACTGCTGAAGCTGAATATGTTGCTGCTAGAAGATGGTGTGCTCAGGTTCTATAGATCCAGAATCGGCTCATGGACTATAGGTTCTTATTCACAAAGACTCCCATTTGCTGTGATAACACAAGTGCCATTCTCATATCACAAAATCCAATCCAACCCTCAAAGACTAAGCACATCAACCTAATGCATCACTTTATCATAGACGTCATGCAGAAAGAGATGATTGAGATGGTGTACATTTCCACTGATCAACAACTTGCTGATATCTTCACAAAGCCCTTGGATGAACATAAACTTGTGTTTTTCAATGGTGAATTAGGGATGATTTCTCAGTAACTTTTTAATTTTTGTTATGCTTAAAACTTTCATGATTTTCATTACTTTCAAATAAAAGTTATTACATTCTCTAACGTTTAAAGTACTTCTAGAGAGATGGGTTTCTAAAAGTACATTTTTTACTGATTCTTAGCTAACTCTACACAAAAATAACTTGTTGTTGTGGGCCAGCAACTCTTATTTATTCCGCATATTATAGATAAAATATATATCTGTCACACAGTAATCGGCTTAAAAAACCTTATTTGTGGAGATCAGTTATCGTATTTTCAACAATTGGTATCAGAGCTTGTGTGATTTAATCTGAAATTTTTGTCGAGAACTTTTGTGTAGCGTTTTTATAAACCACCAATAAGTTTTCTTTAAAAATTTCATCTTAATATCACTTGTTCAATTAAAAAAAATTTAATTAAAAAAAAAAAACCCCCCAAAAATGTCTTCCACAACCTACTCAAGAGCTCCATATGTCATCGATCAGGTATGGTCTATGATCTCAGAAATCGGTCTTTCAAAAACACCATTTGAGTCCCACATGACTAAGATTGAGAACAGTTTGAAAGCTGATCTCAAACTATATCATGACACAATAGTCAAATCTGATATCTGCAAATCTGAATTACAAACCTTGCAACTCAGATTTGGAGAATCAACAAGGACTAGAGACAAACTTGAAAGAGACGTCGAACGAAAATCAGAAGAATATAATCACGTCTTAGATCAATTAAATGAAGCTCTAAAACAAAAAAAAGACTTAGAAATAAAAAATCAATATGTTTTTCCATCTGAAATAAAAGATACCTTAGAAATAGAAGTCCTTCAGTTAAAACTAAAAATTCAAGATTTAACTGACGCAAACACTAGTTTAATTCTAAAACTAGATGATTCTTCAAAACAAATCAAATTTCTTGAATCCGAAAATCAAAGATTCCAAGGAAAATTGGATTCTATCAATATTGCCAGAAAATTGAGTGATGATGTTTTCACTAAAGCAAACAACTTAGGAACTGGCAAAATTGATACGAATTATAAACCTGGAATTGGAAGAGAATCCTTTGAAAATGAAAAGACTGAAATGAAAAATGGGACAATTTGTGAAAACTCTAAATCGCCTCTACCAGATTTTTTCTTATCTGGTAATGAGGACGATTCAGATGATGAAACAGTTATCAACTGTAGCCCAGATGATACTTTTTTCAACAAGTCATTCAAAAGAGTTGTAAAATCTGAATCAGACTCTGCTAGTTCAGTAACTCATCAATTGAGATCTACTAAACTAACAAGGAATGATGGCACAATCAAACTTGAAAATTTCTTAAATGGAGAAAATTCTGATCATCAAACTGGTAGTACTTCTGCTTCAACTGTCTTTCCCTCTTTAAACTCAACCTTTATTGGAAAGAACAGTCTGGGACAAAAGTATTCAAAGAAACAGCAGACAAATAAACAACCCATTCAAGTCTTCTTTAAACCAAAAGAACAAAGCAAGCCTAATGTTTTCAAAGAAACCCAAAAGAAACCTTTGAAACCAGTCGCTGTGCCACAAAAACAAACCTTTAATCCAAAACAAAAACCTTTTCAAAAACCGATTCAAAGTCACTTTCAAAAGATAAACTTGAATCTCTCAAGGAACTTTCAGAAACCATCATTTCACCAAATTTCATTCCATCATCAAAGTGTTTTCCAAAACCATTCAGATCCCAGATACAAAGAAAGGTTATCAAACAGATCTTCACATATAGGATACTTTTCACAAAACCAGAAATCATTTCAAATGACAGGTTTTCAAAAACAAATCTTAAATTGGGAAAATCTGATAAGTCAAATCAAGCCTCAACCACTTCGTCCAATTAACAGAAACCATAATGATTTCAAATCACCGAAAACCATTAACAAATCAGGACCCACCATGGTTTGGGTACCTAAACTTTCTGTCTAATTGCAGGTACTTTGTGCTGGAGAGCCCAAGGATGATACATGGTATATCGATAGTGGCCGTTCCAAGCATATGACAACAACCCATAGCCTTCTACAAGACTTCAAACCCACACTACCTCCGATGCAGAAACTTCACAAACAAACCAAAATGATGCGGATCCAGTCGAGGGGGAACCACCAAAACCAGAACCCTTCTAAAACACCCCAATCCACCTGTCCAAATGATCCCAATCCATCATTTATGGGGGAACTCTCGTTACCCCATTCTCACCCCAATCCAAAATTTTCCAAAAACATTCAAATAACCAAAATTTTCAAAAAACATCCACATAATCAAAAATCACAAAAAAATTAGGATAAAGTTTTATCTTTTAAAATCTTTATAAAACCATGTGATTAACATCTTCTTGACTAAATTTTCAGATACTTATGCTCGATGAATGTTCTCAGTAATATTGATTCTTAATTAAAGAGAAGGTTCAAATTTCAAACATTTTTGTTAAGTATATTCTCCTATTCCCTTTGAATTTATTTCAATTATAACGATTTTATCTATAAAGGGACAAAAGATTAGGAGATTCAGATGAAAACCAAACCCATGTGAGAAATTGTGCCTCGTCTTTAACTGCTAAGTGGAATTCATCTGTGAGCAAAGGTGTTTTCATTATGACTTATAGGATTTATACTCTTATACCGTGATGCTAGTCTCATTTTTGCTTAGATATCAAAATGAACAGGGACGATACATTCATTTTCTTATATATTAGACAAACTGTCTATTATATCACCTATCCCTATCCTCAAATCAAACCACTTCAAAGAAAAGATTCATCATCTGGCATAACAAATCTGACAAATGAAGAAATGACAAAGTCATATCCAAGAAAACCAGAAGATAACTCAAAATATCAAAACGCAAAGTCATATCCAACAAATGCTGTCAACAAATCACAATTAGTAACCACATCAGATATCTTTTACACAATGTGTATTAACACACATCAAGAAAAGATAAAGACAAAGGTGAACACTTCACCAAAGAAAAAGAAGATTTACAACAACAATCCATCAAGACAAACAGATTCTCAAAATGCTTTATCAAATATAGCTGTTAAAACCGAAGATTTACCGGGATACTGTAGCCTTCAAAATTGAATATTCTTAGTTGCAAACTGCACTATGAATATTTCTAAACCCCTCTACATGTATTTCCCGATGGAGAGAGAGTGAACATCAATGGCATGAATGAAGAAACCTTCTGAGTAATGCCAAAACCAGTCTTATGTGATTGATTATCTAATATGAAGACCAAGTGACTAAAGTATATAGGTATAAATCCATATTAAGCATAAGTCAACACCTTCATACTGAGAGATAACACTCATCTTTAGTGATTATACACCAGTTCTGCACCCAGAACAACCAAAACACATCAGTCAAGTGTGAGCTATTCCTATGAGAATTCATCTGAATCGACCTATTAAGATCACTTGTCGTCTTTATAAATGTTATAAAATCTTAAGGAATATTATGAAAATACATATACAAAAACCTTTTGATAATCGAACTCGAGATTTTGATTCAGAAACAAATATTCTTGACAAACATTTTTCAAAACATAAGTAAAGTCTAGTCACACTCTTTCAAAATAAGTGATATGGTTTTATAAATGTCTTATCCAAATTTCAAGAATCACAATTAAACATTTTTCTCCTCATTTCATTAATGATCACATAGGGGGAAATTGTTGAATAATGTTTTTTATGTTTTTATGTGACCATCACTGAAATAAGTCGAAATGTTTTTTAACAAATATTATCAGTTTATTTCAGGTTGCGTAAATTCAAGATCAACCAAACCTGAGAAAATAACGCTATGTACCAAAGAGCAAAAATGTCACCCAGCTACAGCAATCGCGACCCGAAAACACATGTGTCGCGACATGAAGAAAAACAAAACAAAAGAAGTCAATGGCAGCAACAGCATGGATCGCGACCCGATCTCAACCCGGATCGCGACCCGATCGGATGACAAACGCGTGATATAGTGCTGACCAAAGATCGCGAGCCGATGGCAACCCGACGAGATCGCGACCCGATCTTTTTACCCATCGCGACCCGACCAGATCGCGACCCGATATCCACGTAGATCGCGACCCTACCCACCAACCACAGTCCATTGAGTCGGGTAGTGGCCAGCACAAAAGCGGACCACACTCAAGATCGCGACCCGATCCTATAGAGGATCGCGACCCGATCTCGCCTGGACAGAACTATAAATTCAGGCTTCCTCTTGCTGATTTTTTACACACAAAAACATATAAACCACAAGCACACCCACGACCAAACAGCTCAAGACTCTCAAATTTCTGCATTTGGCAACAAGAACCAAACCGCACAACCGCAAGAAACAAGACATCCTCCCGACACCAAAACTTCAAACCTCTAAACAACCTCTACCCGACACCAAACTTCAAACCTCCAAACAACCTCTACCCGACACCAAAAATCACCAAAACCTCATCCTACCGAAAAGAACAAGAAATCGACACATCAAGAAAACTCCACGTTCTTCCGTCATCGATAAGTTTTTTTGAAATTATAATTCCAATAATTTATCTTTGTCGTTATTGATTAATTTAAACTGTTATAAATCAACTGTACCAAATATCCAATACATCTGAATTGAACCGTGACAACCAAACATATGTGGACTGTATTTAACCGAGACATCTAACTTCTAATTTCTAACCTTTTTATTTATTGTAAAAACACTTTATCGTTGATAATGGCGTTTATTACATCTAACATCTAACTTCTAACTTCTAACCTTTTTATTTATTGTAAAAACACGTTATCGTTGATAATGGCGTTTATTACATCTAACCTCTAACTTCTAACTTTTACTTTATTTACCGCTTTCTGTCTATTTATTTATAGCTTTCAGCAACTTAACTTTATTCCGCAACTCTTATTTATTCCGCATATTATAGATAAAATACATATCTGTCACACAGTAATCGGCTTAAAAAACCTTATTTGTGGAGATCAGTTATCGTATTTTCAACAGGTTCATTGTGAAGTGGCTGAGATGAAAGCGTAATAATCGAGATATTTCAAAAAATTTCAAAATGAATTGAAGCTTCACAGCGCGCTTAAATCACCCGCTTCAAAAATTGAATTGACTGCTGAAAGTTTGATGCATTGCAAACTTGTACTATCTTAAAAATTAAGACAATGATGCATTAAGATGGTTGTAATTTATATATGGTTTATAAAATGGTATATATATATATATATATATATATATATATATATATATATATATATATATATATATATATATATATATATATATATATATATATATATATATATATACACACACACTAGCTGCGTACCGGCGCAATGCGGCGGCGGCAAATAGTTTCGTTTCGGCAATTACTTTTTAGGTTTTAGGTTGCAGATGGGAGGGGGAGTTGGCGAATATGAGAGTGATTAATTTCTTCTTGGACGATTGATTACATTTCCAACGATATATGAGACGGTAAATAACCGACAACAAATAATTTGTTTCGATGAATATTTTATTTTTGGTCGTTAGTTTGCTTAAAGGAAACGAAAAATAGTATTGTTTCAGTGATTGAGGATCTTTACAGGAGGAAGTGAATAGTTGCTTTTCGGTAATGTGACAGCAGAAAATATTTTTGTTTTAACGAATGGTTTGATTTTAAAAACATCTCATGTTCTAAAGAATAGCCATACATTATTATTTGTTAGTGTTTTGTTTGTTGGATGTCACCATCTGGTTGGGTGTGCAAATTCCACATGCCACATCTTGAGCTACGCGTGTTGGATGTCACCATCTCGTTAGTGTGTGCTATGATGATAAAAGCAAGATCAAACCAATGGCTATGACACACACTACTTTGTGTAATCATAAAAACAAATAAAGTTGTAAGTGCTCGTATTTACCCATTATTCCCTCCAAAGTCGGTCAATATAGTAGTGGGTCATAGATTAAATTTTAAGAGACTTACACCGTTTGATTCCAAAAATAGCCATATCCATATCTAGATTATACAAAACATAAAATAATAAATCCTCTCTTCATTGTTTACAAATAATTTGATATCATCGATAAATATTCTTTTTATTTTGACAACAACCGTCTTTCACACGATCGTTTTTCTAATT
Source organism: Cichorium intybus (assembly GCA_023525715.1). Classification (NCBI taxonomy): domain Eukaryota; kingdom Viridiplantae; phylum Streptophyta; class Magnoliopsida; order Asterales; family Asteraceae; genus Cichorium; species Cichorium intybus. Next base: position 117,478,449 of record CM042013.1, on the reverse strand, counting down.
CTTTTTGTAAATAAAGATAATATTAATGGTCCATAAAAATAAATTAGGTAAACTTATAACGACATTAAAAAAGAAATTGCATTAAAAAGGGAATAATAACCGCAACATTTAAGCGAATTGTGTATGCACACACTAATTTCTTTCCCTAACCCTAAAATGTGCTTTCATTACTTACGCCTCCTTCTCCCTATCCACAGCAATCGGCTTCCTTCTCCCTATCCACCGCAATCGGCTTCCACCATCGTGCCACTGCAACCAGTCGACCTCTCAGACCGTAGCCTCCCTCTTCTCCGATCTGATACCACCGGCTAGGATGGGAAGCACAACATGGCTACCACCACACACCCCCTCTGTCTTCTCCGATCTGATGCCACCGGCTACGATGAGAAGAACCGACCAAAGCCTCCGACAAATGACAAATCCTCCATCGCAACGACTCCATAGTCGCATCTGGTACCCTGCCATCGCAATTCCTCCTTAGCATCATTCGTCTCCAGCTTCCACATATCATGGCTACCACCACCGTTAAAAATCATTGTCGGCTTACAGATCTTCGGCTTCCAAAACATCCACGACCACCTAACATCGGTTTCAGACCGTATGGCTTATAGATCTTCCAAACCTAACATCGACTTACAGATCTCCGGCTTCCAAAACATCGGTTCCAAACATTGGTTCCAATTCATCTGATTCATCCTATTCAGCCAGCGATGACCTCCGATTCATTCGGCTGTGAGCTCCATTTTAGCAAAGTTGCACATCTCCACTGCCTCCCGATCCGATTCAGCCGACAGTGAGTTCCATACTCGACTCAAACCTCCAATCCAACAAAGTTGTACTCATCTGATTTTGGATATGATTTTGGATGTGATTTTTGTTTTCATCCGATTCATCTGATTTTTGTTTTAATACGATTTTGGATCTAATTTCTGGATCTTTGGAAATGGATCTTGATATTGTTAACTGAATTTGATATGGTTTACCAGTTTATCGGTTGCTGGTTTCTGGATCTTTGGAAATGGATCTAATTTTTGGATCTTTGGAAATTAAAATTTTATGGATCTTTGGAAATTAAAATTTTATGGATCTTTGGAAATTAGTGAAGATTAACCGATACAAATCATCGGTTAGTTTAGGACGGTTCTCTATTGTTGCATTTCTGTGTAAATCCAACTTTTTTTTTCTTCAGAATCGAATCTTTGCGGTGTTTTCTTAGTTTGGATCTACCGCATAATGAAACGTGGGTTAGTGATTTTGATGTGGGTTATTTTTTTTCTTAGATCTAAAAGTTTTAACAATTGTTCATTGAATGATATGATAGGGTCAGCATTCGGGTTCATGGTTATCTAAAGTTCATCTACTATTTTTGAACTGTGGGTTTTTGTTCATGCTCATTGCAGTTAGCTCCTCTTTTGATTATTCTAATAATTTTTTTGTGGTTCTCTTTTTCTTTTAATTCTTTTATGTTTTGCTAGATCTCGAAACGGGAAAGATACTAACAGATCCAACATTTGTGAAACAGGGCACACAAGTTGTTGATTGGTATGTTGTTATATTTATGGTTTTACACAACAATTTAGTTTCAGAAAAGAACATTTAAAATGTAAAATGAAAAAACAACAGCATTCACTAATTCAGAAAAGAACTTCTGTTATTGATGGTAGTTTGCAGCTTCTTCTTTTTCTTTAAAGAACCTGTTTGAAATTCTTGTACAAAAAAGAATGTTTATATAAGTAAAATATTACCTTGCATATTCACTGATTCTTGACAATTAAACTTATCTTTACAAGTATTCAAGAAGATGAACATGAAAAGAAGATTGCAAATTATAGATATACAACACAAAAAGGATCTAAAACACTAACATTAGACTATACATCTATATGATCTCATAATATAACTTTCTGTAAAACAAAAGCATAGCAAATTTGACATGATTGCCAATTTCTTATGTATCTGTAGGTTATTGGAGAGCAAAAAAATTGGAGTAAAGAAGAATGTATGTCACTTCCTGATTTATAACTTGTATTTTCATTCCGTACATTGATTCATACCTGCAAACAACAAAAACTACAAAGTTTAGTATCTCCATAACAACAACATCAAATATCTACTTGTAAAAAGACAATTATCCTAATGTTGGTGTCTCTGTGCAGAAACTAAATTGCCATTATTCAAAATCATGGCTTGAAGAAAATATAAAGCAGAAACAGACATATATGAACAATTATTTAAGCAAAAAAAAAAAAATTGGTGTAAAAATTTGTTTGGAAAATGTGTTGATTTATAGTGTGATTTTGAGAGGTTTGAAATTTGAAATTTGAAATGAAGTATTTCTATTGGTTTAAAGTTGTTTGTGTGGATCATCAAATATCAAAGGTTAAGATTGATTTAAGAATCATCGATGGCTAAAATCAGATATGATATATTAGTGCTTAAATAAGTTTTACATTTTTAAGACATTAAGACAATTGTGCATTTGGGGGTTGTAATTTATATATGGTTTATAGTATAGTATAGATATAGGGTTAGGATCCGGTAGGAACCGCGATTACTCTTCTTGTCCAATCATTCTCATAAGGGCAATCACGTCAAAACATCTTCCTTCGACGTGACGCAATCATGTGCGACGCACGTCCACGGAACGAAATACGAACTCGAGGATTTAAGTGGGTTTTTTAAGTGGGTTTTTTTTCAACGTAATTTAAGTGGGATTTTTTCTCATTTTTTTTTTCCTTTTTCGTTATTTTTTTCATTTTTTTTATTTTTTTTATTTTTTATTTTTTATTTATTTTTTTTTCAAAAAAAACTTTTTTCAATTTTTTTTATTTTCGATTATACTCTGTATTTAGATTTTTAATTTTTTGATTTTTTTAGTTTTTTTTTATTTTTTTTAATGCTACAGTACTTGATTTTTATTTTTTTATTTTTTTGTTTTTTTTCATTTTTATGTATATTTTTTTAATTTTTTATATTTTTAATCTTAATTTTAACATTTTCTTGGTTCGTATCTTTAATCTAATCATTTTGGATCATGATATTTTTAATCATAACGTTTTGGATCATGTGTTTTTCGATCATAACATTTTGGATCATAGTTTTTTTTGCATCTTGGATCATAATTTTGAATTATTTTGTCGTTGTATGTTTTTTAACTCGTTTTGGATCATAAAGACTTTTGGATCTTGAATCATAACGAATATTGCATCTTGGATCATAAGTTTTGAATCATAAAAGATATTTTGGTTTTTATATTTTTAGATAATGTATATTTTTTTGCTACTTTGATGAGTTTTTTACTTAAAAATATAAAAATGAACACGAAAAAAACCTTTTTTTTCAAAAAAATCTTTTTGCAAACTTATTAATATAATATCTACAATGATCCCTTAAATTTTCATAATTTTTTGAATTTTTTTTAATTTTTCATTTTTTATAAAAATAAAAAATAAAAAATATTTTTTTTCAAATTTTCATGATTGTGCTTGTTTTGTAGATAATTAAATTTTAAGAACTTTGGTTTTTTCAGAATTTTTTTTTTCAAAAAAAAAAGTTATGAGCAATATACTAAGTGGGTGAAAAAAATAAAATGTAGCCAATGAGAGACTGACACGTGGCACTGAGAGTATAGGTGGGTGAGATCTCTTTTGCTGCAACGTGAAGGCGCGTGAGAGATGTTTTAAATTGACTTAATTGCCCTTTCAATTTTCTTTTATACTCCCTCATAGTTTTTAACATTTACAGGAATAACCCCTAGATTTTAACATATGATCATTATTTACACATTAAATCTTAACCATCTAATTTCACAATTAAACGATTAAGATTTGTCCTCGCAGTTCTTACCGGATTTTGAGTTCCTACCCATCCCTATATATATATATATATATATATATATATATATATATATATATATATATATATATATATATATATATATATATATATATATAAATTTATATAGGGATGGGTTCAATGCAGAACCAAATTAAATCACCTAACTCCAGAACCATCCTTATTACCCTTGGATCAGTATATCAATGTATTGGATTAAAAAGGACACATTAAGAAATTATGCACCTAACGTAGGGAATCATACCCAAGCAATGACATATTGGGTTTTTTTATCCATCTCTAAAATATAGGAGCGTCAAATGTGCGTGATTTTTTGAAAGATATGTTCATCAATGAACATTTGGTCAACAATGAACATTTGTTCATCAATGAACATATTCTATAACAATGGTTCCAAGTACGTAACGTAACTGAGAACAATGGTTTAATAATCGACTGCTATAAATTGATTGTGGTTGTAACTGAGAACGATGGTTTATACGTAACGTGATTTTTGGGATTTATGTTCATTGATGAATATTTGTTCTTTACTGTACGTATTTATTGGAGGTTGTTATTTATTGTTTTTCTATTTTACCATCATACCCTTAATGAAGGAATCAAATCTAACGGTTAAGAACATGGTTTTACAGTTAGGTGATTGAATTTGGTTCTGCATTGAACCCATCCCTATATATATATATATATATATATATATATATATATATATATATATATATATATATATATATATATATATATATATATATATATATATATATATATATATATATATATATATATATATATATATATATATATATATATATATATATATATATATACACTATAATGCATATATAATGTGTACAATCAAATTAAGCACAAATGTATTAAAATTAAGAGGTACAATTTCTGAAGCACAAATGACATCACTTTTGCATCACATACAATTTTGTGTATATATATATATATATATATATATATATATATATATATATATATATAGTATATATATATATATATATATATATATATATATATATATATATATATATATATACTATAATGCATATATAATATATACAATCAAATTAAGCACAAATGTATTAAAATTAAGAGGTACAATTTCTGAAGCACAAATGACATCACTTTTGCATCACATACAATTTTGGAGGGATTTTTTCAAATTTTGAATTAATATCTCTAGCCAAAGAACAATTAGGCGGGTTGCTTAAAATTTGAATAAAAAGTCCTTAGCAAAAAATCCGGATAATCTGCTACAATCAGGACACTAACTTCAGCCACATTAAGTACACTAATATTCGACTCCTCTTCTTCCACCCATTGTTCATTTTGTTGCTATCAAACACACACACACACGCCTGTGATCTCCAGCCTAGCTGGGTGAGGCGTTGGGTTATATACCCATGTGGGGAGGTTCCGGGTTCAATCCCGGTTCCATGCCCCTGTGGGGGATTTTCCCAGGTGAGGTGGAGATCATTTCTTTGAAGCGTCAAACAATAGGGGACGGTTGCAAACCCGTCACAAAGAACGATTCTCACGCCATTTCCAAAAAAACACACACACACACATCTAATTTACGCACCAGAACCATTACACATTTCTTTCAAGTTGCCAACCTTCCATATCCTCCTCCGTTTACATTCTCCACCACTACTGTGACTACCAGCAGATTCCGTCACCGTTGACCACTAGATACAACCTCCATCGCCGCCATTAGACATCCCCGCCTGTACCACCGTCAAATGCCCCATTGTCGTCCAACTGAAACTAGATCTACTACACCACTACACAACATCGATGCCTTCTCTAATAGAAAACAAAACCACCGATGCTGCTGCTCACATTTTACTTGCTCTCTGTCTATCTCTTTCATCACCACCAGCACCACCGAACACTACTATGAAAAATCCTTCATATTCTTTGATAGAATTAGGGCTTCACGACAGGTCTGTATCTTAGCCTAATAAGTTGTTTTGGTTTTGCAGGTTCACCGCAACCCTGGTTTTCAGGTTTGTGATTCTGGGTACCAACAATGTTTGGTTTTACAGGTTCACTGTCAATCAATGCCACCGAACAGACACCACCTTCCCAGTCGTCGGTGTAGACCCAAATTTGTACTCACTATCACCGCTTTTAAGTGCCACCAACTTCACCAACGAAGTCATTCCCTCTCTGATTTGTGATCACAGACACACAATCCTCGACGATTTTTGTTTCCTTTTATTTTGTCTTTCGATCATGTAGAGATGAACTATGTATATTTGTGATCACAGGCACACAACCTTCTTGTACGTTTCTCTCTCACCCTTTTGGTTTAGAGTATCAGAATTAGTTCTTTAATGAATTTGTTTTTCATTCTGTATAACTAAAGGAAGATGTCATGTATCTTTGTGTATTTTTATGTATAGATATGTCTATCTGTGTATAGGTATTTGTATATATATGCATATTCTGTTATGTGTGAACGCTTTGAACACACTTGTATCACAAGTCAACAAAAGGAGGAAACAAATGGGTAATTGTTTTACGCCTGCTGTTTCACAATTCTCTGTTCACATTGCAACTTTTGTATATAAATAGGAGGCTGCACAAAGAACACAAATGTACCTCACAACCTCAACAATGTAGTTTAATATATACTCCTAGTTATCCACCGTGGACGTAGGTCAGTTTTGGACCGAACCACGTTAAATTCTTGTGTTCTTAATTTGTCAGCTGAGTGTGTGAGTTTAGTGTTCGTATGCTAAGTGTCTCAGTCCTAACAAGTGGTATCAGAGCCTTGGTATAGCTCCAGAGAGTGATTTTCAGTTTTTGGGTCGAAAATGTTTTGTCTCAAAAATGATTTTGGTTTACGCCGTTGGAAAGGTCTCGTTCCGCAGATTCCGAAAATATATTTTTTCGAATTTTTTGAGGGTCGGAAAACCTCCAAATCACCAGTCAAAGTTGGTCAAAACTCGCCGGAAAGTTGTCCGGAAAAACCAGTTCGCCGGAGAAGACGACACTGTAGCACCGGAGTTTCGCCGGAGAAGACGACACTGTAGAGGTACTGTAGCATTTGCAAAACAGGTCCCTAAGGTTCCAGAATTTGCAAAACAGGTCCCTGAGGTTCCAGAATTTGCAAAACCGGTCCTGAAGTTCCAGAATTTGCAAAATAGGTCCCTGAGGTTCCAGAATTTGCAAAACAGGTCCCTGAAGTTCTAGAATTTGCAGAACAGGTCCCTGAGGTTCCAGAATTTGCAAAACAGGTCCCTGAAGTTCCAGAATTTGCAAAACAGGTCCCTCAAGTCCAGAAAATTGCAAAACATGTCCCTGAAGTTCCAGAAAATTACAGTTTGGTCCCTGAACTTCAGAAAAAGTGCAGTTTAGTCCCTGAACTTTCAGAAAATTGCGGTTTAGTTCCTGAACTTTAGGAAAAATGCAGTTTAGTCCCTGAACTTCAGGAAAATTGCAGTTTGGTCCCTCAACTTTGTCAAAGTCGCAAAACAGTCACTCAAACATTTGTTTTGGGCAGTTTAGCCAGAAAATAATTTGGGTGGGGATTATATTTTGCAAATAACGAGCCAAGAACAGTTGAATCAAAATTCTATTTAATCGGTGAAGAACCGTTGAACTCAGAAGAAATTTAAAGAAATCGAAAACCAGTGCCAACAGCGTTTGTCGGGTTTTATCGATTCAGTTTAAATTTCAGTTTCTGATTCTCAGTTCGGTATTCCGATGTAGTTTAAATAGGTTGATTATTTAACAGAGTTCAGAAGAACAGTCGTTAAGTTCAGACAAGGCTTCATTTAGTGAAAACTGAAAAGTTGGTGGAAGATGCAGATTGAGGCATTATGTGTCAGAAAGTTCAAGATGTGGTATTGGTAAAAGGAGAAAATTAGAGAATTACAGAAGATCAGACGTTCAGAAAAATCCAGCGATGATCAGAGTTTCACGGGTTCAAGAACAGATCATGGGATGAACAGATCAAGTAATTAAGAGAAATTCCGTTTTCGGTAGATCCAGCAGTGATTAGAAAGTCAACAGACTTAGGTGTAATCACGGGATCAGAAAGTTCGGTGTTATTCATGACGTTGAGGTGTGGACATTCTTTAGAGTCGATGTCCAAATAGAGGAAATTCTGCTTTTGAGAATGTGTCTGGGTTTGATGCATTGGGACTCAGTGGAAGGCAGTGAAGACTCTTGGGTCAAGAATTCAGGTGCTTCATTTCACGCTACCCACAGCAGTGAAGCACTGCAGAATCTAAAAATTGGAGACTTTGGAAAGGTAAGACTTGTGAACGATGAATGTTCGCTGTATATGGTCGGATTACCATCTGAGGGAGTGACCGTCCCAGTTCAGAAGAGAAACAAAGTCCGGTTCACAGAATCTCATGGGCAGAAGAGGGTGACCTTTTGCAAGTAGGAAGCCTAGAGCTACAAGGAAGCTTCAGGTTGAACGAGCGTGAAAGGTTCAGAAAAATCAGTCGAAGGATATTGTGGCAATAAGAGCACAGAGTATTGTTTCAGTTGCAGGGTTTTGCAACAGTGGGAGCATAGGTCGTGTTTCAACCATAGGTCTAGGACGACAGTGGATTTAGAACCAGTTTTTTCAGCTGTAAAAGTCTCTCCGATTTTGATAACTTGCTAAATATGGAGAGTGTTGTTGTTTGTTCTCAGATTGTTCCAGGATTCGGTAGTTCGTTTTCAGTGGGAGCCGATAGGGACAGAGAACGGGTCAAGGGCAGTTTAAGTCATGACGAACATGTTGAAACTCATGGGAGTTTTAACGGGCCTTTCAGGTTAACTGATGAGAAGGCCGGGGTAACTAAGAAGGAGTTTACGGAAATACAGATACACAGTTGAAGCACAGGTGAAGATTGTTCCGTGGTTTCAAGTGAGAGAGAGTGTGTGTGTGTTTAAGGATCGTTGCAAGATTTGGATGGCAGATAAAGACCAAGTTGTTCAAGCTTTCAAGTGGGAGATTGTTATGTGTGAACGCTTTGAACACACTTGTATCACAGGTCAACAAAAGGAGGAAACAAATGGGTAATTGTTTTACGCCTGCTGTTTCACAATTCTCTGTTCACACTGCGACTTTTGTATATAAATAGGAGGCTGCACAAAGAATACAAATGTACTTCACAACCTCAACAATGTAGTTTAATATATACTCCTAGTTATCCACCGTGGACGTAGGTCGGTTTTGGACCGACCACGTTAAATTCTTGTGTTCTTAATTTGTGAGCTGAGTGTGTGAGTTTAGTGTTCGTATGCTAAGTGTCTCGGTCGTAACATATTCATGTGTAGATCTGTATGTGTATGTTCGGTTTTGTATATATATGTATTTCTATGAGTATATGTATGTGTGTCGATATGTATTTCTGTATATGCAGGTGCGTGTACTTGTGGGTATTTTTCTTTATATTTGTCTGCATCTATGTATGTATGCGTAAGTATCTGAGACGTATTCCATGGTTTGTTTAATTTCATATTATAATCTATTTAACATCTAAAATGATTATGAGGTATCGAAGCATGTAGAGTTGATTGGTGATTTTGCACACCATATGTTTGAGAAAATGCTCTAACTAAAGGCTATATAAATAAAATCGTGAATTTGGTTTCTTTTTGAATTGTGTTATTTTATAGTTATTTTTTAATTGGAAAACAAGTAAATGAGGCTTTGTGATTGAATTTCATTCTTGATGATACTTGAGGAAATTTGTTTTCACTTCTTAACATGCCAAACTTTTTCAGATTTTCTGATTTTGACAAAGCAGAAGTTGTTCATGCTCCATGGACTGGTGATATTTAAACTAAAACTATAAATTGCTTTTTTGTTTGTGTTTGACTTAACATAACTAACTGATTTATAAAAGACAAATGTTAAATAATTTAAAAGAATACTTTATTATCGGTTTAAGAATTTCAAAAAACTATAGTTTGACTAGATTTTAGTTGTTAATCTAATTTTAATTCAAATGTGTAAGATAGTGAGTTCGAATCTAACTTAAATTCATATATTTAATGAAATTGTGGTTTACATCTTTAATTTTAAATTCATATATTTAATGAAATTGTGTACGATAGTGAGTTCGAAGCTGTGCTGGTGGTGGCGTTAGATGGAGACAACACTGTTTCAAATGTTTTATCCAACACAACTATTATTCGTTCAGCGGAAGAAGATGTGTTGGTGGTGAGATTTTACAAAAACAAATTATTCGTTCAAAGTAAAATACTCCCTGAAAAGAATTTGTTGTCTATCGAAAAAAACTAATTACTGAAACGAACTGTTCGCCCCTACTGCATCGCATGTGTACTATTTCCCTACCACAACATCTAAACTAATTGTTTCGAAAAACCATTCGGTCAAAAAGCGAACCAAAGTTAACTATATTGCCGCTAGACGTTGTAATGTAACCCTAAACTCTATATTCAAAACCAAAACTCAAAGCCTAGAAGCCATAACCCCAACCCAAAACAACAATTTTTTTATACAAATAATAGCAATCTAAAAATAGAAATGTCTGACGTAGTTAAATTATTCCTCGGACAAAAACAAGTTGACGTCCGCTGAAAGGAAATTAATCGCCGCTCGGAAACTAATTGTCGAAACAAAAGATCGTCACCGCCGCATCGCGCGGGTATGCCGCTTATATAGTCCGAATCAAATGAGAACCATTATTTTCCTAGGAACCTAGGAACCTTTTGACTGATTTTTTTTTTTCAAAAAAAATGACATAATACATCTAGCCGTTTATATTTAAGACTTTTTGTCAAAAAAATTTTGAAAAATAATATGTATACACGAAATGTGCACATATACACTTTTTTCACAAATGTATATATGATCACGTATATATATATATATATATATATATATATATATATATATATATATATATATATATATATATATATATATATATATATATATATATATATATATATATATATATATATATATATATATATATATAAAGTTAGGATCTTTTGAGAACCACAAGTACCTCGAGAACTCCAAAACCGATATTTTTTTCAAAAAACCGACAATATAGGCCTCTAAAACGCACATATTTAAGCATTTTCGCAAAAACAAATTCCAAAAAAATGATTTTTTTTTTGAAAAAAAATTTACACATGTGCAAACTTTTTTATACGTACATTTTTTTTCAATTTTTTTTCTATAGAACGACTTAAATATATGTTAGAAAGACATCCATAAAAAAAGTTGAAAAAAATGTACGTATAAAAATGTTTGCACATGTGCAAATTTTTTTCCAAAAAAAAAAAGTCGTTTTTTTCGGAAAAATTTTCAGCGCCCTGGCACCAATTTGAGAGTTTTAGAGGCCTATGTGGTCGGTTTTTTGAAAAAAAATATCGGTTTGAAGTTCTCGGGTTCTCGGGATGAAGTTGGTTTTCAAAAGATCCTAAGTATATATATATATATATATATATATATATATATATATATATATATATATATATATATATATATATATATATATATATATATATATATATATATATATATATGAATCGACACACACGTATATCGCATAAAAAATAATTAACACACCCCCTTAAATTAAAGGAGCCAAAATTGTTTGTGTATTGTGTTATATCAAATCAACTCATTTCTTATAGATTATAGAGTGGTACGTGGAACATACGGAGGGCCTATATATATGGTACAATTTCTCAATCATGTGGATAGTACCACAAATATGTGGTCGACTGTGGGCAACGAAGTCTACAATAAATAGAGTGACTATACATCGTTCAAATAAATGGGATGAAGATGGGCTATCATGTCTACCGACTACAGAACAAAACTGGTACAAACACGAATCATGTCATTAACATATAAGTGTAACGCGACAAAGATGTACCACAGTGTGACCTTGATTATAGTTTTGTTACTTGTTATAACATGTGTCTTTATGAAATATTAGTATCGTTTAATTTTATGTTATTGTGAACTTTATCGTAACAAAGATGTACAATATCAATTGTTTTGTGAAAGTTTTTATTCATATAATGAGAAGTAAACAATAGAAATTATCCATGTGGCATGCATTTATTTTTGCTTGGATCCAAAAAGGTTTTTCTCTTATTTATTTTTTGTCTTTATGACAGGATTTTTTACTTGGATTTTGGTCTCTCGAATTCACACATGTTACTTTTATAGGTTAATAATATAAAAACCGTTATAGTTTGGCCAAAATTACGGTTTAAACACTAATTTTTTTTTTTGTTTCATAAAAACCACTTATACTTTCAAAAAATTCCATATTGACCACCATTTATTATATTTTATAACTTTTAAGGATTTTTTAATCGAAAGATTGCATGAAAAGTTCCATATCAACATTTAAAGCAAATTTTAGAATTTCATTGCAGTGAAAATGATACATAAAGTTGCCTACATGTGATTTTGGTTTTCGTAAGTGCTGTTCTTCGGCCACGTTGTGAATGCATAGGGCGTTCAAGTGAATCCACTAAATTTTGAATGTGACGGGGGTATGAAGTTTTCCGAGTTGGCGGCATACAATCATGACTTTTATTTGTTATAGTGGTTGTAGTGTATCTTTTTGAAAAGTAGTGAAAATATGAGTGGTTTATATATATATATATATATATATATATATATATATATATATATATATATATATATATATATATATATATATATATATATATATATATATATATATATAGTGCTTAAATCGGATTTTGGCTAAACTATAGTGGTTTTTATGCTATTAGCACTACTTTTTATCCAGTTAAATGCCACACCTGTCCCTCATGTGAGGGTATTGTTGGTTTTGTTTATTCTCTCTCCTAACAATACTTTACTTCCATTTTAGTTCTAAGTATGACACTAACCTTTTGCGCTTATCATCCCTAAATATAAGTTTTTTTTGAACGTAGGCAATTCGATTAACAATAAAAGCTAGCAAAACGCTAGCAAAAATTACAAGGAAGAGATAATTACATTAGGATTAGACACTCAATCACTCCAAGAAAGCCTAAGCATACGAAACCTAGCACAAACTCAAAGAAACGATTGAGATTGAATAAAATCCCACAAAGCTGCCTTAAATATAAGTTAAACGAATCCTCGTACTTTTTTTCGTCACTGCTGACTATCTTGAAGAACCAAACCCCTAACTCGATGCGTTAACATTTCGTGATATCATGCGAACCTAGACCTAATTTGAAATTTACTATATACTTTAAGACATCATTTTTCATAACATGTTTGTTACCTAGGGTTAAACTCACTGATTTATGAGTGTGTAGATTTTTATACTTGAGATGTCATTAGTTGTGAGCTTGAGTTGACGACATTCTGTATTAAAGACTTGGGTGGTATTTGTTTTTAAGAGGTAATTGGTCTGCAGTCTGCGGACAATATCTGTAGACATCTGCAGAAGAAGAGGTGGATCACATGTCTGTAAACTGCAAAAAATTGATGGTTTGTTTTTTAAAGTCTGCGGAGTACTAAAATAAACTAAATTATTTATCAAATAATGTATTTTTGTATATCTAATTTTTATTTTGTCGATTACTTTTTATCAATAATTATTTACAATTTATATAAAAAATACTTTCTTTTTTTAAGTTAAAAGATGTTAGAAAATGCTAAAAGACTTTGGTCCATGTCTGCGAGAAGAATAGGGCGTGCAGACCTTTTTAAGTCTGCGGTCTTCTAAAAAACAAACAGTCTTGCGAAGGAAAACATATGCGCGCTGTCAGCAGGCTGCAGAAAAAAGAGAGCAAGAAGATCTGTAGACAAAAAACAGACACCATCTTAGTCAGCATAGACTATCCTGGATAGTTTGTGTTGTCTGAGGTCTGAACAACTTAGCCTTAGAAAACTTATCCTTTTGAAGGCTGTTAAATAAACATGTGTTTATCAGAAGTCCACGAAAATTAACATGTCTATCCAAATTCAAGACTACCACAAAGTATTCTTCTTTCTATGGGATTAGGTTACCAACATATAGATTTGTATTAATATAATTCATATATATTATGTAATTCTATGAGATTGTTATGTTTTGAGTGAGTAATCAAAGAGAGTATAGAGAGTTCACTTATTTTGAGGTGTGTCTCAGTATATTCTCCATGTAAATAATAAACTATTTTGTCAATAAAGAATCAGTTTCAAAGTAATCATTGGTTTATAAGTGGTTTGATTGCAATATGTAGGGCCAACAACTAGTATCAAAGCAGTTTTTAGATGTTTTTATCATTCTCTTCATCAAGTCAATTTTAATCCAACTCTTCTAACAAGTGCCCACTAGGGGTGCGGATGTAACGTGCCAAATTCCAGAGTAAAATTTTCATTTTTAAAAACTGATCGAGTACGTAAAACGAGTTGAAAGTAAAACCATTTGTTCCAAGTTTAGTATTTAAAACATTTAAACTCATAGATATTAAATCAAATACATAATATTGACTAGCAGAAGATTTAGAATACCAAAATGCCGAATGTGATACTATCACGTCGTGCTTCAATTCTTTATTTTGAAAAGTACCTGTAAAACATTTAGGGTAAAAGAGTAAGCACAATGCTTACTTAGTTCCCAAAAACGACCACAGGAACCATCTCATTCATACACATAAGACACATACAACATTTAGGAATGACCTGCCATGTATCATCCTTTTACCATTCAACATCCTCGGGTGCCTAGAAAGACCTGACATGCATCACCCTTTCATCATGCAGCACTTTCGTATTGCCGGCACGACTGGACATGCATCGGGCTAGCCTGGGGAACTAACTCAATCATAAGCGGCACTGGCCTATACCAATGTCAACAAGCCACAAGAACCAATCATACGACTACACATAAGCACATACAATCTAACAACATCATATAATCATTCTCTTGTTGGATTAGGTGTCTAAGCCATGACTTATAATTTGTATTTATCTTATTAATAAAAGCAAAGTCCATTTGGGTTGCCCTCATAGCTGGAGGTTTGGTAGAAAGTTCAGTAGAGAGAATGATTGATTTATTATATGATTAATAAATAAATAGAAATCAAACAAATAGTTTATAAATATATTAAAGTGATAATATATTAATTAGAAACTATATTAATTAATTAGAAATTAATCTAGAATTAATTGGATTTAATTTGGTGATTAATTTAATTAATTAAAGGTGCAGGGACTAGTTTTGTAATTGCTCAATAGTTGAGTGATCACTGGCCAGGTGATAATGCAGTTGACGAAATTAAGGGTGGGCACATCCTTAATTTCGAAACCCTAATTAGGTTTTAAGAGGCTTGGTCCAATTGATAAAAGGCTTATCCAGATTTGGGCTTGTTTAGGGTTTTGACTTTCACTACCTGGAGGCTATAAATAGGGATCCTTGGGAACCCTAAATTCTGCGCCTCCTTACTCTGTCTCTATGGAATTTTCGTCCCACTTCTCTTGCTCTTGGGTGTGATCTCATTTGAGGCAGGACACATGTGCTGCTAGCTTGAAGATTAAACTAAAGGTTAGTTTTCTTAATTTATTTTCTTTAGAAATTTTCTGTTGGCCTTTAGGATTTTGTTATATGTTCAAAGATAGAAAAACATAGATCCTTTTCTAGGTTGCATGAGAACTTAGGATTTTTAGTTCATAGATTGAAGAAAACCTTTTAGTGGTATCAGAGCTATTTGGCTGTTTTTCTAATTGAATTGTTATAACTGTTTTATTTGATAAAGGGTTTATCGAAAATTAAACCCTTTGATAACGCCAAATCGATTTTGTGGCTAGGGTTTTCGAAACCCTAGCCTCCTCCCCTTGTCTGCGATTTTTGCTAGGGTTTTTTTTGGGTTTCTTATTTTTGGTAATTGTGATTATTTAATAAATGGAAACCTTGAACCCACTTGCTTGCAATTTTCGAAAATTAGGAGGTTTAAGAGATTAAATTAATTTGATTAATTTGTGATGCCTATCTAGATTTAATTAATTTAATTAATTGTTTAATTAAAAGATAAATTAAATCATTTAAAGGTTTAAATTTAATTTTAAAATTAAAAGTTAATTTTCGAAAATTAAAAGATTAAACCAGAAATACTTTAAAAGGTTCAAAATACATCTTATATATATTATAATTAAGAGTTAATATTATATGTATAAGATAAACTGGTTAGTCAAATCAATAGTAGGCCTCATCCACGAAGCTGGTCTATAAAGAGGGTATAAGGAGACTGCCTATAAAATGGTGGTCTAATGGGTGTCCACTCTCACCCACCGCTCTCCTGATCAGTGGAAGGTTGTTAGCCGAACGGGTTTGATAGGACTGCTTAATCTCATTAAAAGTATAATGTTATTAATCAAAGTACTAGAACATTTCATAAAATCCCAATCTAGTTACTTTAGGAAAAATGTGAATCGATGCTAATCCATGAAATTGCACATTGCACTTTATGAAACATTGATGGAGCATGTGTGGTTTACCGACACATCAATTAGAGATGGTAATTGACCTTGAGAGTACCAAGCTAATTTGCATGGTTATTCACATCCAGTTTGTGATCCTCGACATCCCAGTCATAAACAGTGGAGTATATCCGAGATTAAACATGCTATTGAACAGTTCAATAAATCTCAAAAGATCTACGAATTCCATTATAATATGATTATCTTCCGTGGTGGAATTGGCTGAATCGTCATTCGCGTACCTTTATAAAATTTACAATTAGATTACGGCATCCCTCTTCTACGTTGTTAATTGTTATAGTTGGGTCCTAGCCTTAATTATTATATTGGGTTAATATTAAGGATTATATGTATCTAATTAAAAACTACCTTCTTTTATAGATGTCTTTCGCTGACCAATCGTTCCCCACTCCAACAATAGTAACGTCACTTCAATCCTCTTGTTGTGTTCTAAAGTGTCATTGGATGACACGAATTACAACGACTGGATCAGAAACATAAAGATGGCTCTAAGGTTTGAGAACAAAGAGTATGTTCTTGATACTGAGCTAATTGAAGTTGACCCCGACACAGCTACTCCCGAGGAGTATACCTCGTACAAAAAACACTATGATGATGCGACCAAAGTAGCATGCATCATGATTGCTACAATGAAACCCGAATTGCAAAGAATCCACGAGGACTATTGACCTTATGAAATGAACAAGGCCTTGCGGAAAAGTTCCGCAAGCGAGAGCGTGTCGAGAGGTGCGAAGTGGTCCGAGCCTTCACGAACAGCAAGCCAAAGGACGGAGAGTCCGTCTGCACTCACGTGCAAAAGATGCAAGGTTACGTGGATAGGCTAAAGAAGCTGGGTATGCTAGTCGATGAGGAGTTGTCCATTGACATAGTGCTTAACTCCTTACTGAGTTCTTATGACCAGTTCACACTGCGTATCATTTGAACAACACTCAGACCACTTTGGCTGAGTTGCATAGCATGCTTCAAACTGCAGAAGATAGGCTGAAGGGTAAAAGTGTACCCTCAGTGAACTAGCCTGTCTTGGCAATTGGCCATGGCAAAGGAAAGAAAAAGAAGGGCCCTCCCAAGCAGAATTAGAGGGAAAAGGTTCAAGTCGGGTCGTCCAGCAATGGCCCAAGAGCCAAGTCTTTCGGCATTCCTCATGTCACTAATCCCAAAGACGCCGACTGGTTTTATTGCGAAGAGAAGGGTCACTGGAAAAGAAGTTGCCCAAAGTATTTGCAGGACATTAAGGATGGCAAAGTGAAGCCATCGTCAGCAGGTACTTACACTATATCTAAAAACTCATCATCTTCCTGTTCTTGGGTCCTTGACATTGGATGTGGTTTTCACATTTGTTCTGATTTGCAGGTCCTAAAAGAAAGTAGGGAGGTGGAGCACGGTAGATTGAACCTGATCATGGGCAATAGGCGAACGTCACCTGTTACCAAGATCGATGTCTATATATTAGTGCTTAGTAATGGTGTTAGTTTAGATTTACTGAATTGTTTCTATTCGCTAGATATGGCAAGAAACATAATTTCATTTCATGCATTGTTCAGACAAGGCTTTCATTATTCTTTTGATAATTTGAATGCTTCAATTTCTGTCTTTAAGAATGGTGCATTTACTTTTGAAGCTTTACCTTTGTGATGGTGTGTATGAAACAGTGATTTTTGTTGACAATTTAGGAAATAGTGTGTTACATATTGATTCCTCTAGTGGTGTAGAAAAGGCGTGCTTGTGGCACTGTCGTCTTGGGCACATCAACAAGAAACGCATCGCCCAACTCCAAAAGGATGGAGTGTTGGAATCATTCGACCTAAAGTCGGATGATGTATGCGAATCTTGTTTGTTGGGCAAGATGACAAAATCACCTTTCAAATGATCTTTTGAAAGAGGTAAAGGTCTATTGGATATCATACACACAGATGTGTGTGGACCCTTCAGAACAACCACAAAGGATGGCACTCGTTTCTATATGACATTTACTGACGATTACTGTTGAAATGCAAGAGTTGGATCGTGATTCAAAAATGCGGAATAATGTAAATAAACTAGATCAAAAACAGACGATATGAAGAACTGATGTTGAATGATTAACAATGCAACTCAAGAACAATTCAATGAGAACTATTCTGTATGAGCGCCGTAAAGAGATTACAAAAGTTAACCCTAACAGGGTCACGAATAAGCTATATAAACAAAAACTAAGTATGGAATGACAGACCCATTCCATAACCGATAGCTAAAGAATAGGCTACATATCAGGCAACAGATCCGATTAGCATATTTGACTCAATCTTAATTAATGACTCAACAATCTCCCCCTTTGAGTTAAAAATGCGATTTCTCATCATTCTTCAAGTTTTACTTCGCTTGTTTGTCTGTCAAACACCTTCGGAATGATTGCCAGGATCCTTTTTCGGAATTCAATGTACCACCTCAACATGTCATTGACGCAGGTTTTATCTTCAGTGGTGTTGGAAGGCAGTTTGTTGATGATGTGAAGAATATGTTCCAACACTGGAGTCCTGTAAAGATGTTTGTCCAAAAGAAAGAATATTCTTTTAACATTCTCGAGACCTTCCTTTGAATTATATGCCATGCTCCAGTTTGAGTTGGCAATTTTTCCGATTTTACGCTTGCTCAGATTCTTGGGAGGAGGACGTCTCACAGTTAAAGGAGCTTTATCCAGAACACCAGCAACTTCAACATCGAGCTTTGCCACTTCAAGGATGTAGAATCCAATCATTCTTTTGACATGATTAAAAATAGGATAATACTTTTGTTCTCTCGACAAGATGTTGAACAAAGATATCCAGTCGAATGGATTCATGAAAGGTAGATCAGCAAGAGAGAATTCCATCTTCTCTTTATCATCCCCTCTGAAAGCTAAAAGTCTTGAGTTTATGAAGGGAAGAGTGACCTCAGGAAGACGGGGAGTAAGCTGTACAATCTTCTTCAAACTCCAGGTTAAATGTTGAGGACGAGCATTCTTCAGATAGAAAGTGAATAACAAATCATTCACTTCCGAACTGGAAAGGCGAGTGTCTTTAAGTTCCTCAAATCCTCGGAACAGGAGAGCTTTTGCAGTCATCGGAAAATCAAACTGCGAGTTTACATCATTGCTTGTGTTGTACGAGGCTATTGGTTGAAGCCAGTTCTCCACAGGCTCAGTAATTGCTTCCATTGTCATTCTTTTGTAGTGCCATGGAGGAAACAAAGACATTTGAGTTTGAAGAAGTAACTCAGCCTCTCTTTTGGCAGCTTCCTCAGCATCAAGCTTCCGAGTTAGGTTGAGAATTTCATCAACTTCCGTTTCCCTGACCGATTTGGTGGCGTTCTGATTCGATTCATCTTCTTCCACAATTTTCTTGCCTTTGTCTTTAGATGGACCAGTGACTCCTTCAGCATTTTTGTTTGATTCAATCGGAGTGTCTTTCTTTGGAGACTCCTGGTTGAATATACTTTCTTCATGTATGTCGTCTCCCCCTTGTTTCGGAGAGGCAACACCTTCCGAAACACCCTTCAATGCGGCAAGAAGATTGAAGACAGGATGAAGCTTGAGGGTCAGATGTCGGCGCACCTGAGGGTTGAGAATCGGATCAGAGTCTTCAACAATCCTATGAAGAAAGGAGTCAATTTCCGATACACCACTTCGAATAGCTTTGTTCTGTGACAAGGCCGATGTGAGAATGGCAGACTGGTGACGGAGATCGGTCTTTAGGAGCTGAATTTTAGTTTCTTTGGCGGCCACTTTATCCATCAAATAATTTTCTGAGGCCAAATCGGTCCTCAGTTGATCAACCTTTGCATCCATAGAAGATGCCCAGTCGGAATATTGTTGCTTCAATTCCGAACGTAAGGTAGAGAGTGCCTCTTTTTCGGTCTTCAGAGAGGTGCTGAAGTTGGAGATAACCTGATTCATACCTTCAATGTTCCGAGCATGAGAGTCACGGAAATCTTGAGTGAATTTAAGGACATCGCTTTCCAGTCTGCCAATCGAGTTGGCTGAGTCTCGCATTTGTGCTTCAGATTTCTCTATGTGGGAGGTAAATTGACGCATGAGACTGACATTTTCGGTGATCAAGGTATCCACCGAGTCCTTGTGAGCATCCAATTGGGATTGCCAATCGGAGACGGAAAGATGGGACTGGGATTGGAGAAGTAAATCCAGTTTGGCAGAAATTTCCGAGAGCTGTTCAGATGTCATCGGAACAGAAGAGCTGGGTGGCTTCAGTTTGACATTAGATGGAGATTCAAGGAAATCAGAAAGATCATCCTGATCATCATTAACCAAAATATCTTCGTCTTCATCAACGTCGGTAGGGAGGTTGTGAAGAGGTGAATTAGGAATGGAAGTTTGTTCTGGAGATAAAGATGGAGACTTTTGAGTGTTTGTAGGTCGGAGTGGTGAATGGTCAGGTGTAGATTGTGGACTTGAATGAGGAGTTGTTTTTGGTGTGGGGTCATGAGGCGGTGATTGGGGAGGAGAAGGTTTGGAAAGTGGAACATCGTCGAGGTTGTCAGCGATCGGAACATCTCGCGGAGGGGTCGGAATTGGATGAGAATCGGAGAGTTCGTTTTCCGAATCATAGGACTGAACAAACTTTCGGAGTCTTCTTGGTCGTTTGTGTTGTTTCTCCGTGTCAGATACAGCAGTTTTGCCCTTTCGTTTGACATTTTTCTTCGGATTTTCAAGTCTGTCAAAGGCGACTTGATGAGTTTGATCAACAGCACGAATTCCGGATGGAGGTATTTGTCGATATGCAGCAATGCAGTGCACATCATTCGGAACGCGGTCCAACATTGTGATCGGAATGGATCCGATGAAATCAAAATCCTCCGATTTTGTGGTTGCAAACTGTGTGGTTGAAAGAGTCGGAATGACCGCCAAGACAGAATCGGTCATGATATGGAGATGATGTTGCTCAATGGCCCTTTGTACCACAATGGTCCAAAATCGAGCACAAGAGATTTCAGAGTGTCGATTTTTGTAGTTCACGCTCTCTACAAATTGGCTCCAAAGAATGGACCCGTAATCCAGGTTGATATCATGATAGAGGCCATAGAATAAAGAGTAGAAGAGCTTACTTGCACTGTCTGTGCCTGTCGTGCGTTCAGAGAAGCTCTTGAACAATATAGTGAAAAGAAAATTCCACAGAGGCGGTAGGCTCTTCTTTGTAAACTTCGATAGTTGTGTGATATCACCTTTGTAGCCTAGTTGATAGAACAACCGTGGAAGAGTAGAAGGCGAAAGGGATTCAGGGTCAATAAGGTCGGTTTGATCAGCAAACCCTAGCAATTTCCCAAATCGAGACTTGGAAATGCGTGTCTTGATTGAACCAACCTCAAACGTAACAACATCGTCAGCCTTGTTGTAGAATGCAGAGGAGTATGCAGATGAGAGATACACGATTGGAACCTCCTCTGAAGCAGTTAGGGCTTTGCTAATCCTCGAGAATTTGAGACATTCAATCATCGGCTGAAGAGCTGCATTATACTTCGATGAGTGAAGATCAATAATCATGTTCTGATTTTGTTTGATCTTCAACATTAGAGAAGAGGAAGTATTTTCATTTGCTGAGGATGAGCCAGCCATTTGAGAGTTCTTGAATGTACGGGAGAGAAAGAGGGTTTTGAAGATGAAGAGTTCTATGCGTGAGAGATGAAGAGCGGAGAAACGTGAAGAATGAGCCAAATACCTTTTAAATATCCTTTGAGGAGATTTGGAAAAGGAAATCCCGCTTCAGCCGATTACGTTTCCCAAGAATCACGCCGTATCATTATGAGTAACCCCCAAAAGTCGCATTGCAGGCGCGTGAATAGCGATAAAGTAGCTCCTGCATAGATGACGTTTTTTTTTTTTTTTTTTTTTTTTTTTTTTTTTTTTTTTGAAGAACTGATAAAAAAATTGCCAGTTCATCGATAGAATCCTTAGGAAAAGTAAATCAACCAGAGTTAGAAAAAATAAAAAAAATCAAATAATGATTTTCGTGCAAGAGTGTGTCAAAGAAAAAGGAAAAAAAAATCAAGATTTATTTGGTAGTCTGTGATGTCGGAATGACATAAAACTGAGTGATCCCGGGCAATGATCGCTTCCTTTGGAATCAAGAGAGATTCAAAAGTGGTTGAGTGGTTTCCCGTTGAATTACGATCAAGTGATTGTGAAGAATCATTGAAAGTTTTCTTTTAAAATGATGGCTCATTGGGTTGGGTTAAACTGTCTCTCGGATTCCGAAAACGGGAGAAATGCTCGAAATCGGAAGATAGTACTTGTCTGACCAGGGTTGTCATGAAAACAAGTAACGGTTAGGATGATGTTGTCTGACTTGGGAAAGGCTAGGAAATCTCAAAAAAAAAAAAAAACTGGATCTTATGGGATAGAAATTACTTGGTTTGAGTAGATTTCATAAAGACCACGCAAAAGTGAAAGATAGAGATTCCCCTTTTTTTTTTTTTTTTTTTTTTTTTTTTTTTTAAAGTTTTCGTCAATTCCTTAGTGGGTTCGGATTTTTGGGTTTCATTCGGAATGATGGTAAAAACAATTCCGAAATCATAAACACAGAATTTGTGTAACCATCAGTATTCAGTGGTAATGCGGAATACCTTCATAAGGGTTACAGTTATATGGGAGTGTAATTAATATGGAGAAATAATAGAAAGGGCAAGAGAGGTTGATGAGTCTCACAGCGCCCCATGGTAAAAATGAGTTGCGATCTTTGACTAGAATTTCCGAAATCATATATTGAAATTGGTTGAGATTTCAATAATCATGGATATTCGTTTTTAGTAATGAGAAAAGAAAAAAAAGAAAAGAAATATTGTATTTTTGCGGATTTGGCTATCATGAGAAAACATTTAATGCTCCGGCGAAAAGAAAGGAAAACGTCCAATCTGTTGCTAATCAGCCGTCTTCGCCTTTATGACACATACTAATGACAGGAGGTTGCATCATTACTTCATAAAGTCATTAAATATTCACAACTGGAAACTCAACCGGTGTCAAATCTGCCTATAAAAAGAAGTAGTGTTAGTAGAAAACACGCACATTCCAAAAAGAGAAATTACCACCAAAAGAGATATTTCATGGCGCTTCGTCCCTACAGACGTCATGACAAAGTTGAGGTCAAGATGCAAGAAGGTGATTACGCTGGAGGCATCTATGGAGGAGTTGTCACCAGAGTATTGAATCACCAATATGAGGTAAGAATGACCACTCTAAACAACGGCGAGGGTGGTGGGCCACTGATCATCCCAACAAGCTATCCCTTTCTGCAACCTGTCCCACCAAGACTTTTGGTGGAATTCAAACAGTTTGACCTTGTTGAGGTCTGGCACAGAAGGGGTTGGTGGCCGGCGGTGATCATTCGGACCACTCCTCACAACCAGTTCCATGTGGGACTAGCTGATGGAAGTCGCCTGTTTGTTGATGAGAGTGAGCTGCGCCTCTACCAAGCTTTTCATCCCGGTGATCCCCCTATGTGGCATTATTACAAGCTATAGGTTGAAGTTGTTTTTATATTGGCTTTTGATGTAACAACCTTTGTTCCCGTAGCTGAAATAAAATTTTGTTGTCTGTTGATTTCTGATTTCTGATTGACTTCTTTATCTGCATTCGCATGGATACGGACAAAAAAAATGAAAATAACAGACGATAAAATGAACAAAAAAAAAAAACAAAAATAATGTGATGAGATAAAAATGTTTTTGATATTTTGAAGTATATATAAAACAAAACAAAAGAAATGAGATAAAAATGTTTTTGATATTTTGAAGTATATATAAAACAAAACAAAAGAAATGAGATAAAAATGTTTTTGATATTTTAAAAAAAATAAGATAAAATAAAACAAAAAAAAAATAAATAGAATAAAACAACAAACAAAACAAAAAAATAAAACAAAAGAAATAATAAAATAATAAAAAAATAAAAACATAGTTTCAGAAAGGATACATGCATTCCGAATCATTGTTTTCCAAATTCTGATTCCGAGACATTCCGAAATTCGGAACCAATCGGAATTTCAGTTAGAATTCGGAACGGATTCAGCTTCCATCATTCCGAGACCATGAAGAATTCTGTTGAATGCTAGTTCAGGGAGGGCCTTTGTGAAGATGTCTGTAAGTTGATCATTTGAGCGAACGAAATGAACTTCGATGTTTCCGTCTTCAACATGATCTTTGATAAAGTGATATCTGAGTGCAATGTGTTTAGTCTTTGAGTGTTGCACTGGATTGTGACAGATCCGAATTGCACTTTCGGAATCACAGTAAAGAGGAATACGTTTCATATTAACTCCATAATCTCTCAGTTGATTTTGAATCCAGATTATCTGAGAGGTACATGAAGCGGCAGCAATGTATTCAGCTTCAGCTGTTGAGAGTGACACGCAAGTTTGTTTCCTTGATTGCCAGCTTACGAGTTTGCCATCAAGAAGTTGACATCCTCCTGAAGTGCTTTTGCGATCTAATCCACAACCACCAAGATCAGCATCGGAAAATGCTTGAACAAAGAAACCAGATCCTGAAGGATACCATAGCCCAAGAGAGGTTGATCTTTTGAGATATCGGAATATATTCTTCACAGCATTGTGGTGTGGCTCTCTAGGATTTGCCTGAAATCTTGCGCAGTAACAAACCGCAAACATAATGTCAGGTCTGCTTGAAGTGAGATAGAGAAGTGAACCTATCATTTGACGATAAAGAGTGATATCTGCTGCAGGTTTGTCTAGTGAAGGAGTGAGTTTTGTTCCGAAAGCCATCGGAACTTTGACTTTAGAATCTCCCTTCATTCCGAATTTCTCTAAGAGAGACTTGGTATAAGCTTCCTGATTGATGAATATGCCTTCTGAGCTTTGTTTGATGTTGAGACCTAGAAAGAAATTGATTTTGCCCATAGAGCTCATTTCAAATTTTGTCTCCATCAGTTTTCGGAATTCAGCTGTTAGGCTTGGGTGAGTAGATCCGAAAATGATGTCATCAACATAAATTTGAACAATCATCAGGTGACCTCCTTCCTTTTTGCGAAAGAAAGTTGGGTCGACAGATCCTTGCTTGAATTTGGATTGCTTAAGGAACCTAGTTAAAGTTTCATACCAAGCTCTTGGAGCTTGTTTCAGGCCGTAAACAGCTTTGTCTAATACGTAGCAATGATCAGGATGTTTACTGCTCACAAAGCCTGGTGGTTGTTCAACATAGACTGTCTCTTCTAATTCTCCATTCAGAAAAGCGCACTTGACATCCATCTGATAGACCTCGAACCCTTTATGTGCTGCATAAGCAAGAAAAATCCGAACGGATTCAAGTCTGGCTACTGGTGCAAAAGTTTCTTCATAATCAATTCCTTCTTCCTGACAGTACCCTTTGACAACCAGTCTTGCTTTGTT
Organism: Cichorium intybus; assembly: GCA_023525715.1. Classification (NCBI taxonomy): domain Eukaryota; kingdom Viridiplantae; phylum Streptophyta; class Magnoliopsida; order Asterales; family Asteraceae; genus Cichorium; species Cichorium intybus. Next base: position 117,452,763 of record CM042013.1, on the reverse strand, counting down.
TCGTATGACATTCCCTTCTTTGTCCAACTTGTTTCGAAAAACCCATTTCATTCCGAGAACGGATGCGTTTTTCGGTGTCGGAACCAATCGCCACACCCTGTTGCGTTCAAATTCGTTTAACTCATCTTGCATTGCTTGAACCCAGTCAGCATGATCAAGTGCTATTTTAACTGTTTTAGGTTCAACCTTGGAGATAAACGAATGAAACATGCAAAACTCCACTTTAGAAAATAATGCGGCTTGCTTTTCTTTAGCTTGAGCTCGAGTAAGAACACCAGCAGAAGTCGTTCCGATGATTTGAGATTTTGGATGATCTCTTGTCCATTTTATCATTGGAGGATAATTTGGATCATATTCAGGATTAATTTCTGAAATGATTTCTTCTGCTTCCGAATGTACCTCTGACTGTGTGTCAAGGTCATTATTTTCAAGGTCATTCTCCCCCTGGAAGGTTGCATCGTTTCTATCATCAGGATGATCTTCTTCAACTGGGAGAGTGGTTGATTCGGACTCAAGAGTCATATTCTCCCCTTGAATAGTTGATGAACTCTCCCCCTGGATTGGTGCATCAGTAATGGGAGTTGGACTCTCCCCCTGGATTGGTGCATCAGTAATGGGAGTTGGAGCATTGTTCGGAATCGGAACATCAGAGGAGTGTTCTTGTGGAGATTCGTTTTCACTAACTGTATTTTCTATAAGCTTCAACAATTCATCGCCTTGGTTATCTCGTGCATTTGCTTCTGATGTTTTTGCAGTTTCTTGATCATCGAACAAATTTAAGAATTCCTCATATAAATCCACAAGAGGAATTGTGGATTTATTGGATTCGGGAAAGATGTCTTCAGTCTTTGTACTAACATGCTTTGCTCTGGAATTGTATCTATCATCAAAGGTGATGTAGTATGTTTCTTCAATCTTTCGAGATCGTTTGTTCAGAACACGATAGGCTTTTGAGGTAAGAGAGTAGCCCAGAAAAATTCCTTCATCAGCCTTTTCATCCCATTTAACTCGTTTTTCTTTAGAGTTAAAAATGAAACACTTGGATCCGAATACGTGAAAGAATTTCACATTCGGTTTTCTTTTGTTGATGATTTCATACGGAGTGAGATTGAATCGTTTTGTGATGTTTGATCGGTTCTGAGTGTAACAAGCAGTTGCGATGGCGTCGGCCCAGAAATATAAAGGAAGTTTTGCGAAAGAGAGCATGGTTCGAGCAGCTTCACACAAAGAACGATTCCGTCTTTCTACAACTCCATTTTGTTGAGGAGTGTATGGGGCAGAAAAATTATGTGAGATTCCTTTATTGACAAGAAATTCATCTAGAACTTTATTTTTGAATTCTGTCCCATTATCACTTCTTATCATTCGAACTTGTTTTCGGAGAAGGATTTCTATCTTCTTGATGAAGTTAATCATGTTGATCGCTGCTTCAGATTTTTGCTTGAGAAAGAATACCCATGTGAAACGAGAGAAGTCATCTACCACAACGAGAATGTATTTGTTATGAGCAATGCTTTCGATGGCAGATGGACCACAAAGATCAATATGCAGAAGTTCCAATGGTTCGATGATCTTTGTGTTTATGATTGTAGAATGACTCTTCCGACTTTGTTTTCCTAGCTCACATGCATCACATAGTCGATCTTTATCGTACTTGAGTAGCGGTAATCCTCGTACAAGGTCACCAAGTACCAGTTTATTAATGTCTCGAAAGTTCATGTGAGATAACCGTCTGTGCCACAACCAACTATCATCGTTTGTTGCTTTAGTGAGTAGGCAGATGGCAGGTTTTCCTTGGATAGGTCGCATATCCAAAGGAAACATCTCTCCTTTTCTTTTTGACTTCAAGATTATCTTCTTGGATTCCTTCTCAATTAGTTCGGAGCCATCTTCATCAAATGAGACTTTAAGACCAGTTCCGACGACTAGTTGTGAAACACTAATCAAGTTGTGCTGAAGTCCTTCAACATATGCCACTTTCCGTATCGAAATTTCACCATTTGTGATCATGCCATAGCCTTTGATGTTGCCTGTTGCATTGTTTCCATAGCTGACTTTTCCTCCATTTGTCAGTGAGCGATATTCTCTTAATTCCTCCTTCCTTCCAGTCATATGACGTGAACAGCCGCTGTCAATGTACCATTCCGGATCATACTGTTCGTCACGTAGAACCTGCACAAGTTAGAGAGATTTAGGAACCCAAACCAGTGTGGGCCCATGTGAGAATTTTCTTGCGATAGGAAAAGTGCACGATTTTTCAACCCAAAAAGATTTTCTCACAGATGGTACATTTTTCTTATTTTCAATTCGAAACACTTTTATTTTTGTGGGTTGCCATTGTTGTTTAGCAAAACGAGATTTCTTAGGAGTAACTGTGTTCGAAACTTGATAATAATGAGTTTTCTGAGTGTGAGAGCTAGAAAAAGAATTTTGATTTTTAACCGATTGAAGAGAGGGTTTTGTTTTGGAAGCAACAGTTGGATGAATCTTGTGGATTTTAAGATCCTGAGTGGTTTCAGGATAGAGTTTTCCCTTCCCTTTTGAATCCATTGAACTGGGAACACGTGTAGGAGTCTTTGTTGTTGTTGTTGAGACAGATGGTTTAGGTACTGGTTTTGGTTTTGGAGTGGGCTCAACTTTCCGACTAGGAATTGGGTTGGCTTTCTGGGTTGGGTTTGAGTTATTTTTGTTTCTCCAGAACTGTTTTCTCTCTTTCAGATTCTTTTTATACCTGGCATTCATTTGTTTCCTTTTGGCAATCAGCTCTTCAGGAGACTTATGAACACAAGATGTTGAGCCGTGATTGGAGTCAGATTTGAAAGTATTCGTTTTAGAGTTCGGAGAAATAGGTTTCAAGTTCTTTGCACCCCATGAGCCATTTTGAGAAACAGGATTTTTACAGTTCAATGAACCAGAAATATAATTGCCACGAGACTTCCACGAGGTCATTTCGGAAAGACCTTTAGTCTCATCTGAGTTGTCAATTGGTTCCGACCAAAAGAAAGAATCACAAACATCGGAATTATCATTATCGACTAGGACTTTGAGTTCAGTTACATCTTTTGTATTTAAGCCTGGTTTAACAAAAACTTGATTTGGTACAGTTTGAATTTTTGGAAAAACAGTAGCTTGTTCGGTTAAAGTGTGTGATTTTTCACTTTCAACAATTCTCGCAAAAGTAACTGAATTTTCAGAAATGAGATTTTTCTTAATTTCAGTAGAGTTTGATACGAATTCCGAACAATCAATTTCATCCTCAACAGATATTTCACTCATATCGCTTTCATCAAAGTCAGAAATATTCTCATTAATAAGAATATTATCAGAATTTAGTTTAGAGCATAGTGAATGAAAATTCTTTAGAGTTGCTGTTTTAATTTCCTCGTGATCATTTTCTGAAAAATATTCTTTGACCATACTTTTATGTTCTTTGGACTGTATATAGCTTTCAATTTTATCAAGTCCAATTCGATAAGCTTCCGAAACCTCATCAGATGAAACAATGGTTTCACACCTATGACATTCTGCATCGATTTCATCCTCTTTCAACTCAAGAAAGGGCAAAATCATTTTGTGTAAACCCCTGCCTATGTCACAATCAAGATGTAATTGAGTAATATTATTGTAAAGACGTTTAGCAATTAAACAAAAAATGTTTCTCTGTTTGACAAGAACTAAATTATCTCGTTTGACATAAATAATATCATCTCGTGCTTTAACTAACTCACTATCCAACGCCTCGATTCTCATACGTCTCTCCTCATTCTTATTCGATATCCTGCTCAATTGATCATTTAGGTTAGAATTACTTAGACGTGTTCTTTTTAAGCTATCACTCAAACTGGAAACGGTAAATCTAAGATCATCTAATTCTGCATCATAACTAGAAGAGCAAATATTTAAAGATTTAAGGATAGAGCGTACATTTTTGACCACAGCCTCACATTCTTCAACTTGTTCATATATAGGCTTTGCAGCAAAGCAGTTTGCTGAGGCAGGACATCCATCGGTAGAATAACCTTTGCTTTCGGAATGATCAGCTTTCACCATCAGACATCGACCATGTGTTGGATTCCTTACCTCCTCATCTTCCGAATCCGTTGACCAGATTTCAACGGCGCCAAACTCGCTGTCTTCTTTCACCACGAAAGCTGCCTTGGTAGATGAAGCATCGTTCTTTTTCAGCTCTGCAATCTTCTTTGCATAATAAGCTTCATCTTTCACCTGCTCCTTCTTCTCAGCTTGTTTTCGGAGCAAACAGTCTTTCACAAAGTGATTCTTGCCGTTACAGTAATGACAATCATATCCTGAGTTGCCTGCTAGTTTCTTCTCTTCATCATTCTTCTTTTTCTGACTTTCTTCCACAGTCTTTTCAGCATGGAAACCTCCTTGTCGATTCCGGTTTTTGAATTTGGAGAAGTTTTTCTTGAAGAACTTCTTGGGATTTGATACCATCAAAGCTTTGTCTTCTCTGGTCAAATCGTCATCGGAAAAGTCAGATTCGGAATCAATTTCGGCCGTTTTCTTTCCAGCAGCGACCAGTGCAAGGGAGCCAAGACTGGTAGTTGCTTTGGCTTCCGAAATGATTTCCTTTTCATGGGATTTCAGAATTCCCACAACCTTAGCCAAAGTGTAAGTTTTGAACTGTTCATGGGCTTTTATTGTTGAAACAGTAGCCTTCCATTCAGAACGAAGACCATCAAGAAAGGTGACCTTTTGCTCAATGACAGTTCGAGCCAGATTGTATTTTAATAATCGACTTAGAAGATGATTATATCGATTAAAGGTCTGGGTCAGAGTTTCTTCCGAACCTTGTACAAAAGATCCGAAATCGGAAAGAAGAGTGGTCTGAATAGAGTGCTTAAGGTCAGCATCTCCAGAATATAATTCTTTAAGTCGATCCCAGATCTCTTTAGCTGTTTGGCATGAACTAACTAGACGAAGAGTATCTGCTTGAAGAGCAAACCTGATAATTCTAAATGCTTTAATGTTGCACATCAGTTTATCTTTTTCGTCTTGAGGAATGTTTGTGTGAGAGACAAGCAAGTTGTTGTACTCTTTTAGGGTTTTGATAGCCCTTCTTGTGGCTGCGTGGACATGAGTTTCTTCAGTAATGGCTTGCCAGATCGTTGCACCATGTTCTTCAATGCCAAGAACATAATCTTCAAAGTGTAACGCCCAGACTTCATACTCTTGAGTGAATAGAATTGGAGTCCTGGTAGTGGATCCAATACTGCTTGAAAGATTAAAAGACTGAGTATGTGAGTCGTCAAAAGCCATTGATACGTTTATTTTGAATGAATCAGAAGTGTAGGTAGAAATCAAAAGGAAGAGTTGAACGTAAAAGATTAAAATTTGATATCTAAGATCGATTGTAACGATGAAGATAATCAAAAACAGATCTGAGAATAACACTAACTCCCGCTCTGATACCAATTGTTGAAATGCAAGAGTTGGATCGTGATTCAAAAATGCGGAATAATGTAAATAAACTAGATCAAAAACAGACGATATGAAGAACTGATGTTGAATGATTAACAATGCAACTCAAGAACAATTCAATGAGAACTATTCTGTATGAGCGCCGTAAAGAGATTACAAAAGTTAACCCTAACAGGGTCACGAATAAGCTATATAAACAAAAACTAAGTATGGAATGACAGACCCATTCCATAACCGATAGCTAAAGAATAGGCTACATATCAGGCAACAGATCCGATTAGCATATTTGACTCAATCTTAATTAATGACTCAACAATTACAGTAGATATGGTTATATCTACTTAATCAAGCATAAGTTAGATACCTTTGAAAAGTTCAAAGACTTTAAAAATGGAGTTGAGAATCAATTGGGCAGGAAGATAAAGATGCTTAGATCCGACAGAGGTGGTGAGTATCTTAGTATCGAGTTCCTTGACTATCTTAAGGAATGTGGAATAGTTTCACAGTTATCACCTCCTAGAACACCACAGTTGAACGGTGTTGCTGAAAGGCGTAACCGAACCCTGTTAGACATGGTTCGTTCCATGATGAGTCGAGCTTCTCTTCCCATCCACTTCTGGGGGTATGCCTTAGAGACTGCCGCCCACATACTCAATCTTGTCCCAACTAAGAAGGTTGCCAAAACACCTCATGAGATGTGGATGGGGAAAGTTCCCTCGTTGGCACATATCAAGGTCTGGGCTTGTGAGGCTTTCGTTAGACGAGAGACTCAAAACAAACTCGCAGAAAGAAGTGAGAGGTGTATATTTATCGGATACCCAAAATAGTATTTTGGATACTTGTTCTTCAGACCAAGCGAGGACGCGGTCTTTGTAGCCAGACGAGGAGTCTTTCGAGAGAGAGAGCTCATATCCAAAGAGGACAGTGGGAGCACCATTGATCTTGAAGAGATTCAAGACTCATCCGATGATACAACCTTAGGAGAAACTAGCAACCAACAAGAGGAAGAGGATCCTGTTGGTCCGACAGATGTTTCATTACCTCTTAGGTCCTCCGGTAGAGTTAGCATGCCACCCGAGTTTTATGGTTTCCATATAACTACGGATGGGGAAACGTTTGTCAGTGATAGGACACTGACAAATTTGGATGAGCCGGCTAACTACCAGGAAGCAGTGGCGAGCCCTGAGTCTGGCAAGTGGAAAGAGGCAATGGACAGCGAGATCAAGTCCATGTATGACAATCAAGTTTGGAACTTGGTTGATAATGTGCCGGGTCGAAAGACAGTCGGGTGCAAGTAGATCTTCAAGAAGAAGACCGACATGGATGGAAAGATACATACCTTTAAGGCTCGGCTGGTTGCGAAGGGATTCACTCAAACCGCAGGGGTTGATTATGATGAGACCTTCTCAACTGTAGCCAATATTAAGTCTATTAGGATAATGCTTGCCATAGCTGCATTTCATGACTATGAAATTTGTCAGATGGATGTCAAAACTGCTTTCCTTAATATGAAGTTGACTGAGGATGTTTACATGAATCAGCCAGAGGGTTTTGTAGACACAAAGCATCCTAATAAGGTGTGTAAGCTTGAGAAATCAATCTACGGATTGAAACAAGCTTCTCGTAGCTGGAATCTTTGTTTCCATGAGAAAGTCAAAGAGTTTGGTTTCTCTAGGAGTGAAGATGAGTCCTGTGTATATGTCAAGGCTAGTGGGAGTATAGTCACTTTTCTGGTGCTGTATGTTGATGACATACTGCTCATGGGAAACTACATGCCAACCTTGCAAGATGTCTAGTCTTGGCTTGGGAAGTGTTTCGCCATGAAAGACCTAGGAGAAGCTGCCTATATTCTCGGGATAAGAATACTGAGAGATAGAAAGAAGACACTAATAGGACTTAGTCAATGTACATACTTGGAAAAGGTACTAAAGAGGTTTAGTATGGAAAATTCCAAGAAGGGAGAGCTGCCTACCAAAGTAATGCAAAGTTGAGTAAGACTCAAAGTCCGAGTACATACGAGGAGATAGCTAAGATGAGTCGGGTACCTTACGCTTTGGCTGTAGGTCGATCATGTACGCTATGACATGTACTCTCCCTGACGTGGCCTTTGCTTTGAGCATGGTCAGTCGGTACCAGGGAAACCCTGGAAGGGCACATTGGATAACTGTCAAGAATATACTCAAGTATCTGCGAAGTACAAAGAACATGGTGTTAGTCCTTGGTGGCAGTGATGCCTTGAGAATTAATAGGTATATAGATGCCAGCTTTCAGATAGATAGTAGTCGGTCTTAGTCAGGCTGGGTATTCCTTTTGAATGAAGAACTTTATCGGTGACCTTGGAGTAGTCCTGAGTATTCAGGAGCCCATGGAACTGTTCTGCGATAACGAAGGAGCGGTTGCTTTGACAAAGGAACCGAGAGACCATGGAAAGTCCAAGCATATCGACAGAAAGTACCACTATATAAGACATAGAGTAGAAGAAGGTCACCTCCACGTAAAAAGGGTATCATCTGAAGATAATCCTGCAGATCCCTTGACAAAGGCTCTGAGTAGGATCAAGCACAATCAACATGCTAGGAGCATAGGATTGAGAGATGATATTAGTTTTAGTAATTAGATAGTTTTCAAAACTTGCAACAATATAAATGTAATTGACTTTGGTGATTTAATAATAGAGATTTATTAATGAGTATTGTTTATTGCTTTTGTCAATTGTTTATCATTGTGTTTCATTTTGCATGTTTACTTCCTGAGTAAAATGATTCTTCGAATATCCACAGTCGCTCATACTTTTGGGAGTAAGTTTGAACGAAGACTGTCATGAATTGGTTTGTATAGTGTCTAAGGAGTTATACATAGCAACAATATTGCTACAACGTTCATGAGTACTTAGAAAATGGAGATTTGAGTATCGGATAAACCCGCGCTCAAAATATTGCTTCATGGATTATATCACAAGCAATGTTGAGACGATAACATCTTATGATCTTGAAGTAGAGACATATGAGTTATAATTTGCAAGGTAGTTGCCACTACTAGAAAAAGGGCCTTTAATGACTGACAATGTCAGTCATTAAAGGGTATAGATGACAGACATTTGTCTGTCATTAAAGCCCCAGTCATAAATGAAATATGACAGGCATTTGTCTGTCATAAATTTACGACTGACATTTATGACAGACATTCACGACATACAATTACGACATATATTTATAACTGACATTTTGTAGGTCGTAATTATTGACTTTTTTAACTCATTACATACAATTATGACAAGAAATTTTGTAAAAAAAAATTTATTTCTAAATTTACTAATGTTCAAATTAAATCACATTTAATGTCTAATAACATAACATAAAGTATCATATACACACAAAAACAATCCATTGCATAAAACATACTTTGTCAATTACAAAGAAGCATTCAAATGGTAAACATATGTAAATACATTGCTATTATGGGTTACGTATTACTATAATTGGTAAGGAATTTAAGGCACTCATTCTTCGGGTTATTACACCAAGACCACCATGTAATACAATTGCCATTTCTAGCTCTACATTACAACTAGGTAAAGGAAAGCATTTTGATGTCACTCGCCATATTGTTGTTGTTTGACACGTTAAGGTTGAAGACGAAATTGTTTCTTCTATTCCAGATCACCCATACGAAATTTTCTCATCATCAGAATGGAGTACCTGATACCACAAATCAGTAATTAAACTCAGAAATGGTCATAACCAACTAGTCAGCTACATCCCAACAAACTTGCTGACATAACAAATAGCTGCTAAGATGGGAAGATGAGCATTGACATGTGCATATTTGGTGCATTTTCGTATAAACCTTAAAAACCTACGAAAAATTGAACTTTTTTAAAAATAAATTTGGTTGGAAAGATGAATTCACATAAGAGCAAGAGGTATTATACCGTCTAAGCCATAGCTAAGGCAGCCTCATCCCTACTTATGCATCTAAGAATGACCATAGGAACCACAACAATAATCAACTGAAAAACAATCATCCTCTTTTTAAGTTAATTAGATTTCATTGTTATACAAAATTATTAGAATGAACAAAACTGAACGGCTGAAAGGAAGGAAATGCTTTTGGTATGTAGATTTAGGATACTTACTTTGGTTTATAATTGAAAACTGGATTTTTTATTAAACAAGTAATAAAAAGCTAAACTAAATAATAAATGAAAAATGAAGAAATAATAATACCTGGATTTCCACTACTTTAACATCTTTAACAATCAAGATTCTAGCTGAAAGATCCGATTAGGATAAATGAGTTTCTATAATCTCGAGAACACATTTAAATTTAAAGAAAATCATCCGCTGGAAACAGAAATAGATGTAATACTAACCTGATGAAAACAATTCTAACCTGATGAAAACAGAAATAGATGTAAATTAGAAACATTTCCAGCCATATAAACCTCTGAAGTCTGAACCCGAACTTCGATATATGAAATTGATGTACTTCTAGAGTCGCCCAAATTTCAAACCCTGAATGATGGTTAGAGCTGAGGCGGGTAATGGAGACAGAACTTTGTTTACAGAACCCGAATACAACCTCCCGCGTCTTCTGTAATACGGTGAGTATGACCTACTCCTGCTTCTGCTCCTATCTCTTTCAGATGAGTAGGTACGCGATCGACCACGACGACCTGTATCAACAATCAAAAAAATATAATTAAGAAACTAATGGAAGGATATCAGACCAATCGTTATAAAGATACGAAATGGTTTCTAATTTCTATGCATACCACGAGCACTCCTCAAACCAAGGTACCTTCCTGGTGTTGGTGTCCTACCTCTTCATCTTCTGGCCTGCAACGTATGTAATCCACAGACAAACACATACCTTGAGAGTCGGTCACACAAGCAACGTATGTAATCCACAGACAAACACATACCTTGACCTCCTCGAGTATGACATCTGGAAGAACAAAAGGGGAAAAAAGTTGAATTAGCGATGACACGTAGAGGATCAGGTAAAACGATTTATGGTTTAGGGTTCTAAAATCGGTCTGATATCTGATGGGGGTGCAAACCTGAAATCATGAGGATTCAGGGTTCTGATTTCGTGGTGATTTAGGGTTCTAAAATTGGATTCTTTACCTGATTTTGACGGGTAAGCAATAGTACGACAACTGTGGTGGCGGTGGGGAGCAAACCTGATGCAGCTTTGGAGTTGTGATCACACCCTTCCGTTTCCAAGTCGATCTCCTAAAACAACAGGAAGGAGAAACATGGGGAGGATGATGCAGCTTTGGAGTTGTGATCGGTAATCGATGACGGTGCTGGAGGTTATCAATGCAGGTAGTTGCCATCGGTACTAGAGGTAATCGATGAAATCAGGAAGGAGAAAGGAGGAGGTGGCTGAAAATTTAGGGTTGTGAGGAGAAATACACGAAAATAGGGAAAAGGGAAATATATGGAAACTTATCGTGAATCAATGTTAGTGTTTAAATTTTGGGAAAATTATTACCCGCTTTTTTTTCATTTACGACTGTAATTCATGACATACATGTTGTATGTCATAAATATTTACAAGAGATGACTGAGATTTATGACAGACAATTATGTCTGTCGTAAATCGTAAAAGATGACAGACTTTTATGACTGACATTTTGTAAGTCATAATTCGTCTGTCATTAAAGACCTGTTTTCTAGTAGTCACTGATAATGCAAAAACGCATCGGTAACTCGATGTTATAAAACATGTTGTTGTGAGTGATTTGACTGGTAAAAGATATAAAGCATATGAGTTGAAGCTTATTCGTTTCTTGGCCCTATTGGGAAACAGATATATGTAGGCCTCTCGATGATTTTGAAGTTGTCTGAAAGTGCTGTCCAACCAGGACTAAATTGATGTGTTCAATTAGTAGTCTTAAAAGTCGTATGCAAATCAAAAATTGAGAAACAGAGTATCGGACCGAGTTTGATCTTAATCCATGTCTTGAGTATGAAAATATCTTCTTGGACAGAGGATCGTATGATCACTTATCTATGGACAGAACTGACTGAGTCAGAATTCGGCAACAGTTTCTAGGAAGCTACAGTTTGCTGATTAATCTGAAGCTAAATGGACAATTAAAGTCATAGGCTTATCCAAGTGGGAGACTGTTGGATTAGGTGTCTAAGTGACAACGCAGCGGTCGTCATACGGTCAAAAATAATAAAACCTCACTCTCACTTAGTATAGTGGTAGTCAGGGTCGATCCACAGGAGTTACGTGGTCAAGGTAGGCAACAGATTACCAATTGTAGTGTCACGCTACAACCAGAGGATCTAGTTTCTAACTTTTACCAAAACAGTCCCAAAATCATAAAATCTAACAAATTCCAATCCAAGCATAAACTTAAACTAAAATCAAAACCAAAATTTAATCTAATTACTTACTGAAATCAGAAATGAAATTCCGAAACAGAAGTCACAAAGATCAAGCCAAAACAATCAAACATCCAAACTCATTCCAAGCATTAAAAAGGTAAAAAGAGCAATTAAACATAACTGAATGATTAACTATATAAAAAATCAGATCCAACTTGTTCAAAACAGAAAACATAAAATTTAGAAACTTAAAACCTAATGCTAATGGTTGTCACACCCAATAACACCAAGCCAAGCTATTGAAACTACTAAACTAAATGAAAATTAAATAGGAAAACATAAATACCATGTATGGTCGACTGAAAACTGAAACTCGGAGTCAAATAAGCCTTTGGAAAATACAAAGCAACGTCGCGCGCACTTAGAATCCGCGGCACGCGTATGAGTTTATCCCCGTTTTTTCGGCATTTGAATTCTTCTCACCGCCTCATCTCTAACTCAGCGCGTCGCGCCCTTATACATTTCTGCGGCGCGCGTGTTTATTCGACTCACTACTAGAAAATAGACTTTTAATGACATACGAACCATGACACACACTGATCCTATGACACACAAAACTGTATGTCGTAAAAAAATGCCATCTTTTTTTAAAATCTAAAGATTTTATGACATACATAATTGTATGTCGTAAATATGTGTCATCTATTTAATATAATTACGACATAAAAATTGTATGTCGTATTTTGCTGTCATAATCAAAAAAACTTAAAAACACGGAGGGCACTTTAATATATTTGTATGTCGTTAAAAAAACTGTCGTTTTATTTTCGTCTAATTTATATCGATCGGTCTTCACGCTTCTACCATTTTCGCTATTTACTTCTTCCCGCTTCACTCAATTTCTCTCTGTGAAGTAGGCGATTTTTAGGGTTTTTGATGGGTATCGATTCAAGTCGACTTGCTCGCTCGCCATTCTCGCTTCGCATAAAATCGAACAGTTGAATCGACAACTAGGGTTTCGACTTATGAGGTATGTGTTTCAACTAACAAATCTAGATTCATCTTCTCTTGAGTTTGCCTTTGCTTCACTAGGGTTTCGACTATGATTGGTATACGACTAAAAACCCAAAATCTAAAGTAGCCCTAGATCTACAAACAAACGTTCTGCTTATGTTTTCTGGTTTGTTAGTTTTTGTACTTGAAGCCCTAATCTATACGTGAATATGAGTTTAGTCTTGAAATATCAACGGCTAGAGCTATTCTTTTGGGTTTATTGTTTGTTCTGTTATTCTATTAGTTTTTGTTCCATCGACAAACAAATAGAATGTTTATATCTTGTATAATTTATTTGTTATATTGTTTTGTCCAATCTATAAAAGAAATGTGAGATTTATAACTAGGTGAAGTTTGAATATGGTGTGAGTTTCCATCTTATAAATTTACTGTGGAATTTGTGCCTCCAAAAGTGATATTTCCTTATAATTTATAGGCTGAAATGTCATTTGAACAAACTTATTATGGTGGAGACTTATTTAATCGTAGGCATGGTAAAGACATGTCTTTCCTTAAAAAATGGTTTCTAGTTTCTGTAGGATAATGTGTTGCATTACCTGAAGCTCCTCACCTCAAATATACGATTAGACAACCATTGTCTAGAAACCAACATCATTAGACTGTTATTTTATGAAAAAAAGGTCACTAATAAGTTTCTTTCCTCTTCTTACTGTTCCACAAAACTAGCTTATAAAGGAAAGGCAAAGGAGCAAAGAGCAGATATCATGCAAAGGATGAGGACAAGAGCACAATTGAATACAAGGATAAGAGTTGAAAATAACCGTGTTTTGGAAATGACTACAAACATGGTTGATAAACAAGTTTCAAAGGCAGAGTCTCTGAAAGTGCAATGTGAGGACGAGCTATTTGGTTATAGGAGTTACACTTATATAAATTGGGAAGATTTTCAAGTGATTTTTACATTGGATAAACTGGGTGGTCCTATCATCACTTGTTACATGATGTAAGTGGTTAATATTAATTTAAATGACTGTTTGTTAAATTCTTTATTTAATCAATTTAGTTTTTTTATGTCTACCAGGTACCTGTATGAGCAAATCAAGAATGGGCCAAGAAGACATTATGGAATATGTTTCGTTAGCACAAGTGCAATCTCTAGAGATGGACGTGGAGAAAAATTTGTAAAAGGAGATGATGCAAGTAGATTCATTGTAGATCGGTTGGCGACAAGAAAGTGTTGGATTAGGTGTCTAAGCCATGACTAATAATTAGTATTTATCTAATTAATAGTAGCATAGTCCATTTGGGTTGCCCTCATAGTTGGAGGATTGGCAGAAAGTCCGGTAGAGAGAAAGATTGATTTATTATGTGATTAATAAATCAATAGAAATTAAATAAATAGTTTATTAATATATTTAAGTGATAATATATTAATTAGAAACTATAATAATTAATTAGAAATTTTTCTGGAATTAATTGGAATTAATTTGGCAGTTAAATTGATTAATTAAAGGTGCAGGGACTAAAACTGTAATTATTCGATAGTTGAGTAAGTGGCAGTGTGAGTAACCATGTGGTGAACGAAATTATATATATAGATATATATATTTTCGAGATATATATATATATATACTACAGATAAATGGCGTTTGAATGATTAAAATAATAGTTTATCTTAATTCGAATTCAAAAAGGCTTATCTGTAACGATTATCTGATCACCACATGGAGGCTATAAATAGGGAGGCTCTCCCTAAACCCTAGACCACGAATTTTAACTCTCTCTCCCAAGGAATTTTCGGCCAAGATCTCAGCTAAGGGTGTGACTGCATTTGAGGCAAGAGATTTCTGTTGCTTTGCTTCCAAGATTCACTAAAGGTTGGTTTTTCTTGATCTTTCTTTTAGTTTAATTCTTTCTGGCCTTTTAGGAATTGTTATATGTTTAACTAGAAGAAAAACTTAGATCTAAATAGGTTGCATGTGAACTTAGGATTTTTAGTTCATAGTTGCAGAAAACCTTTCAGTGGTATCAGAGCATTTGGTTGTTTTTCTTGTTAAATTGCTATAATTGTTTTCCTTGTAATTAGGGTTTATAGTCTCTAAACCCTAATTTTGGGCAAATCGACATTAGGGTTAGGGCTTTGAAAACCCTAGCCCCTCCCCTCTATTTTGGCGATTTTATGATTAGGGTTTAGAAGGTATTCTATTTTTGGTAACTTTAAATTGTTTAAAAGATAAACCTTAAAACCTTTATCCTAAAAAATCGAAAATTAGGGGATAATGATAGGTTTTAATTAATTTGATTAATTTGATAAACCTATCTACTTTTGAATTAATTTAATTAATTGGTAATTAAAAGATAATTCAAGGATTTAATTTAATTTAGAATTTAATTGTTTAAATTGGCGAAAATTAAAAGGATAAATCCTAAAATATTTTAAAAGGTTTAAAATATCAAATTTAATTAATTTAATTAATTGGTTAATTAAAAGATAATTAAAATCGATTTTTAAGGTTTAATTTAATTTGAAATTTAATTGTTTAGATCGACAATAAATTAAAAGATAAACCAGAAATAATTTTTTAAAGGTTTAAAAAATTACATCTTATATATATTATAACTAGGAAGTTATTTTTTATATGTATGATATTAAATGGTTAGTCAAATCATTAGTAGGCCTCATTCACGAAGCTGGTCTATAAAGTGGGTATAAGGAGACTGCCTATAAAATGGCGGTCTAATGGGTGAACACTCTCGCCCACCGCTCGCCTGATCAGTGGAGGGTCGTTAGCCGAACAGGTTTGATAGGACCACCTAATAATCACTAAAAGTATAATGATTCAAAGTACTAGAACACTTAATAAAATCCCAATCTAGTTACTTTAGGAAAAATGTGAATTGATGCTAATCCATGAAATTGCACATTGCACTTTATGAAACATTGGTGGAGCGTGTGTGGTTAACCGGCACGCCAATTGGGGTTCATAAAGAGTTGCAATGGGTTTCCCGGGTATTATCATTGTTGATGGAGCGTGTGTGGTTTACCGGCACATCAATTAGAGATGATAATTAACCCGAGAGTACCAAGCTAATTTGCATGGTTATTCACATCCAGTTTGTGATCCTCGGCATCCCAGTCACAAACAGTGGGGCACATCCGAGATTAAACATGCCATTTAAAAGTTTAATGAATCTCATCAGAACTAGGAATTTCATAAGATGAAATTGATAAGTGTTTATCTACCTTAATGACCATTATGTTGTGATTACGGCATCCCTCTTCACACCATAGTTGGGGTATTTTGGATCCTAGCCTTAATAAATAATATATTGGGTAATTATTTAAAAGGAACAGTTAAACTAATAAATTCTATTTCTTTTATAGATGTCAAGTGTCAATTCTCCTCCTTCACCTATTTCTGAAAGCATCAGAATGCACCTGCTAAATATGGAAAGGCTGACTGGCCTCAACTGTAAAGAATGGCTTCGCAATTGGAGACTGGGTCTCGGCATTGCTGGCAAACTACATCTCACCGAGTATCCGATCCCAGTTCCACCGGAACAAGTCATCATAAAAGGTTCTTATGATGAATCCGAAGAGATTCGTGACCTCATGCTGTCAACCATTGACCCCGCTTTCCTCAAGGATTTTGAATCCTTGGGGCCATATGAGTTAATGCAACTGGTTGAGGAAAAGTTCCAAAAACCAGTCGAAGAGGAACGAACCAGGATCTTCAAAAGACTTGCAGAGTGCAAGCTGAAAGCAGGAAGTAGCATCAATGCGCATGTTCTTCAGATTGAAGCGTACATAGGCAAATTGTATAAACTTGGTTATCCCATGAGTCAGGAGGAGAGTGTTAACATCCTGCTCACGTCGCTGACAAATGAGTACGATCTGTTCATTCAGACGTATAGAAAGGAAGACCAGAAAAAGACCCTCATGGAAATGTGTCCACTGTTGACTTTATACGAGTCACTCTTGGACAGGCATAGCTCCAATGGCTCAACTACTTCTGGATTAAGTCCAGTAAAGAGACGTAACAAGAAACGGTCAAGATCGACTGGACATGTCTCAAACTGGGAATCTGCTAAATCGGATACAGTCACGGGAAGATTGGAAGACGCTCCAACTCTTTTGAAAGCTCAGGTATATCTAAAAACCTCAAAACTCCTGTTCCAAGATTTCTTGATACATAATGTGACAGTCGCATTTTGGATTGTATGCAGGGAATCAAGAAGGCACGGGACTCTAACGCATAGGAGCACATTTGGATTGGATCTCCAGCTCGTGCAGTTTTGAAGTTTAGATAGATATTGGAATATTGTTATTAGTCTTTAGTTGCATTTCGACATTGTCTATTACATTGTTCAAGGATTTTGTTTTAAAAAAATTGTCATTTTTCTTTTCAACACCTGTTGTCTAAAATTGTCCTTGAAATGTTATATGAATGTGTTGAATGTATGATATCCGAAATGTTTTGAAATCAAGAATTGTGTGATTATGATTGTTAATACAAATGTTATAAGAATCAATTCAACCAAAGGTCCAGTTGGACAGGACCTTGGAATCATTTGACTTAGAGTCACTTGATGAATTGACTTCTTAAATGTGTCAAGAAATGAATCAACCAAAGGTCCAGTTGGACAGGACTTTGGAATCATCTGACTCAGAGTCAGATGATGATTAAGTTCTTGACAAAGCACATGTGGCAAGAAATGAATCACCCAAAGATCCAGAGGATAGGATTTTGGAATCAGTTGACTTAGAGTCAACTGAAGATTGTAAGTCTTGAACAAAGTTAACAAAGTCATTAGACTACATAGATATGTAAAAGACATAGAACACAAATGTTTGTACTTCACAATATTCATCATTCGGTATGATGAATATGAAATTGCTTATCGAGATAAGCAATTGAATTGAAACCTTGAAAAGTCCAAGGACTTCAAAGGAAGTACAAGTTTCACAGAACCTGAGCGATAACATAAACTGAGAAAAAGGTTTCACAGTTCATTCTCTTCCAAGAGCATTAATGGTTATAATGTGTCTTAAGGAAGATAATGGAGCATTGCTCGAAATAATTCGATCCTCGATGTATAAGATACATTGCAAATTAGTTGAACTCTATACCAGTCAGTCCATATAAACCATATTCCGACCACATCCTAGACTAAGTAGGTATTGCAGACACTGTCTGATATGTAAAGCTGGGATTATCCTACTTGTACATTGAAACTCCAGGGTCCTGTAGTGTTCGTCTGAACCTCATGACTAGCCTGAACCTGATCAGCAATGTTGTTTCCTTGGCTATCCCGCTGCAACTCTAAAAGAATAGGTCTTTTAGAAAGAACTCATGTTTTAAGGAAACAGTGGGAGTTGGGACAGTCCTGAATGAGTTCAGGATTAGCCAAGTGGAAGAACCTTTAGTCATCACTAGGCTTGGAGCAGAAATCAGATTTCTGTTCTACAACTGACATAATCTTCTCTTGACCAGTAGTATTGATCACCATCATAAGTAGTTATGATTGGGGTGACACACCGATTGGTGGTAAAACACCATAGTTAGTACATATTCACAATCCGACTATTGGGAAGCATTGGTGAGCCCGGTTGCTACCAAACAAGAGAACCTCAGGGCGAGACACAGTCTATGTGAAAATTTTGATTGATTTTACACCTGGTCTAAAAAACCAGTGGGAGTAAATGAATCATCAAAAGAAAGCAACATGGACAAATACATACATTCAGAACATCTGGTTGAGTGAGACGATACTCAGAGTCAAGTAATTGATTTCGGGAGAAGTAATCTCAATAGAGGATGGAATCTGAAAGAATATTGTACGCTACATTGTGAATCGTTAGTGGAGCGCGTGTGGATCACCGGCACACTAATAGAGACTCACAAAGAGAGTCCCGGTATAAAGGTGAATAGTCCCGGGTTTCGTCCCACGGGCATCTCGCAAGAAAGGATATTCAGATTCTCAAAAATATGCCAAAGGATTGGATTTTGAGAAAGGACTGAAAGATTTTTATTAAAATGTCAGAAAGGTTTGGATTCTCAAAATGTGCCATAAGTCCTGGATTTTGTGAATAGCCTATAACCGTGTCAAAGCCAGTAGGAGTCGCCGTTATCCACTATCCCCACATGTGGGATAAATAATGGTTCTAGGAAACGTCTCTTTTCATTACGAAGTGTAATGACTTGGTGTTAAGAGACGGATCGCTATGAAAGCCTTAATAGAAATACGGCATACTCAGGTGGTTGTAAACGTCTATAAGATAGATCCAGATTCTGCCAAGATGATCTTGATGAGATTCAAGATGCATAGACTTAGGAAAAGTTTTTCTTGTCATTGCAAAGTGTGATGACTTGGCATGAAAGAAATAAAGAAGGTGCAACATACTCATGTAATTCACAGTCATCTATTGGAAAGATGAAGTCGCCAGCATAGACCTAGCCATTGTAAGCATGATCTTGATAAGATTCAAGATGCACGAGAAAAGTCTCTGAAAGGAAAATAGTTTTTCGAAAATCATGACACAAAGGATTATAAATAATCCTTAGATTCCGAAAGGGTTTGGAATAGGATTAAATCGGGTTCCACAAGTTTTGGATCGATCATAAAGTCATGAACATGTCCTGATAACTTAATGCTTAGGGCAGAGTAAGTTGGATTCAGGACATTGCCTGGCTGGGAATACTGGATGGATTGGTTGAACTCAAGTAAGAATTCATTAGGAAATGATTAGGGTGAAAGTGATAGTATTAATTTGAAAGATTTTCAAAGTGGTAATTATTAACATCAGGACATGATGTTAAAGGACTTCATGGTTAAAGAGTCTCGTTGGTATTCTGATGGAGCGCGTGTGGTTCACCGGCACATCATAACACCTCGAAATAGTCTTAGGGTGCAGACCCAGAACCATAGGAAGTCACAGTACACAGAATGGAGTTAAAAGAAAAATTGACAGGATAACATATTGAGACGTTATCAGATGAGCATCCGATTGGATCATCTGCAATAAAATGTATAAGTATAAGATACTTTGGATACATAGAAAGAGTGTAAGGTTGATAAAGACATAGATGTAAAATTAGAATTGAAAGTTTAAAAGAAATCTTGAAACCGATAACAGTTTATGACAAGGTCCGACTTGGTGATTACCTTGTGGAGACTTGGTAATAAGCAGGAGTAGCTGCCAGTCAGATCTTTATGTTTCACTTTTGCATGTTTTACTTCCCGAATAATTTAATTATTCAGATAGGTCCACAGTCGCTCATACTTTGGGAAGTAAGTATTGAATCAAGACTGTCATGAATTGGTTTGTAGACTGTCTAAGGAGTTAGACATAGCAATAGGATTGCTACAACATTGATGAGTACTTAGAAATAGAGATTTGAGTATTGGATAAACCCACGCTCAACAGATTGCTTCATGGATTATATCACAAGCAATGTTGAGACGATAATATCTTATGATCTTGAAGTGGAGAGATATGAGTTATGATTTACAAGGCAGTTGTTCATTGATAATATGAAAACGCATCGGTAACTCGATGTTATAAAACATGTTGTTGTGAATGATTTGACTTGTAAAAGATATAAGCATATAAGTCAAAGCTTATTCGTTCCTTGACCCTGATGGGAAACAGATATCTGTAGGCCTCTCGATGATTTTGAAGTTGACTAAAGTGCTGGCCAGCCTGGACTAAATTGATGTGTTCAATTAGAAGTCCCAAAGTCATAAGCAAAATCGGAAATCGGGAAACAGAATATCGGACAGAGATTGATCTCATTCCATGTCTCGTGTCTGAAAAATATCTTGTTAGACGAAGGATCATATGATCACTTATCTTTGGACAGAACTGACTAGGTCAGAGTTCGGCAGCGGTTTCTAGGAAGCTACAGTTGCTAAATTAATTAGAGGGTAAATTGGTAATTTTAGTCATAGACTTATCCAAGTGGGAGACTGTTGGATTAGGTGTCTAAGCCATGACTAATAATTAGTATTTATCTAATTAATAGTAGCATAGTCCATTTGGGTTGCCCTCATAGTTGGAGGATTGGCAGAAAGTCCGGTAGAGAGAAAGATTGATTTATTATGTGATTAATAAATCAATAGAAATTAAATAAATAGTTTATTAATATATTTAAGTGATAATATATTAATTAGAAACTATAATAATTAATTAGAAATTTTTCTGGAATTAATTGGAATTAATTTGGCAGTTAAATTGATTAATTAAAGGTGCAGGGACTAAAACTGTAATTATTCGATAGTTGAGTAAGTGGCAGTGTGAGTAACCATGTGGTGAACGAAATTATATATATAGATATATATATTTTCGAGATATATATATATATATACTACAGATAAATGGCGTTTGAATGATTAAAATAATAGTTTATCTTAATTCGAATTCAAAAAGGCTTATCTGTAACGATTATCTGATCACCACATGGAGGCTATAAATAGGGAGGCTCTCCCTAAACCCTAGACCACGAATTTTAACTCTCTCTCCCAAGGAATTTTCGGCCAAGATCTCAGCTAAGGGTGTGACTGCATTTGAGGCAAGAGATTTCTGTTGCTTTGCTTCCAAGATTCAGTAAAGGTTGGTTTTTCTTGATCTTTCTTTTAGTTTAATTCTTTCTGGCCTTTTAGGAATTGTTATATGTTTAACTAGAAGAAAAACTTAGATCTAAATAGGTTGCATGTGAACTTAGGATTTTTAGTTCATAGTTGCAGAAAACCTTTCAGAAAGGACAATCATATCGTATTAATGCCTTATAATCTTGGGTTAGACTTTCCATTTGACTTCATCTGTTTTGATTTAACCTGTGAATCCATTTACTTAATTAATCTAGTTTTTGGGTGTTATAGAGGACATTGGGTGTTGGCCGTTCTAGATATGGAGACTACCACGTGCTATTATCTGGATTCCGATGGGCCTGCCAATGTCGATCCAAAACTGAAGGAAATGATTGAAACGTAAGTAATATTAATTATCGAAACATTATATTATATTATTTGATATGTTTCATAAAATTTTTGTAGGGCAATGGTCTTGTATTCCACCCAAATAGGATCCATCAAAAGGGTTAAAATCACTTGGATCAATGTTGTGGTGAGCACCTAATCCATTATAATGAATTGCACCTTTAACCTGGTTTTGGCTAATCAACTATTATGTAATTGTTTAGTGCCCTCGTCAACAAGTAAGCACCGAATGTGGATACTATGTCTTAAGGTTCATGAAAGAGGTGGTAGAAGGAGGAATAGAAGTACTAAAAAACGACGTAAGTAAAAAAATTCTGATGATTTTTGCATAGGTTCCTTAATTTGTTAAATGTAAGGATTAGCATTTTACTTTAATTATTTGGGTTATTGTAGCATTATACTCGAAGTACAATGCTATAATAAACATATAAATAGAAGTATATCGCTTCTAACATTAAGCCATATACCATGATTCTTTAAAAGAGTCCGTGGCAAAACTTCTGATAAGTTTTTATAGTTAATGCAAGGATTAGCGATGTACTTTCATTCATTTTGGTTATTATAACATTGTACTTTCGTTTATTATTTTTTTTCAGTTTGGGAGCGGCAAGAGTGCATATACGGATGATGATATTGATGGTGTTCGTGAGGAATGGGCATCTTTTGTAACAAACATTATTTTCCGGTGAATATGTGGCAATGGATGGTATTTTGTGGTATTTTGTGTTTGACACAAACAACGATTATTATTTTGTGGTATTTAGTGTTTGACACACGACTTTTATTTTGTATGACATTGTGTGACGATATAACCATGTTATATGTATTAATGATATTTTGTTTTGTATGATATTAAAATTTGTGTGATTTAATTTTAATATAATCGAAGCATTATTTTTATTATATATACATATATATATATATATATATATATATATATATATATATATATATATATATATATATATATATATATATATATATATATATATATATATATTACGACTTACATTGCGAGTCATAAATGTATGTCGTAACTGTGTGTCATAACTGTATGTCATAAACGTGTGTCATTAATGTATGTCGTAAATTTTATGACACACAAATGTGTGTCATCTGTCATTTATGACAGGGGCTTCCTTGACATACATTTGCGTGTCATCTGTACCCTTTAATGACACGCAATGCGTGTCATTAAAGGCCTTTTTTCTAGTAGTGACTCTTTTTGCTTTATCTCCAAACATCTTCCATTTTGTACGCATTTAGCCCCTGTTTACATCTTTTCTTTCCAAACAAGCACTGACACAAAAAATGAGAATACCACAGCATATATGATATAAAATCACCAAGAATAGGGCTCAACAACGACTAAAATACTTGATATTACTAGGAGTTGTCACTAAGCCATGACTTATCATTTGTATTTATCTTATTAATAGAAGCAAAGTCTATTTGGGTTGCCCTCATAGCTGGAGGTTTGGTAGAAAGTTCAGTAGAGAGAATGATTGATTTATTATATGATTAATAAATCAATAAAAATCAAACAAATAGTTTATTAATATATTAAAGTGATAATATATTAATTAGAAACTATATTAATTAATTAGAAATAATCTAGAATTAATTGGATTTAATTTGGTGATTAATTTAATTAATTAAAGGTGCAGGGACTAGTTTTGTAAGTGCTCAATAGTTGAGTGATCACTGGCCAAGTGGAAATGCAGTTGGCAAAATTAAGGGTGGGCACATCCTTAATTTCGAAACCCTAATTAGGGTTTAAGAGGCTTGGTCCAATTGATAAAAGGCTTATCCAGATTTGGGCTTGTCTAGGGTTTTGACTGTCACCACCTGGAGGCTATAAATAGGGATCCCTGGGAACCCTAAAGTCTGCGCCTCCTTACTCTGTCTCTCTGGAATTTTCGTCCCACTTCTCTTGCTATTGGGTGTGATCTCATTTGAGGCAGGACACTTGTGCTGCTAGCTTCAAGATTAAACTAAAGGTTAGTTTTCTAATTTATTTTCTTTAGAAATTTTCTATTGGCCTTTAGGATTTTGTTATAGGTTCAAAGATAGAAAAACATTGATCCTTTTCTAGGTTGCATATGAACTTATGATTTTTAGTTCATAGATTGCAGAAAACCTTTCATATCTTTCTCCCTACAATACCGTACTGCATACGCATGCAATTTTACCCATAGTATAGTGATGAGAATCACCTAATCTACCAAGCTAAACAGCATTCCACGCGCATGTCCTCAGATTCTAATAACACGAATCTCATAATAAGGATAAACACAACTTATCAAATTCTAAATCCCAAACAGGACAAACTCCTAACACCGACACCCCAAAAATCTCAATTTTGACCAAAAGTCAAACTGGTCAAAAAGTCAATGGTCAAAGGTCGAAGTCAACAGTCAACACTGAGATAGCGCCGCTATCTCCTCAAGATAGCGTCGGTATCTATGAATTTTCCCAAAAACTTCGTTAAGCACTTTATCCATTATGTCAGGGGCTAACACTCTCCAGAACTCGTCCAAAATGTCTGAAATCCTATAAATATCCAAACTTTCTTGACATGCATGCCCCATGCATGTCAAATCTGATATTTAGGACAAAAAGGTGAATCAAACTTATGCTTAATCACTTGATGGTCAAATTCTACATCCATTATCTGATCCAGAGAAAAAAACTAACTAATCTAATGGATCAAAAAGGCCTGGAGTTTCCCCCAACTCCAACACCAATCCAAAACAAGATTCAAACTCCAAAATAATTAACTTATTCAAGAAAATGATCTAATACAATGCTCAAAACAAGTAAGAACAACTTACAAAAGTACAGATTTGTTTGAGGTGGATTCTTAGTTGAAAAGGATGCCCAAGCTTCATTTCTACAATCCTCCTTCTTCAAAATGATCCTCTAGCAAACTTTAAGACAAAAATCTCTCTCTTTCTCTCTCTCTGTCAAGCCTCGAAGACGTTTTTAGAGCTCCCAATGTGAAATGAAGGGATAATGACGACTGCTATGGTTTTAGGATCCTTCAAAATGGCCCAAAAACTGAAATCTAGGCTTTTGGTGCAAATAGCGGTGGATAGCGACGCTATCCTATAGATTGTGTCGCTCTCCCCAGATAATGGCCAAGCACGATCTGCTCAGATAGCATCGCTGTCCTATAGATAGCACCTTTATCTCGACTCCAATAGCGTCGCAATCACATAGATAACGTCGTTATCTCCCTATTTCCATAAACTCACATTTTAATAAAAAAACACAACTTCTTGGAAACGGGTCTTACAGTGGATCAACCCGCACAAAATACACAAACCGCCCACACCGCGCCGCATAATCCGTTTTTGAAACTTCATTGTGCGGTTTGAGATTTATAGTCACAAAAACGTGGTTCAAACCGCACCATATCACACACACACACTCACACACACACACACACACACACTCTCTCTCTCTCTCTCTCTCTCTGTCTCTCTCTCCCTACATATATATATATATATATATATATATATATATATATATATATATATATATATATATATATATATATATATATATATATATATATATATACATACATATATATATATATATATATATATATATATATATATATATATATATATATATATATACATATATATATATATATATATATATATATATATATATATATATATATATATATATATATATATATATATACATGTATATATATATATATATATATATATATACATATATATATATATATATATATATATATATATATATATATATATATATATATATATATCTATATATACATATATATATATATATATATACATATATATATATATATATATATATATATATATATATATATATATATATATATATATATATATATATATAATTTACCGTATTAAAACCGTAAAACCCGCATTCAAACCACACAAACTGCCCGTACCACCACATAACGCGGTTTAGAATGTTTGCAGTGCGGTCTACACTTTTGCCTCATAACCACACCGCACTTTGAACACCCCTACTGGCCACCCTTCGATGAGGACAACATCTCAATGTGATTTAGGAAAAATCCCATGGTTCTTGAAACCATGAACTACAACCTGTTTGAAGTGGTGACCCAAGGCCCCTTTCTTTAAACTATCTAGTTGTTAGAGTCTAGCAATCCAAGAAATGCAATCAGAACTATTAAGACACATATTGCTCAATGGAATAAAAATGATAAGAGAAAAGTCAATCTTGATGTGAGGGCTATCATTGTTATTTTCAATGGTCTTATATATGAGGTAAAGAGATGTTTAACACCCTCAAGGTTGCATACAATGGTTATAATAAGGTCAATGCTAACTAGAAAAAGACAGTCTTAACCGGAGGTATGAGTATTTCTTTGCTTAGAATGGTGTATCTCTCACCCATACGCTCAATCCATTTAAGTTTCTAGTTAATGAATTAAACAAATTGAGAGATAATAATCCTAACTCTTTCTTGGTTCGTAACATGTTGATCTTTCAAGAGTAGTGAAAAGATGAAGAAAATGGATTTTTAGAGTCTGTTTAGCAACATGAGAAACAATGAATAATTCAAGGGCCAAAGATAAAAAACATTCATGATATGAAGGAATGTATAGATCCTAGTCCACTGCCTAAATGTCAAGAATAAAAAAGATTATGGAGGAACACTAAAGCGAATAAGAAGTTTATGGTGATGTGGAAGATATCAATGATGATGAAGAGTTTTCTAAAATTTTAGAGTTGGCAACCTAAGCCACCTTGTTAGTGAAGAAGTTTAATAACTTAAAGAATGATGGAAGATGACTTAAGCTGAGTCAATAGAGGTTTAAAGTTGGTCAACCATCTGGAGGGGACAAAACAAAGAAAAATACACGCTCAAGTTGTGTTTGCTTTAAATGTGTCGAGACCTGACACTTTGCCAAATATTTTAAGGCCAAAAAGATTGAGACTATATAAGACTATTACACATACAATTATAAGAGATTGGTAGCCTCATTTAGGAGACATAATATTTGATCAAAGGTCTTGCTTGTAGAGGAAGAGAAACAAGAGGCAGAAGCGGCCTTATTTGATGATGAAAAGGTTGAGAATAATGATTTATGTCTCATGGAGATAAGAGAATAGTATTGCAGTTACTGCATCGAACTAGAATCCATCATCAATATATTATGTTAATAAGTTTGTTAATTATTTTGATAATGAAAATATCAAGATGTTTGACTATTTGTGCATTGACTTACAAAACTCATATCAAAATAATGTTAAAATTAAGCAGGAATATTATAAAATATTATTAAACTTTGACAACAAGCAATCTAAAGAGAAAAAGTTAATGACTAATAATATTAAATGGTTCACAAAGAAATGGATTTTTTCAACTAAAAGATGTTGGGATGAAAACCCCAGATTTGATGATACAGAATTATGAACAACATAATCAACAAGATGTGTTTCGGTGTCAAGGATAAGAATAAATTATTATTAGTAAATTACAAAATGGATCATAATCTAAATGATCTAATCTAGGAATTTCAACTTATAACTCTCTATGACTATATCTTTGAGTACAGCTAATAAATTAGAAATACATGACTATTTGTAGGTTTGCATACAAGTCAAATCAAAGTAACCCATATCTCATAAAAGTCTTATTGTCATCATCCATTAAGAGCTTTTGAGTCCAACATTCCCCCCCTCAAAGCTTGGAACGAATGAAAAGGCACAATGATCTGAATCAAGCAACTAGCAAATATGACGTCTGAAAATGACATCATGATGAGAATCAATGATGAGGAGACCCAAAATCTCGAATCTTCAATAGTCTTCAAGATGGGTTCTAGGATATGTAACCATACATAGAAAGGTCCAAAGGGCTTAATCATCATTGAGCTTCTAAATCTCTTATATGCTTCCAAAAATAACTAAGAACTCCCCCAATGTAACAATACTTTTCAATGTACCCATGAAAAAACATTTTCTAATGGTATGAACACCCAAAAACGCCATTTAATAAATCAAAATATGAATTCTCAGTCATCACACAAATTACTTTTATTAAGCTCACTGAGACAATAAAATACTCAACTTCACCAATTCTTTCTTTCTGATGTTTCATCAAACATTTCGATTTTGAAAAATCACACAATTCTTCCGAATGACCATACTAAATTCTCCTTCTTTTTATGATCGAAGTAAGATCATCAAACTTCAAAATGGTCATGAGAATGTGCTTGATAGGATAAAAATTACCAAACTCCCCCTCAACAAGTGGAATAAACATAAGCTTAAAAACCGAAAAAATTAAAATTTTGGAGTTTTGGACATTGTTTGGAGTTTTGACTTTTTGGATCCACCGTTGAGTTGACCTCATAACTCTGGAATCGAAATATGTATTGTTCATGTTGATTTTCTGTTACCGTTCATGAAATCTATTTAACCTAAATAAACTTGTTTAGCCTATTTTGTATTAAGTCTAGAGGTGCACATAAGCCGGTTTTAACCGGTTTTCCTTCAACCGGTTTCGGTTTAAACCGGACCGGTTTTAGCCAGTTTTTTATCAATGGAAGTGCTAACCTGTCGAACCGGTTCCGGTTTCGGTTAAAACCGGTTTTTTAATAACCGGTTTCGGTTAAATATGTATAATAACCGATTTTTTTTTTAAAATACTACAAAAACATATAAAAACTTCTATTGAATTTGGTTAGGGTATAAAATAAGAAACAACATTGTTTGGACTTTGCATAACATAGATTTCAACTTCAAATCACAAAAACAAACGTCGACGACGAATTACATAAATATTAAAAACTTGGAATTATAGTCTTCGAATAACCTAGGTTGAACATCGAATAACGTAGGTTCATCTCCAACAAATTACATAAATTAGGAATTATAGTCTTCATCTTGAAATAACAAAGTTTTAAACTTCAAATTACATAAACGTCGATAATAAAAATAGTAGGAATTATAGTCTTCAAGTTGGTCGTCTTCAAATCTTCAAGAATGCAAACGCTTTTACTTCAATAATTCTTCAAGCTCAACCTCATCTACTTCGGTCATTGGAGGTGATATCCCCAATGCAACCTCTTCTTCGTGGATATACTCT
Source organism: Cichorium intybus (assembly GCA_023525715.1). Lineage (NCBI taxonomy): Eukaryota > Viridiplantae > Streptophyta > Magnoliopsida > Asterales > Asteraceae > Cichorium > Cichorium intybus. The sequence continues at coordinate 117,423,826 of CM042013.1, read as the reverse complement.
TCCACCGACGGTAAAAGCTCCCCTTCAAGAGAAACGCAATGTTGTATCCTTTCAACCCCATCCAAATAATCCTTCAAGCACACACAAACTTCCATTGATTCGGCAGTAGGTTTTGACCTTCGTTCCGTTATGACCTTGCCACTAAAGAAAACGCGATGCCGAAGCTACCGTAGAAGCTTGGACCGTTAGTAAATCGTGGGTCATGACGGCTGGAATCGGGAATTGCGGTTCCTTTTCTTTCCACCAAGCCAAAATGTAAAAGTTATGAAATTCTTCGACGGAAAAGTGGGCTAAAAAGTTTGATGCCATATAATTGCCCAATTCGCTACTTGGGACCGAAGTTCGTTGATGTTTACTCGCGTCCTCTATCAAAGTGTTATCTACTTGGATATTGGCGTTTCTTTCCATTGAAGATGATCCCGCCATCCCTCTCCGAATATGATCAACTATGGGATTAGTTGGTTGACCATACTTGGTAGCGTAATGTTCGAATAATTTTTTGAAAGGCTCATTGAATTTAAAATTTTGATTTTGAACGAAATGTGGTTTGAGTTCATTTAACTCTAAGTTTGTGGCAATTTGTCCCATTAAAAGGTTCACACTGCCTACATTTATAGTCAAATTTAGGGGCGCGACACTTGTAAAAACTAAAGGCATTTCCCGAAAATATTTTAAAAACTTGGTTTTCATAGCAAGAACCATGTTCGTAAACATTGCATTCGGCGAAAACTCGTAATTTGCCATTTTTTCCGTCATAAGAAAATTTTGATTTAAAACCAACGGACTTGTAGGATACCCGACAACAAAGTTGTTGCCTCTTTAAAAACTTGTAGAAAATGTGTTAGTTCTTGAAGCATTGCCCAATCCGATTTGGTGATTGAACCGATCGACGTTTTTCAACAACTATTTCGTTAAAAGCGTTAAGTGTGAGTTTTTGTGGTAAAATGCTTTCAAACATAACACAAGTTGAGTTCCATCTTGTATTATTGTCATAGTTAGGCCGTAAACATGGTTCGTTACATTGTGCACAAAAATACTGGTAATTTGCTTGTCGTTCGTTACTTGAGCCGTAAATTGTGTTTAAAAGGTTTTTAAATTTCATATGTAACTCATCACAAACAAGAAGCCCGGCTTGCACACTTATATTGATAACTAGTCGAATGCCCGCGCGTTGCGCAGGAAGAAAATTATGTATTTATAGTATATACAAATACATATTATTCTTATACTACTTTTAAAAAGATTATAAACATATCCTCATTATTTTCAATTATTTGATGATAGATATATGTATCAAATTACTGAAAGATAAAAAATTCGTAACATGTATGATGAATAAACACAATCAAATAAAATTAAAAATAATATGATTTAAGAAAAAATACTTATCTCGAACCACATTATTTTAATGGCATCCACCTACAGATGCAGATTATGCATGTATATAATTTCTATTTAATTTCAGTTTATTTTTTACTTTTAGGGTTTAGGGTTTAGGGTTTATAAAAACTAATTATTCGGTCAAGTTTCAATTTAAAATATTTAATTTAAACTAAGAGTATTTTTTCCTCTCACCACATGCATTTGAAACATCCATGACCTTTCAAATTCCCACTTAATATAATCAATCTATTAATTTAAATTTATTACCACATTAATTTGAGATTTTTTTCTTTATCACACATTGCTTCACATACATATATGATCTTTTCTCTTTCTCTTATATAATACAATTCATTTGCTTTCATTATCCTTAAGCAGCCTTTTTCTTTTGTATCGACTAAACCATCATTTATAATGCAATATATGACTCGTTTTCCATGAACCTACTGATATGCGATGAAAACACAAAGCTTATCGGCTTTTGTTTCCTGCCTGTCTGCTACCAATCTCATTCAACCACCATCATGTGTATTATTTCTTTTAAATTCAATTTAATATGTATAATCACATAATATATGTAAGTGTTTCCCGTTTATTTTCAATCACTTTTAATTTAATACACAAATCTCAAAGTTATTAGCGTAAGGGATAAAACATCATCATCCGTAATATATGTAAAGCTCAACTTCATTAAAATAAAAATAATAGAACTTTAAGTTATATATTCCATTGAAGTTTAATATTTGGAAACGTTTTTGACAATACAAAATGACTAATGGTTTATGTAACTGTTTCAACTCTGAGGGAGACTTTTATTCATATAATAAAAAGTTTCTTAAGTTGATTTATCATGACGATATGGGTTCAAACTATCCTTCACATTGTGTTATTTTATATCATTTTCTCATCCTACATCGCTTAAGAAACACAATGGAATGGAAATCAAACATCTATAAGTAAATAGATTAATACACATCTCATCCCACATTGCTTAAGAAACAAATTTTAAAGGAAAGCAGTCTCTATAAGTAAAGAGTCTAACACCATTTCTCTCATATCTTTGTTCTTCTGTGTATTTGATTGTAACCACCTTAAGCATTGGGTGCAACATTTCATAGACTATTGGTTCCAATTTTAAATTTGATTTCATAAAATTTAGATGGGTGCGTACCAGCGCCCTTTTATTTTATTTTTTTTAAAATATTCAAACTAATGTGGTACATGATAACAATGCATATTAAATCATGTTTAATAAAAGAATTCTATAATAAGATTTAGATAAATATTTATAGATATATATGTTTGAACTTTAAAAATGTTCGAACATTTACGATTCAATTTTTTTTATATATACCTTATTAAATCAAAAAGTTGCTTGCAACGTTGTCATCATCAAATTGAAATATGATACACGACATACGATGAAATTACAACCCAATCGGGTTTTAATAGTTTTTAACTCATTTTAATATTCATATTTTTAGTTTCAATACTTTTGAAAGCTAAAACAAAATAGTAGAGTTCTTTGAAACTTTGAGCCGAAAATAGGTTTTTACGATAAATTGACCCGTAATCAACAATATACTTTGAAAACCATGTTATGATCAAGATATAATGATAAGAGAACCGATGTGTGAAGCAATGTGACACAATTAAAAAAACATCAAATTAATGTGGTAAAAGGTAAATAGTTTATCTTGAAACATTGTTTTCATTACCTTTTTTTATAATAGACACACGCATATAATGGTTCAATTTAAGTTGTTTGATAAATGCTGAAACGTTCGCTACTGAAAATTTTGTATGTATATACATCGCGGTGAATCTAAAAAAGTAAGCACATTTGTCACATATTTACTACAACATACTCTAAACGTGTAATGCAATAAATTTTTAAAAGTTTTTAGTAATATCCGTCTTTATATTTGAGATCTGATAGTTTTGAAATCCAAAACCAAATAGTAGAATCATTTAAAACTTTGACAAATTTTGATAAAATGACCACTAACAAATAATAGTTGAAAGTGATAAGTCATACTATGATCAAGATTGATGGATCATGGATGCAAATGAATGATATTATATAAGCAAAAGAGGAAATGAGATATATATGTGTTGAGCAATGTGGAACTAAGAAAAACTATTAAATTAGTAAGCATTATAAAAAGATATTTGAAAAGTCATTGGAAATATGAAAGGACATAGGAGTTTCAAATGCATGTGGTGCTTTGAAATATGCCTCTATTATAAGATATATAGATATGTGCAACACATCGGGTATGAAAAAAAAAAGTCGCCATCTAAAATTGGTTTTAGTCTTAATTTTAGTCGGTTAATGGCGTTTGTGTTGTTTGAAGCGTTATCGAGGGACATTGAAAAAATTTTATCTTCTAATTTATATTCCCTCATAACGTCTAGTAAAATTTTTCTTAAATTTCCACCGGTATGAGGATAACCAAATAATTTAAAAGTAATGGTCCGTTTCATCATTAACCAACTATCGGGATGGAACCAATGTGCGGTAATGGCTAAGTAGGAATTGGAATTTCCGTGGGGGGCGGTCCAAACGTCACAAGTAAGCAACACCGAATTTTTGTAATTTGCAAATCCTACAATAATTTTGGATTTCGCTTTGTCCCAAAGTTTAATAGCATCATGTCTTAGAGTAGTACGACTTACAGCGGTATATCGAGGTTGGAGTTTCGTTTTGATGATTTCCGTAAGGCACGGGTTGTCGAAGTGGTCGAATGGGAGTGCTTATTGGATGACAAACTTGGCAAACGCTTCTCGTATCGCATCGTTGTTGTAAATAAATAATCTGGCTTACGATCCAAAAGTGGTTTGCGTCCTATCAATATTAGTTTGTTGGACCGCTTTGCATGCACTATCTTTGTGTGTCCTCAACGTTGAGTTGCTCGCGGCCGCATAAAACTTGCCACATCGTTTGCACCGAGCTTTCTTCACCCCATCTTTCATAATACAAAATTCGAAATTTGGCCAAACATCAGGGTCTTGGTTTGTTGCTTTGACTTCCAATATTGTAACTCCCAAATCTGCGGATCTAACACGGTAACAATCTAATTACAAGATTAAGGCGGAATCCTAATCAAGTAACGAATACGAAACAATTAATACTAATAAGAATTAAGAACACGTTTAATCTTCAATGCACTCAATTGATTAAACAAATTGACTAGTACATAAGACTGATAAATTGATTTCTCTCTGTCTATTCTGCTTTCTTTTCTAACGACTGACATATATACTATATACACTCGATCCAATGCAAGAGCCCATCTAAACTAGAGTCCACCGAAATTCTAGGCCTACCGAAATCATCAAGTGATTTCGGTCCAAGCTCACCGAAACCTCCTTGATCTCGGTCCAAACCGAGAACGCTTGAAATCTTCTAAATACAAAGCATAAACCATTAAAATATGTCCCAAAAATCTCCCCTTTGGTTATGGCTTTCTATTCTTCCTTCGATCTGTTCACAGCTTAATTTTGCGATGCACATCTAAAATCTCTACAAATACAACTTCTTCTTTCAGCAGATTGACTTTCTTCAAAAATTTGGCATTGAACGACATGAGCCTCAGAACTAGACTCATTGGGTGTAGATGTTTCTTGTATTGGTTCTGTAATCAGCACTTCCGGCTTTTGGATTTCTACTTTGACAAAAACACGGAGTCTGATTCTTCTTGATCACATACGCATGTTCATAGATAGCAACAAAAACTGATTGAGGAGGATTCAACACAGTTTGTTGCAAGACTTCAGTTACAGCTTCACCTTGCTCCGGGGTTGAAATATTATGTTGAAATTTTCTTCACATCTTGTTCCGTCAATTGAATGACTTCATCTATCACAAGTGCTTCTTGAAAAATAACCATGACTAAAAAGTCCCTGCGGGTCACAGAGTCATAAAGACTCTTCTCGCCACAGTTGTTCAAGGACCCAGCCTTGGCTCAGAAGGAGACTACTCGCAGTATCTGTGTGAACACAGAGGAACGCATTGCGATGTGCTGAGTATCAGAGAACTACTCGTGGCTGTTTTGATTTTATCCCCTGCACATCCTTGATCAAAAGATCTCAATACAGTTAACAAGTTAACTAGTTAACTTGGCCCTAGGCGGGACGTTCAATGGTATCTGTATCTCTGCGTAGTGTACTATCCTGGTGCCAGTGAGAGTTCCATGGGGTATTGGGGTCTCACAGCTATTGTGGTAGTCAATAGTGATCATTGACACAGAGTTTCGATTTTTTCATCAATGGGAGGTAAAGCCACATTGAATCATGTACATCTTGGCTGAGTATCGGAGAACTACTCGTGGCTGTTTTGATTTTATCCCCTGCACATCCTTGATCAAAAGATCTCAATACAGTTAACAAGTTAACTAGTTAACTTGGCCCTAGGCGGGACATTCAATGGTATCTGTATCTTTGCGTAGTGTACTATCCTGGTGCAAGTGAGAGTTCCATGGGGTGTTGGGGTCTCACAGCTATTGTGGTAGTCAATAGTGATCATTGACACAGAGTTTCGATTTTTTTCATCAATGGGAGGTAAAGCACATTGAATCATGTACATCTTTTATTAATAGAATATTAGGGTTAAGAATGGTATGAGCGTGTCATACATCTCGGTACGAGATATACCCATCGGCTAGAGCTACGAATTGTTATCAGGGTATGGTATATTACAATGAATTGTCAAGTTCTAAGTTAGAAGACTTGTATGTAAGAATGGTTGTTGATGCCTCAATTTTATTATTGGTGTTATAGCAAAGATCATAGGCATAGAGTTTCGAAATATCATCAGCATTTGGTTTTAAATGGTGATTCGTCAATTTCTTGTATCTAAAGATAGAGTGTGTAAGAATGGATCGGTGCGTGTGATAGACTACGGTACATAATCTAACCATCGGCAGAAAATTGGTAACTCTCGACAATGAGTGGTTCAACTCAAAGTGTCCTTAAGTTATGTTTTAGAAGTCTTGTGGTTAAGAGAGGTTGTTAGTGCTTTATACTAATTGTGGTGTACCAATGAGAATCCTCAACACATGATATTTATCTCAGCAGTGAGTGGTATAACTCGGTGCGTCCTCGATAGATAATGTAAGACAATGTCTTAGTGAATCACAGTAATAGTGAAACACATCATTGACATAAGGGATTGGATCTGTATTCATGATTGGTATAAAAAAAGAACATTGACGATCGTGCTAGATTTGTGCATAATTTTTTTTGGATTTTTTTATTTTTTAAAAAAAATTAACTAAAATAATTTACAAAAAAACATATTTTTGGATTTTTGAATTTTTATAATTTTTGTTTGGTTTTAATTCTCCCCCTAAATTTGAGCATAGAGGAGTTGTAACACCCCAATTTCAAAAATTTTAAAAATCATTTATTACCAAGGTTCCAATAAAACATTTATTCCAGAACACAAAACTATTCAACATAATACTTAAATTTAACAGCGGAAACATTTGAAAATACTAAATATAGTTTATTGACGTCAATCCTTGGAATGCGATGCGCTGCCGTCAAACCTTGCCCTTCCCTTTGTCCTTTGAAATACCTGAAATGTTATAAAACAACGGGTAAGCTTAAAGCTTAGTGAGTCCACAAGTTACCATACATGCCCAAACATTAAACAACCCGTCCTCGAGAACGACCCGACCCTACCCGCCATACAACAGCTACGGGCGTCCATCATACAACAGCTATGGACACGGGAAGGTTTTACCCATCATACAGCAGCTATGGGTTCCCGGTTATGGCCCAGCCCACCATACAACAGCTATGGGACAAGGCAATAGTCCAACTCGCCATACAACAGCTACGAGGGGACACGCATCAGTACTGAGCCCAACAACAAATAACCACAGATATAGAGCAAATCATATAACTGTAAATAACACACAAGATGCCTAACATGTAACATCATATAGTAAGGTGAGGATACTCACCTGATTCGAAACCGCACAGATATTCTCTAATATCCCCACTTAGCTCGTCCACACACCTAAATCCCACACACATACAACATTTCCATTACTGACTAGGCTCTTACAGACCTGTCTAAAGGTTAGACATACTATTTGACATCAAACCGTGGTCAAAACTAAATTTCTAGTCAATCAGTCGCTCGCCGCGGCGTGGCTCCTCGCCCTACGCGCCGCGGCTACCATTGCACAATTACGGGATTTCAGCCGAGTCCGCGCTGCTGACTTAGCCAGTCCGCGTCGCGGCTCGTAACATTCCAAAATGTTTTTCAGCGATTAACAGTACATCAATCGGCTAGGGTTCCTTTCTACACCCTTCCTGGGATCAGGAACTACCCTAAGGTCACTTCCTTATGGACATGCAAGTCCATGCATGTCCTTGGTTCAAACCCTAAGGGCTACAAATCGTCTAAAGCTACAAACCAACTGGTAACACCATATGACGGGATAAAAAGGAAAGTCAGAAGAGTAAATCTTCTTACCTTACTTTTGAAGGACGGAGTGATGCCCACGATCAGTCCTAAACCTTCTCCCGCGTTGGATCTCTTCCTTCAAACCTCCAAAACCTTGAAACCAAAGAGTCTCTGCCGAAACCTGACGCCTCTGCTTGAGAAAACTCCCAAAAACACGAACCCTAGGGCTGAGTCCCTTTATATAGGCGTTTAAATCTGAATTAGTGTTTTTCACCTTAGCGGCGCACCGCGCCGCGGATCTTTTAAAGCCGCGCCGCGCGTACAAAATCATTCGCGAATGCAGATCTCGCCCGAGCCTCGCCGCGGATCTGTCCTGGCCGCGACTCGGCGGAACGGGTCTTACAACTCTCCCCCACTTAACTGGATATCGTCCCCGAAATCCGCGCCGGTAAATAATTCTGGATAATGCCTCCGCATTTCCTCTTCCGGTTCCCAAGTCCATTCGGACCCTTTTCGATGCTGCCACTGAACCTTAACTAATCCTATTGTTTTATTTCGTAAAGCCTTTATCTTCCTTTCAATGATGGCAATTGGTTGCTCCACATAATTTAGGCGTTCATCTAATTGAATATCCTCCAAAGGTACTATTGTAGATTCCTCCGTAATGCACTTCCTAAGCTGCAAAACGTGAAACGTGTCATGAATCTGGCTAAGCTGCTCGGGCAGCTCCAACCGGTAAGCTACCTTACCTACACGGGCGGTGATTCGGTAAGGTCCAATGTACCTAGGGCCAAGCTTTCCTCGCTTCCTAAAACGGATGACTCCCTTCCAAGGTGAAACCTTAAGAAGAACATAATCTCCAACTTGAAACTCGAGATCGGACCGTCGCCTATCCGCATAACTTTTCTGTCGGCTTTGAGCGGTTAATAATCTCTCCCGAACCTTCTAAATTAACTCAGTTGTCTTGAGCACCACCTCTGTACTACCCAATACCTGCTGGCCAACCTCGCCCCAGCAAATAGGTGTCCGACATTTTCTTCCATACAACATTTCAAAGGGAGCCCTTCCAATGCTCGCGTGATAACTGTTATTGTAAGAAAACTCAGCTAAAGGGAGATGGGAATCCCAACTCCCGCCAAAATCGATGACACATGCCCTAAGCATATCCTCTAGCGTTTGAATCGTTCTTTCACTCTGCCCATCCGTCTGAAGATGATATGCTGTGCTGAAATGAAGGCGAGTGCCTAATTCCTCATGAAACTTCTTCCAAAACCTAGACGTAAACCGGACATCCCGGTCGGATATCACCGAGACCGGTATACCGTGTCGAGAGATAATCTCATCAAGGAAGACCTTAGCCAATTCCCTTGCAGAGTAAGTCTCTTGGATGGGGAGGAAATGAGCACTTTTAATCAACCTATCCACGATAACCCAAATAGTGTCCATATGTCGAGGGGTTCTTGGCAACTTCGTGATGAAATCCATTGTGATATGCTCCCATTTCCATTATGGGATCTCAAGAGGCTGCAATTTACCATGAGGCCATTGGTGCTCGGCCTTGACCCTACGACAGGTCATGCATTTTTCGACAAACCAAGCTACATCCCTCTTCATGCCTGGCCACCAATAGTATTCGCGTAGATCCCTATACATTTTAGTTGCTCCAGGGTGGATAGAGAACCTGGATTAATGTGCTTCCTCCAATAGGGTTTGACGAACCCCGCCCAGCTTCGGTACCCAAATTCTCTCATGGCGAGTTAACAAATCCCTACCATCCTTGACCATAGCTGCCAACTGACCCACAATTCTCTCACCTTTCTGATTCTCATTCTTGCTTGCTTCCACCTGGGCTTTCCTAATTAGCTCAAACAACGGTGTCACAATTGTCATCCTTAGACAAATGCCCCGAAGGGGTGCACCCGAAGCCTTCCGACTTAACGCATCTGCTACCACATTGGGCTTTCCAGGGTGGTAGTGTATCTCACAATCATAGTCTTTCAATACATCCAACCATCTTCTCTGTCTCATATTGAGGTTTGCCTGATCCATCAGGTACTTCAAACTCTTGTGGTCCATGAAGATGGTGCACTTCACTCCATACAAATAGTGTCTCCAAATCTTGAGAGCGAAGACCACCGCTCCCAATTCCAAATCATGAGTAGGGTAGTTAGCTTCATGGGGCTTCAACTGTCGCGAGGCGTAAGCAATCACCCTGCCTCGTTGCATCAAGACTGCCCCCAATCCCGTGATAGATGCATCGCAATAAACTACCATGTCTTCCATGCCTTCAGGCAACGTCAAAATCGGAGCTTCACACAATTTCCGCCGCAAAGTCTCAAAAGCCTGCTGCTGCTCCTCACCCCACCGAAAAGCAGCGTTTTTCTTAGTCAGCCGAGTCAAAGGTACCGCAACCTTTGAGAAGTCTTGGATGAAACAACGATAATAACCAGCCAGACCCAAGAAACTTCTAATTTCAGAGGGAGTCTTCGGAACCTCCCACCGCATCACGGCCTCCACCTTAGCCAGGTCTACCATAATTCCTTTCTCGTTGACAATGTGACCCAAAAACTGGACCTCCCGAAGCCAAAAGTCACACTTGGATAATTTTGCATAAAGCTTCTCCTTCCTTAAGGTCTCCAATACCTCTTTTAAATGCTGTTCATGTTGCTCCCTGCTCCGAGAGTAAACTAAGATATCGTCAATGAAAACTATAACCGACCGATCCAACATCGGTCGACACACCCGATTCATTAAGTCCATAAAAGCTGCAGGGGCATTGGTCAGTCCAAACGGCATCATTACAAACTCGAAGTGGCCGTACCTCGTCCGAAAGGCCGTCTTCGGGATGTCTTCCTCCCGAACCCGCATTTGATGATATCCTGACCTCAAATCAATTTTCGAAAACCACGAAGCGCCCTGCAATTGATCGAATAAGTCGTCGATGCGAGGCAATGGATATCGGTTCTTCACCGTAAGCTTATTCAGCTCACGATAATCTATGCACATCCTATTGGAACCATCCTTCTTCTTAACAAACAAAATAGGCGCTCCCCATGGTGAGCAACTGGGTCGAATAAATCCCTTATCTAACAATTCCAGAAGTTGAATAGACAACTCCAGCATTTCTGGAGGCGCAAGACGATACGGTGCTTTAGCTATCGGAGCTGCACCGGGAGTTAAGTCAATCTTAAATTCCACCTGTCTCTCTGGCGGTACACCAGACAGGTCCTCGGGAAAAACATCAGGAAAATCCCGAACTACTGGTATATCACCTGCTTTCTGCTGTGGCTTCTTTTCTCGTGTGTCTACAATATAAGCCACAAATCCCAAACCTCCATGTTGAAAATGTCTACGTGCTCTAGCAGCTGAACAGAAAACTGCACCTCGATTCTTTCTCTCGTCCTGCACAACCAGCTCTCCCCCACTTGGGGTTTGAATCCACACTCGCTTGTTCTTACAATCGATCCATGATTCATGCTGACCCATCCAATCCATACCGATGATGACTCGAGAGTCACTCAACGGTATAGGGATGAGATCGATCGGAAACTTTATTCCTTGAATCACTACCTCGCATCCCCGATAAACACTAGTCGCTTGCACGGTTTTATCATCCGCAATTTCTACATCTAACGGCCGATGAAGAGTTCCTAAAGCAATTCCGAAATTCTTCCCCAACGCGGCAGACACAAAAGAATGACTAGCACCCGAATCAAATAGTGCAAAGGTAGGCGTAGAGTTGACTAAGAATGTTCCTAATCAAAGCATAATATACATATTAATTACACACATCACAAACACGAGGCAAGTAAAGAAAGAGTACCCGTGACGACGTCGGGCGCATCCAGTGCCTCCTCGGCGGTCATGACGAATGCTCGACCCTTGGTCTTAGGGGCTTCCCCTTTCCCCTGCCTACCATCGGTAATCCGGAGTGTAGTGGGTGCTGGATTTCGAACCACTCCCTGAGTCAGACGGGGACACTGGGCCTTGAAGTGGCCTACCTGATTACAATTAAAACAAATCTTGACCTCTTGTCGACAATCTTTAGCATAGTGGCCTTCCTTCCCACATTTATGGCATATTAACACCCAGCAACGCCCCTCATGATTTCTTCCACATTTACCACACTTACCCTGGCTCCTTTGCCCTTGCTTTCCCTGATCTGCCCCTCGAAACTTCTTCGACACCTGCTGAGTCTGAGTAGGCGTCGGACGCTTCTGCTTTTGTTGGGTTTCCAATTCCAACTCTCGGGCCCGAGCGGCCGCGATCATATCAGTAAAAGTTTGGTGCCTAGCAGCAGACACAAATTCTCGAATGTCTGTGCGAAGCATCGCCAAGTATCGTGTCATCCTCATTCGCTCGGTCGCCGCAAACTCTGGACAGAAGAGTGCTCGTTCATTAAACTTTTTGGTGATCTCCGTCACCGTTTCAGTGGTCTGAGTCAGATTCAGGTATTCCTGCGCCAAGCGTTCCATTTCCACCTGTGGAACATACTCCAGTTTGAATTGTTCCTTAAACTGCGGCCATGTAATGGCATCCAACTGAGCAGGGGTGAGATCTTTCGTTCGTATCTCCCACCAATCCTTCGCACCATATCTTAAAAGATTCGCCGCAAACGTTACCTTGGAGTTCTCAGGACAGGAACATGTGCGGAAAGCACCCTCCACCGCGGAAATCCACCGCATGCTAACAATCGGATCCCTGCCCCCATCGAACATCGGAGGCGAACAAGCCGAAAAGTCCTTATAACTTGCATCCCTAGCACGAGATGTGCCCTGAGTAGCCAGTCGCTCCTCGAGCATTGCCCATAGCTCAGCCTTAATCGTACCAAAGAACTGAGGTATCGCAGCCAACACTTCTCGCGAAACCTCCTCCGCTATCAGGTTGCGGAGATTTTCATCAGTCGGCCCTCCCCCACTCGAGGCACCCGCATCTGGTCCACCGTTACTTCGAGTGACTGCCATTCTGAAATGCGCAACAGTTTCAATATCAATACTCGGGTCACTCTTATCTACCCAATTACTTGACTTTCTAGGACTTCGGTTGACTACTCTTGACTCAAGCGTGAATCCTGTGCTTTCGGTAATATTGGCCTGGTACTACCTTCCACACCTATTCGACCTTGTTCCAAGTTCGTCAATCATCCTCCTAAAATATCACCCACATACTAAACCATTTTCTATGACTCCTGCGGTCAGGCACCGTGGTGCCAAATCCTTTGATCTAACTATCCATCTCACACGTGCCTAAGAGAACTACTGCTAATGTCGTCGAGTCGCCTCGCGGACGCACAGCCGTATACAATCGGGAATAAGATAGACGTTTGAATAACTGATCCTACCCTAGAGTCACAACCAAACAAGGAACAGCCAGTAAGGCCAGACCAAAAATTCTCAGGCTATCTTACTCTAATTGCATATAACCTACCAGCATTCACTAAGCAACCTAACGACAGTAGCATATAATTCCAAAGCAGCACATATGGCACAAAACAGTCTACAGAGCATATTATCCAGATAACTTTACATCCTAGCACAATAAATTTTATCACATAACACAACTTGGCATGGGTAACTGGGAATCACAAAACTTACTTGAGCTCGGCTGATGGTTCGCATCGCATCTTCTTTTACTTTAACTTAACCTTCCAAAAACATTTTCTTAACAAAATCGCTCAGTCCTAAGTTTGAGTTTGGATTCCCAATACAGTTCATACTAATCCCTCAAACCAAGGCTCTGATACCAATTTGTAACACCCCAATTTCAAAAATTTTAAAAATCATTTATTACCAAGGTTCCAATAAAACATTTATTCCAGAACACAAAACTATTCAACATAATACTTAAATTTAACAGCGGAAACATTTGAAAATACTAAATATAGTTTATTGACATCAATCCTTGGAATGCGATGCGCTGCCGTCAAACCTTGCCCTTCCCTTTGTCCTTTGAAATACCTAAAATGTTATAAAACAACAGGTAAGCTTAAAGCTTAGTGAGTCCACAAGTTACCATACATGCCCACACATTAAACAACCCGTCCTCGAGAACGACCCGACCCTACCCGCCATACAACAGCTACGGGCGTCCATCATACAACAGCTATGGACACGGGAAGGTTCTACCCATCATACAACAGCTATGGGTTCCCGGTTATGGCCCAGACCATCATACAACAGCTATGGGACAAGGCAATAGTCCAACTCGCCATACAACAGCTACGAGGGGACACGCATCAGTACTGAGCCCAACAACAAATAACCACAGATATAGAGCAAATCATATAACTGTAAATAACACACAAGATGCCTAACATGCAACATCATATAGTAAGGTGAGGATACTCACCTGATTCGAAACCGCACAGATATTCTCTAATATCCCCACTTAGCTCGTCCACACACCTAAATCCCACACATATACAACATTTCAATTACTGACTAGGCTCTTACAGACCTGTCTAAAGGTTAGACTTACTACTTGACATCAAACCGTGGTCAAAACTAAATTTCTGGTCAATCAGTCGCTCGCCGCGGCGTGGCTCCTCGCCCTACGCGTCACGGCTACCATTGCACAATTACGGGATTTCAGCCGAGTCCGCGCCGCTGACTTAGCCAGTCCGCGTCGCGGCTCGTAACATTCCAAAATGTTTTTCAGCAATTAACAGTACATCAATCGGCTAGGGTTCCTTTCTACACCCTTCCTGGGATCAGGAACTACCCTAAGGTCACTTCCTTATGGACATGCAAGTCCATGCATGTCCTTGGTTCAAACCCTAAGGGCTACAAATCGTCTAAAGCTACAAACCAACTGGTAACACCATATGACGGGATAAAAAGGAAAGTCAGAAGAGTAAATCTTCTTACCTTACTTTTGAAGGACGGAGTGATGCCCACGATCAGTCCTAAACCTTCTCCCGCGTTGGATCTCTTTCTTCAAACCTCCAAAGCCTTGAAACCAAAGAGTCTCTGCCAAAACCTGACGCCTCTGCTTGAGAAAACTCCCAAAAACACGAACCCTAGGGCTGAGTTCCTTTATATAGGCGTTTAAATCCGAATTAGGGTTTTTCACCTTAGCGGTGCACCGCGCCGCGGATCTTTTAAAGCCGCGCCGCGCGTACAAAATCATTCGCGAATGCAGATCTCGCTCGAGCCGCGCCGCGGATCTGTCGTGGCCGCGACTCGGCGGAACGGGTCTTACAGGAGAAGTATCAAAAATATGAAAAAATTTAACTAAAAAACAAAAATAGATTACAAATTTTACAAAAAATAGATTTTCAGTCTTCGAAATGATTCTCATTAACCAAAAAGAATTCCACATGTACAAACAGTAACCAAATGATTCAAAAATGATTACTTGTAACCAAATGATTCTCATTAACCAAAACGAATTCCACAGGTACAAACAGTAACCAAATGATTCAAAAACATAAACTAAAGCCTAATATCAGTGGTTGTCACTCCCAAAGATACTAGCTAACAATTACTAACTTTCTGGCTAAATGAAAATAAATTCTAAAACATAGAAATACCAATTGAGAGATTGCTGATGCTTAATCACGGAGTCAAAGAGCCTTCAGGTCGTTTTTCCACCGGGTCTTTGCTAGGGTTTTCGTCTGTAAATGGCTCTATTTATAGTTGCAAATTTTCAGCAGCCGTGCCGCGCTTTTATGGCGCGCGTACTAATCTTCTCCCATTTTCTCGGCATTTGAATTTATTCCACCGCCTCAAAGCCGCGTCGTGCAATTGCAAAACCCGCAGCGCGTACGTATTTTCCTGATTTTATCTTCTTCTCCAAACTTTCTCCAATTTGCACGCTTTTGGTCCCTGTTTTCATTATTTTCTTCCAAACAAGTACCGGCACGAAAAGTGAGAATACCACGATATATATGATATAATTTCACTAAGAATAGGGCTCAACAACGACTAAAATATGCAATATCACTAGGCGTTGTCAACAGCCCCCTCCACAACATCCTCATCAACCAAATTGTCTGGTGATATACCATCACCAGATCAACATTACTAATACTTTCAAAAACATCAAAAACTTCAAAGGTTGCTGAGTCAGAGGTAGCATTGTCACCTACAACCTCTTCCTCAACATCCGTTTCGACCATCTTAGTGGTCTCTTGACTTTCCCAAGGTGTATGCCCTTCCATCACATATTCAGATGATGCAGGTTCACAAACCATATCATTGGTAGAAAAATTACTCACCTCAGGTACTGGCGAGGGTGATGAACATTTCCAACTTTCCTCTAACTGATCTAAAGAAGCTTGCAATCTTACAAGAGCATCAGCTTGGTCCTTCTGCACTTGGTGGGTGTTATACATGAGTACCCAAAGTCGGGCCCAAATTGCAGGATTTTCAGGTTGAGATGACTCTTCGGTCCGCCATCCATTGTCATCAAATGATCCATTGTAGCAATCATCCTCGTAATAGGTGTCGGCCGGATTTTCATAATACTCATAATATTGATCCGGGTACATGTAATCGTCCATTATGAAGACGTACACATACCAAAAACCAAAAAACTAAAATCAAACATCAAACATCGGAAACTAAGTCCTACAGATCATCTACTCTCAAGCTCACAACTCCCCGGCAACGGCGCCAAAATTTGACATCGCAGCGGTCGTCATGCAGTCAAAAATAAGAAAATAAACCCCACACTCACTTAGCACAGTGGAAGTCAGGGTCGATCCATAGTAGTTACGTGGTCGAGACAGGTGACAGATTACCAACTACAGTGTCACGCTCTAGTCAGAGGACCTAGTTTCTAACTTTTGACTATTACTTCCAAAAAGCATAAACTAAACTAAAAACTATCAACCAAACCTAGTCACTTACTGAAATCAGAAGTACATCTCCAATTCAGAAGCAAACAAAGGCAAATCAAACATCAAACACAACCAAAGCATAAACTAAACCAATAACTAAAGTCTAACTGAACAGTCACTGCTAAGTTCAAACCAAAAGCTAACCCTAGTTGGCCACTGAAATCAGCAAAGGAAATCAGTCCAATCAAGGTCTTTCAAGCATCCAAACACAAATCAAACATTCACAATCCAATAATAAGCATAAACACCGAAAAAGAGCAATTACTTGTAACCAAATGATTCATTAACATCAAACTCAGATCCAATGGTACAAAACAGTAATCAAAAGGTCCAAAAACAGAAACTAGAACTAAATATCAATGGTTGTCACTCCCAAAGATACTAGCCTATGATTTCTAACTATTGAACTAAATGAAAATTAAAGATAAAACATAAAAAATACCAATAAATGGTTCTTGAAGCTGAATCTCGGAGTCAAAGAGCCTTGGAGGTCGATTCTACACCAGGTCTTTGCTAGTTTTTTCGACCTAAAAGCCTCTATTTATAGTTGCAAAAATCTCGAGACCGCGCCGCGCTTTTATGAATCCCGCGTCGCGCATAAGGGGTTTATCCCCGTTTTATCGGAATTTGAATTCTTTCCACCGCCTCTTATCCGCGTCGCGCCTTTATGATTTCCGCGGCGCGCGTATGTCTTTTTTTGATTTTGCCTTGATCTTCAAACTTCTTCCAATTTGCACGCTTTTAGTCCCTGTTTTCATAATTTCTTTCCAAACAAGTGCTTGCACAAAAAGTGAGAATACCACGATATATATGATATAATTTCACTAAGAATAGGGCTCAACAATGACTAAAATATGTGATATTACTAGGCATTGTCAGTGTATTAATTGTCAGCAGTTGGGAAATATTTCAAAAAGGGATCAAATGCCCTTGAACCCGATTCTAGTGGTGGATATCTTTGATGTTTGGGGAATTGACTTCATGGGTCCTTTTCCCACCTCGCAAGGATATGTGTACATCTTGGTGGCCGTTGACTACGTCTCAAAATAGATCGAAGTCGAAGCCACTTGCACCAATGATCATCACGTGGTTTGCAAATTTGTTAAGAAGAATATATTCACTCGTCATGGAATTCCATAGGTAATCATCAGTGACGGAGGGTCGTATTTCAAGAACTTCAAATTTGGTCGGCTGTTGAAGCATTACGGGGTCAACAATCGGATTTCCACACCATACCATCCACAGAAAAGCAGCCAGGTGGAGGTTTCTAACCGGCATATATAAGAGATTCTCCAGAAGACAGCCAAGATAGACAGAAAGGACTGGTCACAACGATTAGACGATGCACTGTGGGCATACAGAACTGCCTATAAAACACCGATTGGAACTACACCCTATCGGCTGGTTTATGGGAAGGGATGCCATTTGCCTGTGGAGCTGGCCAATCGAGCGCTGTGGGCGATCAAGCAGGTCAACATGGATTATGACGCAGCTGGAAAAGAATGGAAATTGCAACTTGCTGAACTGGAGGAATTACGGGACGAAGCTTATGAGAATGCAGCCACATACAAATAAAAAATAAAGCGGTATCACGTACGCTAAACTGAGACTGAAAACCTTCGTAGCAGGGCAAAAGGTGTGGCTCTACAATTCAAGGCTAAATATGTTCCCTCGAAAGCTAGGAGCAAATGGAATGGACCGTATGAAGTCGTTAGCATCACAGAATATGGTGCGGTTGAAATTCGAGATCTCAAAGGAGGCCCACCATTTAAAGTCAACGGGCATAGGCTGGAACCTTATGTCACTTCGGGCACCTTCCAGAAGTTAGATGTAGAGACAACTGAATTTATAACCAACATTCCAGAATACGATCAATAGCCAGGTAAGTGCATGTCCGGCTGAAGACGTTAAACTTAGCACTTTTCGGGAGGCAACCCGATCATATGTATATTTGCATTTTTAGTTGTAATCAACGACGGTACTAAAAGAATAAGTGTGGGGTCATTTTGGGAATTTTACAACACCGTGACGCGGGGTCCTTGAATCCGCACCGCGCGTATTGGTATTTTTGCGACTGTCGATAAGCTTGAATCACATACCCACGACACGGATAGAAGCTTCCCGCGCCGCGGCCTTATCTGATTTCAAGTTTAGAGATAATCACTAAAACAGAGTTTTAAACAAAACCCAATACCCCTAGGCTGTATAAAATCGAACTTGCAAAAATCTTTCAGTTTCTTACTGTCAATTGATCTACTGCAACTCGTAATCGTTTGTTCGTCGTTCTTCTACACAGCAAAGCAAGTAAGTAATCTGAATTTCTCTCTTTTCTCTTCAAGTTCTTGGAAAATAAGAAAACCCACTGTGTATTGCAATGTAGTGATTCTAGGACCAAATTAATGATGTCATTTAGTTTAGAACACTATATGCGATAAAACCCAGTAGTTAGATTTGCGAAATTGGTCTGTTATAGTGTTAAATTGTCGATTCTGTTTTGAGTTTCATACGTCGCGACGCGTAAGTTCACAGCGCGCGCCGCGGGGTATGAACTTTCAAACGATGCGACTTGGCTATTGAATCTCGCGTCGCGGATTACACTAGACAGTACCTTATTTCGAATTTTTGGGTGAAATTTGCAAGCACAATGTCGTCCTCTAGAAGCTCTGAATCAATTGATTGGAACTCTGTGACTACCCGAGGCTCCAGGATCCTTAGCTGCAATTTTCAGAATCATAGGAGAATCTTTCCGAATAAGAGGATACTTCCCGCACAATCGGTCAATTGGGAGTGGACCGAGGATTCCGGTATTTTGGAGCACATGAAAAACTGGTTGGTTCAAGGGGCATATGATGCAAATGAGCTTGTCTACACATGTCGGGCAGTCGAGGCAATTTGTGAAATGGACGAGCCCGTATATCGGGAGGTGTTCCTCTAGTTCCTTTCAAGCTATGATTTCGATTTTACACCGTTGGGTATGGAGGACGAGGACACCATCCACTTTCGACTGGGGAATGAAAACAGACATTGCAGTTTGCAGGAATTCGGATACCGTCTTGGGTTGTCCACGCGAGAAGAATCGGAGGTAGACGGGTTTCAGATATTCCACAGACAGGCCAACGATGCCCCGGACAACACCTTCTCATATGCCGATTTTTTGAGCACCATCTCATCCGCTCGGTATCACAAGAATACCATTTCGGAGAACCAGATGCACCTACCGTCGCATCGTATGCTGCATCGCCTGATTTCATCCATGATTTGGCCGCGTGCTAACACAGAGCGGGTCTTGCCCCGTGAGTTACACCTCATGTGGGCCATGTCGAGGAAGCTACAGACATTCAATATCTCATACTGTATTGCAGATTACTTCAAGCAAATCACTGATGCGCCGCTCAAGTTTGTCGCAATTGGCGGCGGGCATTATGTTACGCGACTCGCGTGTTCGTACGGGCTACTGACACCGCACAATATTCAGGAGCTGAATGTCATTCCTCTCGTCACTTTTAGCCCGCCTTCCACTACTTCACGGGATATCATCTACATTGATGATGTTGTTACATCTGTTAGCCGATCGCCATTTCCGGCCTTGCGCGACGATCCATCGACCTCGAGAAAGAGACCACGTGCAACGGTCAGCTTACCCCGAGCCTCGCTCCCGCAATAATGGATGCTTGTTTCTTGGCAGACGAGGTAAAATCAATACATCGCACCCTCAATAGCCACTAGTTGGAGCATAAAGGTCTCTCGGCGACTGTGAAGGAGATTGACCGGCGCACAAAGAACACACACATGCAGCTTTTATGGCTTTCCGAGTGTATCGTAAATTTTCCCAACGGTTCCAAGACTCCTATATTGAGACCTGAACCGCCTGTGATTGAGGAAGAAGAGGAACCTGAAGAGGAACAAGAAGAGGAGGAAGAAGATGATACTGCCCACAATTGAAAACGGGGCCCTCCTTGTAATTATTTTTCCTTAGTTTTTGCATTTTAGGTTAGGTTAAAAAATTAGGTCTTTGTTTTTAGAATTTAGGAATGTGTGTTTGAGATGACAAATAAGCCTACAGGCAATAATAAAACTCAAGTATTTTGGGTAAAATCGATCTGGAAAAAGTTTTATGATTGTTTGAATTTGACCAAAAATTCTGAAATTACCGCGCCGCGGCACCCTCATGGTACGCATCGCGGTCATTTCCAACATGACGGTAACTTGACCATCGCGTAATTACCGCGTCGCGTGCCTTTCCATCACGTGTCGCGGCAATCAGAAACACATTTTTGTTGTACATTTTGTTTAGTTGTTTGTTTGTTTGTATTTAATATGTTTTGTGAGTGTGCATGTGAATACCAAAATGGGAATCTGTGGAGGAGTTGTTTCAAGCAAGTGTGGGGTCATTGTGCCCCCTCCACTTGCTATGATCACCGACGTGTTTTCTGTTGCGCTACAACTCCTGGAAATCTGAATCGTGAAGAGTTCGTATTTTTGTACCTGTAACAACCAAGTTCCATCAAGCAGTCGACCGTCTAAGGGGTAACTCTTTCTCCCTTGTTTTGAAATAATTTTGTACAACGGAGACGTTGTACGGTTTTAAGTGTGGGGTGTGGACGGTCGAAAGAGTGTTTTTGAAATTTTTGCGGGAAATGAGTAATTTTCAAACAAAAAAAATTAGCATTTTTTCAAAAAATTTCAAGGGATTGTAATTTTGAAACGAATAGTTTGTGAATGTTATAGCTTTGATATTTTTCGAGAAATACTATTTACTTGTTATCATGCTATCTGTTTAGTCAAATAAGTTGAGTTTTAGGAATTAGAAGATTGGAATATTTTAGGATTGGAATTTAGGAACGGATTGTCAATCAGTGGCCTTTTTTGTTCGAGTCGGTAAGTCTAAAATGGGTGGGACTTATGCACCGTGCCACCTAAGATCGTCTGGTCTGGGATGGTATTTCTGAAAGCTCGTTACACGGACAACATCGAAAGTCATGGATAGTTCTTTAATGACCTTTAGAATCTGAATGAGTACGTACACTTCATTGTGGACAGAAAATTTGTAATCGAGGGTTCTTTAGAAACTCGGGAATTCAAAGAATACTCTGGTTATGTTTTCAAAAACTATTTCAATCTAACTCTGGAGACAATAAGCTTTGAAATTGAACACATTCAAAAATTGTTTGAGTCTTAGTTAAAATCTGTCTAAAAACTCTCTTGCTTGGGGACAAGCAAAGCACAAGTGTGGGGTGTTTGACAACGCCTAGTAATATCAAGTATTTTAGTCGTTGTTAGGACCTATTCTTGGTGAAAATATATCATATATGCATTGGTATTTCTCACTTTTTGTGCTAGTACTTGTTTGCAAAGAAATGTTACAATTAGGGGCTAAAAGCGGACAAATTGAAGAAGTTTGAAGATAAAGTCAAAAACAGTCATCTGAACACGCGTGCCGCGGGATTGTATGCATGCGCGACGCGCCACGTCAAAAGTAAGGCGATGGAAGAAATTCAAACAGCGAGAAAACAGGGATAAGGCTCTACGCACGATGCAGCTATAAGCTAAGCGCGTCGCGGATTCTAATTTTCCACAAATATAAATAGAGGCCATTAGGTCGAATTTCGGAGGCGAATATCAGACCCTAAGGTGGACTTACGGCGACTTTGTCTCAAGTTTCGAGATTTCATCAGCCCATTGTGGTATTTTTATGTTTTCAGTTTGTTTTCAATATTAGTTTAGTTGTTTTAAGCTTTTAGCTTGGTGTTTCTGGATAGTGACAACAGTAGCAGTAGGTTAAGGCTTTTTAATTTCGTATTTTACTGTTTTGCATGTTCTGGATTGGAGTTTAATATAGTTAATCATTCGGTTTATGTTTTTGGTGCATTTTTCGGTATTGAATGTGTTGAATGCTTTTTGGTTTGGATTGTTTGTTCTGATTCTGAGTTTTGTTTCTGATTCCAGTAAGCAAACTTAGTTTAGAAATTGGTTTAGTTTAGTTTAGTGAATGTTAGATTTGGTTTTTAGCAATTGTTTGGATATTGTGTTTTTTGGATTGTTTTGGGAAAGTGGAAGTTAGTCCCTCTGACTGTAGCGTGACACTACAGTTGGTAAGCTATCGTCTTGTCTTGACCATGAAACTCCTGTGGATCGACCCTGACTACCACTGTACTAGTGTGAGTGAGGTTATTTTTCTTATTTTTGACCGTACGACGACCTAGGCGTGTCATGTGTACTCAGGTTAAGGATAGGAGCTTGAGGCGAGGCGAGTACATTTAGAAGACCACGAAGTGTGTGGCTATTTGGACCATGTTATGTTACTTGAATTATGACATTTCCTCGGTATACGTTTGTTAAGATTTTTAAAGATATTTTGGAACCTATTTTCCGCAAATGATGATTTTACCTTTAATTAATATTTAAAATGTGATAAAAGAACGTCCTTATAATAATACCCTAGCGAGGGGTGTCACAATTTGGTATCAGAGCATCGGTTTAAGTGAACTAGGTACTAGGATTAGTACTTAGACTTAAACTTAAGGTGCTCACGAGTGGAGAATTATGTGTTCGTTAAATATTTGGATATTATAAGATTAATGTTCATATTCCTCAGAATGGTGAACACTCGTAGCATGGCTCTATCAGTTGAAGTTCAAGGGAGTGGGGCCGGTGAAGAGGCTCAATCTCAACCCACTTCCCTTGCAAGCATTGAAAAGATGATGCTTGACTTGATGGCAAAACATGAAGAAAAAATGGTAGGCAAGGTGAAGGAACTACTTGAGAGTCAAGAAGTACGTTTGAGAGAAGAAGTTGTTGAAAAATGTTTTTGTATGTGACCATCATTGAAATAAGACGAAATGTTTTTTATTATCTAACAAATATTATCAGTTCATTTCAGGTTGCGTGGATTCGAGATTAAAAATGAGAAAATAAAAGAAAATGATTTTTAAAACCAAAACAAAGAAAAATACAAAAGAAAATTAAATTAAATCTATTTAAAATGAATTTTTGGAAATATATTTTCTAAATAATTTATTTTATTAGACTTAATTAATTTTATAAATTAAAAATGATTTTTCCTAATTTATTTGAATTTATTTTGATTTTTAAAACATTTTAAATCAATTTAAATTAAATAAAATAAGAAAAAAAACCGGAGCCCAAAACCGGAGCCCAAGCCGGAGCCCAACAAGCCGCAGCCCAGTCCGCCAGCCTTCCCGGATCCACCTGCTCCGCACCCGACGACCCGCCTGGATCCACTTCGTCTCACGGAAGATCCGCGCCTCGACCCGGACATGCGACCCAGCTCCGCCCCGCCTCCAACTCGTTTCCCTCAAAAGCTCCCAACCCGAACCGCACCCGAACCGAACCATTTCTTCTCACAAAAAACCCGCGTGTAAACCCGGAAACGCGACCCACGAACCGACCCGACGACCCGCGTGTTTCTGAGATGAAATACTTACATTTTCAGTCCCTAAACTTCCGAAAACCTATTAAAACTCACCCAAAACCTCTAAAATCCATATATAAACCATTTTACACCATTTTTTACAACACAACACATAATTATAAACCAAAACTCTCTCAAAAACCTCTCCAACTTCCACCATCTTATTTCCAACTTCCAAACACTCTCCAAAACACCAAGAACACACACCAAAAACACCAAGAACACCAAGAAAAACACCAAGAACACCAAGAAAAACACCAAAAACACCAAGATCTACACCAAGAACACCAAGATCATCAAACAAGAAAACCAAGATCACCAAGATCATCAAACAAGAACAAATAGAGACACAGTCTATTAGAAATCCAGTCCAACCCTAAGCCAGTTCAGTCAATTTATTTGACGAACCTACTTGATAGACCAGTTGTTCCACAGTCCTGTTGTAAACCAGTTCAGTCAATCTATTGACGAACCTACTTGATATATATATATATTTATATAATTATAGTCATTTACATTATTTATCGTTTTATGTCTTTTAATTATAGTCATTTATATTATTTATCGCTTTAAGTCATTTAATTACTGCAATTTATATTATTTATATATCTTTCACACAGTAAACGGTGTAAACCTTTATTTGTGGCGATCAGATTATATATTTTTATTCTGCAACTTTTATTATTTATTCCGCATATTA
Source organism: Cichorium intybus (assembly GCA_023525715.1). Classification (NCBI taxonomy): domain Eukaryota; kingdom Viridiplantae; phylum Streptophyta; class Magnoliopsida; order Asterales; family Asteraceae; genus Cichorium; species Cichorium intybus. The sequence continues at coordinate 117,399,048 of CM042013.1, read as the reverse complement.
TCATTTTAATTTATATATCTGTCACACATTAAACGGTGCGAACCTTTATTTGTGGTGATCAGTTATTATATTTTCAACAATTGGTATCAGAGCTCGTGTGATTTATATTGAAATTTTTGTTGAAAAACTTTTGGTTAGCGTTTATATAAACCTTCCATAAGTGTTTCTTTGAATATTTCATTTTAATATCACTTGTTAAAAATCCTTCTTTTTAAATTAAAATTAAAAATCTTAAAAACATGTCTTCTGCTAATTATTCTAACATGAATTCAGTTTCAATTGCCAACAGCTTAGGATCTGGTTCACGGGCACCCATACTTATACCTCAAGAGTATAATTCGTGGGTTGGCCGTATGAATCTTCATCTTAACTCCATAAGTGAAAATGTTTGGAAATGTGTAGAAGGAACATATATTGCTTCAGAGGATTTGTCTACCCTTGCTACAACTCAAGCAACTCGTGTTGAAACCGAGAAAAGGTTGAATCTCCAAGCCAAAAAGGAGCTTGTGTCCGGAATTCCCCACAGTATTTTAAGTCAAATGGATGACATAATACTGTTGACTGCGAATCAAATTTGGGAAAACTTAAAAAACCGTTTTTGTGGAAATCAAAGAATTATTGGAAATAAAAGAACATCTGTTTTAAATGAATTCGATAATTTCAAGATGCTTTCATCAGAAACCATCCATGATGCACATGATAGGTTCAATTTTATCATGGTAAAATTGAATAACTTGGGCATCAAAAAGACACAGCACGAGATCAATCTCAAATTTCTAAACAATCTTTACGAAAGCTGGAAGATGGTTAAACTCATCATTCAGGGAAATCCTGCCATTCATACGGAAACTCTATACAATTTGTACGGAGAACTTCAATCGTATGAATCCTCGATTGACCCACCAACCTCTACAGCTTTTGGAGGACCACTTGCTCTTGTGTCCACATCTTCTCAAAACCAAACACCTTTCAACGATCAAAACTTTAATCATTCTAATCAAACCATAACTTTTCAAAGCCAAGATTTTGTAAATAATTGTTTTGATCAGTTCAATTCGAACGATGAAGCAGATTATCAACAATTGTGTGCTTTGGTTGCAAATACAAATCTCCAAAGATTTATTCCAAATCTTGGTCAATCGAATTTTAAACCAAATTTTCAAAACCGACCACAATTTGGACAAAATAATTCTGGATTTCAACCAAGACCACAATTTGGTCAAAACAACCAAGGTTTTCAACCAAGACCTTATTTTGGACAAAATTCGCAAAGACCCTCTTTCCAAAATAACTCAAACCAGGGATTTCAAAACAATCCCAACTCAAATCATCAAAACAATAACCAAAACAACGGTCTTCAAAACCAAAACCGGGGATTCCAAAATCAAGGATACAATAATCAAAATAATGGTTTTTCAAACAACCAAAATTCTGGATTCCAACAAAACTCCTCTCAATCTTCCCAACAAATCCAAACTCAAACACCAGAACGACTTCCAATCAAAAGTCAAAAGGAAGAAAGTGATGAAGAAGTGATTATTTGTCACAATTGTAAAGGAACTAATCACTACGCAAGAGAGTGCCGAGCCAAAAACAAGACAAAAATCAAAGACTCGGCATACTACGCTCAAAAAGCCGATGAGTTAAAGAAAAAGGAAAACCAAGAAAACCAAAGAGCTTTGATGGCAATCCACGAACCAAATGTGGAATACTGGCCAACCTCTGAAGACGAAGCCGAAAATGAACCGTCACAATCCAACTTCTGCTTCGTAGTTGGTACAACTTCAAGAGCTCCAAATGTCATAGAACAGGTATGGTCTATGATCTCTGAACTCGGTTTTTCTAAAATACTTTTTGAGTCCCATATATCCAAAATTGAGAAAAGTTTAGAAGCTGATCTCAAGAAATACCATGACACAGTGGTTAATTCTGAAATCTTCAAATGTGAGTTACAAACCCTACAACTCAAATTTGCAGAATTAACCAGAACAAGGACCAAATTGGAAAGAGACGTTGAAAGAAAATCAGAAGATTACAATCACGTCTTTGAACAATTAAATCAATCTCTAATTCAGAAAAGGGAATTGGAATTAAAAAATCAATCAGTCATTTCTTCTGAAACAAAAGAAATTTTAGAAATGGAAATCATTCAGTTGACACAAAACTTTCAAGAGTCAACTGAAAAACACAAAATCTTAAATAAAAAACTGACTGATTCTTTAAACCAAATCACTTTTCTTGAATCTGAAAACAAAAGATTGATACAGAATGTGGAATCTATCAAAATTGCCAGAAAACTCAGTGATGATATATTCACCAAGGCAAACACCTTGGGTACTGGAAAATTTGATACGAGTTACAGACCAGGAATTGGTAGAGAAACCTTTGAAAAAGAATTAGAAAATCAAGAAAACATGATAATTTGTGAAAACTCTGAATCAACTCTACTAGATCTTTTCACATCTATTAATGAGGAAGATTCAGATGACGAAACAGTTATCAACTGTAGCCCAGATGATACTGATTTCAATGTTTCCAAATCAAACTCTGCTAGTTCTTCAAATCAACAAATCAAAAATACCAATGAAGCAATCAAAACCCCACTTAACAAACCAAAAGTTTTTGAAAACAAACAAAAGAAACCTCTTCAACCTAAAGTCATATCTCAAAAACAAGTTTCCAAACCAAAATATTTTCAAAAACATTATGAAAACCGCTTTCTTGATATCACCTTTAACCGTTCAAATAACTTTCAAAAACATTCAAATCAGAAAGTTCTAAACAATCATAATCAAAAACTTTTTCAAAACCGCCCGTCTCATCCTACACATGAAAAACACTTTTCAAACACATCTTCACATCTAGGATATTCATCACCAAATCACAGATTTTATCAACCCACTGGTTTTCAAAAACAAATATCATTTTGGGAAAACTTGATAAATCAAATCAAACCTCAACCATTCTATCCCAATAAATCGAAGTCATTGAACAACAAACCCAAAATAGCAAAAGCTAACAAATCAGGACCCATTCAGATCTGGGTACCTAAAATTTCTGTCTAATTGCAGGGATCTAATGCTGGAGAACCCAAGGATGATACATGGTACATTGATAGTGGCTGCTCCAAGCATATGACAGGAAACAGAAACTACCTTCGTGACTTCAGACCCACCCAAACCAATCAAGACGTTACCTTTGGCAACAACATGACGGCGAAAATCAAAGGTTATGGAAACATAACTAATGGTAACTTCACCATAAAGAAAGTTGCTTATGTTGATGACTTGAAACACAACCTCATCAGTGTTGCTCAACTCTGCGATAACGATCTTGAAATCCTATTTACCAAACAAAGAAGCTTGATCATGGACGCCAACTCCAAAGAAATCATTGTTGATTCACACCGTGCCGGAAATATGTATCCACTAGACATGGATCTTATTTATGGTAAACCCGATATTTGTCTGCTATCCAAAGCCCCAGCAGATATTAGTTGGTTATGGCACCGCCGCCTTTCCCATCTAAATTTCGGGTACATCAACAAATTGATCGGCGATGATCTAGTTCGAGGACTGCCACTTCTGAAGCTCGACAATGAAACTCTTTGTGCCGCTTGTGAAAAGGGAAAACTTTCCAAATCCTCTCACAAAAGCATTACAGAATCTAGTGTATCCGAACCACTAGAATTGCTGCACATAGACCTCTGTGGCCCCGCCAAAATCCAAACAATACAAGGGAAGAAGTATGTCCTTGTCATAGTTGATGGCTTCTCTCGATTTACATGGGTCTTTTTCTTAAGACTAAAATCAGAAGCACCAGAAGAGATGATCAACTTTATAAAACAGATCGAACTAAAGCTCAAACGACCAGTTCGAAGAATCCGAAGTGATAATGGTTTAGAGTTCAAAAACATAACTCTAGACTCATTTCTCAAAAACAAAGGCATCGAACACAACTTCTCAGCCCCTTACACTCCTCAACAAAACGGCGTTGTTGAAAGAAGGAACCGAACTCTGTGCGAAGCTGCAAGATCAATGCTCATCTTTGCTGATCTGCCACAATACTTCTGGGCAGAAGCAATTGCCACAGCTTGCTACACACAAAATCGCTCCTTAATTCACAAAAATCTTCATAAAACACCATATGAAGTCATTAACAACCGAAAACCAAATATCAAATTTTTTCATATTTTTGGTTGTCGATGCTTCATAAAGAATAATAAAGACCACCTTTCAAAATTTGAATCAAGGTCGGACGAAGGAATTTTCCTTGGTTACTCATTTTATTCAGCTGCTTATCGAGTACTGAACAAACGTACAAGAGTAATTGAAGAAAGTACCGATGTCCACTTCGATGAATTTTATGTCAGAAAATTGGATCGTGAACATTTTGGTTCACAAATGATAGATAATATTTTTCAAAATCCAATTCCACAAACACCATCTCCTGACATAGACATTGAATTTGATATTGATTTACTTTTTGAACTACCTAAAACTGCTTATAATTCTGAAATTCTAACTACTCAAATTGATCCTACAGGAACACCCACTGAAGGAACTTCACAAAGAAACAGAAATGTTGCAGATCAAGTTGAGGGGGAACCACAAACACATACTTCCTCATTAGAACAAACACCAAATCCTCCTTTAACCACTCGAGATTTTACCACTCCATCGCCAAATATCCAAAACAATCCCGATGCAACATTTATGGGGGAACCTTCAAACCTCTTCCAAGAAGAAACTACTGGAGAAGAACAATGGGATACTGAAAATCCTATTATTACAACGGAAGAAAATCGTTTAATAAAATGGACCAGAAACCATCCCACTGACCAAATCATCGGAGATCCCAATTCAGGCATCCAAACTAGAGCCGCAACTGCTAATGATTGCTTATTTGGAGCCTTCCTATCCATGACTGAACCCAAAACCATACATACTGCTCTTAAAGACCCAGACTGGGTAAAAGCTATGCAAGAAGAGCTAGCTGAATTCGAAAGAAATGACGTATGGAATCTTGTTCCTACACCACCCGATGTTACTATCATAGGTTCAAGATGGGTATTCAGAAACAAGACTGACGATCAAGGAGTCGTGTGTCGAAACAAGGCACGTCTCGTAGTCAAAGGCTATTCACAACAAGAAGGAATAGACTACGATGAAACATATGCTCCAGTCGCCAGAATAGAAGCTATCCGCATCTTTCTCGCATATGCTGCACATAAGAACTTTAAAGTTTTTCAAATGGATGTTAAATGTGCATTCCTACATGGAGAGTTAGATCGTGAAGTATACATCCAACAACCACCAGGCTTTGAAGATCCCAACTTTCCTCATCACAGCTTCAAATTGCAGAAAGCTGTCTATGGCTTAAAACAAGCACCCCGTGCATGGTATGCCACCTTGTCAACATTCCTCGAAGAATCAGGTTTCAAAAGGGGTTCAATCGATCAAACTCTCTTTCGAAAAATCTATAATAAACATCTCTTAATCGTACAAATATATGTTGATGACATTATTTTCGGTTCTACTGATGAATCTTTGAGTGTTAAGTTTGCAGATTTAATGAAAAGCAAATTTGAAATGAGCATGATTGGGGAGATGACTACTTTTCTCGGACTTCAAATCAAACAGTCAACTGATGGAATTTTCATCAACCAAGAGAATTATGTCAAAAACCTACTCACTCGCTTTTCAATGGACAAATCCAATACTGCCAAAACCCCAATGGCCTTTGGATACAAAATCGATGCAGACTTAGATGGCAAACCCGTTGACCAGAAAAGATATCGTGGAATGATCGGATCACTATTATACCTCACTGCCAGCAGACCTGACATTATGTTTTCTACTTGTGTCTGTGCCAGATATCAAGCAAATCCTATGGAATCTCATGTCATTACTGTGAAACGCATCTTCAAATACCTAAAAGGCACTCCCAAACTTGGCCTTTGGTATCCAGCTAAATCCGATTTTCAGCTGAATGCTTTCACCGACTCAGACTATGGAGGTTGCAAGCTAGATAGGAAAAGTACATCTGGTAGCTGTCAATTCCTAGGAGGTCGACTAGTGAGTTGGTCTTCAAAGAAACAGAGTTGTGTATCCACATCAACAGCAGAAGCTGAATACGTCGCTGCCGCCAGCTGTTGTTCACAAGTCATATGGATGCAAACTCAACTGCGTGATTATGGCTTCAGAGTTTCACAAATTCCCATATTTTGTGACTCAACCAGTGCAATAGCCATTTCTCACAATCCCGTTCACCATTCCATGACAAAGCACATCGATATTCGATATCACTTCATTAAAGACAACATTCAAAAGGGTCATATCGAATTACACTTCATAAACACCGAAGATCAAATTGCCGATGTCTTCACTAAGGCTCTCGATGAAACAAAATTTCAATACTTCCTAGGCCGTCTAGGAATGTTAAATCCAGATATCATCCATCCTTAAACTTTTACCTTTTGTTTGTACAAACATGTGTTTACTTTATTTCAAAAATAAAAACAAAAAAAAATTACAAAACTTCAAAAGACAAAAAGATTTTAGATTTTTATAATTTTCATATCTTTCCTTAAAAAACCAAAATTTCCAAAAACATTCAAATAACCAAAATTTCCAAAAACATTCAAATAACCAAAATTACCAAAAACATTCAGAAAAACAAATTTTCAAAAAAACAATAAAAGACTTGTCATAATAAGCTTTTATAGAACCTTGTGATTAATCGTCTTTTGACTTAATTTTCAGATGCTTATGCTCGATGAAGATTTTAAGTCATATTGATTCTCAATTGGAGTGAAGGTTCAAATCTCCTACTTTTCATAATGTATATAACTTTATTTCCTTCGATTTTATTTCATTATTGACGATTTTAAACAATCAAGGGACATAAGGTTAGGAGGTTCAGATGAAAACAAAAACCCATGTGAGAATTTGTGCCTCGTCGATCTAAATCACTGTGGAATTCATTTCTTGTGAGCTTAGGTGTGTCTCTATTGCTTTTAAGGTATACCCGATTATATCTTGTCACAGTCTCATTTTTGCTTAGATATCAAAATGACCAGGGACGATACTTTCATTTCTTACATACTAGACAAAGTGTCTTTTATGCCACCTATCCCTACCTAGATAAAAGCCAACCAAAAATGAAGACGACATCAAAATGGAAAGACTCTAAACGAAGACATATCTTTACAAGAAAACCAAAGGAGAAACAAATATCTATCAACATCCAATCCTCAAAGACGAATCAACAAGAAAGTCAAATCACTCACCTAAGAAATACCAAGTTAAACAAACTTTCAATCAAATGGTTATTTCAAAACAAACATAATCAAATCCCGCAATTTGTTTTTAACCATTTTTCAGAAAAGCAAACATCTCAATCACTCAAGACAGATACTCTTACAAAAACAAAAACACAAAATTCTCAATTGTAGCAAATTCTTAATGTTAAAACAAAATATCTTTTTACAATAAATCGATATTGATCAACAAACATGATATCATCAAAGAAGAAGCTGCAACAATAATGGATTTCCCGGGATACTGTAGCCTTCATCACTGAAGATTTATAAGTTGCAAACTGCACTATGAAAATTGCTAAACCGCTCTACATGTATTTCCCGACGGAGAGAGAGTGAACGTTAATGGCATGAATGAAGAAACCCGCTGAGTAATGCCGAAACCAGTCTTATGTGATTGATTATCTAATAATGAGACTAAGTGACTTTACAGGAAAAGCATAGATGAACACCTCCAATATGAGTGTGAGTCGTCAGAGAGAGATATCACTCATTTTTAGTGATCATTAACTTGTTCTGCTGCCAGAACAACCAAACACCTAAGTGAAATGTGAGCTATATCTATGAGCGTTCATCTGAATCGACCTGTTAGACCACTTGTCGTCATAAATAATGCTATAAAATCTTATGAAATTTCTTTAAATACATATATGACTACCCTTTGATATCCAAACCCGAGACTTTGATTCAGAAACAAACAGTCTTCAAAATCTTTTTCAAAACATAAGATATGTAAAACCAAGTCGCAAACTTTCAAAATGATTACAATGGTTTTATAAATATCTTATCATTAACAAAACTTTTATCTCAAATCTTCAATGTTAAAATTGTTAATGTGATTATATCTGTCCTTATTTCATCAATGATCACATAGGGGGAAATTGTTGAAAAATGTTTTTGTATGTGACCATCATTGAAATAAGACGAAATGTTTTTTATTATCTAACAAATATTATCAGTTCATTTCAGGTTGCGTGGATTCGAGATTAAAAATGAGAAAATAAAAGAAAATGATTTTTAAAACCAAAACAAAGAAAAATACAAAAGAAAATTAAATTAAATCTATTTAAAATGAATTTTTGGAAATATATTTTCTAAATAATTTATTTTATTAGACTTAATTAATTTTATAAATTAAAAATGATTTTTCCTAATTTATTTGAATTTATTTTGATTTTTAAAACATTTTAAATCAATTTAAATTAAATAAAATAAGAAAAAAAACCGGAGCCCAAAACCGGAGCCCAAGCCGGAGCCCAACAAGCCGCAGCCCAGTCCGCCAGCCTTCCCGGATCCACCTGCTCCGCACCCGACGACCCGCCTGGATCCACTTCGTCTCACGGAAGATCCGCGCCTCGACCCGGACATGCGACCCAGCTCCGCCCCGCCTCCAACTCGTTTCCCTCAAAAGCTCCCAACCCGAACCGCACCCGAACCGAACCATTTCTTCTCACAAAAAACCCGCGTGTAAACCCGGAAACGCGACCCACGAACCGACCCGACGACCCGCGTGTTTCTGAGATGAAATACTTACATTTTCAGTCCCTAAACTTCCGAAAACCTATTAAAACTCACCCAAAACCTCTAAAATCCATATATAAACCATTTTACACCATTTTTTACAACACAACACATAATTATAAACCAAAACTCTCTCAAAAACCTCTCCAACTTCCACCATCTTATTTCCAACTTCCAAACACTCTCCAAAACACCAAGAACACACACCAAAAACACCAAGAACACCAAGAAAAACACCAAGAACACCAAGAAAAACACCAAAAACACCAAGATCTACACCAAGAACACCAAGATCATCAAACAAGAAAACCAAGATCACCAAGATCATCAAACAAGAACAAATAGAGACACAGTCTATTAGAAATCCAGTCCAACCCTAAGCCAGTTCAGTCAATTTATTTGACGAACCTACTTGATAGACCAGTCGTTCCACAGTCCTGTTGTAAACCAGTTCAGTCAATCTATTGACGAACCTACTTGATATATATATATATTTATATAATTATAGTCATTTACATTATTTATCGTTTTATGTCTTTTAATTATAGTCATTTATATTATTTATCGCTTTAAGTCATTTAATTACTGCAATTTATATTATTTATATATCTTTCACACAGTAAACGGTGTAAACCTTTATTTGTGGCGATCAGATTATATATTTTTATTCTGCAACTTTTATTATTTATTCCGCATATTATCATTTTAATTTATATATCTGTCACACATTAAACGGTGCGAACCTTTATTTGTGGTGATCAGTTATTATATTTTCAACAGAAGTGAAGAACATGTTTGGGGATAACACCGCTTCGGGGGGCAAGAGACAAGTAGCTCGTATGATAGCATGCATCATGGGCCTCCTAGTAATAACATATCCCAAGACATGATAACACCAAGGAAGAGATGTAACTTCAAAGACTTTAACTCTTGCAAGCCACTAACTTACACTGGGACGTTGGACCCGGTTGTACTTCATAATTTGGTGATTGAGATTGAAATGGCTTTATATGCTTGTCAATGTGGTGATGACCAACATGTGAACTTTGCAATCACTACTCTCAAGGAAACGGCTCTTGAGTGGTGGTTGGAGACTAAGGAAATGATGGAAATATCCATGTTAGAGAGCCTAACATGTGATATGTTCTTGGAAAAAATAAACGAAAGGTTTTGTACCAAAGAAGAAATTTGTGACCTTGAAAGGAAATTCCTTGACTTGAAGAAAGATAAAATGACCATCACGGAGTACAATGCCAAATTCCGAAAACTTTTGAGCTTTGCTAGGAGATTGGCTCCGGATGAGGCCACTAAAGCGGATCAATATGTAAGAGGTTTGCCTTGGAACTACCGACTCAACTTTGAGGCTACTACTCTTGAAGTTGCCATGCAGAAATCGAGGAAGATTGAGAAAACATTGGAAGAATGAGACAAGGAAAGACCCCATTTCATAAACAAGAGGAAGGAAGGCCACGATTCGCATAGAAACGGTGCTAACGATCAAAAGAAACCAAAGTTTGAAGAAAATGGTAAAAGGGGTGAGGGGCAATTCAAGGAAAAAAGGCGAGTTGGTGTGTTTCAAATAAGGTGACAAGGGTCATATGGCGAATGCATGTAGCAAAGGGATAAAGTGTTTCAATTGTGAAGGTTTTGGCCATAAGGCTAATGAGTGTACTACTAAGAATAAAGAGACTAGTGGTGGTGGGAGGAGTGAAGCACCCCGGACTAGAGGAAGGACTTTCCAAATGATTGAAGTGGAAGTTAGAGAAAATGAGGATGTTGTGTCAGGTATATTTCTTGTGAACTCTTTACCGCTTCTATGTTATTTAATTCGAGGGTTATTCATAATCATGTGTCACCTAAATTTCAAAGAGATTAAGTTTACATTTACGCAAGTTAGAGTATAAAGTGGTAATTGATATAGCGGGTGGTTCAAGTAAGATTGTTGGGAAGGAACTACCGCAAGTGGAAGTAGAATGTAGTGGGACTGAGTTTTGGGCTAATATTATTCCATTGGAGATTGGAGAATTTGATGTGGTTCTGGGAAGAGGTTGGCTACCAAAGTATGATGCTGATATTGCATGCAAGAGGTGTTGGGAACTAAGTTATGTTAAGCACAGAGTATCAGCCTCAAACCGATGGACAAATTGTGAGAACAATTCAAACTCTTGAAGATGATTGACTTGGTGCTGGTCAAGTGGAAGCATTCTTTGGGGGCAAATCTCATATGGGAAACGGAAGAGGAAATGCGGAGGAGATATCAGCACTTATTTGAGGAAGTCGAGATTCCGAGGATGGAATCTTCTTAAGGGGAAGGTAATTGTAACATCCTTAATTTGGGGCAAAAATTTTAATAATTAAAATAAAATAAAACTAAAATAACCATAATAATTAAAATCAATAAGTAAAATGAGAAATTATAAATTAGAAGAGATATGTGTGTTAGAGTTTTTGATTAAGGGTGCAATGGGAATTAACCATAAAGAACTTCTAGAAGGGGGCTTTATGCAATATTAAAACATAAGTACTGGTGGGGAAGGACTACTTAACAAATAGGAAAGAGTTAGTTATGCTGGAAGGACCAAGTTGCAAATATGGAAAACTTAGGGCTTTAGTTGCGGAAAAACCCCACACACTCTCTTCATTTCACAATTTTGAAGGAAGAGTGAGGGCTAAAGGCGATTTCAAGGTGGATTTAAAAGCAGAAGCTCTTTTCCAGCAAGATCTAAGTGATTTGCATCAACTCCTTGAAGATCTAAGGTAAGAAATCTAGTGTTCATGTTAGAAACCCACTTTTGGGATGATTTGAGTATGAAATTCGAGTTCATGTGTGGGGGAGATGAAATCTATGATCCCAATAGTTTTTGTAATGAATTTTAGTAGTTATTGTTCAATAATTTGATTATCATATGCTTGGAGAACCATTGAGGATGCTTGTTGATTCATATGAACCCTAACTTTTGGGGAAAACTCAGCTATGGATAAATCCTTGATGATTGGATCAACTCTTATCCTTCAATGTGTTTCTATGAAGAGCTTGAGTGATTCCTAATGATCCCAAGTCATTGGAAGAAGGAATTCCCCTAGTTGTTGGTCAATTGATAGAATGGAATTCGGCATTCCATGGTTGAAGCTTATGGAGTAAAGTTGTGATCATGGCACGGAAGTAATTCATTTGAGATATTTTTGGATGGTTTAATTGGGTCTCATGATGCATAATTTGGGTTGGAATAATGTCCTTTTGATGTCTATGAGTTTAGAGAAGTGTTAGAACTTGAATTGGGACAAAAAGGGGTGAAAATGACCAAAAACGGAGCTGCAGCAGGTCGTAACACGACCCATGATGTCAAAAGGGATTTACATGACCCGTGTTTCCAAAACACGACCCGTGTAAGTTTCTGTCCAGATTTGGCACTTTTTGAGTTTGAGCTTTATGGTTTGGGCTTTGGGTACTAAGGCTTAAGCCCACTTCTAGACAATGTTTAACTAAGCTTTTACCCCTAATTAGTGAAGTTAAACTAGTCATAGAGTCATGAGTAATGTTGAGCATTATTTCTTGTAGGAAAGGAGTAACTGGAGTGAAGCAAGGAAGTAGCATCTTTCGTAGAGTTTTAAGGAAGGTGAGTTTATCGAGAGTACACATCCTTCCCACTACCTTTTTGTGTGTGTTATCAATTACTTTTCATGCATGTTATTATGTGTAATGTGTTATATAATTACTACTTGTGCATTGCATGAAAATGTGTTTCTAAATATGTTTTCAAATAAAGATTATGATGATGTTTTGAAAGATGTTTTGAGCATCCTATTTGTGCATTGCATTGCATATAGGATGGGATTGACTGAGTGAACCTTATGATGACGTTAATGATGTTTAATGATGTTTGGCTGAGATAGCCACCTTTATGATGTTATACCCATGTAGAGGGCCTTTTGGTCCGGATAGCCACCCTCAATGATGTCTTGGGATTGTTTCCGACAATAGGAAACTGCATGAGGGAGTTGCTAACCCTCATGGGGCTAGTGTGATGTCCACTAGTCCTAGTTTTGCCTATACGGGGACCGAGTGACATGCTTTGTGCGTGTCATTCGTGAACTTAGGTAGGTGCCATTGTGGTGAGTTGGAATTTTATGAGTTAGACGTGGGTTTGGGATAGTTACATCATGCATTGCATTTGCATATCATAACTATCTATTTTTAGTAAATCTTTATGATGTTTTTATACAAATCTTAAGCGTGTGAAGAAACTAGTTTAGAGGTTGTCTTGAGTGTTAAGCTTATCCTTTCACTCCTAATGAGTTAACCTCGGGTAACTCACTATGCATTTTCAATTGCCTAACTGTTTTGATGTGTACCCAGTTTAAGGATAGGAGCTTGAGGGGAGGCGAGGATATTTAGAAGACCACGAAGTGTGTGGCCATTTGGACCATGTTATGTTACTTGAATTATGACATTTCCTCGCTATACGTTTGTTAAGATTTTTAAAGATATTTTGGGACCTATTTTCCTCAAATGATGATTTGACCTTTAACTAATATTTAAAATGTGATAAAAGAACTTCCTTATAATAATACCCTAGCAAGGGGTGTCACAAATTAGTTTTGGGAACCCAGCCTATTTTGAAACGGGTTGACCATTATTATCTACACGTGATACTCGTTACAATACCATATCCTGTTTATCAAATAACGAACATGAAGAATTTGCAGGACTCTTAGGTGATTTGGAACTGAAGCCTTTAGGTACCTATCTATAATTAGACTTGAGTTTTTTATTGTTTAACCAGATGGGAGCTTCAACACTTGTTTTTGAAGCAGAACTACCCTTTGATTTGGTCTTATATTGCAAGTGTGAGCTAGGGGACGATCCTTGAGATAACTTCGACCTTACCGATTTCGGTTTGGTAGAACTATCTCTCGAATCAGTCTTTTTGTCCTTGAAGGTCTGATTCTTGGCCTTGTTAACATTCCCATCACCAATACGTGAACGTGGCCTCGAAGGATTTCTTTTTGAAGATCTCCCTCTTGGCACATTCTTCCAGCCTTGTTCATAGTAAGGAACGTATGAATGATGTAGGAAATTTCTAGCTATTTGAGCAGGAGTTCCACAATTAAAACATGTTTGTCGTTTCAAAGAATTTCCACAAGCACATACACATTTATCAGGTTGTTTCACAAGTTTTCGTGGCTTAAATTTTTCAATGGTAGGATTATTTGAGTTTAAATTCAAAACAACATCACCACAAGTTTTTGAAGAGTCTAAATCAACAGTTTTAGTGTCATGGTTCACACAATTATTTGAAGCAACAGTAAATAAAAGATTAGTTTTTGAAGAATTTTCCACAAAACTAGAATTATTTTTGTCCTCCTCGTGCGCATCTTCCACTACTACTTTATCTGCACATGAGGTAGAAACATTAGTATCGTTCACCTTAATATTCTCAGTTGGGCCAGATTGTTCATTCTTAACTGAAGCAGTTACAGTGGGCTGGCCATATTGTACAGGTTTCTCTATCTCTTTGGTTTCAAGGGCCGGAGTATAGTTATCGTTGAAAGGAGGTGGAACACTATTATATCCTAGACCCTTACCTTGTTTAGTTTGCCACTTTAGTTGTTGTTCAATCATTGATTCAACTTTCGCACTTGACACATTGAATTTTTTGAAGTTAAAATCAGCATCTTTAAATTTAGCTTTTAATGCGTCAACTTCGGCAGTCAAATTGGCAATTCTCTCTTTAGCAAACCGATAGTGAGCTTTTTATACTGTATTCATCTTTAATTATATTTAAATCTTTGGTTTGAGCTTCTAATTTTTCTTTAAGAGGTTTTTGACCTTTTCTAAGGGTATAGCCTTCATGCTTAAGGTCCTCTACTTCCCTAAGTAATAAATCATGTTGCTTACAATATCGTTTCATTTTATCTATACAAGCTTGAGAACATGAAATTTCACTGACCTGTTTGGTGCTAGAAGTGGTGGAGACCATGAAGGCGAACTGCAGATCCATCATCCTTTCCTCAGCCATGTTTGTTTCCTTACCATCTTCGATCTGTGCCAAGTTTGCTCTTCCATCATCGATCAGATTTAGTGCCTGCATCTGATCTTAACAAGAGAATTGTTGGGCCACCATAACTCTCTCATCGTTTTGAGGAGCTTCTCTGTTGTTTCCAGTTAGAACCAAGGTCCTCTCAGCATTGTTTTCCACCATTGGCTTGGTACACTCATGAGCAAAGTGACCTGGCTCGTGACAGTTGTAACACCTCAGCTTGCTCTTGTTGAAACCCACCTTCTTATCTACGTTCACCCCCCAGTTGTTTTTCCCAGTTCGTTGAGTGAACTTCTTTACCTTGAACACCGCCATTGCAATTAGCCATGAGATTTCCATTTCTTCAACATCCTCTGGATGAATTTGATCGAGTTCTCCAATCATAACTGGAGGAACTAATTCACCAGCAACGAAAGCACTATAACAATTCATGAAACCAGCCATTAGAGCCATGTTCTCCTCAGCTCCCTTGGCAGCATCTGGAGTCTGCGAGGTTGATTTTATGATAGAGCTCAAGCCAGAAGAACTTGGAGATGCCATCGGTAAACCGGATGATGATGGAGCATGATGTGTTGGTAGAGCAGAAAACGCACTGTTTGTGGATGCTCCTATGTTGGCAGTTGAGTATGAATTGACATGGTTGATTTCTCGCTGCTTGTCATCCATGTCTCAGGCCTTGATGATTGCCATCACTTCAGCAACAGAAAGCCTGCTCAGGTCCTTTCTTGATCACTGATACATTCATGACCCGTTTCCTAAGAAGAGATTCAGCAGCTTCTTGATTATCTCAGAACGAGATAAAACGATTCCAGTAGTACTCATTTCAGTGGTGAGTGTAATAAATCGCTGCAGTTGAACTTCAAGAGTCTCCCCGAGGACATGGTTGAACATGTTAAATTTTTTGACGAAGTAAATCCTGCCTGCTCTTCTTCATGTCTTCATTTCCTTCATAGACTTCAATTAAGGCTCCCTACAGAGCCTTTGCAGATTTATATTCCCTGAAGCCTTGAGCAATGTCAGGAGACAAAGTCATAGTAAGAGTAGCAAGTGTTTTCTCATCTTCCTCTACATTGTCAAAATCTTCATCAGTGTATTCTTCTATTGGCTTGTCGACCACAGTCTTTGCTTCATCATCTAAGGTGGTTGTAATTTTGACTGGACCTCTTAAAACACTTCTCCACACCTTGATATCCTCCATTTTCACATATTTTTCAAATCAAAACTTCCACTCAGGAAACCCAACAGCAAATAACAAACAAGGAATTCGAGTGGTTGTCCCCATGATGGAATCCAAATCATGATGCAGTTTTGTAAATGAGCTGTTGTAGGAGTCCATTATTGACCAACAAAAAAACTTATGTGAAAATACAGTTGACCGAAAACCTTTAAAAGTCAATTCCCTTTGACTGAAAACTCTGAAAATCAACACCCTTTGACCGAAAACTCTGAAAATCAACACCCTCTTACTGAAATCAACAAAGTTAACCGAAAACGATGATTCTGATGAGATTTTCTTATCCAACTAGATCCCAAAATCTCGGTAATTTAACAGAAACGATTTTAATCAAGATAATCTCCAAATTTAGCGAAGAACACGATGAGCAGCAACACTAATTTTTCGCCAAAAGAAACCCAAAAACTTCAAAAATCAATTAATTTTTTCGAGATCAATTGATACCACAACGTCCGTATATCGATTTTAAGGTTCTGATACCAATTGTATGTCCCAAAGCTGCGAATCTAACACGGTAACAATCTAATTACAAGATTAAGGCAGAATCCTAATCAAGTAACGAATACGAAACAATTAATAATAAGAATCAAGAACACGTTTAATCTTCAATGCACTCAATTGATTAACAAATTGACTAGTACATAAGACTCATAAATTGATTTCTCTCTGTCTATTATGCTCTATTTTCTCACGGCTGACATATACACTATATATACTCGACCCAATGTAAGAGCCCATCTAAACTAGAGTCCACCGAAATTCCAGGCCCACCGAAATAAGCCCACCGAAATCATCAAGTGATTTCGGTCCAAGCTCACCGAAATCTCCTTGATCTCGGTTCAAACCGAGAAAGCTTAAAATCTTCTAAATACAAAGCATAAACCATTAAAATATGTCCCAACAAATATATCATCGTTGGTATAGTTTTTTGTAACGCCGGAAGTACCAACGGAAACGGAAGCGAAAGATGAAGTCATCTTGAAAATGCTAGAAAATAGATCGAGAATACGAAAAACGTCGAGATTGGTAAGCGTTTTTTGAGGGATGTTGAAACCAAATGAACCAATACATATATGTACTAACCAAAGAGGGGTAAAATGGGAATATTGGGCTTTAAAACGGCTACAAACGGCTAGAAACCGAGCACAAAAAAACAAAATTTAAAAAAATCCCGTTTTTTAACGGTCATGTGAAAAAACCGGTTTTTTTCGGTTAAAAAAAACTGGGGTCAAAAGACCGGTCCAACAGCTGAAAGAAAACCCCGGTTAAAAACCGGCGGTTAGGTTAAACCGAGTCCGTTTATGCGAAAACCGGTTATAGAAAAAACCAGTTCAGTTTTTTTGGCTTACATATGTGCACCTATATACATTTAAGTCCATGAAACACAAATTAATAACTTCATTTCTATATCAGCCCAATATGATACATAAATCCATCTGTTCAGTTCATCCCAATATCAACTCAATTTCTGTATTAATCCACTTAACAAATTAAGCTCATATGATTATATCATAGTCAGCCCATCACATTAGCCCAATACATGATTAACCTAGAATTCAGATTCAGTTCACTACACAAATGGATCCAAATATGGTGAGTTGACTTCAACATATATTGATGTCTGAATAGCGACTCCATTAATGGTTAGCGACTCGATACCCTTTATCAATAAGCGATAATCTATTGCAAACATTAGCAAACCGACAATCTATTGTTTAGCACTTTTGACTTCTGAATTGGCGATATCAAGAGATTGAAAGTCTAGTTCCCATTCAATTAGTGAACAATAAGCAAAGTCAGATAAAGCTTTCCAAGTCAATTTTTAAGATTTTACGATATATGTGTTTACCAGATGAGCTTACTTGCATCTTCATCAACGAATCAATATCAATTAGTAGCGAGACCAACCCAATGACCAAGCATCAGTAGCAGTAGTGTATTGACTCCAATTATTATTCCAAGAACTTCCAACTTCAAGATGAAATTAGTGATTCCAGATAGGGGTGAGCATAGTGTGGTTCGGTCGGTTTTTGGTAATACCCGCAAACTGCAAATGTGGTTTTTCGTACCAAATAGTTGAACGGTACGGTTTTTAATGGCGGTGTGGTTTTGGGGTTTTTTTTGCAGTTCGGTTCCATGAGGTTGTGGTGCGGTTATTAACTGTGTGTCATTGGTGCAGTTTTTTGTGTTGTTTTTAACACAATTAAAATTTTCAGATTCCACATAACATTTTTAGATATTTGAACATTTTTTTTGTAGTTTTAAGAGAAACGGTAAAGACTATCAAACTATTAAAATAAGTACTTAATAAATATCATCTTAAAAATATCAAGTTACAATAACCTACTAAAAAGAGTTTAATACATTTCTAAACACCAACAAACATAAGGCTGTCAAAAATGTACCACGGACAACCAACCAATATTTTACCAGCCGAACTAATCAATTTGTTACCAAGATGTTTAGTAGCCAATCTGTTTGGCCGGTAGTACCGTACCAATTGAGTGATCTTGGCACTGTAATGGTACTATATTTCGAACACCATAATTATACAGTACCAACCAATTCATATATATATATATATATATATATATATATATATATATATATATATATATATATATATATATATATATATATATATACATACATACATACATACATACATACATACATACATACATACATACATACATACATACATACATACATACATACATACATACATACATACATATGCATACATATATATATATATATATATATATATATATATATATATATATATATATATATATATATATATATATATATATATATATATATATAGACTTAGGATCTTTTGAGAACCAACTTCACCCCGAGAACCCGAGAACTCCCAAACCGATATTTTTTTCAAAAAACCGACCACATAGGCCTCTAAAACGCTCAAATAGGTGCCGGGGCGCTGAAAAAAATTTCCGAAAAAAACAACTTTTTTTTTTTTTTTTTTGAAAAAAATTTGCACATGTGCAAAAAAAAAACTTTGCACATGTGCAAAGTTTTTTATACGTACATTTTTTTTCAAGTTTTTTTTATGGATGTCTTTCTAACATATATTTAAGGCGTTCTGTAAAAAAATTTCAAAAAAAGTGTACGTATGAAAAAGTTTGCACATGTGCAAACTTTTTCTTTTGTACATGTGCAAAGTTTTTCAAAAAAAAAAGTCGTTTTTTTCGGAAATTTTTTTTTCGAAAATGCTTAAAAGTGTGCGTTTTAGAGGCCCATGGGGTCGGTTTTTTGAAAAAAAAATCGGTTTGGGTGTTCTCGGGTTCTCGGGGGACTTGTGGTTCTCAAAAGATCCTAACTCTATATATATATATATATATATATATATATATATATATATATATATATATATATATATATATATACACACATACTAATAAACAAAGCAGTTTAGTGCCACGTGAGATTCTTTTAAAGCCTTTATGTCCCACATGACACTCTAAATTTAATTCAATCTAAATTCAAAATAAATCTCAATAAATCATGTTTGTGATTTTCGAATATCACAATCTAAATTCAAAAAACTCTAAAAAATAGGTATCTTATTCTTTGTAAATTAAATAGATCTATAAGTTACGAATCGATGACCAATGATAATAATTTAATTAAAAAATAGGTAGTCTATCGTTTCTAAGTTTAAATAGATCTAATCATCACCCTGATTGCCTAGTGGATAAGGCTTAGGACTATTTCTCTTCCCCCATAAAGAGGTTTCAAGTTCTAATCTCACTTCATCCCTTTCCCCATAGGGAGTGTTAGGTTTCAATCAGGGGATGGCCACTGGCCACCTCTCTACCCTCATAGGTGATTGACCCGGACCACCCTGCTGCCAGGTGTGCGTGGGCCCCGAGGTTGTTTCATCAGGGTCATCCAAAGGATGGGTCGGGTGGGGTCCTCGGTTATCAAAAAAAAAAAAGTTTAAATAGATCTATAAGTTACGAATCGATGACCAAAGATAATAATTTAATTAAAAAATAAATGAGCTTATTATTATTTTTAAGTTTGTTTTTTAGAAATAACACCATTTAAAATTAATGTACATTGAATTTTAAAAACGATAAGATATCTATATATTACCAAGTCAAGTAAATGGGGTTTTAATTTTTTATCATCGTATTCGTAGTTTTTTAATATATAATTATAAATTAAACATAATCTTAAAATAAAACGGTTGCGTCATATTTTTTACGGGATAAAAATTGAAGTAAATCCAAAACAATTTCATTCGAATTCATTCTATAGTTTAACTAATAAATATCTCTAACTTGGAATAAAATATTTATGTGTTGAATTGAAACCCATATTTTATTAATTATATTATAAAGTAAGATATATTCATAACAATTTGTTAAAACAGTATTTTTCAAAGTAAAATATTAATATTAATTTAAGTGTTTTAAAATAACTATTAAACCAAATTATGCCTCCAAATAAAAAATTGTGGAATGAATGGTTTTACCGAAAACGACAAATATTTTATAATGTCATGCCAACTCAATTTAAACTGTATTTTTATTTTCAATCCAAAACAAAATTGTATTTTTATTTTTAACCAAAAACACAATGTACTTTTAACCAATATCAACAATATTTCCTATTTTGAACTAAAAATAACAACGTACTTTTATTTTTAACCTAAAACGAAAAGGATTTTTTAACACAAAACGTTTGCTAAAAAATTAATTATAGAAAAAAAAATATTTGTCAGCCACGGCATCGTGCGGGTACGCAACTATTATATATATATATATATATATATATATATATATATATATATATATATATATATATATATATAGATATATATATATATATATATATATATATATATATATATATATATATATATATATATATATATATATATATATATATATATATATATATATATATATATATATATATATACATCAATTTTGAAATATGTTCGGTAATAGAGATAAATTGATAAAGCATCCGATTACTATTCCAAGTTACTAATTACTCATTTCGTCTCCATGCTAAATAAAAAACTAAAAACTTAATTATTTAATTAAATTTTTGGAAACGGCAAATAGATTAAAAAGAGCCAAAGCAAGACAAAGGCCTAGCAAGACACTAGACCAAAGCAGCTGGCGAAAGAACACTTACAACAAAGAAAAAGGCAAGCAGTACCAATCAAAACTCGTAATGCTAGCTCCCTTGGATCTATGAGACAACCAACTATAAGACATCGACACCACCTCATCAACAATCGACGAGGGGGAGGAAACCAAACTACTAAAGATCCTAGCATTTCTAGCTCGCCAAATACACCAAAACATACAATATAGGATGATAATGAGCCTCTTGCGTTTTTTCGGACAATTACCCCAACTAGCACCAAAGTTCAAAGCTAAATGACCTTCAAGCACGAGGGGGCGAAATCTTACACCAATAAAAAATACGGATCCTGATATCCCGAGCAAAAGAACAAGTAACTAGGGCATGGTCAACAGAATCGACCTCCTTCGAGGAGACCTTACAAACAGCAGAAGGCAAACACGCACCGCAAGAGACAAGAGAAGCAGCAACAGGAATTCTACCAAGGCTCGCCCACCAAATAAACAAAGAACTTTGAAAGGAACACTTTTGAGCCAACAGGCAATGGGATCGCTGACACAGGCTAATTTAGAATCAATGAGTCTTCTCAAGGAGGCAACCATATAAATACCATCAGGAGATAAAGAAAAATCCACCCTATCTACAGAAGGCGAGAGATAGACATTCCCCGACAAACGAGTCAAGTTGCAAAGCTCACTTAACTCAGAATCCGAGTAAGGCCTTCTTCTCCAATCCTGACGTTAGAAATCTTGTCCTCGACTGCACAATTCTTAACTTTCTCGAGCAAAAAAAGGGAAGGAAAACGAGATTGCAAAGTCTTTTCTCCTAACCACAAATCCTTCCAGAATAGGATACGATTGCCACACCCCAATTTAACCTGTAAAATACTTTTCGGGACCAAACCTTCCTCTGTATTCTTCTTTAGAAGGCCAACCAGATCCGCCCAAACACCGCATAAGGATTTTTTTAGCAAGGTAATGTTTGGGTCTACCACCAAGATTATGGATTCTCTTTATAACCCGAGCCCAAACCGCATCTTCTTCATTAAAAAATCTCCAAACCCATTTGAGTAAAAGACCAGAATTTTGAGCACCAATGGAGCCGATACCTAAACCTCCTTGAAACTTGCTGGCAATTACCCAATCCCAAGACACCCAATGTATTTTTTTTGTTTGCATCCGACCCTCCCCAAAGAAACTTGCGCCTGAGCCTCTCAAGATCCTTAATGATACCAACAGGAGCACGAAAGAGCGATAGATAATAAGAAGGCAAACAGCCTAAAACGGCTTTCACAAGCGTGGTACGACCGCCAAAAGAAAGAACTTTACTTTTCCAATTAGAGAGCTTTGTTTGGAACTTATCACCAATTGGCTTCCAATGCTTTTTATTTTTCATGTTTGCCCCCACCGGCACCCCCAAGTAGACAAAAGGCAGAGAATCTGCTACGCAACCAAGAATACGAGCCCAATCTTTTACTTCGTCAATAGTCGCACCGACCCCAAAAACCCGTGATTTTTGAAAATTCACTTTCAAGCCAGAAACAGTCTCGAAACACCTGAGAATGCGGGCTAGATTCACAACACTTACTCGATCCCACTCCCTCAGAAAAATAGCATCGTCAGCACAAAAAAGGTGTGACAAAGTAGGACCGTTATTGGGAAGTTTAACCCGTTAAATATTCTTTTCTCCACATCTCCTTTGACCGCGACATTTAGGCCTTCCATTGCTAAAATAAAAAAAGGGGAAAGCGGGTCACCTTGACGCACTCCCCGCATAAGCTGAAATTCACTGGTCGGATAACCATTAACAAGAACCGAAGCTTTCGCCGAGGAAAGACACCCACGAATCCAAGCACGCCACTTCGTCCCAAACCCCATCTGTTGCATCATCGAGTCGAGGAAACCCCAATTAACGGAGTCAAACGCCTTCTCAAAATCACCCTTAAAGACAAAGATTTTTTTCTTAGTTTTCTTGGCCCAAGAACATATTTCATTCATGATTAGGGGGCCATCCAGAATATTCCTCCCCTCGATGTAAGCAGACTGAACTGAGTCAATTAAATCACCGATGACTCCTTTAAGTCTAGAAGCAAGCGTCTTGGCCACGATCTTATAAAAGCAACCTATAAGATTGATGGGTATATAGTCCGTAAGAGTTATCGGGTCTTTAACCTTAGGGATAAGCGTGATAAAAGAAGAATTGCATCCCGGAGCAAACGAACCACACACTTCAAAACTGTTTAACTGCTGCCCAAATATCATTTTTAAAAATATCCCAGTGTGTTTTTAGAAGTTTAAACGTGAACCCATCAGGCCCGGGAGCCTTATTATTCCCACACGCCTAAATAGCATCTTTTATCTCAGCAATGTTGAACGGGGCTTCCAAGGATCTCGACTAGACATCCGACAAACACGAGAATACAGGCTTATCAGCTTCGGTCTATGAGGCCATAAATAAAAAAATTTACGAAAGAATTCAAGAGCTTCATTTTTTATTTCTTGAGGATCCGTGCACCACCTTCCATTTATAGAAAGACCCGAAATAGATTTTTTTTTGAAATTGTTTTTAAGAACGCCATGAAAAAACTTCGTGTTTTCGTCACCATCAACAAGCCATTTAATCTTCGCCTTTTGTTTAAGATCTAAAAGACGAAGATGTTCAAGATCACATAATCGAATCAAACCTTTCCTCCTATCTAAAATTTCTTCATTAGACGCCAAACCACATTCCGCACGAGACTCAATCTCATTAACTTTGACCTTCAATTGATCTATCTCTTTAGCTTGAACCGCTTGTTTGCTCAATCGCCATTTTTTATATCGTTCTTCAAAAAACGAAATTTAGCCGCAAGGAATTGATCAGGATGCCCAAAACCTCGGAATGAAGACCACGAGCTCATCAGGAAAGACACAAAATCATATTCCAACATCCACGAGTTAAAAAATCTGAACGGCCTGGGCCCAAAGTCCACATGAGAAGTAGCCAAAATAATGGGAGAGTGATCGGAAAGGAACTTGTGCAGAACCGTAACAGTAGAGTTTGGTTGAATCGAAATAAAATTCTGACAGACAAGGAATCTATCGATCTTACTAAATTTCAACCCGTCGTTGCTCATATACGTGAATCTCATGCCACCAAGCCTAAATTCTTTGAGATCAGCCTCCCCAATAAAAGAATTAAAATCAAAAGCAGTGTATTTACAAAAATTTGAATTAAGTCTTTCGTCTTCTCTCCGAACCGCGTTAAAATCTCCAAAAAAGATCCAATTACCATCGTAACTCCTCTTTAGGTTGAGTAAATTCGCCCACAGAATCTTCTTGTCAGCCACAGACTGAGGCACGTACACGTTTACTAGAGTAGTGACACCCGGAAAATCCATCCAATTACCCGACACAGCAATGAAATTTCTAGATTTGACAATGTTTGCCACAGAAAAAATATCAGGGTTCCACATGCAAAGCAAACCCCCAGACCTCCCAACAGAATCGACAAACTCAAATATGAAGTTATTGTTCCCCCAACAACCCACAAGAAGAGCAATTTGGGGAATTACCACTCCGACCAGTTCTCCTCCTTTTCAGTCACTGTCTATTGGAAGCATTAGAATCACGATCCCCACTTTTTTCTTTACCGAATTGAAAGCAACTACCCAACTCATTTTTTTCCATAGGCCCAACATGAGACCCCGACCCAGTATCACCACCTAGCTTTGAGCCGTCCACAGTACCCGGATTACCACCAACCGACTCCTCGACTACCATTCTACACGTGCCAATTGAGGTGGCAGACTCAGCACCGGGAACATCAGTCTCACCATTCAAAAAGTGCATGTTCTCATGAGTACCACCCGGAGAAGCGACCACACCAACTGGAGAAACAGATACCTCCGGAACGACCTCGTTAACACTACGAGATTTGGAACCCGTCAAATTATCCTCATGGATTTCTCCTTCTTCCAATCCATCTCCACCCAACCCGTTGACCCAAGTGTCAGAGACTTTATCGCTATCATAATCATCTTCCTCCCCATCGTCTTCTTCCATGTCATTTGACTCGAGATAGTCATTATCAATCACATAATTAAAAGGGTTCCACCCATAATCAACCTCTACAACACCGATTTTGAATGATTTTCCCGAAACTGTGATTTGCATTTCCTCATTGAACTTGGTTCTGCTTGCCGTTAATACACAAGCTTTCATAGAAGATAAGTTTATATCATGAGGATCAAAATCAACCATTTCAATGAATTTCCCAAATTGGAAGCAATCAACTTCATATTAGTTTCATCCCTAACATGGATCGGAATACCAACACATTGAATCCAGGCCAATCTTTCAAAACGAAGCATATCTATTTCACCAGGTTTAATCCACAGAAAGTTCTTGTCCCAGGAAGATCTATTGTTTAGGAAACCAAGTGCCTCATCCGGGGAGTCAAAAACCATAAAAACCGCCAAACCATGAATGTAATGTAATTTAACATTCGATAAACTTACCGCAGTAAGAAAAGTCGGAAGATTTCTTAAATTGTCGATACTCAGTAGTTCACCAACTAGATTGCAAGGGCTACAAAACCATTCCTTCATGTGGGAAACTTCATTAAGATGAATAGATTTCAAAGGCATTACCTGGTTGGATCTCTCCCCGATACCACCATCATGACTGTTGCGCCCCTTAATGGCCTCTGCGAAAGTTCTCCCGTCTCTTAACCCACTTTTTTCATTTAAAGGTTTAAGCTTATGAGCAAATTCTTGCCCCCTCCTGGAACTTACGGGTCGCAGGTGATTAACCCTGCAGGTTGTCTATCGAATCTAGCCACGTTTGCAGAAAGAGCACGATTTGTGCACTTGATTGAGTTCAATGAATCTTCAATCTCTTTCGATTTTCCATTGTCCACAAAACGAACGAAAACAAAGTTATCTCCATGAACGTCGTTTTATCTTGCGACATACACTTCGACAACATGACTAACCCTTTTACAAACTTCCTTCAACTCCCTGTTATCCACACCATCCGGAAGACCTGTAACAAAGAAGGTGGTAATCTTGTCGTTCCGACCAACGTTCTGATGATTCCACCGGCGATTTTGAACTTTCGTCCATCCCTCTTCGTCGCAGTTTTCGCCATGACGTTTCATCTCCTCTATTTGTTTTTCTGTAATCCTAGTTATTCAATTATTTAATTAAATAACTAATAAATGCCAAAGGGCTTCTAGCTCAGCGGCATCAGGTGTTGCCCTTCTTACTTGAGGTCGAGGGTTCAAGTCTCGTTCGAGACATAGGTGGTATTAAGTTGTAGTTTAGGAGTAGATTAGATTGCCGTTCTAAAAAAAATATAAAAAAAATAACTAATAAATAAAATATGTAGTAAAATACCATATAAGCCTTTATTCCAAAATGTCTCTCTCAAAATTTCTTTACGCATTAAATCATTCCTATTTTAGAGATGTGCTCTTGAGTGCTTCAATGATTCAGAGAAAAACACAAGTTCAAGTAAGCAGAAAGATATGATAATTTGATGTGAGTAAACCAAAAAACCCTCTTTTTCATCGTAAAAAGACTTGAAGTTTCCATTTTTAAAACAAGAGCATAATGTAATCTTGTTAATTTGAATTATTTCAAGTGTGTTTATTGTAATTTATTTTATTTAGTTACATCATGGTTTATAGGATTATGTTTTTTTTAGCAATAATATTTTTTTTTCAATTTTGGTTTGTTGTAATTTATTGTAATTAGGCAAGTACTAGTAATGTTTTTGTATCTTTTAGAGCATTCCTCATCATTAAATATTGATCAATCGTAAATGTTTTCTTGCAATTTTTTGTAATGTTTATTTGAAGTTTTTATCATCAGTGATGTGAGTGTTTAACGACTCAATTTAATGTTTATGTGTTTTGTTTATATATAGTTTACAAACGGCTATGGCAACACAAGGTGTACAAAAAATTAGTTTGGGTGGTATACAATCTCCTGTATCATCAGTTACTGCATCCTCGGTTATAGGTTCAGAAAAAGAAAAGATCCTGCTAACAAAAGTCCACTTACGAGGTGTGTGTTGGAAGGTTTGGGTGAAGTAGATCTTACTTGGTGTAAATGTAACAGTTGCGATGAAAAGATATTGTGTGATCAACAAAAAACGAGACTAGCTCTATGTGGGCTCATACTAAGAAATGTATTACACACCCGTTGCATGTAAAAGTTGATCCAACACAATCTAAGTTGTGCAAATATAATATCGGCGAAGGAACAAGATACCATAAATACAATAAGAAAATGTGTGATGAGAAGTGTATTAATATGATTATTATGGATGAACTTCCATTCAGGTTTGTGGAGAACGATGGATTTGAATCCTTATGTAAAGAGTTGGAACCTAATTAGACTCCCCTGGACAGGAGACAAGTTGCTAAGGGTGTTTTAGAAAAATAAAATTTGGAGAAAAAGCTTCTGTTAACTAAACTTCACTAAATTGAAGGAAAATGGTACAAGGGTCTATATCGCTACTGACACGTGGACATCTATACAAAATATAAACTACATGGTTGTAGCTGCTCATTTTTTTGGACATTGATTGGAAGCTACACAAAAGAATCATTAGCTTTTGCAATATTACTAGTCATGAAAGTGATGATATTGGGAGGGCAATAGAGCAATGTTTGAGGCAATGGGATATTAAAAAAGTTTTCACTATAACAGTAGATAATGCGAGTGCTAATGATGTGGCTTTTTCGTACAAGAAAAAAGGCTTAATAGTTACAAGACATTAATGTTTGATGGAAATTTTTTGCATTTAAGATCTGCATGTCATTATATAAATTTGATAGTAAATGATGGCTTGAAGGAGTTAGAGGGTGGGGTTGCTGCCATATGGATTTGTGTGAAGTATGTCAGGAGTTCATCACAAAGACTTGAAAAGTTTAGGGAGTTCACGATTTTGGAACAATGTAAGGCAAAAGCTAATGTTCCATTAGATGTCATCACTAGATGGAATAGCACATATCTTATGTTGGAAGCCGCACTTAAGTATGAGACTACTTTTAACAGAATAGCTGAAGAGAATTGTGTTTTCAAGAATTATTTTCAAGAAAAAGATAAAGCTGGAAATGTGAGGGATGGGTCCCCCATATAATCACTTCTAACATATTGTTTGTAGAATATGATTACATTACAAACTGATATTGATAAGGCTATGCTTTCAGAAGATATTGTTCTAAAGAGGATTGCAACTTCTATGAAATCGAAGTTTAATAAGTGTTGGGGAAGTTTCGAGTTCGTTAACAAGATTGTCATGATAGCTAATGTTCTTAATCCAAGATACAAGCTGCAATGGGTGAAGATAGCTTTGAAGAAGGGTAAGGCAAGTCATCTATTAATTGAGTCAATAGAAGATGATTTAAATCGAACATTAATGAGGATGTATGATGAGTACAAAGAAGTTGAGGGCAAGGGGCACGAACAACATTATACTTCTGTTGTAGAAGATTTGGGACTAGATGATGCTGATCTGGATGGGCTTGACGAAATCAGCAAGGAGATAGCACGAGAAAGGATGTCAGAGCAATCACAATGCATAAGGAATGATGTGGATCAATATTTATCTAATCGATATATTAGCCTCTTGCTAAGAATTTTGAAAAAGTGGTGGAAGGGTAATGAATCAACATATCCAATCCTATCAAAGCTAGCCAAGAATATCTTTGTTATACCTTGCTCAATAGTGGCTTCAGAGAATGCATTAAGTTTAGTTCAGGGGTGGTGGATCCATTTAGAGCTTCATTGACACCAAAAACAGTGGAAGCCCTTGTTTGCACAATTGATGGTTATGTGGCTCTTCTATAACCTTCAACTTATATGAAGATCCAACCGAAGATACATTGAAGATTTACTATGAATTAGAAGAACTTGAGAAAGGTAAGTTACATTTGTAACATATCTAGACTAATCATGTATCAGACTAGTATATCACAACCAGAAATTCTCAACATACCCTTTCTTTGACTACTTAGATTAATTTATTACATTTTTTTACTTTCTATGCAGGTAATGTTTATAATCAAGGGGGTGAGACATGCATGAATGCTACAAGCTAGTGAATGAAAAATATGAAGCTACAACCTTTGAAATTTTGTTTTTAGATTATGTTATTTTGTTTGTAGATAATGTTTATATATAGTACTAAACATCGATCACAGCTTTTGCTTATTTTGTTTCCAAGTTCAGAATACTTGTTAATATTCTAACTAGTGGATAACGATCAAGTCCTTACATAAATCGCTTTAAAGTTTCGAACTTTTTGTTTTTATATTTTCTCTTCGATTGCATATTATTTGTATACTGGCACAAACCATTACCAATTTGTGCCAACCGAACTTGTTGGTAGTCAAACAAGTTGGTACCAATTATACTTGGTATGGTTCTGGTAGCTAAATTTTTGTACAAATTATAATTGGTACGGTACACGGTTTGAGGAAAAAATGCCCGGTAACGTACCATGTTCAACCCTAAACAAACATCCAAAGTCCAAACCAATAAGTTAAAGTAATTAGCAATTGACATCTTAAAGATACCAAAGTTCATCATGTTGCAAAGTAAATCAAAATGATAACACCAAAAGTCTTCTAGAAGTCTAATCTTCATTACGCGGAACACCTCAACAACTTGTCATTGAAACTTTCTTCGTGCTTCATAGACTACAAGTAAACAACCAAAATCATTACTTACTCAAAAGTTACATAACCATGAAAACATAAGAAAATAATAATAATAATAATAATAATAATAATAATAATAATAATAACAACAACAATAACAATAACAACAATAACAACCACATGTTACTTGCATAGTAGCAAAACCAATTCAATCCTTTTTTTGTAAGCATCATTGAATTTTTTTTACCTTTTGAGAGTATAGCTACATAAAAACATAATAATATTAGTAATTTAGTTTGAGAATATGTATGTGAAATATAAAGTCCAAAAAATGGAGAAAAGTTTCGCGATTCTTATACCTGCCATATTCTCATTAATTCATCTATGTCTTTACATGACATAGTACCACCAAGCTCAAGATCCACCGATGAAGATAGTATCCAATCTTCGGTACAAATAATAGCTTCCATGGTGTTTGTGTTAACTGCACTCCTATATTTATCGACAACCCTTCCGCTAGTATGACACGCCTAGGTCGTTATGCGGTCAAAAATAGAAAATTTTAACATTACACGCACACTAGTATAGTAGCAGTAAGGGTCGATCTGTGGGAGTTTGGTGGTTGGCGCTCTGTATCGATAAACCGACCTATAGTGTCCTTCTATAGATGGCGGACCAATAACACGTGGGAAACATACAAAAACTCAAACAAAAACCAAACCAAACTCAGATCTGATTGCAGATCAAGAAAACGATAAATAAACGAACAATAACCGAATGATTACTTTATAATCCAAATCCAAACATCAAACCAATATCCAAACAATCAAATCCAGATCTACTACCTACTGAAATTAGAAACTACGAATCTCAATAAACATCGAGTAATCGACGGAAATCCCGATTGCGGAATACCTCGATACCGAGTTGATAAAACGATAAAAAAACTAAATATAAACCAAACCTACTGATTACCACTGAAAAACTGACAAAATTGTGCCTTCGGATCCTTCCTTCGCGTCTCGGGATGCTCTAAAAGTCGAACGGGACTCCGGTATTTATAGTTGTGCGAAAACAAGGTTCCCGCGCCGTGGCATAGCCTTTTCCGCGACGGGCTCCACTTCCCGAGCCCGAAATCTAGGAGTTTGAAATTCAAAAACGGAGAATTTTTTTTTGGACATTAGCGTCGCTAATGTATAAATTAGCGTCGCTAATATGGCTTTTAGAAGATTCGTGACGCGTGTTCGAAATTTGAAGATGCAGATTTCCCTCCGGGAGAACATTAGCGATGCTAATATTAAAGTTAGCGACGCTAATGTATCCTGACTTCTTTTTCTCGTCCGTTTTGCTCCGTAACTTCTCCTGAATTTGCATTAAAACCCCTGCATTTACACTAAAAACATTTCCAAGCACTTTGCACAAAAGTAAGTGATATTAGCCAATTTAAAAGAATAAATTAACTAAAACACGACTAAACAACGTCTAGAATACTTGAAATTACTAGGCGTTGTCAAACACCCCACACTTGTGCCTTGCTTGTCCCCAAGCAAGAGAGTTTTAACTAAGACTTAAACATTTTTGAACACTTTCAGTTTCAAAGTTTATTGTTTTCAAAAGTTAAACTAAAAATGATTTTTATGAAAAATGACCAGAATACCCTTTGGAATTCACGACTTTCTAAAGAACCCTTGATTACAAATTTTATGTTCACAAAAGTGCACATACTCATTCAGATTCTAAAGGCCGCTAAAGAAATG
The DNA here is from genome assembly GCA_023525715.1 of Cichorium intybus. Taxonomy (NCBI): domain Eukaryota; kingdom Viridiplantae; phylum Streptophyta; class Magnoliopsida; order Asterales; family Asteraceae; genus Cichorium; species Cichorium intybus. Next base: position 117,367,392 of record CM042013.1, on the reverse strand, counting down.
TCTATGACTTTCGATGTTGTTCGTGTAACGAGCTTTCAGAAATACTATCCCAGACTAGACGATCTTAGATAGTAAGGTGCATAAATACCCCTTCGGGGTCACCCTTTTCGGACCTACCGGCTCAAACAACAAACGCCACTGATTGACGTTTCCCTCCTAAATTCCAATCCTAAAATATTCCAAATCTAAAATTTTCTAACTCCAAAAAAAACTAAACTTATTTGACTAAATAATAGCATGTTTACAACTAAATAGTATCTCTTGAAAAATACAAATGCTATAACATTCAAAAGCTATTCGTTTCAAAATTACAATCTCTTAAAAATTTTGATAAATTTTGAAAAATTTTGAAAATTACTCGTGTTCTGCAAAAATTTGAAAAATAAACTCTTTCGACCGTTCACACCCCACACTTAAACCCGTACAACGTCCCCATTGTACATAAAAAATATTTCAGAACAAGGAAGAAAGAGTTACCCCTTTAGGAACGGCGAATTGCTTGACTGTCGGAATCAACTGTAACAGGGTCAATTGGTTGCGTTATCTCAATGAAATCCAGAAGTCGGGGCGCAACAGTAAAAATGCCGGCATAACATAAGTGCAGGGGTACGGTGACCCCACACTTGCGTTATGCAACTCCCTCAGTTGGTGCAACAATCACAGTTTGGCAAAGTAATGGTCATCTACTACAAATTATCAACTAATGCAACAGGATGTTAAAGTTTAGATACAGACATAAAAGTTATATACAAAAGACTAAAACTAAAAAAATGAAAAGAAAAAAATACAGAAAATATCACTCCATATCATCGTGATGCGTGCCATCTGCAAAAATCAATCAAGAACAAAATCCAGTGTACATGTGAGAAATAATTTGCAAGATTGGTCTCTGACATCAATAGCAACACTAATCAAAAGATCAACCCCGCTACTGATGAATGCAGCCCCAGTTTTTTCTATTTTTCAAATTGATTGCACCAATATGTTCCTAAACTAGAGACTAACAAAATCAGTAAGTTTAATTTCAGAAAAACAAGCTAAAATTGCCCTAATTTCTCATTTGGGTCAAAAACCCCCAATTATGAACCCTAGATTTCTTGATTTTCGAATCCGACCTGTTTTTATCAAATTGAACACACCAATAGGACCTTATACTAATGACTAACAAAAGCCCTCTGTCAATTTCACGAAAAACAAGCTACAAAGCCACCAAATCGGGTAAAAACCCGAAGAACCGTAAACTGAGCCCTAATTTCTTCAAATCTTGATTTCGAGTTGTTTTTGTCAAATTGAATACATCACTAGGTAGTTAAGGCAGCGATTAAGAAACCCTAAGTGCTAGGTTCAAGAAATACGAGCCAGAAATTTGTGAATCGTGGGTTGAACAGTGCGATACCCGAAACCCCAAAATCGGCTCAAACCACTGATTTTCGACCTGATTTGTGCGTTTTAATCGTAATACCAAGTTGGGATACGTACCTGAGGTGTTGAATTGCGGTTTGGTAGGAAGAATTTCACGACATTTCGAAAAAAAACGTATGTTTTGGTGGTATTCGGCTCGACAGACGCGACAAGGGGAAGGGGGTGTTTGAGATTAGTGTCGATAAGGAGTTTAAGGGCTGACTCGCGTTGACCAAAGGTTGGCGTCGCTATCCTTAAAAGTTAGTGGCGCGAACTTGATTTTTTCCAAGTTTTTCCAATTTTTCACGTTTTTTTTAAAACCGGTTCGACCACCCCACACTTGGACTTTTGAGTGATATTTTGACAAAATAAAAACTAAAAATTAAAAACAAAAATCAAAAAATACTTATCAAAATGCCGGGTTGCCTCCCGAAAGCGCTTCTTTGTTTGGTCTTTTAGCTGGACCGTCTTTTCTGTGGCTACGGTGGATCGTACGCCATTTGACTCTGCTGATTTCCAGTCACCACCGTCCCTTCGTTGATTCCATACTCCAATTTCCCCGGGTCAAATGGCTTGTCGGTTTTGTTGTTGCTGCCCGGTTGCCGTTTTCTGATTAATTCACGTGAATGCTTGGAGTTTGCTTTAAACCTCCAAGCTCGATCTTTTCTTCAGTACCTCTTCAAGCTCATCGGCTTGACATGGAGCACGTCCAATGCCGTTCCCAGTAATTGTTTTGCGCCTCGTTTGTCCGCATAATGCGTGTCGTCTGCAGTTTGCGATTTTGGCCTGCAGTATCAATAAAAATTTTCCAATCGCATGGGATCAGAAGGCATAATATTAGTAGACTCTCGAATATCCTCATCGATGGTATTGATCACATCCAATTTTTCACTCATGAATAGATCATGAGTGACGAGCAAATCAAGTTTCTTGTTTTCAAAAACCACAGCGTCGTCATCATTTTCTTGGTCATCGTCCAACAGGTGGATCGGCACCAAGAGAGAGCGACTAGGTTTATCTGGTGATGATACAGATTGTATCATCACCAGATCTTTATTCTAAAAATGTTCAGAATTTTCAAAAATTGCGGGATCGGGGGTGGTATTATCATTTACGCCCACTCCCACAATAATCGTCTCAACTGAATGGTATGGTAATGGTATAGATTCACTCATTACCAGATCTTGAATTTCTGGGTTTGTACTGTCACTTACAGCCCCCTCCTCAACTTCATTTTCAACCAAATGATCTGGTGATGGTACAACCATCACCAGATCGGCATTATCAATATTCTCAAAAACATCAAAAGTTGTTGAGTTAGAGGTAATATTGTCATCTACCACCTCCTCCTCAGCAACCATTTCGACCATCTCGGTGGTCTCTTGACTTTCCCAAGGTGTATGCCCTTCCATCACATGTTCAGGTGATGCAGGTCCACACACCATATCAATGGTATTAAAATTAATCACATCGGGTTTTGGCGAAGGTGGTGTACATCCCATATTTTTCTCCAACTGATCTACTGAATTTTGCAATCTCACAAAAGTATCGGCCTGATCCTTCTGCGTTTGGTAGGTACTAACCATAATTTCCAAGAATTTAGCTCAAATCGCAGAATTTTCAGGTTGAGTTGGCTCCTCGATCCGCCATCCGTTGTCATCGAATGATCCATTGTTGCAATCATCCTCGTAATGGATGTCGGCAGGATTTTCATATCCCTCACAGGTGTCATTATTGTTGTCCTGATTTTGTTCATACTGATTCGGATTTCCATACTTAAATGATTCACTGTTGGAACCATTCTCGTAATGGTTATAGATCTGACCACCATAATTCCTACCATATTATCTACGTCTATTTTTATAATAAACCGGGCCATTATAACACGTATTTTGGCCCGAGTACATGTAATCGCCCATTACGAGGACGTATACATACAGACAATCACAAAACTAAAATTAAACATCAAAAGAAAATTTGAAAAATTGACACAGAGTGTCAAGCGTACAACTCCCCGGCAACGGCGCCAAAATTTGACACGCTAGGTTGTTATGCGGTCAAAAATCAAAAATTTAACCTTACACGCACACTAGTATAGTAGTAGTAAGGGTCGATCCATGGGAAACACACAAAAGCCAAAATTTGACACACTAGGTTAGTGCTCTATGTCGATAAACCGACCTATAATGTCATTCTATAGACGGCGGATCAATACCACGTGGGAAACACACAAAAACTCAAACAAAAACCAAACCAAACTCAGATCTGATTGCAGATCGCGAAAACGATAAATAAACGAACAATAACCGAATGATTACTTTATAATTCAAAAACCAAACATCAAACCAATATCCAAACAATCAAATCCAGATCTACTACCTGCAAAAATCAGAAACTACGAATCAAAACAAACATCGAGTAATCGACGGAAATCCCGATTGTGGAATACCTCGATACCGAGTTGATAAAACGATAGAAAAACTAAATATAAACCAAACCTACTGATTACCACTGAAAAACTTACGAAATTGTACCCTCGGATCCATCCTTCGCGTCCCGGGATGCTCTAAAAGTCGGACGGGACTCCGGTATTTATAGTTGGTAGAAAACAGGTTTCCCCCGCCGCGGCATAGCCTTTTCCAGGACGCGCGCCTCTTCCCGAGCCCAAAATCTCGGAGTTTGAAATTCAAAAAAGAGATTTTATCTTTTTTGGACATTAGCGTCGCTAATGTATAAATTAGCATCGCTAATATGGCTTCTAGAAGATTCCTGACGCGTGTTCGAAATTTGAATCTGCAGATTTCCCTCCAGGAAAACATTAGCGACGCTAATATTAAAGTTAGCGACGTTAATGTGTCATGACTTCTTTTTCTAGTCCGTTTTGCTCCATAACTTCTCCAGAATTTGCATTAAAACCCCTACATTTACACTAAAAACATTTCCAAGCACTTTGGCACAAAAGTAAGTGATATTAGCCAATTTAAAAGAATAAATTAACGAAAACAAGGCTAAACAACGTCTAGAATACTTGATATTACTAGGTGTTGTCATAGCACTGAAGGTCGACTCTAATGCAACCATCAAGATCGATATTGCCAAAAATGCGTAGCTAGTTTAGATAATATGAGGAACTTGACTGAATTTTCTTTCCACCAACCCAAAAGATCAAAAGTTTGGTCGCCTTCTCCCCAGTCCATCCGCTAAATAGATCTCTACCTCACTCTTAGTATGTTGGCCTTAATCATCATATTTATCAAATTCAAGCTCCAAATCAATATCCATTTCACAAAAACCACTTGACTTTTCACTAAGAACACCATATTGTCTATTTTGTACGTTCGTTTTCTCCCCTTTGTTCTTGTAATGGGAAACAAATCCTCAAGAGTCTTACTCACCTTTCCTAGTATCTCCTTGATTTTATCAAAATTCTAACCATAAATAGTTTCGATACAATAATTGATGGATCTTAACTTATTGCATGGTTCCAATACAACTGCAACATACAATAGATATTTCATGTTCTCTACATTGTCTCAATATTTATCACATTTCACTTTCATTGAGGTTGCCATCTTTTTCTTTTGTTCATCTTCACTCAAGTAACAACGAACAAGTTTCCACCTCCAATTTGACAATTTTGATGTTTCAATAACCAATTGCGACGTAAATGTTTGAATTGACAATTTAAATGTTTCCACTTCCAATAATCAATTACAACTAACAATTTCCAATTGACAATTTCGATGTTGGATTGTTGCAAAAAAGTTTACAATAACCCTAAATTAAAACTAAACTAACAGGAATAGGAGGAGGATCTTACTGGTTTCATTATTGGCTTGTTGCATTTGAGGAACTAATGGAAGATCACAAAGTTGGCCGACCGAAGGAAGGGAGTTGGAGGCAAGAAAACGACAGCAACAAGAGAAGAATTGAGAGACGGACAGATCACAGACGGTGAAGGCTTCCGCCTTCCTATGTGGTGTGGTCGTGGTCTTGTGGAATTCACTTTTAGTTTTGATTTTAGTTGTGCTCCCTTTCAAATGGGTGTTGGACACTTGGGCTCCTTTGTTTAGAAAATTGGACTATTGGATATCGCATCTTAAGTGATTAATTTTGGACTCGGCAATTTAGGGGTAGCCCGACAAATTTTGAGGGGTAGCACTCTATATAAAAAAACGAATGTTTGGTATTCATTAAAATTTTTCAGGGTAGCACAGGCTACCCCAACCTCCTGTTAAGGTCCGTAATACACCTACTTTGCTCTATTCATTACTTTTGTTGATTATATTCAAATTAATTAGACTAGAATTTTTACCACTCCATATGGTCACCATTTCAGGCACCTTGCTAACTTTCTATACAATTAACAGTAATTGAAAGTAGCTTAATGTAATTTTTTTAAATTACCAAATTATTTGTAACTTTAATCAATTTGTGGTGCGAACACCCCCCCCCCCCCCCCCCCTCAATTCTGTAATAAATCAAAATTCTGACCTTGCTGCTTTCTTGGATCCTTAGACCCAGTTGGACCAGCATCTTTGTTCACTTTTCGAACACGACAATCCTTCTTGAAATGACCAGGTTTGCCACAGTTCCAACATACCAATTTGGAATTTTTGTTGGAAGATTTATCATCTCCACCTTTGCCACAGTTACAACATACCAATTTGGAATTTTTGTTGGAATTCTTTGATCGATCACCTTCCGCCATATTCACACAAGAACTGCCAACTTGATTCTTACCTTTAGGATTATTGTCAAGTTCTTGAGTCCTAAAAGATTCTTCAATCCTAAGGTGACTTCCGAGTTGAACCAAAGTTAACTCTTACTTGTTTTGTTTCAGAGTATGTTTGAACTATTTCCAGGAAGGAGACAGTTTATCTATAATAACTACAACCGAGATGGCTTCATCCATCTTCAGATTATGTTGGAAAAACTGTCCCAGAATCCTCAATAGTTCGTGATATTGTTCCATGACACGCCTAATATCAACCATCTTGTAATTTATAAAATTACTGACCATGAACTTCTTACTAGAAGCATCTTTTTCCATGTACTTGGATTCCAGTGAATCCACATTTCCTCTGCGGATTCGACATTTTGGTAAACATCAAATAAAGAGTCAGAGATACCGTTTAAGATGTGGCCACGACATATGTAGTCATCGTTCTCCCACTTCGATCTCCTCCTAGCCACTTAGAAGGTGTCATCTTCAATGTATTCAGGCATAGGAGTACTCAGAACATACACTAGTTTCAAGGTAGTAAGAAGGAAACACATTTTCTTCGGCCATCTACAAAAGTCTTGTCCTTCAAACTTCACAAACTTGTCGAACTTAGTGGTCATAACCTTCATAGATTCTTCGTTCGCCATTTTCACAAAATACTTCAATCTTTGTCAGAAACTCGGGTTTTCGATTGCTTGGAACACACTAAAAGTCGTGATACACTTTCATATTGAAGTATTTCGATGGTACAATCGAAACTTCAACAGGATAAAACTCAATGTTCTAGAACAGGAGAATGAAGAATGTGTGATTTCGTGTTCTGTAGCCGTTGCCCATATGACCAAAGAAAACGGTAATCAAAACTAGCGAAAATCGTCAAATGCAGTTAAGGAAAACCACCCTTAATTAGTGTCATAAAATCGGGTTTCCAATTAGGGTCAAAACCGGGTTTAAATTAGGTTTAAAAAACTGGGCTCAAAACCATAATTTCGGATTTTCATGCAATTTTTATAAAGCAATATAACCGGGTTTAAAACCATAATTTCAGATTTTAACAGGGTAAAAAACCGGGTTCAAAACCACAATTTCAGATTTTAATGCATTGAAAACCACAAGCTCGACCCCGGCCAGGGACTCTACCCCTTGGAGCGGGACATGGATTGCAACCCAGTTGGACCTCGCTACCAGGGGCGCTGCCCCCGAACCTCCGTTGTTCAGGGCGTTTCGCCCCTGAAAAAACAGGTATAACATAAATCAAAATAAACACAAACAAGTATGCACTCCGCACCACCACCCTTGTTCAATTTTATTAAGATTACATTGGACAACAAATTTATCTCATTACACTTAAATAATATCGGTGATAGAATCACCAACAAACATGCGTACCCAAATCAAACATTATAAAATAACAATGACGATATTGCTTTTATAATTTATAACATTACAAACACAAGATCTTTCATCCATGTGCAGCATTTCTCATCATGATCATCTCCAACCACCTGGGATAATTGACAAGGACGCAACACTTATTTTAACTCACGACTATTTTACACAGTAAAAAGTAAAAATACAAAAAGATCAAGACAGTAGGAGAACAATGCGATAATTTCGAGCAAAACGGCAAAATAGACCAATCTTATCTTCTCTTCCTGCACCAAATACCATACCCAATGACTCCTCTTTTCACTCACTTGCAAAGTGATACGAGAATGCGGCGAGGTGGCTTTATTAATGGCCGTCGGCTGTGAAGAACCATCAAATTATTAACAAGCATAACGTCACCTTTCTTCCAAGGTATCGCAACACACTCTTCTTCCAGGATTCTCAAGCAGTCTTTCATGGCATCATCCGACAGAGGTTCACCATTTCCAAACTCAATAGATCTTTTGTCATCATAAATTTCAGAATTCGCGGGGCCACCGTAACTATTTGCCAGACTATTGAACCAAGTTTTCCGTTGACTTCCTTTATCAAATCTTACGCCTGGCATCGGACCCGTTATAGTTTTTGCAGCATTCCCGATCCATTCCAACTTCGTTCCCTGCTTCGCCGCCCTGTAACGAATTAACATAATTAAACTCGGTTTATTTTCATGCATTATATACGACATAATCCAGCGAAATGTACACAAACCTTTCTTCTGCAACTTTCTTGTCATCGGTCATGTACGCCGACTTCCAACCGCTGCCGGTGAAAGATGATGGAAGATTCTCGTCGCTCATTATTTTCATATACGTCAATCCATGCTCCTCAAGTTTTGCAACGAACTCCGGGTGTTTCTCTTTCATCTTTTCATATATGATATGACTCAAAACTATTGGAGTTTCTCCCCCGCTTTCTGGAGCTTCTTCACAAAAGAAAAATAGCTTTGACGGGTAGTCTGGAACCTGTTTCACAGATACATTTAGATCCAATGAGTATATAACAATGTCTATATGTGTTTAAACACACAAATTACAGTTTGGTTATTTAATGAATCATATATTGTCGGTGCATCATGATGTATTAATTAATGCACCGGTACTAGTAATCTAAAAGTTAAAATGAGAATGCAGTTGGATGGATATGAATATGGATAAGAGTCAAGAAATTTACATAAGCCATCTCGTGGTGGAAAGGAATAGTCTTATCCTGAGGAGCTTCATTTGTGGTGTAAACGCGGCCAAAGACTTTGGTTCGAGGGGCACGGCCGCCGACGTAGAAAGCTTCCGGGAAGTCAAAAGCTTCCACGACGTCGTTCATGTCAGAAGGAGAGTAAACGGGGAAGCCTCGGAAGAGGATAGCACCTCTTTTCTGGAGAAGAGACTCCAGCCATGGCTTGTGAGCTTTGATCGCCTCTTCGAAGCCGGAGAGTTTTGCTTTTGCAGTGAAATCAGGGTTAGAGATTGGTGATAGCACCGCCGGGAAGAGAGCACCGTCAGTGTCGGGTTTTTGCTGGGGCACTTCTACTTCTCGGAAGAATTTTCCGGAGGCCATTTTGATTGTGTCTTGTGGAAGGGATGTTTTTGCATGCATCGTACATTGGATCATATATATAGGGATGATTACGGAAAATAACCCCAATATAATGTTGAATAAAAGAAATTGGCAATATTTTTAAATTATAGTAACATGAAAGAAAGACAATTAATTTTGTCAGTGGTTAGTTGCGAATCTACCCACTACCATAGGCAGCATTTTAAAATGTTGACGACGAATTTTGAAAGAGTAATACATTTTAAAATGTTCACGACCAATTTTGAAAGAGTAATTGTATTGATTTCTATCATTTATTTCTATTTTTATTCCTATCCATGTGAAACCATGACAAATATTATATTTAATAAAACTAATAATATTTTAATATATATATCACAATTTAACTTGTGTAGGAAGATTAGTAGGAATAATAGATAGAAACAAAAACAATTTCTCATTTTGAAAAGATTAATTTCAGAATTTGCAAAATAAAGACAGTCATATTGTAATTTTCTTTGTAGTCTTTGTAATAAAAATAACTTTACACTTTGTTGGAAGGAAAATCTTAAATGAATCATGACAACACGTGTTCTATCGTGAAGTTATTTTGAAGACCACCTAATAAATGTTAGAGTAAATTACAATTTTGGTCCCTGTGGTTTGCTTTGAATTGCATCCTTGGTCATCCTTTGGGATTTCCACATTGAGGGTCCTCAAACTATCAATTTGGTTGCACTCTTGGTCCCTCTTTTCGTTACCGTCTCCCAAGCCTCCGTTAAACTCTAATCTGTGCATATCACTTGAGGGCATTTTGGTACTTTCTCACCTCTGGCTCCCAACTGAATAAGTAAGCGAACAAAACACTCGATCGGATTCACTGACGAAGGAAAAGGAACTTGCAGCACTTGACTTCGAAAATGGTGGTTTGTAACTGCGGCAACGAAGCGAGCATTGCAACATCGTGGACTAACAGGAATCCGGGAAGGCGATTCTGGCGTTGTGCTAGATGTGGGTTCGTGGGGTGGTCAGATCCTCCGATGTGTCGGAGGGCACTGATGATAATTCCCGGTCTTTTGTTAGCTAGAAGAATGATGCTTGAAGACATAGCACGACTGGAAGCGGAGGTAGAAGCTGCGGGTAGGTATAAAGTATGGTTGATCGTATCTTGGATATTCTTCATTGTTCTAACTATGTTCTTGATGTTTGAGTAAGCTAGTCGTAACTCCGATCGGGGTTAGTTTATGGGGTAGAAAGTTAGGGTTTTTTTTGGGTATTTGGGTATGGCCGGTTTGTAATATGAAGTTTGGTTAGTATGAAATGTGGGTTTCTAAGTTAGTTTTTTAGACTACAAAGTTATGTTTTGTAAATCGGATACTATGTAATGCATATATGTTTATGAAATGTTACGGTTTAATTTTGTGTTACTTTGATTAATTTGTTGTTGGATGTTTGATTCCAAAAGTATTGTTGGTCTCAACATATGCAATATCATGTGTATTTATTGGAATAAAACTAAGTTGCCAAATTAATGAGACATTGATAGTGTTTTATTTTTACAATAAAACACTATCATTTAAAGACTGTTTTATCGCATTAATACGCTCAGAGGCACACAAAAACTATCTTTTTGTGCAAAATAAAAGAATCAAAAAACCGCCTTAAAACATGCAAAATGCTTCTTCATAACAGATATGGTTCAGACAGGCCCGTCTAACCTACCTCATCTGTTAAAACCAAACAATCACATTTTATAAGTATGCATGTTTTCACAACAAATAGGCAAAAGCTCACATTCCAACGGCAGCTCCTGATGCACACCACAGATTCCCAAAAGTCTGGCGGTGATAATAGATCTACTGTCGGGTCAATACTAACCCAAGCCAGCCATTTGTTTTCACATAGAAAACATCTCATAAATCACGGGGAAATTCTTATTATGATATCATTAATTCTCTCAATAGAATTATGATTAATTTGTCTTTACTCCCCAGACATCCTCACAAAAATTGCAAGTTAAACGAGAGAATATCTCATTTTTCATACACTGCACATCACAGCCCACTGCTGTGTTGCAGATGCAAATCTGCCAGAACTATGGTATTTACCATAGGAAATCCTGATAAGCTCAACATCAAAACAGGCTTATATTAACAGGTGGCTGAACATGAATTACGATTCATGTTTAACTTGAACAGAGTTCTCCGGAGCTGCTGGTGTGAGGACAATAAGAGGGATTTGTGTGTTAACATTTATGGTTTATTTTCAGGAACAAGACCCAAGAACTATAAAAGAACAAACCCGAGGAAGTGATGCTCTAAACCGAAGAGTAAAAAGGCGAAATACACATAAAAATACAGCAATCGCGACTTGACAAGCCCTGTGTCGCGACGTGAAGAAAATCAAGACAGAAAACCAAAAATCTACAGCAATCGCGCCGCGACGGAGACCATGGTCGCGACGCGAAGACCCTGGACGCGACCACACCTACTCCTTGAACGCGAGACTACCAACAAACGCACTAGCCAGACCAGTGGCCGACCAAAAGCAACGACCGACGCCTCCTCGCGCCGCGACGACACCATTGGTCGCGACGCGAGCACTGTGCTCTGCTAGTATAAATAGAAGCTCTCTATGCACGGATTTAGACACCCATTCTACATCCTTTAGACACCAAGTTACTAAGTACTCTATATCAGTTGTAATAGTTTGAAATATCTCTTAGCTAGTTGTTAAAATCAAAAGATTACCCCTCTCGGTGGTAATTCTAGTTGTAATTCAAGAAACTCGAAGGGTAAACGCATCAAGTTACATGACGAGGAACACCAAGATCATCATCACGATCATCACACGAATGGAAGGCTAATCTCTTCAGATTACTTCCGGTAATGTTATCCAACTTTTAGTATAGCATGTTTTTACTTTGATTCCGACAAGTGTTTTACTATTGTAATTCTTAAACTCTTATTTCTTTGAATACAACTAGTGAATCATTTGTGTTTACTTCTACTTACTATCATATTCTCAAGACATAGTATTACCAACCTATTATTCGTGCCTATCTCACCTAAATAACGAGCTAAGACGGATAATCAGTTAATATACTTTGTGCCCACTTAATATGCTAAGAAGTTGTAACGTTACTATCATCTAGATAAAACATAATATTGCTATACCATTGTTTGTGCCTAATCTACCTAATTGTTAGACAAAGACAAATAATTGATTCAACATGTTATGTATTTACCTATGTAATAGTAATTGTCAGTAAACTGTAATTATGTTAAAGTAATTATATCGGAATCATTTTAATAATACATGTGAAACTAATTGTTGATAACTAAACCGGAAGTAATTCTTTCTTTAATCTCAAGTTACAATCTCAATATTTTTACCATCACCGTAAAATTTACTTTACAACTCATTAAAAGTTAACCACTAAATCCTTGGACTCGACCCCGCTTGCCCTATCTACATAGTAAAAAGTGGGTTATAAATTGTTTTTGACGCGTGTGACGATAGCGTTGTCAAAATGGCGCCGTTGCCGGGGATTATGTGCGCTTAAGTTCTAAAGAGTTGTTTAAAGTTCAAATTTTATTTTTGTTATTATTATCTTTCTTGTGCAACCTCACTTGTTTATGCATACAAGGCATAGTAGCAATAATTCACCGCTCTTATTCAATCCGGAACCCGAAAGATCTTTTAGAAACAATCGAATTGCAAGACGCTTATTTAGAACAATGAATTTGGACGAAGTATTGGTAGAGGATGTTCCCGATGAATCACACATACAACCTCCACAAATGGGGCCGCAAAATCCCATACCACAAGCACATCCACCAATTCCTCCACAATACCGCAACAATGGCAATGGTGGTTATCAAGGAGATAACACCAATAATTGGAATGGCACGAACCGACACAACGGTGGTTTTCAAGAAGGTAATCATTTCCAATACAATCCTCGTTATTTAGATCAACCAAATAGACATTCTGTAGCATCTCACTTTCAACCAGGAGATTATGATGATCCTTCACCTATAATATTTCCACACGGAAACGAACATATTGTAGAAATTCGACCACAATTAATTGGGGTAATCCCACTTTTTCGTGGTTATAAAAATGAGGATCCTTATAATCACTTGTATGAATTTCTTGCAATAGCAAATGCAAACACACCAAGAGAAACCAATTGAGACACGTTTAAATTGCATTTGTTTCCATTTACTTTAAAAGAAAAAGCGAAATACTGGTTTACATCACTTGCGCCCGGAAGTATTAATACTTGGGATCAATTGAGAACCAACTTTTTACAAGAATTTTACCCAGCTAGTAAAACCACAGAAATAAGAAAAGCCATACAAGATTTTACACAAAAACCTAACGAAGAATTCCATGATGCATTCGATCGTCTTAAAGAATTATTATGATCGTGTCCACATCATGAATTCCCTCGTTGGCAACTTGTACGGTATTTCTTTGATGGGGTAGATAGCACGAACCAATCCATGATAAACGTTGCCTTAAGTGGTACATTTATGTTGCAAGACAGTGAGAATGCATGGAAATTTTTGGAACAATTAAGTAATGGCTCAAAAGCCAATTATTCCACAAGAAAACAAGAAATTCCAAATCAAACCGTTGCAACAATCGCACTCGATAAAACATGGAAAACTGGGGTAAAATCTGACATCATGGCTTTAAGTAAAAAGGTCGATTTATTACTTACAAGCCTTGGGAAAGAGAAGGGTGTTAATGTTTTGCAGGGGCAGAAATCATGTGCAAACTGTGGAAATACTGGACACGTTGCACATAATTGCACAAAAACTCGGGAGGAACTCAATCATTTAAATGGATATGGCCAACACCATAATCCACAAAGATCTTTCAGACCCAGCAATCAGGGTAATTTTAACAACAACAATCAGGGAAACTACCATAACAACAATCAAGGGAATTTTAATAATAACAATCAGAGAGGACAATATCAAAACCAACATCAAAACCAACAACGAACATTTCAACCCAACCACAACGGAAGAGAAGGAAGTACAAGCAGAAAGGAACCAGAAAATGAAGGAACCAAACTAGACAAGATTATGGAATTCATCACCCAAACATACCAGAAGACCGACACCAACACCAAAACGATCGCAGCAATGGAGAAGCAAATAGCACAATTAGCCGAACAACTGGGGAAAAGAGAAGAAGGGAAATTCCCAAGCAACACAACTGTGAATCCGTCTCACAGTCAACGACCGGGAAAAGAACACCAAGTCAACCAAGTCATCTCTTTACGAAGCGGGAAGAAAGTCGACAATCAGGTAAGTTCTCTTCCTAACCCAACTTTAGAAGAGGAAAGTGACACCGAAGAAATATACAATGAAAAAGAGGAACTAGAAAAAATTTTAAAAGAAAAAGAAATAGAAATTAAACAAAATAACATCGCACCATATCCTTCAGCCCTTGAACCGTCGACTTCTAAGGACACAAAACGGACTAAGTCGGAAGACATGTGGGAAGTCTTTTCCCAAGTCAAAATAAATATTCCATTAGTCAAACTGATCAGAGAAGTCCCCTCATACGCAAAATTTCTGAAAGACTTATGTATTCAGAAAAGAAAGTTAAAGTCGCGTCTCCCAAAGAAAGTAGACTTAACAGAACATGCAAGTTCTATAGTCTCTAACTCTCTTCCTCCTAAACTCAAGGACCCAGGAGCACCCTTAATCTCTGTCACTGTGGGCAATATAAACATAAAAAAGGCACTTTTAGACCTTGGAGCAAGTGTCAACATTCTTCCAGGGAATTTGTTTGATCAGTATGAACTAGGCAATCTAGAACATACTGATATCATTTTACAACTAGCTGACAAATCCACAAAAATCCCACGAGGAATGTTGACCGATGTTATAATCAAGGTGGATGAATTTTACTATCCAGTTGACTTCTTAGTGCTTGATACTGAACATACTTACAAGGAAAGTCAAGCCTCAATTATTTTGGGACGACCATTTTTAGCAACAACAAACGCCCAAATTAATTGTAGAACAGGAGCAATGGATATCGCCTTTGGAAATAGAAAACTCAGATTAAATGTCTTTAATACATTTAATAACTCATCAACGGAACATGAATGTTATCAAGTTGATGTAGTTGATGACTTAGTGCATCAAACTACACCAACCATCTTAAGATCTGACGAATTGGAAAGTTTTCTTAACAATACCAGGATTGAGGACAGGGACACAAAAGAAGTACACATGATAGAAGAGGTTTTTCAAACACAGCAATGGAAAACACCATGGATCCCCCAAGTGGAAAAATTACCCACAAACTTTTCAGCACCGCTAAAATCATCTTTTGAAGTACCACCGGTCTTAGAATTGAAAGCATTACCAAAACATTTGAAATATTCATTCTTGGGACCTAACAAAACTCTACCTGTGATAATTTCTACTGATTTAACAGGTGCTCAAGAAGAGATAGTGTTAGAATTGTTGGTAAAATACAAGGAAGCTATTGGGTGGACAATAGCAGATCTGAAGGGGATAAGTCCAGCGACGTGTATGCACCGAATCATTACAGAAGAAGGAACGAAACCAGCTCGAGAAACACAAAGGCGTTTGAACCCGAATCTCAGAGAGGTAGTCAAGAAAGAGGTACTCAAATGGTTGGACGCCGGCATTATTTACCCAATATCTGACAGTGATTGGGTAAGTCCAACTCAAACAGTGCCTAAGAAATCAGGAATCACAGTGGTCGAAACAGAAGATGGAGAAAAGATGACCACCAGGCCAATCACAGGATGGAGAGTATGCATCGACTACCACAAGTTGAATACTGCAACCTCAAAAGATCATTTCCCACTCCCATTCATAGACCAAATAGTAGAAAAATTATCTGGAAAAAAATTCTACTGTTTTTTAGACGGATACTCGGGATACAACCAAATTGCCATCCATCCCGAGGATCAGGCTAAAACAACCTTTACTTGTCCCTATGGCACCTTCGCTTTCCGAAGGATGCCATTCGGATTATGTAATGCTCCCGCCACGTTCCAACGTTGCATGATGGCTATATTTTCTGATATGGTGGGAGAATCATTAGAAATTTTCATGGATGATTTTTCGATATTTGGTTCCTCTTTTGACAATTGTTTAAAACAACTAGAAAAGGTATTAAAAAGATGCACAGAATCAAATTTAATTTTAAGTTGGGAGAAGAGCCATTTCATGGTCAAGGAGGGAATTGTACTTGGACATGTCGTTTCAGAACGCGGTTTTGAAGTCGACAGAGCCAAAGTACAAATCATCTCCACTCTTCCCCCACCAAGCTCGGTAAAAGGCATCCGTTCCTTTCTTGGACATGCCGGATTTTATCGACGATTCATTAAAGATTTTAGTACCATTTCTAAGCCACTGTGTAAATTGTTATTAAAAGACACACCATTTATCTTTGATAACGATTGTCAAGAAGCATTCACCATTCTGAAACATAAATTAACTGAAGCACCAATTTTGCAAGCACCTAATTGGCTTCTTCCTTTTGAGATAATGTGTGATGCTAGTGATTATGCAGTAGGAGCAGTCTTGGGACAAAGGGTGGACAAGAAACCAGTGGTCATTTGCTATTCAAGCAAAACATTTTCTGAAGCACAGCTCAATTATACCACCACAGAAAAAGAACTATTGGCAGTTGTGTACGCCTTGGACAAATTTAGATCTTACATTTGGGGATCTAAAGTTATCTTGTACACCGACCACAGTGCCATCCGTCACCTGATGGAAAAGAAGGAAACAAAACCAAGACTCATTCGGTGGGTACTTCTGTTACAGGAATTCGACATAGAGATCCGAGACAAAAAGGGATCTAAAAATGTGGTGGCCGATCATCTTTTCAGGATCCAAACAGATGAAATTCAAGGCGAAACAATACGAGAAGATTTCCCTGATGAACAACTATTTTCTGTGCAAAAATTACCATGGTTTGCTAATTTGGTTAATTATTTTGTAACAGGACAAACACCACAACAATGGACCACGCAACAAAAGAGATACTTTTTCTCCCAAACCAAGCAATATCTATGGGAGGATCCAGACCTATTCAAAATAGGAGCAGACCAAGTAATCAGGAGATGCGTACCAGATGATGAACAAACAGACATTCTCCATCACTGTCACTCTTATGCATGTGGAGGACACTTTAGTGCTAAAAAAACCGGGCACCGAGTTCTCCAAAGTGGTTTTTTCTTTCCCTCTTTATTTAAAGATGCTTATACGTATGTCAAGGCTTGTAACAGATGCCAACAAATGGGGGGAATCTCAAGACGAGACATGATGCCAATGTCCCCAATACTTATTGTTGAAATTTTTGACGTTTGGGGCATTGACTTCATGGGACCATTCCCCACATCTTTTGGAAATTTATATATTCTATTAGCTGTTGATTACGTGTCCAAATGGGTGGAAGCTGAAGCCACCAGAACAAACGACCACAATGTTGTATGCAAATTTGTCAAAAAAAACATTTTCTCTAGACACGGAATTCCTCGAACCATCATAAGTGACGGGGGTTCCCATTTTAAAAATAGACATTTTGCAAAAGTTTTGAAACATTATGGTGTTACCCACAAAATTGGTACACCATATCACCCACAGACAAGTGGACAAGCAGAAGTCTCTAATCGAGAAATTAAAAGAATTCTAGAAAAGACAGTCAGACCAGACCGAAAGGACTGGTCCATTCGATTAGATGATGCCTTATGGGCCTATCGGACAGCGTATAAAACACCCATCGGAATGTCCCTATATAGACTCGTGTATGGCAAGCCATGCCATTTACCTGTAGAGTTAGAGCATCGTGCCATGTGGGCAATTAAAAATGCTAATGTCAATTTAACTGATGCAGGTGAAGAGAGAAAATTCCAGTTATCAGAACTGGAAGAAATAAGGAAAGAGGCATATGAGAGTTCGAAGATTTACAAAGAAAAAACAAAGGACTTTCATGACCGCCATATTGTACGAAAACAATTTCACAAAGGACAATTAGTGTGGTTATTCGATTCACGCCTCAAATTATTCCCTGGAAAACTAAAAAGCAAATGGACTGGTCCATATGTTATAACCGATGTTGCACTACATGGTGCAATAGAAATCAAACCAGAAAAAGGGGGAGAACCGTTTAAAGTCAATGGACAACGGTTAAAGCCTTACGTTCAAATGGTGGATAACTCAAAGGTGGTGTTTGAAAAAATTGCTTTAATTAACCCACAAATCTGACCATTTGAACATAAGGCACTGCGTCCGGCTGAAGACGTTAAACTTAGCGCTTTTCGGGAGGCAACCCGAGAACTTTGTGGGAGTGTTCACTGCAAACCCTCATTTACACTTATGCAAAGCATAAGTGTGTAGTTTGTGTAATTAGTTGTTTTTATTATGCTTGATAATTTGATTTTAGTGTGTTTTATTTTATAAAAACATAAAAAAAACATAAAAATTGTGTGTATTAAATGTACGGACATACAGGTAAAAAGAGGGTATAAAAACAAGATTGAAAAATGAAAAAAATAGCCCTCTGGAGACCCCTCGCGACGAGACGAAAATTCTTCGCGACCGCGAAAGCATAAAAATCGCGATCAAGAGAATGCAGACTTCCAGGCTTCGCGCCGCGACCAGGCACTCCGTCGCGACGCGAAGGAACGCGACCAGGTATAAAATCCTAACCCTAGCAGCCGCCGCTTTTTCACCTCATCTCTCCTCTTCGCGATTCTCTCTCACGGCCGGGTAAAATTTCGACCAAACTACCGATTTTCGTCGTTTTTTCTTGCGTAGATCATCATCCAAGGTACGTATGTCAATCCTCCACCCTCGATTTAGGTTTTTACATGTCAATTTCTAGCAAAATCGCGCGGAATCGGTCCGAAACCGCGACTTCCGATCGGGTTCCTCTAAATGTTGTTATTTTCTGAAATTGATGCTTGTATAAGTTAGATTTAGCACTTAGGAACCCCTAGGACTTAATGCATTAAGTCAAAATCAAGCCAAACGTGAGAAATCCGCGATCCCGTCGGACCGTTCATCGCTCGCGATCGCGACCAGGGTGGTCCTCGCGACCTGAAGGCCGACGCGACCTGGACGCGACCAGGCCGCGAAGGCTGAACAGGGGCCTAAAATTTTACTCGTTTTTGCTATTTTTCTTGCGTGTTAAACTAGATTAATGATTTGTATGAATTGGAAATTTACAGATATGGCCCGCAGAAGGGAACAACGCCAACAACCAGTTGAAAGAGACAACATTGCTTCACATCAGTGGTTACGATTCCCAAACACTCTTCCCGCTGCAAGGCTAAACGTGTACGAGGCAAACCTGGAAAGATATAGACAAAGGGATGTGGAGCCTGCCCTAGTATTAGACTGGAATTTTGCTAATACTCTTGGGATTACAGCAGCACTTGACCAATATTTGGTCTAGACCGATGGCACGTACACCAGTCTGGCGTGGAGAAACTTATTTCAGATTCGAGAGCACAGCTACAAAGAGCTGATGCTCGAGTTCTTCTCCACGGTCACTTTTGATCCAACCGAGGAGGACATGTTTGTGCGTACGGGTCTCTCTTTCCGACTTGGAGGAGAACCGAGATAGTGCAGCATTGTCGAGCTAGGGTGGAGACTGGGTCTCTATCCACATAGTGACGCTCGTACACCGGAGTTTAGAGATTATCTGGCTCACTGCATCACCAGCCCACCCGAGGAGTTGGTTAATGAAGAATTCTGGGGAGGAATTGCTAATACCTTATACCTCCCTGAGACTGCTATAGAGAGTGCGATCCGCTCTCCGATTCATCGATTATTACACCGACTTGTTGCTACCTCCGTCAATCAACGGAGGGGCTGCGAGAAGGTTCCTGCAGCAGATCTCTTTTATTTATGGTGTCTTTTGACACCAAGGAGGCACTGTAACCTCCCGTATTCACTGGCGTTTTTCTTGGCCCGCAAGGCCACAGGGGCCCGCGCTTCTAGCCCCCTTTGTGGTGGTCATCTGATCACCCGACTGGCTCATTCATATGGCATCACAGCATTGCCAGCGATGCGGTCCATGACCCCGAGAGAGCCGAGAGCCATCGAACGTCAGTACCTGGAGACTATGAGAGTGATTAGACCAGCAGGTCCACCAGGTGTATTCATACTCGCCGAGCCAGATCAGGATGAGCAGGCACCCGAGGCCGCTCAAGCACCACCTCCACCTCCCAGACGCCGACAGCGCCAGCGCCAGAGATCTCCTGTCCCGCCACAGGATCCAGAGCCCGAGATCAACCTCGGGACGATTTACCGACAGATGCAGGAGTGGCATCTGACCCATCAGGAGTGGCATCTGACCCATCAGGTCCAGCAGCAGTGGGTGGCAGATTCCATGACCGACTTCTTCCGACATCAAGGATTCCAGCCACAGTATCCATACCCGAGTACCGTTCCACCGGTACCTGACTGGTACACAGGTAGCCATCCTACAGGAGACGGGGCAGGACCATCGGGCACTCATTATGATGATGAGGATGATGAGTGAGTATTTATCTTTTTATTTCCAATTTAGTGTGAACTTTTAGATACTACTGTGTTTTATTTACTGTTGGTTTGAATTTAACTATTGTGTGGTGTGAATTTATGTTTGTTTATTTTTGTTCAGAATGATGTTTGTTTGTGTTGTTGATTATATTACAGAAAGCGATCTAACATGCTTGCAGTCAGTTCAGCGACCAATGTATCAAATGATCGACCGTAATATATATATATATAATATATATATATATATATATATATATATATATATATATATATATATATATATATATATATATATATATATATATATTTGCGATAAACTCAATTTTGCTTGAGGACAAGCAAACCTCAAGTGTGTAGTATTTTGATAGTGTTTTATTTTTACAATAAAACACTATCATTTAAAGACTGTTTTATCGCATTAATACGCTCAGAGGCACACAAAAACTATCTTTTTGTGCAAAATAAAAGAATCCAAAAACCGCCTTAAAACATGCAAAATGCTTCTTCATAACAGATATGGTTCAGACAGACCCGTCTAACCTACCTCATCTGTTAAAACCAAACAATCACATTTTATAAGTATGCATGTTTTCACAACAAATAGGCAAAAGCTCACATTCCAACGGCAGCTCCTGATGCACACCACAGATTCCCAAAAGTCTGGCGGTGATAATAGATCTACTGTCGGGTCAATACTAACCCAAGCCAGCCATTTGTTTTCACATAGAAAACATCTCATAAATCACGGGGAAATCCTATTATGATATCATTAATTCTCTCAATAGAATTATGATTAATTTGTCTTTACTCCCCAGACATCCTCACAAAAATTGCAAGTTAAACGAGAGAATATCTCATTTTTCATACACTGCACATCACAGCCCACTGCTGTGTTGCAGATGCAAATCTGCCAGAACTATGGTATTTACCATAGGAAATCCTGATAAGCTCAACATCAAAACAGGCTTATATTAACAGGTGGCTGAACATGAATTACGATTCATGTTTAACTTGAACAGAGTTCTCCGGAGCTGCTGGTGTGAGGACAATAAGAGGGATTTGTATGTTAACATTTATGGTTTATTTTCAGGAACAAGACCCAAGAACTATAAAAGAACAAACCCGAGGAAGTGATGCTCTAAACCGAAGAGTAAAAAGGCGAAATACACATAAAAATACAGCAATCGCGACTTGACAAGCCCTGTGTCGCGACGTGAAGAAAATCAAGACAGAAAACCAAAAATCTACAGCAATCGCGCCGCGACGGAGACCATGGTCGCGACGCGAAGACCCTGGACGCGACCACACCTACTCCTTGAACGCGAGACTACCAACAAACGCACTAGCCAGACCAGTGGCCGACCAAAAGCAACGACCGACGCCTCCTCGCGCCGCGACGGCACCATTGGTCGCGACGCGAGCACTGTGCTCTGCTAGTATAAATAGAAGCTCTCTATGCACGGATTTAGACACCCATTCTACATCCTTTAGACACCAAGTTACTAAGTACTCTATATCAGTTGTAATAGTTTGAAATATCTCTTAGCTAGTTGTTAAAATCAAAAGATTACCCCTCTCGGTGGTAATTCTAGTTGTAATTCAAGAAACTCGAAGGGTAAACGCATCAAGTTACATGACGAGGAACACCAAGATCATCATCACGATCATCACACGAATGGAAGGCTAATCTCTTCAGATTACTTCCGGTAATGTTATCCAACTTTTAGTATAGCATGTTTTTACTTTGATTCCGACAAGTGTTTTACTATTGTAATTCTTAAACTCTTATTTCTTTGAATACAACTAGTGAATCATTTGTGTTTACTTCTACTTACTATCATATTCTCAAGACATAGTATTACCAACCTATTATTCGTGCCTATCTCACCTAAATAACGAGCTAAGACGGATAATCAGTTAATATACTTTGTGCCCACTTAATATGCTAAGAAGTTGTAACGTTACTATCATCTAGATAAAACATAATATTGCTATACCATTGTTTGTGCCTAATCTACCTAATTGTTAGACAAAGACAAATAATTGATTCAACATGTTATGTATTTACCTATGTAATAGTAATTGTCAGTAAACTGTAATTATGTTAAAGTAATTATATCGGAATCATTTTAATAATACACGTGAAACTAATTGTTGATAACTAAACCGGAAGTAATTCTTTCTTTAATCTCAAGTTACAATCTCAATATTTTTACCATCACCGTAAAATTTACTTTACAACTCATTAAAAGTTAACCACTAAATCCTTGGACTCGACCCCGCTTGCCCTATCTACATAGTAAAAAGTGGGTTATAAATTGTTTTTGACGCGTGTGACGATAGCGTTGTCAGACATTCCAAAGTATGTTGCTATTTGTTTGTGAACTTTTTGGTATACTTTGACAACATATGTGTACTGTCATTCTGTTTGTGTTGTATAAAGGTTGAACACTACACCCAGACTTTAGTTGTAATAGTTTGTTGCTATATTACATTAAAGTATAATAGTATGTTAGTAAAATTTCAACTGTTTAACTTTCATACATATATTGTTTAATTAACATTCATACATACACATTAACAATGAAAGTAAAAAAGACATAATCAAAACACAACATAGTATTAGTCCACAACCCTCATAACATATTACAAGGTTAACTTGTGACACACACATTAAGTATCCGATTTCTAATGTTGACTGCATACTACGAGTTGATGTTGACAGTCAACTGCTTAACAAAATTGGTCAACATTTAGAATTTTATCCAACATGTGCTACTAACTACGACACCATAGTATAGTTACACATTATTCACACATGACTCACAAACCTACTGATTGTCCCATTACCGTTACAAGACATAAAATAAACTTCTGAACAAACTTCTGCTACTTCACCATCACTTGAACAAACTCCTGCTACACAGCAACTCATCTTTCTCTATCAAGCACCTCTAAGACCTCCTGCTAGAACACAATTAACATCTCTTCCATAATCCATGCTGTTTAAGACCACAGGTTGTTCCACTGATGTCGTTGGTGCAGCTCTTCTACCATTCACAGGAAAACTCATTCGATCATTATTGTGTTGTGCTTCTGCTGGACCACCTTGTCCCTTACACGACCTTGCATTATGTCCTGGATTGTGGCATTTACCACATGTGATGGTAAGGTACTTTCGTGTCAACTTAGTGCTGCTTTGACTTACATACGCTTGTTGGCTTGATGACTCACCTTCACTCCTTCTTCTTTTCACCTTGGGTCTCCCAACCTGTAAATAATTCCCAAAAGAAATTTATTTATATTATATATAAATAAATAATTGTGACATGTATACAATATATACACACTAATAAGTGGGTACCTGCTTCTTATGTTTAGGGTGGACCAAAGTAGCAGGACAATCAGAAGTTGGCCATAGCTGTGGTCCATTGATTGGTTCAATTGTGTATGAGTACATTTTTGTCCAAGTTGATAAAAAATAACAAGGATGGACAAGTTCCTCAGCTAGTTGAACTTGTTGTCCATTCTCCACCTGGTCCCATAGTGCAGCAATTGCATGTTTACATGGAATACCAGTCAAGTCCCAGTGTCTACAAGAACAAGTCTTCTATGCCATGTCTACCACATACTGCTCATAATAATCTCCTGTGACTTGGAATTTCCAATTCCCATTGTACAGGCACTTACACTTGGTAGCATCATCCTTGTTTTTGTCAAGGATTGCTTGAGCAGTTGGAGTGAGTGGACCTGGGCTTTTAGCTATCAGTCGTTGGACTGTCACAATCTTCTTCATCAGGTACTCTCTGATGAACTCTAGGGCTGAAATTATTGGCCTGTCTCTGCCATCAACTATCTTTGCATTGAAGACTTCACACATGTTATTCAAAAGCACATCCGAGTGTGCCCTACCTGTTTGACAATAAAGCACAAAGTAACCACATGTTATTTATACATAACAACTTATAATTAAAGTAGGAAGATTAAGTTATTAGAATATAACCTGTGAAATGGCTCCTACTCCAATGTTTTGCAGGTATGCATTGCAACCAATTGTATGCCTGTTGGTTATACTTCTTAAACTCTGCCATTGCTCTGTTGAACTCAGGAATTGTTTCAGATCTCGCACATTTCCAAAGATGTTCCTTAAGAGGCTTCCCTTTCCAATACAATTTCATATTGTCCAATATATGTCTGACACAGAACCTATGCTCAGCTGAGGGGAACACCTTGGCAAGTGCAGGAACCAAACCCTACACACAAATCCAATGTTAATCACTTTTAGTAAATGTTGTATGACATTAAAATTAAACACTACCTTTTGACGATCACTTATGAAAGTAAAATTTGTATTGGTTCCCATATCTAGATCATCACCCAAACATTCCAAAAACCATGTCCAAGAGCTTTTTGTTTCAGCTTCAACAATGGCATATGCTAACGGGTATATACCATTGTTTCCATCTAACCCAACAGCACTCAATACTTGTCCTGGGTATGGACCTTTCATGAATGCCCCATCTAAACCTAAAATCTCCCGTTGTCCATACTTGAAACCCTCTTTTAATGGTCCCAAACATATGTAAATTCGTTTAAACACTCGAGTGGGCACACTAAAATTAGGTTCAGATTCCACACCAATTTTAACTGTAGTACCTGGGTTTCTTGCTTGAAGTTCAAGAACATACTCACGCAGCAATGTGTACTGTCTCTCGAAGTCTCCCCTGATATGATTTACGGCAAGAACCCTTGCCCTAAATACCTTCATGAATGATAGCTGTAGCTTGAACTTTCTTTCCAATTCTTTATGGAGAGCTGCAACGGGTATTTTAGGGTTCGCTTCCAATTGCTGGTGAATCTTCTTCGATAGATATGTTTGGGTGCACTGACCTACTTTGCGTGTTTGAATACAAGTGTGTGTGTCGTTGTATGTTTTAACTAACCAGTCTTCATCTGCCTTTGCTTTCGAAATGAGGAGGACCCATGGACATTTTTCATCTGAAATGACAAAATTACCCCTCATTTGTGCTTCCTGAGTAACAGCTTGTACACCCCCAACAGGGACAGGTCCTCTACATTTTGCTCTTAATCGGTACCGATCATTCTTTTGCAGGTGAAGTTGTCGTCTTGAAAATACTGCAAGATTGGAGAGTGCTTCCTTGACTAGCAATTTGTTGTCAAACCTTTCCCCTAACCTGAAATCCGCATCATGCGATTGACCTTGGGAACATTTGGGGTACCTACCTAAGTTTCTCAAAATTTCTTCTCTACAGCTACCATGTCGACTTTCTATTTCAAATGAATTGCTGTCAATTATGTCAACTGCCATGTTATGATCATCTGATTTTTTGTAAGGTAAACCATCAGGTAGTGGATCAAGGCACCCTTGGAATGCGTCCATGTCAACATCAACATCATTCCTGTTCAACAACTCAGTTGGAAGGAGTGGAAATTCATTATCACTGCTTCCATCAGCATCTGTCTCATCACCTTCATCTGCTACCATCACAGTGTTTTCCACATTTTCCTCATGTGGTACTCCAAATCCATAGTTAACACCAATTTCATCGTCCTCCAATACCTGGTAATCCTGTTCGATATTCCCTTCATAACCCAAGGCAGGTAATGGTTCATCAAATAGACTGTCATCCCAATCAACAACAGTCGAGTCTATTTGTGTTGTAGCAGGGGGTGCTGACTCTATAGGTATGATGTCCATACACGCTTGTATGGGTTGTGAGTCTGACATTGGTTGCGCAACACATACAGAGGATTCCCCAATTGTTGATATCGTGTCTTCCTTTGACTGCACCTCTATATTATTTGAACTACCATTGATTGATATACTTTCAGAAGCGTTTATATTTAGATCAAATAACAATTTTCTAGGACATTGCATGTCTGAAGTACGGCTTAATCTTTTTCTCACGTATTCAGGTGACAGGGGTAATACGGGCTCTACCATGAAATCTGCTAAAGGGGGTGTACCATATGTTGGGAGTATACTATGTCCATGCTCACAAAAGATCTCATGATCCCAACAAAGTTTAACATATCTTCCGAATATGTTCACATCGGCATCACACATTAACGGAACAAGACCAGAACTCATCTCAACTAGAGGAAGCCGAAAATGATAAAATACAGGCACCTGATCATTGTACCCTAACTCTTTCAGAATGTGGTTCAGTTCTACTATGGAAAACTCGTCGATGTCAACTGTATCGATGAATGTTACTTTGCCATTTACGTAGCTTCGAGTTGGTGATTCCACAAAATAACCTCCATGGTGCAACTGTATGTAGAAAAGGTTTTTATTTCCCACTGAAATCACAGGAATCAACATATGACGTTACTTTGGGATTCTCTTCTTAAAATACGTTTAAACGAAGAAACGAAGAAGATGCATGTACCGTATAGATCATCGACATCGTCGGTATCTTCACTGTGACGAATCTTCCACATTTTGTACTTCACTGTAGGTCCGATCGTAGCTTCAAGATCTACTGAACAGGTGAGACAGTACGCAGAGAGCAAGATTTCAAAGAAGCCTTTTTCGAGCCAAGCAAACTGATAACTTGAGATGATTGACACACATCAGCATTTAAGGCGCCAAGTGTAGATCTCCTGAACAGGTGAGAAAGTACCAAAATGCCCTCAAGTGATATGCACAGATTAGAGTTTAACGGAGGCTTGGGAGACGGTAACGAAAAGAGGGACCAAGAGTGCAACCAAATTGATAGTTTGAGGACCCTCAATGTGGAAATCCCAAAGGATGACCAAGGATGCAATTCAAAGCAAACCACAGGGACCAAAATTGTAATTTACTCTAAATGTTATAGACTTATAGTTGACCAATGGCATCTACCGTGATCATTTTCATGATCATCCATAATAAGAAATTCACTTTTTTTTTCTTCTAAATATCCTAGTTGATCAATTGTAAAATTGATACAATTGATATCATTTTGCATCTTTGGTAAAATAAAAAAACGGTCAATTTCTATACATTACATCGTAGCATGATCAATTTTATGATTTCCTCCCTAGTTCTAATGTGGGTACTAGATGGAATTGTTTCATTCCCATCAAAATTAACGTGTTAATTTGGAGAATCATGAGGGATAAAATTCCTTCAAGGCTGAACTTGAGAGATAGGGGGATGGATTTACATTCGCTTCTGTGTCCAGTTTGTGATATTGCTGGAGAATCGACAGATCATTTATTTGGCGGGTGTTCGTTAGCTTTGGATATTTGGAGAAAAATTGCGACTTGGTGGGACAGCCCTTTACCCAATAGTATTACAGCTTCGTCTTTAGCGTGTTGGGCGGATGGTGTGATGTTACAAACAGATGTTAAACGAAATTTTGATGCGGTGATTGGTGTTACTTTTTGGTGCTTGTGGAGTTTTCGAAATAAACTCGTGTTTGGAATGGATAAACCTCGCAAGGACGAGGTTTTCGACGACGTTCGCTCTCTTTCGTATTTTTGGATTACAAATAGGCGTAATAATCGTAAATTAGATTGGGATTGTTGGATGTTAAATCCTAAACATGCTATGACTGTTTTGTAGTCTTGTTCCTCTCTAGCTTCTTGCTAGAGATGCTTTTATTTTTATAAAATTCCTCTGCCGTTCTAAAAATTTTTTTATGATTTCCCTTTTGAGGATGGAACATCTTCTGTGGTTATTCTCGAATGACTTGTTATTTTTTAGGCATCGGATTTATATTAATATTTATTTAATAAAAAACAAATTATCATAAACCAGCTTCAGATAGTTAAACCTTTTAAAAGTCTTTTTGTGCAAATTTAACGATTTCATAATGATGTATTTTAAATGTTTTTTAAAATCATTACTGTGGGTAAATTTGTGATTTATCTACAAAGTTGAGGGACCATTTTTATGCATTTTGTTCAGAGTTTGATAAAGTCATTTTTAGACTTTTTGCTTTTAAAGTGTTTTTGCGTAATTTTTCACTTCTTCCATATTGTTTTCTTTCTGTTAAGCAACTAGCAATTGGGAAAATAAAAGAGATGAAATTCTCTGGTCTAATTCTTGTTAATTTCTAGTCTTACTATCATTGGTATTATAATCTGATTTTGAATCTGCATAACAAGTGGTATCAGAGCAAGGGAGGGGAAATTGATTGAACAAGTGGGTTTTGCTTTTTTCTCCAAGAGATCCTCAATTTCATGGTTGATTGGTTTTCTTGTTTTGATAAAGAGGTTGAATCAAGTGTGGGTGAAGAATTCAAGTTTGATTTCAGTGATTCTCTTTGATCAAGAACAATGACAAAAATCAAGTTACAAAGTCTACATGAAATTTCCTAAGTCATCAAATTCTTCAAGGCAAGTTCAATTTCTGTGAAGATTATTGTTGAATTGCTCTTAGTGTTTGGTTTTGAAAGATTATTGAAAGATTATTGGATCCCTCCATTGTTTGGATTATTGTTTTGAGGTGGAGGTTCTAGCATGCCCACAAGGTGTTCAATAAAAGTCCTCTAAGAAATTTTTCTTCAAAATACATGGTTTTTTGGTGTAAAAACGCTTCTAGAAGTCATGGCTCCTCAAATGGTGATTGAAAAGTTCACAGGAAAGAACAATTTTAGTTTGTGGCGGATCAAAATGTGAGCATTATTGAAACAACAATAAATTTGGACTCCTCTTGCCGGTGCCAAACCTACATCGATGGATGATACGGAGTATATGCAACAGGAAGAAAAGGCGCATTCGACGATTTTGCTATCCCTTTCGGATGAGGTTCTATATGAAGTTGCCGATGAAGACACGGCGGCGGGTTTGTGGTTAAAGCTTGAATCGTTGTACATGACAAAGTCTCTCACAAACAAGTTGTTGCTCAAACAACGTTTGTTTTCATTACGAATGAGGGAAGGATCCATTCTTAAAGACCATTTGGATGAACTCAATTCCATTCTTATGGATCTTAAGAATGTCGAGGTAAAGATAGAAGACGAGGACGCGGCTCTCATATTATTAGTCTCATTGCCACCATCATACGAGAATTTTGTGAATTCCTTTGTGGTTGGACGTGACACCGTCACATTGGAAGAGGTGAGGTCAAGCTTGCATTCCCGAGAGTTAAGGCATAAAGCTTCGGGAAGTGTTTCGGAAAGTCAACCGGTTGCGTTTAATGTGTCGAATCAAAGTAGAGGACGGTCCGGAAAAGGCAAAGGCAAAGGGCGTAGAGATCGGTCGAAGTCACGAAATAGAGGGCCAAATCCAAATGACACTTGTCACAATTGTAAAGAAGTGGGTCATTGGAAGAAAGATTGTCCAAAGCTAAAAGGGTCAAATGTTAATCTTGTTAAAGATGACTCGGGCTCGGAAAAAGACTTGGTTTTAGTCACCGCCGATTGTAGTTGGGTAAAGTACAATGAGATATGGATGTTAGATTCCGCATGCTCTTACTACATGTGTCATAACCGAGAGTGGTTTGTTACCTATGAAGAAGTTAATGTCGGGAGCGTTTCGATGGCTAACGACACTATAAGTAAGGTGGTCGGTATTGGGTCGATTCAAATTCGCATGCATGACGGAGTTGTAAGAACTCCAACGTATGTACGACATATTCCATATTTGAAAAAGAATTTGATTTCTTTGGGAACTTTGGAGTCAAAGGGGTTTAAGTACTCTGGTTCGAATGGTGTGCTTAAAGTAACGAAAGGAGCATTGGTGGTAATGAAAGCATTACGAGAGTCGATGATGTATGTTCTCCAAGGAGAGACGGTTACCGGTTTGGTTGCGGTTTCTCAATCCGAAGAAGAAAATTCAAAGTTGACCCGGTTATGGCATATGCGGCTCGGTCACGTTGGTGAAAAAGGTATGGTTCTTTTAAGCAATCGGGGTTTACTTGGAAGTCACAATGTGGCGAATTTGGAGTTTTGTAAACATTGTGTTTTCGGAAAACAACATCGTATTAGTTTTTCAAAAGCAATTCACCAAACTAAAGCGATGTTAGATTACCTTCATTCGGATTGTTGGGGTCCGTCTCGAGTCCCTTCACTTGGTGGTGCTCGGTATTTTCTTTCTATTATCGATGACTATTCAAGAATGTCATGGTTTTTTATTATGAAGCACAAAAGTGAGGCGTTTGAAAAGTTCAAGCATTGGAAGATTTTTATAGAGAATCAAACGGGTCGGAAGATTAAAAAGCTTCGTACGGATAATGGCTTGGAATTTTGCTCGAATGAATTTGATGATTTTTGTAGAAATGAAGGTATTGCTAGACACTGTATGGTTCGAAATACGCCACAACAAAATGGGGTAGCGGAAAGGATGAATAGAACTTTATTGGAACGGGCTCGGTGTTTGTTATCGAATTCCGGGTTAGATCGAAGTTTTTGGGCCGAAGCGGTCAATACGGTTTGCTACTTGGTGAATCGATCTCCGGCTACTGCCATTGAGTGCAAGACCCCGATAGAAGTATGGTCCGGAAAACCGGCGGATTATTCGAATTTGCGGGTTTTTGGGTGTCCGGCTCATTATCACGTTAATGATGGGAAGCTAGAACCGAGGGCAAAGAAAGGAATGTTCATGGGATATGGTGACGGGGTAAAAGGTTACCGTATTTGGTCGCCATCCGAAAAGCGGGTGATTTTGAGTCGTGATGTAAAGTTTGATGAAAATTTTATGCTTCGTGCAAGCGTGGAGAATGTTTCGGTAAAGGTGGAGGACAATGATTTAGATGGGTTTTATGAAGACGATGGTTTTCACGATAATCCTAACAATCTTGACCACCAAAACGACCGCGAAACCGGTGACCGAAACAACCAAAAAGATGTTGAAAATGATGTTCGGGGCTGCCCAAACGGTGCAGCCGAAACAGCCCCGATCGGTAGCCCCTTTGTGGTCCGAAATAGTCCAAATAGTGCCCAAAATTTGGCACGAAATAGCCCGAACAGCCACGATTTTGTAGTGCAAAATAGCGGGGTCGAGACACTTGTACAAGGTGGTTCAAGTTCTCAAGGTGGAGGTGAGACCCAATTTC
This sequence comes from Cichorium intybus, assembly GCA_023525715.1. NCBI lineage: Eukaryota > Viridiplantae > Streptophyta > Magnoliopsida > Asterales > Asteraceae > Cichorium > Cichorium intybus. The sequence continues at coordinate 117,335,732 of CM042013.1, read as the reverse complement.
ATACTATAGCTCAAGATAGGCCGCGAAGGCAAATCAATCCACTTATTCGGTATGGTTTTGAGGACATGGTGTCTTACGCGTTACAAGTAGCGGATGAGATGGAATCTTGTGAACCGGCTACTTATCGGGAAGCAATTGTCTCAGAAGAAGCGGGTTTATGGATTGGAGCTATGAGTGAAGAAATCGAGTCGCTTCATAAAAACGAGACATGGGATCTTGTAAAATTACCAAACGGTAGACGGGTCGTGGGGTGTAAGTGGGTTTTCAAAAAGAAAATCGGGTTACCGGGTGCCGAATCAACTCAGTACAAGGCCCGGCACGTGGCTAAAGGTTATAGCCAAAAGGAAGGGGTCGATTACAATGAGATTTTCTCACCGGTTGTTCGACACAAGTCTATTCGGGTGTTACTTTCTTTAGTAGCACATCACGACTTAGAGTTGGAACAACTTGATGTAAAGACGGCTTTTCTCCATGGGAGTCTTGATGAAGAAATCTATATGAGTCAACCGGAAGGATTTTTTGTGCAAGGCAAAGAAGATTGCGTTTGTCGATTACGAAAATCGCTTTATGGGTTGAAACAATCGCCGAGGCAATGGTACAAACGGTTTGATGAGTTTATGGTAAAACATGGGTTTTTGAGAAGCTTGTATGATTGTTGCGTTTACCACCGGAAAGTGAGTGATGGGTCACAAATTTACTTGCTTTTGTATGTTGACGATATGTTGGTGGCGGCGAAAAGTGTTGAAGAGCTTAAGAAGTTGAAATTACTTCTTAATTCCGAGTTCGACATGAAGGATTTGGGCCCGGCTCAGAAAATTTTGGGAATGGAAATTGTTCGAGATCGTAAGCATGAGAAACTTTTCTTGTCACAGAAAAGTTACATCGAGAAGATTATTTCTCGGTTCGGTATGAGTTTAGCAAAACCAGTAAATACTCCTTCGTCGGCGGGTTTTCGGGTTTCAAAGGCGTGTTCACCCAAGACCCAAGATGAGGTGGAGTTTATGTCTGAGTGTCCTTATGCAAGCGCGGTCGGAAGTTTGATGTATGTGATGGTTTGTACGAGACCGGATATCGCTCATTCGGTGAGTGTTGTTTCACGATACATAGCAGATCCCGGGAAGGAGCATTAGGTCGCGGTAAAAAGGATTTTCCGGTATCATTTCATTCGATCCGAGACGCGAGTGAAAGTGGCGAAGATTGGAACTCATGAGAACCCGGCGGATATGTTGACAAAATCGGTCCCGAAACGCAAGTTTCGACATTGCTTGGATTTTCTAAACATCGATAGTTGGAGAAACGAGGAGATTTGTGGGTAAATTTGTGATTTATCTACAAAGTTGAGGGACCATTTTTGTGCATTTTGTATAAAGTCATTTTTTGACTTTTTACTTTTAAAGTGTTTTTGTTGTACGTAATTTTTCACTTCTTTCCATATTGTTTTATTTCTGTTAAGCAACTAGCAATTGAGAAAATAAAAGAGATCTTTGGTCTAATTCTTGTTGATTTCTAGTCTTACTATCATTGGTATTATAATCTGATTTTGAATCTGCATAACAATTACCATCCAATTTGTCCTTTTTTCGAACACGTTATTTGAAGCTTGCATTTTTAAGAGACATGTATGTAGTTATAAAAGTAACGCAAACGATAAAAATATTATATTACCTATATATTTTTTTAAATTTATATTTCTATCATTTTGATGCTTTTTATAGATAGTTATTAATGATATACATTCTATAAAATATCCGGCATCCATCTTCATTTTGTATATTTATGAACTTCTCAAAAGATAATAAAAATTAATATACAAATATATTTAGGCGTAAAATAACATGTTACTAAATTTGCGGTTGGCTAGCCACAACTAGCGTAAAAGCTAGCATATTTTTCAAGCTTTTTGGATGTGTGGTGTCAAGACTATGTTTAGCACGCCACATCTCGTTTGTAAGCTATTTTTTTTTTTTTTTTTGAGTTTTTTTCAATTTACATATTTGGCGGACCAAAAACTAGCTTATAAACTAGCATATAAGCTAGCGTTTAAAATGTTACAACGAGTAACGTTTAAAGTAACTTTTTCAAATATTGCAAATTTACCTTTCAATATACTACGTACTACACACACCGATAAATCATTTATCTACAAATCGCAAAGCATTCCCTCCATCATCGATTTCTATAAATTAGGTCGATTTTCTAGAATTAACATCACACATTCAGAAGAACAAAACAATCATTCGATATCTAGTCATGCGAACATTCGAGAGTCACGTCACGAGATGCAAGAACTTCGTGATAATATTGCGAATATGATATGGGATGCAAGAAATTTAAATTAAAATCAAAAAACTTTTATTTAGTATTTATTTTAATTTAATGCAATGTATTATGTTTTTTCTTGTAATATTGATTTAATTTTGTGCATGCCCTTTTATGTCATTTTACGATTTCCAACTGGTTTTATCTGTTAGTTTTTACCAAACGTCATTTATTATCGGCTAGTTTTTCAACTCAACTAGTTTTTCAGTTCGTCACTTGTTTTCTAGCTACCCGTTAGTTTTTCAGCTGGCAGCTAGTTTTTCAGTTAGTCTGCCAAACATAGCCGAAGGCTACTCAAATTAGCATATGAACTAGCTTTTTTTAAATGCTAAAAACAAGCTTATAAGCTAACTTACAAGCTTCCTTATCTATACACTACTCAAATCAGCATATGAACTAGCTCTTTCTAAATGTTCCAATTTTTTCCTTCAAAATAACAAACTCTATGGATTTAAGATAAACACACATTTTAAATATGTCGTATATTCTAATCACTAGTTACAAATTGATTTCCTCATGTGCGACTGTTTTTCCGGCATAACCAGTGGCGTCATTTTCTGTCGACCATCGATTCATAGCACGAAAGTTTTATCAAGTTCAGTTCGCAAAGATTTTTAGGCATGATAATATTCGAGAGTCATGACATGAGATGCGAGAAATTCGTGATAGTATTGCGAATATGATATGGGATGCAAGAAATTTTAGTTAAATATAAATAATTGGAGAACTATATATGGTATTTACTTTAATTTAGTTTAATATATTATAATATTGAAATACTTTTGTAGATGCCCTTTTATGTCATTTTACGTTTCTCCGTTAGCTTATCATCTAGTTTTTACCACACGTCAATTTTTATCAGCTACTTTTTCAACTATCAGTTACCGGTTAACTCTTCAGCTATCAACTAGATTTTCAGCTAGTCTGTCAAACAAAGCCTAATTCTTATGGACAAAATATACCAAATAAAATAAAGGATCATGACCAATTTATGGTCAACACCTTCAAAAAAAAAGATTTTTTGTGGAAAGTCAATGCTCTTTCTTGAGAAGGGGGGGGGGGCATCTCACTCTTCTAAAAGAATATAATGGGAAGCATCGGGGTCTATTGCTTTCTTATATTCAAGGTGTCCGACATTGCACATCAACATGTCAATTCTCTTCCGGAGGACTTTTTTTTAGTTAACTTTGGAAATAAAGCTATCATTTAGGTGTTGGGTTTGTGACCATGGTTAAAGCAAGTTGGTAATATTACTATATACAGCAGGATACATTTGGGTTACACACAAAATATGATTAGGCTTAAGACAATAAAAAGTTCCAGTGTGTTAGTTAGAAACTACAAGATTAATTAAAGGTTTAAATGAAAATTATCTTAATTTGAATTTGAAACCTGATAATCATAAGACGGATTTCACGGTTCCACACCTACCCATGTTTTCCCCATTCCCACCTGGTTCTCGACTCATACATCTTATAAAGTTATTCATAGTTTGGTAGAATCAACTGCCAAAGGTGTTGTCTTGTTGCTAGTTATCGTCTTGGGGTGCGACTACATTAGAGGGGTTCTGGTTTAGGCCATGTTCATCGTAAACTTCAAATATAGCAGGAAAATGTATTACTTGAACTCCACTTTTTAATTTACAGTTGCAAATATCGTATGATCATGTGATCCATGGTGAGATACAGTCTATGTATGTTTTGCGTTGTTACCATATTCCAATATTTCAGAGCTAGTTGAACATGGTTTTGCCATGTTTGGAACTATTTTGATTTGAATTTTTCTATGAAAAAATATGATTATTCTATGAAAAATCGATCATGTTTATCTGATGCTACACATCCTTGTTGTGATCGTGTCGTAGCCTTCGAGCATAAACACAATCAACTCGTATCTTCATGTCGCATACATATGTATGAGAAGTCGTGGGCTACTGATCAGTCCCAATCAGCTAGTTTCGTAGCATCGCGATCTGCTAGATCTCTCATCATGTTAGGTCATACAAATTTATTCAAAATCGGGATTCGTTGTTTCCTCGCATATCATTCCTATGGGCTTCTCATCATTATGGTTGAAAAGTTTTGGTTTCGACCCAATAGAAAGATTTTAAATGAGTTTTAGAAGTATTTAATAAATAGATAAATTACAAGATCAAAACAGTTACAGATTCAATTAAACACCTTAATATTGTTAGTATGTACCAATGTTTAGATTCATTGTGTGTTTAGTCTTAAATGATTTTAGTATGTAAGTTATTTGAACATTTAAGTAAACAATGTCTTAATTAAGAAATATCCTTTTATTCTATGTAAATGTGTATGCTTATGAATCCTAATCAAAACATTGGATGATAGTTCTTTGTGAAATGCAATTTACTTGCTTAAAATGTGTATGAATCTTGTAACACCCCACCTTTTATACACCTTAATTGGTGTAATATTTTGTAAAAACACAACATGTTGTTAAAACTCGTATTTTTACAAACTGTGTTTATAATATTAAGTCACATCATTAAAATTTTGGTCCCAACAAAAACAAATAAGTTTAAAAGTATTTAAGTGACATTGGGGGTTACAAACTCATATCAACACAACCATAGTAAAAAAATAAGACATGTAAAAGCTAATGTCCCAAAATAATCCAACCTTACTACCGAAATTTCAGCATGACCTTTTGGCTAATCGGATAAAACTCATACTGACTCGACTCAATCAAAATAGCCCAATCAAGATTCGGGACATACTATAACATTACAATAAAACTAAAAGCTAACTACCTTTTATACCAACAAAAAACAAGTAAGTTTAAAAGTATTTATGCAACATTGGGGGTTACAAACTCATATCAACACAACCATAGTAAAGCAACAAGACATGTAAAAGCTAATGTCCTAAAATAATCCAACTTTTCTACTAAAATTTCGACATGACTTTCGGGCTAATCGGATAAAACTCATACTGACTCGACTAAATCAAAATAGCCCAATAGAGATTCGAGACATACTAAAACATTACAACATAACTACAAGGGTAACAGTATACCATAACCAAAGTATCTCTCAATACATAACATAACTATTATGTGTTAGGATATAATTCTATCTTTTGATCATCTTTTCTATCTATATAACCACATATAACTTCTAAGTCCTTCTTTTCTTTCATCAAATGCTAATCAACTTGTTCCTCGAATACATAGCATTAAAAACAATAATACGTAAGAGAAAATATCACATGAGATACATGGTTTTAGACCCAACAAGATATTAACATAAACCAATAACTTGAAAATTATATTTCTCGATTTAAGTTTATGTAAACTTCCACTTGAAAACCACACTATAAATTTATCCATAAAATCCTTTTTAAATCATATTACAACTTATATTACCAATCTATGGGTTTCAGACCCAAACCATATTCAAAATGAAACTAATTGTCCAAAAGAATGTTGTTAACATATGACTATAAAAATCTAGGATCAAGTAGCAAGATCTCAAGAAATATGAATAACATTTCAAAATCAAATCAAGAGATTAGAAACCAAATCAAAATATCAAATCAATAGTACGGGCACCCCCCCCGATATACACTCCTTCTTAGAGCGGGACACACCCACCAAATAAAGTCATGCCTACATAAATGTCCAATGTATCAGAAAGCATCCGAGCTACCAAGGATGAGGACCCAAAGTATCGAAAAGCCTCCGAGCTACTAAGGGTAAAGGTACAAAGTATCAGAACGCCTCCGAGTTAATAAGGACAATGTCAATCCAAAATGGGATAAAACACATTCACTCCTACCAAGGCTAACATATGAGACTTCTACGTCATGACGGGAGGTACGATCCCAGTAGAGTCTAAATGACTACCCCTTCTTGGACGAGGTCTAGTTCGGACTTTCACACATATGAATGCATTCATTAACAAACAACATATCAACAAATCCATAATCACAAATCCAAATTAAATCAATAATTCAAACTTTAGCCTAAAAGATTCAAAAACATACTTTAATCAAATCTCAGATGACTCAATAAGTAATAAACAAACTTCAAAAGACTTGACTTGAACATAAACGAAGCTCAAATGACTTAGATGAGAAAAACATCAAAACCTAATGACTTCATATATAAATGACACAAACTCAAATAAATCTTTTAGCAAACATACGTAAGATACAATTTATACCACTAGTAAGCCGATTACTTGAAAAAGCTATGAATTTATAAGCATACTTCTGAATAATTGGAAAAAAATCATTTCATAATCAAACCCATTTAGTAGTGAAAACCTGGTATTAAAAATAAAGTTGTTTTCTATGTACCCAGTAAAACGTCTACATGTACTTACCTCAGTAGCAGCTATGTATATCTAGCCACACTAATCAACTAGCTCTTTACTTTACTGGCTTCCAAACATCCTTCGACCTCTATTGATTTAATAAGAGGTTAGAACATAATACACAATTAAACACATAATATTTGACTAACCATTCTTGAACAACTTCTAAGTATTATCAAGTCTTATTTCAATGATTAAACATGTTTCATAAGGCATAATATTCATTTTTGAGATTTTTATCCATTTTGACAACTTAGTCCAAAATTTATGCACACTTGCTTTTAACTCATTGTTATATAACCCAACGATACACCAATTGTGTTTAAAACATGTATACAGCTGTATGGAACCTTTCAAGCCACTTTCGTTTCGAAACTTTTTGATCGTTTTTTCATTTAGGCATCCTACTTTGCCTAAATGTGTTTCTTGGGTTTTTGCATCTTATTTCAACAACTTTCTGGTCCTAACATGTTTCCAAAGCAATACAAATGCCTAGATGTCAAAACATCTCTTATTTTTTATAATGTATGTTATTTTTGGCAATTTTTGCCGCTAAAGATTATAAAATAAAAATTATTTTCACACATAATAATTTGTATTTATCTTTTTTTTTTTTTTGCCAAAACAACCCAAGAACACATAAATGTTGTTAAAAATTCTTTTCATGCCCCCATGAGCTCGTATTTTCTTAAACGGTAACTTTTAGTTTAACCATATACGATTAAGTCATTCTTAGACTTAACTAAAACACTACTTTTCCTGATCCAAACTTTCATCTTTCTTTTAATCTAGTATAATTACATGACAAGGAATATAGTATTAAAGTCTTGGGGTCATTTCTCAAACTTTTGTTTCTTAAGCTTAAAACTGCATTTAACTAAAAATAGTACAATTATAGTTTTTTTTAGCTCAATGGTGTTTTACTTGGCATTAAACCAGTTGTCTGGATTTCCAATTCAATGTTATCATCTTGTAGTGTTAACATGTTCCATGATCATATTCTAACTAGCTTCAAAATCACAAAAATCAATTTCCTTTCTTTTCACATTTTAGACTTTTACTAGAAGTCAATTTTTGTCCCTCTTTTGCCATTTGATTATCATCAAACTAACTAACTTCATTTTATTGCTTCTTTGGTGTTTCTAGTTCCATACCAATAGCATAACATGTATAAACGTCCAATTTCAACATAAACCAAACATAATCCAACTAATTTTGATTTCTAGACTTGCGGTTTGACTTTAACAGAAAAGTCAAATTTGTCCAAATTTCTAAATGCCAAGTTCCATTCCCTTGCTTCTTTTATAATTTCAATTTAACACCAAGCAAAAGACCCTTAACACAAAGCATTTCAAAAAGTTTGAATCTAACTTCATCATGCATTATTAAATGTCTAACATATGTATAGTTTTGTCAACCATGTGTTCCCAACTTCAAATTATCAACAACATATAAACACAACACAAAATTCAGATTTGAACATGCTTAATTCATACGTAATACTTGATTCTTAGAGGTTCTTGAACTTATTCCTCTGTACATTTCAATATCCAACGCGCAATTTCATCATATATCAAGAACCTTTAAACTAATTTCAAAAATTAACTAGGTTTAGAAAAATACCTAGCCCGTCGCCGGCCAAGCAGCCAGTGTCATCGCCGCTACAGGCGACGGTTTGCCGGAAAAAGTCGCACAACATCAGCAAGGGATGCTGCCCCGTTCCCTATGTCTTCGATTCGCAATCTCTCTTGTCTTCTCTTTGACTCTGCCGCTCGGTTGGTTAACATAAGATAACTGTTTTATTTAATTTCTTTTATCTAATAAATAATAGCATTTTATATTTTATTTATCTTAGTTGATAAATAATAAAATTTATCTTATAAATATTTAATATTTATTCTAGATCTTTTATGACATTTAATGAATGATCCTATAATTTTACACATAATCAATATTACAATAACTTTTTATTTCTTTCACATTATACCCGGCACAATTCAACTAGTTCATAGAAGTTTAATGTTTGTTGTAGAATGAAATTTTATGTTTGTGAATATGTTTTCAAAACCTTTTGATTTATGTTTATTCTTTTGTGTTAGAAGTTGTTAATTTTACAGATTTGTTGATTTTTTATTTGATTTTTATAGAATTAATAAAAAAATATACGTAACTTTAATTGCACTTTTTTAAATTGTTGATTCACCGATGGAAAAGAGGCGGATTTCTATCACCTTTTCGTCCACTATGTCACTATCCGTCACTAAAAGTTATCCGTCGATAATCTCTCACTAAAAGTCGCCTACTAGTTTCTACCGACGGAGTTTAATCCTATTACAGATAGCTTTGTCCGTCGATTATAGCACAGTTTTCTTGTAGTGTTGATAGCAAAATGTAATTACATTGCTATTTTAAATATAGAGAACATTATACTGTTTATGTGTAAAGAAATAGAAGTGTTATGTTATTCCCAACTAACATATGTAAATATGTTATACTTGTGAATAAAACACATAAATATTTTAAAGTAAATCATTTATCTTAGTGGCGGATCTCAAAATGGATTTGTTATTTATTGGAATTTTCCCAATAATCATGGCATTATTTTATTGTAGTCCTTTTCTGGTCCGACCACGTTTAAATGTTTCAGAAAACAAAATTGACACCTACTTCATAAACGTGACTCGTAATGGAATCAAAACATACTTAATCAAAACATACTTAATTTATCTCTTGATAATCTCCTCCTTTGCCATCTTTATCACATCCACATGCAAATCTAACATATATATCACACCAACTACATACATATCAACCTATCACACCTACTTCTCAAACGTGATAATTGAATCATAGCATACAGTGGTTGAATTTTTTATCATATATATGCGTATCATTCCAACTACCAATATTGAATCATAGCATATATATATATATATATATATATATATATATATATATATATATATATATATATATATATATATATATATATATATATATATATATATATATATAAGTTCAATAAAGAACCAAAATAAAACAAGAAACCAAAAAACCAATCGTGAGCGTCGGAATTCAAATGATCGACGGCCGAAAATAATGTTGTAACTTTCTTAATTGAACGCGCATGTAACGGATAATTCCAAAAAACCCACTTCGTTATTTATTTATTTTTTATTTTTAGAGCTTATTTTTTATCGAAATAAAAAATCAAATATATCAAAATTCATAATTTTTTATTCTCTTTCAATAGACATCCATATCAATATAGTAAAAACGAAAAAAAAATATTCAAAAATCTTGTTCAGATTCACAACACTTAATCAATGTGAATCTGAACTATAACAAGTTTTACAGAAGATTATTCACATGTGAATAATCATTGAAATTATTTTTTTCAACAATCATTGATCATTCAATAACAACTTATGTGAATTTAAATAAACTTTTAGATTCAAACGTGAATCTCACTAAATTTTCATATTGAATTTAAGTAAATTCGTTTATATTCTTTACAATTTTAACATTTTGTAATATACAATTGAATTAACTAAGATTCACAAATTAATTTGCTTAAACTTATACACGAATGAACACAAAATTGCTAAAAAAAATGGGGTACAATTATCATTTATATGTGAATTAATATATCTAAAACTATATACATATTATTTTTAACCTTTTGATCATACACAAATGAATTAATTTAGATTCACAAATTAATTTGCTTAAAATTCACATGTGGATGATAATTTTTTTTCTGAAAAAGTCAGGTACAATTATCATTTATATGTGAATTAACATGTATAAAACAAGAAGCAGTTAAAATTCGCAATGTGAATATAAACTGTATTAAATTTGTATGGAAGATATTTCATATCTAAATTATCAATGATTTCATTTTTTCAATAATTATTAATCATGTAATAACAACTTATGTAAACTTAAAAATATTTTTAAATTCAGACGTGATTTCAAGAAAAATCACTTATGTTTTTACTATTTCAATATTTTAATATCATATACAATTAAATTAACTGAGATTCATAAATGATTTACTTAAAATTCACATGTGATTGGTAAAGATTTATTGAAAAAATTGGATATATTTGTCATTTAGATGTGAATATATATATATATATATATATATATATATATATATATATATATATATATATATATATATATATATATATATATATATATATATATATATATATATATATATATATTTAAAACAATGCAGTTCAGTTCAGGTTCACAAGGTGAATCTGGACGAACTTGAAGTAAAAAACAGAAAAAAAAATTGTATATCAATATGGATCTCTATTTATAGAGGATGAAAAATTATCAATTTTCGTATAATTATTTTTTTTTCGAAAAAAGAATAAGCTTAAAAATTAAAAAAACATAAGAAACGAAGTGGGTTTTTTTGCTATGATCCGCTACATGCGCGTCCAATTAAGAATTTTACATCCTTATCGCTGGCCATCGATATTTTGCATTCTGGTCGTACAATTGGTTCCTTGGTTAATTTTGATTCTTTATTGAACCTAATCCTATATATATATATATATATATATATATATATATATATATATATATATATATATATATATATATATATATATATATATATATATTAATTTTGATTCTTTATTGAACCTAATCCTATATATATATATATATATATATATATATATATATATATATATATATATATATATATATATATATATATATATATATATATATATATATATATATATATATATGAAGGGATCAAATGATAACCAATAAAACATTAAGAACCGTGATAACCACTTATCCACAGTTTAATAATGTCGTATTTTAAATTTTTAACACTTGTTTTTTTTTATCAAAACAATGTTACCAAAAATATATAAAAATTGATAATTGTGATTCATTTGGCATTAAACATCGATATTCATGTGTTTTAAAAGAAAAAAAATTACCTTATCATATTCACAGTTTAATAAGTTAAACATTTTGTTAAATTTAGAATATAGTAAAACCTGTTAAATAATAATTAAAGTTTTTAAGTTTGATATATGTTAAGATAATAAACAAGTCTAAAAAAAGCTAAGAAAAAAAACATGATTCTTAATGTGTGAATATCGGTTCTTATGGTTCCTAATCTTTTAGTGGTTCTCATTTGAATTATATATATATATATATATATATATATATATATATATATATATATATATATATATATATATATATATATATATATATATATATATATATATATATATATACATATAAGTTCAATAAGGGACTAATAAAAATTATGGTACCAAGAGACTAATCACATCCACACGATTGTTCAATTTACGATGGACACATATGTACTGGATTATAGAAAAACAGACTTCATTTTTTTATTTTCTCATTCTTGGGGCTTATCTTTTATCGAAAAAAATCGAATATATAGAAATTTATAGTTTTTGTCATCTACAAATAGACATTCATATTGTTATACAAAAATTATTTTCTTTTTCGAAATTTCAGCTAGTTGAGATTTACATGTGAATTAGATGTAAATCTAAACTGTGTATTATTCTCTCTTGTCATTCATAATATCATATGATTTTTACATGTGAATCTGAATACATTTTCATATATATGTTAGTTAATTCACTTGTGACTCATAGTAAATTAATTATAAATGATTAAAATGTTGAAGTTGTAAATTATTCTAAGTAAATTACTCAGGTTTGTATTTCTACAGTTCATGTATTGTAAATCCAAATGAGTTGTACTCTTGAAAAATAATTATTCTTATATCGTTATGGATTTCTATTTGTAGAGGATTAAAAGTTACGAATTTTGGTATATTTAGTTTTTTTAAATAATCTCAAAAAATTAAAAAAAAACAAGGAAAAACGAAGTGGGTTTTTTGTTATAATAATATGCACGTGTGTCGAAGTAACAAATTTACAACCTATTTTTAGCCGTTGATTTTGATTCTGATGATCGAAATTGGTCCATGGGTACCATTGAAAAATTTAGTCTATTATTAAACTCAACCATATATATATATATATATATATATATATATATATATATATATATATATATATATATATAGCGAGAGAGAGAGACTGTGTGTGAGAAAGAGAGAGAATTGTGATTAAATGTTAATTGCAAATATAGTGTAAATGTATGACCGTTTCCACGCCATTAGATTAAAAGAATGGAGGGTAAGGATGGTTAGGACTGAGCCATTTTTGTACTCAATAATCCCTCCCTCAGAAATTGCTCCCGGAGAGAATCGAACCTGACACGCCTAGGTCGTTATGCAGTAAAAAATAAAAAAAATAAGCCTCACACACTAGTATAGCGGTAGTAAGAGTCGATCCACGGGAGTTTGGTGGTCAAGACAAGACGATAGCTTACCAACCGTAGTGTCACGCTATAGCCAGAGGGACTAACTCCACTTTCCCAAAAAAACACACAGAAAAGACAATTCCAAAACAAAGTCCAAAACCAAAATCAAACATAAACTAAATGAAACTAAACCAAAGTCTAACCCAAGATTGCTTACTGAAATCAGAAACAATATTCAGAATCCAGAAAAAAAACACAACCTAATAGCATTCAGTAAACATCCAAAGACGATAAAAGGTAAAAAGTGCAATAAAACATGAACCGAATGATTACTTGCATAAAACTCAAAACCAGAAGATCCAAAACATTCAAATACAAAAATAAAGAACTCTAACCTATTGCTACTGGCTGTCACAATCCAGAAACACTAAACTAAGAGCTAAAACAACTAAACTAATAAAGAAATTAAAGTGAAACAATAAGAATACCAAGTATGGCTGTTGAAATCACGAAACTTGAGTCAAAGTCACCTTAAGTCCACCTTATGTCTGATCTTCGTCTCCTTTTTTCGACCAAAAAGCCTCTATTTATAGTTGTGGAAAATTAGAATCCGCGGCGCGTAAGACCTCTAGCCGCATCGCGCGTAGATCCTTATCCCCGTTTTTTCGCGGTTTGAATTTCTTCCACCGCCTCATCTTTTGACGTGGCGCGTCGCGCTGGTCTTCACTTCTACAGCGCGCGTGTTCATTCGACTGATTTGTTTTTATCCACAAAACTTCTTCAATTTGTCCGCTTTTAGTCCCTGATTGTAACATTTTTTTGCAAACAAGCACTAGCACAAAAAGTGAGAAATACCAATGGATATATGATATATTTTCACCAAGAATAGGGCCTAACAACGACTAAAATATTTGATATTACCTTAGCTCTGATACCACTTGTTGGATGTAGGCGCTACCAAATCTCCCAAAACCAATTGGTGTCAATAAATACATATACCCTCACCATATAACGCATTCAACCCTCTAACGTATTGGCATTCTAATGCGACTTAGCACATGCCTACATCGGCACAGGTATTGAGCCATTTCTACACTCAATTGAGAGACCGGATTCTAGCTGATAGTCTGACACCACATACCAGAATAGTGCAAATCAGCCATTGGAACTAGCCACATACCTCCATCAGGTTTTCTTTAGTCGATCACCGATGCATCCTAATCACACAAAACCAATCACCAATGACCTAATTGGCCAAACGCCAGAGCTCAACCATTGTAAATTTCATTCTGATCGCCCCCTCATGTACCATCATTTTCTCAAGCGTTGAACGCCCTCTTAGAACCCTCGTAACTTAAAAAATAGGTTATTGACCTTGTGATGCTTATAAGGAGGCTGAAATAAAAGGGGCTGGCGATTATAAATGGGATTTTCCAATATTATAGGTCTTTAATTTTAGTTAGTTCATATATTTACCATAATTATAGGAATTTAATATTAAATATTAATTAATTTAATCAAAAAATCAGAAATTACCCCTATGAAATGATTAGACTAGAACTAGCCATACATTTCGCATAATATTTAAATATTATACTTGATCCTAGTTATATATATATATATATATATATATATGTATGTATGTATGTATGTATGTATGTATGTATGTATGTGTGTGTGTGTATATATATATATATATATATATATATATATATATGTGTGTGTGTGTGTGTGTGTGTGTGTGTGTGTATGTATGTATGTATGTAAAGTTCAAATCAGATCCTACAAAAATTAGAGAACATAACTGTTGGATTAGGTGTCTAAGCCATGACTAATAATTAGTATTTACCTAATTAATAGAAGCACAGTCCATTTGGGTTGCCCTCATGGCTGGAGGTTTGGTAGAAAATTCGGTAGAGAGAAAGGTTGATTTATTATGGGATTAATAAATCAACAGGAATTAAATAATATGGTTTATTAATATATTAAAGTGATAATATATTAATTAGAAACTATATTAATTAATTAGGAATTAATCCAGAATTAATTGGATTTAATTTGGGGATTAAACTAATTAATTAAAGGTGCAGGGACTAAAACTGTAATTATTCAATAGTTGAGTAAGTGACAGTGTATCAGTGACCAGTGGATTTCGAAATACATATATGGAAATATATGATTTTCGAAATTAATAATATAGATAAATAGGATTTGAATTATAAGATAAAAGGTTTATCTTATTTGAATTCAAAAAGGTTTATCTCTAAGGTTTATCAACTGGCCATTTGAAAAACTATAAATAGGGGTTCCCAGGCACCTCTGGAATTCGCCAATTCTCATAAGACTCTCTCTGGATTTCGTGGACTCTCTCCTCTGCTTGGGTGTGACTTTCATTTGAGGCAGGATAATTTTGCTGCTCAGCTTCCAAGAAATAAAGGTTGGTTTTTCTGTTTTGATCTTTAGTTTCTTTTTCTGGCCTCTAGGTTTTTGTTATATGTTCAATTAGAAGAAAACATAGATCCTTATAGGTTGCATGTGAACTTAGGTTATTTAGTTCATGGTTTGCTCAAAACCTTTCAGTGGTATCAGAGCCTGTATTGTTTTCTTGTTGAATGGTTATAACTGTTTTAGGGTTTAAGGCTTCTAAACCCTAATTTAATGAGGATCGACTTTTTGGATTAGGGTTTTGGAAACCCTAATCCCCCCCTTTGGTAATTTCGATTTCTAGCTATTAGGGTTTTAGAAGGTTTTCTATTTTTGGTAACTTTATTTGTTAATTAAAAGGATAACCTTAAACCTATTCCTAAAAATCGAAAATTAAGGGTTTAAGATAGGTTTTAATTAATTTGATTAATTTGGATAAACCTATCTTCATTTGAATTAATTTAATTAAATGTTAATTAAAAGATAATTCAAAAGGGATTTAAATTAATTTAAAATTTCGAAAAATTAATAGAAAAATCCAGAAAATTATTTTAAAATGTTTAAAATATTTAGATTTAATTAATTTAATTAATTGGTAATTAAAATTGATTAAATCGATTATAAGGTTTAATTTAATTCAAAATTTAATTGTTAAATTTGGTAAAATTAAAAGATAAACCTTAAATATTTTAAAGGGTTTTAAAATACATCTTATATATGTTATTAAAAGTTAATACTATATATATGAGATAAATTTGGTCAGTCAATTCAATAGTAGGCCTCATTCACGAAGCTGGTCTATAAAGTGGGTATAAGGAGACTGCCTATAAAATGGTAGTCTAATGGGTGAACACTCTCACCCACCGCTCGCCTGATCAGTGGAGGGTCGTTAGCCGAACAATTTTGACAAGGACCACTTAATCATTAAAAGTATAATGATCAAAGTACTAGAACCTTACACAAAATCCCAATCTAGTTACTTTAGGAAAAATGTGAATTTGATGCTACCCCATGAAATTGCACATTGCACTTTATGAAACGTTGGTGGAGCGTGTGTGGTTTACCGGCACACCAATGGGGGTTCATAAAGAGTAGCAATGGGTGTCTCGGGTGTTATCATTGTTGATGGAGCGTGTGTGGTTTACCGGCACATCAATTTGAGATGATAATGGACCCCGAGAGTACCAAGCTAATTTGCATGGTTATTCACACCCGGTTTGTGATCCTCGGCATCCCAGTCACAAACGGTGGGGCATATCCGAGATTAAACATGCTATTGAACAGTTCAATACATCTCATAAGAAACTAGGAATTCCATTATAATAAGATTATTTTTCCGCGGTGGAATCGGCTGAATCGTCATTCGCCTACCTTTATAAAATTTGCTTATAGATTACGGCATCCCTCTTCTATGTTGCAAATTGTTATAGTTGGATCCTAGCCTTATTTTATATTGGGTTATTATAAGGACCGACAAGTATCTAATTAAACTTACCTTCTTTTATAGATGTCTTCTGCTGATCAATCCGCTCCCCAATCAAACTCCAGTGTTCCCTCTATCCTCTCACTGTGTTCCAAGGTTCAATTGAACGGGACAAACTACAATGACTGGATTAGAAACATCAAGATGGCTCTGAGGTATGAGAACAAAGAGTATGTTCTCGAGACCGAGCTTGTCGATGTCGACCCCGAAACTGCTACTCCCGAGGAAATTGCCTCGTACCAAAAACATTCTGATGATGCGACCAAAGTGGCCTGCATCATGATTGCCACAATGAACCCCGAATTGCAGAGAATATACGAAGACTACTGGCCCTATGAGATGCACAAGGAGCTTGCGGAAAAGTTTCGCAAGCAAGAGCGCATCGAGAGGTGCGAGGTGGTCAAGGACTTCACGAACAGCAAGCCTAAAGATGGAGAGTCCATCTGTGCCCATGTGCAAAGAATGCAAGGTTACGTGGAGCGGCTTAGAAAGCTTGCGATGCCTGTACCGGAGGAGTTGGCCGTTGACATAGTGCTTAACTCCCTACCGAGTTCTTATGACCAGTTCAGGCTGGCTTATCATTTGAACAACAATCAGGCTAACCTGACTGAGTTGCATCGCATGCTTCGAGTTGCTGAAGACGGGATGAAGGGTAAAAGTGTACCCTCGGTTAATCAGCCCGTCCTAGCCATTGGAAGTGGCAGAGGAAAGAAAAGGAAGGGCCCTCCTAAGCAAAATTGGAGGGAAAAGGTTCAGGTCGGGTCATCCAACAATGGCTCGAGAACCAAGTCTTCCCAAATTCCTTGCGTAGCCAACCCCGATGAAGCCAACTGTTTTTACTGCAAAGAGAAGGGCCATTGGAAGAGAAGCTGCCCCAAATACTTGCAGGATGTCAAGGATGGGAAAGTAAAGCCATCGACAGCAGGTATATACACTATCTCTAAAAACTCACCATCTTCTAATTCTTGGGTCCTTGATACAGGATGTGGTTTTCACATTTGTTCTGATATGCAGGGCCTAAAGGAAAGCAGGGAGGTGGAGCACGGTAGACTGAACTTGATCATGGGCAATAGGAGATCGTCCCCTGTTACCAAGATTGGAGTTTATAGTTTAGTGCTTAGTAGTGAAGTTTGTATAGATTTATTAGATTGTTGCTATTCGCCAGAAATGGCAAGGAATATTATTTCATTTCACGCATTATTCAGACAAGGATTTCATTTTTCTTTTGATAATAATATTGGATCTATTTCTGTTTTCAAAAATGGTATTTTGAATTTTACTGCTTATCCTTGTGATGGTGTGTATGAAACTGTGAAATGTGTTGACAATCTAGGACAAAGTGTAAATTATATTGATTCTACTAGTGATGTGGAAAAGGCATGTCTGTGGCATAGTCGGCTAGGGCACATCAGCAAGAAACGCATCGCCCAACTCCAAAAGGATGGAGTGTTGGAATCATTCGACCTCAAGTCGGATGATGTATGCGAATCTTGTCTGTTGGGCAAGATGACTAAATCACCTTTCAAAGGGTCTTTTGAAAGAGGTGAGGGTCTGTTGGACATCATTCACACGGATGTGTGTGGTCCATTCAGATCAACCACAAAAGATGGCACGCGGTTCTACGTGACTTTTACCGACGATTTTAGTAGATACGGTTATATCTACTTAATCAAGCACAAGTCGGACACCTTTGAAAAATTCAAAGAGTTTAAGAACGAAGTAGAAAATCAATTGGGCAGGAAGATAAAGATGCTCAGATCCGACAGAGGCGGAGAGTATCTAAGTATCGAGTTCCTAGACTATCTAAAGGAATGCGGAATAGTTTCGCAGTTGACACCTCCTAGGACACCACAGTTGAACGGTGTTGCAGAGAGGCGCAATCGAACCCTGTTGGACATGGTTCGTTCCATGATGAGTCGAGCTTCACTTCCCATTCACTTCTGGGGGTATGCCTTAGAGACTGCCGCCCATATCCTCAATCTTGTCCCAACTAAGAAGGTTGCAAAAACACCTCATGAGATGTGGACGGGGAAAGCTCCCTCGTTGGCACATATCAAGGTCTGGGGTTGTGAGGCTTTCGTTAGACGAGAGACTCAAGACAAACTCGCAGACAGAAGCGAAAGGTGTTTCTTCATTGGTTATCCCAAACAGTCCTTTGGATATCTATTCTACAGACCGAGCGAGGACGTGGTCTTTGTAGCTAGACGAGCGGTCTTTCGAGAGAGAGAGCTCGTATTCAAAGAGGACAGTGGGAGTACCATTGATCTGGAAGAAATTCAAGAGTCATCGGATGACGCAACCTTAGGAGAAACTAGCAACCAACATGAGGAAGAAGTTCCTGTTGGTCCGACAGATGTATCCTTACCTCTTAGACGTTCTGGTAGGGTTAGCATGCCACCCGAGTTTTATGGGTTCCATATAACTTCGGATGGGGACACGTTTGTCAGTGATAGGACACTGATAAATTTGGATGAACCTGCTAACTACCAGGAAGCAGTGGCGGGCCCTGAGTCTGCCAAGTGGAAAGAGGCCATGGATAGCGAGATCAAGTCCATGTATGACAATCAAGTTTGGAACTTGGTTGACAATGTACCGGGTCGAAAGACAGTCGGGTGCAAATGGATCTTCAAGAAGAAGACCGACATGGACGGAAAGGTACACACTTTCAAGGCAAGACTGGTTGCGAAGGGCTTTACTCAAACCCCAGGGGTTGACTATGACGAGACCTTCTCA